>CM032228.1:73100000-74445000 GCA_019009955.1 Riptortus pedestris
AGAGAGAGAGAGAGAGAGTGAGAGAGATTGAGAGTGAGAGTGAGAGTGAGATTGAGAGTGAGAGAGATTTTATTTACTGTAATAGCCTCATTATAGAACCAGGTTATAAAAGATGACATCTTCGGGCCATTTAGTGTTATTTGCAGGAGATGTAATTAAAGAGAAAGAAATGGATAAATATGAAGTATATTTCCATAAACACTAAAATGGCCTAACTATTAAGTTTAATTATGGATATCAACAGTGTTTATTTACAAGCGCGTAGTTATGTACTTATTGACACCTCAATGAAAAGCGGCAGCTAGTTCCCAACATGCACTCTGTTGGTCTTCAGTTAAATAAGTATTAATCTCAATGCCGATATTATTCACCAAAACTTTTACCACTTTTCGTTGTACATAGGTTATAGTATTGCGAGTGCAATGTTTAAAGATTATAAATTAGAGGTAGTGTAGACGAGGTAGAGCCTTAGGTACAACGAGGGGGACAGAATGATGAAAGGCAGATGGATAGATAGATAGATAGATAGATTGAGAGAGAGAGAGTGTGTGTGTGTGTGTGTGTGTGAGAGAGAGAGAGAGAGAGAGAGAGAGAGAGAGAGAGAGAGAGAGAGAGAATTAGTGGGTGTATAAATATGTGTACGTGCGTGTGGGCGACAGAAAGAGAGAGAGGGAAAAGGAAGAAAGCTATAAAAATGTAAACAATTCAGAAAATAAGTGAGCACAAATCTTTTCAATAACTGGAAAGACGATCAAAGGAGCACAAATATCCTTTACATACAATGTAAACTAAGGTATAATTCTTTATTCAGGTAGAAAATAGCCCCTAACAATTGCCAGATAATATAGGATAAGCAAATATTTGAGGAATGGAAAAAGAAAACACTTGAAAATGGTATTTAGTGCAAACAACTTCATCCCGGAGAAATTTAAAGGTGGAAAACAGCTTGTGGAACGAGTAAATAAAGTTAGATATAAAAGCAATTTAGTGAATGAGTATAATGGCTGATGAATGAGGAGTGGGGGAGAGGTCTGGGGAGGAGGACGAATACCAGATGTCGTTTATTACCTTGAGTTGTTCGGCTTAAGACTAAACAGACTAACTCTACAGAACAGAGTTCCAGCCTACAAACAAACCTTCCCTACCTAAAACCTAGTGTCTGTTTCTGTGGGGCCGCTACCTCCTGACCCACATACTATAGTCAAGGTTATAACTCGGTAAGTTGTATTTATATAAAAATCCAAGACAGTGGATGCTCCACTCAAAGTGAAAAAAGTCCATCACGCAAGGGCTGCGAAAGCTAAGCACACTTCCCACGTGCGTCACGTATTTGAATTTATCTCAAAACGTAAAAGTTGAATAAGAACAATATTTGAAATTTAGGGTTCAAATAAATGCTTCTTAATATAACAGCTTTTTGTTAATATAACATGAGTAGAAGTGGGGGTATACTGCTGGCCAAAAACTAAAAAGTGCAATTGTCTTGGTTAATAATCATGTTACTAAAAAAAACGTATATAATAACATTTGAAGAACATTACATTTGCAAAAAGATTGGTTCTATACAATTTTTGATACGACCCAAAATAACGAAAATACTAAGAATTTTCTAAATTCCTCCCCTCTAAACCCCCTCTACCCGGTGATGGATTTCAGCCATTAACGAACTCGATATTTATTTTTACATAAAAAGTTTAAATATGAAGTTTGGTAACGATCAAACGAAAATTGAGACAGCTAGAGCGTTAACAGGCTATATATATATATATATATACAATTTAAACGGACATTATTTTTATCATCTCCTAGGTAAGATCGATGAACATTTGAGGAAATTTTTCAAAAATCGCGTCACGAGTACGACCTCAATAGCTGATTCCCTTACGTGAAATGTGCTAAAAGTGAAAGTCCATCACGCAGGGGCTGCTTAAACTAAGTATATTTCCCACCTGAAGTTTTACAATAGAGAAATCTGCATACTCCTAACACTTAACACCACCGTGAATATTAAGTGAATAAATACAAATGGTAACGAGAAATCTTTCAGTCAATTTTATTAACCTCCACAACGGAAAGCTTCTGAATTGTAAGCAAACAGGTCTGCCAACCTCTCAGAGCTGAACAGATAGATAGAAAGAAATATTCTTCACTGGAAGAAAAACAATTACTGACACATACCTGAATATATCATATTAATTTTATTCAAAACTAATACTTTAATGTATAATGATTCAGAATAATTTTTATCTTAATCACTCAAATTTCAGAAACAAAAGACAAAGGGGGTGGGGCGATCAACAGAACGTGTTTGTATGTATTTCGTATAATAAATATTAAAACAAAATTTGGTATTTAATATTCGAATAAAGTGTTGTCATACCTTTTGTTGATCGTTGAGTACAGCCAGTGACGACGGTCTCCACCGATAGGTATGACAACAGTATTATTTATATTGGCGGTTCTAACCCTTTATATGAATTATTCGAATAAAGTGTTTTATTAAAAAACAGAGCGGCATGAGTAGGAGTACTGGTTTGCTGTAGGCTGAAAACGAAAAACTCTGAATATCTTGGTTAATATTCAAGATAGAAAACAAATGCATATAACAATAATTATAGAACATTTTATTTGTTCAATACAATTTTTGAATCCGTTGTATAATAACGGTGATATTTTTCGAAATTCTCGCCTCTGAACACCGCCTCCAATTGGTCCGATTTCTGTCATTAACGAACTTGACTTTCCATTTTACATGAAAAGATTAAATATCGAGTTTGATAACGATCAAACAAAAATCTCGACCTCCAGAGCGTTAAGAGGCCTATGCATATATAAATATATATATATATATATATATATATATATATATATATACATTTTTAAGCGGATCTCATTTTCGTCATCACCTGAGTAGGATCGATGGACAGTTGAAAATCATTTTCGAAAATCGTGTCATGAGTAGAACTTCAATAGCTGATTTCCCTTGAGGGCCATGCTCTTATCATTGTTGGTCGATGAGAGGGAGCATCTAAAGAAACTGCCTTTAATATGTATTATCAACACTCGTGCAAGTAAACAAACCAGCATTGAACTAAAGAAGGTAGTAGTAGGTAATGGTAAAGGGTATAACAAGGTAGATGTTTATCGCCCATAAACCCATATCCTATTCTATCCCTAAAGAAGATAGTAGTAGGTAATGGTAAAGGGTATAATAAAGTAGATGTTTATCGCCCATAAACCCATATCCTATTCTATCCCTAAAGAAGGTAGTAGTAGGTAATGGTAAAGGGTATAATAAGGTAGATGTTTATCGCCCATAAACCCATATCCTATTCTATCCCTAAAGAAGGTAGTAGTAGGTAATGGTAAAGGGTATAATAAGGTAGATGTTTATCGCCCATAAACCCATATCCTATTCTATCCCTAAAGAAGATAGTAGTAGGTAATGGTAAAGGGTATAATAAGGTAGATGTTTATCGCCCATAAACCCATATCCTATTCTATCCCTAAAGAAGGTAGTAGTAGGTAATGGTAAAGGGTATAATAAGGTAGATGTTTATCGCCCATAAACCCATATCCTATTCTATCCCTAAAGAAGGTAGTAGTAGGTAATGGTAAAGGGTATAATAAGGTAGATGTTTATCGCCCATAAACCCATATCCTATTCTATCCCTAAAGAAGGTAGTAGTAGGTAATGGTAAAGGGTATAATAAGGTAGATGTTTATCGCCCATAAACCCATATCCTATTCTATCCCTAAAGAAGGTAGTAGTAGGTAATGGTAAAGGGTATAATAAGGTAGATGTTTATCGCCCATAAACCCATATCCTATTCTATCCCTAAAGAAGGTAGTAGTAGGTAATGGTAAAGGGTATAATAAGGTAGATGTTTATCGCCCATAAACCCATATCCTATTCTATCCCTAAAGAAGGTATTAGTAGGAAATGGTCCTATTCTATCCCTAAAGAAGGTAGTAGTAGGTAATGGTAAAGGGTATAATAAGGTAGATGTTTATCACCCATAAACCCATATCCTATTCTATCCCTAAAGAAGGTATGATATCCCAAAAATAAATTTTGAAGCAGGAGAATACTACTATGATTTCTTACACGCTCTACAATTTTTTCTTCTAAGCATTTCTTCATAAATCAAATATTAAGCGAGTAATGATAATTTCTAAGAGATGAGATGTGATCACTAGTGTTGTCCCAGCAAGTGGGAAAACTGCTTAGTTTACGCAGCCATGCGTTACGGACTTTTTAATATTATTTTAGAACGAGTTTTTGTAGAATTAGTGTCGATTATATTATCATCAGTCTACAAGGTCTTTCTTAGTTTTGTAATATATTCGGGATATTGAAATCGTATCGGTTTTTGCTTGCCCAAACAAAATTCCAAATCATTCAATTTTATCGGAACGAGATGAATTAAATACTTTAAATACATTTTTAACCTTTCAGAGCAAACGTTTTCACAACGGAGCACCCATTCCTTCATTCATAGATCACCTTTATAAAAATGAAATGGGTTTTAGGATATTTTCGAAGGATAGTAGGTGAGGAAATGATCATAAAAGGGTGAGTTATAGCTGGTAAAACAGCTAAATAGGTAGTTTATAGCTGTGCTCCCGTTGGAGAATAAACAAATCATCGGGAGCTAACACAATAAATTTGTCGGCCAGAAGATCATCAATCTCCCGGGAGGTTAGCCTCACTAGGAGCTAGTTCGTTCCTGACTATTTAGCACCTTCTTCAGCACAACTCCATAAATTATATACACTAATTACTCCTTAATCCATAAAGTGCACAGCTTTATAGAGATACTCACAGATTAGTTATTATCTGTCGTACTCTTTACCGCTTATGTCCATATTTTAACTTCTTTATAACGAATAAAATTTGTTAGAATAGTGCAAAAAGGTCATTCGAAAATAAATATCAATTTTCAAAAAACCAATCTGATGCAAAAACAAAATCCATATTATTCATATTGTACATAAGGTCTATAAACACAACCATATATAGATCGAAACAGCATATTTGGAATTACCTACAGGAATTATCAAAACTTATTAGCATTTTAAAATTTAAAATACCTAAATATCATAAATCATAAATATTTGGAAATGCACTGTTTTTTTCTTTCCTTTTTTTTTTTCTTCAATAGCTAGAAATAAGATAGCATAGCTTTTAAAAACCTGATATCCGTCCCTAATTATTAAAACTGGAACTATTTTTTCCTTTATATTTCCTAAATTCGTCGATTCCCACCCTCAGACAGTGGAGAGCATTTTGGAGTAAATTTTCTGAACAATAAAACTGCAACAGTAGAAGACTGATTTTAAATTTTTGTTTTAGATTAATTCAAATTACTTACTTAATTGAAATATTTTCTACTCAATAGGAAGATCAGTTTTTATTATTATTATTAATTACGTCCACTTTATGCTACTAGGCAATATAGTTTTTAGTAATCTTGTGGTGTCGTTCTTAATTTTCACAAACTCATATTAGGTTCAAACACTACGTCCCGCTGCTGTAATAATTTACGTTTACGCATACGTACATATGCACACACATCTATTTAATAGCATTAAATATAGGTCCAGTTATATGATAACAAGGGATGGTTCAAATTATGAAAAGTATGAGTTCACAGATTTTTTTATTTATTGGGGTAATCTGGTAGTAGCAAACGTTTCTCATGAAGGACAAAGATAGGAGGTAAAATTGTAAACCCATTTATGACAATCGTGAAATGTTTGGAGTTTGTTCATTATTAGAGGATTTAACGGAAAGCAGTTGTTGAGGTTTTACTCTTGGCAAAGTTTTCAAAAGAGTTCTTCGAATGTCCATCGAACATATTTAGGTGATGATGAGAACGAGGTCCATTTGAAATTGTATATATCTATCTATACATACATGCAATATATATATTTGCCCGTTAACGCATAGCGGTCGCTAGTTTTGTTTCAACTCGATACATAAATGATTTGTGTAATCATATTTTTTTCTGTAATCGTTGAATAATGGTAACATTACTAAACTGAAATGAGTGAGGAAAGTGAAACATTTTGCAATAGAGTGAAGAAAGTGAATTGCCTTCTTAATTAGTAATAAGTATAAATTATTTATTTATTTATTATTTAGAGCTCCGCAACTGTGGCGACTTGGCTCTTCTTAAACATGGGGGGAAAACAAAACAAAAACCAAAAACAAGTAAACAAAATAACAAAACAAAGTAATAAGAAATAATATCAAACAAACACAAGAAACACGAACACAACAAAATGACAAGAAACATGTAAACAAAATAACACAAAAGGAACAAGAAACACGAACACAACATAGAACTAAAAACAGGTGTTAAATAAATAATAAATAAATTAAAAAATAATTTGAAGTTGGAAATTAAATGCTTTTAAATGTTTCTTAACATTGTAAGAATTTATTTTAACAAAATAAATTAAAATGTGAATGAATTATTGGTGGAAATAATCAATATATTTTAAAATTTAAATATAATAATAATTACCTTCCTTGTTTATAACCTGCACTTGTTTATAACTGCACTACTTCACAATCATCACTAGTTGTTTTATAACTATGCTTATAACCTTTCACAACCATGCTTATAACCTACCAACAACATACCATAATCTTCACAACATCCTAATTTTGTTCATATTCTGGTTAGATCTGATCATGTATTACACGATTACAGAAAAAAATTAATATTACACTCGTGACGAAAGTAGAATTTACAACTCTCGTGAAATTACCACACTCGCTTTGCTCGTGTGGGTAAACGTTTCACTCGAGTTGTAAAATGATCTACTTTCGTCACTTCTTTAATAAATAACTATTTCGTAACTGATTGTGAGCTATTAAGCGAGTTATTCGTACATTCTTGTTTTCATTCTTCATTAAACCTTCTTTCTACACATCGGTTTTTTCTTTTTTTTTAAATAGAAATAGAGTGTATGTGGTCTGCTTAGTTTACGCAGCCCCTGCGTTACGGACTTTTGTATTTTTTGTTAGCATTCTACTTAATTCCAGTATTCAGATTTTGTACAGCATTCAGTTCTAGTAACTATAAGATGTTTGATTGGTGAAGGAAGCTCAACAAACAGGCTTGGCTCCTTCACAATTAATTATTCAGTGAGACAGAACGCTTTCGGAGCTCGCGCTTCATCATCAGTGCCCTCTTCACAGAGAATTCGTGACAACCAAGGATTACTTGTGACTGCAGATCCGGACTCATTTTGACTGTTTTGACATTTTGAGACGGTAAGTACGTATATCACATAACTCAAAAATGACTAGCTAATTTTCTAAAGAGATGTAAGAGGTTAATAGAGATTAGCAAAGCACCACTTTTTATTATCATTACAAGATCAATATAATTTGAGTTTTATGGAAATTTTTGTTACGATCCTTTGGAATGACGATATCGTATAAGGCTTTCAAATAAAATAATTTTAAAGTTAGTGCACCGAAACGTTTTGTTTATTTCCTATAATAGGGGTACATGGAAGCCATGTGGCGTCAACATCCGATTTCTTTAGATATATCCGAAGAAGGATTATGTGTTAATAAATAACCAACAAAATAATGAATTCGTTCGAATAAAACACATTTACCTTCTAATTTCCAAATTGTATTGATGTCATTAAAACACATTATTTTTATTTGTTCACACATTTTTTGAAATAATAATTATGAAATTGTGGTATTTATTTATAGTCTTAAACTATGATTGATTTTTAAATTTTGTTTTATATATATATATATATATTTGCAGGCATTTGTTTTTATATATCTTTTTTCTTATCTTTATATTTTTATTCTACATACTCATTACATTTTTGTGGCTTAATACACATCACAAATTTATTACTTTAATTTTAACGCAACATTTACGTAACTTTTCATTAACATTTACTTTTATTTTATTTATTTTTTATATTATGTAGGTGATGGTTTAGATTTGTAGTGAACAACTCACCATCGGCGAAGAGCCACAGTTATTATATAATAAAGTGTTTCTCTAATTCTATAAGCGTCCACTTTCTTCAAGTATGGCTAATTGGTATGGGTTTTCTATAGGTAAACGCTCTTTTCCCAGCCATGGTGCTACCAAGGAATTTATTTAATGAATTCTTCACTAAATGAAGCTTACCAAGTAAGATTAAGATCAACGTCCTAACTCGCATGACTAACCTCAGCCCCAAATACGAGTATGAGCTTTATATGCCTTAAGAAATAGCTAATTTCATTCATCTGTTAGGAGAGAAAAAGTTTCAAATAAAATTAAGAGATTCATTCCTACATACAAAGGCTCTTAATGGTCAAACAACTCAAGAAAGCATTTGGCAATCCGTGAATCGGCCAAGTTAAGCAACTTTATCTCGCCATAAATAGGTATCATATAAAAGCACGAGAAAGCATAGTGTTTTGTCCCCTTGTTTATCCCCCAGAAACAACTTTCTGGAAAAAAGAAAGTAAGCGAGCTGTCATAGCACTTAGTTCCAGAGCTCTAGTTGGCGATGAGTTCTTCTGATAAAAGCCAGGACGTTCCGGTTCTAAAGCAGAAGAGGAGCGTCTTTACGACAAGCGGAACTGCCTAATTCCTCGGATGAGCTCAGAGGGACATTTCGCGGTGAATCGGTCAAGAGTTCGGAAGCAGGCGTTGACATATTTAACGGGGATTGGAGGTGGAGGAGTGCCCCTTGGATAAGTGTGTTTTGCCTCGGGGCTGTGGCAAGAGTTAAGTATTGCCCTCTGGGCCATTTATTAGAGTGGGCCAAGTGGCGGGCAAGAATACCGGGGAAAGCTTTTAAGTGGGCAAATAAGTAAGGGTTGGCTGGGGGCGGCGCGATTTTTCATCCGGCCCCCCTCACTCGAGTGCAGTGTCGTGTCCCCCCACCTGCCGCCTCGCAACACTTACATTGTTCGCCCTCCTTCGCCCCGCACTCCGCACGCATCTTTAATTGACACAAGGATCGGCCGGAAAGTGGCGCCCGAACCTCACAAACCAATTGTCAATTCAATTCCTTATACTTCCAATTTCACTTAACCGAGATTGAGAAATGGTGCAAAGCTTGGTGCAAAACGACAAACGAAAATAAATCTCACCATATCACTTTCTCTTATGGCGGAGGTCCTGTCCTGTTCATTTCAACTATATTCTTTTACCACCAACCCATTGTGCACGCTAGGCCAGAGGTGGAAAAAGGTGTGCACTACTTTTGGAAACCAAACTTCGCAGATGTTACTCAGAACAAAAGCTTCATTAAATTAAAAAAGAAAGAAAAAACGATCAAAATTATCTTAAACGAAAATAAAATCTAACACATAAACAGAAAATGGAAAACAAAAACAGAAGTGGAACACAAAAAAAGAAATGGATCACAAAAACTACAACGGAACACAACAAAATACATAACAAATGAACAAACAAAAACATAACACTCAAAATTAGCAACAAAAACTGAAACGCAATAAATGAAAAACGAAACATTCAGTTTCAGTGGACAAAAGTTTTGTCTGATTTTATATTTTACTTCTTTTGAATTTATTTAATTTAATTTTTTTTTTTTATGTTTCAGACCATTCTAAGAACGATGGCATCAAAATAGAAAATCGTCTGTCTGTCAGCCCGTCAGTTATTCAATCACTCAAAAACAGCACAAAAGATTTCTATGGATTTTTATATTTGTGAGTCAACTATCCCAAGATACAATATAGGCTATATTAGAGTTCGAATTTTCGCATATACCGTTTACATTTTCTTTATATTATTTGTCTGTGTACAAATACATATTAATTATACAAAATACGGAATTTATAATTAAAAAAAATACAAAGAAAATTTATTAATCAAGAGCAGAACATCTTTGTTTCAGTGTATCAGACCATAAAATGTCAAAGACCATAATATATTGACCTCTTTAATGCAACCAAAAAATCTCTAACATAAATCTTCAGTATCTCTAATAGATCGTGGAAGTTTTTATTTCCACTATTCCCACCCCTCCCCTTAGCCGTTTTCATGGAATGAAGATCTTCATTAGATGTTACAACAGCCTAAATATGAAATATCTACATTCTGAGGCAAGTATTTTTTTTTTTAAATTATGTGAGATACGAGTAACGTTACGCCAAAACTAGTTAACCCTGGGCTCAGGGTAGTAAAAATTGAAAATTCAGATCAATTCTGAAAACTGAAACTTGAAGCAGTTTTCCTTTACAGATATTTGAATGTGAAGCTCTGCAATGCCGTGCAACTTGCATGGAAATAATTTGAATGGCCTACAAGAGCTTTTGTACATCGGGCTGACAAGAGGGCAGCATTAATTGTTGTAGGCGACACTATTTCAGCGGATTAGGTTTATGGCGCGAAAACAGTGGGGATTATACCCCGAAGCGAAGGGTGTACACTGGATGAGCGTCACATGGCCATGTCAAACTGACGGTGTGTGCCATATATTAGCAACATGCGTAACTCCCCCACACACTTCACCAGCCACACACAGCAACTCACCTATCCAAAATATACTATATACTACTAGCTCTATGATTTAGTTCATAAACATACAGCCACGCTGTGCTTTTGACCGGAACAAGTATTGTTCAGATTCACTCACACAGACCCAAACAAAATGGATAGCTAAACCCACACTCTCGTCGTTGTTCCTTGCTACGTTGTGAACAAACGGACAGAAAACGCGGGTGAAGGCGGTTCTTGCTCAATCTATCAATTATTTGATTTAGACTACATATGTATGGCCTTATGAAACTGGTCAATGTAATGTTCACCTCGGTGCGGCCTCAAAACTAAAAGTTGTTTTCACAACGTTATACGTATAAAATATTTATTTATTATTTAATAACGTCCACTTTTTGCAACTCAGGCTAATTGGGACGGGTTATCTACAGGTTACCACCCTTTTCTAGCCAGGGTGGGACTCAGGATGTTATTTAATGAATTCCGTCACTAAATAATTTCCCTTGCCCAGGCGAGAATCGAACTCGCCACTCTAGGTTAACCATGAAGATTAAGGTCAACGCTTTAACTCACATTGCTAACCTGAGCCCCCGTATAAAATATCATGCCTAAAGGAGAAAGAAAAAAGTTCAGATAAATATACGTACGTCTAAAGCAGTGAACATAAAATACATGTATGTAAAAGAGGCTCGGGTGGGCTATGTGTGTTAAGGCCATCGTTACACTTCATTCGCCTGGTAAACCTAGAGCCTAGGGAAATTTAAAAAAAATTAACAACACAATTATTTGTTTCCATTTTCTTTTGAGCGTGACCTGATTCGATTGAACTCTCTCTCTCAGAAAGTCTGTCACGCAGGGGCTGCGTAAACTAAGAAGATAATCTCGCAAAACAAGCCAGTGATCATTCTTTGTGATACATATTCTTTATTTCTATATAAAATAAAAGATGCGTAGAAAAGGGGGTTTACTGAAAACCAAAAAGGGCGAATAACTCAGAAAATATGGGAGTTACGACAAAATGCATAGAACAACAATTGTAGAGTATTAATAATTGAACATTATTGGTTATATAAAATTTTTCTATACGACTTATAATAAAAGACATCTTTTCAATTTTCGACATCCCTCTCCCTCTGAACTCTTCTCACTTTCTCTCTCTCTCCATCTCCATTTTCTGATGTTATGCTAATGCTAGAGCAATCTAAAGCAATAGATATTTTGCTTTCGCTCAATTTCGCGTTGAGATTAGGAAGGGGAAGTAAATTTATTTAATTTAAATTACTGCTCTAAAGAAATTTATTCCTTTGAAAACCCATGGCCCAAATTACACGAACTAAATAACTGAAAGAAATTTAATTTAATATACATGAGATATAATAATATAAATTTCTACTGGAACTGGTTGAAGGATGACTGATTTCTCAACTGATAAAAGTAGAGCAGTAACCACTCATTTTCTTATTCAGTTTAAAGAGCCTTACAAAATGAACTATATATTGGATCTGTACACTTAATCCAAAGTAAAAAAAAAAACAAAAAAAAAAACACATTTGTAAAAGGAAATCCAAATCTTCAGGTCAATCTCATTAAAACGTAGAAATAGAACAACGATGCCGGCTGTCATTTTTGAAAATAATTTTAATATTAAATGAAGAGTTCTACATTCTTAAAGCTTAAATAGGTGCAAAAATAAGGGCAGTTTATAAAGAGAACGGAACTCTAGAATGGTTTTTGATTGCGGCGATAAAATCTATAGGAAAAGAAAAGTCACTTCCCACAACGATCAACATATATTAGGGGGTGCGGGAGTGGATACCCGCTCCAGGCAAACAGCCAAAAATAAAAAAAGGATAAAAAAAATAACAGTACTATTATTTTTGCGAACAGGGAACACCAGGATGGCAATTCCCCTCTCAGGAAGAACACAGGTTTTAATATATATTTTTTCTGCAATGCAGGCTATTTTGGCTTTACCGAAAATAAGGACTGTTTGCATTTTGTCACTTTATAAGGAGCATAAACTACTGCTTTAATCGATTCACTAATCGGTAAACATTGATAAGTACAGTCTAATTGTTGGGGAGGTAGCGTTACTGGAGTAGACCCAATCCCTGATAATCCATTTTTAATATCGTTCTAAAATTGTATCCCCGCTCCTGCTTGTTCCTAAAAATGTAAATATAGCTTACAGTCAAAAATACTGAGTTTCGTTGATTTCAATTTAGTCTTTCGTGCCCTATAACATTGTTGACCCCTTCTATAGTTTTTCATGTATACCTCATTTATACTTCGTTATACGGCAAAAGTGCATATAACAAAAGTTACTTTAAATAACAAAACAAACAACTTTTGTTATATGGACGTTTGCCGAAAATGAATATATTACGAAATATCGCGATTTTATATTTCACACCTTACTTATAACCCCCACTCCTGTTTATACCTCGAAATTTTAATGCCGCTTATAATCAGAGAGGTTTTAATGCCAAATCACATACAGAGTTTCGTTTAGTTCGGTTGAGCCTTTTGTGCCATATAAAATTGTTGACTCCCACTATAGTTTTTAGAGTATAACTGATTTATATTGAACACGAAAAAAGTGTGTATTACAAAAGTTTCTCTAAATAACAAAGTAAATAACTTTTGTTATGTGCATATTTACCGAAAAACCAATATGAAATGAAAAATTGCTATTTCTAATTTCAGGTCTCCCTTATAACCCCCAATCCTGTTCGTCTAAAAGAATATAGCTTAACATCTAAGTTGGGTTAGTAGTAATATACATACCAAGTTTCATAAAATTCGGTTATGCCTTTTACGATTCTATAAAGGACATACAGACAAACATTCATATATATATATATATATATATATATATATATAGAGAGAGAGAGAGAGAGAGAGAGAGAGATTATTAAATTAAATGAGAGCGCGCGAGAGAGGGAGAGTGTGTGAGAGAGCGAGAAGAGAGAAAGAGGGAGAGAGAGACTTTTGAACGGAACTCATTTTCGGCGTAGGTTGGTAGAAAGGAGATGGGCATTTGAAGAAAATTACCTCCAGACTACAATTTTAATAGCTGATTTTACTTAAAGTAAAATCTCCTGAGGAGTAGAGATACGAACCGGTGTAATGAAGTAACAAAGAAACCATCTAATAGATATAACACAAACTCCAGTTCAATAAAAACTAACTGGAAGTTTAGTAACTAACATTAAGATGAGGAAAAATAGATCCCACGAGAATACGAGCTAGCAAACTCGACTAACTTGCCAATACTTAGCAAAGAAGTTTGAAAGTCCAATACGTAAGCACTGCAATAAATTCGTAAAAGCGAAAGATTACTATCGTCATAAAGGGTCGAATACGGCAATGAATAGACATTGACGTTTAACTGATTGGTTCCTAGATATTTAAAAATAAATAAAAACTACAAATACGAAGCTTAAATAGTTAGCGAAGTTAAATAATTATATTTGAAAACGTCGTATAATTACTACAACTGAATGCTGGAATTAAGTAGAATGCTAACAGAAATATCCAAAAGTCCGTCACGCAGGGGATGCGTTAACTTAGAAGATTTCCCATGTGCGGTTATAACACACTCGATCTCACCTCACCGCATATTTTATATTTCAAAATAAAATCCCGATGGGTAGAAGTGGGGATTTACTAAAGGCTGAAAACATGAAAGTACAAATAACTCGCATAATTTATGTACAACGAAAATATGGATAAATTAAAAATTGTAGAACATCAATACCTTAACAAGTGCGATTTCAGCCGTTAACGAATATGAACATTAGAGTTTAATTAAACCGTTAAATATTGACTGCGGTATTGTTTAAATAAACATTTTCACTTCAAGGCAGGAATGTCTTAATTCATTATGTCACCATACTACGGATTTGCATGAATCTCACACAGTAAAAGTCTTCAATGTTCCCTGCCCGTCATAGTTTTTAGCAGATTTCTCTTCAGGGAAATCAGCTATTGAGGTCGTACTCATGACGCGAGTTTCGAAAAATGTCTTCAAACGTAAGTCGATCCTACCCAGGAGATGAAGGCGAAAATGAGGTCTGTTCAAAATTATATTTTATATATATATATATATATATATATATATATATATATATATATTTGTCTGTTAACGCTCTATCGGTCGCAATTTTTGTTTGATCGTTACCAAACTCGGAATTTAATCGTTTTATGTAAAAAGGAAGATGAAGTTAGTTAATTGCTGAAATCGTGTGAGGGGGGTTTAGAGGGGGGGATTTTTGAAAATTCGAAATATCTCCGTTATTATGCGTCGGATCAAAAAAATGTATAGAATTAATCGTATTGCAAATTAAATTTCTATAAATATTGTTCTGTACATTTATTCTTTATCTTGAATATTAACCGAGATATTTGCATTTTTATTGTGTGAGTGGTCGGCAAAAGTCGGCCATATACGGGACTTTAAGCCGGAAACCAGGTCGGCCGTTTCCGTCACTGTTCGTCTCTCGTGAATTGGTTTAGAGATTTGTTATTACTGCTGTTATTAGTAAGCAGATTTCTCTATTGTAAAACTTCACGTGGGAAATCTGCTTAGTTTACGCAGCCGCTGCGTGACGGACTTTTGTTTAATCGTTACCTATTTAAGCAATCCATCAAAATCAATTTCATAGCATGTCGTTAAAACCAAGTTCGTTAATGGGGGAGTGAAGGGAAAAATCGGAAATTCAAGATATCACATTTATTATCAATCCGAATGAAAAATAGTACGTAACCAATCATGTTGCAAATGGAATTTCCTTGAAAGTTTGTTGTGTTCATTGTTTATGTATTTCTTAAATTAAATGAGACATTTTTAGGTATTAGGTATGTGAGCTTGCAAACGTTCCGAAATCTATGTTTTCCAAAAGGTTCGTATAGAGAAAATGGTCTCATGGAGTTAAAAGTGTAATATTATAATACCAATCAACAAAGATATGTTATTATTATTGTCATCACTCTCTCTCTCTCTTGCTTCAGGATATGACATGAATTAACATTAATGAACTTCACCTCGAGGACCGTTTATATTGAGTTTTCCGAAAAATGAAAACCGCGAATTTGTTAACTGACACACTCAAACACAGTTTTGTGTAGGTTTGTTTATATTTTCGGCACAAAAAAAAAAAATAGCTTTTAAATGAAATAGGTCAAAATTGTATTTGAAGGTATACAGTAATGTATTTATACACAACGAGCAAGATTTGTTAATTAATTAATTTTTATTATTTTGTATTAGAGGTCGCCATATGTTATTTATGTTACCATGATACCATGTATTGTCTGTTTGACTTATATACCTCTGTGGTTTATCCAATTTAACCTATATATAAGACAAAGGTTTGTAAGGAAAAGCGTCCTTTCAGCTGTCCGATAGCATAGCCTGCAGGTGGGCGTTGATAAATGCCATCCACTATACCGGCTTCATCAGAACTATCATTATAGGAGTTTTGCTTCAGACCCCCCCCCCCCTCGCTGAAATCTATTCATAGTATCAGGATAACTGTTTAATAAAATAAGGTAGTTATTGATTATCGGGAGGCCAGCCATTTAAATACGATTATTAAATCATATTAAAAGAAGAAAACGCTTTATTATTTAAATAAACACTTCTAGAATTTATTTGAATAATAAAATGTATGACTGAATGTAATTATAGATTAGTGTTAGTCCAAAACTGGACGAAGTCGCGGAGTAGCAGCATAAAGCGGCCGTCCCTTGCCTCATCTGCCACAACTCTGCAAGCTCTCCAAGTGCTGTAATAATAAACGATCACAAAGTGGTGTTAATAAATTATCACTCATTTTCTGATAACAAAAGAAACAGGATGACAAAAGTAAACCTAGTCAAGTGTGAACCACCATATATACCATCACTGTAAAATAGCGTTACGCGGTTTTGAACCAGTAAATATTTTAACTGTAAGCAATGAGTGGCCTCCCGTTGATCATTTGGTCATTTGTAAGTTCTAGAAGTGTTATTAGCAGATTTCCCTTGAGGGAAATCAGCTATTGAGGTCGTACTCATGACGGAATTTTCGAAATTTTTCTTCATATGTCCATCGATCCTACCTAGTAGATGACGAAAATGAGGTCCGTTCAAAACTGTATATATATATTTGTCTGTCGTTACCAAACTCGATATTTAGTCGTTTTGTAAGAAGAAAGATCAAGTTCGTTAACGGCTGAAATCGGACAGGTGGGAGTGGGGGGGGGGGGTTTTGAGGGGAGGATTTTCGAAAACTCGAAACATTTCCGTTACTATACGTCGGATCGAAAAATTTTATAGAATCAATCTTATTGCAAATTAAATTTACTATAAATATTGCTATATACATTTATTCTCTATCTTAAATATTAACCGAGATATTTGCATTTTTATTAAATTAGGGTGGATAACGGTCCCCCGCCAAAAGCTCGGTCGGTCGTTTCCTTAACTGTTCGGCTCTCGTGAAATTTGTCTATTGTAAAACTTCACGTGGGAAATTTGCTTACTTTCCCAGTCCCTGCGTGACGGACTTCTTTAAATAATAAAGCGATTTAATAATCATCTTTAAATGGGTGGCCTCCCGAAAACCCATAAGTATCCAAAATAAAACAAAGGGCTGTAATAATCTCCCTATCAAGTCGATTTAAATTTATGAATTTTGACAACCATTTTGTGAGAAGCTTATCTTTTGTAGAATTGTCCTCGAAATGTAGTATGCGTCCCATTTGATTGTAGGCGCATCAATAAGCACAACATCCCATTTTAAGACATTCTTTAAACTATATTTACAAAATAGATAATAAATTAAATCCTTAATCAAATCCTGGCTAGAAAAAGTCTGTCACGCAGGGGCTGCAGATTTCTCAGCTATGGTCTAGCAACAATGGTTCTATAACATTTTCAGACTCATAATAACAGATATAATTTGATTTTTCGAATTCCCCCCTCTCTAACTCCACCCCCTCCCCCATTCTGGATCCGATTTCAGCCATTAACTAATATGCTCTTTAGTTTTGAATGATCCAGTTAAATTTCGAGTAAAGTGTAGAACATATAAACATTTTCGAGGTGAGTACGTAAAATATTGAATGAGGCGGAAAATTTTAATGAAAACAATATTTGGTATATATCCTGTAATAAAATGATTCTTGATATAACAGCTTATTGTTAATATGGCATGTGTAAGAGAGAGGGGGGAGGGCTGAAATGTAAATATTTTGATAGAGATACAGTGGAACCATTATATTTTACAAATTACTTTGCCTCATGTTGAAAATACTAAAGTTCCGACAGCTGATTTAGATCGATCCGTCACGAAATGAATATATATCGATTATCCCTAATGAAGTATAGTCTAAATAGTAAATGGGGCTCAGTTTAGCCATGTGAGTTAAAGCGTTGACCTTAATCTCACATAGTAAATCTAGAGTGGCGAGTTCGATTCTCGCCTGGGCATAGGAAATTATTTAGTGACGGAATTCATTAAATAATTTCCTAAAGTCCCACCTTGGATAGAAAAGGGTGGTAGCCTGTAGATAACCCGTCCCAATTAGCCTGAGTTGCTTAAAGTGAACGTTAATAAATAATAATATACAGTAAATAGAAAACGAGAAATTCATAATTGACCTATTATCACTTTAAAGTTTCTAATAAATTCAAATATGTGTTATTCACATGTTTTCTTATTGATCACCTTTTTTTTCTATTTTTATGATGTACATATTCTCTATTATCATCCTCTTGCTTATATTTCTTTCTTTTTCTATTGTACTTACGTGTTCTAAATCTATTTTATGGTTGTATTTAATCGCGTGGACGGCTAGAGACGTTTTATTTTTTTTTATGATCAAAATTTATCAAGTGTTGCCAGATTCTTCATTTGAGTCTGGCAACTTTTATTTCAATCCGTAAAGTTTATTTTGTATGCATTATTTATTTGGTATCGCCTGATTTTAATTTATCTTTTATATGACTGAAAATATTTTTCACTATTTTGATATTTCCATTTGATTTGTAATATCTTTGCATACCTATGAAATTTTCCTGGCTACTGTGGGGTTGTAATTCATTGTACAATATATTTTTGTTTCTCTAAATTTATTAATGTGCATAATTAGTATTATTTTGGTTGTCTACATTCATATTCATTATTGTCAGTTTAATTATTATATATTTTTAGAGGTATAGAACTTTAAATTGCAATAAAACAACGATGGATTATTCGATTGACAAGAATTTTTTTTTATTCGAAAGATAATCTTGTGGCATTACATTTTAAATATTATACATATACGGCGCAACATGTCACACAGCTCGTGCCACAATCGATTTATTGAAAGACACGTTTGGTGACCGCCTAATTTCACGTTTTGGACCTGTGAATTGGCCTCCAAGATCTTGTGATTTAACACCGCTAGACTACTTTCTGTGGGGCTATGTAAAGTCATTGGTCTATGCGGATAAGCCACAAACGCTTGACCATTTGGAAGACAACATTCGCCGTGTTATTGCCGATATACGGCCACAAATGTTGGAAAAAGTCATCGAAAATTGGACTTCCAGATTGGACTACATCCGAGCCAGCCGTGGCGGTCATATGCCAGAAATCATATTTAAAATGTAATGCCACAAGATTATCTTTGGAATAAAAAAAAAATTCTTGTCAATCGAATAATCCATCGTTGTTTTATTGCAATTTAAAGTTCTATACCTCTAAAAAAACACCCGTTAGAAATGATTAATTTTTGTTTGAACCAATTTTATTTTAGAGAAGTCCATACCTCATTAATTTAAAACCTGCAATAATTGTTTTTTTTTTCTATTTTAGTTTTTAATAACTTTCTGAGAAAAGACTTGTTGTTCTGGATAACGAATTACTGAATACATAATGATTAATGGTTAATGGCAATTCATGATAACTACTGCGAAAAGTGTTTCAAACTACTTCTATCCTTCGTTGTATTTCATGGGCTATATTTGTCTCTCTTTCCTTTCTGATTTATGTCTTATATATTATCCAATGTTTCGATTTGCATAGAATAGTCATTTCATTTTTTTGCGCATGTGACTATTGTGTTATTATTACTGCCCGAATAGCACGGTACTCCATTATATTCTCTCTAATCTCATCCCGTTCGTATTCTATTATGCTCGATATATCTCCCTATTTTGATACTAGTATTTCTCATTATTCAAGAAACAAATTTTACTCATGGCTTAATAAACTGCCATGAAGTCTTAGACTTATTCATCATTTAGTAAACACTTTTTAAGCTTTAAAACAGTTCAGCTTCGTGATATACAGTATCGCCAAAGACGAAGGAATAACCCCGATTTTCCTTCAGAAGCAATGCTACAATCTTAAGCGATTTGTAGATGGAAATAAGCCAATAATATTGGGTATTATTGCAGAAATGATTTTGAGAGTAGACGTGACTATTTTATCTTAGATTATTGATGTAAATTTTTATTTGTAGTGGGGGAGATTTATTTTAATGTACTTTTGTTTGCCAAGGATTTTCACCAAATTCAAAGCTTTGTTTTCATGATAAGATATATATATATATATATATATATATATATATATATATATATATATATATATCTAAAATTGTAACCTCTGTCTGTACATTGATTTTTTTCGCGAAATTTCACGATAACTTTTCGTTTCACATGTCATAGACACCATAACTACATTTTGTTTCTTTCGTGTCTGTTTATTTGTTTGTTTGTTACCATTTCACGCAAAAACGGCTGAACCGAGTTTTATGAAACTTGGTATGTATATTACTACTAGCCCAACTTAGACTTTAGGCTATATTAATATTCTCTAAGACGAGCAGGAGTGGGGGTTATAAGGGAGGCCTGAAATTAAAAATAGCGATATTTCGTTTCCTATTGCTTTTTCAGCAAATATGCACATAACAAAAGTTGTTTATTTTGTAACTTAGAGTAACTTTTGTTATATGCACTTTTGCCGTATACGGAAGTATAAATGAGTTATACGCTAAAAACTATAGCGGGAGTCCACAATTTTATTTGGCACAAAAGACTCAACCGAACTAAACCAAGCTCGCAATGTGAATTAATACTAAAGATTTCCTTATAATAAGCCATACTAACATTTCTAGGGACGGGCAGGAGTGGGGGTTATAAGGGAGGCCTGAAATTAAAAATAACGATATTTCGTTTCCTATTGCTTTTTCAGCTAATATGCACATAACAAAAGTTGTTTATTTTGTTATTTAGACAAATTTGCTCAACACTTCTTTTCAATATGAACTACCAGGTACCTCACCTGAAAAAATTAATTCAAATGTATGTCAATATTTTCTCCTTAATAATTCAAATCTATGCATAATGCACAGGAGACGGGAAATATGACAATTTGCAGTACAGTGAAGTCTTACATAAAAAAAATAATTTTATTATTAACAAATCCCAACAACGGGTATTAACCCTAAACACTGGAACGGGTAAATGTCAAAATATTGTGCAAAGTAAAGCCTTGCCAAAAATATACCATCACCATTCAGCCTCAAATGAATTCCCGAGCGAAGCCGGGTATCGGAGCGAGTATTGGTATGTATATATATATATATATATATATATAGATATCGCGCAAGAGCGAGAGGGAGCGGGGGAGGGAGAGAGAGAGAGAGAGAGAGAGAGAGAGAGAGAGAGAGAGAGAGAGAGAGAGAGAGAGAGAGAGAGAGAGAGAGAGAGAGAGAGTGAGAGAGAGAGAGAGAGAGAGAGAGAGAGAGAGAGAGAGAGTGAGAGAGAGAGAGAGAGAGAGAGAGAGAGAGAGAGAGAGAGAGAGAGAGAGAGAGAGAGAGAGAGAGAGAGAGAGAGAGAGAGAGAGAGAGAGAGAGAGAGAGAGAGAGAGTGAGAGTGAGAGAGAGAGGGAGAGGGAGAGGGAGAAGTAGAGGGACCCATAAATATGTTTGGCACCCATAAATATGTAGATATATTTTTTCCTCGGTTGACAATATAGACCTTAAAGATATTTAGCACAGCGAGCTGGCTCGTGGGGGTCGTAATCTTATTTTTTTCGTAGTGAGTGATCAACTTGACGTACAATCCCCCCGTTAACCAAGGAGGACCTGGCAGGAGTTGTCTCCAGTAGACTAATGATTGATTGAGGTCCCCCCTCAATGTAATAAAATTACCTTAATAATTAATGAAGGCTGAAAACAGGAAAGTGTGAATAACCCGCTTAATACTTGGTATTTAGGTTTAGAATAAAGTGGTTCATAATATAACAGGTTATTTTTATCATATTTCAAATATTCGTAATCCCCACCTTCCCCCCTGTCCGATTTCAGCTAGATATAAGTAGATATAAACTTAATCTTTAGTTTTACATGAAACGCTTATATGTCGAGTTTGATTATGATACGGTAAAAGTTGCGACCGGTAGTGAGGATTATTGCATTCAACAGATTTCCCTCAAGGGGCAGTAAACTACTCTTCAATAGTGACATTCTGTGTCATGTCATGAATTCCGTGGCTCACATAGGACAATCGTAAATGCGGTTTCGTAGATGTAGGCCACCCTGGAGACTACCGTTCTGGCGTTCACTTTGACGAGTCGTAGCCCCGGTCGTAATCTCCAAGACAAACATATGGAGCCCCGGGTTAACTCGGTTCTATTTTCTCATTTGTCCCGGTGAGGTTTACGAGGCTGCAAATCAGACCAGCTGGCACCGGACTCCGCCCCTATACTTGGACTTGCAGGCTGATGCACTCGGACTGCCAACTTGCACGCTCTCTCATATGCCCAATTAATGTGCATCCCACAGACGTCAAGAGGTTCTCAGCGTTTTTGCAAACGGTGTAAAAATGAATGGAGCAGTGTCTGTCTCGGCTGATTCATGAGCCACGGACGACACTCAGAAAGAATTGAGATAAATTTAGTCACTAAAATTCTTAAATTCCGTAGTATTTACAGGCTACGCGTGGCAATTGATCTCGTGAACAGGTAAATCTGATTCTCACGGGACCGAACTAGGGAATAAGAGGGCCACGTTGACATGCCGTGATTTCCCAAGCCTTCTGTAATAAAGGCATCATGTGGAAAATTTTATTGTTGGGAAAATTCTATTCAAGGTCAAAGTTATTAGATAGCCATCCCTCAGTAGCCGGTAGCCTTCATAAGCTGACAAATGATAGAATATTAGCCAGCATGAGTGTGCAGATTACAAATTTTTCTACCCTCCAGTCTTGCCCCACTGACATATCGTTAATCATACGCAATAAATTCTAGACCATAACTAATAACAAAAAATTGTAATTCATAAATTTTCAGTCCAGCTCCAAGAGCCGTCAGGTCAACATCTAAGACCTTCGGGCACTGACGATGATGCACTGCATCGAAAGTGCTCTGCCGTTTTAATAAATTGTTATAGCGGAAGCGTAGCCAATTCTTTCATACTACCTACATTTAAATTTCCCATATAATTCAATGAATAAGGTCTATCTCGAGAAATTAAATTAAAACTTAGGACTGACTGAAAATGCGGACTTGGAGGTAAAAAACTGCTTAAAAACTTGAATATGAACAATTAGACGAACTACATGAAAACAAACAAAACACCCCATGTTATATACAACCTACAAGGTATTATGAATACTATTTTAGTGTGGCCAGTAAGTTTCAGAAACTCTAGGAGAGAAGAAGTAGTTCTCTCGAGACATAGAGTCGGCCACCCAAAATTAACACACTCATACTTAATGATGAAAACTGACAGACCCACTTGCTCAACTTGTAACATTCTCTTGACGATATGAAATGTACCGACAGAACGAAGTTGAATTAGGGCTTACCTTAGAGTTTTATTTATATACAAGATATCTCAGATATTTTGTTTATTTAATTTAATAGTAGGTAGTACGAAATCATGTAGCGTCTGCATCAGATTTTTTCAGATAGTAAAAGGACTTCTGAGCCCAAAATAGGAAAATTCTTGAATTAATTTCTTTATTTTCTCTACTTCTTTAATGACTAATTCTCCAAATAAAAGGTATTGGTAAGCAGAAAATGCATTTTGTTTTTTAATGTCACGAAATGAAAAGGTGACTATTCAGTAAATCTGTTTCTACAAAAAAGAAAACAGAATAATTTTCTATATTAAAGGAGAATTATTTAAAAACAAGGGACAAGAAAGTTTCATAGACTAGTACCAACAACAGGCAGCTATAAAATGAATTCAGTACCGAAATTTCATATATTTGTATATATGTACACATATTACAAGCATGAGAGATGAGAATTATGTACAGGAATCAATTTTAGCAGATTTCCCTCAAGGGAAATCAGCTATTGAGGTAGTACTCATGACGGAATTTTCGAAATTTTTCTTCAAATGTCCATCGGTCCTATCTAGTAGATGATGAAAATGAGGTCCGTTCAAAACTGTATATATCTATCTATCTATCTATCTCTCTCTCACTCTCTCTCTCTCTCTCTCTCTCTATATATATATATATATATATATATATATATATATATATATATTTGTCTGTTACCGCTCTAGCGGTCGCAATTTTTGTTTGATCGTTACCAAACTCGATTTTTAATCGTTTTATGTAAAAAAAAAGATCAAGTTCGTTAATGGCTGAAATCGGGCCAGTGGGAGGGGGGGTTTAGAGGGGAGGATTTTCGAAAATTCGAAATATTTCTGTTACTGTACGTCAGATCGAAAAATTGTATAGAATCAATCTTATTGCTAATTAAATTTACTATAAATATTTGCATTTTTATGAAATCTGGACGTGTAACGGATGAGAGTTTCCCGCCAAGAGCTAGGTCGGCCGTTTTCTTAACTGTTCGGCTTTCCTAAAATTTAACTATTGTAAAACCTCACGTGGGAAATCTGCTTAGTTTACTCAGCCCCTGCGTGAGGGACTTTTAAGATATGTCTAACTGCTGATGACAACCTGCTAAATAATATTTTCCTAAAAAGGTTGTACAATGGACAACTTGTTTGTTTCTTTTAGCCCAAGAGGTTTCTTTCGGCAACCAAGGAGGTACGACACGGCCAAAAGTTGGAATAAAGTTGTTGAAAAGGCGAGGGGCATAGATGATGAAGAAGTCCCGAAGTCGCCCAATATCCTTGGTCCAGCAGGCGGTGTCCTCCCCTCAGTTTTCTTACTTTTCCTCCGTCTCCCCCCCTGTGCAGTGATATTGGCTCGGTGCATCCTGATTCTCGTATGGCTGCATCTACTGCACATCTTCATGTGTGAATTGTTCTACAGATTCCACTTGTATCCAGTCTGTCTCGAATTTGATGACTGGAAAGTAAATTCATGGTTTCCGCAGGAAAATAAATAGAATAGGACCGCGTTAACAGGAATAGAAACGATGAGGAATGTGAAGAAAGGCAACTAAAAAGTCCGTCACGCAGGGGCTGCGTAAACTAAGCAGATTTCCCACGTGAAGTTTTACAATAGAGAAATCTGCATACTGCACTTAACACCACCGTGAGTAAATACAAACGGTAATCTTTCAGTTAATTTTAATAAACTCCCAACGGAAACGGCTTCTGAATTATAAACACATATGTCTGCCAACCACTCAGAACTGAACAGATAGATAGACGTAGTCTTCACCGGAAAGAAAAACAATTACTGATAAAAATCTGAATATAAAACAATAACTTTATTATAAATTATTTACTATATCTAGTACTGCAGATTATAATATATATATATATATATATATATATATATATATATATATATATAAAATTTTGAACGGGCCTCATCTCCTAGGTAGGATCGAAAATCGAGTTATGAGTATGACATCAATAGCTGATTTCCATTGAGGGAAATCTGCTAATACTCAATAGAGAAAAAAATAAATAGTTGCAAATAATAGAAGCAGAGATGCTTAGAAATAAAAGGAGCTGCGTAAACTAAGCATATTTCCCAAATGCTGGTATAACACACTTGAGACCTAATCACTATTCTCTATTTTTATGTAAAAAACCGATGAGTAAAAGGGCTTAGGGGCGGGGGTCGTTACTGAAGGCTGAAAACAAGAAAGTGCAAGTAACTCACTTAATACATGAGTTACGAAAACACGTATAGAAAAACAATTGTAGAGCATCAAAAGATTAACGAGTTTGGTTCTATTACTTTAGTCGTTGGGCTACGACGACTTATAAACAACGGAGATATTTTGAATTTTCAAAGTTCCCTTTATTCCAAAATAACATATGAGCCCCTTCATTAATTAATATGGACTTTAGTGAGGATTAAAACAGATAAATATAGACTATTGTAAAGAAGAAATAAATATTTTGATTTTCAACCCCCACTACTTGTCCTGGTCCGATTTCTACCAATAACAAATATGTTTTTTTGTGTTGATTGATACGGTCAAATATCGAGTACGGTAGAGACCAAATGAATGATTTCTCGGCAAGAACGTAAAATTGATGACGTCATCGCACAAAGAAAACAATATTTGGTACTTAAGATTAAAATAAACAGGTTGATGTTATCGCAGATTATTGTTATCATGGTATGAGTAGGAAATACTTTATACTGAAGGATGAAAATTAAAAGTCCTTCACGCAGGGGCTGCGTAAGTTAAGCAAATTTCCCACGTGAAGTTATACAGTAGATAAATCTGCCCAATAACAACTGTAGTAGTAAGGTATCTCTAAACCTATTCAAGAGGGACGAATAGTTACGGAAACGGCCGCCAGAGCTCTCCGCGGAAAGTCCCGATCATAGCCGACTCCTGCTGACCATACAGAATACAAATGCAAATATCTCGGTTAATATTCAAGATACAGAATAAATGTATAGAACAATATTTATAGTAAATTTAATTTTCAATAAGATTGAGTCTATAATATTTTTCGATCCGACGCATAATAACGGAGATATTTTGAATTTTCAAAAATCCCCCTCTAAACCCCCCCCCCTCTCACTGGTCCGATTTCAGCCATTAACGACCTTGATCTTCCTTTTTACATAAAAGGATTACATTCCGAGTTTAGTAACGATCAAACAAAAATTCCGACCGCTAGAGCGTTAACAGGCAAATATATATATATTTTTGAACGGATCTCATTTTCGTCATCTCCTGGGTAGGATCGATGGACATTTGAAGAAATTTTTCGAATCTCGCGTCATGAGTACGACCTCAATAGCTAATTTCCCTTAAGGGAAATCTGCTAAAAAATCGGCATATCTTTATTAATATTCATATTACACAAAATAGGTATATAAAAACATTCATAGGGAATTGAATGTACAGTAAGATTACTTCTACAAGACATAAATTGGTTTTCGATTAGACGTATAATAAAGAAGATATTTCGAATTTTCCAAATTTCTCTCCTCTAATAATATCTCCATTATTATACGTTGGAACGAGAAATTGTTTAGAACCAATGTCATTGCAAATAAAAGTAACTATAAATATTGTTACATACATTTATTTTCTATCTTTAGTATTAACGGAGATATTTGCACTTTTTAGTTTTCAGCCATCCCTAAGCCCCGCTCCGACTCATGTCATATTAGCAATAAGCTGTTATATCATAAACACTTTATTCCAAGCCCAAATACCAAATATTGTTTTCATTAAACTTTTACTGTGTGGAAGAACATGCAAATACGTAGAATGATGATGCGTATTATTTAATGGTTGAAATCGGGGAGGAATGGGGGGAGGTTAGAGGGGGCATTTTGAAAATTCAAAATATCAGTTTTATTAATCCCCCCCCAAATAACCCTTTTATTCGTCTTTTTTTTTGCATAGAAATAGAAAAAGAGATTACAAGTGTCTTATACCAGCACATGGAAAATCTGCTTAGTTTATGCAGTCCTTGACGGACTTTTAAATGGTGTCTTGAAGAAATACAAACCGATATACGAAAAATTACAGTATTTATATATTATTAGCCCTAATCAAAACTGATTTAAGTAAATATTTAACTCTGCATTAAGGGGTTGTCACCATCGGACTTTGCTTGTTGTGAAATGGTTCCGTTAAATGAAAGATGGTTTTGGTTAGTCCGCGCCAGAGCCCATTATCTTCATTTTGATTGTCTGAGGAGATTTTATTTGTCTTCCATTTTGCTTCTTTTTTTTTTGTTTCCCTTTCCCCTTAAGTTCGGTCCGGGGCGACGGACTTGGGAGCAAATAAAGAGATGAGACTGGATTTTAGGGCTGACAATAAAAGAGAGGAGAGAAGTACATTAGGATTGAAGGTGGAAGAGGCAGACAGGGGAATCAATAGGAGGTAGACAGAGCGGAGCCTAGACCAGCGGGGGGCAGCTGGAAGGCACAGCACCCCCCGAAACAGAACGGCATGGAATAAGGATATCCTTAGGGTAGTGTTTCCGGAAATGGAACTCTCAACAGGACACATATTCTAATGGGAAGACAAATATAAACAGCTCAAAAATGATATAGATAGTCCAAAAAATAAGTCAAGATGAGCTGAAGATATCGGCGAAACACAGAACGATGTATTAAATAAAAGTCGGTCTCGCAGGCGCTGCGTAAAGAGCAGGTGTGACACACAACTAATTTATTCTCTATGTATTCAATATGCTTCTTCAAAATTATATTCTCAATTTCTAAGAACCAAACGTAGCGTGGACATGTTAAAATAATTAGCTAATTAAAGAAAAATATGAAAATGCCAATTATTTGAATATTTAATGAACTTAATTTATACAAAAAACATATAAATTGCAATACATTATATTAGTAAATTATAAAGTTTAAGTACATTGTACCCATCAGATTAGCTGGTATGACTAACTACTAATCTCATCTCACCATATTTTGTCTATTTCAAATTAAAATCCGATGAATAGTAGTCAGGATTTACTGAAGGCTGACAACAAATAAGTACGGAGAACCAGCTTTATATTTATTTTATTTATTTATTTGGAGCTTCGCAGCTGTGGCGATGTTGCTCGAGGGGGGGGGGCTGTATAAAATGCTTTATATTTAACTTAAGAAAAAGGTGTATACAACAGAAATTGTAGGGCATCCATAGTTTAACAAGATTGGTTTTAACACCCCTTCTTCATCAGGTTTGAGCCATTAACGAAATATGGCTTATAGTGTTGAATAAAAAAGTTAAATATCGAATATGGTAGAGGTTGTGAATGTAAATTTTTAGATTATGACGTAATCACACTACGGTGGCTTATTGTTAACATGACATGAGTAGGAGTGGGGGTTTACTGAAAGCTGAAAATTAAAAAGTGCAAATATCTCGGTTAATATTCATGATAGAGGAAATAGGTATATAACAAAATTTGTATGCAATTTCATTTGCAATAAGATAGATTTTATAGAATATTTCGAACCGAGGTATAATAACGAAGATATTTCGGATTTTCTCCCAAGTCCGATTTCAGCCGTTAACGGGCTTGATCATTAGTTTTTTATAAAACACACGTGTATCGACTTGATTAACAAATAGACAAAAATTACAAACGCTAGAGCGCGGAGGGATCTCATCTCCTAGGATAGGATCGATGAGCATTTGAGGAAATTATTCGAAAATCGCGCCAAGAGTGCAATCTCAGTAGCTGATTTCCCTTAAGGGAACCCTGCTAAAATCACAAGGAAAAATAATTCCTGAAAGACTTCAAATCAAATGAAGTAGGGGAGCAATGAAGATTTGGACGAGTTCCAGGGGAGCTTCAGTTTGTCATGCAAGTACATACATTGTTGATTCCCAGTCAATTATTTCTTCTCACTTCATTGTCACATTGCTCTTCGTCAACGGTCCTTAATGGCGCATTTCCCTTAGAGGACACTATTTATTGAGGTTGCACTCTCAAAAATACTTTCAAATGTTCATCGATGCTGCCTAGTAGAGGAAAAATGTAAGGTCCATCGAAAAACACAAAACACACACACACACACACACACACACACACACACACACACACATATATATATATATATATATATATATATATATATATATATATATACATATATATAACCCGGTCGCAAAATTCCAATTTTAAGATGTATAAATATTGTAATAGGAAGTGCTATGTAAAGCACGTTAAAGGCAAAAATACTTCGAATTTCCTTAAATTTAAAATTCGGAATTAACAAGATACTTAGAAAACACTTAATAAAAATCTTGCTGTTTTATGCAAGTACCTATCTATCCAGAATTTTGTATAAATTGAAAAAAAAAGAAGTCCTGCTTGATTGGCATTTATCTCAGAAAGTAAAACTTCAACGAGAACAAATTTGGTATTTAAGGTTCAAATAATGTGCTTCATGATATAACAGCTCATTTTTAAAACGACATGAGCAGGAGTACGTGTTTACTAAGGGCAAAAACTAAAATATGCAAATATTTCGGTTAATAATCAAGATAGTTTAACAACGCATATAACAACATTTATAGAACATTTAAGTTGCAATAAGATTTGTTCCATACACTTTTTCGATCCGACGTCTAAGAACGGAGATATGTCGAATTTTCGAAATTCCACCTTCTAAACCTCCTCCTCTCCCCCTTTCCGATTTCAGCCGTTAACGAACTTGATCTTTATTTTAGCAGAAAATGTTTCAATATAATGTTTGGTAACGATCAAACAAAAATTACGACTACTAGAGCGTTAACAGACTATATGTATTCTATTTTAAAGGCTACCTCAATATATAATTTTGAACGGACCTCATTTTCGTCATCTCCTGGAAGGACCGATGGACTTAGAATATTGTTGGTAAACATATATTCCAGAATAAACAACAATACCAGAAAATTTTCGTTCCTCTCAGAAAGGAGACCCGGACTAATGAAGAGCGCATTTGTATATGTATCATTAAGCTCTAGGGTCAAACGATACATGGACCACCATTACGGAAGAACCTAGAGATACTGGATCACATTACCTGCCTGGATATATAAAGGTGGCCGGGCTGCTATAGTGCCAGTTATCTGTCAGAGGACCTAGGCAGTTGGCCCCAGACCAGGGACAGGTTTAGACTCATTTTCAACACGTCTCCCCACCTCAACCACACGTCAATATTTGACTGAAGTCTAGCCACCACTTAATAGTGTGTTCTCGCTTCCCGGCCCCAGACCCTTTCATCGGGCTAAATAGCTCTATTAGAAGCGATCATCCTTCAAAATCAAAGCTAGCGCCGCCTAGAGAAGTCAACGACACTTTTTTCTCCCGATAGGTGAAAGCATCTGTCAAACCGATGCATGTGTATTGGACAAAGAAGCGCTGAGTGAAAACATAAATCTTCTGTCGACGCCCTGACTTAAATCTGTCTGCCATAGTTCAGCACATTAATTATAGATGATTCCCCTTAAGGCTGTCATAAATTTTGTCCTGAAATAGAAAGTTAAAAAAACCAATCTAAAATGTTTACATACGGTTTACATCATGATTACTTCTATTCAATGTCTTAATAAATGTCTATATCCTGTAATAAGTACATACTCTAATTACCCATTACTACTTACAAGATTACGAATTGGGCTTTCTCTACTAACACACTCATACTCAATAAACAAACACTAAGCTCTTACGGAAATAAAATTGCCACCTAAATAATGCTGAATACATTTGATTAAATCTGCAAAAATATAATTCGATCACCTCAAATCTAAAAAATTGCTTAAAATATTCAAATAAATTTTCATTGCCACCAAAACATTCATATATCACAGGAGTAATTGATTACTTACAGATGCTTCACAATTTACACAAACTACTGGCAAAGGAGAGCCCATACATAGAAACCATTCTCGAACACTTAAACACTATATAGGTCTATTCAAAAATCTGAACAAGTGATATCATAATTTTAATTTAAGTTTTACATTTTTATTTTTGCAACATGTTTGGGTATTTTTAGTTTACACACAATCTATAAAATTATTATATTCCTTATTTTATATCACATTTCTAGCAGATTTTCCTTAAGGAAAATCGTCTATTGAGGTAGTACTCATTTCACGATTTTCGAAAAGTAATATATATATATATATATATATATATATATATATATATATATGTATGCCTGTGTTAACATAGTGGTCGCAATTTTGGCTTGATCATGACCAAACTCGATATTAAAACGTTTTATGCAAGTTCGTTAACCGCTAAAATGGGGTTGGGGGAGGGTTTAGATGAGTAAAATTTGGAAAATTCGAAAAATCTCAGTTATTATCGGATCAAACCCCAATTTACGTAGTATAGAAATTTGTAAATTTGATTGCCTATACATGCTGTTATATAAAGATATGGTGTAATATGAATATTAACCGAGATATTTCGATTTTTTAGTTATCATCCTTCAGTATAACGCCACTCTTACTAATACTATGATAGCAATAAGCTGTTATAACATCAACCACTTTATTCTAATCTGAAATATCAAATAAAACCCAAATATTGTATCCATGAGACCATAATTATGACAGACACAAACAACTTCCTTGTGCGATGACGACATCAATTAAGGTTTTACGTTCTTGTATCGAAAACGTTCATTTGGTCTATGTCATACTCGATATTTAACCATATCAATCAACACTAAAGATTATTATTATTATTTATTAACGTCCACTTTTTGCAACTCCGGCTAATTGGGACGTGTTATCTACAGGCTACCACCCTTTTCTAGCCAGGGTGGGACGAAGGATGTTATTTAATGAATTTCGTCACTAAATAATTTCCTTTGGCAGGTTTACCATGTGACATTAAAGGCCACGCTTTAACTCACATGGCTAACCTGAGCCCCATAAAGATCTTTAGCCCACTAAAGATCATATTTGATATTGGTAGACATCGGACCATGGCAAAGAGAAGGGGAGGGTAAAGAGGGGGGCCCGAAAAGTCGAAATAATACGTTATTATGAGTGGGGTCGAAAAATGTTATAGATCCAATCTTGTTGAATTATTGATGCTATACAATTGTTGCTCTATACATTTTTTTGTATCTCACATATTTAGTGAACAATTCGTACTTCCTGATATGTAGCCCGAATATGTGATGAGATGAAAACACTAAGTGAGTTATACCCGCAGGTGGGAAATCCGCTTAGTTTACGCAGACCCTCTGTGACGGACTTTTAATTCTGTTTAGTTTGCTTGTAGTGCAATTTTTAGCAGATTGATGAGTACGACTGTGACGTGATTTTCGCATAATGTACTCAAATCTCCATCGATCCTACTCAGGAGATGACGAAAATGAGGTCCGTTCAAAACTATATATATATATATATATATATATATATATATATACACACACACACACACCCATAAATAACTTTGATCATTACCAAACTCCATATTTAAACGTAAGACTAAAGATCAAGTTCGTTAATGGCTGAAATCCGACCAGTAGGAGGGTGGTTTAGAAGGGGGGCATTTGGAAAGTTCTTCGAAGAAATACATATGTTATTACGAGTTGGATCGAAAAATTGAATAGAACTAATCTTATTGCAAATGTAAAGTTCTATGTAAAATAAGTGTTCTTATTTTCGTTTTTTAACTATCTTTATTATTAACCGAGATATTTGCATTTTTCAGTTGCAGGCCTTCAGTTAACCCCCACTCCTACTCATGTCATATTAACAATAAGCTGTTACATTATGAAGCATATGATTTGAAGGCTAAATACCAAATATTATTTGAACAACACATTGAACACCTAATATTTGGAAATTTTCTTTGTTTAAGCAGCCCCTGCGTGACGGACTTTTAGGAAAGTAAGCCATGCCAAGGCGAAATAAAAAGAAAGAAAGAAAAGATTATAGGTATACACGACGTTATATATATATATATATATATATATATTATTTGAGCAAACCTCCTGTCTGGTTCTATCAGGAGATTAGAGGCAGGGGTGGAGAATTCCAAGCCTAAGAAAACAACTGGATACCTGGAAATCATCAGTTTAATCATAATGTATTCATGCTGCTATGCAAAAAAGCCGACGTAATCGCGAGTTCTCCCTCCTCATCCCTTCAGATCGATCAGTCCTTTCCTGGAACCCGGGGGAATATCCAGGAACAGTGGATGGGGAATGTTGTTGACTAATTCTGCCTCATCTCCATAGCTTCGTCCATGATCAAATATTTAAAAATAATACCGACTTTCGTTTACAATGCGAAAATCCGTTTAGATAGTAGCTAGGGATTAAAATATATTGTTCTCTAGTCCATAATACAAACTATTATGAGTCGTTTTAACTATTTTAATTAAATAAAAAGGGGGCGAATAACTCAATTAATAATTGAGTTATGAAAATATATATACAATTGTATATTTCAATTTACCCTATTTTCGTCATCTACTTACGTAGGATGGATGGTCATATGGGGAAATTTTTCGAAAATCACGTCATGAGTAAAATCTCAATAGCTCATTTCTCTTGAGATAGAGAGAGAGTGTGTGTATGTGTGTGTGTGTGTGAGAGAGAGAGAGAGAGAGTGTGTGTGTGTGTGTGTGTGTGTGTGAGTGTGTGTGTGTGTGTGTGTGTGTGTGTGAGAGAGAGTGTGTGTGTGTGTGTGTGAGAGAGAGAGAGAGCAAGAATATAAAGTGAGACACTGAGACAGACAGACAGACTGGCAGACAGAAACATATTTCAAATAATTGGTAGAAAATACAGACAGGAATGAAGCTCGCTGTAGTCGAATTCTTTGGTAACAAAAACTATTTCCCAGAAAATCGTGGATGATAAATAAGTTTTAAGAACTATTGGCTCAAAGGAGCAAATATAAAGCTTTGTGATATTCCTTTTTAACCATTTCTCGGGATGAAGCCTTTCTCGTTCTCCAATCACCTGAAGCCCCCCAGTGCTCGAACTATCAGAGTCAGATACCTAAATCCAATTCTATTTTATACCATGATTACCTTCCAGGCTCATTCAATCTTTTCAAGATATCATACCTTATTATCTCTGGCGTGCGCTCACATTTGTTAATCTCCTTCAATACTCGGTTCTATTTAAGGAATGTTCGAAATCAGAGTCGACCCACCTGAAGACTCCTTCTACCAATTCACAGCACGTATTCAATCTGGTTCTGGAACCTGTCTTCAGAATTGATTTAAGAATGTTTATCGATGTCTGTTATCTTGGAACGAGGTGCCTAATACAACCAGGTTTATATCAGCTGTAAAGGTTGTGGCTTTATGTTATAATTGTATCACGAAAACTATAGTAGACCGAAATTGAGTTTATATATATTATATTTATATTCGTCCGGACCGTAGTGGTGAAGTCTTAGGAGACTAAAGATTGCGCCATACAGTTGAATGTCTCCATGGACTCGCTCATCCAAAGAATTTATTTTTAGATGAACTGTCCTAGAAATAGGAAAAAGTCCGTCACACAGGGGCTGCGTAAACTAAGCAAATTTCCCGCTTACTGGAATGGCACACTCCTGAAGACTGAAAACCAGAAAATCCTAATAACTCCTTTACTTATGAGTTAACAATAAATGTATACACCAACAATTGTAGAACACTAATATTTTAACAAGATTGGTTCTATAAAACATTTCAATCCGACCCATAATAAAGGAGAAATTCCCCCCCCCCCACTATATAAACACTCCCCCTATTCCTGGTCCGATTAAACCCATTAATGAATATGAACTTAAGAGTTGAATTAAACTGTTACATATAGAGTATGATATTGATCAGATAAACATTTTCGAGTCAAGACCGGAAAATCTTAATTGATGACGTCATCACACTAGGTACTTGCATGTGTCTCAAACAGCAAAAGTTCAATGAAGACAATATTTGATATTTAATTTTCGAATAAAGTGGTTCATGTTATAACAGCTTATTGATACTATGGCATGTGTAGGAGTGGGCGTTTACTGAAGGCTGAATATTAACAAAGGCAAATAGCTCAGTTAATATTCAAAATACTGTGAAAACGTATAAATAACAACATTTAAAGACAATCAAAAATACAATAAAATAGCTTCTATAAGATTTTTCGGTCCGACGTCACAATGGTTCGATTTCCATTAACGAACTTACCATTATGTTTACATAAAACGTTTAAATATCAAGTTTGGTGATGATAAAATAAAAATTGCGTTCGCTAAAGCGTAAACAGATAAATGTATATATATATATATATATATATATATATATATATATATATATATATATATATATAATTGTGGTGATGTTTTCGACCAGGTTGTATTTATATATGGTGTGTTATTCTTTTCGGAGTTTTGGTCAATAGAATAATAATACATAATAATAGAATAATAATACATAATAGAATAACAATAATAATAGTGCAACATAAGAATAGCTTTAATATAGCATAACAATGATTGTAGTTTTCCAGGTTTGATTTATCAAGTATGTAACACGTTTATTTGTTTGGCGTGGCATTCCATTTTCAAATATATTATACGAAAAACAAAAAAAAAAAAGTGATTACAAGTATATTATACGTCCTGTAGAAAACAAATAAGTTTATGTAAAGTCTTTTACATAATTTTTATACTTGATGTGAATTACACTCACTTTTTTTCTGGTCCATTGCCTCTCAATGTGAGTCGATTTTGTTACTTCTGATTTCACAAAATATTTCATTGTCCGAGATTCTTTTTAGTAATAGTTTGCACATATGTCAAATGAATTAATTTCCACATGAAGATGATATGCATTACATTTCAGGCGTAAATAAATGCGGGTATTCATTTACAGTAGGCCTGTACATGCTATACCTGGTAACTGATCCCCTGAAGAAGGAAACCCGTGGCATTCAGCACGGGAACGATCAGGGCAATAAGTTGGAATTTAGGGCATGCGGTGGTTCCCCGTTGTCTTCTACATCAGACCATCCAGCAGTAAAGTCTTCATTAAGAAATTTTCATTCACACAAATAAAGGCATGGGTTTTTAGATAGCCATCCCTCCGTAGCCTGCATTTAATCTAACATCCTGTCTCGACCTACTAACATGTTGTAAATGACAATTTAGACAAGGAGGGGGGTTGCAATAGGTACCATCTGTTAATACAGTGTTCATTCTCTAAATACAGGTTACAAAGTTAGGAATGAATCATAGTTATCTGGAGGCTACTCCAGTGGCGTTTACATACGTAGTGAGGAGGGTCATTTGTTGTAGCAGTGACAGCCTGTACGGGATTGGACTACAATGGAAGAGGCAAGAAATAAATAAGGTAATAAATACTAAGAGAACAGACGTGCATAATAAAGCCATGCTGGAGGGTGAAACCCGAAGCAACCCTAGGCACATGCCGCGGGCATCAAACGGTGCACTTAACACCTGCCTTCCCCAGTACCCCCTCTCTGCTGCAATCTGTGCACGATTTGCTTCATTTTAGCAGATTTCTCTTCAGGGGGATCAGCTGACGAGCTGAGGTTTTACCTGACTTGATCTATGAAAATCTTTCTCTAAATATGCATTGATCCTACCTAGTAATAACAAAAATAATCAACATTCAAATTTATCTACATACAGCGTGTATATATTAGTTCATTGACGCATTAGTGCCCAAATTTCAGTTTGATCTTCGAGATTCAATAGTTTTATAAAAACAAAATTTAAAAAAAAAAATAAAATAAAAAAATAATGTTTTGTATGAGGTAAACTTACAATGGGAAAATATCGTCTTTGTAAAGTTTAGGACGGAAAAATGTTATATGACAAATCTTGTTAATGTGTATAAAGTAAAGTTTTAAAATTCTTATTTTATAGATACTTCTTAAATATTCGAAGAGGTATTTGCATTATTCTGTTTTTCTTTCAGCTAAGCGTCACTTCTACCCTTGAAATTTGATTTAATGCTCTAATATCGCTAAGTATCTCATTTTCATTTTATATATGAATTTTTAGCAAATTTCCCGTTACGGAAATCAGCTATTGAAGTCGACTCATGAAACGATTTTCGAAAAATTTCCTCAAATGTCCATCGATCCTACCTGGAAACTGACGGAAATGAGGTCCGTTTAAAATTATATATATATATATATATATATATATATATATATATAATAAGGAAGAATCTGCTTGTAAATAAACCAGAAATTAAAACTCCAAATACTTTCTTCTAAAACACGCAAAAACCCCTCCTGATGGGGATATTAGTATACCTTTTCGAGGTGACTATTCCGACAGAAAATAGTGTAAAAGATAATTATAGGAGTTGAATTGCCATTTTCATATAAATAAATTCCCGTAATTTATGAGGTCATGGGTTTCCTATATTGGGGCTGGATGGGGGTTTGCAGGTGATGAACATGTGTGGGTCCAAGGCCATGTGAAGTAAATAGCCCAAGGGATGAAACGGTTTCTGCACAGCTTGAATTCACAGCAGCTGTCAACTAACGGAAATAGACATACTTGTAATAAATAACACTATAATTCGTATTTTTGATATATTTCATATATGTTCATTTACTAAAAGGGAAGACTCTTTCAGATTCCATGAATCTCAGAGAATTCCCAGATCATGAGACATACAAAAATCGTTCTATAGTATCTCGAAAGTCCTCCATCCACCTCTTCCTTCGCCATGCTAGGATTGCCATAAAACATTTTCAGACCTACCTGCGAAAATTTACTGTATTTTCGTCAGTGTACTGTATTACGTTCGGAGAAGTCATTTATTTCATGACTATTTCATAATGTTCAATATTTCTGTGGCAATTTGTAATTTGTCATGAGTTTTTTATTCAGGCATTAATAATTTATCGTCTACTCGAGTGGAGGTACTAAAGAGTGCAGGAGCAAGTAGCGCCGCCATCCTCAAATCAGGAAAAGCATTGAATTGATTTATTGTTTTTTGATCTTGTTCGAGCCCTTAGTGTAGATGGTGTTTGGGTCTACGTCGGCGTTCCTTTCTCCCCTCATAGTGCGGAGACAACGGTACCTGATTAAAGGACTGTTAAGTCTAATCTTGACATCTTGCCCAATTGAAATCGCAGCAGAAGTTACAGGCTCTGAGGTCCCTTTTTGCCCCGGTGGTCTCATGGGTTGGTACTAGGAAAACCCATCCCGATGGAGCTCCGCCGGATAGATATACGCATAAGGGCTTCTGTACTTAAGTGAGTGCATCTCCCTCATACATCTTGTAATGCATTCATTCATGCTTCTAGACGTGACGGTGGACTGGGATCCCTTGTTGGGATCCCTTGTTGGCCGTTCCATTCTTTAGGGCCAGGAGGTTGGAGAAATTACAGTATGAGTTGAATAACCGAGGGGCATCGCTTGAGGTGAGGCGTGATTTAGGCGGTGGGTTGGTGCCTCCGGATAACATTGTATGTGTGCGTGAGCTTTACATGAATGTATGGTATGTGAGTATGGACTGCAAGGACATAAGTGAATGTGGTAAGGTTCCAGCTTCTACAGCATGGACAGGTTCAAGAGGAGAGGATTTGACCGAAAGGTATTTTGAGGCCTTTACTAAGATTGTAGGAGGAGCTACCCTACCCGGGTGATGACATCTCGTGGTAAGCCTGATAGGATTAGGATTGCCGTGTGTCGATCTAGATGTGGAGAATTGGAATCAGCTGCTCATGTTTTAGGCAATTGTATTGCTTCCAAGAGACTTCCAATGCGACGGCATAATGAAGTGGTTCGCTTTGTAAGGCAAGGCTTTATAATGCGGGGATGAAGTACCTGGTACGAGAATTTATTTGTAACCCCTAGTGAAACCTTCTTGAGGAGTTTAAGAGCTTGAAATGCGAAGGAAAATGTGATAAATAAATTAAATAGCACATATAGTTATAGAACCAATCTTAATAAATTATTGATGCTCTTCAAATTTTACTTTTATACATTTTCTCGTAACTCATATATAAAATGAGTTATTCGTACTTTCTTGGTTTCAGTAAGTCAAAACAACTAATCATTGGAATTTGACTTAGAAATAGAAAAAAATATGATAAGATGACATTAGTAGTGTAGTGGAAAATCTGCTTAGTTTACCCTGCGAGATACACTCATTGTTGACTGTTATTAGTTCTCACTAAACATCACAGGCCAAATTTTTAATTGCTTATAAGGCTCTTAAAAAGGGAGAAATACGAATCTCGGTAACTTACCTATATGTCTGGAAGCAATTTAAACAATTTCAAGTTTCGGAAAAGAGCAATAGAGAAGTTGTAGAGGGTTGGTAACCTGATTCATCACAGGTGCCAGATCCAAGGCGATCAATCAGGGACAGCTCACAGGTGGGGGCGGCTAAAAGGCTGGCGATATGACGGTGGATGTTTGGTAAGCTGATATAGCTGGGACAACATACTCTTGTCCAGGAGTTAGACGATAGCACACTTGGTTTACCTTACAGCCCTGCTTCATACGGCCTAGGACTCTATCTATACCAGCCTCACTCTAAAGGCCTTTATCAAGCCCTGATAACGGGGGATAACCTGTTTTTGGGATAACATTTTGTATGACAACATGCCTTTGTAATCCATTCAAACGGATATTGCAAATTTCTATGGATTAAAATCTTGATAAATGAACTGTGTAAAGAAAATTATAAGTTACAATACTGCTTAATAGTCTTTGCACCATCTCACGGACGTCATAACGCAGGAGCTCCGAAAACTAAGCATATTTCCCTCTTGCTGGAATAACACGGTAATGATTTCATCTTAAATTCGATTCTCTATTTCTCCGGCAATAAGAAACGAATGCTCAACTACTTTAAGCGAAAATGTCATTGGAAGATGTGGGCTGAAATATGTAATAAACAAGTTCTTTATGCAGTGGACGCGTAAACTAAGTAGATTTCTCATGTGCTAGAATGACAAACTAGTGGTGGTCTCATACTTAATGACAAAGACTGACACACCTACTTGCTCAACTTGTAACATTCCCTTAACAATAAGACATACTTACAGAATGTCGAAAATGACATCTGGACTCCCCCTATGACTTACAAGAATTTTTGACGAAAGGCAGCCTTTACAGTAACAACATATTACGATGCCTACACAAAAATCAAATATACGATCAAAATTTAAAATGCAACTTAAGTATGTGCTGTAAAAGATTTCAAGTTATATGCATTAATCGTATTGTATTTATTGTATTTATATATACACAAAACAGGTACCCATAAGATACACTACGAAAATCCTTTGGGGAAGTACCTTTTTCAGCCATTCATTTCCTATGCAAATAACTATGCACATCACCAATTTTTTTTTAATTATTATTTGTTTTTAAATACTCCGATAATAATTACTTAAACTTAGTACTATGGTCATTTATAAAATGTATCTTTATTTTGTTGTTATTTTTTTTTTTATAATAACAGATTTCGCTTAAGGGAAATCAGCTATTGAGGTCGTACTTATGGCGCGATCTTCAAAAAATTTCCTCAAATGCCCATCGATCCTACCTAGGAGATAATGAAGATGAGGTCCGTTCATATCTATATCTATATATATATATATATATATATATATATATGTATATATATATATATATATATATATATATATTTATATATATATATATTTATATTTGTATGTTAACCCTCTAGCGCTCGCAATTTTTGTTTGACCGTTACCACACTCGAAATTTAAAAATGTTATGTAAAACTAAAGATCAAGTTCGTTATTGGCTGGAATCTGACCAGAGGGTGGGGGGTATAGAAGGGTGATTTCGAAAGGTCTAAATATCTCCGTTATTATGCGTCGGATTGGAAAATTGTATAGAAGCAACCTTATTGCAATTTTATGTTCTATAAATGTTGTTATGTACGTTTTTTCTCCATCATGATTATTAACCGAGATATTTGCATTATTCAGTTTTCGGCCTTCATTAAACCCCCCACTCCTGCTCAAGTCGTATTAACAATAAGCTGATATAATATGAAACACATTATTTTAAGCCTAAATACTAAATATGGTTGTCACTGAACTTTTACGTTTCGAATCCCTGCGTGACGGAATTTTTTTTTTTTTTTGGTATTTGACATTGCACAATTTTCGACTTTAGAGGGAATATCACATAAATAAATAAAAAAAAATGATATAAGTGTTAGTCCACTACTTACGGCAAAGTACGAGAGACTCGGTACCGGTTTGACTAACACTGACATGGAACCGTTGCAGAAATAAATCCTTGCTACTAATCAGATGACAATGGTCCGTAGACTAAAAGGGGGGGGGGTTAAAGTATCCCATATGTCACCCCTAGGGACTTGGGGCAGCAGCTGGCCTGCAGCTGGGGCTGTTTACCTTCGTCTTAATCAGCGGCCCCCACCAGACACCTGACACTCCTCGCATCAAGTGCTCGTCTCCCGGGGTTGGCTCTGAGGTGTTCGCAAACACAGACTTACAATCGAAACGTGAGCCGTTGAAGCAATCTGTTGACATTTGTCTGGATGTAAAAGATACCTTAGGAGATATCACTAAGCCAGTCGTCAACCAAAAACTTATCCTAAATTCCGGACAACATTAAAGAACAGTTTACATAAATTTAAAAGTCATTACTTCGAGGAGTGTTAAATAGAAATAAGTAAATATCGAGTAATCTTAATTGAAGAAAAGTGTGGTCAACTGTAGATTACCCTTCCAAATTAGCCGTACTGGCAAAAAATGGATGTTAACAAATAATTTTTATAAAGTAAAGAAATTTTTTGTAATTACGAAAACTTTATTGAATTTCCAGAATTTCAACAGAATTTCAGTTTCTCCCCTCCCAGAATCCATCTTGGTTAAATTCGGCGACACGAGTGTGCGTATCTCAGTTAACTTAAAAAAGAGTATCCTTACAATGATAAATTTCATACTTTCGACTGGGGTAAAATCTATTTGAGCATCCCCGTTTTGGTTGAAATCGGTTAGGAAGTTTAGAGGAGGGAGAAAAAAAAAAGGCATGTCTCCTTAGAGAAACTGAACACTTGCTAAGGTTCTTTTTTTTTTTTTTATCATAAAAATAAATATAACTTATATTCTATGACATTTTTGATCCGATTTATTGGAACAGAGATGTATGCCATTTACAAATGAAATAAAATATGTACAGCAAAACATTTTATATATCTAATTTTATATTAATCTAACTTTTTTTTTAAAAAAAAGTAAACCTTATATTTCCTTTAAAGTTGGTTGAGATATTATCAAAATTTAATGATCTAAAACTCTTCATTTCTTTATTAAATCAGAGTCGTCTCAGGGCGACCAGCCCCATCTTCAGTGTACTAGAGTTGATCCCTGTTCAGACAGGATCTCCAGCGATATTGTGAACAAGGCGGAGGTGAGTGATCTTATCCTTCCGTTGACAAAAATTACTTTTCACGCATTAATCAAAGGTATTGTATATCTAGTTATTGAGAAGTCAAGACATGGATAGTAGTTAATTTTAAGGACAAAAAGATAAATAATCAGAACTACGAAAGGTCGTCGCATTTCATGAATTGAACTAACTGGAATTTACAATTACAATAGTTTTGGGAGAAGCTTAGCCATCAGCACAATTATTGGGTACAAAGGTTTGCCCTTATGTATTCCAGTACTCGTAGCTGGTCTTCAATTAATATCCCACAAGGCCGCCTGACACATTGATAAATTATTATTGGAAGAAGTATATTGGTACTAGTAGCCTCAAAGTTTCATTGGATAAGGGATTTGCTCGTGTGAGTGGCGGGAGAGTTGTAAAGCAAACAGTGAGGGCGGGAGTTGCAGGTAGCCCAGCTGATGATTATCTATGAGGCCGATGATGGCACAGCTAATTACATCCAGGGTATTTGAGTTAGTGTCATAGCGCTATAACTCAGGGATCTTCTCGGATTACCCGCCATTACCAACCCGAGTCAAAGTAGCCCGACCATCCCTTTTTACCCCAAAAACTAACCTTTGCTTTCCTCCCCCTTTCTCAGCCCTAATGAGAATTTATCCCTTTCCAATTTATAAAATAGGTATAGCGGTCCCCCAATTTGAATAAACGTGGTTTCAAATGAGACAGGAAATTCTCCCTTATACCATTAAGTTCCTTACTTTGCCAAAAAGAGAAAGAAATTCATAAACTGTCAAAACGCACGCTTTCTCCCATCGCACGTTTCTTCGGAGTCAACAATTTGCACGTAGTGCAGTACAAATAATATATATGGTAGTTTCATTGGGAAGAAAAAGATAATTACAAAGCTTAATTTATTCAAATGTGCATTTAATGTTGAAGTGTAGGGGGAAAGCATATCAAAACGTCTGAACCCCCAGCGTGGTGCGTAAACTAAGCAGAATTCCCGTGTGCAGTTTTAGCATACGTATATGCCACATATTCTCTACTTATATGTAAAAACCTGAGGAGTAGAAGGGGCGTGGCGGGACGGGAGAGGGAGTACTAAGGGTTGAAAACAATGAACTACGAATAACTCGATTATTATTCGAGTTATTAGGAAATTATGTTAGTAGTTATTAGAAAAGTATGTTATAAATCAAATAAATATTTTCGAGTTAGAAAATAAAATCTTAATTGATGGCGTCATCACACAACGAATATGAATCTATCACGCATAATAAAGGTATCTTGTAAACAATATTTGGTATATACCGTTTGAGCAGTGGTTCTTATACGCTTTCAGCACCGTTCATTGAAAGCGTCACTGATGGGACGATTTCAAACTGATTAATGGACAGAACTACTCTCTACAGTGCTCCTTCGTCTGGGAACAGACCTTCGTGATGATAATGGATCTAGTGCGACGGAAATGACATTTTGGCAACCCCTTTACATACCCAGGGAGTTCTTAGAACATTCTGCCCGAAAAGAGGATTCCGCACATTACTTTACACAATTACAACATGTGCAGAAAATGACTTCCCCCTGTCGACCGAAGTTATTGAAGTCTACGTGTGTTCCTAAAGATCTGAAGACATGCAGCCATGTTTTTCTCCGAGATGACATGGTAACTAAACCGCTGAGATGACCGCTGACTCCACCTTATACAGGACCGCATCTTGTCCTGAAGCGAAGGGACAACACATACAGCTGACTTCGGGACCGAAGACTGTCTACATCGATCAGGCAATATACTGGATGATGCTTCCAATGTCCAGCCAATTAGAACCCGAAGAGGACTCTCAATCAGGCTGCCTGCTGCGTCATTGGGGTAGTATTGTAGCCTAGCAACGGTCATTGTTTTAAAAACATAATAACCTGTGTGGAATCCTTATAATTACAGGATTCGACACAGGTTATGATCATCAAACAAATGTATTGTGTTTTAACAAATAGATTTGTACTCTCCAGGTTAAAGGAGTTGTCCTACAATTAGTGTGAGTAATCCAGATACAGCGTGTTAAACAGGGAATTAATTTTCTGAGATTCAGGAAGCCACAGAATTTGTATGCGAATCGCGAGTCCACCCCACATCGCGCAAAACACGTTTCGGAGGTTCCTGCCCTCGTGCGTAGCCCCGGAGTGGTTGGGTTCAATATGCGTGGGGAGGGGTGGTTATAAAGAGGAATTTGAAGAAGGAATATAAAAGGGGGAGTGTGAAGCAAAAGGTGTGAAGACGAGCCGGAGAGAGTGGCTGTCAGGTGTAACGGACTGTTAGGGGCAATTTAAATTCAGTTAGCCGAACCCTGGTTCGGGAGGAGAATTTCAGATGCCCTCCTCCGGCCATACTCCTCCCACCAATATACTCCTCATTAACTCCGAGAAAGTCGGTTGCCGTTTTCTTTAGACACATTCCTCCACCACTTCCATTTCCTCCCACTTGCTCATTCAGCCCCACGCGACTCCTACCCCTCGTCATTCTCACCGACCCACTTGAACCACTGTTTATTGTCTTGAACGTTCCAGCGTTTAGTGAGAGCCTTCCAGCCTAACGAGTAGAGCAAATCTTGTTAGTGGGGTGCGCTCAACTACAAAATTTGAGTAAGAGCTCTAGTAAATCACCCGTAGTAATTACGATTTTAAGAGTTTTAATTATTTCTTTTTGGGTGAGATAATTAATGTAGAGGATTCAAAATTTACAGCACTTAAACAATTTAGTGTGTCACAGGCAAAAAAAAATGTGTCACGCAGTGGCTACGCTAACTAAGCAGATTTCTCACTCGTTATCTCAAAAAGTAAAAGTTCAATGAGATTAATATTTGGTATTTAATCTTCAAGTAATGTGTAATGTGATATAACAGCTTATTGTTAATAAGACATGAGAAGGAGTGGTGATATACTGAAGGCCAAAAACTATAAAATGCAAATATCTCGGTTAATAATCAAGATAGTGAAAAAACCCACATAACAACATTTATAGAACATTTAATTTGAAATACGATTTGTTTTATGCACTTTTTTAATCCGTAGTATAATAACGGAGATATTTAGAATTATCAAAATTTCCCCTCTCTAAAGCCCTCCCCCTCACAAGTCCGATTTCAGCCATTAACGAACTTGATCAGTTTCGAACGATCAAACAAAAATTACAACCACTAGAGCATTAACAGAGAAATATATATATATTTTTTTTCGAAAATCGCGTCATGATTACGATCTCAAAATTTGATTTCCCTTAAGTGAAATCTGCTAAAAGGATCATAACGTCTCAACTAAGAAATCTTTATGATCTTTTTCACTGGCAGACGTTTTGCCCTCATTGGCATCAACAATGCTTTAAAATTATTCCTATAAGGCAGTATAACCGTAAATCTTTTCTGGAGAGTAACAAAAACCATTAAAATTATTATAGGAATAATTTTAGAGCATTTTTGATGCCAATGAGGGCAAAACGTCTGCCAGTGAAAAAGATCATAAAGATTTCTTAGTTGAGAAGTTAAGATCCTTTTTATTTTTTTGCCTGAACTACTTTTATAGGTCTCAGTAAGGATTAGATACAAGTTAGTGTCAAGAAAACATGCTCAAGATTCAATGTGTTTTCTTCTATTGAGTGATTCCATGTACATAAACTTTTTAAATAGCTCTAGAAGCTGTTCTAATTTTCAAAAATACCTAAATGTAGCTTTAACTTTTTTTAGTATATATCAAAGCTTGAAAATGGGCAGATAATGGGTTCTTAGGTAAATATTATTTTAAATCTGCGCAATTTTACAAAATCGGCTTTCTTTACATACATAGTATATTACATGATACAAGAAGCATTTGGTCTACAAAAAATGTCACTATTAAAAATGTCACTTTTGCTGCTCAACATTTCCTGTGAGCCTGTGTGTTAGTTTTGTTGTGATATCGGAATGTTAGGAGCACTATAACTGAATAAGAAACGTTATGAGTCTTATTACAAAATGTTAAATAACCAATCCTGTTAAGATATTGATACTCTACAATTGTTCCTGTATATATTTTTTCGTAACTCGTGCATTACGCTATTACGTATTTGTTTGTTTTTGTTTTCAGAGCCTTCAATAAACCTTCCCCCTTCCCAACACAACACCCTTTAATTATCTTTTTTTTTTTTTACATAGGAATAGAGAATAGGTGATGGGGTGAGATCAACAACAAGTATGTTTATCATCATGTGGGAAATCTGCTTAGTTTATAGAGCGAGGCTGCGTGGCGGACTTTTTAGTAGTCAGGTTATCGTTCACCTGACGAAGCGTTGAAGTGAAGAACGTTAAACATTTAGATTATTAATAAAGTGAATGAAGGAGTGGTAGTATTTCTATAAATTCTGATCTTTTGCCTACAACCGATATCAGTTATTGTCGTTGAGGATCTGGTGAATCTTTATATTAGCTATTTCCCTTAAGGAAAATCACCTATTGAAGTTTTACTCATGACGAGATTTTCGAAATTTTACTTGAAATGTCCATTGATTCTACCTAGGAGATATCGAAAATGAGGTACGTTCAAAATTGTGTGTATATATATATATATATATATATATATATATATATATATATATATATATATATTTTAACGAACCCGACAGGCGTTGTCCTGCATGATATTTCAAGCGATTAGGATATTAAATTTAATAATATTATGTTTAAAACAAAAGCCACTTTTAGTAACAAAAAAAAACAACTTTTGTTATGTGCACGTTTGCCTAACAACAAATCGAAAATAAAATATTGCAAATTTTTTATTCAGGCCTCCCTTATAACCCCCACTCCCGTTCGAACCTAAAAAAATTAATATAGCTTATAAACATGGAAGAATTAATGCTAATTTACATATAGAGTTTTGTTAAGTTCGGTTCAATCGTTAGTGCCCAATAAAATTGTCGGCTCCATCTTTAATTTTTTAGTGTATATCTCGATAAAACTTTGTTATACGACAACAGTGAATATCACAAAAGTTACTCTAAATAACAAAATAAATAACATTTATCCTGTACATATTTACCTAAAAACCAATAGAAAACGAAATATCGCTATTTTTAATTTTAGGCCTGCTTTACAATCCCCACTCCTGCTCCATCTGCCGGGCTGATTTGTGAATATAAACCATCCAGGGCGTCACCCAAAGACCTTCCAAAAATTTCATTCAAATCGGTCCAGCCGTCTAGGTGGAGTTAAGTGACATACACACGTACTGTAGAATATATATATAATGATATATATATATATATATATATATATATATATATATATATATATATATATATTTGTCTGACACCGCTCTAGCAGTCGCAATTATTGTTTGATCGTTACCAAACTCGCTATTTTCTATTTGTCTTCAGTCTGTACGACAAGATAAGCAACGGCCACCAACTGCCCTGTAGTTACAGCTTCCAGATCGATTTCCAGCGACCCGTAAACATAACAATTGTACGGGCGTAGCTTAGGTTAGATTGTTGTTCGAAGCCCTCGTCGCACAATGGAGTCCGTGAGGTAGTACGATTGGTACTAGGTCGGATATCAATGACTGGGAATAGTTTTCCAAAGGTTCGCACCGTCACAATACGGGCGAGGGTTTAGGGCACGCGGCCACCCCTACAGCATCTGCCCCTGGCTCTCACGATAAGACCCACCCCCTCCGAAGAGCTCTTGCTGCGTTTCCGATCCTAGATTGGAAACCGATTGTAGAATCAGAGATGAGACCTGGAGATAAGGGTCGTTCGTGTAATTGGAGATATGTCGGCTACAACCAATGCCTGTCCCTTTGATGTGAAAGTATATAGTAAATATTGTGTCTAATCCAGAGGAAAATCCACGATTGAAATATCTGCGAAATATCCTGAAAACCACAATAATGACACTGCTGGAAATGCGGCGCACTCGACAACTACAATGAGTACCCAGCGACTAAGTTTAATACAACTTAGACATATAAAAATATTCTATCAAAAATAACTCAATAACATAAAATATTTTAGGATATGGCATTACCTAAGTTTTGTACACAAAAATATTCGTTTAATACGGAAAAAATTTATTAATCTTTCATTTTAATATCTTCAAACCGCCATCAACGGTGATCCTGCGAAAAGTTTTGGCAGGAGGAAAAAATCGTTCATGTTTTGCCTTGAGGTCAGTATTTACGGGTTTCTTTAAAGTAGGATCTTATGTTCGAATTCCAGTAGAATGAAACACTTAGATTCCGAAATATTCATCTAGAGTCCTTAATTCCTATTATTTCAGTCCAATAATAGCATATGTAACAAATAGATTTTAAGGTTTTTCCTGAAATTCCATAATATAAATTTGGAGGCAGAGATACATTTTATTTCGTGCTTTAGATCTCCATGGCATAACAATTGCAGTTCGCATTTCAAAGAAGAAGGATTGTTAACTTCAACTCCTTGCCATTCAATTTCATCCATTAAATTTCAGACATGTATACATTTTAGCTTCAAATATCACGTTTGAAATCAAAATCCTCTTCTTTAAAATCCCACAATACACTTCTATTCCATTCTATCCCCAGAACAGGCCATAAAAAAAACCTTGCTACTTATGTATTTTTCAAATAAACTATATTCAGTTGATCTGTTTCATTTCAACTCATTCTGATCCAAATGTCGTATTTTTGTTAATCTATAATCTTTATTTCGGAAAGATTCCTTAATTTCACAGCTCCTTATTGCTACCAATTAATTAAAAATGCTCTTTTTAAAATTTAAATAGATGGAAGCGAACAAATAGGAGTCTAATATAAATAAATAAACACTACCTCTACAATCATTCCCTTTGCATGCTTCATTCTTGAGTGCCTGCTATCAGGAAGTATCGATGGAACATACCTAAAAAAAAAAAAGAAAGAGATTTTGTTAATTGCATTGCCATATATATAAAAAATAAACATTAAATAAATAATTACACCTTCTTCAAAAATCGAAAAAAAATAGGGGAAGAGAGAATGGGAGAGAAAAAACAGAATGAAAATATAACTAGAAAAAATCGGGACATCAGGAATGATGAACGAAAATTGTTAATAATTATTGAAGTCCTTCTTTCATAGATTTCATTAATCGGAATGGGTTGGCTACAATTTACCACACTTTTATAAGTGGTAGTAGGAGTTTTACTTAGTGAGGGCGTAAGAAGTACTTTTTCCAAACAGCCAAAAGCTCCAAGATGCGTAGAGGGCCAGAAGTATTAAGACTTACGCCTAAAATAATATAAGAACTGATAGATGAAATTCTTTTAGCAGATTTCCATTGAGGGAAATGTGCTATTGACACTGTAGTCATGAAGCGATTTTCGAAACATTTCCTCAATTGTCTATCGATCCTAGTAGATGACGAAAATGAGGTCCATTCAAATTATACATATATAGTTTTGAACGAACCCTTCTCCCTAAGGCTATTAACTAATCTGATCTTTACTGTTGAATGAATCGGTTAAATATCGATAATGGTTGAGATCAAATAAACGTTTTCGAGCCAAGAATTTAGAAAAAAATGTATGACATCACCACACAACGTATTTGCATCTATCTAATTTAGTAAATATCTCTTGAAAACAATAAAGTAGTTCATTATATTACAGAGTATTGTTAATATGACATGAGAAGGAGTGAGGGGTTTAGTCAAGGTTGAAAAATAAAAATACTATAATAATAATATTCAAGGTTATATAAAACAATATTTATAGGACATTGAATTCGAAATAAGATTGGTTCTAAACAAATTTTCGTTCCGACCTATAATAATAGTTATTTATTATACAAGTGACGAAAGTAGATCATTTTACAACTCGAGTGAAACGTTTACCCACACGAGCGAAGCGAGTGTGTTAATTTCACGAGAGTTGTAAATTCTACTTTCGTCACGAGTGTAATATTAAATTTTTTCTGTAATCGTGTAATACATGATCAGATCTAACCAGAATATGAACAAAATTAGGATGTTGTGAAGATTATGGTATGTTGTTGGTAGGTTATAAGCATGGTTGTGAAAGGTTATAAGCATAGTTATAAAACAACTAGTGATGATTGTGAAGTAGTGCAGTTATAAACAAGTGCAGGTTATAAACAAGGAAGGTAATTATTATTATATTTAAATTTTAAAATATATTGATTATTTCCACCAATAATTCATTCACATTTCAATTTATTTTGTTAAAATAAATTCTTACAATGTTAAGAAACATTTAAAAGCATTTAATTTCCAACTTCAAATTATTTTTTAATTTATACTTATTACTAATTAAGAAGGCAATTCACTTTCTTCACTTGTGAAGAAAGTGATTACTTTCTTCACTCATTTCAGTTTAGTAATGTTACCATTATTCAACGATTACAGAAAAAATAAATTTATTGAGTATTCCGAAATTCGCGGTCAGAATGTTTGTTTAATAATTACCAAACTCGATATTTAAATATCAACTAGATAAAATATTCATTTTATGTAAAAATAAATATCAAGTTCGTTAACGGCTGTAAACGGGCCAGGGGGGGGGGGGCTAGAGAGGGGGGATCTCGAAAATTTTAAATATCTCCCTTGAAATACGTCGGATCGGAAAAGTGTATAGTGGGTCATTCCATCTCAAATCAACCAAAAAAAAAATGATTTCGACACCCATGATTTCAGATTTTGCTGAATTTTATTTTGGGGGTTCTATTCATTGATTTAAGAAACCATACTAAATATTTTTGATATATCTTTAACGGTTTGGATTTTATGGCCTCTTAAAGTTTTGTGATTTTAGTGTTTTCTATCGATTAGGAACTGTAAAGTTAATTTGTTTTCATTTCAAAAATAATTTGTAACTTTCTTATTTACGAACCAATTTTGATGGAATTTTTTGTGTGTATTCATAAATATATTTAAAAAACAATAAAAAAATAAACTAAGGTACCAAGTAAGTATTTGTGGACAGAAAAAAATTGCAAAGTGTCAATTTGAGCTTTTCAGAAAGCAAATATATAGTTTCACGTAAAATTGAATATCTCCAAAAGGGAAAAGGATAATCATGGAAATCATTTTTTATTTATGTTCTAAGACATATGACCTACCACGTAAAACAATAAAATTATTGGTTATTTGACCCCTTCATTGTTTATTCCAAGTTTAAAAATAAATATATAGAAAAATTTAGAAATTTGTAAGAATTAAAAGAAAATGATAAATAAAGGTAACTAAAAAGATAGTTTACATAGGTTTATTGTACAATAAATACAGTTTACATTATTGTATACCCCAGTTAAGTGTACTTTAATATATACAATTCTTATGGTTGTTTTGGTCAATATTCTTTACAATTTTAAAGTATCGTTTAATTTTGCTTCAACACTTGACATACATTGTTGAGAAAACTGGTACAATGAAAGGAAGAAAGTACCAGTTTTCTCAACAATAAAACTGGTACTTTCTTCCTTTCATTGTTTTTGAAGATTCCACAGTCGTAATTATATGAAGAATGGGTACAGCATATATATCCTCCTCTTTAGGCCAAGAAAATGATGCTGAACGTCCATGGGGATGAAGGAACTGTACTGTGACATCTTGTTCTTTGGTGTTCACCTCACTCACCATGCCTAAGTACCACAATCTGTCATATACACAAGCAATGAAACATCCTGGGCTTAAATCTTTCAATGTTACTTGACTCTTTGGTCAATTGATCAATAAATTAAAAGTGAGAGCTGGTTTTTCGTCCTTGCTAATTCTTCGAGCCTCAATGGTTCCGGTTTCATCTATTGGCTGAAAGTTGTGAAATGATCTTGTCCCTAGAAGAGTTTGAACATTTTTGAAGCGACCTTCCAAAGCAGGACGAGTTATTTCAACTATTTCTTTAGATATGAAGAAAAAACTGACTTTTTCTATTCTGGTTTTGCAAAACTCAAACAATTGAGCCACTGATATTACTTGGTTTTCTAAGGGTCTTTGCAAACTTTCCTTCCGAGCTAATCATTTCACTGTACCCCCAATTCCATCACATTCTGTTTTACCATGACTAATAGCATAGAATGACCATTGGGCCCGAATTTCAAAATCTTTCTCATGTAGGCACAGATTTATGAAATTGTACTTATTTTTGCACTGAGCAGCACACCCATCACTGAAGTAATGAACTTTTTTGATATGTGGGCGGTTTTCTTTCAAAAATCCAATCACATATTTTTGGATTTCATTCACCATACTTACATCGTGTTTGAGGTCATCCGATATAATGCAAAGGGGTAGGACAATATTTTTCTCAGTTGCATCTTTGCAGTGTATGATGACAGGATGTATAGCGCAAGAATTTGAGGTCCAGTGGTATCCTTGGGCTTCGTCTTGTAATGTGAATGAATAATTTTCACTAAAGTCCATTGAGATAATAGCTGTGTCAAAAGGAGATGTTTCCTTCAATTTTTTAAAAGTTGTTGATTGTGATTTAGCAATGTAAGAATGAGGTATCAGTTTGTGAAGTTTTTCAACTAACGTTTCAATGAATTCTTCAACAGTGCTGGAACACTGTATCCATTTCTGTTCTATCTGTGGACACCCACTGATTGTACTTAATAACGTCTTCCTCGTCATTTATAATTTTATAATTTGAAAATTATAATTACTTAATAGTCTTCGAATTTTGATTCTAAAATTTTAATGAGTTGATTTTTTGAAATTTTCATGCCTGAACAAGCCAGTGAGCCTGTTGAGGAAGAGATTTTTTCTTGTTACAACTTGATTAGTTTCTTTACATTGTACAGCTGCAGTTTTATGAATTAAGATAACTTAAATACCACTGTTTTAAAATTAACTTTAAGTATATACCATTAACTATTTTACTTCTGAGCTCTTAGTTACATTTATTTATCATTTTCTTTTAATTCTTACAAATTTCTAAATTTTTCTATATATTTATTTTTAAACTTGGAATAAACAATGAAGGGGTCAAATAACCATTAATTTTATTGTTCTAGGTGGTAGGTCATATGTTATCCTTTTCCCTTTTGGAGATATTCAATTTTACGTGAAACTATATATTTGCTTTCTGAAAAGCTCAAATTGACACTTTGCAATTTTTTTCTGTCCACAAATACTTACTTGGTACCTTAGTTTATTTTTTTATTGTTTTTAAATATATTTATGAATACACACAAAAAATTCCATCAAAATTGGTTCGTAAATAAGAATGTTACAAATTATTTTTGAAATGAAAACAAATTAACTTTACAGTTCCTAATCGATAGAAAACACTAAAATCACAAAACTTTAAGAGACCATAAAATCCAAACCGTTAAAGATATATCAAAAATATTTGGTATGGTTTCTTAAATCAATGAATAGAACCCCCAAAATAAAATTCAACAAAATCTGAAATCATGGGTGTCATGGTGTGGTTGAATTGATGTGGAATGACCCTAGAACCAATCTTATTGAACAAGGCCTATAAAAGTTCTTATGTTCATATTTTATCTATCATGAATATTAAAAGAGATATTTGAATTTTTTAGTGTTCAGCCTTCAGTAATGCACTTATCCTACTATGTCATATCAACAATAAGCAGTTAAATAGTGAACCACATCATTCTAAGCTTAAATACTAAATCTTGTTTTCAAGAGACCTTTTTTTACGCGAGATACTTGCAAATTTATTGTATGATGCCGTCATCAAATGAGATTTTAGGTTATCGTCGTCGTAAATGTTTATTTGATGTTGACTTACTGGATATTTCACCGCTTTGTCAACAGTAATGATTATATTTATTATTGTCGGAAATAGGGCATGGAATAGTGGGCTGATTCGGAAATTCAAAATATCTCCGTTATTTTGAGTAGGACCGTAAGATGATATAAAACAATGTTGTTAAACTATTGATTTTCTACAATTTGTATTCTATGCATTTTTTCGAGGCTCAACTATGAAGGGTTACTTGTACTTTCTTGTTTTCTGCCTAGAGAATACCATTTCCCTTCCACTCATCGATTTTTTAAATATAGATAAAGATTATGTGGTGAGATTAGATCACAAATGTGTTATACCAGCAGGTGGGAAGTCCGTTTAGTTTATGCAACCCCTATGGGACGGAAGTTTTCAATGAAATTTCAATGTTGGAAGCATTCGATAAGAGATCGAACACGAGCTAGAGCGTCCAGGTATGTTGCTGGGGCAGATTGGAAGCAGTATAAAATTTCTATGGGGATAAATATATAGATAGGGTGATGAGAGTAAAAGACACGAGCGGCGCCACGTGAATTAAGCCTTTGCCTTAATCATATTCCATTCATGTGATTTAAATTCATCAATGAATGGGTTATAACGAATGGGTTTTTTTTCTCTTCCTGGCTGCTGATTCACTGATTCAAAGCTCAGATCTATAATCTGCTCGAGCCCCGTATCACCTGTGCCAATGGCTCCTCACGTCTAGAAGGCATGGACGAATAGTCAATCAATAGTCACATTTTGTGATGGTAGGAAAAGGCAACTCGTGCCTTATGGTGGATCATCACAGAAAGGCAGTTGTGGTTCAGTGTCTTTGAGTCCAGACGCCTTGTGCTGTTTTGATGAGGATAACGGTGTTTTTAATACAATGGCAGCTCGTTTTATTGAATGACTATATAATCTATACTGCAACGAACATCTAACGGTAAAGCACATACTGACAGACTGCATACAACGAAAAAAACCTTCACATACCCTACGATATGACAGAACTATTAACTGACAGCAGCCAATACATTCCACAAATACTAACATATCTAAAACATATAAACATTTACAAATACATATAGTATAAAATAGAATAGGTCTACAGCATACTTAAAAAGATTTAAAAGGGATAACTTTTATTATATTCATTTAGACAAAGCACGGATAAGAGAAACACTCAGATATTTAAGGAATGTTTTCCATTATATATAAATAAAGTACGACTAAGGTGCACATGGAGGAATAAATATATTATTCTAACAGAGATCTTGCCAATCACCGTCGTCGATGTGGGCCACAAGCCAAATAAATAAAAAAATAATCTTTTATGAATACAAATGATAGTCTAATACCCTGCATACACTTAAGCTGTTCTAATACACAAAGGATAAGTATTTTTTTATTCGTTTATTTGCAACAATATATAAATATTACAAGCAAATTATAAGTATGATAATAACAACTGACTTGATTATAGGCTTCAGTTGGGAAGTTATCTATTGGCAATACCCTCATTGGACAATACCATATTTTAGTTACGCTTTCCAATACACAAGAAGATCTCTTGGCTACTTAAGCTTCAGACGTCGTCTCGGGTTTTCTGGAATATGGATAGATGAGAGTGATTCGACTAAAGGATGAGGATGTGCGGGAAGGAGAGAGTGGAATTTCTGATATCGGGATTTTGCGAGTATATGGACAGAAGGAATGTTGAGGTCATTATGGACAGTTAAATTGGGAACGTTAAATGGGAAATTTGTAATTTTGCGGAGTATTCTGGATTGGAGGGTTTGGATTTTGGAGGAATTTGATGTTTTAGTGGAATCTCAGAGTTCAAGTCCGTATGTCTATATTGGCCTGAGCACTGTTGTGAAAATCAGCACACTGTTATGCCGTGATAGTTTAGATCTGTTATCAAGAAGTCTTACAATTATCTACAATCCCAGCCCTATTTCAGCAGCTAATGAACTTGATATTTACTTTTACAAAAAACTCCTATCGAGTTTGGTAATGATAAATCAATTATTGCGACTACTATAGCGGCAAGAGACAAATGTATAGTGAAAGAAGATTATTTTCGTTATCTAATAGATAGGATCGATGGATTTTCGAAGAAATATTTCGAAAATAACGACATGAGTGCAACCTCAATAGCTCACTTCCCCTAAAGGGGGGGGGGGTATTGATAACATATTACTTTTACCGATTAAAGAAATTATAATGGAGATACAGCATAGAGACATTTTGTCAAATGTTCACAATTATTTTTGAATATAAGAGCCTGAAGGTCTGATGAAAGCAATACGCGGTCTTTAGGCTTGATTTTATTGTAGCTTATATGTTATAAGGGAAACCTGCTAAGAGCCTACAAGAAAAGGCCTATTGTTTCATGTTTGGTAGAATTGGCGGCAAGAGCTGACTGTAGCAGTGTAAGTTTGCTACTAATCCAGTTGCAGGGTTCGTTACACCCCTAATCATGGCTTAGGGGTCGGCTATACTCCTTACACCATCGGCAATCTCTCTCTCTCTCTCTCGAGGTAGGTCTTTCCGGCTGCTCTGATTTTAATGCTGTATACCCGCCTCTTACCCTGTCACTCAGTAAACAGCATTTCTTTTCGCGGGGTTTTAGCATATTTCCCTTAAGGGAATTCAGATCCAGGACGTCTTTACACAACGAATTTGCGTTGTATCTCGCATAAAAATAGACTCTTGAAAACAATATTTAGCATTTAAGCTTACACTATAAACACGAGAACCAGAACATAATTACAGGAAACAGGAGAAGTCTTTTCATATATACAGATGGCTGAAGAAAAGCTCAGTCGCCAGACATATCAAGTAACTTCACTGTAGAACTACAAGGCTTATTTCTTGGACTGCAACATTTTACTAACGTACAACAAGATAATATTCAACTTTTTACTGACTCCTGCACAGTTAATAATTCATCCTTGTTCAACTCACCCGCCCACGAGACAGCTTCAAGAACTACTAGCTAACTTACAAACACAAAGGAATAAAGTAATAACTATCCATTGGATACCAAGACATTCAGATCTCGGAAAATATTTAGGCAGAGAAACATGCTAAATAAGCGACTCAACTTGCCATATTACACACTGCTCACGTTACAGCACACGATTCCATTAAACTCATTAAAAAAAGAGGTCAACATAAAGTGGGAAGTGGAACAGCGTCAGACACACAAAAAACTAAGAGACATAAAAGACGCTATTTGTGAATGGCTGTCAAGTAATCACAACACTAGAAGAGAAGATGTAGTTCTTGCTCGTTTGAGGCATGGCCATTCATGGATAACACACGGACACCTCATGACTAGGATTGATCCACCTTTATGTACACTATGTATAAAGTATCAAACACTTACTTACAGATTCCACCCCTTATAAACCCTTTCCTTCCACTCGTCCGATTTCGGCCGTTAACAAACTTGATCTTTTTTATTGTCGAGTTATATACACATACAATTTTGAACGGACCTGATTTTCGTCATCTTCTTGGGTAGGATCGATGGGCATTTGAAGAAATGTTTCGAAAATGTCGTCATACTATTTTTAATCAGCTATGATCACTACAGAGAAAAAAAAATACCATTATATAGGAATGCATCAAAAGGTTCGAGCGCCACGGTGATGCTGGCGCCTGGACTCACGCCAAATATCCATTTATATACACGCATTGATAAGAAAGAAGGCAAGACCCATACCATAATGTTACTTAAAAGGTACCCTTTGTCGGGAAGAATTATTATTATTTTTTTTAAGGAAAAATCAGTTTTCATAGGAATACATCCATTAAATTTTCGTGATTAACCACCGTTAGATTACTAAAATTGAAAATGTCAGCCTATGGAGTGTAAAGAATACATCATATATGACTTTCGTCTTAACACATATAATAAGGGTATAACATAATATCATAAAAGTAGAGAACTTTTATTCCCTGATTGTGAGTGAAGGAACTAGGTATAGTGATCGTGAAAAATGTCGTATTCACATTTTAATATAATTGTCCGTTTAGGCCCTACCTGAATCTATTTCGAGTGAAAATCGCCCCATGAGTGCAACCTCAATAGCTGGTTTCCCTTAAGTGAAAATGTATTCTTAAAAAATAACAACAAATCATGACGGTGAGATCAATTTGAGGATGGTTCGTTTCTTTTCTCATTTTTTAATAAATAAACAATAAACAACCCTGTTACACAAGTCCAATTAAAATATATATTTACGTGTCATCACGCCAAATTTTGTTTTAAACTTTACATAAAAAAATAAAGGTACTTATCAGTTATCGGGAGGCCACCCATTTAAAGACAGTTATTAAATCAGAATTAGAAGTAAATCACTTCATTATTTAAAATTCGGGCTTCTTGAAATTATAAATGACAAAATGGTAAATGGGAGGCCACTCATTATTTACAGATAAAATATTTACTGGTTCAAAACTGCGTATGGCTATCTTAATCATTCTGTTTCTTTTGTTATCAGAAAATTAGCGACCGTTTATTATTACAGCACTTGGTGATCGTTTATTATTACACCACTTGGACAGCTACCTTGCAGAGTTGATGTGGCAGACGATAGCCGAGGACCCCTGCTTCATGCAGCTACTCCGCGACATCGTCCAGATTTGGGCTAACACTAATATATAATTACATTTCGTTATTCAAATAAATTCTAGAAGTGTTATTTTAAATAATAAAATGTGTTTTTTTCTTTTAATTTGATTTAATAATCGTCTTTAAATTGGTGGCCTCCCAATAACCGGTAATTACCAAAAAAACAATTTTTAAAAACGCAATGAAAACGGCTCCCTACGAGTTTATACCATATTGCATACATTGTCCACTTTAGGTACATGTTTCATGAATCCCTCTGATATATACTCCAATTTTGGCTCCTTCCCTCATACCCGTTTGATATGTTGGTCTTATCTTAAATTACACATCTTCAAGGCCGTGTATGGAAGTGAAAACTGTGTCTGGCTAATCATTAATGATGACGTCACCTCTCGACGTATTTATAACAACCTCATATATTAAATACATGTTAAAACCAGTATTTGGTATTTAAGCTTCAAATAAAGTGGTTTATATTATAACCGAGTATAGTTTATGTGACATGAGTAGGAATGGGGGAATACTGCAGACTGAAAACTAAAAAAGTCTAGAAATCTCGATTGGTATTGATGAAAGAGAACAAATCTATGCTACAACTCTAAGTTGTTATTCTGGGTGTTGAGAGTGAATTCTATTGCGTGTAGAGAAAAAGTTGCCACACTTCCACAGTAACAATTTATTAAAGCGAAGGAGCGCTTTCGATGCAGTGCATCATCATCAGTGTCCTGTTGATGAAAAAAAAACAATAAGTAACCTAACTCTATTGCAGTATTTTAGAAAAAAACTAATACTTTTTTTGTAAAGAGTTAGGTTGCTTATTATATTACAAAATTTATAGCAAATTTAATTTGCAATAAAATTGATTTTATGCAATTTTTCGATTCGAAGTATAGTAACGAAGATATTTCTAATTTTCGGAATTCTCCCACCCCTCATCACACTGCTTGCATTTTAGCCATTAACGCACCTTTAGTTTTGCAAATCAAGTCATGAATACAGCTTCAATAGCTGATTTTCCTTAAGGGAAACATTCTAAAATATCTAGCAAAATGAGTTTCTTATTTATTTTTTTTTTTATAGAATGTCTCCAGTGCCCCAAAACAACCCCCACCGACATTCTGCTCGAAGGTTACTTCCGAATAACCACTGGAACAAATATTGTCCTATGGATCATTAACCCCAACCCCCACCCCCACCCTTCTACCTATCAATACTCTGTGAGCCCATTGACAAGAATATAAGAAAGAGAGCAAGAAAGAAGACAGAGAGCGCCAGGTGACGAGGTGCTAGTTATGGCGGTAACTGACGCCTGGCTTCCCGCCAAATACCCATTTATATCTATCTCATCTACCCGAGTCCCGCTCTTTTTTATATATATTAATTGGCCCAATCCACTAGAGCCAGTCTGACGGATATCCTCTAATTTAGCCGGAACGTGTCGGCCCTCTTAGTAAATTTACCCCATAATAATAATTAGCCCGCTCCACTAACTAATTAATAAAATTACTCAATGTTTTTTTTTTTTTTTTAAACAGTCAGAATAACTTTCCTAACGGTGCGGAGAAAAAGTCATTCATTAAACGAAATCTGATATTCATCTTTTAGTGTGAACTGTATGAAATTAATGATCATTCAATGATTTTTTTTTTACAAACTAAGACAGCTCAATGTTAATGACTATGAATGTATTAATTAAGTTGTTTAATAAATGGCTGACTTGCAAGAGTAACCTATCAGCTTCAGTAATGTCTGGAAGGAACAAGAAGAATACGAAGAAGAAATAAACATATGTCTATTTTAAAAGAAAAAAGTCCGTCACGCAGGGGCTGCGTAAACTAAGCAGATTTCCCACGTGAAGTTTTACTCTCATCCGTTATCCGCCCCGATTTCATAAAAATGCAAATATCTCGGTTAATATTCAAGATAGATAATAAATGTATATAACAATATTTATAGTAAATTTAATTTACAATATGATTGATTCTATACAATTTTTCGATCCGACGTATAGTAACGGAAATATTTCGAATTTTAGAAAATCCTCCCCTCTAAACTCCCCCTCCCACTAGTCCGATTTCAGCTATTAACGAACTTGATCTTTCTGTTTACATAAAACGACTAAATATCGAGTTTGGTAACGATAAAACAAAAATTGCGACCGCTAGAGCGGTAACAGACAAATATATAGATAGATAAATATATATATATATATATATATATATATATATATATATATATATATATATATACAGTTTTGAACGGACCTCATTTTCGTCATCTACTAGGTAGGATCGATGGACATTTGAAGAAAAATTTCGAAAATTCCGTCATGAGTACAACCTCAATAGCTGATTTCCCTTAGGGGAAATCTGCTAAAAAAAGTATATACATGAAGGAGTTACCTACCTATTATCTCCTATGTATAAAGAAACGTTGAAGTTGTTTTTGTTAAAAATGTATCTGATACAACTGAGCCATGTTTTAAATCAGAAGAAGTGGAATTTAAAACATTAAGACAAAGATTCGGAATATTGCATAAAACTCGAAATGTAGAAGAGGACCCTTTAAGAACCTGCCTTTTCACCAAAGAAGATCTCCAACATTTAGATGAAGTTTGAGAAGTTGCAGTGAGGAAATAGGTGGTTATAAAGGTACCTGGTTCAACCGTTGTAATGCAGAGTGTGCCAGTGACATCTTAATGAAACCGGTGGTAATTGGAGATGAGGGCCTTCATGTAGAAATTGATGAATGATGTTTTCCCCAAAGGAAATATCAGTTTGGAAGAATGTGCCAATGAATATTTGGAGGCGTGTGTAGAGAAGGAGGTTTTTTTGTATGCCGTACCAGACAGAGGCTACATTAACTGAATGTATTAAATATTCTGTACGCCCACGAACAATGATACTTCTGAATTATGGAAATCCTACGAAGGTCTCAGAAAAAATCCGGGAATGACATTATACAGTCAACAATTCACAAACTTTTGTTGATCCTAATGCAGGAGCCCATTTCCAAAGGATTGAGAGACTAAAAGAAGGAACAAAATTGAACGTGAAACCAGAAGATCCCTTCTAGTATCATGCCTAAGGGAGTTTCTTTAAAGAAGAAGATGCAAGGACGAGGACACATTTGAGTGCATTATAAAATCATTAAAAACATTTTGGCCCCATAAATGAATAATTCAACAAATTTTATATTAAACTAACATTTTTGTTTACATTTGAAGGTTTTTAAATACATTAATCATCTGTTCTTCACAAGCATTAATTTAATAACAAGTAAAATCACTGCTTTAGAAATGAACGTAATTAGAAAGTAACTGGTGAGGTTAAAGCAAAAAAGACCCTCATTTTGTGAATTTGGTGTCCTCCAGAGTCTTGAGTTGGAATTAAGGTAGCTCCAAAGGAAAATGTTTGGAGCGGTCAAATCAGGTGCAAGAGCAGGACACGAAATATTAGCTTTAAAAAGGTTTTATTTTAATTACTGTCTACGATCCAGAAGAAGATAAATTTAAAGAATTAAAAGATTTAGATAAAGATATAAGACAACAATTGTTAACGCAATTAACAAATGTTATACAGAAGACGAAAATACTGGTAGTGGATTATATTTTAAGAATCGAAATAGAAGAAAATAGAGAAATTATACCTTGAGATACAAAATTCAAATAATTGTAGTTAGTACTAGAAAACGTCATTTTATTTCGGATTGTTCGAGCACGATAGCAGTTTCATACGTCATATAACCTCGATGCGTAGGCCGGACGTTTTTTTCATCATTTTTGAGAAATTTAGGGATGGTCTACATTTCCCTTTTTTGAGGAAAATAGAGCGTTTTGAAAGCGAGCCAGAAACCCTCTTTTCTATCTACTCTGACACCATGTTCAAAAAATGATTGCTTTGAAGGTAGCTTATTGATGTCCAATCATATAATCTAGATACATTTCGAAACAATTATATTTATATTTTTTAAATATATTTTATGGGATGTTTAAAAATCTTGCCGTTTCGCTGCCTCATTCTGAATGAATTCGTCACTAAATATATCCCTATTATCCAAATAGGAATCGAACCCACTACTATTGACATTACTATTAACATGGCTAAACCCGAGCTTCTCATAATCATTTGAATACAATCTCTGTTATATTAGGATGGAGGCCTAACGAGCAAATCATTACACCACAGAGTAATAGGTTACAACCATTATTTGACAGATTAAGAAAGGCAGGATCTGACTCCAGAGAGGTAAGTAGGTAGGTATACTTGAGGTGGAATCGATCTTACTGTTCTGACGTCATAGGTTTTTTGGCGCCAACTTGACCCTCTCCTCGTCTACTCTTCGTCCGTCCCCAAGGTGAAGCGGGTTTTTTTTCCCTCCCCTTGGAGCCAAGATATGAACCTGTCAACCTGGCCTCCTTAATTTAAAAATTTTTCTGGCAACCAACTAGATCTTGTAATAACATGGAGGATTGTCAACAACAAGAAAATAACATGTTAAGACATGTATAAACTAATAAACTTAACAAGTAATAGTGCCATGAAATAGGTATTTTTGTTAATATCATAATGATATTTTGTATACCCGCGTGATTTAAATAAAAATTTTAATTTCTTGTTTATAGTAAGTAACTGATAAATTTTAAGTAATTTTGATCTTCTTCGGAGAATCTAATTTACGCCAAAAAATCTAGAGGTCAAGATGTCTAGAGGAATTGGTTCAAAACTCGAAAATTAACAAAAATTGGGACCAATAGAGGTCTGACGCAAATAAATATATACTCAGACACACATACATATTTTATATATATATATATATATATATATAAATTCAGGATGTAGGAAGTGGGAGTTATTGATTAATGAGGATTTATCCTCATATATGTTTATGTATATATACACACACACACTACATTTATTTGCAAATAGAAATTTCAAGGACGGCATTTTCGTTGTGTAGTACGCGAGACTGATAGACATTCAAAGAAATGTTATGAAAATGAATGAAATATTTCTATTAAGTGAAATCTGCTAAACAATAAGTTGATCTCTTCAGGAAATTCATGAGAACACTTCGACTTGAGACGAAATAATTTTGTAATTGTATTTTTAATAAACTATTATTGTTTATTACCGACCACTTTTTATTGACTTTCTCTAATTAGGAAAGGTTACCACACTTTTCTATAGAGGGTGGGAATAAGGATTTTATTTAATGTGTTCGTCACTGAAAAAACTCCTATTACCATTGGAATCGAACTCGCCACTCTAGATTTACCATTTACATAAATACATTAAACGTTTATAATGTATTTATCATTAACCGTGAACAATTTGATAGTTGAAGACAGTGAATGTTTATTTTCAGAAACCGCAAAAGTTCCACAAAGACGAAAATATATGTAAATATGAGTTTGAAAGTCCAATTGTGATTATAATATTAAAAAGCTAAGTTCAGAAACTATTTTGGGCGGCCAATAAATAGTATTTCTTCTAGGATGAATTAAGATCAATTTTATAAAATACTTACAAATGTAATCATTGGTTAATACAATTTAAAATAAAACATCATCATTTTATTCTTATTCCACAGTCGGAAACAAGATGTTTCTCTAATAAACATTTAAATCTCCGTACATAGTCTTTATGACAATGATAGCACAATAATGTAACATGATGAGAATAAATGAGTGATAAGAAATCCACATTGCCGAGCATTAAATGTAAAGAAAAATACAAATAATTGAAAGTTCATCCAATTATTCAATATCTAACACATTCAAAATAATCTACATCTTGATTTTTGAGTAAATTATGGACATCCTTCAATGATTAAGTCTATAATACTAAACAGTAGGGTGAGCCCAACCATCATTCATATGCCAACATCTACAACGTCCAAAATTCCTAACATCTTCCGTATATCTTGTTTTTTCTTCGCTAAATTATTAAATTCCTAATGGAGGAAGAATGCATATTATTTTAAACTTTGCTACAAGATGTAAGGGAAATAAAGCACTGCAGTTTTATAATGCAATTTAGGATTTATTGTCAATTTCGGGATTGTTGATTTTTTAATTTTTGTTGACTGGCATTATATTAAAACAAATAATAGTTGGAAAAAATTATAGAATAGATTTGAGATAAATACATTGAATACATGAATCATTCAATTTATTTTTTGGCCCTGTAATATACTCAGCGCTGCACTAATCTAGGGTGGAAAAAAAAATGAAAATCTCAAATGATTATTAAAATTATTTTTATTTCTCTACTAGTTTAGTGGTCATATGACGTCTCATCAAGAGAAATTCTAATACAACAAGGCAATTAAACAACGGCTACATCGTACTATAAGACCTTCCACTAGCCGTGCCAGTTATTTAGTCTAGCCTTAGTTAGTTCAGTCTTTTTCTATTAAAATTTCTTCTGATGAGGCGTCATAAGCACGCGAAACTAGTAGAGGAAAAAAATGTTAATAACCAGTTGAGGTTCTCATTTTTTATTTATTTATTTATTTTTTTTATGATCTTCCATCATAGTTAAGTTAAATAGGTCGTATTTTCACAATACTCATCAAGTATACTAATTATTGTATTTTTTCCTTTCAATCCCAATGCAATCGTCTATATTTGTTGAACCGTAAAGTTTGTTGCTAATTTTTTTAAAATTTCATATAATCCTAGAGTCACGTATAGTATTAGCTGTATAATTGATCACAACCTATAAATATTGTATGATCACACATATTCAAGTCTCAAGTAAATACACCAACAACGAAGTAAAAAGAGGCCCCGCACCAGCGTGCACAATTTACCGCATCAAAATCTGAAATATGGCATAAGAATATTGCTATAAAAATCTCATTGATACAATACTCATACATAATATAGATTACTTGGCCAAGGTCTGGTTGTACTGTATAAATAGAATATGGCAGCGCCTGTAGATATCAACAGGTCCTTCTGAATACAATAACTCGGAAATATGGAATTGAGAAAGCAGTCTGTACTTCAACTTCAACTTATTCCCAATCCATAAACTTCACAAGCTTCTACATCTCGAATCCTTTTTAAAAACAAGAAAAATGATTTTTTTTTTTCTTCCAAACTCTTCTTGAATTGTCACGATATTTGTATTACTTCATTGTTAGTGTTAATAATTATATTTATAATAAAGTTATAGCTTATTAATCAACATCCACTTAGTGCTTCTATGGCTAAAGGAAACGGTTGTTCTACCGGTTACCACCCTTTTCTATCCAGGGTGGGACTAAGGATTATATTTAGTGTGTTTGTCACTAACACAAATTCCTACTAATTCTAAGTTTACCAATAGTTTAAAGACCATGCGCTTTTAGTCGAATGGTTAATCTGAGCATCTCATTAGTAATAAATACATTAAACAAGTTTTCAAAGGTTAAAAACTATACAAAATGACTTCTATGGGTCATATAATATATCTTCAAGGGTCTCAAAATAGCTATGAGAGTCAAAGCGTTGGCCTTAATAACTTCCTAAACCCTACAGTGGCAAGTTCGATTCCCGCATGGTCAATAGGAAATTATTTAGAGACGAAGTTATTACATAGAAACCTTAGCCTGACCCTGGCTAGATAAGGGTGGCAACCCGTCCAATAGGCTTAACCAAATAATAACCAGATATGGTTAAATAGTAATTAGCCATAGTAGCAAATAAGTTGACGTTATTTTATTTTTATTTATACCATACTCGCAAACTAGGCGATTTGGCTCAAAATTTAACAATGTAAAATGAAAACCAAATTAAAGAACAATAACCAAAACTGAACACCAAAATAACCAATAACCAAAACTGAACACCAAAATAGCCAATAACCAAAACTGAACCACAAAAATAAATACGATTAATAAACATTAAAAGCAAGTAATAAAAACAACAAATAAACATTATTCTAGATAAATTTTGTAAAACAAATTCAATTTTTTAAGGTGATTTAGAGTATTGTCGATATGTGGACTCCTGTCTGTAAGAAGTTTGTACATGTTATGTGGAGTCTCAATATTCCTGCAGTATGTGTTTAATGGTAAATGGTTCATGGTATGTTCTGCAAAGAGGTCTTTCTGTTCTCGTCATAAGTTATGAGTCCGTTAAATGTTAGTGTCTTATCCTAGTCTCGTTAGTACAACTTCGCTTCGTCTATGGTCACGTCTGCTGAATGGCCACTCGCTTATACTACAAAGCTTTATTTTTCGCAGATGATTTTCTAGTGTTCTATGCCAACATGTTTGCCATCCATTTAATGCTGTCTGTAGTATTTGTAAATGCAATTCTGGTAGGGTCTGTAAGTTAAAGTCAGAAGATTGTCCCTGGGTTGCATGTTTGGCGAGTTCGTTCACGCCGTTTGTACGTCCAGTGTTTTCATGTCCTGGAACCCACATCCTTGTAACTTTTTCCTTTAATTTTAAAATTTGTTCTAGAATCTGAATAATTAAGGGATGATTCATCCCAATAGGCCAAGCTTGAAGATGGTTTTCTAACATCGAAAGCGCACAAGCAAGTGTAGCCAAAGGTCAGTCTTCAAGGGCCATCTCCAGATTTGACAATAGCAGCAATAATGATTCCTTCCCAGGACCTGTTGTACTGTATAACGAGAGAAGAGGGATATCAACAGGTCCTTCTGAATACAATAACTGGGAAATATGGAATCGAGAAAGGAGTCTTATAAGGAGCATCTTCACCTTCTTTCTTGTCCATAAAGCACGATTCCCACTCCTCGGCACTGTGGCCTTTTTAAAAACAACCAAGAGGAACGGTCCCAAATCAATTCCTCCCACCACGCCATCAACTATCAAACTATTTTTTATTTCCGAATTATTCTACTAATAAATTCATTGTTAGTTGTTTTCACTCACCATAATAACAATAAGCTTATTTATTCAGAACATTAGCAAAATAAATTACAAGTTTTTTTAATTAATAAAAGAAAAAGGATATCTTTCTAAAATATATACTCAAACATACACAACTTGGACTATGTAGACCAGTGAGTTCTGCCTATTCATTTATGGTTTTATACATCTACAAAGTGCAAAAAAAGAAAATATTTAATTAGTCTACTCATCAGATATTTGGTACCATAGGGAGACACACCAATACTTATACAATGCCAGTCTTTACCGTTCAAAAATAAAATATGATCATTGCGACTTAATTTTAGTGAACCAAGAAATTGCTCTCTGAATTCCTCAAGTACTGGACATACTGCTATGAAATGAAATGTATTCTCCAACTCATTCATATTGCATAGAGAGCATACCCATGAATTTTCAGTTTTACACACCGAGTAATTCAAGTTCAGCATTTCTCCCCTTGCTTACATAATCAGAGTTATGTATGCTGTTCTTGTTACTAATGTAACTATTATTTTCCAAAGTTAAATTGAGATGTTTGTAGTTACAGTGAAACTTAGAATGGCTTGCGTTGATCAAAATATTTTGAAGAAATTGTAGCCTTAAGTTTTCCAGAATTGTATCTATTTTTTTCATTATATTGTCTTTTTCTTTCATCCAGTTTACATCAAGTCCTAGGAATTCCTGACTAATACATTTTACGTTTGCAAACCAATAAGCCTGTTTTTTGGGGGGTTTTTTCACTCACCATCAATAATTATTTCTGGAGCCTCGGGTTAGCGTATGAGTTAAAGCGTTGGCCTTACTGTCATATGGTAAAGCTAGAGTAACGAGTTCGATCGTTAGAGCAATATTAATTTATTTAGCGAAGAGCTCATTGAATAAAATCCTTAGTCCCACCCTGACTAGGAGTGGTAACCTATAGATAGCTCATCCAAATTAACCATAGTAGCAAAAGGTGGAAAATAATTACTAATACATTATGTCTAACATATTTTCACGCCTTTCTTAATTCATCTTGTTTATAAACGTACTCTTCAATTCTTATGCAAGTATGTCTACATTCGCCTCTTACAACACTGTCTTCATCAGTCCCTATTCTCTTCCCTCTGCGTCCAACTTTGTTGCAACGACTTGATGACTTCGTAATCCTCCACCGAAGATCTCGTACCGGGAAAAGAATCGTGCCTAAATTTCGGCCCCAAATAAAATAAATGGAGGATATATATTTAACTATATTGCAAAACCCATATAATTAAAGAAAAATTCGTTGGGAGAACATTATAATCTCTAACAGCCCTTGTTGAAATTATCAATAAACTTAAAGTATTACGTCTCTAAAACACCCGTTCTCAGCTTATATTTCAAGTCTTTATAAATTGTACAGACAATGGGAGAAACATAGGAATATAATGTGAGATGTATGCGTTTCTGTAATCCTATAGTCGATCCTTGGTGAGATTAGTGTCGTCCCAGATTTCTATTGGATTTAAATAACTGTTTTATTTGAGTTACCCTGCTATATTTAACATTATTAAATGGAAATTGTAGAAGATCGACAAGTTGATTATAAAACTGCAGGAGGAATCTGAGGTATATATATATATATATATATATATATATATATATATATATATATGCCTATTAACGCTCTAGCAGCTATAATTTTTGTTTGATCATTACCATACTCGAAATTTAATCCTTTTATGTAAAAAAAAAAAGAGAGAACAGGTTCGTTAACGGCAGACTTTTGACGCGTGAGAGAGTGGCTTTATAGGAGGGGAATTTCTAAAATTTGAAATGCATCTGTTACTATAAGTTGGATCAAAAAATTCTACATAACCAATCCTGTTGCAAATTAAATGTACCGTAAACGCTGTTATATACACATTTTCTCTATCATGAATATTAACAGATATACTTGATTTTTAAGTTTTCATCCTGAAGTAAACCCTCCTACTCATGTCGTATTAGCAATAACCTGTTATATCATGAACCACTTTATTAAAAGCTAATTCGTTGTGTGATGTGTCAACAATCAAGATTTCATGTTCTAACACGAAAATGTTAGTTTTATCTATATCATACTCGATATTTAAACTTTTCGGTCAACACTAAAGATCATATTAGAAGGTGGAGTCGAAAATTCCAAATATATCCGTTATAATAAGTCTGTTCGTAAAACGTTTTGAGACAATGTTCTTAAACTATACACGCTCTACAATTATTATTCTATGCATTATATTCTTAATGCTAATACTACGCGAGTTGTTTGTACTTCCTTATTTTTAGCCAACCCCCTCCCCGCCTCTTCTACTCGTCGGTTTTTTACATAGAAATAGAGAATCTGTGTTTTACAGTTGCAAGTATTATATATCTGCACGTGTGAAATCTGCATAGTTTACGCAGCAACTGCGTGACCGAGTTTAGTCGTATGTGATAAATTCAGGCTGTTCCTGCTTCAAGCCTAATCATATGTTAGCTAGGATTGCTCCATATCAATTCATCAAAGGAATTTTATAATGAAAATTTAGTTCTGTTTGCTCTAAATAGTTGTAATAATATAACTCAAACGCCATACAGGTGCTAGTAAGCAAGAAGGACTGATTTTATTTTTTTTAAAAAACATGTATATTTGTGTAGAAAATCTTGTTTGACTTATTTATCTGAATGCTCGCCTTTCTTCTAAGTAAAACACATAAATCCGCTAGAAATAGTACGTTTGATGTCTCTATTTAAGACTCCTTTTAATAGTGCCGTAGAATCCTAAATCGTGTGGAACTGACCAAGGATATTATTGCATTACACGCCTCATAGGAAACACCATTTCCCAACATAAATATTCGTAATTTGGACAGTCGTCTCGAGATTAATTTATGACATGTTTCACACAGCTCGACCCACAGTTATTGGGATTAGTGCAGCATTATACCCGATGAATTATTGTACGGGTCAGTTGTTTGAGAGCGGATATTCGCCATTGGCATTGTGCCGGCGTGCCACCTTTGAAGACCTGGACTCAAATTCCAAGACGGTAACTCACGTTTCCCTTAAAATGTAAATGAACCCTTAGGCTATTTTGTCGAGCAACGTTGAGGTAGTTGTGGTCCATGCCTCCTTACAGCTATGTAACAGTTGTAAATAAAATTAAATAATTCAAGCAAACGGCTGACTGTCAATTAACATGAATTAGATTATTTGAATTTAAGAACATATTCAATCCAAAATATACGACTGTAAAACACTTACCTAGTAAAGAAGTAGTATGATTGCATTGTTATGTGCACATATGTTTAAAAATTCCTATGTTATAACAGGAAAGTCCGTCACGCAGGGGCTGTGTAAACTAAGCAGATTTCCCACATGAAGTTATACAATAGAGAAATCTCCATACGAGAGCCGAACAGTTACGGAAACGGCCGAACTAGCTTTCGGCGGGAAACTCACACGTCCGTTATCCACCCACATTTAATAAAAATCCAAATATCTCGGTTAATATTCAAGATAGAGAATAAATGTATAGAACAATATTTATAGTATAATAATGCAATTTAATTTGCAATAAGATTGGTTCTATACAATTTTGTAATCCGACGTATGGTAACGGAGATATTTCGAATATCTAAACCCCCCCTCCCACTGGTCCGATTTAAGCCATTTACGAACTTGATTAGTCTTTTTGCATAAAAAAGTTAAAATATCGAGTTTGGTAACGATCAAACAAAAATTGACACCACTAGAGCTTTAACTGACATTTATATATATATATATCTTAATATATATATATATATATAATATATGATGGATTCCGAAACTACTTAACCGATTTTAATTAAATCTCCTGGGTAGGATCGATGGACATTTGAAGAAATTTTTCGAAAATCGCGTCATGAGTACGACCTCAATAGCTGATTTCTCTTAAGGGAAATATACTAAAATGTTCATTATAATCTAATATTGTCCGTCGCGCAGGGGCTGCGTAAACTAAACAGATTTCTCATGTTCTGGTATAACACGCTTGTGATCTTATCAGATTTATATTTCAATAGCATATGAGTTGAAGGGGGAAGGGGATTAATGAAGGCATAATAACTCGCTTAATACTTGAGTTACGAAATAATGCACACAGATCAGCAATTGAAAAACGTCAATAGTACAAGATTGGTTCAATAACATTTTACGATCCGACTCATAATAACGGAGATATATTGAAATTTCAAATCCCCTACCCTTATCTAAACCCCCATCCACGTTCAGATTTTAACCATTTAGGAACTTGATCTTTAGTTTTGCATGAAACACTTATATATCGAGTTTGGTAACGACTAAGCAAAAATTGCGACCGCTAGAGCGTTGACAGACAAATATATATATATATATATATATAGTATCGTTTGTCGGGAGGCCTCCCATTAAAAGACGATTATTAAATCATAATTAAAAGAATTATTATATCATAATCACTTTAATATTTAAAATAACACTTCTAGAATTTATTTGAATCGCAAAATGTAATTATAAATTAGAGTTAGACCAAAAATGGACGAAGTCGCGATGTAGCTGCATAAAGCGGTCGTCCCCGGCTGTCGACTGCCAGATGAACTCTGCAAGGTAGCTGTACACAAGTGGTGTAATAATAAATGACCACCAAGTGCTGTTAATAAACGATCACTCATTTTCTGATAACAAAATAAACAGAACGACTAAGATAACCTAGTCAAATATGAACAACCTAAAGCGATACGCGATTTAAACCAGTAAATATTGTATCTGTAAATAATGAGTGGCCTCCCATTTACCATTTTGTCATTTATAATTTCAAGAAGTCTTATTAGCAGATTTCCCCTAAGGGAAATCAGCTATCGAGGTTGTACTGATGACGCGATTTTCGAAATTTTTCTTCAAATGTCCATCAATCCTACGAAAATGAAGTCCGTTCAAAACTGTATACCTATATCTATATCTATCTATCTATCTATCTATCTATCTATCTATCTATCTATCTATCTATCTATCTATCTATCTATCTATCTATCTATCTATCTATCTATCTATCTATCTATCTATCTATCTATATATATATATATATATATATATATATATATTTATATTTATTTATGTGTTTGTTACCGCTCTAGCGGTCGCACTTTGTGTTTGATCGTTACCAAACTCGAGCTTGACTCGTTTTATGTAAAAAGCAAGATCAAGTTCGTTAGCGGCTGAAATCGTACCACGGGAAGGGGGGGTTTGTAGGAGAGGATTTAATTCAAAATATCTCCGTTACTATTCGTCGGATCAAAAAATTGTACAGAATCAATCTTATTAAAAAAATTTACTATAAATAGTGTTATATACATTTATTCTGTATCTTGAATATTAACCGAGATATTTGCATTTTTCTGTTTTCAGCTTCTGAGATGAGATCGGCTAACTTCGGTCTAGTCGTGACTTTCCGTCAAGAGCTAGTTTGGGCCGTTCCCGTAACTGTTCTGCTCTCTATTCTGAAATTTCTCTATTGTAAACCTCACGTGGGAAATCTGCAAGTTTACGCAGCCCCTGCGTGACGGACGTTTTTAAAAATAATAAAGGGATTTACTTAATGATTTAATAATTGTCTTTAAATGAGTGGCCTCCCGATAACTGATAAGTACCTTTATTTGTTTATGAAAAGCTTAAAACGAAATTTGTCATAATGATACGTAAACATACATTTTAATTGGACTTGTTTAACAGGGTTGTTTATATTTAAAAAAAAAAGTGAAAACAATAATAGATACCTATATATGTATATCAAATTTTGGATCTCATTTTCGTCATATCCTAGGTAGGATTGATGGGCATTTGAGGAATTTTTTCTCGAAAATGGTTTTATGAGTAGGACCTCAATGGCTGATTTTCATCCAGGGAAATGCACTAAAAGCCCTGGAAGTAGGGAGGATTTGGGCGGGCTCCCCGGAGTGAAACGGAATTGACCCCAATCAGCTGAGAGGAGGTGACGTCAGAGCCTGCCCCACCAGCGAGGTATGTAAACAAGGCAGCCCCTCGCCCGTCGTCAGGGCAACCCGGCACGCTACCCCCACTACCAACACCACCCCCAATGGCTTAATTTTATAGTCTAGAAGGGGGGGGGGCGGCTCTGCCCTGCTCCTTCCTTAAGTATTTAACTTAAGAGCCACTACATTTAGCAATCCCCCTCATTCATATGCATTCTACCAACATGGCCTACAAATTCATGATAAAATAGGTTGCCTCTTGAACACTTAGTCTACATACATGCGAAAGGAAGGATATTTATTTTGTTCGTTTATAATAATCTATAAAATTATTTACGTCCACTTTATGTTACTATAGCTAATCGAGACGGGTTATCTACAGGTTACCACCCTTTTCTAGCCAAGGTGGGCTCAAGGAGTTTACTTAATGAGTCCGTCACTTAATAAATTTCTACTGCCCAGGGCGGGATTCGAACCCGCCACTCTAGGTCTACCACACGAGATTAAGACCAACGCCGTAACACGCACGGTCAACCTGAGCCCCGAAACGAAGAATAGCTTCTCATGTATTGATAAATTCTTAGGTTTTACACAATCTAATACGTTTGCATAATGTGATTTATCATCCCTCAAGGGAAATCAGCTATTGAGGCCGTACTCATGACGAGATTTTCGAAATTTTTCTTCAAATGTCCATCGATCCTACGTAGTAGATGACGAAAATGAGCTCCGTTCAAAACTGTGTATATATATATATATATATATATATATATATATATATATATATATATATATATTTGTCTGTTACCACTCTGGCGGTCAGAATTATTATTTAATCGTTACCAAACTTGATATTTAGTCGTTTCATGTAAAAAGACAGATCAAGTACGTTAATGTCTTAAATCGGACCAGTGGGAGGGGGAGTTTAGAGGGGAGGATTTTCAAAAGTTCTATATATCTCCGTTACTATACGTCGGATCAAAAAATTGTATAGAATCAATCTTATTGCAAATTGGAAGTCTGCTTCGTTTACGCATCCCCTGCGTGACGGACTTTTTGGATACCGTGTGATTACTGTTATGTTATTCTCTGTGTGTCTAACTTCACCATGAACCATGATGGAGACATTACTCGAGCAAAACCGGTGGAGCGATGTGAGTAGAATCATGACCAACTTCATTGCTAGCAAAGTCCGTCACGCAGGGACTGCGTTCACTAAGCACATTTCCAACTTGCGTCAAGTATTTACATTTATCTCAAAACGTGAAAGTTCAATGAGAACAATATTTGGTATTTAAGCTTCGAATAATGGGCTGCATAATATAACAGCTTATTGTTAATATGGCACGAGTAGGATTGGGGGTTTACTGAAGGCCGAAAGCTAAAAATTGCAATTATCTCCGTTAATATTAAAGCTAGAGAATAAAAATACACAACAATATTTATAGTACATTTTACTCGCAATACGATTGCTTCTAAACAAATTTTAGGGCCGACGTACAATAATGGAGATTCCTAACAAAACGAAATTCCCCCTCTAAACCCCCCCACCCCTGTGTTCGATTTTAGCCTTAACGACCTTGATCTTCATTTTTCTATAAAACATTTAAATATCGAGTTTGGTGTCGATCAGACAAAAACTGCTACCACTAGAGCATACATATATATATATATATATATATATATATATATATATATATATATATATATATATATATGTACGCGTATGAGTTTGGTGTCGATCAGACAAAAACTGCTACCACTAGAGCGTACATATATATATATATATATATATAAAATTATGAACGGACCTCCGGGGTAGGATGGATGGACATTTGAAGAAATTTTTTGAAAATCCCATCATGAGTAAAACCTCAATAACTAATATATCGAATCGGCCAATGTTAATTTCTGGGAAAATAGTAGATAATTCGAAGTGATTCTCATCTCCACTTCTGAAATAAATCATAATGATTCTCAACTAAGCTTTTCAAATATCAGAGCCCACAAGTTAGCACGATATGAACTCTCTTGGTCAATAAAAAGTAGCATAAGTTATATTATAATTCCTATTGTTATATCTGTTCGCATCAATAAGTTCAATTCACTTTACTCCCTTTATATGCCATAAGTATTTAACGCAAATCTCTTTTTGACAACTTTATGACTCAACTTTATTGGCATTTTTTTTCTTTTCTTTTTTTTTTTTCTCCTCATATTATCCCTATGAGGGGTTATTTATTTGAATACATGTTCCATTGCCACTTGGCATATTACATGTATGATTATGTTTAAATGCATATTTATTTTACAATATATACACGTTAATCAACTATCTACTCAAATATATTATAAAAAATAATAATAATGAAATAAAATATTAAAATAAGTAAGATAATTAATTACTAATAAAATTAATAAATGAAATGAAAAAATAAATAAATAAAATAAAAACAAAACAAATTAATTAAAGATAAACTCAACCAATGTTTAATTTGCGAGTCTATGTAAGGTAAATATATTGAATTATAATTCCCATTCCTCATAATCAACTTTACATTCTAATGTATTTTTGCTACATCCATATCTATACTTTTGATAAACTTTATAAGTTCTTTATTATATTTGTTAAATATAATATGAGGTGGTTCTGGCCAATTACCTCCTTTTAAAATTATGTTCATTATTAAATTTGATCTATTTTGATTAAATGTTGAACAGTCATAGAGTATATGTAAAAACGTTTGTGTTGTCTGTGAGCCGCAAGTACATTTGTCATTGTCTTGAATTTTAAATCTTGTTAAATAATGTCCTGTCTGTCCATGTTCTGTGCATGAAATTGTATGCATTTGTGATGGTGACTCTTAATTGTGTTGTAGTTGTTGTGAGTTATATTTGGTATAACTTTAATGGCTTATTGTAGCTTAAAATTCCACTGAAAGTTGTGAGAGTGTCATATTCATTATTCCATTTAGGAGCAATATACCAATAAAAAAAAAAAGAACTTTCCTCATTTCAATAACAATTACTTAAAAACTTAAAATACCCGGCAATTGGTGTTATATCAATTTCTTTCTGAACATGTTATTCACCTAAGTTTTATTGATATTTTCTGATACTGTTTTTTATGTATAATATTCTAGTAAAAAAGGTATGATTTTAAGCCTCGTTAAGTCGAAAATGGTTTATACGCTATAATAAGTAAACATTTCCAACCATAAAACATAAATAATAATGAATACATGGAAGGAGCATTGCTAACTAGGTCACCAGATGATATAATTATTCTGACTCGTTACAGTGATGGATATGATTTATATCTAGAGTTATATCTCGCTGGCAGAGATTGCATCGATCGACATTCATAGTGGAACTCAGCTTCAGAATAAGAATATCCTTGTCAGTTATTTCTTTCTCAGCTTTCAACATATCATATAAACACGGATTATAGACACAAAGTTAATAAAAAGGCCTGCTCCGTCACGCAGGGCCAGCGTAAAGTAAGCAGATTTCCCACGTATTCGCTTTTATATAAAAACGGTAAATGTCCCATGAAAACGCTATTTGATATTTAGGCTTCAAATAAATGTCTTCATAACAGCTTATTGATAACATGATATGAATAGGAGAGGGGGTTTAGGGAAGGCCGAAAACTATAAAATGCAAATATCTCGGTTAATAATCAAGATAATGAAAAAATGTACATAACAACACATATAGAACATTACATTTTCAATAAGATTAGTTCTATAAAAATTTTCGATCCGATGCATAATAATGGAGATATTGCGAATTTCCCCCTCTATACCCCTCCTCCCACTGGTCTGATTTCAGCCGTTAACGGACTTGTTCTTCATATTTTACATAAACACATTTAAATATCGAGTTTGGCAACGATCAGAAAAAAATTGCGCCCGCTAGTATGGCTGTTAACAGACATTATATATACAGTTTTGAACGGACCTCATCTGCTAGGTAGGATCGATGGACATTTGAGGAACAATTTCAAAAATCGCGTCATGAGTACGACCTCAATAGCTGATTTCCATTAGGGTAAATCTGCTAAATTGAATGATTGAGATATAAATTATTCAGGTTCATTATGAATTACAACACTTGCTATTGCAAATAGTTTTTAATAAAATGAATATGTTATATTCATATATATATAGCAGTAATTATTTTTTTCTTTCCTGTCTAGAATATTTCTATCTATCTATTCAGCTCTGAGAGGTTAGCTGACCTGTTTGTTTACAATTCAGATGCTTTCCGTTGTGGAAATTATTAAAATTTAAATTGGCCGAAAGATTTCCCGTTATCAATTGTATTCGTCCTCGTAATATTCATGGTAGTTTTAAGTGTTACAAGTATGTAGATTAATCTATTTTAAAACTTCACGTGGGAAATCTGCTTAGTTAACGCAGCCCCTGCGTGAGGGACTTTCGTAAATTCTGATATAGTGTGGATACGTGTGGTATGTCCTCAATTGGAAAGTCATGCGGTAAATTAACTTATTCTTAATAAAAATAAGGCTGAGAAGGCTGAATAGGTAAAAAAATGCTGATGATATTGTCTAAGCTGAGAGGCGACCTTGTAGGTAGAGCGAGGGGTTGGCTTTATTTTTAGGTGGCCAGGTTCTATATACGCCTTCACCACTCTCCCTCTTCCACCCCAATCTGTACACCTCTCCTACGACTAATTTAGAAGGCATTACTCTTACTTGCTCGTAAAACATATGAGGACGCCCTGGGAACAACGACTAGCCAGCAAAGCAAAAGTGGATATTTACAGAATACATAGTTATGAACATGAGTGGACTCTATGGTCCATCAGACAGGAAAACTCTATTGGACAGAGGAAAAAAGAACAGTGAGAAGAAAAGTAAAATCGAAACACGTGAACAAGAAAAAGTCCGTCACGCAGGGGCTGCGTAAACTAAGCAGATTTCCCACGTGAAGTTTTGCAATAGAGAAATCTGCCTAATAACAACTGTAGTAGTAAGAAACCTCTAAACCTAAAACATTATTTAGGGCGTAATAACCCAGTAGTTTCTAGCCCCAAAAAACAGTTAACCTAACCTCTAAACCTATTCACGAGGGACGAATAGTTATGGAAACGGCTGCCAGAGCTCTCGGCGGAAAGTCCGAACATAGCGTACTGGCGACCACACGCAGAATACAAATGAAAATATCTCGGTTAATATTCAAGATACAGAAAACATGTATAGAACAATATTTATAGTAAATTTAATTTGCAATAAGATTTATTCTATACAACTTTTCGATCCGACGCATAATAACAGAGATATTTTGAATTTTCAAAAATCCCCCCTCTAAACCCCTAAAAATGTATTTAAACATAATCATACATGTAATATACCAAGTGGCAATGGAATATGAATTCAAATAAATACCTCCTCATAGAGTTAATATGAGAAGAAAGAAAAAAAAGGGACGTATACAAATAAGTATAAGCACTGGAGTGTGAGTCCTAGTAGAGGGTTGAACTTGACGTCTTGATTTCTATTAGCCCGAGAGAGTCTCAATGGGAAATAGATTTGGTAAAACGAGAAGACGATTGATTGAAAGAGTAAGAGGGAGAGGATAGCTCTGATTGAGGGAGGAGGAAGAATGTTTTTAAACTCTGATTAGAGGAGGATAAAGAGAGGCCAGCGAAACCCGATGAGGAGGAGCTGGGCCCGACTATTAGGGCACTGCCTATGGCTATGACAATAGGGTAAAATAACCATAATAAAAGGCTTTGGTTGGGGATTACCTCCCAGAGCAGAGCGGGATTAAACTAGGGGGGGGGGATACGCACAATCTGCCCCCCCCCATCCCAGAACACCCTTCCCCTTGTGCCATTCTCTGCCATAAGGCACACGCTTACCTCGCCCAATTAACATGTATTCAATTAGCTCCGAAATACCCACCCATTAACCATGCATGCACAATGGGCACAATCAATATAGGCCGTCAATAGTATCATCAGACAGGAGCAACACATGATTGCCCAGCGACAATTCTCTATTAAGGAAGATAAAGACGATACTCATCTCCAGTTATGGAACGCGTCGTCTAGACGTTCCCTAATTCAGGAAGCCGATGAGGCTCTATATTATTTCGGGAACAATGATATACGCAAGCAGAAACAGAACTGGTCCTACTGTACATAACAACACCACTTGTAAAAGTAATGCAATACAAAGGACTAACGTCAAAACAAGAATGGTTTTATAATACTTGATGATTTCACTCATAGTAACAAAGATATATGGAATTTTCCAAATTCCCCTATTTCACCCCAATTTCAGCCATTAACCAATACGAATATTAGAGTTGAACTTTCAATGAAAACAATATTTGGTATTTAAGCTTTGAATAGAGTGGTTCATGATATAAAAGCTTACTTCTAATATGACATGAGTCGGAGTGGTGGCTTTCTCAACGCTGAAACTAATAAATCCAAATACCTCGGTTAATATTGAAGATCGAGAATATTTACTTTAAATTTAATTTGCGATAAAGTTGGTCCTATAAAACTGTTCGATGTAACGCATAATAATAAACATATTTCGAATTTTCGAAATTCCTCCCTCTAATCCCCCCCCCCACCCCAACTGGTACGATTACAGCCGTTAACGAACTCGACCTGCATTGATATTCAATATAGAGATTACAAACAGCTGGACCATGTCCCCCTCCGGTTTCCAGTTACCTTTTCCAGTAGCTAAATGTATTATATTTTAAGAGACTGGCAAAGACATTTTGTTGCCAAATATGAAGTAATAGGGTTTGAAAAGGTATAGCCAATTCCATTATAATGGGATGTTACTAAGTTATTTTCCTCAATTGGATAAACGTCAAATCAGGCAGTCAGGGCCAATTTGATCGCAGATCAGGGCAGTCAGCTGTTCAATAGCCTTAGATTCACTCTTCGTACGAAAGTACGTCACGCAGGGGCAGCGTAAACTAAACAGGTTTCTTAAGTCCCGGCATAACACTTCTGATCACAGAAGTGATAACACTTCTGAAGGAAGAAACCAATAAGGTACAAATAACCTGACTAACCAAAAAATGCTTCGACCAAAAATTGTAGAAAATCAAAAGTTGAATCAATGGTAGAAGATCAATCTCATAATAATGAAGATATTTTGAATTTTCTTATTCCCCCTCTCTAAACCACCGCATTTCCAGGTTCGATTTCTGCCAATAACAAAAACGGTCTATAGTGTTGAGTAAAACAGTTGAATATCGAGTATGGTACAGATCAAATAAACATTTTCGAGTAAAGAACGAAAAATCACAGGCTAGTTTGTGTGTGTGTGTGTGAGTGTGTGTGTGTGTGTGTATATATATATAATTGTGGACGTATCTCATTTTCGTCATCTCCTAGAGTATCGATGGACCCGACGATGGTCTCGTATGGGAAATCTGCTAAATGGAGCTTGACACGAAACCCCGGTTTAATAATTGCTGTCTGGACAGCATTACAATTTTTCCTGCCTGCTGCTCCAGATATAATTTGACCAGGCACCAGGATTTAAAGAGTTCCATTCTTCCAACCCCTAAACATCGCAGCTTCCTTTAATAGCGGAGAGGGTATCAGGTTCCCCGTAGAATGCTATTAGCATTGCATTACTTTGATCGGCCATCTGTGCACATCTTCATTGCCTTCCAAATCGTCAAATTACTGCCACACGCCCTCCTAGTCACTTCAGAGAACTCACAAAAATCAAATATGACTCATTTTTTTACTATATGCCATCCCTTCAAGGACCTATGACTCTCATAAAATAAAATTAAATGTTATGTGTATCTATAATACTCAAAGTTTGGTACGTGGCCCTTAATCAATCCGTCCCTGAAGCTCTTCTCTGCTCAGGTTTGTTTGTTGTTTGTTGAATTTTTGGCAAAAATCATAAGGGTCATCAATGCCTAGCACTCTTCAGACAGTGTTTGAGTTCCCAGACCATGGGTAATCGCAGACACATGCACGCTAGGCCGACTTTTTTTATTTATTTTTTTACGTTATATTTAATATTTTTTTGATACTTCGGAGGTGGCCATCGAGCCATAGGAGTACTAGACGGGAGGAAGTAGTTCTTGCTAGACTCAGGATCGGTCACACATACCTGACACATAGACACTTAATGACAAGGACTGATAATCCTATATGCAAATACTGCAACAAACACCTTACGATAAAACACATACTGACAGACTGCATCCAACGAGAAAACTTTCACATACCCCACGATATGACACAACTATTAACTGACAGCAGCCAATATATTCCACAAATACTAAAATATCTAAAACACATCAACATTTACAAAAACATATAATACAAAATAGAATAGGTCTACAGCATACCTAAAAAGATTTAAAAGGGTTAACTTTTATTATATTCATTTAGACAAAACACGGATATGAGAAAGAATCTGATATTAAAAAAATATTTTCCATAATATAAAAGTACAAAAAGGTAAGCACATGAAGGAGTAAATATACCATCCTAATAATGCCAACCACCATCGCTGTGGGGCACAAAACTAAATAAATAAAATAAAAAAAATAATATAAATGTACTAGTATATAGGATTAACATATTTTTTTTTTATTAAAACCATTTTAAATTGTTGTCTTTATTACTAGCCTAATGTTTATTAATTGTCTTTATTACTAGTCTAATGTTTATTGTCTTTATTGCTAGTATTTAATAATTATTTGTTGTATTTCATTTTTTATTTTTTGTTTCAGTTTTAGTTATTTTTCTATAATTTTGTTTTCATTTTACATTGAGAAACTTTGAGCCAAATCGCCAAGATTCGGGTGCTCCTGTATAAATAATATTTTTATCTTTTTTTATTGCTTTTTTTTTTGGGGGGGGGGGGTAAAGGAGTCACACTGGCCCTGAAACGACTGACTCACTAATGTTCCATTATACAATAAGGAATCGCCTATTACGTATTATTGCAACTATTACCAGATTTCCTCAATTATTGAGGTTGCAATAATGAATCGATTTAGAAAAAGTTCTTCAACCCTTCTAAACATTTCACGAAATTCAAGTCCATCCCAATTTAACTATATAGTTCTGTTAATGATATACCAGCCGTGATTTTTGGGGGGTAGTACTCATGACACGGTTTACGAAGTATTTCCTCGAATGTCCATCAATCTTAATTTGAGGTTGACGAAAATGAGGTGTATTCAAAATTATACATAAATGCATATTGGTCTGTTACTAGAGCTATAACAACTAATATGCATTAATGTATAATTTTGAATATTCCTCATTTTCGTCAACTCCTAATTAAGGTCTAGGTTTGAAATTTTCGTTTTATCGTTACCAAACTCCATGTATAAACGTTTCATGCAAAACATAAATATCTCGTTCGTTAGTGGCAAAAATCGCACAGGATGAGAGAGGTTTATTGGGAGGATTTCGAATATCTCCGTAATTACACGTCGGATCGAAAAAATTAAATTATAAATTACCATAAGAACCAGTCTTATAGTAAAATTAATTGCCTATAAATGATATTGTATACATATTTTCTCTTATACGCTGATTAACCAAGATCTTTGAATTTTTTAGTTTTCAGCCTTCAGTTAGCCCCCACTCCTACTCATGTCTTAATAACAATAAGCCGTTATAAGATGAACCTCTTTATTATAAGCTTAAATACCAAATATTGCTTTCGTGAGAGCTTTGTTATTTGAGTTGCATTCAAATTCACGATTACGTCACCGATTAAGATTTTGCGATCTTGACTCGGAAGTGTTGATTTAAACTATACCATACTCGATATTTAACAGTTTCAGTCAACAATAAAGATCATATTTTTTATTGGCAAAAATCGGACTAGGATTGATGGAGGGAGTTTAGAGAGGCGGCATATCAGCATTTTTCTTCTTCTTAAACTATTGATGATCTACAATTGTTGTTCTATCATTTTTTTGTAACTCAAATATTGAGCATGCAATTCGTACTTTATGGTTTTTGGTTGCGAATCTCAAAAGAATCTAGTACGGCATTTATAAAGTGAAATTGCACTGATTGCTCCAAAGTCCAATCTAATCGTATAGTTAATCTTCAATGAGGTAAAAATGAATTATAATAATTTAATTTCATGCGGGAAATAATTTTTTTAAAAATAAAACAGGTGGTTAAGGGTGAAGAAAGGGCCTTTTGGTAGGAGTTCGATTCTGGGAAGAGCCCTTTATAAATAAAAAGAGGGGACGGAAGGTGGCCTTACCTGCAAGTTAGAGGAGTGTTTAACACTCCCACACACTCCTGAAGGGGGGGGGGATTGTCCCCTCAACAGTTATATCCCCCCCTACCCTCGTTTTATAATTAAATTTTAGCACCTCCCCCCCCCCAACACCCTCCTCAACCTCACACAAACTCCCCAGCCTTTGTCCTTTGGCCTCCTTTTTAATTCGGCGCCATCTCTTACACGAATAATGGGACTTGGAATAAACGTTTCTATGTGACTTGGAAAGAGGTGCCATGACAAATGATATAGAAAATGAGCAAAAAAAAAAATGTAGCCTATTAAAGATCAAAATCAAATAAAAGTCCGTCACGCAGGGGCTGCGTAAACTAAGCAGATTTCCCACGTGAAGTTATAGAATACAGAAATCTCCATAGGAAAGCCTAGCAGTTATGGAAACGGCCGAACTAGCTTTTGGCGGGAAACTCGTGCATTATCGGCCCACATTTAATAAAAATGCAAATATCTCGATTAATATTAAAGATAGAGAATAAACGTATAGAATAATGTTTATAGTAAATGTAATTTGCAATAAGATTGGGTCTATACAATTTTGTGATCCGTCGTATGGTAACGGAGATATTTCGAATTTTAGAAAATCCCCCTCTAAACCCCCCCCCCCCTACCACTTGTCCGATTTCAGCCATTAACGAACTTGATCTTTCTTTTTACATAAAACGATTAAATATTGAGTTTAGTACCAATCAAAAAAAAATTGCGACCGCTAGAGCGTCAGCAGACAAATATATATATATATATATATATATATATATACATAATTTTGAATGGACCTCATTTTCGTCATATCCTGTGTAGGATCGATGGACATTTGAGGAAATTCGTCAAAACTCGCATCATGAGTACGACCTCAATAGCTGATTTCCCTTAAGGGAAATCTGCTAAAAGAAATAGTATCTGAGTCAATTCCATAATTTAGGGAGCTTAAATTTGCTTTCATGGAGATGTGCACTTCATTTGAAGTCCTTAAATCAGAAGAACGGAGTTCGTTCAAATTGCATAAAACGTATAACGTATTCGATGCCCGAAATTTAAGGAAGTCGATTGTAAAAAACACGTTTTGTCATGAATATTATATAAGTTTATTACAAAATTTACAGGAGTTTACGATGCTGCCTTTGGAAATTAATTAAGCTAAATATAAACAGATTTCCCTTCAGCTATTGTGGTTGTATTCATGACGCATTTTTCAAATAATTTCTTCAAATGTCTGTCCCTCAAAACCGGTCTGGGGTTAGAAGAGTGAAAGCAAAAGATTATATGTCTCCCTTCGAAAATTTTTCCATAACGAAGCTCGTGAAAAATGAAATTCACTACAATTGTTGTTTCGTGCATTTTTTGTTCCTACATTTTTAACCGCCATATTAACAGCAATATTTACTTTTTTTTCAGAATTCGGTACTCTTCCTTAATTTAGTTTTCACATTGATCATCTGAGCCACTAAACATCTCATGTTTAGCTTAAATTTCCAGTCTTGTTTACGTATATTGGGTTATTATTGTAGGAAAATTGGCGAATAGATGGCGTAAAAAAATATGAAATTTCAAATTATTGTTCGGCATCCTTAATCTCACATGGTAAACCTAGAGTGACGAGTTCGATTCCCACCTGGGCAATAGGAATTTAGTTACGAACTCATTAAATAAAACCTTTAGTCTAACCCTGGTTTAAAAAGGGTGGTAGCCTGTAGATAACCCGTACCAATAAGCCATAGTTGTAAAAAGTGGCCGTTAATAAATAATGATAATACTGGTTGGCATTTAACAGCTGTTCAAATTATATTCTCAGATTGTCGAAAACGACAACATTACGACTTTCCCCATGGCTTACAAGATCTTTTGACGAAAGGCAGCCCATAGATTAACAACATATTCTCATACCTACACAAAATTCAAATATACGACAAAATTTAACATATAAATTAAGTCTGTGGTGTGCAACAAGATTTCAATGTATATGCATGAATTGTATCAAATACATTTGTACACGTGTGTGTGTGTGTGTATATATATATAACCTACCCTGAAGGAGGAAATTACGACATTAGCACAAGTACCATTTTCAGCCATTCATTTCCTATTAATCATTCACCAACTATGCTCATATGCTATCATCACCAATTTTTTTTTAATCTTGCTTGAATTTAGTATTATGTTCATTTACTTTAATATTGTCTTCTGTTATTGTTACTTGTTATTATATCTTAACTATATTATATTTGTTATTTCATTTAGTACAAAATATTGTCTTTTGAAAGGGAAAATCACCTTTAATGTGATATCCATAAATAATAATATTATCTTTTCCGTTGAATCTGATACTATCACTTCATGAAACTGGTATAGTTTACAGTTCATTTATGTGTTTGAGTTTGCAGGAGATTTGTAAAGACTTTTCTTGAACAATGTAATAAATACGTAATAATTCTGTCTTTAACGCTTATAGATCCGACGTATAGAAACTAAAGTATTTTTTAATATTGATTAACAAAAAAAAAAATTAAAACGAATTCCACAAAAGTACAAATTAAAGATGTTTGCTATCTATCTCCTCTCTCTTCTTGTATCTTTTTTAATAACCCACATCTAATATAAAATAACATTCCTATTTGAAGACAAATATTTCGGTTCCATTATTTTGTTCAGTTACTGGCAGACAATGAGACTTCAAACTACTTATTAATTGCTCATAAATTTCTCCATGTTTGTAGAAAGTGGGAGAAATTTTGTTTGATCTTCAGGCATTCTTATTTCCTAAAGAGGAAACCCATTCCAAAATCAGCAAAGTAAACTTCCAGCGAATGATGTTATTTATTATTAAATGAATTAATTACGCAAAATCCATACATTAGCAGATTTGCCTGAAGGGAAATCAGCTATTGAGGTCGTACTCATGACGCGATTTTGGAAAAATGTCCTCAAATATCAATCGATCCTACCCAGGAGATGACGGAAATGAGGTCAGTTCAAAATTATATATATATATATATATATATATATATATATATATATATATATATATATATATATATATATATATAGAGAGAGAGAGAGAGAGAGAGAGAGAGAGAGAGAGATTCCGATTTTTGTTTGATCGTTACCAAACTCCATATTTAATAGTTTTATGTAAAAAGCAAGATCAAGTTCATTAAAATTAAATGATCTATAAATATTGTTCTATACATATTTTCTGTATCATAAATATTAATCGATATATTTGGAGTTTATAGTTTTCAGCCTTCAGCAAACCTCCACTTCTACTCATGTTAAACTAGCAATACTCCGTTAAGTAATAAACCACATTATTCGAACCTTAAATACCAAATATTGTTTTCAAGAGACCTTTATTATACGACATATGTGCGAATATGTTCTGGTGACCCCCCTCCCCCCCATCTTAAGTTTTCGGGCTACTTAAATTTGATTGATTGAGATAAAAATGATTTTCATTCATTATAAATTACAGTATTAGATATAGTAAATAGTTTTCAATCAAATTAATATGTTACATTCATATATATTTCAGTAATTGTTTTTCTTTCCGGTGACAGTCGGGTTTACAGAGCTGTTTGTTTACAATTCAGACGCTTTCGGTCAGGAGGCTTCTTATTACCGTTTGTATTTATTCATTTAATATTCAAGGTGGTGTTGTGTTACTAATTTGTAGATTTATCTATTACTAAACTTCACGAGGGAAATCTGCTTAGTTTACGCAGCCTACGGACTTTATTTTCCATGGAACCGTGATTGAGTGGATATAAAGAAATTAGTAACAAAATATTTGTCATCACCTCTGCTAGGGAGAAGTCCTTGAAAAAGAATAATTTGTAACTAGTTCACGACGATATTCTATACAAATAAAATAATCTGCTTTTGAACAAATAGAAGGGGAACAGCTCGTCTCTATTTGCTCTGTTTTCCCGGCAGTATCGTGTTACCCAACGACTTGGGACGAGATTCGATCCAGGTCTCTGTCATTAGATATATATATCTGGTTTAATATGTCAGCTGAGAGGGAGGCACGCGCTGTGAGTCAGGGGTGTGTGGAGGGCGGTGGGAAAGCGATCAAACGGTCTTTTTACTCAAGCCTGAGGGGGGAGAGAAACAATATACAATAAATTCTTGGTGAGGGGAGGGGGCCAGGTGGTTGCCGGCCCATTCAAAATCACAGTCCATTCATAATGGGCAACGATAATAATTATTCTAGGGGTGCTATTGTAGTTGTGCGGCACGCGCCAGGCCCACCTGGCCTCCAGGGGGACTCTATATCGGCTTTCACACCTACGCCCTGCGATTAGGCCCTAGGTCTGCATTAAACCATTATTAGCCTATATAGTTCTTAGTAAAAGCACTATTTGAACCAATAGTGATAAATAATATCACTCATACTCCACTATTACCAAAAAACATTACCCCATTGTTTAAGGCGCTCAGAGTTCCGGAAAAAAGTCCGTCACACAGGGGCTACGTAAACTAAACAGATTTCCCACGTGAAGGTTTGCAGTAGATAAATCTACTTACTGTTAAAACCACCGTGAATATTAAGTGAATAAACAGAAACGGCAATTAGAAATATTTCAGTCAATTTACAAGTTAATAATCTCTACAAATGAAAGCGTCTGAATGGTAAACAAACAGGCAGCCAACCTCTCAGAGCTGAATAGATAGATAGAAATATTCTATACTGGAAAGTAAAACAATTACTGAAATCTGTCTGAATATAACATATTAATTTTATTGAAAACTATTTACTATAGCTAGAACTGTAATTCGTAATAAATCAACCTAATTTTAGTAATCCCAGAACAAAAGAAGGGGGGGGGTGCTAGAACGGTAAAAAACAAGTATATATATATATAAAAAATTTTGAGCTTCCGTTAAATAAATAAACTTGGACTTCCGTCATCTCCTATGTAGAATCGCTATGGACATAGCAGGAAATTTTTCGAGAATCGCGTCATGAGTACGACCTCAATATCTGATTTCTCTTATGGGAAATCTGCTAACAGCTAAACCCCGCGTACACTCATGTTGCATTGTAAACAAGATATGATAAAATTTGTTATGGCGTATCGATCTCAATCAGCTGACTTGGGAAGTCATTCCTTAATTCTCCGTAGGATACAGTCCGTGGAAGACCCTATATAACATTGTAGTCTTTGTAAGTTATCTCTTAGTATTATATTTGTCACGAAACTAGCCGAGACATAAAAATATTTGAAATTTTGGCCTATATATATATATATATATATATATATATATATATATATATATATATATATATCCCCAACAAAACCCAACATTGAAGTTCTAAATGAGGTAAGTGATAGCAAAATTCTTAGGTAATCATAAGGCACAACGACTTCATCACAAATATATTTGACGGTAAGATTCTTGGTCTTAGGAGAAGAGGATGACCTATAAAATACTATTTTGAAGACATCAAGCATCTTATGGATTTCGCTGAGATTAGTAATATGAAAAGAGCAGCTTCCGATAGAACACAATGCTTGCAACTACAAGGCATAGCTGTTTCTTTTTACTTTAGAATTCGTAACATATATGTACACACACACAGACACACACCCACACACACACACACACACACACACACACACACATATATATATATATATATATATATATACACGGCAACTATCAAAGAGTAACTGTAATCGGTCAAAACATCTAAAGGTATCTCTAGGTCAAGGTATCTGAAGGTAGGCAAGTTTCTCTTTATTTATATATCACGTCACTTATTCTGTCAAATACATTGAATTAAAAATTCTCGTTATATGTTTTTAAATAATGGAAATAACTATTTTTTTAAACGTTGATCATAAATGAAGAAATTATTAAAAAAACATAGTACAATAATTAATGAACAATCAGTCCATTTCGATATAAATGAGATTCTACAGATTTGAAATATTTTTAGCATATTATTTAAGCTTCTTCTGTTACTAAATGTACCTAGGTGTTGAAATTGATTAAAATTTACTTAATGATTGAATGTATATGTGAAACCAAAAACATTTTTGACGTAAACTATTTTTTTCCAATACTTATTGGAAATGAATAAATTTCATTTCGAAGTGCTAGTTTTTTGTAGTTTCTGTTATGATTGTTTTTATTTAATATATCTGTACTGTTATATAAATCTGATATTGGGACAAAAAGAATTACCACCAGTATCACAATTGGCTCGTTTATCGCTTACTTTTGCTTGCTTTTTAGGTATGTCTTTTTTCATTGCTTCATATTCCAATTCGTTTTTTTTCACCCATTTGTTGCTTTTGAAACATGGGATCTTGTAGTTAATTGTCTTTTCTGGTTCCGGGTAACGTTTCCCGTCGTATCACTGCCATGACAACAATTACATCACCATTCAAAGTAAAAAAAAATACTAAAGACTGTTCACTCTGGTAGTATTACAATGGTGTTCGTGGAACACCTGGCACCAAGAGGGGCGCGACCTACGGGCTCGCGTTACTAACAGTTAACTATACGATGAAACAATGTGAAAAGAAATTAATCTAATTCCATTAAATGTTAAAATAATATGTAATTGGATATAACATTTGTTATATATTTTTAACAAAACTCTTAAGTATAAGGCGATCAATTCCACCAATTCTTAAATACCAAGTTTAAAGACTTCGTTGCAAATGAAGTTAAAGTAATATTAAAGAATGCGATTTTAATCATCAAGCTGGAAGTACAGAAATTATTATATTAATTGCATTAATTGTTGTATATGTGTAAACTGCAATTTTTAATTTCATGGATACATCCCAATTATAAGTCGTATAATTGCGATGGTCCCGTTAAGGATCTTTATTTCAGATCTTTAACATTTCATAAGTAGTAGAGTAGTAGACCAATGACAGTAAATAGTTTTTTTTTAATAAGATTAATATATCCATTCCAACTCGTCTGCAGACTTATAACTGCCAGGAAATGAGTTGTACCAACCAATTGCAAATGTAATTCATGAATACATTCATTCTGTATCACAATTATTAACCCAGATTTTTGCAACCCCCCTTCTCTTTCATAACTCGTTAAGAATAAGCCAATACATCGTGAATCGTCATATTTCAAGATGAAATAACAAATATTTTGTTGAAAAATCTTCCCTAGATGATATACATGCAAATACTTTCTGATGACACCCCACACCAGTCTTTTGTTCTTGGATTACTAAAATTGGAGTTATCGAGATACAAATTATTCTCCTCCATTATACATTAAAGTACTAGATATAGTAAATAGTTTTTATTAATAAAATTAATATATTATATTCGGATATATTTCAGTAATTGTATGTCATTTGGGGCAAGAATATTTCTGTCTATTCAGCTCTGAGAGTATAGTATAGTTACAGAAATCTTAAAGATTTTAAACATCAAACATTTAGTACAGTAATTATTATATTAATTGCATTAATTGTTGTATGTATTTAAACTGTAATTTTTAATTTAATGGGTAGATCTAAATTATTAGTCGTATAACTGGGATATAACTGGCCAGTAAGGGACATTATTTGTAATCTTTAACATTTTAAAAGTAGTAGGCAAATGGCAAATGAAGGGGTGAATAGTTTAATTTTATTATTCAATTATTTGCATCTTTATAAGATTAATATTTCCAATACACCCCTTCTACAAACTTAGGTCTATCAGCGAATGTGTTTTACCAACAAGTAACACGAGTTAAAGAGCAACAGAATTCTAGTGTTCTCCTTTCAAGTAGGGCGAGTCAGTGCTATAGTTATCGTAGACAAGCAAGTCACTATACTCTATTTCCGTAAAATCTATTTGAATTATGATTAATTTGGCTACAAGAGTGACAAAAGGCCCTTAAAGTATTAAGAAGGAAGTGATATCATTTAGAAACCAATTGAAACCCAGAGTTCTAGTATAGATGGGGATTCAATTTCAGAATTATTTCGTTGTTTTTTTTTTAAATAAGTGCTTATGCAATATATAATTTTTGGAAAGGGTGAACGTTGAACTTGTATTAAAACGAATACACCGGAATATTTCATTTAGCCCTGGCATGCAATCAAAGAGGCTACGTTGTCAAGCCTCTACTTTCTTCCGAGTATTTTGTAATATTGAGGAGTTACTTGTATAATGTTGCAAAATGTTAAGAATACCTCATACTAAGGCAGTGGGTGGCATGTTGGCCAGAAGATAGAATATTTTTTTCATGACTGTCATAACAACTTATTACTTTTAATTTAATAAATACATTAAAAATGATATAATTGATGTTAAAATAATTCCTGAAAAAAAGAGAATCAGTAACGTATCAAATATATATACAAAGAATTTCAGTGGAGGATTAATTTAGATAAAGTGACTGGTCATAGAGAACGTGAAAGGTGAAGATAAAGACTTATTGTACCATATAAAAAGAACTCGCCTTCAAGTTAAATATAGAAAATAAGATCCAACCGGCCTGAGGATTTTTTAAGAGAAGAGAAAAGTATTTTAGAATACTCTTGAGACCGGCAGCTCTTGTAGACTTCACTCTCTCCGGTGTAGGATTTCGACGTTATTTTGTAAGCTGTGTCTCTACAAGTATTATATCTTCATTGATTTAACGAATTTTATTATATTCATAGTGTTATAAAAGTATAATAGACACAAATGCCATTAGTATGACAAAGCTACATCAGAAACATTTTAGCAGAGACACTGAAAGTACAGAGGTAGGAGGTAATTCCCATTACCGGGTGTACAGAAAGTTCTAAGCCTGATTTCAACTTACATATTTTTATTTTTCAATATAGTCCCCCTCAACAGCAACGCACTTATTCCACCGCTTTTTCCAACATCTGTAACCCGGTCAAAAAAAAAATTGTTGTCAAAACCTTCCAAAACAACCTTGACAGCTGAGGTATCATAAGTACACCAGGCTTAGAACTTTCTGTACACCCCGTATATTTTAGCTACTAATGAGGTTGTATTCATCGAAAAAGTTTCTCAAATATCCATCGATCCTACCTAGTAGATGAGATTGATGATGAAATTGAATGATGTCGATCCTACCTAGTAGATTGATGATGAAATTGAGGTCCGTTCAAAATTATATAAATACATTTTGTCAGTTACCGCTCTAACCTTCTCCATTTTTGTTTTATCATTACCAAACTCGATATATTAGCGTTTTGTGCCAAACTAAAGATCAAGTTTGTTAATGGCTAAAATTGGTTTAGCGAGAGAGGGAGGGTGGTCGCGAGGAGCAAAGTTCGAAAATTCGGAATATCTCCGTTACTATACTTCTGATCTAAACATGTTATAGAATAAATCTTATTGCAAATGTAATGGTCTATAAATTTTCTCGTATACATTCTTTCTGTATCTCAAATAGTAAACGAGATATTTATATACCCCCCTCCTCTTCTTATTCATCACGCTTTAAGAATAAGCCAATATTCTTAATAAATAATAAAAGAACCATCTTATTTCAACCTGAAATACAAAATATCGTGTACAACAAATATTTTCTAGATGAGATACATGCAAATAAGTTCTGATGATGGATTACTAAAATTGGAGTCTTCGAGATAGTTATTCTCATTCATTATAAATTACAGTACTAGATATTGTAAATAGTTTTTAATGTAGTTAATATATTATATTCAGATATATATCAGTAATTGGTTTTCTTTTCGGCCAAGAATATTTTTATCTGTCTATTCAGATCTGAAAGGTTGGCTGGCATGTTTGTTTAGAATTCATAAGCTTTCCGTTGTGGAGGTTATAAAAATGTAAATTTACTAAAAGATTTCTCATTATCATTTGTATTAAATCACTTCATATTCACGGTTTTATTAAGTGTTGTATGTATGTAAATAAGTACATTGATTTATCTAATGTTTTATGTATGTAAATAAGTACATTGATTTATCTAATGTTGTATGTATGTAAATAAGTACATACACAGTACGTACACAGTTGTGTTGTATGTATGTAAATAAGTACATTGATTTATCTAATGTTGTATGTATGTAAATAAGTACATACACAGTACGTACACAGTTGTGTTGTATGTATGTAAATAAGTACATTGATTTATCTAATGTTGTATGTACGTAAATAAGTACATACGCAGTACGTACACAGTTGTGTTGTATGTATGTAAATAAGTTCTTTGGTTTATTTATTGTACAACTTCAAGTTGGAAATCTGCTTAGTTTACGCAGCCCTTGCGTGAAGGACTTTTCCTCTTTCATGTGAATGGCCTACTTGAGTTATTGAGAAAGATTGATTGATGAATATATGCCGAAATAATAATTTATTTGCATGCATTATGAAATTATTGCTGTCGCATCTAAACAGTTCTACATTGTTTCCGTAAACAAGGAAGTCTGTTTTATCCAAGCGAAATGTGTTAGACTAACAAGGAAGTCATCAGGCAGAATTACTCCACATTGACGAGAGAACAACTGCTCAGTATAGTACACACCTTGACTGATGACAGCTGTAGAGTTGTATCATACAAAATGAATTTAATGTACCTCCAGCTCGGTCTTAGGCAACTAGCTTAGAGAAAGTATGAACAGGCTCGCTTAGGGGGAAAAAACATTCAGCTCTGAGAGGTTGGCTGACCTGTTTGTTTACGATCTGACGCTTTCCGTTGTGGGTGTCATTAAAATGTAAATTGACTGAAAGATTTCTTTCTCATTACCATGTAGATTTATCTATTGTAAAACTTCACGTGAGAAATATACTTTGTTTGCCAAGCTCCTGAGTGGCGGACATTTCTTATATGTTAAATGCTTCCCACTTGGTAGTTGATAGGAAAATAGATCTGTTCAAGTCAAAAACTAATTAACTACACTACCGAATCGTTAATAACCTAATTTTAGAACCCAGACTTATCGCACTAAGATATTGGTTTGAAGAGGATACAATTAATTTAATGGATGGAATCAACGGAATATGCCTTCAGTACATGTTATTATTTGTAAAATTTTCGTAGGGACTGAATTTTTAGCAGATTTCCCTTAAGGAAATCAGCTATTGAGGTCGTACTCATGACGCGATTTTCGAAACATTTCTTCAAATGTCCATCGATCCTACCCAAGAGATGACGTAAATGAGGTCCGTTCAATATTATATATATATTTGTCTGTTAACGCTCTAGCGGTCGCAATTTTTGTTCGATCGTTACGAAACTCGATATTTAACCGTTTTATGTAAAAAGACAGATCAAGTTCGTTAATGGCTGAAATCGGACCAGAGGGAGGGGGGGGTTTAGAGGGGGGATTTTCGAAAATTCGAAATATCTCCGTTATTATCCATCGGATTGAAAAATTGTATAGAACCAATCTTATTGCAAATTAAATTTACTATAAATATTGTTATATACATTTATTCTCTATCTTGAATATTAACCGAAATATTTGCATTTTTATGAAGTCTGTGGTCGGGTATAGTTCTGATTAGGTCGGCCGATTCCGTAAGTACTCGGCTCAGGTGGAACATTACCTGTCTTTTCTAACATTACCTTACCTTTGTTACTTTGTCAGATTTATGCAAATATGTTCTGTTCATCCGCCCCCCCCCTTCTTTAGTTCTTGGACTACTAAAATTTGAGGTATTAACATATAAATTATTCTTACAATTCAGAAGCCGTTTCAGTTGGGAATTTATTTTAATTAACTGAAAGATTTCTCATTACCGTTTGTATTTAATCACGGTAGTGTTGTATTACCAGTATGCAGATTTCTCTATTGTAAAACTTTACATGGGAAATCTGCTTAGTTTAAGCAGCCCCTGCGTGACGGACTTTTTTTGATAAGCCTTAGACGTGAAGCCGAGTCTCCTGGCTATCTATATTATTACTATTACTTATTTGAGACAACACTACAATGGCGACTGGGGATGGGAGAATATAATTTTACAAAATTAAATAAATATTAAAAATCTACACAATTAAATATTACAAATCTAAAAAATAAATAAATTGCACAAAATTAAATATAAATGTAAGCTAATTTACAGCATAAGAAAGAAAAAAAAAACTATAAAGAGGTAAATAAAATCCTTACTCCCGCCCTAGCTAGAAAAGGGAGGTAACCTGCAGATAACCCATCCCAATTGGCCATAGTAGCAAAAAGTGGGCGTTTTAAATAATAATTATTGTAGAATGAAAACACACGAAATAAAAATAACACCGGTGAATTTATACATGCAGTTTAAATGTGAAATTGGCGTGATTTTTATTTTTCTAGGTGGTCTCAGCTGAATTATTTTCGTACTCCTAGAAAGAACGTGTATGGAGTCCTGTAAACAACATGCTATGCTAATTCATGGTCAGTTCTGGGAAGGCAGTAAACTGGAAAGAGGTGAATCTTTTGGTTCCACAAACACAGTGCCTACTACATATAATTTTACATAATGATAACTAATTACTTTTATATTTGATAAAATAATCCATTATTACTTAAAAACATTATTTATTAATTGGCTACTGTCAGCTAGTAGGTCACATAAATGTCTGGGTTTTAGGGTTCGTTATACTTGTGTGCAGTCAGTTAATATTTGTTTTAGCTATCTTTAGGCCAGTACTCTAACCAAGTGGGATATTTTCTTGTTTAGAATAATACGACCTTTTTATCCACGAGTGTTGAATACCTCACCAACCGGTAAAAACATTTTTTGTCCAATCAAATGGGAATCAGGAATTTCATATTTACGAACACTTCATATTTTATGAATAAATTAGTATTTCTTGCAATAAACAAAGATAGGAAAAAAAAACCAACACCAACAAAAAAAATATCAGGGGAGCTGTTTCGCGGACTCATTTATTTGATGTAAGGTTCGAAGCAGTCCAATATAGCCTTGCCTCCTTTAATTTTTAACCTGAGGAGATGAACGGAACTTGTAGCCAGGTATAATAACTCAGGTCTTTTCGTAAAAATAGCTAAGTGGGAAATTTACTGGTTTGGAGAACACCCCTTGGCCCAAATCCCGGACCTCTCTAATGTACAATATTGTTATAATATATTTTACATTTCGCCTCTGACTGATGAGCGCCAGTGAAACAAATTTTAGAACGGATTTACGATGATTTGATTTCTTTTTTGGATTCTTTGACGTAGGTGTCCTCAAAAGAGACGTTACACATTCTTTTTTAAGAATCCACCTCAGCAAGTGATCGGAGGTTGAGAACTGAATTTAAATATGCTGTATATATTAAAATAAGTGTGCACGTATGTGGTTTCTGTCTCAAAAAACCTCTGAAAATATTTCAACTCAGGAATCAAGTAATTAATTTTATTATTAAATCTTATTTTCAATTTGTTCTCAGGTTGTCTAGGAAATACCGCATTAAACCATTTGAACACTTTTTTCAGGCATACGTTTTTTTGAAGATAATAAAAAAAAAGTCCGTCACGCAGGAACTGTGTCAAAAATGCAGATTTTCCTAGTCTTGGTATAACACACTTGTGATATCATCTCACCTCGGAATTCTCTATTTCTGTGTAAAACACTGAAGCTCCTAGAACGCGCGAATAACTGGCTTAATACGCGAGTTTCGAAAAAAAATACAGAGGGCAACAATTGTCTAACATCAATAGTTTAGCAAGATTGATTCTATAACATTTTACAATACCGCTCATAGTAACGGAATTATTTTGAATTTTCGAATCCCTCCCTTCTATACCCTCATTATTCCATGTCCAATTTCTGCTACTAACAAATATGATATTCAGTGTAGGCTGAAACCGTTAAATTCGAGTATGTTATAGATCAAATAAACGTAAAATTTTGAACAACGCATTTCCATGTATCTCGCAAAACAAAGGTCTCTTGAAAACAATATTTGGTATTTAGAATAAAGTGGTTCGTGATATAACAGCATATTACTATTCGGACAGGAGTAGGAGTGGGGTTTACTGAGGACAGAAAACCAAAAAAATATATCTCGGTTAATATTCAAGATGAAGAATTAGTGTACTATATAACAACATTTATAGACAATTAAATGTGCAATAAAATCATAATAATAGAGATATTTGGAATTTCAGAATGCCCCCACCTCTAGCCCGCCCTCCCACTGGTTCCATTTCAGCCATAAACATTGAAGATAGAGAATTAATGTATAGGCAATATTTACAATAAAATTAATTAGAAAAATGATTGTTTCTATACTATTTTTCGATCTGATATTGATCTGATATATGTATATTAACTAAGATATTGGGACTTTTGGGATACTCCACCCTCTCCAAATGTCCGATTTCAGTCATTAACGAACTTGACCTTCAGTTTCGCATGCAACGCTTATATATCAAGTTTAATAACAATCGAACAAAAATGGCGTTAATTATTTAAACCTTTGGAAAACCATTATATTTTTAAGTCAATCAGCAGCGCTATTTTCGTAACGTAATTGTAGAATAGAGAGATCAGGTTAGCCATGTGATTTAAAGCGTTGCCTTATATCTGACATGATTAGCCTAGAGTGGTGAGTTTGATTCCCGCCTAACCAATAGAATTTGCTTTAGTGACGTACTCATTAAATAAAGTCCTTAGCCTCACGCAACTAGAAAAGGGCGGTGCCTCAAGATAATTAGCCACAGTAGCAAAAAGTGGACGTTAATAAATAGAAGCTTAATAAATTTGTTAATGGGGGCTCAGATTAGCCATGTGAGTTAATGCGTTGGTCTTAATCTCACACGGTAAAATCTAGAGTGGGGAGTTCGATTCTCACCTAGGATAATGGATTTTAAGTAGCGTCGAACCTGTAACATTTTACCTGCGACATATTACGGGTATGACTCTTTCTCATTCTTAAAAAAAAATTATTGTAGAAGAAAACACAATAAACATATCAAATAGAAATATCACCAGTGAATTTATATATGCAGTTATAAAGTGAAATTGGTGTGAATTTTTTTGCCCAGGATCTCAGCTGAATTATTTTCGTACTCCTAGGAAGAACGTTTATGGGGTCCTATAAACAAGATGCCATGCTAATTCATGGTCTGTTCTGGGCAGGAAGTATAAAAGTACTAATGTTTAGTCATCTGAACGCCTACAATCGAGAATGATTTATTAAAGACATGTTGATTTTGGTTGGTATTAATCAACAGGATACTCAAGGAACATTATTCTGAAAACATGGAGATACTAAAGATAGTAAATATTTTTAGATAAGTCTTCTTTCTTTGAAAAAATCAGTCAACGGAATTAGCATTGCCATTTATGTTATATTCTGGTATAAAACGCCTCTGTGTTATAACTCACAGATGCTTTGGGTTCATTTTTCAAAGGATGTTATATATAAAATTAAATATATTTTTAAATACTTCCTGAATATTGATGGTCTAGCCCTGAAGATGATTTTTCATTCAATCTCTAAATTTCCATCGCATTATCATCAAAAAAGGTATCGGGATCTGATATTAAATTCTGTAAAAAGAAATGGCTCAATTCTAAAACAAAAATATACAATAAAAATATCTCCATTGGATTATCTCGCATAATATTCGTCAGACAGTAAACCAATAAAAGAATTTGTAAATGATGTATTTTAACCATTTAAAAAACAATATGCATTGTTTTCATGTCCCAAAGGAACAAAAATAAGACATTTAATTATGAAATTAAGAAAGTATTATTTATTATATGGCGCACTACAAAAAGTCCGCCTAGCAGAAGCTGCGAAAACTAAGCAGATTTTATACATAATGGTATAAATAGCCTTATTTGACACATAAAACCTTATTTGATTAAGTCATCACATAATTTGCATTTATCTCGCGTAATAAAAGTCCCTTGAAAGTAATATTTGGTAATTAATCTTGCAATAAAGTGGTTCATGATATAACAGCGCTTTGCTATTCTGACATGGGTTGGAGTGGGCGTTTACTAATGCCTGAAAACTGAAAAATGCAAATATCTCGGTTAATATTCAAGGTAAAGAATTAATGTGTATAAGAATATTGATAGGCAATGAAATGTGCAGTACAATTGTTTCTATACATGTATTCGAACCGACTAATAATAACGGAGATATTTTGAATCATCCAAATTCCCCCTCAAAAGTCCCTCCCCCTTCCACTGGTTAGATTTCAACCATTAACGCACTTGACATTTAGTTTTGCATATACACACTTCTATGTCGATTTTGGTAACGGTCAAACCAACATTCCGACCACTAGAGTGGTAACAGACAAGTATATATATATATATATATATATATATATATATATATATATATATATATATATATTTTGAGCGGACCTCATTTTCGACATCTACTAGGTAGAGTCGGACATTTTCGAAAATTGCGCCATGTACGGCCTCGATAGCAGATTTACCTTTAGAGGAAATCTGCTAAAATAATTCCTTAATTAGCAATTATGATTCGTAAAAATGACAAAAAAAAACCATTAATGAATATAATATCTGCCATAACAACATGTTTTGAACCCTACCCCATTGAATTTTGTTTTGTGAGACAACACAGACTAGATTAAAGTAGGGCGTACAACTCAGTATGACAAAGGATACCAGCCGCCAAAGAAACCAAAAACGGTTTAATGAATGTTTGGTCCTTGTTTTTGAGTCCTCAGTTGACGCTTTATGGCAGACTTGAACAGAATTTTCGAAATGCATGTAGTTTTCATGTCCTCTTAATCTCTGGTGCTTCAGGAGTCATAATAGGTATTTATTTAGTGACAAACTCACAAAGGGTAATAACCTCTGGGATAACCCTTCCCGATTAGCCGTAATTGCGTAAAGCGGATTTTAATAAATAATATTTAATATACTAATTTCATTAACAACTTTATAAAACTGCAATTTCAAACTATCTTTACCTGCATGATTCACGAAAATCCAGCATTGTTAATGAAGAAGTTGGTCATTGGCTCTCCCACGCCCGTGGTCCGTTCCTCTGAGTCACCTTGTGGCAATTGATCAAACTATTTTAAGACTGGACCTAACAATGACGAATCACAAAAGAAAAGAAGCATTTGAAGAAAATGACATAATACAGCGTCACCCAGAAACAACGGGTAACATTCAGATGGTTAGGTTAGGTTGCGGTTTTATGGGCGATCAACTTCTAGGTTATTACGCCCTTCAACTATTGGCTACAGGATTGGAGGATATAGATTTTTGCATACATCAATGACATGCTTAAGTCCTAGTATTTTTCAGCAAATGTCCTCCAGTGGAAATCATCTATTGAGATTGTACTCATGACGCGACTTTCGGAAAATTCCCTCAAATGTTAATCAGTCCTACCTAGTTGATGACGAAAATATATATTTATATATATATATATATATATATATATATATATATATATATACATATATATATATGAACCTTAAATACCCAATATTGTTTTTAAGAGTCCTTTATTATGTGAAAAAAGCATAGAAATCATGGGAATTCGTTCAGTGATGACTTCATCAATTAAAATTTGACGTTCTTGTCTCGAAAATGTTTATTTGATATATATCATGCAGGATATTTATCTGTTTCCGTTAACAATAAAGATCATATTTGTTATTGGCTGTAATTGGACAAGGATTATTGGGGGTTCAAAGGGGGAGGGGGATTCAAATACTCAAAATATCTCGGTTATGATGGGTAGGATCGTAAAACGTTATATAACTTATCTTGTTAAACTATTGATGGTCTAATTTTTTTTTCTTATGATTTTGTTTCGTAAATCAAGTATTAAGCAAGTTATTAGTACTTTCTGGTTTACAGCCTTCAATACCCCCTCCCCCCTCCCTTAGCCACTTCTACTCATCTTGTATTTTTAGAGACTTTCTGGTGATATGAGATCTTAAATGTGTTGCACCAACACTTGGGAAATCTGCTTAGTTTACGCAGCCCCTGCGCGACGGACTTTTTTTAAAAGCCATTGACATCCAAAGCAAGGATATACGTATCTTGAACGTTAAGAGCTGGTACCTTACACATGTGACTTGAATGGACAGAACTAGACACAAGAAATACTCTGGATCGAGTTTGAGATGATATAGGTACGTTCTTGAGTGGGGGGGGGGATTCAGTCTCAAACGCGATCAATCAAATTGACAATCTGATTCATCAATCATACTGGCAATCCTGAATTCAATCAAGGATGACCCAACGCTCAATCGACCGAAACTCGTTGTTAAATGGTCATGTTTGATTCAAAGAATCACCATTGTCTGTAATCTGAACGAAGCGAATTAGAGAAATAGCTTAAACTAAGTCTGAGAAAATTATATAATTATAAAACAATTCAAACCTTCAACAATTAATTTAAATTCATTAATTTTTCACAGACATCTTGGTTTCCTGATTAAATTATATAAAACGAATACAAGTAGTATTAATTTAATATTATATTATTTAAACTTTGTTTTCTCCTAGCAGAAAACTATCGTTATCCTACAAGCACCGTTTTTCTTAGTTACAAAAGAGATGTCTGGATTGATAAACCATTACACATTTCCTTCAGATATAACTCCCTTGTATTTCAGAAGTCGTGTGATTAATCAATTTGACTGCCCTTGTTTTAAGTTTCGGAAAATTAAGTTAAAACAGGTGTCCAAAGGTTTTTTTGTGATCTGCTTAATTTTTAATGAATTATATGTTTTAGAGTGCGCTGATTTCAGAAGTGATATCCATTTGTTTCTATCAAATAATAGTTATTTATTTTACAAGTAACGAAAGTAGATTATTTTACAACTCGAGTGAAACGTTTACCCACACGAGCGAAGCGAGTGTGGTAATTTCACGAGAGTTGTAAATTCTACTTTCGTCACGAGTGTAATATTAATTTTTTTCTGTAATCGTGTAATACATGATCAGATCTAACCAGAATATGAACAAAATTAGGATGTTGTGAAGATTATGGTATGTTGTTGGTAGGTTATAAGCATGGTTGTGAAAGGTTATAAGCATAGTTATAAAATAACTAGTGATGATTGTGAAGTAGTGCAGTTATAAACAAGTGCAGGTTATAAACAAGGAAGGTAATTATTATTTTATTTAAATTTTAAAATATATTGATTATTTCCACCAATAATTCATTCACATTTCAATTTATTTTGTTAAAATAAATTCTTACAATGTTAAGAAACATTTAAAAGCATTTAATTTCCAACTTCAAATTATTTTTTAATTTATACTTATTACTAATTAAGAAGGCAATTCACTTTCTTCGATTGTGAAGAAAGTGATTACTTTCTTCACTCTATTGAAAAATGTTTCACTTTCTTCACTCATTTCAGTTTTGTAATGTTACGATTATTCTAGGATTACAGAAAAAAGATTTTTTTTTTTCAAATTCAAACACAAAAAATGATTATAAGCACCTGTTTATTCAAAATTATCAAACAATATTTTTTTAAAAACCATGAACCATTATTTTGTGACATTTAGTAATAATATTATACTTATTCATGTTTTTTAGGACACTTTTTCTTCTTTTCCTACTGCGCCGAGTCCTATTGCTATTTCCATCTTTAGTTTCCCGCTTAATCATCCAACAGTAGTCTGCAAGCATAGTGACATCCCATCGTCCTTGGTACCGTCCTCGATATCACAGACTTCCCGGTGAAACCACTCCCCCTGCTCTTCACTGTAAGCTCCCAGGTTTTCAGGAAGAGAGTCTATGTGGGAGTGTAAAAAATGGACATTGAAGCTCATGTTGCACCCTTGGGCTTCGTATGCTGCTAGTATCCGTTGAACAATGGTTTTGTAGTCAGGATCCTTAGAATTTCCCAAAAACGTTCGCATCCTTGAACGATAACCAAGCATCTTTTTCATTCTCATTCATACTTTCCACAAAGAGGGTGTGTGTTAAAAGTTTTCAAATGTAGGGGCCAGTGAAAACTCCCTATTTCAGCTTTGCTTTTGACAGCGGGAATTTTGTACATAGATATTTAAAGCAGTCCCCATCGTTTAGCAGTGATTTTACAAATTATTTCAACAACCCCAATTTGATAAGGAGACGGGGCAAAAAAACCTTTTCGGGTGGTACCAAAGCAGTATTGAAAACATTTTTTTCTCCAGGTTTTAATGTTTCTCGAGGTGGCCAATCACTTTTAGTCCAGTGCTGATCCACCCACCAGATTACTATCCCACAATCATAAGAAGCATGGGTATTTAGTACATCCATTGACGGTGCTGATATTTAATTTTTTCCAGGATAATAGCCAAATAGTTATAGTTTTCTTTCTTATACACATAAAAAACCTATGTAATACAATTTTTTGAATATTTTTCCAGTTTGTGGGAGGTCAAAGTTTTTTTTTTATGATAATTCAAATAAAGGGTTATTATTGCATCGAAAGCGCTTGCCAGCTGTACTCGACCATCAGCCAGTGACGACAGTCTCCACCGACAGGTATGACAACAGTTTTTTTTATGAGATCAACAATGTGTTATACTAGCACGTGTTATTGAGAATATTGTTAAATACCTCTCTGGACTGTCAGATCAACAGATCCTCAATGCTGAGTGAATTCAATAAATAATTGACTTTTAATAATGACATTAAACATATTTTATCTCCTTAGAAAACTTTATTAAAGCTTTTCCATTTGGCTAAAATACTATAGGTATATATCAAATAAGAATGAGCAAATCAAAGGATAGTAAGGAAAAGATATGGATGAGATATAAGGGGCAGGTAAGGGAAGTGCAAGGAGCAGCAATGGTGGACATGCTATAAGAAGCAGGGTGTAGAGGCTACCCTATCTCTGTTTCCAGGCGACCACCTCATAATTGCCGTGTTCTCTCTAATTACGCTCCTATTTCCTCTGCCGTCTCTTTATCTCTCTCTCCGCCTCTGCCTCTTCCTTATCTGATAACAGCACATCCCTCCTCTCTGTCCACCGCACTTCTCCTTTAAGGCCTCTTCCTTAATTTATATATATACTCTTCGCCAAACGCCTGTTCTTAGGTTCCTCCAACCTGCTTCCTCCATTCAGCTCTATAGGTCAGATGGAGTCCAAAGCAGAACAAAGTTAATGGAAAATATTAGTGAAAATGCTTGTGGAACTAATGTAACATATTCTGAGTTGGGAGAGAATTTTATTTTATTTTATTACGAATATTACAGTCTGCATTTAAATGCATTTGGTAATGTGTGATGTATACAATACAATAGTCCTCCATCAGTCTTGACATAAGCCACACCTATTCACCACAATGAGAGGAGCAGCCTCTCTCGGCCAGGCAAGGAAGTCAAGAGCTAAGGAGGAATGGCACTTGATAAGAAAATCGTTGGTAAGCCATCGTTTCACTTTACACTTCTATAGGAGATCTCTGAGCCATTGTCTCTTGAGGCGCCGCGGAATATGGATGAGTGGTACTGGAAAGGGCTAGGACTTCTGGATAGGATGATTGGATAGCCTCCTTTGGAATTTTCTGAATCTTAAGGGAATTAGGTTCTTTACAAATGGGATATTAAGATATTTATGGAGGGTGTGGTTTATTCTGAGTTGGTATTCTGGCGGGTGGAAGTGACTTCTAATGTAGGTACATAAAGGAACACTTGTTACAGTGGAAGCGTAGCCATTTCATACATCTACCTACCTTAATATAACATATCTGTTCAATCTTGAAAGGATTAAAAACCCGTCACGCAGGAGCTGCGCAAACTAAGCAGATTACCTGTCTCATCTAAGCATATATTCTCTATTTCAAAAACAAACAAAAAAAAAAAATTCTATTAATTGAAATGGGCAGTCAATAAAATGATAATTGATGACGTCATCACACTAACTATCTCACATAATAAAGGTCCGTTGAAAACAATGTTTGACATTGTTTTGCTTGGAATAAGACCCAACAGGATATATTCTCTAATTAGCAGATTTCTGACGATATGAGGTCCGTGCAAAATTATAGATTTGTCTTTTACCGCTCTAGCCGTCGCAATTTTAGTTTTATCAGTACCAAACACGATATTTAAACGTTTTATGTAGAACTAAAGATAAAGTTCATTAACGGCTGAAATCGGACGAGTGGTTTAGAGGGTGGAATTTTGAAAATTCAAAAATTTCCGATATTATATGGTCAATGAAAAATTGTACAGAACAAATATTTTTGCAAATTTAATGTTCTAAAAATGTTTTTAGTGTTCTATTAATTGTTTATATAAATTTATTGGTAATGTTGTATTAATGGTGATACAAATCTTCAATATCAACCGAGGCAATGGCTTTTTTAGATTTTAGTCTTCAGTAAACCCACCCATGGCAGTTTAAAAAAAAGTCCGCCACGCAGTGGCTGAGTTAATAATCCTTTAGGGAAATAAGGTTGATGTCGTATTCTTGAGGCAATTTTCGAAATATTTTTCTCAAATAACCATCGATCCTACCTAGAAGATGACGAAAATGAGGTCCGTTCATTATGAATGTGTGTATGTCTTCAAATGCCCATCGATCCTACCCAGGAGATGACGAAATAACATATATATATATATATATATATATATATATATATATATATATATATATATATATATATATATATCTGTTAACACTCTAGCGGTCGCAATTTTTGTTTAATCGCCACCAAACTCGGCATTTAATCGTTTTATGTAAAATGGAAGGTCAAGTTCGTTAACGGCTGAAATCGGACCAGTGGGAGGGGAGGGGGGAATTTAGAATATTCAAAATATCTCCGTTACTATACGTCGGATCAAAAAATTGTATAGAAGCAATCTTACTGCAAATGAAATTTACAATAAATATTGTCATACATTTATTCTCTATCTTGAATATTAACCGAGATATTTGTATTTTTATTAAGTGTAACGGACGAGCTGAAGTCGCTTCTATTTGTGTTCGGCGAAAGCTAGTTCGGCCGTTTCTGTAACTGTTCGGCACTCGTATGAAGATTTCTCTACTGTATAACTTTAGGTGTGAAATCTGCTTAGTCTACGCAGCTCCTGCGTGACGGGCTATTTTTAGATAATCACCTCCGCTTTTGACATTGCTCTCTCTGTGTCTATGCCTAAAGGTGACATTGATTCATCAGCGTGTGCCTTGAATCAAGAATGAGTGAGGCGGGCTGATTGATTGAAGGCGGCGGCACCTTTATTAAGTCTGATTGGGAGATGGGAGGTAGAGGTAGAGGGGGGAGGCAGGTGAGTGAGAGAGAGATGCCATATTGTTACCTGGCCATCGATTGAAGCTGTCACCTCACACCCCCCACTCCTTCACCATCTACCTTCTCTCTTCGCCATCTTTTATTGTCGGCTCCTTTCATTACCCCCCACCACTCGAATATCCCCCCCCCCCCGGGCACGAATATCGCCTCCCCCTCCCAAGAGTCCATACAACACTATCTGGGTCAATATTCCTTTTATCGGAATCATCTTTTGTTAGTTGACTCATCTCAGTGTTGTCAGGAGAAGGGTTGCAGTCCCGAAGGAGTCCAAACTTCTGGGATCTACCTGTTCATAACTTCCAACTACTCGACTCTAGCACACACACCAATCTTGTAGTACTTTGTAGACAGTTGCCAGTAAAAAATATAAAAACGTCCGTCACGATGATGCACGATGTGTATGTGTGTATGTGTGTGTGTGTGTGTGTGTGTGTGTGTGTGTGTGTGTGTGTGTGTGTGTGCGAAAATGTATGATACAGCTTTATAAATGAGTTTTTCTTTGAAGAGGAGCAAAAGAGGCTGCAATATTTTTTTTCCTTCATATGGGGAGAAATAAATCCTCGATTTCATGAGACTCATATGACTTTTTTGAGTATGTATGCATAAATAAATGCATAACACAAAAACACAGGCTAACACTGAAAATATCTAAATCTTATATTTTTTAAGGTGTTGAATCCAAATATGATACTTAAAAAGTCCGTCACGCAGGGGCTGCGAAAACTAAGCTTTCCCACACGAAGGTTTACAATAGATAAATATACATACAGGTAACACTACCGTGAATGCTCAGTAAATTTATAATACAAGTTAATAACCTCTACAACGTAAAGCAGCTGAATTGTAATCAAACAGGCAAGCCAGCCTCGTAGTGCTGTATAGATAGTCCGGAAAGACGAACAATTAATGAAATATATCTGAATATAACGTATTAATTTTATTGAAAACTATTTACTAAAGCTTGTGCTGTAAATTTTAATGAATCAGAATCAGTTTTATCTCGATCACACAAATTTTATTAATGCAAAAATGAAAGAAGGGGGGGGGTCAACAGAACGTATTTGCATATATCTCACAAAGTAAAGGTTCAATGAAAACATTATTTGGTATTTAGGCTTCGAATAATGTGGTTTATTATATAACAGAGTATTGTTTATGTAACACTAGTAGAAGTTGGGGTTTACTGAAGCCTGAAAACTGAAAAATAAAATAATAAATCTCCGTTAGTATTTTTTAGAATTATCATTTTTTACACATTTATGTTGGACTTGTGTGCCCCTTGACGCGACTCACCTTTGAATAATCAGAATTAAGAAGACATTGACCACTTTCCTACCAGACGCAACCTTCTTCTGGTATTTCTATAACACTTCCTTCATATTTAGACAATAAACATATTGAAAATTCTCCTGTTACTTCGGGAACAACTATTACACACTATTAGAAAGATTCCTTCAATTCATAGCTTTTATGGAGTTTTCTAGGGAACGAATTCAGAAAGTCGTAATGGGAATTAATCTCGCCAAGACGTGATAAGCTCATTTAAATGTCCTTAGAACCCCAAGACACCATTTCTTCTATTGACATTTTAAGGCACTCTTTTGTAAAAAAATGTGTATTAAAATAATTTTGTTTTAGTGTCATTAAAACGGCGGTCAGTGGTTTTCGTTCTTCTAGCAAATAGACAAGTCCGTCACGCAGGGGCTGCGTAAACTAAGCAGATTTCCTGCGTGAAGTTTAACAATAGATAAATCTACATACGGTAACACAACACCACCGTGAATAAATACAAACGATAAAAAGAAACCTCCCGACGGAAAGCATCTGAAATGTAAACAAACAGTTCTGCCAACTTCTGACCGGAAAGAAAAACAATTACTGTAATATATCTGAATATAACGTATTAATTTGATTTAAAACTATTTACTATATGTAGTACTGTATTTTATAATGGAACAGAATAATTTTTATCTCAATCAAATAAAATTTTAGTAGTCCAAGAACTTAAGAAGGGAAGGGGGGGGGGAGTCACGATAACATATTTGCATTTATCTCGTATAATAAAGGTCTCTTGAAAAAAATGTATGTTATTTAAGCTTCGAATATATTTTATTACATAACAGCTGTAGTTTATTTCATAACAGAGTATTGCTTATGTGACATGAGTAGAGTGGGGGGTTTGCTGAAGGCTGAAAACTGAAAAATGTAAATATCTTGGTTAATATACAAGATAGAGAATAAATGTATAGAACAATATTTATAGTAAACTTAATTTGCAATAAGATCCATACAATATTTAGATACGACATATGGTAACGGAGATATTTCGAATTTTCAATTCGATTTCAGCCATTAACAAACTTGATCTGTCTTTTTGCATACAACGTCTAAATATCGAGTTCGGTAACGATCAAACAAAAATGAGCGTTAATAGGTAAATATATATATATATATACTAGCTCAGATACCCGGCTTCGCTCGGGAATTCATTTGAGGCTGAATGTTGATGGTATTTTTTTGGCAAGGCTTTATTTTGCACAATATTTTGACATTTACCCGTCCCAGTGTTTAGGGTTAATACCCATCGTTTCTGTGGATTTGTTAATAATAAAATTAATTTTTTATGTAAGACTTCACTGTCCTCCATATTCTCATATTTCCCACTTCCTGTGGATTATGCATAAATTTGAATTATTAAGGACTAAATATTAACATACATTTGAATTAATTTTTCCAGGTGAGATACCTGTTAGTTCATATTGAAAAGAATTCTTGAGCAAATTTCTCTAAATAACAAAATAAGCAACTTGTGTTATGTGCATATTTGCCGAAACTACAATAGGCAACGAAATATCAATATTTTTAATTTCAGGTCTCCCTTATAACCCCCACTCCTGCCTGTCCCTAGAAATAGTATGGCTTTTTATAAGGAAGGCGTTAGTGCTAATACACATACTGAGTGTTTTATTTAGTTCGGTTGAGTCTTTTGTGCCAAATAAAATTTTTCACTTCCGCTATAATATTTAGCGTATATCTCGTTTATAATTCGGTATACGAAAAAAGTGTATATAACAAAAGTTACTCTAAATAGCAAAATAAACAACTTTTGTTATGTTCATATTTGCCGATAAACCAATAGGAAACGAAATATCGCTATTTTTAATTTCTGGCTTCCCTTAAAACCCCTACTCCTGCCCGTCCCTAGAAATGTTGGTATGGCTTCTTATAATGAAAGCGTTAGTGCTAATACACATACCGAGTTTTATTTATTTCGGTTGGGTCTTTTGTCCCAAATAATATTGTTGACTCCCGCTATAGTCATAAGCGTATAACTCATTTAAACTTCGGAATACGATGAAAGTGTTTATGACAAAAGTTACTCTAAATAACAAAATAAACAACTTTTGTTATGTGCATATTTGCGAAAAACCAATAGAAAACGAAATATCGCGACTTTTAATTTCAGGCTTCCCTTATAACCCCCACTCCTGTTCGTCTCAGAGAAAATTAATATAGCCTATCTCTCAAGTTGGACCAGACTGCTCACGGTGTGCCAATTTAATTTAAAATCGGTTAAGTAGTTTAGGAGTCCATCGCGGACAAACATCGTGACAGGAGATTTATATATATTAAGATATATATATATATATATATATATATATATATATATATATATATATTTTTTTTTTTTTATTTATTTCCTTCCTGAAGTAACCCTACAGGAAGGAAGTTTATTAGCCACACAATATATATATATTATTATTATTATTATTATTATATATAATTATTATTATTATATATATAATTTTGAACGGACCTCATTTTCGTCATCTTCTGGATAGGACCGATGGACATTGGGATAAATTTTTCGGAAATCCCGTCATGAGTACGACCTCAATAGCTGATTTCCCTTAAGGGAAATCTGCTAAAAGTCAGTCACGCAGGGGCTGCGTAAACTAAGCAGATATTGTATGTGCTGGTATGATACACTAGTGATCTCATCTCACCAAATATTCATACTGAAAACCAGAAAGTACGAATTACTCGCTTAATACTTGAGTTAAATAAAAGTAAATAGAGCAACAATTGTAGAACATCACTATTTTAACTAGTTGGTTCTATAACCTATTTCGATCCCCCTCACCCCCCCCCTATTCGTGGTCAGATTTCTAAATTTCCGTGGTTCCGGTTTAAATTTGATATTTAGTGTCGACTGAAAAAGTTAAATATCGAGAACATTTTCCAGACAAGAACGTAAAACCTTAATTGACGTAATAGCACAACGAATTTGCATTTATCTCACATTATAAAGGTCTCATGAAAACAATATTTGGTATTTAAAATTAGAATAAAGAGTTTCATAATATAACAACTTATCGTTATTACGACATGAGTAGGAGTGGGGATTTACCGAAGGCTGAAAATTAATACATTCTAATATCTCAGTTAATATATGCCATGGAAAAAAATGTATATTACAACATTTATAGGCATCCTACTCTTAGATAATTGAATATTTCTTACCCACAGAAGATTTCCTTTCTACATTGCCAACCCAATATTTCTTTATTAATGAAGGATATAAATTGTCGTAATCTGAGTAAAAAGATATGAGAAATATTTAGTTAACCAAACCACAAGTACATTTAATTCAAGTAATCACTAGCTACTCTGATTTCGGGCACCACTTTTGTCCACATTAGTAAAAATACTAACAGATTGAACCTAACCATCTGTTGACAAAAACATATTTCGTTGTTTAATGCAAACCACTAGAGTTAAGTCGTGATTCCACAAGTTGGAATTGAAACCTTAGATAAATGAAAAGTGGATAAAACACTCATATAATGTTTAATTAACATAAGTGCTTGAGAACAAAAACATTTGATATATATATATATATATATATATATAAAATTGAACGTCTATCTGTAGATGGATTTTTTTCTTGAAATTTCACGATACTTTTTCGTTTCACATTCCATAGACACGATATCTGCAATTTGTGGCTTTGGTGTCTGTTTGTTTGTTTATTACCTTTTCACGCCCAAACTACTTAACCGAATTTTATGAAATTGGTACGTATGTTACTATAAACCCAACTTAGACTATAGGCTACTAATATTTTCAGAGGCGAACTGGAGTGGGGGTTATAAGAGAGACCTCAAATGGAAAATTGCAGTATTTCGTTTCCTATTGGTTTTTCGTAAAATAAGAAAAACTGTCTAATGTGTTATTTAAAGTAACTTTTGTTAAATACAGTTTTGTTGTATACAAAAGTATAAATGAGTTTCAGGCTAAAAACTATAGCGGGAGTCAACAATTATATTAGGCACAAAAGACTGAACCGAATTAAACAATTTTGGTATGTGAAATAGCATTAACTCCCATATGATTATAAGTTGGCCAACATTGCTAGAAACGAGCAAATTGCTAGGAGACGCCTGAAATAAAAAATTGCGATATTTCGTTATTAAGAAATTACAACCATTATTCCGACTCCCTGAGTAACGCAGTCATGATTTCCCGAGAGTAGCTAAGCTAGTATATATATTATTTTGAGCGAACTGCATTATCGTCATCTACTGGTTAGGATAGATGGACATTTGAGGAAATGTTTCAAAAATCCCGCCACAGGTACAACCTCAATAGCAGATTTCACTGTAATCTGCAAAGACAAGACTATCTAATAACCGCATAAGTAGAATAATCTACTTGAGACGGATAAAATCTTTTGAGCTCCTGAGAAGGTCGCTGGAGGAAGTCCAAGTAATGTTGTCCGTCAAAGCAATAAGGACGATGACCCCTCTCCCTCAGCAAAGTTTAGTGCGGAACGAACATCTCTAAAATACAGTCCTGGCGGTCCTTCCGCAACTTGAGGACATTCCATTTATCGTCTAATCTCTTCAACGGCCGCCATTGGAGGTCAAGAAGAACCGGGAGTAATCCTGTTGCAATTAGCCTTTTACTGACTACACTATCTTCGCAGGAGACAATAAAACTCCAACTCCCCTCGAGGCTCTACAAACTCCCTGAAAAACATTTAAGCCTAGCTCCAAGAGACGGGACAATTAATTGTCCTCTTCTCCTTTCCCTAGTATAGCCAAACGTTTAACAATCTAGTCCTAGTAATCTAAGACAATAAATATAATACTTTTTTTCTTCTTTTTTTTTGCGTTGAGGTAAATCTCCAAAATTCCAGATACCTCCTTAAGTCACTTAGTACGGATTGTCTGTGTGAATTTTTGGAAGAAAAAATAGTGGTCAGAACTATACAATCCACGAATTTAAATTCGTAAGACAAGGTGCAGGGGTAAAGAACACTTGTTTGTGGACAGTTGTCAAATAAGATCTAAGACAGAGACAACTTTTAACGAGCCTGAATTTTAGCAAATTTCAATCATCAGCTATTGAGGTTGTACTCATGACTCGATTTTGGAAACATACTATGATATACCAAGAACACACATTGGTATCCTCTTTCTCCCATATGCTTACAGAAAGACCTAAGGAAACACGTTCGACTGACCAATAAGCTTGCAATAACACCTGTTAAGACCGAAACCTATCAATTGCACATGCTCATCTTACTCACTTTCTTTTACGTGAAAGAAAGTGAGGAAATTATATAAAACTCAATGACATAAAAGTTTGTCACATTCATAGAATTTATTAGCAGATGTCCCATTGGGAAAATCAACTGTTGAGGTTCCTCCCATGATATGTCTTTCGAAAAATTTCCTCAAATGTCCCCTACCTTGTAAATGACGAACATGAGGTCCGTTCAAAATTATATATATATATATATATGTGTGTGTGTGTGTGTGTGTGTGTGTGTGTGTTGTTATTCTTTTTGGAGTTTTGGTCAATGTCGGTGAAAAAATCTTAGTTTATGCCGATATTTCGAGAATCTTTATTTTCTCTTCTTCAGGGCAAGACTAAAGATAATTAAACATTAATACACATAACTGTTAACTGTAACCCTAGTCCTAAGTGCAATAGTTATGTGCAATAATGTTAAAGTATCTTTAGTCTTGCCCTGAAGAAGAGAAAATAAAGATTCTCGAAATATCGGCATAAACTAAGACTTTTTCACCGACATTGGCCAAAACTCTAAAAAGAATAACAACACCATATATAAATATAACCTGGTCGAAAACATCAACACAATATTATATATATATGTCTTTTAACACTCTAGAGGTCGTAATTTTTGTTTGATCGTTGCCAAACTTGATATTTAAACGTGTTATGCAAAAATGAAGATTAAGTTCCTTAATAGTGGGATAGGGGGAATTGGGTTTGAATGAGGGAATTTCAAAAATTCTAAATATCTCCGTTATAATACGTCGGATCGTAAAAGTGTATAGATAAAATCTTATAGAAAATTAAATTTTCTATAAATGTTGTTATATACGTTTTTTCACTATCTTGATAATTAACCGAGATATTTGCGTTATTTAGTTTTCGGCCTTCAGCAAATCCCCACTTCCCCTCATGTTATATTAACTATAAGCTGATATGTCATGAAACACTTTATTTGAAGCTTAAATACAAAATATTGCTTTCATTGAACTTTAATTCACTTTTATATACTTTCTCCACTTTCTTCCGTGTAAGAAAACTATCGAATACTAGTTGGATGGGTCCAGTCTTAACAGGTGTTATTGCAAGCTTATAGGTTAGACGGATGTGATTCCTTGGGACTTTTTGTAAACATATGGAAGAACGAGGACACCAATGAAAGTTCATGGTATATCATATGTTTCATGGTTTTCTTTTTTAATTACGATCATAATTATATAATCTTAATAGTCGTTTCCACCAAGACTCGTGTAGATTTCATAGTTTATATCGCGATGGTCCAAGACGGATGCACTTTACGCAAATAGAAGCAAATCAGGGGGTGGGATAAGAAGGAAGGTGAAAGTCCCCCATCTTCGATAATGCCTAGAGGCAAGGTAGGGGGGGGGGGGCAGGTGGAGGGGGCAGTGCATCTTGTATTGATTCTCAGCTCTTTCTTCATCACCTGCACTTCTAGCCCTGCATCTCCTCTTTCACACCTCCTTCGGTCAGCCACTCTCCTCCGCAATCGAAAACGTATTCATAACAGCCCTCACTATGCAAATATAGTTCATAGACCAATGCAATCCGAATGAGCTCCAAGGTGACAGTATCAAACTGATTTTCTGCTCATCTGAGACTGGATGCATTCCACTTTCGAAGCACATCCTAAACACTCAATGTCGCGATTTTATACATTTTTAGCCAATTTCCCTCAAAGGGATTCAGCTTTTGAGGTACTACTCATGACTCGAATTTCGAAAAATTTCCTCAAAAGTCCATCGAACCTACCCAGGAGATGAAGAAAATGAGGTCCGTTCCAAACTGGTATGTATACTTGTCAGTTAACGCTCTAGGGGTCGCAATTTTTGTCTGATTGTTATCAATCTCGATATTTAAACATTTTATGTACAAATTAAAATGAAGTTCGTTAACGAGTAAAAGTGGACCAATGGGAGAGAGGGTTTACAGCGGGAGAATTTCGGACATTTGAAATATCTCCCTTATTCTGCGTCGGATCGAAAAATTGCATAGAATAAATCTTATTGCAAAAGTGATTTTCTGTAAATGTTGTTCATACATGTTTACTCTAAATTGAATACTAACCGAGATATTTAAATATTTTAGTTTTCAGCCATGGTTAAACCCCCACTCCTACATATTTACAAAAAGCTGTTATGTTACTAATCACTTTATTTGAAGCCTAAATACCAAATATTGTTCTCACTGAAAATTTAAGTTTTGCGATAAATGAAAATACGTGACGAACGTGGGAAATCTACTTAGTTAACGCAGCCCCTTCGTGACGGATTTTTTTTTTCTAATGGGTTTTAATTTAATTTGTCATCGTAAACAATGTATGATTTGAATAAATTTAATATTACGTCTTCAATATACATATAAGTATAACATAACTCAAATATCATGTGAACTAACGTAAGTGCAGAACCCAGACAACCCTCGAATTCTAATAACAATCATTAAGACACTAGACAGCATTTAGTTTTGTAATGTGCTGTTGACAGATGTTTATTTTCATCAGTAATCGAGTAAGGTCTGCGGAACCTTATAGGATTCTCCACGTCAGGTAATAAATATACATACATATATCTAACATTATATTTTCTATATTTATTCCTTTTTTTAAATATAAAAATTGTAATTTAATGCTGCTTGCAAAAAAGAGAGAGAAAAAAAAGATACTTATATGTCATGGATTTTCATTAATGACGGAACAAATAATAGACAAAATCATTTAGAAGATTGGTGAAGAGATGGCTTCTTCACGTATAATTATTTTATAGACTTGTAGGGCTTTCGTAGAACAATCATCTTAGGCCTTGTGAAGTTGTTGAAATTCTTCACAAATCACAAATAACGAACATTCACCTGCTAACAAACATTTATTTGAAGGTTGAGTTGGAAATTGAATTGGTCTTGCTTGATAAGCACCTCCTGATGATCGCTTGAAGTCATCCACTTGTGTGTGATTTGTTTTTGTTATAAGTATTTAGAGTATCAGTAAAAGATATGATTTATATTCATGACTTATCCGTCATTTATTTGAAGGACCTGAGAACACATTTATTTATTTCTTTAGAGATCTGAACAAAGGCGAATGTCTCTGGAAATGTTACAAAAAGTAGACCAAATTAATAAAAAAAAACAACCCAGAACTTAAATTAAAAAGGAAACCCTATAAATACAACAATAAAATAAAACGTGACGGAATAAGTGAAAAAATCCATTCGGAAAAATGATTTAAATATAAAAGGACAAAATAAATGTAAAAAATTACTAGTTAAAATCAGAAGAGAAATAATTAAATATATGAACAATAGACAATTAGTAGACGTACAGACTCAACAATGGAATAAAGTAAAACATACGTCAAAAGATAAAGATTGGACAATTTTACGTTTAAACTAAAAAGATCAGTTGAATGCAAAAAAAAAGTATAAAAAAAAATAAAAATATACAAGTTGAATTGAAAATATCTTATTACTTGTTCAGACTTTTGAATAAAAGTGCAAAGTTTTTAAACGTTCGAGAAAGATCTCGTTGTTTGGACTTCTCGTTGTCATTAGTTCATGTAAATTGTTTGTTCATCGTTGTCATGTAAGTAATTGCTAGTTTTAGATATATGGTTAACCGTCAGAAGTACAGCACATCAACAAGTGGGCATGAGGTAAGTGCATATGAATAATTATGCCCAATTTGCAACCTGATAAGGATGACTTCGTTTCGATTTGTTCCAAGAAGGGGTCAGGTTTCACTGAATATTTTCACTTCTCTTAGTTTTACTAGTCGAGTTCAGCCAGTGAACTTTCCATATGTTATTTCCGTCTTTGTTGCGTAAGCCTTCAGTGGTTAGTAAGTTCAACTCGATTGTTTTTAGCAGATTTCCCTTAAGAGAAATCAGCTAATGAGGTCGTACTCATGACGCGATTTTCAAATTTTTTCTTCAAATGTCCATCGATACTACCTAGAAGATGACGAAAAAGAGATCCGTTCAAAATTATATATATATAATATATATATATATATATATATATATATATATATATATATGTATATGTCTGTTAACGCCCTAGCGATCGTAATTTTTGCTTGATCGTTACCAAACTCCATATTTAAACGTTTTATGTAAAAATAAAGATCAAGTTCGTTAATGGCTGAAATTAGACCAGTGGGAGGGGGAGGGGTTTAGGGAAGGATTTTCAAAAATTCGACATATCTCCGTTACTATACGTCGGATCGAAAAATGTATAGAATCAATCATATTGCACATTACATTTGCTATTAATATTGTTATATACATTTATTCTCTATCTTGAATATTAACCGAGATATTTGCATTTATATTATGTGTGTGTACGTAACGGACGAGATGAGATCGGCTAACTTCGGTCCTAGTCGTGGGTTTCCTGCAAAAGCTAGTTCGGTAACTGCTCAGCTCTTGTGAAATTTCTATATCGTAAAACTTTACGTAGAATATCTGCTTAGTTTAAGCAGATTTACTACGTTTCGGACTTTTTTTTTTTGTAGGTGTACAAGTTCCATCCATTCTTGTCTACAATAGTATTTCGTTTAATGTTCTCATGTCCGAGAATTCTTAACATGTTATGTCATATATAGTAAATAGAGAGAAAATTTGTGTAATTTCAGCAAAATATAAAAAAACAACTAATGGCCTACCGTACCATCTTCATTAACAACTTTCTATCAGAATGCGAGAATGATTTGAACTCATTAGCAAGAAATTAGTCGACCAAATATTCATATGCACACATAAATTAAAAATTTATTGATCATAGGATCTTGTATAGCCTTGATAAGAATAAGCCAGTTCACAATAACATTATCGAGATATTCTGAGTATCACCTGATCATGAGATTCGAGCAAATAAGTTGTGCTTGTAGAAAGGTAAATAAAAAGTAGATAGGGTTATGAATATGGTCCATATATAAAAAGAGGAGCATATTTCCGAGGGATAAGAATGAGCGGAAGTTAGACATGAGTATGGTGGAAGGAGCAGACCTCCCCGGGGAGATGTATGGTAAAGCAACAGCTTCATTTAGGAATCTGGCGCTGGGTCAACAAGATACATTATTCAACACATACTGGACTCCATGGAAGAAGAAAAAAAATGGCGCGTGAGCTACGGCTTGTTTACCTTGCCTCTCCATTTAGATAGAGTCGTCGCGGGGAAACGGGACTATTTTCTCCGGCATATATTAGGGCAGATCGATTGCTTCACGTGAGAGAGAGTCACGGGCGCAGTTTGATTGGAAGCGGAAATGCTCTGCAATTGTAATGTCTCAAATTTGCAATTGAAAAGTATTGGAGACCAAATGAAAACTTCAAGCACATATTATATGTGTGTGTGTTTTTTTTTGTTACAATTTATAGAATACGGCAGGAAGGTAGTAGAGATATCTTACTCTGAGACCCAATGTGCTTTCTGTATTTATATCCCTGGCCCTCAAATAGGTAATATTATCAAAAGCTTTAATTAATTCTATTTATCTTACTGTTAAAATATGGGCTATTTAACTTTACTTAACTAATCTACGGCGGAAGGTCAACGAATGAAAACTTATTAAAATCATTTTTATTTCCTACTAGTTTCGCGACCATAAATTAACTGCTACATGTTTCTCTATGACCTTCCACTAGTCGTACCAATCGAAGAATGTAGTTTTTATTTCGTGATGTATCGATATAAACCAGCAGATTTGACAAGCTATAATTTTTAAACCACTTTACGACTAGTTTCCATTCTTTCTTTTGACCTTTCCCTATAGATTAGTTATTTATTAATGTAATAATAATATGTAAATATTTGTGCACAGGTGCATGTGGTTATATTTTTATATGGATTTTTTGTGAAGGATATGTTGACTTTTGACAAATAGCCTTTGAAGCTACTCTGTGGAATCTGGAAGATTTTATTCCAGATGACGAATATTCTTATTTGGCCATTGCCTCCTTAAAACGTTCGTCACCTAGGGGCTGCGTTAACTAAGCACATTTTCTACGTGTGCCAAGTATCTCAAAAAGAAAAAGTTCAATGCAAACAATATTCGGTATTTAACCATCAAATAAAATGCTTCATGAGATAACAGGTTACTGTTAATATGACATGACTAGGAGTGGGGGGTTTACTGACTGGTGAAAACTAAAAAATCCAAATATCTCTATTAATAATCAAGATAATGAAAAAAATGCATATACTAACATAGAATAGAACATTTAATATGAAAAAAGATTTTTACTATACACTTTTTCGATCCGACGAATGATAACGGAGATATTTCGAATATTCGCTAAACCCCCCCCCCCAAGATTTCATGTCTGATTTCAGCGTTTACGAAGTTCATCTTTATTTTTAAACAAAATGTTTAAATATCTAGTTTGGTATCGATAAAATAAATTACAATCGCCAGAGCATTAACAGGCAAATATATAAAATATTTAGCTGGGAAATATCAATGAATGGAAGCAGGATAACAGCTTGTCTTAATTTTTTTTTACTGTAAGCAGGCTCACATATTTTTCTATAATATGAATGAATGAACGAACAAATGAAGTTTTATGACTTAATGAAAAATACCATAGCAATAAATCAGCCCCATATACATAACATTAACAATAAATATATTAATATTATCAATAAACATATGGGAGCACATATACAAAGTTCATCAAATAATTATCACTTAATAAAAATCTGTTTCTATACATTAAAACCCGTCACGCAGGGATTGCTAAACTAAGCAGATTTCCCTCGTGCTGGCAGAACACACTTTTGATTTTATCTCATCATAGATTTTATGAAAAACTCAATGAGGAAAAGGGGCGTGGAAGAGCGGGGTAGTTACTACAGCAATTCAGGCAATATTACTATCCGTAAATAAAATTATCATGTAAGAATCACTCAGACCACATACAATGACTGTTGGAAATCTTTGAATTTCGAGGTAAATAAAATTACACAGGGGCTCAGGTTTGCCATGTGAGTAAAAGCGTTGGCTTTAATCTCACATAGTAAACATAGAGCGGCGAGTTCTATTCCCGCCTGGGAAAATAAGGATTTATTTTGTGACGAACTCATTGAATAAAATCCTTAGTCCCGCCCTGGCTAGAAAAGAGTGGTGACCTGTAGATAACCCGTCCCAATTATCCATAGGTGCATAACGTGGACGTTAATAAATAAATAATATTACCCAAGAAATTATAATATAACAGAAGTTAGTATCGACGTTGCAGATGATAAAATGTAAGGCTTTTTTAGGTAAGGTGTAAGGAAATTAGACAGAATTTATGGCATTCTGTTGTAGACCGCTATCAAAAGAATTCTATACAACAAACGATAAGTAACTCAAAATAAAAATATCATAATAAAAATCATAAATAAAAATCCTTGATGAAATCAGGAGCAATGGTACAATGGTAACATGTTTCTTTGGCCACGACAGGTAGAAGGCCTCCATGGAGAAGACCTGATTCTGAAGTCTGCAAAACAACTGGTTTATTACCAAATTACAACCACAGCCTTCATCTATAATGGGCTAACGGGGGTATTTTTATGAGGGAGAAAAAAAGACCGTCACGTAGGGCCTGCGTAAAATTAGCAGATTTCCCTCGTGGATTGAAACAATAGATAAATCTACATACTGGTATTACAACACAACCGTCTAATATTTACAACCGTGAATATTAAGTGAATAAAAACAAGCGGTAATAGGAAATCTTTCCCCTCCCAACGGGAAGCGTAAAAATGTAAACAAACAGGTCTATTAACCTCCTACCGGAAAGAAAAACAATTACTGAAATATATCACAATATAATATATCAATTGTATTGAAAACTTTACTTTAATTACTTCATCTAGTACTGTAATTTGCAATGAATCAGAACAATATTTATCCCAATCAATCTCATTTTAGTAGTCCAAGAACTTAAGACCGGGGGGGGGGGGGGAACACCAGAACATATTTGCATGTATTCCGTATAATATAGGTCTCTTGAAAACGATATTTGGTATTTAAGCTTCGAATAATGTGGTTTATTATATAACAGAGTATTGGTTATGTAACATGAGTAGAAGTGGGGGTTTGCTTAGGCCTGAATCTCCTAGGTAGGATCGATGGACATTTGAAGAAAAATTTCAAAAATCGCGCCATGAGTACGACCTCAATAACGATTTCCCTTAAGGGAAATCTGCTAAAATGTTTATCATTAACTCAATAGTTCATGAAGTTTAAAGAATACTACACGACATTTGGCGGAGGACCACTCGGTGTCAGTGTCATAAAAGATCAAAGCTACTTTCCAATTCAAGTATTTACTCAGCGTTTGAGTAAAGAGGAAAAAGTTTAATTTAAACTTACTTATTTCTTGTCAAACTTTTTGTAGCGTTATCTATTTAGTGTTATTCCTTTTCCTTGTAGTCTTGTCAGGTTTAGCGAGTCATCGAAGAATAGAAGAGAAAAGGAGGCAGAGAGAGTGTGTGTGTGAGGGAGAGAGAAAGAAAAAAATAGACAAGGAACTCTGGCGAAGAGAAAGGAAGAAAGGTGAAGATAGGGGAGAAGGTGGTCCTTGTCTGTAGGAAGGAAGAGGGTAGGAAACAAAGGGGGCAAAGTGTAGCCGGTAGTAGGGCTAGGGGACGACGGTGACGTCACCCCACTCTCGCCGGCTCTCTCCGTATAGTCTACCAGATGTCTTCACATACTTCACTCGATTAATCGATTCCAACAGCTATAATCATATCGATTTAATTTAAGAATATTAAGAAACAAAATACACTTAATTGTTCAGCTTATAACAGTCATTGTTAAGGCCTCCGACTGTAGCCATACAGTAGAAGACTTCCGCATTGCTTTTTTATTATTTTTTTCTCCTCATAGTAACCCTACTATGGAGTTATTTATTTGAATACATGTTCCATTGCCACATGGCATATTAGATTTATGATTATGTTTAAATACATTTTTATATTACAATATATACACGTTAGATCAACTATCTACTCAAATATATTATATAAAAAAATAATAATAATGAAATAAAATATTAAAATACGTAAGATAACTACAAATCAATTAAAACTCAACTCATGTTTAATTTAGTCGTTTTATGTAAAAAGAAAGATCAAGTTCGTTAACGGCTGAAATCGGACAAGTGGGAGGGGGGGTTTAGAGGGGAGAATTTTCGAAAATTCGAAATATCTCCGTTACTATACGTCGGATCGAAAACTTGTTCAGAATCAATCTTATTGCAAATTAAATTTACTATAAATATTGATATACATTTATTCTCTATCTTGAATATTAACAGAGATATTTGCATTTTCATGAAGTCTGTGGTCGGGTATTAGGTCGGCCATTTCCGCCAGTACTCGGGTCAGGTGGAAGCTTCTTCTAACCTTACCTTGCCTTCGTTACCTTCGATTTATGCAAATACGTTCTGTTCATCCGCCCCCCCCCCTTCTTAAGTTCTTGGACTACTAAAATTTGAGTTATTAAAATATAAATTATTCTTACAATTCAGAAGCCATTTCAGTTGGGAATTTATTTTCATTAACTGAAAGATTTCTCATTACCGTTTGTATTTAATCACGGTGGTATTGTGTAACCAGTATGCAGATTTCGCTATTGTAAAACTTCACATGGGAAATCTGCTTAGTTTACGCAGCCCCTGCGTGACGGACTTTTTTATTAACGTAAACCACCAGCTGAAGTCTTATTAAAGTCTTCTTAATAGCATAATTTCCAGGAGCACAGTGAATCCAATTGAATCAGCTAAATTATAAAGTAAAATTAAGTATTAATAAAGTTGGAACAGGTATTAAAATGGAATAAGGATTATAATTGTCATGTAAATTCTTGAAAGTAATATAAATTTACCTTTATTCAAACTCTCAAATTTCTTTGATTAAATCAGTTTATTCACCTTATGAAATGACATTTATTTCTTACCTTTAGGCTATGAGGCTTTAGGAATTCTAAATGTTGTTGGCGTGATTCTTGCGTTAAAATATATGGAGAGTTCAGGTTTAATTGTTAAAATCTTTAAAACAAGTTGAATTTTACACACAATAAAAAGCTTAAATGATTTTATTAGGACTAGTGCATTCTTAGAAGTGTAATAAGCTCCCATACACACAATTTGTAAGTAAGTAGTGTAAATTTATTCGGCACATTAGATTACGATTATTTCACGAATACATAATAATTTACAAAGTACTTGGAATATACCGTTAGCACGAGTGACATATTTTACAGTACATAATAATACATTCTTCTATATAAACATTTAAAATAAGATTATAGTAATAATAATATTGTTCGATCAAAATTAAAGTAACAGTAGTAATGTTTCCGTTCATAGGGGTATAAAACAACAACTCAAGATATAAATTATACTCAAAACAAAGCAGTCTGCGATATCTTTCAGCACTCTTCAGATATGAGTTACGAATTTAACGTAATCTCCTACGTTCAGGATGGATATTACTTGATCCCTGCTGAGAGTAATTCGGTCAAATGTTGCAAGGCGCAACTCCCGGAGAATGGGACCAACAGCGAGGAAGTGATCGGTGACTTCAGGTGTCTGGAGGTTACAGTCACCAGTTGGTGGTGTCACCTCTAATCTAAAGCTACTTGTTCAAGTTGAGAGTTTCTGACTATTTCTCTTATATCGTGGAGATTATTTACTTTGTACATTCTATTACCTGTGAGTGAAATGCATGGAATTGTGCATCGGCAAGGTTTTGTTCAAATTTATCAATTTCTATTGACTGTAATTGCCAATAATTTCTTTACAGTTTTGCTCATCCCGCTGATAGGAGTTTTGAAAAATTCGTCTGTGGGAAGATTTACTGTTGGGCAAATTTCAGCTACGTTGTCGTACCAGAATGTTTTTCTCTTTATAACTTTAATCAAATTCTAAGTGTTGATAGTGTAGTTCTTGCGTTGAAGTAAAAGGGGAGATTAAGTTTAATTATTAAAAATATTTAAAACAAGTTCAATTTTAAACACCAAAAAAATCTTAATTGACTTTATAAGGACTAGAAGTATAATAAACGCCAATAGACACAACCATGAGTGCTTATTCGACATCTCTAGTATTATTCAGAAAAAATAAGCAGCAGAGACAGTTAAGCGGAATGCTTATAATAGTAATAATAAATTTAAAGGCTATGAACCCTATAACGATCCACTATTCACGCCAGAACCGAGATAGTAAATCTGACATACTACCCCAAGAATTGGAACTAATAATTTTTTTTTTACCTTCCCTTAGGTGAAATTTATGGAGAGTGAATGGTGGTAGGTAAGGGGGGGGGGCGTTACGTGAGAAGGTGAAGACGAAGGGTACCCCCAGGGTTTCGTCTGACCAATCGGAAATAAGAGTAACTCTGACTGGGAGCCTAACCTTCCAACTCCTGAACATCCCCTGTCTAATGATAGGCAGTCGATATTGTCTCTGAAGACCAGGAGTCGATGTAACCTCACAATAATATCAAGATTATAGGTACAATAAACGCTGGAAGGACAGATTATTTAAATAAATAGTGCTGGACGAGGTAGCGGAGTGGGCGAAAATGTATTTCTAGATTTATGCCATCTGGAAGGAAATGAGTGGTGAAACAATCTGTCCACCCCTAGGACTCTGTCAAAAAACATTTCAGTCTCCAACTAACAGATCCCTACTTATTGTAACCTTATCGGACCTAGGAATAATTTTTATTTCCTTGAACAAAGTAAAGGAAGTATTATAATAACGAAAATATTTGGTTTCTACATTTCGAGGGTATTATTCGTTTTGACTTTCCTTGGTCCCATTTTGACTTGTTTTGTCATGACATATGTATGGAAGGCTAAAAACGAACAGGGGGAGGAGGGTTTAGGGGGGAAATTTGAAAATTAGAAATTTATAATTTTTGTTATACGTCGGATCGAAAAATTGTATAGATCCAATTTTATTGATATTGCATGTAAAGTTTGTTATATACATATTTTCTCTAATATGAATATTTACTCTAAAATGAAATTTCATTGACATCTGGCTTACTCAAGACAAAAACTTAATTAAATTACACATTATCTCAATAGTAGAAGCATACCAAAGTAAATTACTTTCTATAGACCTTGAAAAACTCCAAATTTCAAATTATAGTCCGTTACAAAAGGCAATTTTCACAACTACCGGTTCACCTCAAGAATGTCTAACTATAGGTTTGCCATTCCAAATTGTAAGAACCATTGCACAGCTAAGAACGTCAAGCAACTATTGTATAAAGGTTTTGAATGAAAAATGTATTCTACAATATAAATCCAAAAGAAATTTGTACATTGTGTAATTTAAATATGAATGAGGGCATTTATCATATAATGCTTCATTGCCCTATTTACTTCCCTTTCAGAGAACAGTATTTACCATTCATCAAACAGCCAACAGATAATTCACAACTTCATAATATTCTAAATAGTGCAACAAGAGAAGTATATATTAACATTTTTAAATATTTAAGAGATAGTTTCAAACTACGCAAATCTTATTTGAGTTAACATTATTAAATTTCTCTTCTTCTCTTAATTTTTTTTTTTTGTTTATTTAGTACTGTTATACCTTTCTATTAGTAAATTCTTGTCAGTTATAATCAACTGTAGTTTGTAAAAATATGTTTATATATAAGCTACTAACATAGAAAAACTAACCTCATTATATAAGGACAACTCCTTGCTATAAGGAAAATCCTTGTAAGCAATAAATAATAAAATACCAAGATACTTGGACTGTTTAGTTTTCTGTCCTCAGCTTTGTCCGCTGCTTGGCGGACTTTTTTTTTTCAACTATACTGGCATATTCAGTTGGAGAACAATGTCTGAATTAAATGAATTAAATTTTGAACTACGAATTTCCAAATTATTACAGCAAAATTAAAGCAGACCCTGTCGCAGAAGTTCTACCTTTTGAGGAAATTTATTTAATTTATGAAATCATTTATTTAGAGTAACCTCCAAATAAATGGTTTCATAGACGACACTTCAGGTGTACATCACTTCAAGCGGAACAATATGAATATTATATAACACAAGAACAAAATCAGCAATAAGAATTACCCATTTTCCGAACGTAGTACTTGCTCATTGACTATCAAATCTTCATTTAATAATACTAGCTTAATACATACCGATAGCTGAAACAAATCCAAAAAATGTATTCAAGCGTGGATCATCACCCGAAAATAAACATGGTACTATTGAAATGAAAATAAAATAACCTCTATACACTAAAACTGATAGTTTACAAGACACCTACCACAGTTAGTTACTGACCTTTATTATTATAAGGAGATTTGAAGCACCGATCAATATTTACCAAAGGCTGGTTTCTAATTATAAACACTCTAGACCAAAGAACTACGAATGAAAACAACTAATGATGATAAACACTAGCCCGAATGATTTCATCTTTGCCTCTAAATAAGTAATTAAGGAAAATGAATTAAAAAAGAACATCTAAGTCAATGAACATAACTTTATTTTCATTCATCCTTCTTCTCTCGGAATAATGAAAAACTCAATTTAAATCAAGAGGAAATGTATAGTTGAAAAATATTTGTAAATTATTTTAAAAATCAAACATCATTTTTTTTTCTAGAATTAAACAAATTTCAAGAGTGAACTTAATTCAAGTCCTTCGTTTTTATAATATTATAAGCTGAAGATTAACAATTTCATAGTATCTAAATATATTAATCTTGCTTACTAAATGCAAATTAAGGGGATCATTTCTTGTTTTAACTACGTTTCATTTGATAATATTATTAATTAAGCACACATACATGTACAAGAATTCAAAGCTAGATTATTCATAAACTGTATTTATTATAAAGTTAGTTAAACATGGGGCAAAATATCAATTTATGATCACCAGGTTTACCTGCAGTGTGTTTACTGTTAATTTATTATTAAATAAACAATAGAAGGATTTAATATGTTTTGACTACCAGCAGCCTAAAGTCACTTGAGAAATGAAGTACAACAAAAAACCCATCTGTAAAGAAATTCAACAGGTTTTACAAGAACTACGAAGGAAAAATGTTCATGTAGGCATTTTATAGATTCCAGGACATTGTGTCATATATAGAAATATAAAATAAAAGCTGACGTCTTAGCCGCAAAAGCTATCTCAGAGAGCACACTAATGTTAGAAGTTCCGATGGCTGAAGCCATCAATCATGCGAGAAACTGGCACTTCAGCAATGGCATGAGGTACGCGACAATAAGCACAGCACTGTAAAATGTAGTGTCAACCCCTGGAATACTACAATAATCACTAAAGGAAAGACGAAGAAATAATATAGAACCTCCAACCTGCATTGCTTGTGGAGTAGAGCTGATAGTTGCATACTTACTTTTAGAGTGTAGAAGGTTTGAGGACATCAGAAAGACCCTTTTGTTAGAAATACTGTCTGAAATACTAGGGGATGATAGGCACTCTCTATAAAAAATACTTTAAATTCCAATTAAGTTCGGGTCACAATAAAGTAATACAAATAGGACTCCAACAAATGGCCAAACAAGTCCCTGAGATAAGAATTTATGTATCAAATTGATTATAAAAGATAAACATTGTTTTTAGCAGATTTCCCCTAAGGGAAATCAGCTATTGAGGTCGTACTCATGACGCGAGTTTCGAAAAATTTCTTCAAATGTCCATCGATCCTACCCAGGAGATGACGAAAATGAGGTCCGTTCAAAATTATATATATATATATATATATATATATATATATATATATATATATATATATATATTTCAAAAACAGACCCACATCGATAGATATAACATATATATATATATATATATATATATATATATATATATATATATATATATATATCTGTTAACGCTCTAGCGGTCGCAATTTTCGTTTGATCGTTACCAAACTCGATATTTAAACGTTTCATGTAAAAATAAAGATCAAGTTCGTTAATGGCTGAAATCGGACCAGTGGGAGGGGGGGTTTAGAGGGGAGGATTTTCGAAAATTCGAAATATCTCCGTTACTGTACGTCGGATCGAAAAATTATATAGAACCAATCTTATTGCAAATTTAATTTACTATAAATAGTGTTATATACATTTATTCCGTATCTTGAATAATAACCGAGATATTTGCATTTTTCTGTTTTCTAACTTCGGGTCTAGTCGTGAGTTTCCATCAAGAGCTAGTTCGGGCCGTTTTCATAACTGTTCGGCTCTCTATTCTGAAATTTCTCTATTGTATATCTTCATGTGGGAAATCTGCTTAGTTTACGCAGCCCCTGCATGACGGAATTTTGTTATTTATCATAGGATCGGGGTATAAAGGAAAACAAAACAGATGCAACATAGGCGAGGATGGACCTCAATAGCTAATTTCCCTTAGATAGTCTTTATATTTTATGGCAAGGGTCTCCAATAAAAACATTTTTTTTCGGTGCAAGCTATATTGACTCTGCCCTACATGTTTCGTGGCTTATTTGCAACTTCTTAAGGGGCTATCCCTTTTAAAAAATAAAAAAATATTATTAACATTAATTTAGCACATCCCTTAATAATTCTTTTGCTATATATTGTATTAGTAGGTGCCTACATGTATGAATAAATATATCATAGATGTAGGCACCTACAAATTTACGACATTTAATATTGATGACTAATTACTTATTTACGTATATATACATAGACGTAAAGAGCTATTGGGTTATAAGATGTGCAGTCTAGTTGCAAGTTATATCTATTGCCTACATCATCTCTGTAGAATAAAAACCGAAAAGTGGAAACTGAAGATATATACTAAAGGTAGACTCTTTATGAAATCACAACCGCATAAATACTACAATCGCTTATCTTTCCAGCCATTTTTGTTCAGCCCAAAAATACTCGTCGAGGGGAAACAGCGTGATATTATGCTGACCAGAGGATGAACAAGGAGAGGCTTCGGTCTGGTTTATGAGCTGAAACTGCCGATAAGGTATTAATTGGCGGAAAAATGGAGGGCTGGAGTACGAGCTCTTCAAACGGATAAATAAAGCCACAATAACCATTTTACCATCATTATTCATAACAAAATAAAAAAGGATATATATACACATATTTTAGCTTCCTTGAACGAAACAATGAAGTATTGTACCTAAGCATATTGAGGTTGTACTTACACCTCAAATTTCCCTCGATCATACATAGGAGATGACGAAAATGAGGTCCGTTCAAAATTATATATATATATATATATATATATATATATATATATATATATATATATATATATAAAATACCGCTCTAGCGGTCGTAATTTTTTTCTCATCGTTCCCAAACCCGATATATAGCGTTTTATGTAGAACTAAATATCAAGTTTGTTCACGGCTAAAATGGAAAAGGGTGGATGGATGGTTCTGAGGGGGAAATTTTGAAAATTCGAAATACCTTCTTTATTATACGTTGGATTGACAAAATAAATATCTATATAAACAATCTTATTGACAATTATGTTACCTATAAATGTTGTTATACATATACATATTTTCTCTATCATGAATAGTAACCGAGGTATTTGGATATTGCTAGTGTTCAGAATTCAGTAAACCTACTCCTACTCATGTCATATTAAAAATAAGCTGTTATCTCATGAAATATTTTGTTCTAAGCTTAAATACCAATTATTGTTTTCAAGAGACGTTTATTATGCGACATATATGGAAATTAGTTATGTGCTCAATCATGATTTTACGTTTTAGTCTTGTAAATTTTTATTATTATTATTATTATTTATTAACGTCCACTTTTTGCAACTTAGGCTAATCGGGAGGATGTTATTTAATGATTGTTTATTTGGAATGAACGATTCTCTATATTTAACAGTATCAACAAAAAATATCATATTTGTTATTGGCTGAAATTGAACATGGAATAGTGGGGGTTTACAAGGTACAAAATACTTGACGGACTTTTTACCTTCCCAAACCCCTATGACTAGTTTCTCAGTAATGTATATACTCACATAACACAAAAATGCTACCCTTAAAATGCCGAAATTTCATATTTAGGACGGTTGTAAGATCTATAGTGCGTCCCTCTTTTGAGTGAAATCGTGGATGGGGTAGGGGGAGACAATGGCGAAATGGCAAAATTAAAAAAAATACAAATTTCTTTGTACGTATCCCAGATAGGTACATACATTTTCTGTTTGATATTTTTTGTTTATTATAAAAATAACTTTAAATTGTGTTTATGACTTTTTTCGAAAAGATAAATTGGAAGGGAGATATATGTATGCATAGCTCTCACCACGTTATGGGTCTGCCTCTCCTCCCGGCCCCAGTTGAATCATACTTTGTGTGCAGTACGCTATGCTCTGTTCATCAAAAGTGGCCCGATATTTACTGTGTGATTCTTTTTGCAGATTTCCCCTAAGGGAAATCAGCTATTGAGGTCGTACTCATGACGCGATTTTCAAAAAATTTCTTTAAATGTCCATCGCTCCTACCCAGGAGATGACGAAAATGAGATCGTTAATGGCTGAAATCGGACCAGTGGGAGGGGGGATTTAGAGGAGGGGATTTTTGAAAATTCGAAATATCTCCGTTACCATACGTCGGATCAAAAAATTGTATAGAATCAATCTTATTCTAAATTAAATTTACTATAAATATTGTTCTATACATTTATTCTCTATCTTGAATATTAACCGAGATATTTGCAGTTTTATTAATTGTGGGCCAATAACGGATGACTTGAGTTTCCCGCCAAAAGCTAGTTCGGCCCTTTGCCGTAACTGTTCGGAGATTTCTGTATTGTATAACTTCACGTGGGAAATCTGCTCAGTTTACGTAGCCCCTGGGTGACGGACTTTTTTTAACGACACTGTGGCTTTAATTAAGCAGCCCTGTTCTAATATTTAATTACCATTGAGCCCAAGGTAAAGACTTCCTCTAACAACGGGACAATACAAAGTGGGAGTATAAATACCGTAGAAGTGGACCAAAGGAAGGCGTTAAGTGGAGTTTAGGTAATTTGTGTGAAAATTAAGCGATAAAAGGCCATACGAAGAGTTTGGAGCGGTTTGAATCAATAAGGAGAAAATAAAAGTTTTTGCTAAGGCGAGAAGAGCGAGTTGCGGGCCTTTGGAGGGGGTAAGTAGTTGTTGGGAGTTGTGTTGAGTGGGGAAACTTGTCGCCGCGTCCAGCCCTCCATCAAAACAGGGGGGACGCCTCCTCGCCCGAAAAGGAATACAGGCCTACATAGGCAATGGGACCAGCTGATTACTATAGCTTTTATAAGTAGAACATTAATGCAGATACCCTGCTGACAGCGAAAGCATTGTAATTGCTGTAAACCTAATAACTGACATGAAAAGTAATACCGATCTAGGAAGTCATAAGGACATTCAGGGGTTTTAGCTTTGCTTTCTGCGTGATAAGCCTAACAGAACCAAACAGCTGCAAGGATTTTTCGTTATTTAATAGAAAATTCTGCCCAATGTAAAAAATACTTTTAGACATCTAATAGAAAATTCCATCAAAAGCCAAACGGGGTCCGATTTCAGTCATTAACGAGCTTCATCATTTTTAGCAGATTTCCGTTAAGGGAAATCAGCTATTGAGGTTGTACTCATGACGCGAGTTTTGAAAAATTTCCTCAAATGTCCATCGATCCAATCCAGGAGATGACGAAAATGAGGTCCGTTCAAAATTATATATATATATATATATATATATATATATATATATATATATATATATATATATATATATATATATATTTGTCTGTTAACGCTCTAGTGGTTGCAATTTTTGTTTGATCGTTACCAAACTGAGAATTTAATCGTTTTACGTTAAAAGGAAGATCAAGTTCGTTAATGGCTGAAATCGGACCAGTGGGAGGGGGCGTTTAGAGGGGTGGATTTTTGAAAATTCACAATATCTCTGTTATTATGCGTCGGATCGAAAATTTGTATAGAATCAATCTTATTGCAAATTACATTGACTATAAATGTTGTTCTATACATTTTTTCTTTATCTGGAATATTAACCGAGATATTTGCATTTGTATTCTGTGTGTCGTCGGCAGGAGACGGCTTTGTTCGGGAATTTCCACCGAGAGCTCTGGCGGCCGTTTCCATAACTATTCGTCCCTCTTAAATAGGTTTAGAGATACAAGAAAACGTCACGCGGGAAATCTGCTTAGTTTACGCAGCCCCTGCGTGACGGAATTTTTTTAATATCAAATGATTAAATATTGAGTTTGGTAACGATTAATCAAATACTGCGACCGCTAGAGCGTTAATATATATATATATATATATATATATATATATATATATATATATATATAAAAAAATTTGAACGGACTTTTTGTCTTATCCTGGGTAGGATCGATGGACGTTTCAAGAAATTCTTCAAAAATTGAGTCATGAGTACGACCTCAATAGCTGATTTCCTTAAGTGAAATCTGCTAATTATACCGAAAGTCATAATTATTAGGAAGCCACCCTTCAGCAGATAGCTTGGGCAGAATATAGACAGAGATTAGCTGGTATTGCATGCAAAATGCCATTCCAGTAGCACCTGGTACTGCCTGGCTCATAATGTTGGGGGAACTTGACAAAGAGGGTGACGCGCAGCAATAAAAAATATACAAAGCCTGTCATGAACTGAAAATATTGGTCACCTGCTGATGCTGTCTTTCTATTCTCTATTTAGCGTATCTAAAAAGAACTAGAAAAGCAAGTTGAATCCGTATCGTTAATTGGAAATAATATTGTGAAAAAAGAAACAAGGCTGAAGTTGAAAGCCAATTTCTTTTTTTTTTTTCTTTTTTGACTTATGAAAGTGCAATTCATTTCCAATCGGGGGAATTGGGCACAGTTCATTCCTGCTTATGAAGATGGCTTACGAATAAAATGCTGACTCCTATACTAAAGTCAGTAGATAGGATATCAATCTTTATGTACCTAAATAGTTCTTTGGGAAATCTCTTTATACCTTAGGAATGTATAAGTGTTTACTAACTCTGTTGTTGTTATTATTTTGTTGAATGCTGGAGAAGGATAGAAACGGAAATTGGCATAAATACGGGAGGAATGTAGGAATTCCATTTTTTACACATATGCTTTTTATTTAAAATACGATTTTCCAAACATTATTGTTAATTTTCTCTTGTGGAGCAAGCTCAAATAACAAAGAAAGAACACGACAAAGTGAATGTACATTTTGTTAACATATGAAAGCCAAAAAATAAACTAAACCAATATTTAAAATGTGAACGTGTAGCGTAAAGGTTTCCTGCAGTATTGATATTACTGAAACACTTCAAAGGAAGTATGGATAAACAAACAAACGGGAAAACAAATACTAAAGCAAAAAATATTCTGCCAAATAAAATATTGTTTACCTCAACTCGGAGTATTTACGTGCTGTTTTAATTGTTTTCTTTCCTAGGTTTTGCAATCCAAAATCAAATCGTGCCCAGTAAAACTTCAGTTCAAAATTAATTAAGTTGCCTTTACAATTATCAGACACACGAAATTGAATACAAGTGATATCTGTTTATTGATTAATTATCAATAGCGTTATTTTGGAAGAATCAAACTTTGTGAAATGTTTTTTACAGGGAAAATGGTACCCACTGCAAGGCCACATCATGTGGAAAAACCAGTTAAACTACAAAGGGAAGGAATCAAAGGGACGCATCGTAGCGAATTTCCCTTAATGTTACTACCCTCAGTGAGACCTTGTTTCGGGACCAATGAAAATGTCTGAGCCTATAGGGGTACGTAGTACTTTTATTGAACGTCTTAAGAGATCCGCTTAGAGCATTTTCAGAAACTTTCATATGCCCTTTCGCCTTAGATGCTCTTGGTGTAAATATTACAATTAAAACAAAAACATGATAATTTTCAGAAATTCTTAGGCAGGTGCGATTTATACTTCCGTGCTCTGCTTTGACCGTCGCAGAACCATTATGACAAAAACGTTTCGGTGAGCGTCTCTCATAACTCAAAAATGGCAACCCTTAGAATTCTAGAATTTTCTATTTGTTCACCTTTCTTTGGATAAAACTAGACTAAGAGAGTGAAGGCATTTAGATTGCAAATGAAATTGAAAATTTCTCCTTACCTATTAAAAATAAAGACAATTTTTGTGGAAGATTTTTTATTTACTATAAAAATATATTCTTTTAAATATCCTTTATTGAGTTATTACACGAAATTAAAAAAAAAAATTTATAGTGTTCTTTCTAACTATAAATTTATAAAAAAAGAACAACATAAAAACTAGATTTCCTATTTAAACAGAAGATTTCTTATAAATGCAATGAAAATATCTATAAATTCGGTTCTATGGTATATTTTAATCCGATCTATAGGAATTAAGGTGTGTATCGCATCCCAGTGGAATCATTTTATAAGAAGTACACTAAAGAATTTCCAGTGTATATATCAGTGTGTATGTATGTATGTCTGTATGTATATATATATATATATATATATATATATATATATATATGTGTGTGTGTGTGTGTGTGTGTGTGTGTGTGTGTGTGTGTGTGTGTGTATATATATATATATATTAAAAATTGTATTATACATATTATTTAGAATTGGAATCTTCTTATTTTAGTTAAGCACTTTAAAGCAAGTAAAGGTTTTGTACGTGCATAAAAACTGTATTTATGATTAGTATTTTAGTTAAGTAATATATATATATATATATATATATATATATATATATAAATTGAAATAAATCTTACATTAAAAAGATTAATAAAATTATTTATTTATTTATTATATAGAGCTCCGCAACTGTGGCGACTTGGCTCTTCTTAAACATGTGGGAAAAACAAAACAAAAACAAGTAAACAAAACATGGAACACGAAAAAATATAACGAACAAAACTAAAGGAACGGAAATAAAAAAAATGATTTTAAAAAGATGTTCTCGCTCTTCTTATTGTTCTTATTTCACGTATTTATATTAAGTTAGATTGTATTAATATTAGCATAAGTCTATTTTATTAAGTAGCTTAAGCTTAGTAGTTTGATTAGTCAAGAAGAAGAAAATCGAGTCTAGTCTAGGAGGCTGTTATCTAGTCTTCACGTCAAATTTGTACAACTAGTATAAAATGAAGTCTGGGGTCTTCTCAAAATATCTAGTTATAGCTTCAACCATTTCTCATGGAATATGGACTACAAATGGGATAATTAATAGCCAGAGGAGATATCCTCTAGGGACTGACGTCGGAGGGAGTATGTAGCCCAGGTATATGGAGTTAGGAGGGAAGTAGCAAATCCAAGGATGATAGTTAGTTAATCTTAGGATTCAATAAATCTACAAGGGGGGGGGGGGAGCCCCCACACACCTTCGGGATGGGGGATAAATTCAGGGGATTCTCTGTCCACTGTCACAGGTGGACCGGAGCTTAGCTCTCCCTCAGGACTTAAACCGCCACCAAACCGGGTTATTAGCCATGAAATACATAGCCAATTCCCTATCCTAAAGGGACGTTTAATCTGTCATGCTCCACAAACGTCTAGTGTCTTGAACTTGTAAGCAGATATGTTATGATGATGATAGGAGATCCCTTTCAGCAGATTTCCTTGAGGTAAATGTCGTTTCCAGATAGGCGTCGTGAAACTACATTGGAAGTATGTTCATCAATTCACATCGATCAAAGGTGATACAAGGGGCTCAGGTTGGCCGTGCGCGCTAAGGCGTTGGTCATAATCTGGCGTGGTAGACCTAGGTTGGCGGGATCGATTCACGCCCTGGGCAGTAGAAATTTATTTAGTGACGGACTCATTAAATAAACTCCTTGGGGCCACCCTGGCTAGAAAAGGGTGGTAACCTGTAGATAACTCGTCTCGATTAGCTATAGTAACATAAAGGAACGTAAATAATTTAAATCCTAAATCCTAAAGATGATACATATTAAAGGCCGTCCGGCAGTGGCACTGCATTAATGAAGAAGATTTTCCACTGGTTAGATTCTCTCCACTCCCCATTTATTTTAGCAGATTTCCCTTAAGGGAATCAACTATTGAGGCCGTACTCATAACACGATTTTCGAAAAATTTCTTCAAATGTCTATCAATTCTGACATGACGAAGGTCCGTTCAAAACTATATATATGTATATGGTTTGTTTTTTTTAATACTATTTGCGTCCACTTTATGCAACTATGGCTAATTGGGACGGGTTATCTACAGGTCACCACCCCCTTCTAGGCAAGGTGGGCCTAAGGAGTTTATTTAATGAGTCCGTCACTTAATAAATTTCTACTGCCCAGAGCGGGAATCGAACCCGCTAAGGTCTACCACGCGAGATTTTGACCAACGCCTTAACTCACACGGCCAACCTCAGCCCCCTTATATATATTTGTCTGTTACCGCTCCAGCGGTTTCAGTTTATATTTGTTTAATCCTTACCAAAATCGATATTTGGTCGTTTTATGTAAAAAGAAAAATCAAGGTCGTTCATAGCCGAAATCGAAAAAGTGGGAGGGGCTTTGGAGGGAGCGAATTTCGAAAATTCGGAATATCTCCGTTATTATGAGTCGGATCAAAAAGTTGTATGAAACCAATTTTTCACAATCTTTCTTATTAACCGAGATATTAACACTTTTTAGTTTTCGGCCTTGGGTAAACCCACACTTTTACTCATGTCATATTAACAATAAGCTGTTATATTTTGAAGCACATTATTTGAAGCCTAAATACCAAATATTGTTCTCATTGAACGTTTACAGGTAAATGTGCATTTTAAGGTGACGCACGTTGGAAATCTGCTTAGTTAACGCAGCTCCTGCGTGACGGACTTTTATATTTTTATATCAAAGTGAAAATCCAAAGAGTAGAAGTGGGGGTTTACTAACAGCTGAAAACAAGTTATACGAATAACTCGCTTAATATTTAAGCTACAAAAAAAATAGAAGTATAAAAGGACAATCCATTGTCAATAGTATAATAAGATTGATTCTGTAACATGTTTAGGGGCTCAGGTTAGCCATGCGAGTTAAAGCGTTGACCTTTATCTCACACGGTAAACCTAGAGTAGCGAGTTCGATTCTCGCCTGGGCAAAGGAAATTATTTAGTGACGAAATTCATTAAATAACGTCGTAAAATCCCACCTTGCCTAGAAAGGAGTGGTGACCTGTAGATAACCCGTCCCAATTAGCCTAAGTTGCAAAAAGTGGACGTTAATAAATAAATAAATGTAACATGTTTATAATAACGGAGATATTTTGAATATTCGAAATATCCCCCTCCCTGTTCCTGATCCGGTCAGCTTTAACAACTATGAACTTTAGTATTGAATTCAACAATTAAATATCGATTATGGTAAAGATCAAATTAATATTTTTGCATAAAGAAGTTAAATCTTAATTGATGAAGTCGTTACACAACGAATTTGCATATATATCGCATAATAAAGGTCTCTTGAAAACAATATTTGGTATTTAAGCTTAGAATGAAGTGGTACATGATATATCAGTGTCTTGTCTGACATGACAAGGATGTTGACAGAATGCGGAAATCTAAAGAATGCAGATATGGGATAAAAGTATGTAACAGCATTTATAGAACTTTAAATTTGCATATATGATTGGTTTCATACTAGTTTTCTATATGACTCATAATAACTAAGATATTTTGAATTTTCGAAATTTCCCCCTCTAAACCCCCCTCCCACTGATCCGGTTTGAACTTTGGACGGACTTCATTTTCGTCATATGATAGATATATATCTATTTATTCGAACGAGTTTCATCTGGCAGCCTCTCGGGATGACTAACGATTATGACTCTCTTAGGTCCCGTCCACAAGCAGGCTGCAGAGGGTGAACTGACCGCAGACACATTGCTTCTATACACGTTTTAATCGGATGTATAACGAAAGATATTTCGAATTTTTGAAATCCCCTCTAAACCCCCTGGTCCGATTTCAGGAGTTAACGAACTTCATCTTAATTTTTATATAAAACGTTTAAAGATCAAGGTTGGCAACGATCAAATAGCGAGAAAGGTTCAACAAGGGAATATGTATGCAGAGATCAAAATCCGATATATAACAAATATTATTATTATTAATGATATATTTAGACAGAACATTCCATTTATAGGGGCAGTAATAGAGCAATTAGTTCGGCCTCCAAGGAAGTACAGAAACGATTTATCGCATAGAATGTTATGTATTTTCTAGTTTATTCTTCAGCATGGAGGACACACCTACTAGTTTAGAACAGTCATTAAAATAGTGCAAGAGACATTTACGACTACAGGCGTTCAGCTCATAATATACGGCTCAAGACTCTCTAACTTGGCAATGGAATCGATACTTAAAAAAAAAAAAATAGTTCTCTAAAAATGTCAAACTCGCTATTTACTAACTATTGAAAAACAAAAAGCACATAGGTTTAAATCTTCTGCTGCCAGAATCCAAAGAGAACAACTTACAGCCAGTAATAATTCATTTATTCGTTTCAAAACATTAAGACCTGTCATTTTTTTTTTCAATATAACATAAGTACACAAATATACAGAAATGTCGAAGAAAAAAGACAGGCCCAGTGAGGAGTGGGAATGCACTGGACATGGTTGTACTTGTATTCCAAAAGGGGCACAAAGCTACGCCAAAATAATAAAGATGTTTGACTAATTACAATTATTTATTAACGTCCACCTTTTGCTTCTATACCTACTTGGGATAGGTTATCTAAAGGTTACAAATCTTTTAGGTGGACTAAGGATTTTTTTAATGAGTTCATCTCTTTATTTATTTATTTATACAGGATCTCTAGGAAATGTGGCTCAAAATTTAACAATGTAAAATAAAAACAATATTATAGAAAATTAACAATAAACTGTAGCAACAAAAAAATTAAGCACTATAAATAAACATTAAATACAAGTAATAAAAACAACAAGTAAACATTAAATACAGGTAATAAAAACAACAAATAAACATTAGACTAGTATAAAAGAAAACCTAACATGTTATTCCTATATACTAGTACATTTATATTATCTAAAATTGTTCAACCTTTATCTCACATGGTAAACCTAGAGTGGCGAGTTCGATTCTAGCCTGGGCAAAGGAAATTATTTAGAGACTAAATTCATTAAATAACGTCCTAAAATCCCACCCTGGCTAGAATAGGGTGGTAGGTAACCAGTAGATACCCCGTCCCACTTAGCCTATGTTGCAAAAAGTGGACGTTAATAAATAATAATAATAAAATTGTTCAAAATTATATTAAATTTCCCAGAAAGTGAAAATCAAAAAGGAAAGATGTTAAATTTTGTAAAACCACTTTTAAGATGATTTAGTGTATTGTCGATATGTGGGCTTCTGTTTGTAAGAAGTTCGTACATGTTATGGGGATTCTCGTAAATAATCAATGTTCCTGCAGTTAGTCAGTAGAGTTTAATGGCCTTTCTGTTCTTGTCATGAGGTATGAGTGCGTTAAGTGTGAGTGTCCTTACCCAAGCCTCTTTAGTACAACCTAGTCTCGTCTATTGTCACGTCTGCTGGACTCGCTTATACAAGGCTTTATTTCTCGCAGATGATTTTCTGATGTTCTATGCCAACATTTTTGCCATTCATTTAATGTTGTCTGTAGTATTTGTATATGTAAGTCAGTTATGTAAGTTAAAGTCATAAGATAGTCTCTGTGTTGCTTGTTTGGCGAGTTGTCCACGCCGTTTGTCCAAGTTCGTAACTAAAAAATTCCTATTGCCCTAAGGAGTCTAACTCGCACAAATTTAATTTTGTTAAAATCAAAATATTATACAAAAAAAATAAAACAAAGTTCAGGAAAATAGTAGAATCTGTTCATTTATCATAAAATATTAATAAAACCATAAATTTCAAAGCAGATTCAGATAAATTGAATACAGTTTATGTAAATATAATTAATAAAATATTCTTTAAATTTTATGGCAAGGGTCTCCAATAAAAAACATTTTTTCGGTGCAAACTTACTTAACCTACCTCGGGAACCTCTCAGTATCATCTACCTCCTCCGTGAGGACAGTCGTAATGTAAAAGGTAAACGAGCACTTCAGAAATTTATAATTAGATTTAATAAATATATCATAGATGTAGGCACCTACTAATACAATATATAGCAATAGAATTATTAAGGGATGTGTTAAATTAATGTTATTAATAATTTTTTATATATTTTTTCTTTTAAAAGGGATAGCCCCTGAAGAGGTGGCAAATAAGCCACGAAACATGTACGGCAGTTTCAATAAAGTTTGCACCGAAAAAATGATTTTTATTGGAGACCCTTGCCATACAATTTGAAGAATATATAAATAATATTGGGTCCAGAATAAGAAGAATAATTAATTAATTAAATATATAAATTGTCATACTCTGTTTATATTCCAAATTTTATGGTGATTTATATCATTTTCTTAATGCCTTCTATACAATGTGTTATAAAATAGAAAAAATATAAAAGAATGTATAGGTTATGACAGTAGGGGACCTTGTCCTCGTCTATACGTGTCCATCTAAGCACTATGACATGAGTTGTTGAAATAAAATTGACTTGTTATAATTATTTCAAAGTGAGATTGACAAAGAATGGCCATAGTCCTCGTACGGATTTTTAATAACCTTTTATTTTATGATGCTGATAGAGGACTGACAAAAAAAAATCAAGTATTTATTTACTGTTAAATGTTTCGAGTTCCCCCTAAAGTCTTAACAAATTAACTACAGTTTTAGCACGAAACTAATTCCCAAGAGCTAAAGCGAACTACGCTCAATGAAAAACCATTCAGCTCGACAGAGCAGAGATTTACAGGTCTGAGAACTTAACTCCCGTCGCTCGGGAACGAGCGATCATTAGGAATTCTGACATCTTTGTAAATTGCCAGCAGCCTTTTCCCCAAAGCACACACACATACATAATCTTTGTAACAAAGTTGGGAAGGTTATTCTAATTAATATTTAAAGCTTGGCGTGTAAGGTACGAGGACTGGCAGAATGATTAACTTAGTCATACTCAGCGAGACAAGTTTGTTCTGATTAATGCTCGCCGTGACGAAGTACTCGACTACCTGGCCGTGGCCTCCACTGTCAACCTTCAATTAGTACACGTCATCAACCCTTGCAGAGGAGTGGGCCACCCCTTATCTCTCCCCCTTTTACAAAGCAAAGAACAAATATGTAATGATCCTTTACTGGAACTTAAAATAAATACAAAATAAAAAAGTCCGTCACGCAGGGGCTGCGTAAACTAAGCAGATTTCCCACGTGAAGTTATACAATAGAGAAATTTCTCGAGAGCCGAAAAGTTAAGAAAACGGCCGACCTAGCTCTTGGCGGGAAACTCTCATCCTTTATCGGCCCAGATTTCATAAAAATGCAAATATCTCGGTTAATATTCAAGATAGAGAATAAATGTATAGAACAATATTTATAGTACATTTAATTTGCAATAAGATTGATTCTATACAATTTTTCGATCCGATGCATAATAACGGAGATATTTTGAATTTTCAAAAATCCCCTCTCTAAACCCTCCCCTCCCACTGGTCCGATTTCAGCCATTAACTAACTATCTTTCTTCTTATATAAAACGATTTAATGTGAACTTTGGTAACGATCAAACCAAAATTGCGACCGCTAGAGCGTTAACAGACATATATATATATATATATATATATATATATATATATATATAATTTAGACCGGACCTCATTTTCGTCATCCCCTGGGTAGGATTGATGGACATTTGAAGAAAATTTTCAAAGATCGCGTCATGAGTACGACCTCAATAGCTGATTTCCCTTAAGGGAAATCTGCTAAAAAGTCCGTCATGCAAGGACTGCAGAATTCTGAACACTGCAGAATAAACTGTGCAGAATTCTCACAAACTGGTATGACAAGCTACAGATCTCACAATACATTCTCCATTTCTAAAATCCGATTATTAGAAGTCGGATGTTTCTGATGGCTGTCAAAAATAAAGTACGAATAACTTCTTTAATACTTCAGCTGAGAAATGAATGAATTTAAATTATTTATTTTAACGTCCACTTTATGTAACTTTGGCTAATTGGGACTGGTTATCTACAGGTTTTCTAGCCAGGGTGGGACTAAGGATGTTATTTAATGAATATCGTCACTAAATAAATTCCTATTGCCCAGGCGGGAATTGAACTCACCACTCTAGGTTTACCGTGTGAGATTTAAATGAGAAATGAATAGAACAAATAGAAAATTGTAGATCATCAATAGTTTAACATATTGGTTATATAACATTTTACGATCCAACTCGGATTATAACGGAGATATTTTGAATTTTGTAATTCCCCTCTCTCCAGCTCCACTATTTCAGCTTTGATTTAGGCCAATAACATATATGATCTTTAGTGTTGACTGAAATGGTTAAGACGAATATCTCGCTTAATATTTGTGTCGCGAAAAACTGATTAGAAAATCAATTCTTTAACAAGATTGGTTCTATAAAATTTTACGACCCGACTCATTATAACCGAGATACCTTGAATATTGGAATTCCCTCCCCTCCCTAAACCCCCACTATTCCAGCTCCGATTTCAGACAATAGCAAATATGATCATTAGTTTTGACTGAAACGGTTAAATAGATCAAATAATCATTTCCCAGCCAAAACGGTAAAATCTTATTCGGTTACGTCATGACTCAACGAATTTGCATGTATCTCACAAAAAAGTAAAAGTTCAAAGAAAACCATATTTGGTATTAGACCTTAGAAGTCCTTCATGATATATGAGCTTATTGTTAATATGACATGACTAGAAGTGGGGGTTTATTGACGGCCAAAAATTAAAATATGAAAATATCTCGGTTAATATTCAATATAGAGAAAACATGTACATAGCAAAATTTATAGAACATTGCATTTTCAATAAGATTGATTCTATACAACTTTTCGATCCGACGCGTAACAACGGAGATATTTCGAATTTTCGAAATTCTCCCCCCTCTAAACCTACCCTCCCTAATGTCAGATTTTAACCGTCAACGATCTTAATCTTTAATTTTATACGAAACGCTTATATATTGAGTTTGGAAACGATTAAGCAAACGTTGCGACCGCTGGAGCGTTATTTAATTTCTAGATAGATTTATTATCGTCTTGATCGATACAGGCTGCAGATATCGGGTTTATATTCCCGCTACGGATCATCTGCAAAAACGTATCGCTACTAGCCAAAAGAAAATGGCTAAAGTGATTCCAAAAGGCAGGCCACAGAATCATAGGACTTGCTTGGTAAGTCGGACACCCTGACCGCTGTCAACGAGTCATCAAGACGAATTATTTCGGCTGAGGTTACAAATGAGCTACAGCCTTTGGGGTGTTGGAGGAGTGAGAGAGGAGAGATTTAATTGGCCCCCAGAGAGTAAGGGGCCATAACTCAGTGGGACTTAGACACTAGCCACTGAACAGCTCTAACTCCATCCAGTGGGTATCTTAATTAGAACAACAACCCTACAACTACAGTTATACAACAATGGGACTTTTCTCGTAATAAAACAGCACTCCCTTGATCTGAGGGGTTTACCTGCCGTTTGCATTATCCTCTGATTTAGATCTACGACGGACGAATGATTGCCATACTAAAGGGCTTAACAAGTTAGACCTAATGCACTGTCTTACCCGACTACGATTTAATGTTCTTTAAAGGTAAAAGTCCGTCAAGCAGGGGCTGCGTGAACTGAGCATGACACACTACTGATCTCTTCTCAACATATGCTCTCTATATCTAAAATTAAGTAAAAATCCGATGAGTAGAAGTGGGGTTTTGCCGAAGCCTAAAAACAAGAAAATAAGAAAAATTCCATTAATATTCGAGTTACGAAAAAATCCATAAAATAACAATTGTAGACCATCAATAGTTTAAGTAGATTAGTTCTATAACATTTAATAACATCTAACATCTTTCCAATAACAATTAACAACTTTAGTGTTGACTGAAACGGTTAAATATAGGGTATGGTATAGATCAAATAAACATTGAGTTAGAACGTAAAGTCCTGATAGCGTCATCATACAACAAATTTGCGTGTATCTCATATAATACAGGTCTTAGAATAAAGTGGTTCATGATATAACAGCTTACTGTTAATATGACATTAGTAGGAGGCTTACTTAAGGAGGAAAACTAAAAAATTCAAATATCTCGGTTAATATTCATGGCAGAGAAAATATGTATATACAGATAATTATAGGTTTTTCCAGCCTGGGTTAGTTGTAATTGCATATCAAGTTTCACAAAATTCGGTTCAGCCGTTTACGATTCTATAAAGGACATACACACAAACATTCATTTTTATATGTAAGATAAAAATTGAATTGGTTGTTCTTATTTATCTCTTTATCAAATGTTGAATAAGTGAGTTCATTCAGTGCTCAGGAAATTTACATTATTCCAGATAGATAGACTATCAATGAACCAATGAACCATTTTTCTTTATTCTTGAATTAAATTTGCTCACTCTACATACGGTTAGACTTAAAGAGTTAACTTCTTAAAGTAGAAAAGTTTTCAGACGCTTAATCCTCTAAGGAAACTTTAAAAAGGGCGAGCAAAATAAGTTATCCCTTTTCTATGAAAAGAAAATAAGGAGGAGAAAGGAAGATTATCGGAAGAGCAGGGCATATCTTGCCTGTTTATCAGATGGGGTAAATATAGGCTATTCATGAGAGTTGAACAGTATTAGAATGTCTAAGACAGAACACTGACAACGTGACCTGGCCAACATTGGCAGAAGGTAACGTTATGCTAAGCAGGGGGTGCATTGCTACTGCTTTAAGAAGGTGCTTCAGCCAAAGTATCCCATCCAACTACACGACATACCAATAAGGGCCACCTACTATCAAATTACCGTAGAACCTATGAATTTTAGAATGGAAGGCTCAACAACAGGCGGAGAATAAAAACAGGAGATCCGAGAGCGAAAGAAAAAGGGTACAATGAGTATTGCATATCAAATAGTAATAAATGTAAGCGTAAATAAACACCAATGGGGTTATGTACTCCAATAGAAAGGAATATACAAAGTAAAATCGTTATGAGCGTAACGCGACACAAATAATACTACATTTTTGAGGGTTCATGATTAGAATTGGAAGTCAGAGTAAACAAATAGTTTTTACAAAGCGTTGATTTATTATGAAGTGCACAGCAATTTCAATTCCTGAGTTACAACAAAAATAGAAGGCAATACAGAATACAACGATAAGTAACACTAAAAGTCAAATAAAAACAGAATTTAGCAATAATATCAAATAAAATTAACAAAGTCTCATCGAATCCATGAAAGAAGCATATTTCATTTTATTTTAAAAGCACCGCAACGTAGGTGATATTGCTGATTTAAATTTTTTTTAAAAATTGTAACTACTTATAGAGAAATAAGAAACTCAACACTACACAAAATAAAAATAATGAGAAAAAAAAACAACTTAAGACACAAAAAACAACAATAAAACCCGTAGTTAAAACCTATAAATATATAGAAGATAAAAAACTTTAAAATAAATAAAAACTGGTATTACATGGTAACAAAAGTTAAAATTGTTCTGAATAGTTCTGAACGTCCCAGTTGCTATTTTCTATTCATGTATTGTGTCTAACATTTTATGATTTTTTGAGCTGGCCGATGAAAATGCAATGTGTCCACAGACCAGTAAAGATCTGGTATAGGAATAATGAAAGTCCGTCACTCAGGGGCTGCGTAAAATAAAAAGATTGTGATCTCATCTCACAACGTATTCCCTATTACTATGTAAAACAACCGATGAGCAGAAGGCACTGGGTAGGGGTGGGGGGGGGGGGTTCTGAAGGCTGAAAACATGAAAGCACGAATTACTCACTACGAAAAAAATGCATAGTACGACAATTGCAGAGCATCAATAGTCTAACAAGATTGGTTCTATAACATTTTAAGATCCGTCTCATAATCTCTGACTTTTTGAATCCTCCCCCCTGTACGTCACCACTAATTTTATGTCCAATATCATACATAACCTTTAGTGTTGACTGAAACGGTTAAATATTGAGTTTAGTATAGATCAAGAAAATATTTTCGAAACAAGAACATAAAATCTTATCTGATAAAGTCATCTCACAAGAAATTTTCACTTATCTCGCACAATAAAGGTCTCTTGGAAATAATACTTGGTATTTATGCTTAGAAAAATCTGGTTAATGGTATAACAGCGTATAGCTTTTCTGGTATGAGTAGGAGTGGGGGTTTACTGAAGGGTGAAAACTAAAAAATGCAAGTACCTCGGTTAATATTTAAAATACAGCTGGGGAAATTAGAAAATTAAAATATCTCCGTTATTATGAGTCGGATGATGAAATGTTATAGAACCAAACTTGTTAAATTATTGATATTTTACAATTGAGAAGGTCTATTTAAAAAGGTAAACAACCTGGTATTGAGATATCGTGAGTGCAATATTTCACTTGTATATATCGTTTAACCTGGAACCTGTGCAACTTGAACTTCCAGTAATTAAATTAAGTTCAATTTTTGGTGATCTAATTTATGCAGAAATAAAAAAAAAATACGTTAAAAATATTAAATGAACTCCTTTTAAATATTACCTTACATACGCCCTTTTTCGGGAGATGGCTGGCAGTCTAGTTTTTCATAAGCCAATTTTACATAGATATGTTTTCATTCGCGCTTATTGCATAGACATTGCACTGTGATCTGATAATATTGAATGAGAACTAAAATAAAAAAACATTTACAGCTATATGTAGAAAGTTAGTTTTTTAATAAAATAGTACTGTATAAGAAACGTTACTGTATGGGATCCTCTTTTCTCAGTGAAATTATTTTTCCCTGAATGACACGAAGGCGTTTCTCAGAAATTTGGTAAAGGCTGAGTAAAAATTTGAGACAAACATTAATAGGAGTTCCGCTATATTTTACTAAATAGTTGCACAGTATGTCTCTGTGTTTTTGTGCTGGTACACAGTGAATGGAATCACTATAAGGTGTCCTGCAAGAAGTGTGTCTCGTACTTAATCGCAATCAAAAAACTGATCAAACAAATTCTCTTGCTCATTTGCAGTAACTTTAATTCGAAAGGTTTCTTTACAACAGTTCAATATCGAGATAAAGTTCTTATTATCCATCCTACCTTTTGTTGAAGTAAACTGTTCACCCGAATATCGTTTATTCTTATTGTTTTTGCGATCTTGAAAAGATTCATTTTTCCTTTTTTTTCGTCTGTTCAGTTTTGAAAATACGTTCATCACTAATAACTTCTTCCAAATTGCTCATTTTTAAAAAGGACAGCAACAAACAAAACTAGCAAAATACAACCTCACAATTTACACTCCATTCATTCAAACAGGCGGTAGAAGGTGAATTAAAGAGATGTAAACACGAAATTTCGTACGGATATAAAAGAGACCACAAGGAATCTAAAAATACCATTTCCCCAAAAAGGACGGATACCGCAATACGCCCTTTTTACATAGACTAGTATTAAACGATTTATTCGTACTTTCTTGTTTTCATCCTTTCGAAAACCCCTCCCCCCTATACTCACTCATTGTGGCTTCAGATAGAAACAGAGAATATGTGGCACACTGAGATCACAGGCTTCTTATGGGAGAAGGTGACGGACTTTCAAAGCCCAGCCGGATCAGCTGCCCTAGGTAGAGTGGAATCTGAAGTAAGTAGATATGATATAAGAGTAGCTGTAGATGAGTGAGTAGGAAGGGCGAAGGCTGCTTGCGTTGCATCGTTACCTAGCCCCTGGGCCTGACTCAAGTGCAGGGGGATCAGGCACTCAACAACTCATTCTTATGCACATAGTCCCTCTCATATAGCACTCTATATAACAAGGAAGCTGCACTCACCTACACGCACTAGCCAACACCGAGGACTCTCTTACCTGCAAAAGAAAGAATGAAGTCAGTTTGGTACAAAGTCATTAGCAACAAAATATAAATTAAGATCTTAGAGCAGGTCTCTAAATGACTACATAATGACCTAAATCACGTTGCCATGGAGTTTTTTTTTTTTGAAATGATTTTACTTTCTTCTCTGTGAGAGAAGAGTCAACGTCTGAGCTGTTAAGGAAGGCAGATTGTGCTGGTTAGGGAAAGCCAAGGGGTGAGAGCCCTTGAAACATCAGTCACGCAGGGGCTGCGTAAACTGAGCAGATTTCCCACGTGCTGGTATAACAAACTATTAACCTCTTCATTCACGCATATTTTCTATTTCTAAGTAAAACTCCGAATAGAGAAGTGGGATTTTATTGAACGCTGAAAAGGAGAAAGTACAAACAGTTCGCTTTATAAGTATGCTACGAAAAAATGAATAGAACAAATGTAGATCATTAATAGTTTAGCAAGATTTTGGATTTATAACGTTTTTTCTATAAAAAGAAATATTATGAATATTAGAAGTCATATAATAAAAATCCGTCACGCAGGAGCTGCGTAAACTAAGCAGATTTCCAACGTTCTGGTGGTACATCACCACTGTGATCTCATCTCTATTTCTATGTAAAAACCCGATGAGAAAAACGGTGTTTGGGGGGGGGTGGTTGGGGTTACTGAAGGCTGAAAACAAGAAACTACAAATAATTCGCTTAATATTTGAGTTACGAAAAAATATATATAGAACAACAATTGTAGATCAATAGTTTTTAACAAGACCGGTTCTATAAGATTTTTCCGATCTGACTCGCAATAACAGAGATATTTTGAATTTTTAACCCCTTACCGTATACCCCACCACTCCAACCCCCAATTTCATCCAGTAACTAAGAAGAGCTCTAGTGTTGAATGAAAGAGTTAAATATCGAGTATGGCGTAGAAGAAATAAATATCTTCGATTCAGGATCCCAAAATCTTAATTGATGACGTCATCACACTACGTATCTGCATGTATCTCACACAGTAAATGCTCATTGAAAACATATTTCGTATTTAAGCTAGGAATAAAGTGGTTCATAATATAACAGATTATTGTTAATATGACAAGAGAAGGACAGGCGGTTTACTGAAGGCTGAAAACTAAAAAATGCAAATATCTTCGTTAATATTAAAGATAGTTAATAAAATAAAAATATTTATAATATGACGTATTTGCAATAAGATTGTTTCAATACAATTTTTCGTTTCGACGTTTAATAATGAAGATATTTCATATTTTCGAAATTTCCTTCCTTTATGCCCCCCTCGCATTAGTCCGATTTATGTCATTAACGAACTTGGCATTCCTTTTCACATCAAAGGATTAAATATCGAGTTTGGTTGCTTAGCGAAAAGAACTGCGATCGCAACAATCTAACAAAGTACATATACACCTTATTTTGAATTGACTTCATTTTCGTAATCGCCTTCGTAAGATTGATGGACATTTGAGGAAATGTTTCGAAAATCGCATCATGAGTACAACCACAATTGCTGATTTCTCTCAAGGAAGATCTGCTAAAAGCAAAATTCGCAACGTATTTGCATTTATCTTAAAAACTTAAAAGTTTAATGAGAACAATATTTGCTATTTAAGCTTCAAATCAAGTGCTTCATAACATAATAGAATATTGTTAATATGAGATGAGTAGGAGCGGGGCTTTACTGAAGACCGAAAACTAAAAAATGCAAATATCTCAGTTAATAATCAAGATAGTGAAAAAATGTACAAAACAACATTTATAGAACATTACATTTTCAATAAGATTGGCTCTATACAATTTTTCGATCCGATGCATAATAACGGAGATATTAAGGATTTGCGAAATTCTCCCCCTCTAAATCCCCTCCTCCCTCTTGTCCGATTTCAGCCGTTAACGAACTTGATCTTTCTTTTTGTATAAAACGATTATATATCAAGTTAGGTAACGATAAGACAAAAATTGCGACCGCTAGAGCGGTAACAGACAAATATATATATATATATATATATATATATATATATATATATATATATATATATATATGTTTGTGTGTGTGTGTGTTTTTTAGCAGATTTCCCTTCAGGGAAATAAGCTATTGAGGTCGTTCTCATGACGCGATTTTCGAAATTTTTCTGCAAATGTCCATCGATCCTACCCAGGAGATGACGAAAATGAGGTCCGTTCAAAATTATATATATATATATATATATATATATATATATATATATATATATATATATATATATATATATATATATATACGTATATATATATATATATATATATATAGACAAGTAGATAGATAGATAGATAGAAGATGGACCTCATTTTCGTCATCTCTGGGTAGGATCGATGGACATTTGAAGAAAAATTTCGAAAATTGCGTCATGAGTACGACCTCAATAGCTGATTTCCCTTAAGAGAAATCTGCTAAAAGTACTTGGAATCAATGATTCTTAAAATCGTTAAAACTTCTAGCAATAATACACTAGCAAAAGGCTTTAAATCAAATTAGGAAATCTGGTTGTGTGTGTGTTGGACTAGCTCACTGCTGCATATATCACGACAAGATTTATCACCGTGTCTCCTGTCATTCGCAGTTTTTCTAATATTTTTCTTCTTTCAGTCTATTCAATTTCAACATCCCACTAAATCAACTCATTATTTCAAGCCCTTGTTCCCACTTCAATATGAACTGTTGACAAATCAGAATTTTGATTAATGGATTTCTAATTTTAAATATTGAGTAATTCGTATCGGTCGCTGTTTAAACATTTTTATAGAGTTACTCCTGAAGGTTTGAAAAGTTTTAACATCTATCTATAAACAAATTTATTTTATTTATTTATATTTTTAATTATCCTTACCGAGGAGATGGAAAATCTTCTACTGATGTTAATAGTTACATTCTGCCGCATTTGTTAATAGTATATAAAAATATATAGATAGATTTAAACTCATAATAATATTTCCATTATTATGAGTCGGATAGAAAAATGTTATAGAACAAATCTTCGTAAGCTATTAATACTTTATAATTTCTGTTGAATTCAATTTTTCGAAGCATGACTATAAAGCGTTTGCCTTAATCTCACATGGTAAACCAAGAATGCCGAGTTCGATTCTCGCCTGGGTATGGGAATTTATTTAGTGACGAACTAAGGCTCATAAATAGCTGAGTACACTAAATCCATTGTACTCAAGCGGTAATTCTGGTGAGGAAAGAGAGATGTATATTCAATATTGAAGACAGAACGCAATGTCCTCGTTCAAATGAATAAATTAATTTTAAATTGCCAAGTAAAATTGAATGGAATTGTCAAATAACATTCATAGCACGCAAGTAAATGATAATTTAGGTGACTTTTTAGTAGATTTCCCTTAAGGGAAATCAGCTATTGAGGTCGTACCCATGACGCGATTTTCGAAAGATTTCTTCTATCCATCCTACCCAGGTGATGTCGAAAATGACGTCTGTTCAAAACCATATACATATATAATTGTATAGATGATTGTTATAAAACTCGATATTTAATCGTTTTATGTAAAACGAAAGATAAGTTCGTTAATGTCTGAAATCGGGAGGAGGATTAGGGTGGGGGATTTTCGAATATCCGAAATATCTCTGTTAGTTTACGTCGGATCGAAAAATCCTATAGAACCAATCTTATTGAAAATTAAACGTACTATACATATTGGCATGTGCAAATATTCTCTATCTTGAATACTAACCGAGATATTTGCATTTTTCAGTTTTCAACCTTCAGCAAACCCCTACTTCTACTCATACCATATTAATAATAAGCTGTTATATCATGAACCACTTCATTCCAAGGTCAAACACCTGATATTGTTTTCATTGAACTTCCACTTTGTGAGATATATGGAAATACGTTCTGTTGACCTCCCCTTCTTTTGTTCTTTGACTGCTAAAATTTTGAGTGACTGAGATAAAAAGTATTCAGATTCATTAAAAAATACAGTACTAGACTGTACTGCAAATAGTTTGCAAAAGATGAATGTTATATTCAGATATATTTCAGTAATTATTTTTTTTCCGGTGAAGAATATTTAACAGCTCAGACGCTTTCCGTTGGGAGGATATTAAAATTGACTGAATGATTTCTCATTACCGTTTGTATTTATTCACTTAATATTCAAGATGGTGTTAAGTGTTACCAGTATATAGATTTATATATTGTAAAACTTCAAGTGGGAAATCGCTTAGTTTACGCAGCCCCTGAGTGACGGACTTTTTCTTCTTATTTTTCTTTATGATAAGGGTTCTTCCAAGGAGTATCTATGAATAGCATACCTATTCTGGTTTCTAGCACATTCTTATTTTAATAAAGACTTTAACGGCCAAAGTAAACTGACGCTATATTTCAGAGGCAGATGTTGTTTAAACAATGAGACCTAGGGCTGAAGTTAAATTCAAATTCTAAATGTATCATTTCATTGAACCTTATTTTGCATTGAACAGATTTTTCTATAGGGAAATCAGTTGACTGAGGTTTGTTCTCATGATAGGATTTTCGAAAAATATCTTAAAAAGCCCATCGATCCTACCCAAGGGATGACGGAAATGTGTTCAAAACTATATATATATATATATATATATATATATATATATATATATATATATAAATATATACAAAAGGTTGGCTGTATATATGTATACAAAAGTTTTATCTGTCATAATGTTGGTTTGATCGTTACGAAACTTGTCATTTAAAGGTTTTACGTAAAAAAAAAAAAATATCAAGTTCGTCAATGACCAAAATGGACTAGTGGGAGCGAGGGGGGAATTTTGTAAATTCCAAATGTCTCCGTTATTATATGCCAAAAAATTGTACCAATCTTATTACAAGTTTAATATCCTATGTTTCCACTATCCCGATTATTGATCGAGATATAAGCATTTTTTGTTTTCAGTCTTCAGTAAACTCTTACTCATGCCATATTAACAAGAAGCTGTTATATCATAAACCACTTTATTTGAAGTTTAAATACCAAATATTGTCTTCATTGTACAGCTCTTCTGCGAGATACATGCAAATACGGAGCGTGTAGACGTCATAAATTAAGATGTTCCACACACACACACACACACATATATATATATATATATATATATATATATATATATATATATATATATATATATATATATAGTTTTGAACGGACCTAATTTTTGTCATCTGCTAAGTAGGATCGATGGACATTTGAAGAAACTCATTTCTCTCAAGGGAAATCATCTAAAACTTAGTAACTCTGCTTAGTTTACGCAACCCCTGAGTGAAGAACTTTTTGTTAGTAGCCAATGGTGGCATAATACACGTTATAATGTTTAAACTTCTTTATGCCCCTCACAAGTTATACACCACCATATTTAACTCCCTGAGTTGCAGAAAATATAAGTGGTACTGATATTAAATCAATTAATTCTTTTAACTTATTATTAATAGTAAACTTATATAATAGATTCTTTGTAAAGATCAAATTTTGTTAACAATCACTCTCATTATTCAACTTGCACTTTTCATTCATTGACATGCATTGTTATTAGATTCAAATTAATTTATTGGATTATGTGATAAACTTGTCTCCAATCGAAAGAGACAAGTTACTTGCTTTAAGTTTTATTAAATAATAAAAGTTTTATTATTTAATAGAAATCATAAGACATTATATTATATAAAATTTAAACTTTTATTAGTTTTATTATTTAATAAGTTTTATTTAATTATATAATTTATTTCAGATTTTATAATTTTTATTTTATGCTTAAAAACATTTGATAATGTTCTTCAAGTGTTTAAAAATAGTCACGAAAGGTCAAATTAGTTTTAAACGATAGTTGTGTAGATTTACAACTATGAAAATAATACGCTTTTCTCAAAATGTTTATTTTTTGTGAGTTTATGTACTTGTACTTCAGAAGTCTTGTATTACTGAATAGTATTCTTCCAAACAAAACGAGTATAAATAAGATGAAATGATTTCAGGGATGCTCAGTATAGAACATGAAAAACAACCCCTATGGAAAAATCGGCTCCTGAAAAGGAGAAGTGGATAGACGGCTGATTCCCCAAACTTTATCGAATTGCAATAAATAAGGGGGCTGGTGGCCTTAGGAGACCCCTTTTTGAAAAATTGTACCTCGAGAGAGAGAGAGAGAGAGAGAGAGAGAGAGAGAGAGAGAGAGAGAGAGAGAGAGCGAGAAGGGGGGGAGAGGGGAGAGGGTATGGGAGAGGGAGCCTGTGGCCTCCTCTTGTAAGTTTATGTTAGGCATTTTTGTATGGTGGAGCACACCTGGCGTCCGTAAAGCACGGTTACGACAATCGATGGTAGCGGCCCTTATCTTGGGAGAACAGACCTCTGGATTCACACAGCCCTGTCCTCTACCACTTACCTTCTACCGCTCCTGATGCCACTTTATTAACAGGGCCACTCCAAAGCCCTCTACCGTCTAAAGGCTCAATGGATTGGATCAGACCGGCACTGAAAGGGTTAAGGTAGACCCTAAATAGTCATCTGAAACTTATTCCTCCGCATCCGATGGAAATCTCTTTATAGTAAGTAGGAGGAGGGTATTGCCTTCTGGAATACGAAAAGCCCCTCACCTGTTTAAACTCAACAGATTTCACACGCACTTGTATCATCAACCAAAATATATTCAAATCATTTATAAAACCTTCATCACGCAGGGGCTGCGTAAACTAAGTAGATTTCCCACGTGCAGTAATGGGGGCTACCGACGGCTGAAAACAAGAATGTCTAATAACTCCCATAATATTTGAGTTAATAGAAACAAGTAAAGAGCATCTATAATTTAACAAGATTGTATCCATAACGTTTTTCGATATAACTCATAATAACGGAAATACTTTGAATTTTGGAATTAACTCCCCACCAATTACTGGTCCGATTTCAGCCACTAACTAACATGATTTATAGTTTTGAATGAAACAGTTAAATATGGAGTACGGTGTAGACCAAATAAACATTTGCGAGTTAAAAATGTGTAATGTCACCGTTTAATGACATCGTCACTAAAAGTAAAAGTTCAATGAAATCAATATTTGGTATTTAACCGTGGATTGAAGTGGTTCCTGATATAACAGCTTATTGATAATATGACATGATTATGACTGAAGGCTGGAAACAAAAAATACAAATATCTCGATCAATATTCGCGATAGAGAAAATAAGTATTTGACAAAATTAAATTAAATTTTATAGGTATAGATAGTTTCTATATAATTTTTCGATCCGATGTATAGTAACGGATATATTTCGAGTTTGGTGACGACAACAAACAAAAATTGCACCAGCTAGAGCGTGCCAGACAAGTATATATAATTTTGAACGGACCTCATTTAAATCATCTCTTAGGTGTATAGAATGACATTTGATGAAATTTTTCGAAAATCGTGTCATGAGTACAACCTCTATAGCTGATTTCTCTTAGGGGATGAAAAAGGCTATTAAATTATCTGGAGAATAAGATTTCCTAAATCTTACATTGGTTATTCACATAAATGGATGTCTTCTCTAGAACAATTAAGATTCATCGCCATTGTGGCGGCATCTTAAATAAATAAATAAAATAAATAATAGACCAATTAATCTGGTTGACTGCTTGTCTTAATTCTTTAATCTTAATAAGCTGTCATGGGTCCAGGTTATTTGACTAACTTTGACTGGTACATGTATACAACAGCAGTTATGGGTAATTAAATTTTCAATAAGATTAGCTCTTTACAATTTTTCGATCCGAAGTATAGTAACGGAGATATTTTGGAATTTTGTAAATCCCACCCCCCTCCCTCGGTTTTTTAAAGCCGTTAAGTAATGCTTATATATCGAGTTTGGTAACAATATGACAAATATAGCTACTGCTAGAGGAGTAACAGAAAAACATACATATACAATTTTGAACGAATCTCATTTTCGTCATCTACTAGGTAGGATCGATGGTCATTTGAAGACATTTTTTTGAAAATCGCGTCATGAGTTCAACTTCAATAGCTGATTTCCCTTAAGGAAAATCTGCTAAAACTAAACCCGTGAAAGTGGCCCACATTTGGTACGTAGCTAGCTGGAGGACTCGAAAAAATTCAGAAGCAGGAATATCTTATAAATAAAGTTGAAGTGCATGTTTTCTCTCTCCCGAGCTAATCGGCAGTAATATATAAAATAGATTGTAAAATAAGCGTCCTCAATGGCTATTATACAGCAAAGCACTTGATGATGGCACGTTAGTGCCCAAAGGCCTTGTGCTTTAATAAAGAAATTGGTGATAAGACTTCCTGTTATTAAGAACTGTTTCCCAGGACAACATATGAATTATAAAATAAGTTCTTTGCGTTTTTACTGGTGATTACAATAAAAACTTCAGATTCTTGTAAATATTTTTAATCAATTATATATGAGCCAATTTGATCTATTACATGTTGCTATCTTTCAGGTAATTTTTTACCTCCAATAACTTCTCAGATTATTCGCAACGGACTCCTCTATGTGCATTTTTCAGCCCTCAAGCGAATATCTGTTGGGACAAGGTTGGTGAATAGGGTGGCTGTGGGATTACATCACAGCCGAACTCCAATATTTTCTGCCGGGGCTGCAAAGACACCTGAGGACGGCCGTTAATGTGATGGGAAACTATGGCATTTGCTTTTCTCTTCCATTTTGAGCAAGCAAACCACTTAAAGATAAGGAGGCTAGGTTGAAACTGATGCATAAAGGCACTTTAACTAACTTTTTGTTGAATATGTTAACATTATTGATAACGTAAACATGATTTTATAAACACAGAGAGGATTAAATTTAAATATTGATAAACACTACGAACTTATTTTACAACCCAGCACATATTGCATCTATTTGCTGATTACACTTGAAGGAAATATGTTTAAACAAATAAACCAGAACATTTGGAAGAGCTAAAATTAATAAAAGCCTCAGGTGGCAGGGAGAGCAACTCTTGGTACCCTGAAATAAATCGACGCAAAGGACTGCCTGTTGGAGAGGACGCGCAGATGGCGACCCTCACATATGTCCTCTTATTTAAATACGATTTTCGTAAATCAAACAAGATGGTGTAAGGGGATGCAAGGGGGAGGCTAACATTATAGGAATGCAGTAAAAGCCCTTCCCAGCCCTCCTTCGAGCAGGCCTATTATCGTTATGTAGCAGATTTCATATCACTCTAACAGTTCCTATTAGACTTTACGATATACATTACATTAAGGAGTAAGAAAATCAGATTCAATCGGTTTATTAAAATATATTAAAGGGCGGGCAAAGGGCGTGAAACATAAAGTCTGTACATAGGGGCTGCATAAACTAAGCAGATTTCCGTTTGTACCGAAATGTTATACTTAGAGCATGGCTGAATTTATACTTTTCCCCGGAAAACGTGAGCTATATACAGATGTAGTTAATTCAGGACGCTTTATATCAAATTGGAAGTAATTGGTTTACGTTAGAAGTAACGTTAGTTTATCAGTAGAAATTTCATTGATTTATTTCCTCTTTGTTTGACTAAAAGGGGCTTATATACATCAAAGACTTAACTATATCAGCCTGGCTTAGTTCATGTACAATCAGCGAACAATGTCACTTGTCGGGTAATATTGTATAAAATACAGCTAATAGGATTAAGAGATTGTTACCCCAAACACAGAAAATTTGCTCCATCAATATCTACTACAATATACATAGCTTCGGAATATTTTGTTTTCTTTTATTTTTACAATAATCGCATTTCGCGACTCGGGCGATTTAGCGACGAATCAGTTAAATTCCAATAATCACTTTATTATATTTACGTAAGTATGCTCATTTCTGCAAATATTTTCAGTATTGTCCTACATTATAATTTTTTGAAAATGTTATGTTTCGAGTAGTTTGATACTGATCAAAACAAAATTACGACCGCTAGAGCGTTAACTGATATATATATATATATATATATATATATATATATATATATATATATATATATATATATATATATATAGTTTTGAAGGGACCTCATTTTCGTCATCTCCTGGGTAGGTTAGATGGACATTTGAGGACACTTCAAAATTCGCGTCAAGCGTAAAACCTCAACAGCAGATTTCCCTCTAGATAAATCTGCTAAAATCCCCGCAAAGGAAGAATATCACCCGTGAATCCCGCTAACACCAGGCGGGTCACTCTTTACATGTCTCCGGGAACATGTATCTTAAGTAAAGGGTTTTTAAGACAATTGAAAGTGACTTGCATGAGAAGATATAGTAATGTCTGGTATTTAGTTTGTCTGGCCAGATGTATCTAAAAAGGTCCCGTAAAAATCATCCTGATCCTTTTACATGAAAGGCTTATATATCGTAATATAGTAATTAACGAAATTGATCTTTATTTTTTCATAAAACGTTTAAGTCTGGAGTTTGGTAACGGTCAAACCGTTATCTTTATATATATAATTGTACTGTACGTGTGTATGTCACTGAACTCCTCCTAAACAGCTGGACCGATTTGATTGAAAAATGTTTTGTATGCGTTAGGGTGACGCTATGGATGGTTTAGATTCACAAATCGGCCCAGCGGATGGAGCAGGAGTGGGGGTTGTAAGGAAGGCCAAAAATTAAAAATAGCGATATTTCGTTTCCTATTGGTTTTTCGCCAAATATGCACAGGTTAAAAGTTGTTTATGTTGTTATTTAGAGAAACTTTTGTTATAATCACTTTTGTAATATAACAAAGTTTAAACGAGATAAACTCTAAAAAAGTAAAGTGGGAGCCAACAATTTTATTGGGCACTAACGATTGAACCGAACTTAACAAAACTTGGTATGTGAATTAGCATTAATTTTTCCATGGTTAAAAGCAATATTATTTATTTTAGGTTCGAACGGGAGTGGCGGTTATAAGGGAGGTCTGAATAAAAAATTCGCGATATTTCATTTTCTGTTTGTTTTTAAGCAAACGTGCACTTAACAACAGTTGTTTTTTGTCTCATTAAAAGTAGCTTTTGTTTTAAACATAATATTATTAAATTTAATATCCTAATCGCTTGAAATATCATGCAGGACAACGTTTATCGGGTCCGCTAGTATATATATATATATATATATATATATATATATATATATATATATATAATTATATATTATATTATTATATATTAAATATAAAATAGAAGGGACATCATTTTCGTCATCTATTAAGTAGGATCGGAGGACACTTGAAGAAAATTTTCGAAAATTGCGCCATGAGTACAACCTGAGTAGCTGATGTCCCTTAAGGGAAATCTACAAAAAAAGAGATAGAAGGGTACACGTATCGTATGTAATGGGTTTTGGGAGCCAATTGAAAGTGACATCCTCGGGAAGGACGGGAGATGATAATGTCTTTTTAGCATCTCCGGCCAGATTTATCCGAAGAGGTCCTGTGAAAATGATCAGCTGTTTAATGAGTACTAATCTAAGCTCATCATCATTGCTATGCGGTGTTGTAGATGGGCAGAATGTTGGGCCGGATGGAGGCGATAAGCTGCGACAGACTTGCTAGAAATGTGACTGCTCAGCGCTGGCCCAGACTTCGTGGAACTGCAGCTCACCTGACTGGCTCAGCATCTTACAGCTCTCCGTAAACACCTTCTCCGCTGCTCCGGCTCTCAATTCCCAAGAGCAGCAAACAATGCCGCAATCTCTCATCGGCCTAAAGTCTTGCCTCATGAAACCCCCAGTACCTTCATAAAAAGTCCGTCACGCAGGGCTGCGTAAACTCAAGCAGATTTCCCTCGAGAAGTTTAATAATAGGTAAACCTACATACGGCTACCATAACACCACCGTGAATATTAAGTGAATAAATACAAACGGTAATAAGAAATTTTTCCCCTCCCTTTCCGGCGGGAAGCGTCTGAAATGTAAACAAACTGCCATCGGCTTCCCGGAAAGAAAAACAATAACTGAAACATATCAGAATATAAAATATTAATTTTATTGAAAATTATATACAATACCTGGTACTGTAATTTATAATGAATCAGAATAATTTTTATCTCAATCAATCAAATTTTTGAAGTCCAAGAATTTAAGACAGAGAGGGGTGGGTGTCACAAGATCATATTTGCATGTATCTCGTATAATAAAGGCCTCTGGAAAACAATATTTGGTATTTAAGCTTCGAATAATGTGGTTTATTATATAACAAAGTGTGGTTTATGTAAAATGAATTGAAGTGGAGGTTTACAAAAGGCTGAAAACTGAAAAATCCAAATTTCTCGGTTAATGCTCAAGCTAGAGAATAAATGTATATAACACTAATTATAGTAAATTTAATTTGCAATAAGATTGGTTGTATAGAATATTTCGATCCGACGTATAATAACGGAGATATCTGGAATTTTCAAAATTCTCTCCCTCTAAACCCCCTGGTACGATTTCAGCCGTTAACGAACTTGATCTGTCTTTTTACATAGAACGACTAAATATCAAGTTTGGTAACGATTAAACAATAATTGCGACCGCTAGAGCTGTAAAAGGCAAATATATATATATATATATATATATATATATTTTCGTCATCTCCTAGGTACGATCGATGGACATTTGAAGAAAAATTTCGAAAATTGTGTCATGAGTACGACCTTAATAGCTGATTTCCCTTAAGAGGAATCTGCTAAATCCCAAAACAAATTCAGAAGGTGCATAAACCAAACAGATTTCCCAAGAGCTGGTAAATGTCAGAATGATGATTCCAACCGACCAACTATTTTAGCAGATTCCCGTAAGGAAAATCAGCTATTGAGGTCGCCCTCATGACCAGAGTTTCGAAATATTTCCTCAAAACTTCATTGATTGAGGAAATGATGAAGAGGAGGATGATATATATCAGTTACCAATCTAGCGATCGTAATTTTTGTTTAATCATTACCAAACAGTATATGTAAACGTTTTATGTTAAAATAAAGATCAAGTCTTAACAGCTGAAATCGGACGGGGGAAGGTGGAAATTTCTAAATATCTTCGTTATTATACGTCGGATCGAAAAAATGAACAGATCTAATATTATTGCCAATGTAATTACCTATAACTATTGATATATACATATTTACTCTTTCATGAATATTAATCGAAATATTTGGATCTTTTAGTTTTCAACCCTGAGTAAAAACCCGCTCCTACTCATGCAAACAACAATGGATCTATCCTAATCTTATATACCAAATATTGTTTTCAAGAGACCTTTGTTATGCGAACAAATTTGTTGTGTGATGGCGTTTTCAATTATGAATTAACGCTGTCTCGAAAATATATATTTGATCTACAACATACTCGATGTTTAACCGACTCAGTCAACACTATAGATCATTTTGGTAATAGGGTGAAATCAGACATGGAATAGTGAGGATTTAGAGGGGGGGGGGATTTGAAAATTCAAAATATCTCGGTTATAACTAGTTGGATCGTAAAATGTTATACCACCAATCTTGTTAAACTAATCGTGGTCCACAACTGATGTTTTTCATGCATTTTTCGAAACTCGAGTATCAAATAGTTATTTGTATTTTCTTGTTGTCAATTGTGTTCAATTACCCTTCCTCCCCCTTCTAATCATCGGTTTTTTAGATAGAAATCGAGAATATGCGGTGAGATAAGATCAGTAGTGTGTTACACAAGCACCTGGCAAATCTGCTTCGTTTACGCAGCCCCTGCGTGACAGAATTTTTTATTTCTACCGTAATAAGAAGCATATGTAAACAGGAAATAAAAAAAGTCCGTCACGCAGGGGCTGCGTAAACTAAGCAGATTTCCCACGTGAAGTTATACAATAGAGAAATTTCCATAGGAGAGCCGAACGGTTACGGCAAAGGGCCGAACTAGCTTTTCGCGGGAAATTCAAAAATCCGGTATCGGCCCAAATTTCATAAAAATGCAAATATCTCGGTTAATATTCAAGATAGAGAATAAATGTATAAAACAATATTTATAGTAAATGTAATTTGCAATAAGATTGACTCTTGAAACTTGGTCTTTTTTTTTACATAAAACGACTAAATATCGAGTTTGGTAACGATCAAACAAAAATTGCGACCGCTAGAGCGGTAACAGACAAATATATATATATATATATATATATATATATATATATATATATATATACTAGCTCAGATACCCGGCTTCGCCCGGGAATTCATTTGAGGCTGAATGGTGATGGTACTTTTTAGCAGGCTTTACATTGCACAATATTTTGACATTTACCCGTCCCAGTGTTTAGGATTGATACCCATCTTTGCCGTGGATTTGCTAATAATAGAATATTTGTTCGATAAGACTTCACTGTCTTCGATATTTTTATATTTCCCGTCTCTTATACATGTAAATAAGGTGAATTTTTATTTCAGGCCTTCCTTATAACCCCCCTCCCATTCGAACCTAAAAATTTTAATATAACTTATAATCATGGAAGAATTAATGCTAATTGACATACCGAGTTTTGTTAAGTTCGGTTCAGCCGTTAGTGTCCGCTAAAGTTTTAACGTATAACTCATTTATACTTAGGTATACGACAAAAGTGTATATAACAAAAGTTACTCCAAATAGCAAAATAAACAACTTTTGTTATGTTTATATTTGCGGAAAAACCAATAGGAAACGAAATACCACTATTTTTAATTTCAGGCCTCCCTTACAACCCCCACTCCTGCCCGTCCCTAGAAATGTTGGTATGGCTTATTACAATGAAGGCGATAGTGCTAATGCACATACCGAGTTTTATTTAGTTCGGTTGAGTCTTTTTTGGCAAATAATATTGTTGACTCCCGCTATAATTTTTAGCGTATAACGCATTTAAACTTCGGTATACGACAAAAGTGTATATAACAAAAGTTACTCTAAATAACAAAATAAACCACTTTTGTTATTTGCATATTTGCCGAAAAACCAATAGAAAACGAAATATCGCTATTTTTAATTTCAGGCTTCCCTTATAACCCCCACTCCTGTTCGCCTCAGAGAAAATTAATATAGCCTAAAGTCTAAGTTGGGTTAGTAGTAATATACATACCAAGTTTCATAAAATTCGGTTCAGCCGTTTATGCGTGAAAAGGTAACAAACAAACAAACAAACAAACAAACAAACAAACAAACAAACATACACGAAAGAAACAAAATGCAGATTTGGTGTCTATGACATGTGAAACGAAAAGTTATCTTGAAATTTCGCGAAAAAAATCAATGTACAGAGAGAGGTTAACTTATATATATATATATATATATATATATATATATATATATATATATATATATATATATATATACAGTTTTGAACGGACCTCATTTTCGTCATCTCCTGGGTAGGATCGATGGACATTTGAAGAAACATTTCGAAAATCGCATCATGAGTACAACCTCAATAGCTGATTTCCCTTAAGGGAAATCTGCTAATACAAGTTGGGTATGAGACGTTTAGTTGAGTCGGTTGCTCAAAGTGAAAGTAGGATCCGAGAAATGGTGGGTTTGCTGAAAACAGAATACTAAAAATTGCAAATATATTGGTTAATGTTCGAGACAAAAAAAGAATCATTACAATACATTAATAGAAAATTAAATTTTAATTCGAATTATCATATACAACTTTTGGTTACGATTCGTAATAACTCAGATATTACGAAAATTCTCTTTCGAAAACGTCACCCCCCCCCCTTCATGATCCAATATAATCTTTGTTTTTGGCAAGAAACTGTTGAACACATATCGTATTAACAAAAAAAATGTCATCTAAAACATAAAACCTCAAAAGAAGAAGTCACAGCGTACATATTTCAAAAAGTAGACTCTCATAGTAAAAGTGGAATAACAAACGTATTTGTCATTCAAATTTAAGCTTGGAATAGAAAGATTCATGATACATCAGCTCATTTTTAATATATTTTTAGCAGAAATGGGGGTAGTCTGAAGACTTAAAACTTACATCCACGTTAATATTTGAGATACAGAAAAAAAAGAAATGAACAATCACAACATGGACATTTGAAGAAATTTTTCTTCAAGTGAAGAAATTTTTCTTCAAGAGTGCAACCTCATTAGCTGATTTTCCTTAAGGGAAATCTGTCAAAAAAGAGATAAAAATTTAAAACATGTGTTAGTGTATGTATGAATAGTTTTTGCAATTCTTGGTGGAAATTAAAGACCACACCCATCTGTTAATGGAGGCCTCGAGATATGATACAAATGCCACAGTTATTTAGGGTAGCATATTAATAAATGTTATTCTTATTCTGGACCCAATATTATTTATATGTTCTTCAAATTTTATAGCAAGGGTCTCCAATAAAAAACATTTTTTCGGTGCAAACTTTATTGAAACTGCCCTACATGTTTCTTGGCTTATTTACCACCTGTTCAGGGGCTGTCCCTTTTTAAAGAAAAAATTATTAATATCATTAATTTAAAATATCCCTGAATAATTCTTAATAATAATACAATATATAGCAAAAGAATTATTGAGGGATGTGTCAAATTAATGTTATTAATAATTTTTTTCTTTTAAATGGGATAGCCCCTGAAGAGGTGGCAAATAAGCCACGAAGCATGTAGGGCAGTTTCAATAAACTTTTCACCGAAAAAATCTTTTTTTATTGGAGACCCTTGCCATAAAATTTGAATAATATTTTAATAAATAATATGAAAACATTATATTAAAAAAAAATTGTTTTTTTGTATAACGACCATAATCTCTGATTTTGTATATTCAATGTTAATTAGCTCTAACAAGGCTTCCTGCTGATGGTTTACATTCAAATTCAACTATCTTAGTCTAGTCCTTTAATGATTTCCAACGAGATTAAATAGCACAAGCCCAAATGGTATAAATAACTGTGACGTCATTAATAATTATTAAAATACACTATTATGTTATTTATCATTATTGACGACTCAATTTAACTTTGAAGTTACTTTATATATTTATTTTACGAGCACAAAATCTCACTTTTCGGATTTATTGATGCCTATAAATAAGAGAGGAGACAGCCTGTTGTGGTGGGGGAGGGGGAAACTTTCATATATATTTTACCGAATCCTATAGATTTTTTTTTTTTCTATTCGCAGGAGGCAGAGAGAATTGTGGTTATTAGACGCTGGTGAGATGTCCACTTAAATCTGGGGCACGACCGCTATATCTCCCCTAGGCCTGGTTATTTCTGAGTTAGGGGAGCAGGACGCCTTTTCTTTATGGCTGCTATTCTGAGGCCTACAGGCTAGAATCCGGCAGCCCTGGGCAACTGTCTGGATTATAACACCTGAAACCTTTCTCGTGCTCACAGTGGAAGCAATCATCGACAGTGGATGACAATGGTGACATGACAATTAGCACTCTGATCTCTAGCCTAAAAAACATCCATAACAGTAATGTATAGCATGCATCGTTTCATACAACTATTTATTGGAATTAAGGATATGAGAGATAAAATGTGATAACAGCAGGAATGTAGACAATTGAAATAAAGAAGTACAGAACAAAACGAAAACGCACTAAATAGAACAAAGAACTAGACAATAACCAAATACATTATATATAAAGTTAACTATAAATAAATTACTTGGCCACAGAAGTATTTCTATATCAAATCCATAAGCAGGAAAAACACAATATACAGTTTAAAAAATTCCGTCACTCAGGAGCTACGAAAACTAAGCAGATTTTCCATGTACATAGTTATTCTTTTGTTTAATGTCTGGATTTTGAGTAATATGTACGAGATGAGAGGATGTGAACGATATGTGTTTTTTAATAAATGTAATGAGCTAAGAGAGTCAGTGCAAATTATGATGTCCGTGTCCGTAGTATCAGTTATATTGTCTATCGCAAGCTTCAGGGTTCCGAGCTCAGCTGTATATATGCTAGTCTCATCTGGTAGCTTTATTTGAAATTGCAGCTGCCCCTACTCCTTGGTCCGTTTTGAATCAGCCCGTGGAAATAAATAGGTCTTGTTTCTTGGCTTCGGAATAAAAAATATAAGAAGTATCAATGCTACAGTCCTAAACTGATTAGCCTTTTTGAGGAAGGCCATTCACGAAGTATAATATGTTTCAGTTCTCGAAATTTGTTATCAGTAGTGGCAAACCAGTATTTCTGCCATGAATTGAGTATCATATATTTTGCTTGGGCTTGAATATCTTGGTGTGTACAATATGTGTTGTCTTGAGTTCTTTTTTGAGTAGCTGTTTTGGCGAGTTCGTCCACTTGTGTGCTATGTCTAATGTTTGTATGTCCGGATAACCAGTACGTAGTTATTGTTTTGTGTAATATGTACGAGATGAGTGGATGTGAACTATATATGTGAACTAATGAATGTAAAGAGCTAAGAGAGTCAGTGCAAATTATGATGTCCGTGCCCGTAGTTTCAGATATGTTGTCTATCGCAAGTTTCAGGGCTTCAAGCTCAGCTGTATATATGCTAGTCTCATCTGGCAGCTTTATTTGAAAGTTAACTGAGCCAACAATTGCAGCTGCCCCTACTCCTTGGTCCGTTTTGGATCCGTCCGTGTAAATAAATAGGTCTTGTTTCTTGGCTTCGGAGTAAAAAATATAACGAAGTATCATTGCTACAGTCCTAAACAATAATGACGACTTAGCATGAGCTTTATTAATGTTGGAAGCTCACTGCAAACCAGGTTAGCTATTTTATTTTGAATAATAAAACTGAGTAAGATGTTTGTAATTATTAATATATCTCCTTTATATATTTAAATTCTATTTTGCAAGCTTGTTGTATATTTTTTTGTTTTGTTTTGTCGACTATTCAATTCAGGCAAATGTCCCCGGAGACGTGTACAGAAAATACATATTTTCATAGATTTTATGAAGAAATAATAAATCCTATATACTAACAGGAGCTAAAACTATAAAATATCAACTATTAATGGAGAGGAAAAACGCAGGGGATACAAAAACTAAGCAGATTTTCTATGTGCTGGAATAACTTGCTCAGTAATCAACTTTGCATATACTCTCTATTTCTTAGATAAAAATCAGGTGGTTAAGGCCGAAAACAAGAGAAAACGTATAGAACATCAGTTGTAGCTATTAGCAGATTTATGGCGAAAAGTCAAAAACTGCGACCTCTAGAGTGGTAACAGACAAATATATAATACTTTAAACGGACCTCATTTTCTTCATCTTGTAGAAGGGACCGCTGGATATTTCAGGTAATTTTTCGTAAAGTGCAATCTCAAACTGATTTTAAGCGAAATCTGCTAAAAACAACACTAACTAAATATAGATTACTTACTTACAGTTAAGTAACAACAATTTCAAAAGCTAAATACAAATAGATCACAAACAAAACAACCAATTAGAGGTTTTATTACTATTTTCACCCTATTAGTACTTCCTTTTATGAATCCCATTATTATACGAATCAGCTAAGCTGGAGGGGGGAGTGGATGAATGAGGAGGCCAAAAACTAAAAATTACTTTTTTGTTTAGAATTTAAACATCTATCTATTATGATATATGATATTTTGTATCTGAAGTATTCGGTCAGAGATATCGTACCTATATCACTTTTAAATCAAAAAATTGAAAATAAATGCAGCAATAGATTTTGATTATTAGATTTAATCGGAGTAAAAGGAGGTCACGAGGAGTCCACATCGGATTCTATTTTTTATTTTTTTTTTTTAATGTTTATGGATCAGAGTCATTAAAATTAGGTTTCTTAGCTACAACATGCTCAATTTTAGGAGATTTCTCTTCAGGTCGTATTCATGACGCGATTTTTGGAAATTTTCTTCAAATGTCCATCAATCCTAACCACAAGATGACGAAAATGAGGTCCGTTCCGTTACATATTAAAGTGATATAGATATTTGTATGTTAACGCTCTAGCGATCGCAATTTTTGCTTGATAGTTACCAAACTCCAGTTTTAAACGTTTTATGTAAAAATAAAGATTAAGTTCGTTAATAGCTGAAATCGGACCAGTGGGAGGAGCGGTTTAGAGGGGGATTTTCGAAAATTTGACATATCTCCGTTACTATACGTAAAATTGTATAGAACCTATCTTATTGCAAATTAAATTTACTATTAATATTGTTACATACATGTATTCTCTATCTTGAATATTAACCGAGATATTTGCATTTATATTATGTGTGTGTACGTAACGGACGAGATGAGATCGGCTAACTTCGGTCCTAGTCGTGGGTTTCCGGCAAAAGCTGGTTCGGTAACTGCTCGGCTCTCGCGAAATTTCTATATCGTAAAACTTCACGTAGGAAATCTGCTTAGTTTTCGCAGCCCCAACCTCCAAAAAAAAACAACAAAACCATATATAAATATAACCTGGTCGAAAACATCAACACAGTTTTATACATACATATATATATATATATATATATATATATATATATATATATATATATATATGCCTGTTAACGCTCTAGCAGTCGTAACTTTTGTTTGATCGTTCCCAGCTCGATATTTATTCGTCTTATGTAAAACTACAGGTCAATTTCGTTAATGGCTGAAATTGGACCAGTGGGAGGGGGGGCTAAGAGGGGGGAATTTAGAAATATCTCTGTTACTATACGTCGGATCGAAAACTTGTTTAGATACAATAAATATAACTATAAATATCGTTATATACATTTTTTGTATAACTTGAATATTAACTGAGAAATTAGAATTTTTCAATTGTCGGTTCTGCTCGTGCGATTCCGCTGAAAGTTAGCTCGGCCGTTTCCGTAACTGTTCGGCTCTCGTGAAATTGGTGTAGAGACTGGTGTAAGCTTCTTCTTTAGGAGATATATACGAATACGTTCTGTTGACCCCCCTCCTCTTTTATGTTCATGGACTATTAGAATTTGAGTGATTGAGATAAAAATTATTCTGATTCATTATAAATTATAGTATGTACAAGATATAATAAATAGGTTTCAATAAAATTAATTTGTTATATTCAGATATATTTCAGTAATTGCTTTTCTTTCCGGTGAAAAATATGTCAATATATCTGTTCAGCTCTGAGTGGTTGGCAGTCCTGTTTGTTTAAAATTCAGTCGCTTTCCGTTGGGAGCTTATTAAAATTAACTGAAGGATTTCGTTTGTATTCACGGTGGTAAGTGTAACCAGTATGGAAATTTCTCTATTGTAAAACTTCACGTGGGAAATCTGCTTAGTTTGCGCAGCCCCTGCTTGAAGGACTTTTATTCATCTTAGTGTTATTTAGAGAAAATCTACAGACCCAGCTTATTCTGCTCACACAGAGAAGAGAATAGTTTTACTTCCCATTCCAACTGGATGAGAGTCCAATCATATCAGTAGCATTCCAGAGAGGTTTTTTCTAATGTGTTTTTTCCATATGAATAAACGTCAGATGATTGCCTACAGCATCTCATTGAGGGGTACCGCGCGGCTGCCAAAAGCGTGTTAGCATCATTTGAAATGCAGCACAATAACTTGTCAAGCCTGAAACTGATCTCTTTGACTATGTAGTCTAAAGGTTACGAAACCGTTTAGCTGTTTAAAATATTCAGCCTTATTCAAGTCAATTTTCAGCCACGTAACTCCGCTAATACCTCTCGATGATAAAAATCCCCTATCTGGGTTATTAAATTCATGATATCCGAACTAATGAGAACTTATACAAATTTAAAGTGTTCCTGGTGGTAATATTAACAGTTGACTTTAATCTCACATGGTAAATCTAGAGTGGCGAGTTCGATTCCCGCCCTGGTCAATAGGAGTTTATTTAGTGACGAAATTCACTAAATAAAAACCTTAGTCCCACTCTGGGTAGAAAAGGGAGGTAACCTGTAGATAACCCGCCCGATTAGCCTTAGTTTCAAAAAGTGGACTTTAAGAAATAATTTAATTTATTTACTCTTTAGACATCTGTTATGTATGCTATTAAATAAAATACTCATAGCAAAACGTGTGTATATTTATTTATAAATAACCGTACAAAACATAATTTGAGCCTGCAATGTTTTCTAATATCCTACTAAATAACCAATATTTCCCTTAGCTTCTCCTCACAAATATATTTTAATAAATACACACTTCTATTCGTTCCACAATCTTTTTTATTATTTCGTTTGACTGAAACCCAAAGTGATTCCATCCACTCTGTATGTGCACCTGTGTTTGAGTCAACGAGGTTTTTTGTATGGTTAACAACGAAATGTTCAAACCTCATACATTCGACTTGGTTTGTTCCCTTATACACTTTCAAGCAATCAGAATATATTGTTATCCCAGGCCTTATTGCAGCTACGATCAAAGAAGTCAACATTTCAGCTGTTCTACATGGGACAGCAAATAGGAAACAGTTCTTAGTTTCCCTGTATACGCAAGTCAATTTTTCAATAGCGTAACTCTACCTCCCATTTTGCTAGAAGTCGTCTAAGCGGGAGGGTTGAAATTTTATAAATTTTGGGAATGAATCTGTTATGTTTGGCTTCTTTTTTTTTTATGTATGATAAGGGAGAAAAATAGTTCAGTTATCAAATTATTTGTGTTTCTCGAATTATTTTTGCTGTGGCAAAATATATCAATAGCTGATAAAAAAATTTAAAAAAATGGGAGCGAGAGAGAAAAAATACAGTATTAGGAGACACAGTACAGGGCGAACTGATGGTGAGGATGACACGGTGGGGGATTTGTTTTTCCAGACCCTCCCTTGAATTATTAATTCTCTTAATGCGAACATAACAAGGCGTACAGCGGCCACTTTTTGCCGCGATCATCCGTCTCTCTACTCCCAGGGTAGTTAAATCATTGTTAATACAGACTGACTTCGAGCCGGGTCCAGGGGGGTGTGGAGGGGGACAACAGATACTTCTATGAAACCAGGTGGGCTGTCTGTCACCAACTGATGGCTACAACTACATTCGATACAAATATATCCTACAATAAGTTTCTTCGTTATTTATAATAATCGTCTCACTTTTAAACATAGTTCTATGTGACATTCTGAAAAGCCCAATTAAACAAAAGCCCGTCACGAAGGGGCTGCGTAAACTAAGCATATTTCCCAAGCGAAGGTTAACAATAAACAAATATACATACTGGCAATACCACCACAAATATTAAGTGAATTAACACAAATGGTATGAGAAATCTTTCAGTTACAAGGTAATAACTCTACAACGGAAAGCGTCTGAACTGTAAACAAACAGCCAAGCCAACCTGAATTCCAGACAGGAAAGAAAACCCATTAATGAAATATATCTGAATATAACATATTAGTTTTATTGAAAACTATTTACTATTACTAGTGCTGTAATTTGTAATCGATCAGAATAATTTAAATCTCAATTACTTAAATTTTAGTAATCCAAGAACAAAAGAAGAGGGGATACACAGAACGTATTTGCATATATCTCACAAAGTAAAAGTTCAATGAAATCAATATTACTTATTTAACCTTGTAATGATGTGCTTCATGATATAGCAGCTTGCTATTAATATAGCATGAGTAGGAGTGGGGGTTTACGGAAAGCGGAAAACTATAAAATCCAAATATCTCGGTTAATATTCATGATATAGAAAATATGTATAAAACAATATTTATAGATCATTTATTTATCACGTATAGTAACGAAGATATTTCGAATTTTCAAAATTCCCCCTAAACCCCCCCCTCCCACTTCTCTAATTTCAGCCATTAACGAACGTAACCTTTGTTTTTGCATAAAACGATTAAATAACGAGTTTGGTAACGATCAAACAAAAATTGCGACCGCTAGAACGCTAACAGACAAATATATATATATATATATATATATATATATATAAAATTTTAACGGACCTCATTCTCGTCATCTCGAGGGTAGGATCGATGGACATTTGAGGAAATTTTTCGTCATGAGTACGACCTCAATAGCTGATTTTCCTTAAGGGAAATCTGTTAAAAATATTACACTACTTACTCCAAATGAGGAAGATGAGGAGAGATTTGTGCGTTTGGCAGTACTTCTACATGCGAAGAGTTCTTCTCATTGATGAAAGTTAATAAATCAAAACATCGTACATTGCTGACTGAAGATAATTTGGAAAATTCTTTTCGTCTTTGTATCGTTTGAATTAATCCAAATATCGATGGATTAGTTTCCCAAATTCAAGCTCGTTTCTCATTGATTTTGGTGTCGCTATTTATCTTTTGTTGATTGTAATAATTCCAAATTTTACGATTTAATTGTAATGTTGTACATATTTTTTTCATTCCTTTTTATATTGTTGTAATAAATTGTATTATAATTACATTGTCGTATAATTCCATGTCTGATATCTATCGCTAAAAATTATGAACACTACTTTAAAATGCACTATATATAAAAGCGGCCCGTGAATGCATTTGCACACTAAAGTTTGGCCTGCAATATTTCAAAGGTTGCCCATACTTGTTCTAAGTAATAAAACGCTTGAAGTAATAGAAGACTGGAAATTTATAAGAAACAGAGTATAAATACATTTCCCTCATGCAATTATTTATGTCAAGAACAGAGTGTTTAAATTTGAACTAAGGAGCATTTATTTTGATATAACTAATGTTTGATATAATGCAATAAGAATTAGTTCCACGTGATCAAAATTATATATATTTGTTACATTGTGAAAATATAGCTAATTTAACTTCACATAACTAATCTTTGGCGGAAAGTCAACATAATTTGAAAAACTCAAATGATTATTAATATCATTTTTATTTCTTCAATAGTTTCGCATCCACATGAGCCTCGCCAGGAACAAATATAATACCAAAAGGTAACTAAGCTAACGGCTACATCGTTATATAGTGCCTTCCACTAGCCATTCCGTAATGAAAAAGTCCGTCACGCAGGGGTGGCATAAACTAAGCAGATTTTCCACGTGAATTTTAATAATATATAAAACTACATACTGCTAACACACCACCGTGATTTTTAGGTGAATAAATACAAACGGTAATAAGAAACCTTTCCCTTCCCGACGAAAAGCGTCTCAAATGTAAACAAACAGGTCTGCCAACGGCTTTCAGTTAGTGTTTTTTTTTCCGCCACCGGAAAGGAAAAGAATATCAGAATATAACATATTAATGTTATTGAAATCTAGGAGTGTAATTTATTATGAATAAGAATAAATTTTATATATATAAATTTGACCTTTCTTTTTACATAAATCGACTAAATATCGAGTCTGGTAACAGTCAAACAAACATTGCGACCACTAGAGCGGTAACAGACAAATATATATATATACATATATATATATATATATATATATATATATATATATATATATATGTATGCATATATATGTATATACAGTTTTGAACGGACCTCATTTTCGTCATCTACTGTATCGAAACCGCGTCTGCGAAACTTTTTAGATTTGGCGTATCCAAGTTTCGTAGGTCTATCATGAATCCTATGGATTTAGTTTTAACAGTTCATTCAGAAATAAAGAGCTACTCGTAAACTTAAACTAAGGTTTACATTAAAGATTTCGCAGATTAGGCCCAAGGCTATTTATTAAGTAGAAAAGGAACAGGTGGTGCTTAAGAGCCTATACGGTGGGACACTTTAAGTTTAATAAAGTTAAGAAATGTTTAATACACTATACACACCTAGTTGGCGAAAATTTAGAACATTCAATTATAATGTGAGGTAGGTAAAAAAAGTGTTACCTACAGAGAAAAAATATAGTTTACAGTATTAGTTATTTACACAAATCAAACTCGTGGCGTTTAGAGAATATCATTTTTATTCAAAATCTTTTATGAAAATGAAAGTGCAAAGCGTTAGTAAGGTTTCAAAAATTACAGAAGAATTCGAGATATTTTAGTGGTCAGAAAATTGTCCAACTTTTATCAGCTTAGGGCTTTTCATTTGAAATACCTTTCAAAATAATTATTTGTTATACTAAGATAATTTCAGGAAATAAACATTTTTAATATTTTAAACAAAAAAAAATTAGCAAATGAAACAGAGTGTTTAATGTAATGATTAAACACTCTCGGAAATAAGGGAATAATAGAGAAGATATTGAAAAAAAAAAGTTCGTCACGCAGGGGCTGCGTAACCTAAGCAGATATCCATAGTGAAGTTTTGTAATAGATAAATCTACATAATTTTACATAAACACCACCTGAATAATAAGTGACAAATAAAAATGGCGATGAGAAATCGTCCAGTTAATGTACATTTTAATAACTTCCACAACGAAAAGCATCTGAATTGTAAACAAACTGGTCAGCCAACCTCTCAGAGCTAAAATATAGACATTTTCTTAGCGGAAAAGAAAAAGAAATTGCTGAAATACATCTGAATATAATATATAAATTTCATTGAAAACTATTTACTATATCTAGTGCTGCAATTTTCTGAACGTATTTGCATGTATCTCGTATAGAAATGAATTGTTGAAAACAATATTTTGTAATTCAGCTTGAAAGAAGACGGTTCGTGACATGATGGATTATTCGTAACGTGTGATGACAAAGACGTGGGTTTTATTGAAGGCTGAAAATTACAAACTACAAATATCTCGGTTAATATTTCAGATAGAGAAAGAATATATATCACAACATTTATAGGAAATTTAATTTACAACAACTTTGTTTATGAACAATTTTTTGATCGGAGTTGTAGTAACGGAGATATTTCAAATTTTCAAATTGCCCCCTTTCTAACCCCCCCCCCCAAGTTCCACTGGTCCAATTTCTGCCATTACCGAACTTGATCTTTCGTTTAAATAAAACGATTAAATGTCGAGTTTTGTAACAATCAAACAAAAATTGCGATATATAGATCGATATATATATATATATATATATATATATATATATAGATCGATATATATATATATATATATATATATATATATATATATATATATATATAGATATATCAGTTTTGTCATCTCCAGGGTAGGATGGGTCGACATTTGCAGAAATGTTTTGTAAATCGTGTCATAAGTGCAACCTCAATAACTGATTTCTTTTGAGGGAAATCTGCTAATAAAAATATACTAAATTGTATGTTAAGCGCCGTCTCTCTTCAATAGTATTGACCTGGCTTTAGACGAAACTGAAGCTAATATAATCAGAGGCTAAAGGTCAAACGTCAGGGGGATCACGACCTTATTTTTCCAGCTCCAGAAATTGAAATATATACAATATTGCAGAATAATCTCAAGAAAATAGAGCAGCTATTACAAGAGCGACATTCCTTTAAGACGTTTTCTTATACATGACGTAAATAAAATTAAACTTATTCTCACTGGCGACCAGGAATGTAAAAGCGTGACGCCAGCCTTCTGCAAGTCTTTAAATTTATACTGGACAGAAATATGCATAGTCAAGAAGCACCATCAACAAATTATAAAATGAATATTAATATATAATAGACTGTAACTTGATAAGACGAAGAAATGATGGAGATTACTTAAAACATCCCCAATTCAGTTAAAATATCCCCAATTATGTTAAAACATCCCTGATTTAGTTGAAACATCCCCAATTAAATTAAAACATCCCCGATTGAGATAAAACATCCCCGATTAAGTTAAAACACCTTCTATTAAGAAAACAGTCCCAATTTAGTTAAAACAGCCACGATTAAGTTAAAACATTTCTGATTAAGTTAAATCAGCCCCGAGTAAGTTAAAACAGTCCTGATCAAGTTAAAACAGTCCTGATCAAGTTAAAACACTCCTTATTTATTTTAAACATCCCTAATTATGTTTATAAATCCCCAGATAAAGTTAAAAAAATCCACGGATTAAGTTAAACATCCCCGATTAAGTTAAAACTTCCCCGATTGAGTTAAAACATCCCCAATTAAGTTAAAACACCTTCTATTAAGAAAACAGTCCCGATTTAGTTAAAAAACCCCGATTTAGTGGAAACATCCCTAATTATGTTTATAAATCCCCAGATAAAGTTACAAAATCCACCGATTATGTCCTGATCATGATAATATATCCTCCGATAAAGTTAAAAAATCCTAGATTACGTTAAACCCTCCCTGATTAAGTTAAAACACTTACAGTTTAGTTAAGACACCTCCGATAAAGTTAAAACTTCCCCAATTAAGTAAACCTCCGTCCCCATCCAATAATGAATTAATCAATTTCAGTACTTCGATATTTAGAACGAATTCGCTTGAAAAGACGTAATACGGATTATTTTAGGTTAATGTGATTGCGATTTGCTGTTTAAAATGTGTTGCAAAATATATAGTTTTCCGGGAATTTAACGTCTTTTGTTATCGCTTCTTTTTTTTTCTAACTATTTTTTCCTTTTTTCTCCCTGTTTTTATTTCTGTCTTCTTTTTGTTAATTTACTTTAAGCTTTATGTTGCAATGTAAAGTGAGTAAATCTCCTAGTTGAGGAACTCAACTAATAAATAAATGAATATGTCATATCTGTGCGGAGCCTCACCTTCTTAACTTCTTCTGGAGTATATTCCGTTAAAATTCCTTTTCCTAGTTTATGGTCTTCTGACTTAGTGGAATGATGGAAATCTGTAGTTAAACGTATAGTTAAAATGATGGCGGGGCTCAGGTTAGCCCTGTGAGTTAAAGAGTTGGTCTTAATCTCAAATGGTAAACCTAGAGTGGCGAGCTCGATTCCCGCCTGGGAAGGCGGAATTATAGTGACGAAATTCATTAAATAAAATCCTTAGTCCCACCCTGGTCAGAAACGGTTGGTAAACTATAGATAACCCGTCCCAATTAGCCTTAGTTGCAAAAAGTGGACGTTAATAAATAATTTAATTTTAAAATAATAGCTAACGTCATAAATTAATCGGCAAGCTTCACTTGTAATACACTTAACAATATTTTGTTCACAGAAAATGAATTTACTTATGGTTCTTAATATATAAAAGAAAAATATTTTACAACAATCTGTTAAAGTTTGTTTTCAAAAATAGAAGTAATACGAATGTAAATCACTCTAAAAAAATAACTTAAATAAAATAAAATATAATGATATCCTATCAATTTTTATATATTGTATGTACATACAATTTATATAAAATAATATCATTGTGATACATTAACCAGGGGAAAAATTCAAAGAAAACGTTGGCTCAAGAAAAACGTTAGCACACTACGCTAGACTATAGTTAAGTAAAACGAATAAATAAAATAGTAAGAAATATAAGAAAAACTCTGACATGCATTCACACTTTTTGCCCAAAAGTAGAAGGAAGACAAATATGCCTATTCTGCCAGAGCACGTTATAATAAGGGCAATGCCGCAGTGCACTTAAGTGGACAGCCAAATACAGGGCAGAAATATGGCTGCTGGAAAACTAGCCAATATATCATGGGGATATGTAGTAAATATGGAAGAAGCGTGGTATTAAATAATGCCCGCTGATAAATGTAAGTTGGGCTATGGCTCCTGTCCAAATATCAACTAATATAAACCACGCCTGAAGTCATAATCGCAAAGTTTAGCTTGTAATTGAGGTTAAACAGAGGTTAACCCCTGGATAGATTAAACTCAAATCTAACCAAATTAGATACCAGATGGAATAGAAACGTTTGTTTGTTTGTTGACAAGAAGGAGACAGCTCGGGAGACTTATCTAGCTAAAGAAATTCATCTCTAGACAGTTACCCAAAGAAATGAATTTCACGCAGTATGACCACTGTATAGAGTCTTACAGAAGACCGTAATTTAAGAATTAGTTCTTGATAGTATGTACAAATTCCAACTTAGATATTTATCTCAATAAATAACTATATTAATGCCTAACTCTTCATGTTTCATATAACCGTCATTATTTCTTTAGGAGAAATCAGTTAAAAGTAAAAATGTTTTGTTCTTAGCGCACTTTCTAAGAGGGCAGTTCCAGAGTACAAGTACATAACAATAATGAAAATGGCTCCCACTAATCAGCTGATCGTAACTGATATCCAGAAAAATTACAGTCAAATCAATATCTATTATAGGACATACTGCATTTTAGCAGATTTTCCACAAGGAAAATCAGCTTTTGAGGTTGCACTCATGGCTGGATTTTCGAAGCATTTCCTCAAACGTCAATCAACCCTATACATGAAATGGTGAAAATGAAGTTTATGGTTAAAAAAGTAAAAGGCCCTATTCTCCTGAAGAAATAAAGCTGAAACGGGGATTTCAATTGCATGGCACACTACTAACCAGCATCTATTTATTAGTGAATGAGTTTCGGCCAATAATTTTATAATATCAACTATAACTAATCTATCTAATAATGCAAAGCATTAACTATTAGAAACCTTAATAAAGAAAATCAAAAAATGGATATCACAACAGCAAGAAATCGCAAAGCAACAAAATGTGTACTTTGTGTTACCATTTTATAACTTATTTACCACTAACAATACAAATTACAGACATTTTAAAAGGACTTTCTGTCAGAAAACCAAGTTGTAATATACTTACGGCCAGTATATAGATTGAAATTCCATCTGCTTATGGTTAGGGGACGGACATTTGATAAAAATAGACAATTCTAATTGTCGGTTTGTAGTTTATTCCATCCTCAGACTGATTTCTAAGATAAAATATTCATAAGTTATACACATTTGTGGTGTATAATATCATTCAAAAACCTGTGTGACAGACGGTTTTTGAATGGGGCTGCGTTAACTAAGCAGATTTCCCACATGCCTCACGTATTTGCATTTACCTAAAAAACGTAAAAGTTTAATGAGAACAATATTTGGTATTTAGGCTTTAACTAAAGTGCTTTATAATATAACAGCTTATTGTTAATATGACTCGAGTACGAGTGGGAGTTTACTTAAGACCGAAAACTAAAAAATGCAAATGTTTTGGATAATAATCAAGATAGAGAAAAAACATATATAACATTTTTAGTGCATTCCAATTTGTAATAAGATTGGTATTTTTATACAGCACATATTAACGGAGATACAAAAACTTTTCAAAATCCCCCTTCTAAACTCCCCCTTCCACGGGTCGGATTTCCGCCAGTAACAAACTTGACCTTTCGTTTTACATAAAAGGTTTAAGTACCTAGTTTGGTAACGATTAAAAAAAAATTGCAACCGCTAGAGCACTAACTGACAAATATGTATATATATATATATATATATATATATATATATATATATATATATATATATATATAAAGCTCTGTCCCAGGAAGATACCTAGGAAATATCCATTGTAGGCATTGCAGATCGAAACCCTTCCTTATGTCCTTGGTTCCAGCCAATGGGGTGAGCAGATGCGTAATTTGCGCCATCATAAGGCCGGGCTCTAATTGCTCACCTCTTGAAAAAGAAGCACCCAAATAGGAATATATTCGAAGAGGTGACTTCCAATTCGTCATACGACACACCGAGAAAAGCAGGCATTGTAGTCATCAAGGAAAATGAAGAGAAGGGCTTAATTCTCCAGATCAGGATCCATCATACCGTCCGTTTTGAGGTAAACAAAAATTGAAATTAGAGAGCTGTGGATCAAGGGAAGAAAGCAATCTACCCAACCATGTTGCCTCTATTTCTCAGAAAAGTACAAAATACAGGATTGGACGGTTATATTTCTCGGCCCAAGAAGAGTCCTCCATCAAAAAACAGTGAAGATATTAATAGAGTAAGGAGTAATAAAAGATGAATTGAAGGGCTTATCATCACTAATCCTAAAATCTTCAATAAGGATTATCACTCATCATTTATATAACGTAAATAAATCAATGAAGATGAAATACTAGCTGTACTCTCATCTGAGATACCTCTCAAATTTGCATTACTTAATATATAAACAAAAAAAAATATTACCAAGAAATTGGCAGATTAAAGGAAGAGGAAAAGTTATTTAGTTTTGTTTATATATATAGTTTTGAACGGATCTCATTTTCGTCATCTCCTGAGTAGGATCGATGGACATTAGAGGAAATTTGTCAAAATTCGCATCATGAGTAAGACCTCAATAGCTTTTTTTTTTTTAATGGCGTTTGTAGCAAACTGCAATATTGCCATATTTGGGCTGAGGTAGGATCGGATAGGGTGCTTGGTTTGTTTATTTGATTATGTATTTTTTTTTCTCCTTCTCCCATTTTTTAATGAATTCATTGAGTGCCGGAGACTAGCTTTATCTGTAACAAGATCTACTATGCCTGGGTTGTAATTATATGAGTCCCTGAATAGCTGTTGCCTTCAAGGAAAATCTGTCAAAATCAAAGATAGGAAACAGAGACATCACTTGAAAAAGTTTACTCAAATTGCCAAACGAGCTCGAAACTAGTAAATGTAGACATTGTTATTGTGTTGCAAAACATGGTCAAGGGTGTATGTAACACTGACCGTTAATGAACCCTTCAACCCCGAAAGGCAATTATACGCCGGCTTAAAATAGACAAAAGAGCAGATAGATAGAAGGCAGCGAGGTAGAAGTCGAAAAGGGAGAGAGCTCTACTGAACCAGGATGACAGGATATCGAGCGGGATATACACTGACCCAGGGCAACCTTGCTGTGGTTAGGAAGGACAACCTCTGCCCTTCATAGAAGGGAGTGGAGGTCGCAACAGTTCTGGCTCCCAAGTCTCCGAAGGTGGGCGAATTTCATTTGAATAACAGCTGATTACCTCATTAAACAGGGCTCGCTATGATTAATAACTATTATTCATTTTGTGTTTCAAGGAAGTACAATAGGGTTAATCTTTGTTCAACACCTCACTCATAATAAATGTAGAAAAACGTCCTCAAGTGTTTTCATTTGAATTGTCTTCGGCTTCCCTGATAACTTTTCAAACAACGGTAATCTTGTTTTTTTGAAATTCATGAACATGTGCTATTATCTCGGTAATTACCTCAAAACTTGCAATTCAAGGCAAAATCCTATATAGCAGCGCATTTGTGGCACCTTAAAAATCATAACTATCTAATAACAACTTGCTTTGATGTAATTGACTAATTAATACTGTAATTTCAGAAATTACGACAAACATTAGCAAAAGTATCATTTTCAGCCAATCAATTCCTATTAATCATTCACCAATTATGCTCATCACATATTTTTGTTGTTTTTGCCTTATTTGTTTTTATATTTTAATTTCTCTGATGTAACAAGCATCTAGTATTGACAGTTGTTTATGATTATAATTACCTCAATATAGTACTATATATTCATTTATAAAATGTTTATTTGCAACTATTACTTTTATTTGACTTTGTTTATTTTGTTTTACTTTTTAAAGAGCCCATCACATTTTATGTGATTTACTCTGTTAGTCATGGCCTTTCATATGACATGTAATACATTAAATGTTATAATAAAACGATTTCTTCAAAATCAAAATTTTAACTTTGAAAAGTGTCTCGAAAAACTTTCAAAAATTTTCTTCCTCCAGTTTGTACTTATATTTTGTTATGTCAAAGTTTTAAAATGGTCATATCATAGGTAAAAACGGTTTTTCATGGTCGTTTTACAAAATCGGTAGCCTTTATGTAGTATTTTACATAATACAGTATGCATTTTAATTTTGAAAAGTGTGTCGAAAATTTTTCAAAAACTTCATTGCTCCAGTTTGTACTTATATTTTGTTATGCCAAAGTTTTAAAATGGTCATATCATAGGTAAAAACGTTTTTTCATGGTCGTTTTACAAAATCGGTAGCCTTTATGTAGTATTTTACAGATACAGTATGCATTTTAATTTTGAAAAGTGTGTCGAAAATTTTTCAAAAACTTCATTGCTCCAGTTTGTACTTATATTTTGTTATGCCAAAGTTTTAAAATGGTCATATCATAGGTAAAAACGTTTTTTCATGGTCGTTTTACAAAATCGGTAGCCTTTATGTAGTATTTTACAGATACAGTATGCATTTTAATTTTGAAAAGTGTGTCGAAAATTTTTCAAAAACTTCCTTGCTCCAGTTTGTACTTATATTTTGTGTATGTCAAAGTTTTAAAATGGTCGCATCTTAGGTAAAAACGTTTTTTCATGGTCGTTTTACAAAATCGGTAGCCTTTATGTAGTATTAGATCAACTTGTAAAAAATGTTAATAAAAATTTCAATCGTTGCTTGACATTGTATTGTTGTATTGTGTGTGAAAATTTACGTCGTAGTATTACGGAAACCGAGAAAAAAATTAAAATTTGATATTTGTCTTGTTCACAGTACTTAATACCAGTATACAAAAATTTTAGGAAATTCTAAAATAGTGTGATAAAATTGGTTTGTTAAACTGATATGGAGTGGGCTCATTATTATTTATTAAAGTCCACGTTTTGCTACTAAGGCCAATTGGGACGGGTTATCTTACAGGCTACCACCCTTTTCTAGCCAGGTTAGGACTAAGGACTTTATTTAATGAGTTCGTCACTAATAAATTCCTATTGCTCATCTGAGAATCGAACCCTCCACTCTAGGTTTACCACTTAAGATTAAGAAGCCTTTACGCACATGGCTAACCTGAGCCCCCCCCCCCCAATACAGAGGAGACATTTGCAAGTAGTCGGAGGTATGACGTATTCTTCCCTACTCTTCCCCAGATCTGACTAGTTGACTCACAGTTAACCTTCCTGGAACCTCTGGCTTCTTTGTTAGGATGGCCCTACAAAAGATAGTCCTTTGTTGTAACCTAGTGATCCACGTTTTACTTGACGGTCCTTTGTTGGTGATAAAAATAGATGAAGAATTGCTCTTGAATTATGAAACACAACATCAAACATTACTTGATTGGTTTTCGCTTGCTACTCTTCTCGTAGGAAGCACCATGAAAGTACCGTATCTATCGTTATGACATTTCTTATATCAATTATTAAAATAATATAAGCATGCTTGAAAATTATAGTCACCATTATCACATCAACCTCGTCCAAAATGAGACCTGGTGTATCAAGACTTACGGTGAATACAATCGCATGAATGGATTTGTTACGAATATGATAATCTTTGAAGATGAATGATTAGCTTTCCGATAGAAACAGAGGACCTGTTACGGAAAACGAATGCAAATTACTTTTTAGATATCTGTTATTTATAATATTAAATAAAATGCTTATAACAACACGTATATATTTATTAGTAAATTTCCGCAATACGAAACACAATTTAAATTAAATCTAGGGGCTCAGGTTAGACATGTGAGTTACAGCGTTGACCTTAATCTCACATGGTAAACCTAGAGTGACGAGTTCGATTCTCGCCGATAATCCGATAAAAGAAATTATTTAGTGACGAAATTCATTAAATAACATCCTAAGTCCCACCCTGGCTAGGAAAGGGTGGTAACCTGCCGATAACTCAGACTTTTTATTTTTATAATGATGTCAGAAATATTAGATAAACATTATACGGAATGGTTTTTACTTTCCTGACAAACAGGGTCCTTCAACCACCATGATTAAAAATAATCCAAAAAATAAAATTTATGTGATCTGGAAATTTTAAGGTTACTGGCTAATGCTATTCACAATCGAGTACAGGTGGCCATACAACGTTCTCCATAGCAAAACAATTCTAATTCCAGTAGTATCCAATTGCTGGTATAGCTATCAAAGGAAACAATAAACTAAAGGCCTCAACATCAAAAGGAGATATTTTATGGGGCAATAATAAGGGCAACAAGAACTTCGCTATTATAAAATCATGACTATGAAGTTGTGCAGAATTATTATGATTCAACTTGAAAATTATTCGCCTTAGAGTAAAATACTACAAATGATAATAACCCAGTATAAATATAACTGAGAGTGAGTTTACGATCGCAGTTATAGGATGTAAACAGCTGGAGGAGGAAGGAGAGATTGATTTATCAGAGGCTATAAGATTCAGGGGTTGCTTTAGTGCGCCAGATTTTATATCCATAGGAAAGGCTATGTCTGCCAAGGGCTCTGTTCAGCTATGAACACGTACGTCCAGTTGAGGAAAAATGAATTTTCTTTCTGGCGATATATAGACTGAACCTCTTTGGAGTCGACTGTACAATTTTTTAGCAGACTTCCTGTAAGGGAAATCAGCTATTGAGGTTGCACGCATGATTTTCGAAAGATTCCTCAAATGTCCATCGATCCTACATAGGAGATGACGAAAATGAGGCCCGTTCAAAATTATGTATATATCTTAACGCTCTAGTAGTCGCAACTATTTTTCATCGTAACTCAATATTTAAACATTTTAAGTAAAACTAAAGGTCTAGTTCATAGGTTTCGAACAGGGAGGGGGTTTCGGGGGGGGGGAGGATTTCGAAAATTCTAAATACATCCTTTATTATAAGGTAGTATAAAACCAATCTTATTGTAAATTTAATTGTCTATAAATGTTGTTAGATACGTATTATTTCATATTATGCGAGTAATTGATACTTTCTGTTTTCTGTAATTGATAGTTCCAGTCCCAATATGTGTTGAGATGTGATCATTAGTGAACCATATCAACATTTGGGAAATCTGCTTAGTTTGCGGACCACTCGCGTGACGGACTTTTGTATTTTTTGGAATATTGGGTATTATTGAAATCTTATGAACTAGTTCCTTCATCTAACTCGTTCATGGGAGTGAATGAACTGAAAAATATCTACAATAGCTGATATACCACAGGTAAGCTCCCATAGGAAGTATATAGAAGTGTTAAGGTTAACTAGTTCTCCACACTTCGCTGGCTGATTGATTCGACATGGCTCCTACAATCTTTTGTATTTTTTGGGCTATTTGGTATTATTGAAATCTTATGAACTATTTCTTTTAACTAACTAGTTCTTGGGATTGAATGAACTGATAATTTTCTGCAATAGGTTATAAACCGTAGGTAGGCTCCCAAAGGTAATATATAGGACTGTTAAGGCCAGCAAGTTGTCCACTTGGCAGGCTGATTGATTCGACCTGACTCCTACAATCTTTTGTATTTTTTGGGCTAATGGGTTATTATTGAAATCTTATGAACGAGTCCCTTCAACTAACTCGTTCTTGGGAGTCAAAGAACTGAGATGTTCCTGCAATAGGTGATATAGCGTAGGTAGGGTCCGAAATGTAGTGAGTATTAAGTCCAGCTAGTTGTCCACTTGGCTGGCTGATTGATCGACATGACTCCTACAATCTTTTGTATTTTTTGGGCTATTGGGTATTATTGAAATCTTATGAACGAGTCCCTTCAACTAACTCGTTCTTGGGAGTGAGCGAACCGAGATGTTCCTGCAATAGGTAATATACCGTAGGTAGGCTCCCAAAGGTAGTATATAGGAGTGTTAAGGTCAGCTAGTTGTCCACTTGGCCGGCTGATTGATTCGACCTGACCCCTACAATCCCACTCGAGGTGATGAATCGTACTCAACACCCTCCCCAGACTACCCCTGTCCTTTATAGTCCTCTCGTCATGCTTATATACTCCAGAGTATCTCAACGCCATTAGGCAAGTCCTAGGAGACCGTTTTAAGTAAATTGTGCTCCAGAGAGCATTGGTTTAAGGAAAATTATAGTTGAGGGCATAGGTTAGCCATATGGCCTTAATCTGACATGGCAAACCTAGAGTGGCAGGTTCCAGTCCCGCCTGGACAATAGGGATTTATTTAGTACGGACTCGTTAAACAAAATCCTTAGTCCTCTCCCGGCTAGTAAAAATTGGTAACCTGTAGATAACCCATCCGAATTACCCGTAGTAGCAAAAGGTGAACGTTAATAAATAATAATAAAAAAAATAGTTTAGGTTAATGATTTCTAAATTCAAAGGTGTAGTACAGCTGTTGTCAACTATAGTCCAATTTGAACATATGTATGGGCAAACTATTGTAGATAAATTCGAACTTTTCATAGGACGGTATGCTACGGAAGGGAATATATTGTCACCATTGTGTGTTTCGTCTGTCATTCATTATTATATGTACTAAATGTGTTACCTGGTGTTGTCAAGTTTATGTATTAACACCTATTTTCTCTATTATGAGTGTTAACCGAGATATTTGGATTTTTTAGTTTTCAGCATTCAGTAAACCCCCCCTCCTAGTCATGTCATAATAAGCATGTCATAACAATATTTTTTTTTATTTTATTGAGAATATTGCAGTCTGCATTTAAATGCATTTGGTAATGTGTGATATGTACAATACAGTCGTCCTCCATCCCGCTTGACAGAAGCTACACCCGTTCACCACAATGAGAGAAGGAGCCTCTCCCTGCCTGGCAAGGAAGTCAAAAGCTAAGGAGGAATGGCACTTGATAAGAAAATAGCCACTGCTATCACTTCACTTTACAATTCTATAGGAGATCTCTGGGCCATTGTCTCTTGAGGCGCCGTGGAGGGGAATATGGATGAATGGTACTGGAAAGGGATGGACTTCTGGATTAGGATGATTGGATAGCCAGCTGTGGAATTTTCTTAATAATGTCATAACAATAACCTGATATGTACTGAATCATTTTAATCTAAGCATAAATACTAAATATTTTTTAAAGAGGCCTTTATTATGTAAGATACACGAAAACTCGATAAGACTTTACGTCCACGTTTCAAAAATGTTTATTTCATCTATACCATACTCGAAATTTAGCCGTTTCAGCCAAAACTAAAGATAACATTTATTACAGGCTGAAATTATAGGTATCATTGGCTGGAATATAGGGCGTTTAGAGGGTGGGATGGAAATCCAAAATTCAAAATATCTCGGTTATAATTAGTCGGATCTTAAAATGTTATAGAACTAATCTTGTTAAATTATTGATAATCTACGCTTGTTTATCTATGTATTTTTTAGTAAGTGAAGTATTAAGCGAGTTATTCGTACATTCTTGTTAACAGCCTTCAGCACCACCCCCCCCCCTTCAGACCACTTCTGCTCCTCGGTTTTTTACATAGAAATACAGAATATGTGGTGAGATGAGATGTGAAGATTGTTATACAAGATCGTGGGAAATCTGCTTATTTTAAGCAGCTCCTGCGTGACAGAGTTTCATGTGATATGCTTTGTTATCCGAAGACCTTCAAATATAAAAATATATATTTAAAAAAAAAAAATCAATGAATGACATAAACTTTTGAAGAGCGTGAGATAGCGTCAGCAATAGAATTAGTAAGTGAAGGGACAAGAATAAATGTTGGGTGTGAAGAGACTAGAAGGAGAGAGTGCCAAGAGACAGGTAAAGAGACAGTGACGGATCAGCTGTTTCCCCTTTAATTAAAAAGCCAGCTAAAAGGGATACTACAGCTGGATCAACTCCAGCTCTTGCTACGGCTAATTCACCCATCACCACCAGGTGGCGACACCTTACCCCCTCAAACACTCTTTACCAACACACATCTTATCTTCTCTGCCCAACCGTGCTATCAAATAAAAACCCCATTTATATTTATATACACCAAAGCTAAATGACAAGTTATACAGTTAGATCAAATGAGTCCGACAAAGATTTCAATAGGGGGTCAGGTTAGTCAGGAGGGTTAAAGCGGTAACCTTAACCTCACAAGGCAAACCTAGAGTGGCGAGTTCGATTCCGGCCTGGGCAATGGAATTTATTTAGTGATGTAAATCATTAAATAATAACCTTAGTGCCAGCCTGGCTAGAAAAGGGTGGTAACCTGAAGATAACGCGTCTCAATTAGCCTTAGTTGTAAAAAGTGGACGTTAATAAATAATTTAATTTTAATTTAAAGATTACAATAATATTTAACCCAAATGGCGCCTCATTTATCTTGGAGCGAGGAATATATTTTGAAATTTTTTTTATATAACTTTTATTTTGTTATTTATTTTAATTGTTGTTTCCTTCTTTATTCATGTTTGCGTTGTTTTGCATTGCATAAGTTGTGAAGCTGGATATATAGATAAAAGTACTTCACGTAGGGTCTTAACTAAGCAGATTTCCCACGTGCTGGTTCGACACACATGAAAGTGCGAATACCTCCCTTAATATTTAAGCTACAAAAAAATGTATGGAAAGTTGTAGAGCGTCAATAGTTAAACAAATTGATTTTAAAACATGTTTTGATACGATTTATAATAACGGAAATACTTTGTTTTCGAAATCATCCCCTCCCCCTCTTTTCTTAGTTCTATTTCAGCTATTAACGACTATGAACATTAGAATTGAATTCAACAGTTAAATGTCGATTATGGTATAGAACAAATAAACATTTTCGAGTCAAGACGTTAAATCATAATTGATGAAGTCATCATAGAACGTGATTACGTAATTAATTTCACAAGTTAAAAGTTCAATGAGAACAATATTTGGTATTTAAACTTCAAATAAATTACTAGGATATAACGGCTTATTATTAATATGAAATCGGTACGAGTGGGGGTTTACTGAAGGGAAAAAACTAAAACATGCAAATATATTGGATTATAATCAAGATAGTGAAAAAACCTATATAATAACATTTATAGAGCATTTATTTATTTTTTAAGATTGCTTCTATACACTTTTTCCTCCTCCCAATCCTATTTCAGCCGTTAAGACACTTGATCTTTATTTTTAAATAAAACGTATGAATATCGAGTTTGGTAACGATCAAACTAATAATGCCTGATTTACAGCAACTAATTTATCGTTGTATCTACGAAATTTTGACTTTATTTTGGTAAAAGAACACTAAACCAACCACATGGCCTCAAAAATGTTTATGTTGCAAAATAATCAATGACATTCTGTCTAATCAGCCATTTTCCAACTCAGGATTTTCACTTCCTTGTACGGAATAAATGCGATAGGTATCGGAATCGATAAAAATTTCTATTGTCAGATTTCAAAGAAATTATGTATTTTGCCACTTCCTGAGCCCATTTATATTAGTTTAGAGTTAAGAACGTAAAATCTTAAATGACGTCATCACACTACGTATTTTCATATACCTCACACATTAAAAGATCTTAGACAAAACGATATTTGTTATTTAAGCTTCGAATGAAGGAGTTCATGATATAACAGCTTATTGTTAATGAGTAGGAGTAACTGAAGGCTGAAAACTAATCAAGCAAATATTATGGTTAGTTTATATGATAGATAAAAATACGTCAATAACAACATTTATAAAATTAAATTTGAAATGATAGGTTATATACAATTTTTTGATTCAACGTATAATAACGGAAAAATGTAGAATTTTTGAAATTCCTCCTCGCCAATCTCACCTTCCCACCTGTACGATTTCAGCTGTTAACGAAGTGGATCTTTAGTTTTACACAAAACGTTGAGTTTGGTAATGATTTATTTTATTTTATTTATTGCTTACAAGGATTTTCCTTATAGCAAGGAGTTGGCCTTATATAATGAGGTTAGATTTTCTATGTTAGTAGCTTATATATAAACATATTTTTACAAACTAGAATTGAGTGTAACTGACTAGATTTCACATGAACATTTATAGAAAAATCTAAACTAATAAGTGGCATTATATTTTATTATCTTACCTAATATTAAAACATTATATTTTCAACATAATAGTTTCATTAAACTTATCATTATATTGGTTCCTGTTCTTACTAATACATAGGCATAACAGTAATTAATTAAGTTTTTGTCCTGAGGTCAATGAAATTTAAAGAGTTTAGTAGGGGGTTAATTTGAGTTTGGTAATGATAATACAAAAATCGTGATAAAAAGAGCTGTAACAGATATATGTATATATATATATATATATATATATATATATATATATATATATATAGTTTTAAACGGACCCCATTTCGGATCGATGGACGTATAATTTTCCTGAAATCGCGACACGAGTACAATCGCAACAGCTGATTTCCCTTAATGGAAATATCCTAAAAGAGGTGTTTTATGACTCTAGAGGATTTCTATAATCTAAGAACAAGAAGGGAGCTTAGTTGTGAAACAACAATTTAAGGGCTGGAACGGGGGAGGTCCCAAATCCCACAAGAACTGTGGACGTTCAGCAGAGAAAATGTGTTAATCCTTATAATGACAATTTGGAAGGGGTCACCATTGAGGGACTAATGATCCCTCACGGCGGGCAGATAAAGGAGATGACACTAAGGGTGAATGAGGAGGCGATAGAGGGTGATATTGAGAGAGATTTGGCGAGAGCAGGAGGTGAGTGCAGCTGTTTGCTGCAGATGTCCTCCGATCACACCACCCCGACAATAGTCGCACCTATGCCCATTGTCACACACTCGGCGTGTCAAACGGTAGTCTGTCTAGTCGATATTCTCCCAGAGCACCATTTCAGAAGCATACACACGACCCCACAAAGGGGGTTTGTTGGCATTTGAATAAGTTCAACTGACATACCTTGGACCAGACCAAATAATCATCAAAGTCAGTGGAGTTGTCCGTTTCATGATGCCCTTCTAACTTTGATCAGCCCACCATTATGAATGACAAGTAATTGGAAATTTGGCTTTTCCGTTATTCGAAAGGTACACGGGAATCTTCGAATGTCATCAAAAAGCTCTTGAGTTTCCTTAATGACGACCTATGTTGGAACTATCCTTATCTGACGTGGTGGGACGTTTGACTCAAATGCTAAAAGAAATGTCCACAATATAAAACGCTCTTTCGGGAAGTCGGATACAGTGCATGAACGAAATCAGGTTCATTCTACAATCTTTTGCCAATTCATATATTATTTCCGACTCTTCTTCCCGAAAGAGCGTTTTGTATTTTATATTATGGACATTTCTTTTTGCATTTGACTCGATTGCATTATTCAGATCTTGTACACCATTCAGATCGCCTTGACAAAGGTCAAAATTGCACTGAAACGTCGGCAAGCAGAAGTGACCGACAACCACATCACATAACGATAGCTCTTTCGTTATGTCGTTTTCGTGGACTAGTGTATCAATTAAATATGGCACAGCAATACCCCGCCGGGAGATGATACTCTCAACATCGAAAGCCTTGAACCTGCTTGATAATCTTAATAATGAGGCCCTTGGATTTGACGTCGTAGATCGTCCAGAAAGTAAAGAACGCATGGTTAAATAAAAACAAAAAATATCAACACCAAACCTTATTTACAATGCCACAGTACCTTATTCTACTTTTCTACGTAATCCCCGTTGTTTTCGAGACACTTATTGTAACGTGGGACTAGTTTTTCTATTCCGACGTTATACTCTTCAGCCGCGAACGATTTGAGCCATGTTGTCACTGCTTCTTTTAGTTCATCGTCATTTTCAAACTGTTTTTCACCCAAAAATGTCTTCAACTTTGGAAACAGATGGTAATCACTAGGCTCTGACCTAGCACCTAAACAGGTAAACATACACATATTTTTTTTTTTTTTAAGAATATGACATAACTTCAAATAAAGTATGAATATAAGTCATAATTTTGGATTATAAAGTTGATTTTCAAATTTTCTTCCAGGAAGGCCAATTGGCAATGATATGAAAATGTATCACTGGGTACGAATGGGTACCTGGGAAATTTGTGATATTTCGATTGGAGATTCAGTTAAATATTGCTGTAATAAACCTTTTTTAGCAGATTTCCCTTAAGGGAAATCAGCTATTGAGGTCGTACTCATGATGCGAGTTTCGAAAAATTTCTTCAAATGTCCATCGATCCTACCCAGGAGATGACGAAAATGAGGTCCGTTCAAAATTATATATATATATATATATATATATATATATATATATATATATATATATATAGAGAGAGAGAGAGAGAGAGAGAGAGAGAGAGATATATATATATATATATATATATATATATATATATATATATATTTGTCTGTTAACGCTCTAGCGGTCGCAATTTTTGTTTGATCTTTACCAAACTCGAAATTTAATCGTTTTATGTAAAAAGGAAGATCAAGTTCGTTAATGGCTGAAATCGGACCAGTGGGAGGGGGGATCTTTGATAATTCAAAATATCTCCGTTATTATGCGACGGATCGAAACGTTGTATAGAATAAATCTTATTGCAAATTAAATTTACTATAAATATTGTTCTATACATTTATTCTGTATCTTGAATATTAACCGAGATATTTGCATTTGTATTCTGCGTGTGGTCTCTATGTTCGGACTTTCCGCCGAGAGCTCTGGCGGCCGCTTCTATAACTATTCGTCCCTCGTGAATAGGTTTAGAGGTTAGGTTAACTGTTTTTTGGGGCTAGAAAGTACTGGGTTATTACGCCCTAAATAATGTTTTAGATTTAGAGGTTTCTTGCTACTACAGTTGTTATTAGGCAGATTTCTCTATTGTAAAACTTCTCGTGGGAAATCTGCTTAGTTTACGCAGCCCCTGCTTGACGGACTTTTTTATATAGAAAACTGAATTTTTAAGTGTTTATGTTATGTTTCTTAACAGATGAAAGTATTTATAACAGAAAATCAATCATAGAATACACATTTATTGAACAACAAAAAAACATACAAAGTTAACAATATGAAAAGAACAATAATTTTTTATAGCGAAAGGAGTAAATCATTTTTCAGTGTGGTCTTTAAATAACAAACATTTTTCTTGTAAAAGATTTGATGTTGCATTTACTGCAGTATTGTACTGTTGCTGAATTGTTCGATTCTTTTTAGAAGTTATAAGATTAAACAACCCTGTTAAACAGAACATTTATTGGATTCGTTCGCATTGATGAAGGGCCTAAAAAATAGGAATAATGTTCTATTCTGCAGGTAATGCAAAATCCGACAAAAAGAATTCCGTCATTCTATCTATCAGTCGAAGAGATGTAAAATAATGTTCATTGTATGTCCTTTGTGGTTGTAGTGATTCATCCAGGAGTTTAGGAATATTTTGAAAAAAAAATTTAAAAAATGCTTCCTCCAAGTGCAAATTCTTCCCTGTACGCAAAAATAATATAAAAAATTGAGAGGGAAAAATAGCAACCACCTTTATGAGAAAAAAATATAATCTGAACTTTAATCTCTTGCGGTGCGGATAATTCCAGTGATAACACGGTACTGCGGTAAAAGTGGAGGAAGGTAAAACTCGGCTTGGCCTGCAAGTTGAACCATGCATACTTGGACTCCCCCCCCCCCCCAGACCAATCTAAATTGGGCATTAATGGGTTAAGAAGGAACTTGAGAACGTAATAAGCTCTCTAGGTTACTTCTTACAGATATCTGAGCTCCAAAAAGAATTTAAAATTTCTAACAATCACTAATGGAGAAATTATCTAAGGATAATGAGGTGAGGTCGAATTAGATAAACTGGGAAATAAAACGAGATATATTCCTAATACAATCCAATGAAAATGGAAACGCTTCATTCCATTAGTCAAGCTGATTAAACAGTTGTCCTAAATGAATAAAAAGTTTAGATATTTTTAATGAGATGAGGTCTTTAACGGCTCAGTTTTTCAGGAACAAAAAAAAACTGAAATATGTGGAATATGACTTATCCTTTGACTGAGAACAAACAGAGCAAATTAATGAGTGCGATAGGAGAACTATCTTATCACGGTAATATTTCTAAGAAAGAACACTGTTAATTCAGAAGGTGATAACGTGTCAGACATATAACAGGTTCGTGAGATATCAGTAATAAAAGTACTGTTACGCACTCTACTCAGAAATAATAGATAAACACACCTACGCAAGACTTTTATCGACTTGAATCCTTGTCTTATTCATCCTTGAATAGCATGACCATTAGCAGATGATAAAGAGGTTCAAAAATAAATTAATTATTTTTTATAAAGAAAGCATATTTAAAATTATTGCAAACATTTTTTTAAGATTTCTCAACCCGACTTCCTTTCTTCAGAGAAGTCCGCAAATGAACTGTCTAACATGCATTGAACCGGATTTTAAGAATTAGATCTTCATTATGAGGTTTTGAGATAAATGCTTATCTACTTCACCGCAAAAGAAGTATTTAGATGGTTACAATGAGAATATCTATAGACGATGTGTTTAGATAATGATAAAGACAACACCTACAGACGATGTGTTTAGATGATTGCAATGACAACACCTACAGACGATGTGTTTAAATATTTATAAACACAACACCTACAAAAGAAGTGTTTAGATGGTTACAATGAGAACATCTACAGATGTAAGTAGTGTTTAGATGTTTGCAATGAGAACACCTACAGACGATGTGTTTAGATAATGATAAAGACAACACCTACAGACGATGTGTTTAGATGATTGCAATGACAACACCTACAGACGATGTGTTTAAATATTTATAAACACAACACCTACAAAAGAAGTGTTTAGATGGTTACAATGAGAACATCTACAGATGTAAGTAGTGTTTAGATGTTTGCAATGAGAACACCTACAGACGATGCTTAGAGGTGTAGAACTCACCATGAAAACAATAGTTTTCTGTGTCATGTTGTTAAAAAACCTAATTAACAAATTGAAGTCATTTAACAAACTATTTTTCTTTCATTACGGTAAGGCAATAACACTTAAAGAAGAGAATGCCCTACTATAAATTCAATATGGCTGTTGAGAGGAACATAAACGACTAAACCTCAGTCAGTAGTTATTTAATTCAATTTAAATCCTAATGACACTAGGCTAATCTGAGGCCACAATTGACGAGATGAACGGGACAGACTTGTAGCGGTGGAGGGGTTGGATTCCCCCAGCTGGGTTTCCGAGCCAACGCCTCCCACCCCTCTCAGACTTAGCCGATAAAAACCATAATCCGTCAATTTATTTTAGATAGTCCCCCCTCTCGTCAGCCCCCCTGCAAGTCTCCCCTTGCACCCTGCACCCTGCCTACCTACCTCTGCCAACTGCTGCGACCGGAAAAACCAGTAGCCTCAAAAGCTGACGCATAAATCGAAGCCACCTCTTGCCCCGGCCACTTGCGACCAACACCTTCCGTAAGCCGCCACCCGGCCGGGGAATGACTTCATACTAGTCGAGCAATTGTTGGAATAGGAGGAAGTAGCAATAATTAATCTGAAGACGGGGGATGATTTTCCAAAAACTGGCTAATATTGGTGAAGGAACGACTGCCTTTTGATTCTAAAGTTTTATGCAACCTTTTATTAGAGAAGAGGAAAACCCTATTAAAGATTTATTTATTAAAGAATTAAGTGTAGCTGCTCACCCATGGGGAGTTGCTGACTACACAGCTAAATCATAAATCACATGACATTAAAATAAAATAATAAAATAAAAAGTCCGTCGAAAAAGGACTTCTTAAACTAAGCAGATTTCCCACGCGGAGGTTTTCAATAGATAAATCTATATACTGGTAACACCACCGTGAATATTAACTGAATAAGTACAAACGATAATGATAGATCTTTCAGTCAATTTACATGTTAACAATCTTTACAACTGAATTGTAAACAAACTGGTCAGCCAACCCCTCAGAGTTGAATAGAAAGAAAGAAATATTCTAAACCGGAAAGAAAAACAATTAATGAAATATATCTGTACGCAACATATTAATTTTATAGAAAACTATTTACTATAACTAGTGCTGTAATTTATAAAGAATCAGAAAATTTTTATGGGGGTTAACAGCACGTATTCGCATATATCTCACGAAGTAAAAGTTCAATGAATACAATATTTGGTATTTAACCTTGTGAATAAGTGGTTCATAATATAACAGCTTATTATTAATATGACATGAGTAGGAGTGGGGGTTTACTGAAATCGGAAATATCTCCAAATATCTCGATTAGTATTCATGGTACAGAAAATACATATAAAACAACATTTATAGATCATTCAACTTGCATTAAGTTTTAAATCATTTGTAGGGTCATAATAAGGTTCTCTGTTATTTATATGAACGTCCACTTTTTGCAAATGAGGTTAATTGGGAGGGATTATCTACAGGTTACCACCCATTTCTAACCAGGGTGTGACAGGATTTTATTTAATGAATTCCGTCACTAAATAAATTCCTATTGCCCAGGCCGACAATCGAATTCACCACCCAAAGTTTACCATTAAGGCCAACGCTTCAACTCACATGGTTAACCTGACCACGGTTTTCTATTAAAACAAATAGTAATAAAGTCAAAGATTTATTACAAGTATTCAGATATCGACAAAATGCAGGTGGATAACAGATCTTTACAGAATTATAATTAAGTCCGTCACGCAGGGGCTGTGAACTATGCTCATTTCCCACGTGCTGGTATAATGCACTTGTGATCTCATCTTACCGCATACTCTCTATTTTTATAATAAAAAAAAAATAAAAAAAAAAAAAAGACCTAATGAGAAGTCGGGGGAGGGGAAGGCCGAAAACAGGAAAGCACAAAAAGTCGCGCAATGCTTCAATTACGAAAAAATGCATATGAATAACAGTTGTAGATCATATATTGTTTAATAAGATTGGTTCTATAACATTTCACGATCCCACTCATATCAACGGAAATATTTTGAATTTTCGAATTCGGGGGACCCCCCCCCACAATAACCCCACTGTTCCATATCTGATTTCTGCAAATAACAAATATGGTCTTTAGAGTTGACTGAAACTGTTAAATATCCAGTATGGTATAGACCAAATAAACATTTTCGGTAAAAGAACTGATGCAACGAATTAGCGTTTATCTCGTTTATCGCTTATAATAATGTTCTCTTGAAAACAATATTTGGTGTTTAAGCTTAGAATAAATTGATTCATGATATAACAGCGCATTGCTACTCTGACATGAGTTTAGGGGGAGTGTTTACTGGAGGCTAAAAACTAATAAATGTAAATACCTCGGTTAGTATTTAAGATAAGAGAATAAACGCGTATAAAAATGTTTATAATCAATTTAATTTGCAATAAGATTCCATACAATTTTTCGAACCAGCGTATAATAACAGATATATTTTGAATTTTACCTCTACGCCCTACCCCTCCCACTTGACCGATTATAGACGAACTTGACCTTTAGTTTTTCATGGAACGCTTATAATTGAGTTGGGTATCGATCAAAGAAAAATTGCGACCGCTAGAGCGGTAACAGACAATTGTTTGTTTTATTTTATTTACGTCCACTTTATGCTACTATGGCTAATTGGGACGAGTTATCTACAGATTACCAATCTTTTCTAGCCAGGGTGGAACTGAGGAATTTATTTAATGAGTCTGTCACTAAATAAATTTCTATTGCCCAGCCAAGCGAGATCAACACCCCGTTATCCAGGGTCCAGACAAGCATTCATATATATATATATATATATATATATATATATATATATATATATATATAAAATTTTGAACGGACCTCACTTTCGTCATCTACTGTGTATGATCGATGGGCATTTGAGGAAATTTTTCGAATATAATGTCATGAGTATGACCTCAATAGCTGATTTCCCTTAAGGGGAATCTGCTAAAAAATGTACAGGAATATTCAAAATATGAAAATTTATCAATGATGTACAAGTGATTCTGGACCAAACTAAAATAGCATCTGACATTATAAATAAATGAGAAGTACTAATTGCGATGAAGATTGGTATTTCTGTAGAATGAGGCGCTGGGAACCTGTATATTTATATCTTGCACAATCACATATAATGTTCTGATATAGCACACAGTCCACGTGTTGTTGACGTCCAAGGCTGGTACTGACCCCGAGATAACCCTATAAAAAGAACCTGGAGCAGTAAGAACGAGAGGGGGAAAAGAAAAAAAAAATCTAGCCTCGATTCTCTAATTATCAGGCCACCGTATTCTTTAATAACTATTAGTCAGTGGAAGAAAAAATAACATTAAAATAAAATATAATTGGATTTAATACCATAAAGTATTACACAGGCTGCGGTATAAAGTCAATTTGATTAAAAATGTGTTTAAGACAAAGATTACAGTAGTATTTCACTTGGCGCCTCGTTAATCTTAGGGTGAGGCATTTTTGATATTTGTACATTTATTTTATATGATATTATTCAGTTCAGTGTTTTAATTGTTGTTTTCTAATGTATTTATGTTTGCGTTATTTAGCATCTCTTAAGTTATGAGGCTCGATATATAAATAAAACTCTGTCACACGCCGTCTACGTTAACTAAGCAGATTTTTCAATTGCTGGTATGACACACAATTGATGCGTGCTCCTCATGTATGTTCTATATCTAAGTGAAAATTCGAAGAGTAAAAGTGGGGGTATACTGACAGATGAAAACAAGAAAGTCGGGGGAAAACACTCTTATATTTAAACAGAAAAATGAAAAGCAGGAAAATTGTACAGCAATAATAGCTCATCAATATTGCTTCTATGTTTTGATACGAGGCTACTGCGTTAACTGACATAAGGGGCATATATATATATATATATATATATATATATATATATATATATATATATATATATTAGGAGTGTGGATAGGACCCATTACAGATTATTAAGATTAAAGACTTAAGACAAGCGGTCAAGCAGAGGTCATAATTGTACAAGGGAAGGAATCCATTTATGTGAATAACCAATTTAAGATTTAGTAAATCTTTTGCACCAGATATATTAACCTCTTTTTCAATAAGGACCCGGGGCTGCACTCTAAATGTATTTAAATCTGGCTCGGACCTAAGACTTTTCCCTCATCTCCATAGCTAACTCAGCAATGTGAAGCAATTGAGTAGTTATTTTAATGAAGAAGTTTCTATTTTCACTCTCTAGGACAAGAACGGGAGTGAGCCTCGTGCCTTCCTTGCCTGCTGAGCCATCCATATATTTTAAAATTTAATTCAATCTTTGATAAGCAACTAAAACCTTAAATCAGAAAGTAAATTTTAAAAGTCCTTTTATCTTGTTAGTAGTTCTAAGAATTGTTTGTTTTCTTAGACGAATGTATATTCTTAAACATTGTTTATTTTGATTTGTAATTTGACATTCTGTTTACATTTATACTGTTTGTACAGTAACATCACCCCTCTTGCTTTCCATTCAAAAATGAAGATTCATCAACTTCATCTTGCCCCCTTTTCAAACTGACTAATTTCAATCTTTTATAGCTCACTACATAAGGATGTCTTTCTGAAAATCCGTTCTCGAATTAACTCTTTCCTACTCTTCCTAAGTCTATGTGGTTCATCAGACCCACGCAGAAAGGAAGTGGAAACGATTTCATATCCTGCTAGGTTTCCTTAAAAAAGGAACAGAGACTCCCTTGTTCAAGGAATCAGCTAAACGATTCGTACAATATACAATGTAGTATATTGTTATATTCCACATGAGTGGAAGTGAATCATCTTTCATGTTTTTTTTTTGGTTGGGGGGTGGGTGTCACAGGTCAGTGTTAAATCTGGTCCGACTTTAGATCAGCTGAGCCAAGCAACATCGAACATGGTCAGTACTTGAATGGCTGAACACGGAGTTGTGTTGCGGTGTTAGTGGAATGACAGAATTTTATTGAGTAATTCAGTCTGACAACCTGTCGGTATGGTGAACTACATTGGCTCTCCTTAAGGGAAATCAGCTATTGAGGTCGTACTCATGACGCGATTTTTGAAATTTTCTTCAAATGTCCATCCATCGTACCCAGATGACGGATATGATGTCCGTTCAAATATATATATATATATATATATATATATATATATATGTGTGTGTGTGTTACCGCTCTAGTGGTCGCAATTTTTGTCGTATCGTTACCAAACTTGATATATAACCGTTTTATACAAAAAGAAAGTTCGTTCGACAGCTGAAATCGGACAAAGGGTTTAGAGGGGGAGAATTTCGTAAATTCTTAATATCTCCGTTATTATGCGTCGGATAGAAAAATTGTATAAAAGCAATCTTATTGCAAATGTAATGTTTTATAAATGTTGTTATGTACACTTTTTCACTATCTTGATTATTAACTACTCATCTCATATTAACAATATTCTATTATGTTCTGAAGTACATTATTTGAAGCTTAAATGCCAAATATTGTTCTCATTAAACTTTTTAGTTTTGAGATAAATGCAAATACGCAGCGCACGTGGGAAATCTGTATAGTTAACGCAGCCCCTGCGTGACGGACTTTTTTAGTATTGAATGAAGCAGTTAAATATCGAGTATGGTATAGATGAAATAAACATTTTCATGTCAACCACGCAAAATCTTAATTCATAGCATTATCATCATACAACGCATTCGCATATATTTCGCATAAAATTGTCCTTTTAACCTAGAGTGGCGACTTCGATTCCCGCCAGGGCAAAAGGTATTTATATAGCGACGGACTCATTAAAGAAAAACCTTAGTCCCACCCTGGCTAGAAAAGGGTGGCAACCTCTAGATAACCCGTCCCAACTGGCCATGAGAGCAAAAATTGGACTTTAATAATATTTATTCATTTAACTATTGAAGTACTTTCTGTCAATATCAGAAGGAAACTCCATAAATACCAATAATATAAAATATGATATATATTAAATAAATTATAAACATTTCTTAGATATATCTTAAATTAGTAAGCACTTACATCAATGTACAATATCTTTATGCTAACAATCAATGACAATATATAAATAAGGTTAATATATTCATACGAAAGGTACCTTTTAAAAGAGTCAGTTATGAAAATAACGAACCTTTGCCCTTTTGTGGATAGAATTTTATTTTATAAGTGCAGTAAAGCACTCAGGAAATCTGCAGAAGTGTTATACCAGAAAATAAGTTATTGGATAAATTGATATTATACTGTTATATACATATTTAACTTAATATATATATATATATATATATATAACAACAAAACTTGTATATAAGTTATTTGTTATCTACAAATTTCGGGGCTCAGGTTAGCCTTGTGAGTAAAAGCGTTGACTTTAATCTTATATGGTAAACCTAGAGTAGCGTGTTCGATTCCTGCCCTGGGTAAAAGGAATTTATTTAGTGACGGAATTCACTAGATAAAGTCCTTAGTCCCACCCTGGCTAGAAAAGGGTGGCAACCTGTAGATACCCCGTCCCAATTAGCCTTAGTTGCAAAAAGTGGACGTTCATACATACTTTAATCAACAAATACATGAAATGTTCTATATTGGTCAGTACATTTAGGAAATAAACTCCTACCAAGGGCTACTTCATCCAAGAAAAAAAAAATAAAAAAGCTAATATATATATATATATATATATATATATATATATATATATATATATATAAACACACACACACACACACACACACACACAAATATTCAATATACGCACATACTACGTACAGGAAAACAACTTTTTAATAAATAGATAGTGCTTAGTTAATAAACTAATATATTTATCCTTGTAAATAAAAAAAAATGTACTAATAGGCAAGATTATGAGGCAAGGCCCATGATCCAATAGTTGAGACTTATTGCATTGACTGTCATGTTTTCCTGCTTTTAAACAGAAGAGATAAAATAACAAAAAAAAAAATTTGATCTGCAGACAAAATGTTGATTGTGAAGAGTAAGGTAAATTATTTCTTCATGGCTCTGACGTCACAAGAGGTCACCGAGAGCGGTCAGGGAACCCTTATCACCACTGATAAAGATGAATCTCTAATCACACATAAAGGCTACCTACTGAAAAATACTATCTAAATTATTGAAATAAAAATTATGGAATAAATACTATCATCAGTTTATATAGGCATTTTGAACATTCAAAAATATAAAATACTAGTAATTTCTAAGATAATAAAGCCCGTCACGCAATGGCTGAATTAACTAAGCAGATTTCCCAAGTACTGGTATAACACACTTGTGATATAATCTCATCACATAATATCTATTTCTACGTAATAATGGAGATATTTTAAATTTTCAAATTCCCCTATTCGGAGTCCAAATATAGGCAATTAAGATTTTCGAGTTAAAAACTTTAATAGCGATTTTATTTATCATTATTTACGTCCACTTTATGCTACTATGGCTAATCGGGACGGGTTATGAACTGGTTACCACCCTTTTCTAGCCAGGGTGGGCCCAAGGAGTTTATTTAATGAGTCCGTCACTAAATAAATTTCTATTGCCAGGACGGGAATCAAACCCGCCACTCTAGGTCTACCACGAGAGATTAAGACCAACGCCTTAACTCACAGTGCCAACCCGAGCCCCTAAGAAAATAGTGACTTTATCACAACGTATTTGCAAGTACCTCATCTAGTAAATATCTTTAATAATTAATAATACTTAAAGCAATATTTGTATTTAAGCTTTAATTAAAGTGGTTCAATATAAAGCAGAGTATGTTTATGTAACATGAGTAGGACTGGGGGTTTACTGAAGGAAAATTAAAAAATCAAAATATCTCGTTTGCGCGTGTGTGTGTGTGTGTGTGTGTTTAGACATCGATAGAAATCGGACCAGTGGAGGGCGGGGGAATTTGAACATTCAAATATCTCCGTTAATATACGCCGTATCAAAAACGTGTATAGAACTAACCTTATTGCAAATTTAATGTTCTATAAATGTTGTTATTTACGTCTTTTCGTTATCTTGTAACCGAGATATTTGCATTTTTTTAGTTTTTAGCCATCAATAAACCCCCACTTTTAGTCATCACCCTTTAAAAATAAGAGAACATATCTTGAAACGTCTTATTCTGGGCATAAATACCAAATATTGTTTTTAACGGACCTTTATTATGTGAGATACTTGCAAATAGTTAGTGTGATGGTGTCATAATTTAAGATTTTATAGTCTACCCACTTCTACCCATCGGATTTGTTTTCGGAAATTGACAATATATGGTGAGATGAGATCAGTAGTATGTCATTCCATTATTTGGGAAATCTGCTTAGTTTACGCAGCCCCTGCGTGACGGGCGTTTATTCTATGCAAGGCTACCCATTCAAATTGTATTACTGATAAGCTACTGCAGTTAGGTTAGGATAAGAACCTGAGAATGAGGAGGTGGGGTACTCACCCTCACAGAGGACCCGCATCTAACAGGGGGGTAGCCACCCTCATCTCATGGGAAGAGGAATTAGTCGGTGGGGAAAAACTACCCCAAGATTAGAAGCTATAGGCAACGTGTAGAAAAAAAACCGTTCTGATATTCAATAACATTACTGAAAACTAATGAACTGTAAAATTATATACTTAGCTGATGATGTTAAATCAGAACTATATTTTAGGGAGTACTAAATCTGCCTCGGATATAAGACCCGAAACCAATATTTCAGAAAACAAATCCATAAATGTTCCAATAATTTAAATCTGTAATTTTTAAACCCTGATAGACTAAAATGTTGTTAATATTTTGAAAGGAAAAATTTATCGAATACTTGCCGAGTTACCATTCTTTGACGGTTTGTCAGATAAATCCTTCCTGGGGAAAGTATAGTTATTGGATACACAAAATCATCCCTTCATATTCACAAATACCACAAATGGCCTGTAACATGAACAGGAAAAGTGCTGCCTACCGTTTGTTTTACCCGAGATGTAAGTATTTAGACAAATTTGTGATTATAATAGGTCCAATCCGGAAACTAATGGATATGGTAACGGTTTCCTGGTTAAATATAAATATTGGATAATCGGACGCACTAAATATTCCATTCAAATTTTATATTTTTGAGCATGAAGCGTGGAATGTCTATTGGACGAGTATTGACGAATTTATTTTCGTTCTTAGGGTCAAATAAATCTAGTTTCCCATCAAAATGAAACGATATTATTATCTTAGCTTCCGGAGAAAACATGATAAAATTTTGTTCTGGTTTTCTATTGTAATACGATACAAGAATGTATGATGTGTAAGGTATCAAAGTATGAAATACTTCAAATTAGCAATAGTCATTCCCTTAATGCATATACATACAATTTTGCGTTGAGACACTTCACATGAAATTCGAGTAAAGCCATTGGTTCCCTTAAGTTGGAAGTCAATATTTCAAAATTTATAAACGTGAATAACAATTTAAGATCAAAATCGTGAATCCAAACACAATTTGTACTTTACATTTCTTCGATAAATCCTATACTCAACGAAGATATTGATGAATATGTATTTCCACGTCAAAGTAACCCCCCCCCCTCTTGTTGTTAAAATTCGGATTCTGATAAAGCCTATGTTGTACTTTGGGATAATTGACTCACAGGCATAAAATTTCATAAAACTCCTTATAACTGTTTTTGAGTGTTCTGAAAAGTAAAAAGAAATGGATAAATAGAAAATCAGACACACCATAGAGGTTTATTTATATATATATGAAATAGATATTGTAATTTAATTACAATATTTATTATGAAATTATTCGTAAAACGGACTCTTTCATTCATAATAACTTTATTAAACCATGGAGCAACTTATGGTTTTATTCGGTTTGTAGACGACGAACAATGTTTTTATTCGTGAGTCTCCAAAAAAACTAACATTCAACTTAAACGTATAAAACTAATATAGCTATCTTGGGAATTCATTATTCTCGTTGTGTTTGAACAATGAAATGGATTCAGTTACGTTCTCGAACCCACATCAAAGTTTCGGGGAATAATTCCACAACTAGAGATCAAATAATGTAACTAATTAACTCAATTTACTCATGAATTATTTCGGATAAAAATATACCATTATTTTAAAACACCAAAACCTTATACACTGCTTTAAACTAAGGTCAGGAACCATCAAATAAGTCTTGATATATTGCTTTAAATCTAGCCTCTCCTCCGTGGAATGTTGTGTTCCGTCATAATAACAGCTGGTCAGACTTATCCAGATGGTTGTATTTGGCATTATCCCTTAATGTTTTCCTTTTCCCACCACTCTTCTCAGATATCAAGTTCCATAAACTGAACCATATACTATTAAAAGTTACTTAAAATTGGAGATACATGGAAGTGGTACTAAAATCTCTAATTGCAGCTTTAACAACAACTTATTTTTCTTTAACCATTCTACAAACATTTTAGACGGGCCAACGTTTTAACTCACATGGCTAACCTGAGCCCCTCAATAATAATAACATCCGAACCTTCAACTAGAGAAACTAACTTTTTCTTTTGATAGTACTCCTGCTTCAGCCTTGAATGACATAACAATTATCCAAAAAGACAAGGGGGAGAAGAAAATTTGACTAGTACTATAGTAACTAAAAATATACAACTCATTAATGTGTGCAATCTTTGATATTTTGAGTGGGAACGAAAAATGATATGTTATTATATAAATTCTTCAAATCATTAATGTTTTACAACTGTTGTGCAATTTGTTTTTTGGTTCGTCGAATATTAAGCGAGTTATTTGTATTTTTTTTTTTTTAAACCTTTAGTTAATTCCCATTCCTACTACGGAAATTTTCATTTTAAGTAGCTATCACAAAGTGTTGCCTGTTTTCATTGGCTTTTCCAAGGCATAGACAACTAATTCTGACACATAGCCAGTTTGTCATTCCAGTGCGACGAGAAAAAGACGAGAGGGAGTAGAAAATTTTATTTCTACCCACACACAAGAATTATTATTTATTATTACTATTATTTATCATCCTCCATTTTTTGGTACTATGGCTAATTGGGAAGGATAATCTACAAGGTTACCGGCCTTTCCTAGAGCGGCTCCGACTGATTTTATTTAATGAGTTGGTCACTAAATAATTCCTATTGCCCAGGCGGGAACCAACTCCGCCAATCTAGGTTTACCGTCTAAGATTAAGGCCAATGCTTTAACACGCATCGCTAACTTAAGCCCCTCAATATTAATAAGATTCAAAACTTTAAATACATAAACTAAATTTTTCTTTATCTCGTACTTCTGCTTCAGCCTTGAATGTCATGACAATTGTCCAAAAACACATGAGGAAGAAGAAAATTTGACTTCTCCTTATACAAGAATTATTATTTATCATCCTCCACTTTTTGCTACTATGGCTAAGTTGGAAGAAGTATCTACAATGTTACCACCGTTTTTTAGACAAAGTGGGATTCAGGATTTTATTTAATGAGTTCCTCAATAAATAAATTCCTACTGTTCAGGTGGGGCTCAGGTTAGCAGTGTGAGTTAAGGGGTTGGTCTTAATCTCACTTGGTAAATCTAGAGTGGTGAGTTCTATTCTCGCCTAGGAAATAGGAATTTATTTAGTGACGAACTCATTGAATAAAATCCTTAGTTCCACCCTGGTTAGAAACGAGTGGTACCTGTAGACAAACAGTCTCAATTAGCCTTAGTTGCAAAAAGTGGGCGTAATAAATAATAATATTGTCCAGGCGGGAATTGAACTCGCCACTCTAGGCTTCAACTCATATCGCTAACCGGAGCCCCATAAAAGAATTATGGAATATTGTTATTTTTATTTATTAACGTCCACTTTGTGCTACTATGGCTAATTCGGGCGGGTTATCTACAGGTTTTCAACCTATTCTAACAAGGGTCAGACTGAGGATTTTATTTAATAACACCAAAAAGAATTCCTATTTCCCAGGCAAGAATCGAACTCGCCACTCTAGGTTTACTGTGCGAGACGTAGGCCAACGCTTCAACTCACATGGCTAACCAGAGGCTCCTCAATAATCCAAAACCATAACAAGAGAAACTAAGTTTGTCTATTGCTCGGGCTTCTGCTTCAGCCTTGAATACCAACGATGCCTCGATAATCGTTCAAAAAGGCGAGAGGGAGAAAACAAAAGTTACTTCTACTCATACAAGAATTATGGAATAGTGCACGCGGTTTATTTAAAAAATAACATTTTTGGAAGACATTATCCCAAAGAGGTCGTTGAAGGTAGCTATATTGAGAGAGCTGTAAGAGCACATCATCAAGGACGAAGGAAGTCCTTAGGCCAGAGTTGGTGTGAGTGGCCACAGGTGGTCTGGCCAGAGATCAGGCCGACCAAGGGAAGAAGAATCAATAGGGGAATATTGGCTGCCACATGGCACTCCGCCGAAGCCAAAATGGCCTCCACACACCACCCCAAACTACAATACTCTGTCTCATTTCCAGCCATATATCCACCGTCGGATATATTGCCTCGAGAGAAAGCAGGGGAAATCGCTGCGACAATCCCTCAATTTGCTCCAATGACACTCGAGTGCTCACAAAGCCTCCGTCATTCCCACTCTATGTCACATCAAGTTATCTGTGAACCTATTGTAACCCGACAAAAGGTTTACAAGAGAAATCAGATCCATTTCGGGTACAGAATTTGGCCAAATTAAGAGTCCATCAACTATTAAACCGTTCGTTCCATCAGCTGTTTGTCTCAAAGCGCAGCAACCAAACATTTGATGGAAAATATTATGACCACAAATATCCAGGAGTCCAACTGTTAAAAATAAAATAAAATTTGTATTTAACATTTAACTCAAGGAAGTAATCTAATAGCAAAAAAGCGATGACAAAGTTGGGTCTGCAGCTATCATGGAAAGAGAAGTTCTTTCAGAAACGTTACCATCTCACTTAGGTATAGCATATTTGGAGCCGAACTCCAAGCACTTTGGTTGGCACTTAAAAACCTGGCCCCTACATCATCACAGCCCAAACACACACTAATTGGTTGCGATTCACTAAGTTTATTATTAACTCTCCGAGACATTTACACCACTCACCCAATAATTCTATACATAACTGAAGAAATTTATAAACAACTAACATACCAAAATAATGACCAAAAACAATTAGCCTATATTGGCTGCAATGACACGAGGACCTTGGACTAAGTACGACAGCAGACCACCAAGCTAAACAAATTACTCAACAAACGCAATACACACAAACAAACTTACTATACGAAGACATAGTGAGTCATATATGACACTGAATCCCAGACAAATGACAATCTGAATGGATGAAAGTAAATACCTACTTCCGCAGTACCAAATGTACAACTAAGGAGTGACCATCGAGTCATAGGAGTACTAGAAGGGAGGAAGTTGTTCTTGCCAGACTCAGGATCGGCCACACATACCTTGCACACAGAACATTAATGACAAGAGCAGCCAACGCAATATGCAATTACTTCAACACATACTGACTGACTGTATTCAACAAAAAGACATTGACATACCCAATGATATGACAGAACTACTAACGGACAGCAGCCAATGTATTACACACATACTAACACATCTCAAACATAAATATTCACCAGTATATATAGAAATAAAATGCAATAGGTCTGAATCGTACTTACGTAGATTTACAAGATATAACTCATATTCTAATAGGCAAAGCACGGATATAAGAAAATCTCAGATATTTAAGGAATATTTTCCATACTGTATAAATAAAGTATCAATCAAGTATTACATGACGGAACAAATAGATTTCTCTAAATAGAGATTAACGTTCCGAACGAAATTTAATTAATTAAAAGTAATTAATGCTTAATTATCTACTAACTATACACAAAGTTTGGTGTTCTCACCAATCTATTTACTTGGAGTTGTGTAGTTGTGCTGTTACAGTGCCGTCGTAAAATTTCTCTCCCAGGCGTCTCCTGCTTTATCGTTAGCCGTGTTACCTGTCCCTCTATTTTTTTCTAGGCGACTCTATTGGAACACTAATGAATTCTAATTTGTGACCGGAAGTAGTAAGTAAACATTTAGAAAGGCATAAAACAACTTTACGTTTTAGGACAGGAAAATGGATTCTAAACACAAGTCGCTCTTTCCTCTTTTCTTTCGACAAAACTAATAATTAAGAACGATTTTGCCGAATAAGCGTTTAGGCGTCGAAGTAAATCCCCACTCCTGAGAGGCGCAGCAAGGTATAAAATAGCACATTTTAGCAATATTCACTTCATAAGGTTCAATAAAAACGCCTTGTCCTCTACTGTTTTTTAATATTATGCAGAGTGCATTTTCGGAGTCAAAGCTCCATCCTCAGTGCCTGCTGATTATAGCTGTGTAGCCAGGACAAAAACCGCCGGGCGACTGAACCTGGGGGTTCAAATTCTCGTATAGCCCATGTTGTACCTCGGGATACATGGTTCACAAGTATAAAAGGCCTTAAAAATTGTCTCAACCGTTTTTGAGTGATTCCGTAACAAACAGGTGGACAGACAGACAGTCAATATTTCCAATTTTGTTGTTATTGTTCTTATAATGGTGTAAAAACCGAAAAACATTCATGCAGCCAAACGTAAATAGGAAATCAGACAAACCTTGAAGTTTTATAGATCAGAACAATCTATAAAACTAAGTTCTGTTAAGAAAGACTAATTTTTGAATATGCAAATTCCAAAATGGAGTTGAGATATGGACGACTGATGTTAGCATTTCCCTGAATTAGCTGCCTTATCTTCGCTATTACAGATAATGTTCTAATAATTTCACAGCTGATATAACATTATAACAAAAAATATTACGATTCCTTTGTTCGGTTCAGTTACTGAGAATTTGTTTAAAAAAACAAAAAAAAAACAATTCATTTGGCATTGGATTATGTCACGATTTTATATATTAATTGCTAATTTAGTAGTAAATTAATTTTCAAATTAGGTATTATGCCTTTTTACCAAGTTTTTTTTTTTTTTATAAATATGAATTAGCTAAGTATTGTTCGATTCTGTAGATTATATAGAGGAATTTTTCTCCTCCCCAAACTTATTAAACTAGCAATGAATTATAACGAAACTTAAGCCAACATAGAAAAAAAAGTCAGATACCATTTTGGAATGCTGAAACTCCAATTTAGGTACGATTTAACTAAAAACGATTTTTATTTTTAGAGTTCTTCTTAGATATTTATAAATATTAGAAATGTATTCCATTGCTGATGACAAACCACTTTGGGAAAAATTTTTATTTTGTTTTAATACAATTGTGTTAAATGTTATCAAAATAAAAATTACAAAACAAGTGTGTGTTAAATTTCACATTAACCGAAACTTACTGAATAGCTGATTATTGCTCAAGGAGACACACATTTTTCAAGAAATGATAATTCAAGAAATAAATAATTGTTCCTTACTAAGAGTTAATTACACCATTTGGCGTCATTTTCTAATGACACTGGACAACTTGATTGAAGTAGACTATTATGTTCCATAATATGAATTCAGCCCTTAATGCTTTTAATGGCACTAGCCATAAACACAAAGGTCTTAATATCCTTTGATAAATGGATAAAACTGTATAATTAAATATTCAGAAGTATGCATAAAATTTGATTTCAGTGTGACAATTTATTAACTAAAAACTGTTATCAATCTCAATTGATGCAACAAGTACATTTGAATCAATAATTGAAATCTCACATATTATAGGACCCAATAAAAATCTTTTATGTAAGCAACCATGATCTAAATTTACACTCAAACATGTTTAGCACATAATGTGAAAACATATTTAATGCAAACTACTAAATATTTAAGTTTATTGTATCAACTATTTGTTAGAGATTAATAACAAGAAAATTTAGTTTTGTTTGTACTAATATGGTGTCCACTGAATGCTCTGAGTAAGTACTGTGAAAGGTATTTACTACATCTTAATCTATCCATTTTCCATTTCTGTATATAAATAAATAACTTACACTTCTGGTAATAAATATATGTACCAAGGCTGATAAAAGGTAAGAAGCAATTTTTTCCATAAGAATTTTAGACTTAAGATAGTTGAATGATTTATTCATTTATAAATTAACCACAGAAATTGATAAACACTTCAGACCGATATTGATTTCCTAACCGATAAATGAACTGAGTTTACTCACAGAAATAAAACGAAAACATATTGTTGTAGAAAAACAGTTATCAGTTCCAAAAAATAGAATAATTTAATATTATCTAAAAGTAATCAAATGATGACTAATTTTAAATAAATATACAAATCTTAATAATAGTTTTATGAGTCATAGTAAGAAATGAAAAACTTCTGAATCTTCTTCCTTGAGTTAACATTGCTCTGTGTAATTCACGAGCACTTTTTAGTTCTCTCCCCTAATTCTTCAAAGTGTCATTCTCTCTCAGCGCGGCGGCTTCAAAAACACAATTGCCAAGTCAATAAAAACTTTCGAGAAATTACTTTATTACGTAATATCAATGGAAAAACCTTTAACATAAGTTATGCATATTTCTCAACTTCTATTGTTAGAAAACACTAAATCTGCAGTGTGGACAGACAAAGGAGTTACTCAAGACTTTGAAAAATCTGTGGTTTATTGCAGGGATGTTGAATGTCACCTCATTTATATATATACAACATAAATGATGTTCCAGATTTTGTAGGTGGTGGTAGTATATTTATTGCCGGAGTTAAAATTAATTGTTTAATGTATGCCGATGACATCATATTTTTGGCTGAGGAACCTAAAGTTCTGCAATATATGATAAACAGAATTAGTGAATATTGTGCCCTATGGAATTTGACAATAAATTTGCAAAAATCAAAAATTATGATATTTAGAAAAGGAGGAAAGTTGTCAAAAAAAGAAAAATGGTATTTTAGGGGCTCAGAAATAGAGGTAGTAAATGAATATAAATATTTAGGTATACTACTCACTCCTCGACTGGTAATGAAACATCATATCAGAGAAAAGATCACTACAGCCAAATTTGGAATTAATTCAACATGGCACACATTTATCACTAATAAAAATATACCACTCGAGTCCAAGTATAGTGTATTTGAATCTACTTCAAGAGCAGTTATGTGCTATGGTGCACAATTCTGGGGCTATGAAAAATATATTGAGGTTGAATTAATTCAAAAATACTTCATTAAAAAGATGTTTGCTCTTCGAAAAAACTGTCCAGATTATATATTGTTTTTGGAAACTAAGCGTTACCCTCTCTACTTTTTCACCCTTAAATTATTCTTAAATTATTTAAGTAGATCATTAAACCTCCCAAGTCATCGTTGGCCCAGAATAATTGCTGAGCATATAATTGAAAAACAGGCTAATTGGTTTAGGAGTATTGAAAATATCAGCCAGGAGTATCTGGGTGTAAATTGTAGCTGGATTAAAGAGCAAGGAAGTATGAATAAGAAAATAGAAATAATATTGGAAAAATTAAGGTTGCAATTTATTGAAGAAATGTTGGGAAAGGCAAATCATTCTAGATTTCACTCTAATTACAAGAATCTCAATATAATTTTAGGTAACAATAGTTATTTGAACAGCAATAATAGTTTACATTTCACAAGCCTTATAATGAAAGCAAGGGGGAAATGTTAAATCTGAATTATTCAGTATTTAGAACTGAAGGCCAATGGTTATGCTCCTTATGTAATATGAATGAATTAAAAAATACATATCATTTTATAGCAGTATGCCCAGTGCTTAGTGAATTTAGAAAGCAGTTCCTTGGTTCATCAACATTTAGCCAAAATGAATTTATTTTGTTTCTGAATGGCAAAGATTGGCAGGCCCTTTATAAATACCTATGTGTTGCACAGAGATATAGAAAGTTACTAGTAGCTGAGTATAATGAATAAGTTTTCTATTTATTATTTCTTTTCTTCTCTTTCTTTGTAAATAATTATTAATAATTAGTTTATTTTATTTATTTTTTGTTGTTTTTTAAAGATAGAATTCTTATTAAAGCTTATTTGTTTTATTTAGAATATTGTAATATTATGTTTATATGTCTATTAGCAATAATCAAACATACTGATTAATAATTTAGTAAATAATGGCTGAACTCAGCAGACGGACTTATGAGTCCATGTTTATGTATGTTATATATAGTATAAGGAACGAAATTATTATGATAACTTAATTGTATATTTAACACGTAAATTATTTCAAATTTCAAAATAAACATACTTTATTATTATTATTATTATTGGTAGAAAACATGTCTGAGGGGCAAGAACTAGAGGGACAGTAATTTTGTAGTCTTCATCCTTATACTTGCTAATACCTATCTTTAGTCAGCTTATGCAATCTACAGGCTACGGAGGGATGAATGTTTAATAACTCTTGGTATGGAATTTTTTTTCTATCATTGATTTATAGGAATGAATGGACTTTTTCTCGTGGTGCCTTAAATTTTGGATGATTTGGCGAAGAAGGCAAAAAGAAACCAGTAATAAAACCCACTCAAAAATCAGGACATTCCGGTCATGGATTACTAGGTTGCAGCAAGTTGTAGATTCAACAACTACTGTAATATATATTAATTAATTAAAAGCTAAGCAGATTTCCCACGTCCTGGTTTAACACACAGTTGATTTCATTCTCTATTTCTAAATAATAAAAGAAAAAAACAGATGAATAAAAGGGTTGAGGAAGGAAGGGGGAGGGGTGGAGTTAATGAAGGGTGAAAACAAGAAAGTGCAAATAACTCGCTTAATACTTGAGTTACGCAAAACCTTTCTAGAACAAGAATTGTAGACCATCAATAGCCTAAAAAGATTGGTTCTACAACATTTTGAAATACGACTCATAATATCGGCGACATTTTGAATTTTCAAAATCCCACCTTATTCCACCCCCCCCCCATTTCAGTCATGAACTAATACGATCATTAGTGTGTAATGATACAGTTAAATATCGAGTATCGTTAGAGAAGAAATAAATATTTACCATTTACTATCTCAAAATCTTAATTGATGACGTCATCTCATACGTATTTGTTTGAAGCTCGCTCAGTAAACGTTTAATGAAAACAATATTTAGCATTTAAGCTTGGAATGAAAAGGTTTATGATATAACAGCGTTTTGCTACATATTGCATGAGTTGAGGTGGGGGTTTACTGAAGCTGAAAACTAAAAAAATGCAAAGACCTCCATTAATACTAAAGATAGAGAATAAATATAAAACTAATATTTATAATACATTTTACTTCCAATAAAAAATCTTCTATACAATTTTTCGATTCGACGTATAATAACAGAGATACTTCGAATTTCCGTAATATTAGCAAATTGGTTTTTTTTTAATATTAGCGAAAACCTTCAAGGAAATCTGCTAGATGGAGAAAAAAGTAGATTTATGTTCAAATGTAAATATTATTCAATTAGCTACCCCTAATAGTGTACCCATTAGGGAAATCAAAGTTTTCTGTGCCTGTGATGCTTCTGGCGTGACAATAGGCAGGTGAAGGGGTAATGAATACCGGTTTCGAAGCTGGAGACTCCGCATTTAGTTGTGCGGTTGCCAGGCTGAAAAATGGGATTACTTCCCGTTCCACCAGTTCCCACTCAGATGTGTGAGGCAATTGAGTAACTTCTTGTTTAAAAAAGCTAATATTGGCCTGCACAGACGCCACAATACGGCAGAAATTGCTTCAAGCTCTCCACTTAAACTCAGGTCGCGCTACACCCGGCATGGGATGTTGACTCAAAAATTATCATTTCCATATGGGATTTTATGAATATAATTCTCCAAGACACTAGTACAATGACTCAGATGTTAGATGGGCATACGGACAGAGAGAGTATGAAAATGAAAGAATTCAAATCACGCGCAATACTAAACAAAAAAAGTCCATCCCGCAGGGGCTGCGTAAACTAAGCAGATTTCCCACGTAAAGTTATACAATAAAGAAATCTCCATACGAGTGCCGAACAGTTACGGAAACAGCCGAACTAGCTTTCGGCGGGAACGGATAGAAGAGACTATAGCTCGTCCGTTACACTTAATAAAAATGCAAATATCTCGGTTAATATTCAAGATGGAGAATAAATGTATATAACAATATTTATGGTAAGTTTAATTTGCAATAAGATTGTATCTGTACAATATTTCGATCCGACGTATAGTAACGGAGATATTTCGAATATTTTAAATTTCCCTTTCTAAACCTCCCCTCTCAATGGTCCGATTTCAGTCCTTAAAGAACTTGATCTTTCTACATAAAACAATTAAATATCGAGTTTGGTGACGATTAAACAAAAATTACGACCGCTAGAGCAGTAACAGATATAGATATACAGTTTTGAACGGACCTCATTTTCGGCATCTCCTAGGTAGGATCGATGGACATTTGAAGATAAATTTTGAATATCGCGTCATGAGTACGACCTGAATAGCTGATTTCCCTTAAGGGAAATCTGCTAAAACGAGTGGACTTCTGGATTACGTAATGTCCAGGAATATAGGACGACTTTTCGTGAGTCATGGATTAGTTTCGGGCTTGGTCATAAGAATTTACTTGATAACAGTGAAGCCAAATAAAATTCTCAGGACGGTATTTTTAAAAACGGGAGCCTCAAAATGAGTAAAAATTAAAACCTTTGACCCATAGAATTATTTTTCGTTAGCATTTCCTTGGAAATTTTCTAAATACAATTAATTAACGTTTCCCTTTCGTCATTATTCAAGCGAAAGTCGGAAAGCAATAAATAATTTTGAGCCTTTATAGAGCTTAATTTATTTTAACAAATCATAGCTGCTTATGTAAAAATGATAAAAATTGCATCAGATGAGAACTACTAGTATTGTGATATATTCATTTTCTTGTGTCACTAAAGTTGTGTAATTCTACACAAAAAAATATATAAGAGGTTATTAACGATCTAACTGGAATGTATATTGAATATTTTTAAAAAATGACCTTATTTGTAAGGGCCATTGATTCATTAATGAAGTCACCAAAGAAATTACGTATTGCAACAAAATAAATCATTATCCCCTTGGTCATTCGTTTCACCTTGTTTCACCAGGACGTTTTTCCATTTATGACATGAATCTTCTAAGAGAACAGACCGAAAGAAATCAAACAAGTCCATTCTTAATTTAGTCGCAAATGCTCTGAGCATAAAGAAAATAGGACGCAATACAAAGATAGTTTCCGGTCCCAATTCCTTTTCTCAAGATTGTGTATCGTTATGTAATATGTATTAGATAACCTATAACTTTTTCAATGTTGATGGAAAAAAATAATACAAAATATATTAGCATTCTGCTCAACGAGCTCTTTAAAACAATACTCAACATGTTCCAAGCGAATCGTTTTGTTCAATCTCCCATTTATGTTCGGAATTGGTACCGTTAATTGATTCAATATAAAATTTAATATAATAACAGGTTAAGGGAGTATTCAACATTTCAAAACTGCATTTTTATGAGTTTTTCTAATTGCATGTATGCAGACATAAGAACCCTTTCGCTCCCAATAGCGTTCTGCAATTTTAAAATCATAAAATCACATTTTCAACAACTCTGATTAACTATTGCCGCAGTTATTCTTGCACAGCAATGGAAATTTACAGAAAAGATAAATATTTCACTGGATAGTTCAAGAAAAATAAAAGCAGATAGAAAAGATAGAAGAATAAAATGAAATAGAGCATAAACTCAATAAGTTTGACATAAAGCTTCAACCAGGCAGAAATCCTCTGAGACATAAACTTAAAACTACATCACGAAATATTTTATATAAAACATAACATTTATACAAATGATAGAATTTAGTAGAAAATAAGTAAAATACTTCCAAAAAATAGAATAAGAGTTAAAGCTATAAAAATCATGGCAAAGGAATAGGTGACAATAAAACAAAAATAAGGGGATAAATAAAAAAATAAAAACATACATAAAAGATAACTTTTTATATGCTGTGACTGATGTGCGTGAGTGTTATTATTTTAAATAAACTAATATATAATATATCATCCTAAAATAACAAAAATTGTCTAAAATGGAAAATATGTCTAAAAGTTAATTGACACTTTGGAGGATAATTTGGAATTTGGAATTAGGGGATAATTTTCAATTAGGAACACAAATCTCAAGATCCCGTTGCTTATTCATTACAGAACATAAACACATATCGAATCGTCAAATAACCAAGTAATATAACTTTAAAACTGTGCATTTTAAATAAGTAATGAAGGCGGTACTTCTTTCATTTACTGGATGAGACACATTGCCAAATGTCAAATTGTTCTGTCAAGAATCTGTTTTAAAACGGTTGCGCAAAATTTGATAAAATGACAGAATATATTTTATCACAAGAATGCTTCTATTAAAACATATTTACGGAATTATATATCGAGAATTTGCCTGAAATTAGTCTAAATCTAATTATTTCTTCTTAATTTTTTTCTTAATTTCTTCAAATTAATACACATTATTAAGGTCAATAAAAATTATTCGAAAAATCTCCTTCGTCTCAAACCTTTCTCCATAAAATAAATATTCCTTGATAAATGTTCATATTTAATATAGTTATTGTTTTTTTGAATTATACAATCAAAAACCATTCTACTATAAACGTACATATCTAAAAAATAGAAGAATAAATACTCAAAGTAAACAAAATATGGAAAATGGAAAAAAAAAGTGATATTTGATTATGTCTAACATCTGTCACATAAGAACAAATAAAAATGTTAACAAAATTAATTACTTTCATATGCGTAGATAAAATAAAAGCTTAATTTATAATAGTTTTAATCAACAGGAAAGTTGGGTATGTAAATTACTATGGTAATAATAGTTCTAATTTTTAATAAAACTTGTATATTTCAGGAAATTACATTTTTACATTAAAGAAGAAAATTGTTTTATTATATTTTTTTCGAATTGTTTTAAGAAAGCAATTGCAAACATTAACAGATTGTAGATCTACAACAGGTCAAGGAGATTGTTTTGATTAAATATGGTATTTTGTGATAATGTTGAGGATTATATTGTCCCCTAAATTAGGCATGAAAACATTATGTTAACGCTTCCGAAAAAGAAACGCAGTGTGATAGTTAAAATTGAATGAAGAGAGAGTAAAGAGTGAAGTTCATTGAGTAAACGAAGCGTTCGGGGTTGCTATGGATACAATTCAAATCTCGTGGCAAGCCAACCCCCGAGGGTTGTAGCCGACTCACCCCTTTCAAACACTTAGCTCCTAGTTACTATTTCAATCTCCCTTATCAATTTTTGTTAATCTGTGTTATCACTTACCATTTTTCCTCTGAGGTTTCGCCTGTTTTCTCCTTCCGCTCCCAGATGAGAGATCAGTTGTCGCCATCACATTAACTGAAAAGTTTCATATCCAAACGAGCACTATCACTAATAAGGCTTCTCCGATCTTACGGCGGGTAAAATATTACGAATTATTGTATCGCTTTGTACTGGTCTAGGTGAATAAAACTAAGTATTCTTTTTATAAATTTCCGTATCAAAAAGGTCAATATAAAAATATTTGGTTTTATATTTCTTTCTCTCTGTACATAAATAAAATCAACTTTGGACGTCCTAATTTTTTTTTGTAGTATTTAATTTTCTTATTTTTTGTCGTTTATTTAGTTTATAAATTTTAGGCCATTTGTAACACGTATTACGTCGATGTTTTTGAGTTGTTGCTTAGAGCTCGGCCGATAGGGACGGAGCGGGCGGGACGGGGGAGAGGTGACGACTGCTGGGAGGGGGAGTGCGAGACAGAGGGGAGGGGAGACAGAGAGAGTAGGGGGCAGACAGAGAGAGTGTGAGGAGAGAAAGAGAAGAGAGAGAGAGAAAGAGAGAAGTAGAAAATGGTGTATGTGGTGACGTCGGCGGAAGGCCGGTGACTGAGAGCTGCTAGGGGCGGCCGGTAGGGGCCAGCACCTGGCCGGTAGTGTGCTCTGCGCATGCGCCTTCCCCTCAGGTTTGTTTACAGACGTTGCCAAGGCGACCCGGTGACTGAGGGAGGGGAGGCAACTCACAGACAAGGGTAGGGGTTAGACCGTCTCCAAGATACACCCCATTAGCCGCCGCGTTACGTCACCGTTACCCTTTCCAAGATATAGTACATCATATCCAGAAATTAATGGCTGCCTCCAGAAGGGAGGTGCTAGACTTCTGCTAACAACTTAAGCACTGCCTCATCTACTTATTAGACGTGTCATCTACAAACCTGCGAGAATTTGATAATCCATCCATTGTAATTGCATTTCCTCCTTTTCACCCCTTCAAAAAAGTATTAAAAATTTCTCGATTAAGAGGAGGCCAACCATTTAAATACTATTATTAAATCATACTGAAAAAAAAAGTCATTCACGCAGGGGCAGCGTAAACTAAGCAGATTTCCCTCGTGAAGTTTAGTAATCGATAAATCTACATACTGCTAATACAACACCTCCAAATAAATACCAATAAATACAAACGGAGATAAGAAATGTTTCAGTCAATTTCAATAATCTACCGACAGGAAGCCTTTCAAATGTATACAACCAGATCTTCCAGCCTCACACCGGAAAAAAAACGATTACTGAAATATATCAGAATATAACATATTAATTTTATTGAGAACTGTTTACAATATCTAGTACTGTAATTAATAATGAGTCAGAGTAATTGTTATCTCAATCAATCAAATTTTAGTAATCCAAGACCTTTAGACGGGGGGCAACACCAGGACATATTTACACGTAGATCGTATAATAAAGGTCTCTTGAATACAATATTTGATATTTAAGCTTCGAATAATGTGGTTTATTATATAATAGAGTATTGTTTATGTAACATGAGTAGAAGTGGGGGTTCGCTGAAGGCTGAAAACTGAAACATGCAAATATCTCGGTTAATATTCAAGATAGAGAATAAAGGTACATGGCAATAATTGTAGAACATTTAATTTGTAATACGATTGATTCTGACAATTTTTCAATCCGACGTATAGTAACGGAGATATTTCGAATTTTCGAAAATCCTCCCCTCTAACCCACCCCCCAAACAAATATATATATATATATATATATATATATATATATATATATATAAACTGCTCAAAAATGAATAGGGATATTGGCTGTTTTGTGGTATGTATGAATATTATTAATATTTATTAGAAATTATTGTCTTTTTTCCCCATAAAAAAGAAATTTAATTAAGATCAATTTAATTAAAATTAATAGGATAAGAAAATATAACCAATATCCCCCTATTCATTTTTGAGCAGTATATATATATATATATATATATATATATTATATTATATATATTATATATATATATATATATATATATATGTATAGTTTTGAACGGACCTTATTTTCGTCATGTCCTAGGTAGGATCGTTGGACATTTGAAGAAAAATTTCGAAAATCGCGTCATGAGTACGACTTCAGTAGCTGATTTCCCTTCAAGGAAATCTGCTAAAACTGCATTAACTAAGCAAATTACCCACGTTCGTCACGTATTTGCACTTATCCCAAAAAGTAAATGTCAATGAGAACAAAATTTGGTATTTAGGCTTCAAATAATGTGCTTCATAATATGACAGCTTATTGTTAATATGACATGAGTAGGAGTAGGGGTTTCCCTCGTGAAGTTTAATAATAGATAAACCAACATACAGCTAACACAACACCACCGTAAATATTAAGTGAATAAATACAAACGGTATTAAGAAATCTTTCATCACCCGGCGGGAAGCGCCTGAAATGTAAACAAACAGGTCTGCCAACGGCTCACCGGAAAGAAAAACAATAACGGAAACATATCAGAATATATAATATTAATTTTATTGAAAACTATTTACTATTGTATATCTAGTACTGTAATTTCTAATGAATCAGAATAATTTTTATCTCAGTCAATCAAATTTTAGTAGTCCAAGAATTAAGGACGGAGAGAAGAGGGGGGGGAGGTGTCACAAGAACATATTTGCATGTATCTCGTATAATAAAGGTATCTCGAATAATGTGGATTATTAAATAACAGAGTATTGTGTACGTAACAAGAGTAGAAGTGGGGGTTTACTGAAGGCTGTAAACTAAGCAGATTTCCCAAGTGAAGTTTTACAATAGAGAAATTTCCATACGAGAGCCGAACAGTTACGGCAAAGGGCCGAACTAACTTTTGGCGGGAAACTCAAGCCATCCGTTATCGGCCCAAAATTAATAAAAAGGCAAATATCTAGGTTAATATTCAAGATAGGGAATAAATGTCTATAACAATATTTATAGTCCATTTAATTTTCAATAAGATTGATTCTGACAATTTTTCGATCCGACGTATAGTACCGGAGATATCCTCCCTCTCTAACCCCCCCCCCCCCACTGGTCCGATTTCAGCCGTTAACGAACTCGATCTTTCTTTTTACATAAAACAAATAAATATCGAGTTTGGTAACTATAAAAAAAAATTGCGACCGCTAGATTGCTAACAGACAAATATATATATACATATACAGTTTTGAACGGACCTCATTTTCGTCATCTACTAGGTAGATCAAGTTCGTTAATGGCTGAAATTGGACCAGTGGGAGGGGGGTGTTTAGAGGGGAGGATTTACGAAAATTCAAAATATTTCCGTTACTATACGTCGGATCGAAAATTTGTATAGAATCAATCTCTATTTCAAATTAAATTTACGATAAATATTGTTTCTATACATTTTATTTTTCCTGTATCTTGAATATTAACCGAGATATTTGCATTTTTATGAAAGCTGGGACGGATAAACGGATGTGAGTTTCCTGCCAAGAGCTAGGTTCGGCCGTTTTCATAACGGTTCGGCTTTTGGTGTGTGAAATTACTTCACGTGGGATAATCTTCTTAGTTTGCGCCAGCCCCTGCGTGACGGACTTTTTTTTCGTCAGCTCCTGGGTTAGGATTGATGGACAATTGAAGAAAAAATTCGAAAATTCCGTCTTGAATACAACCTCAATAGCTGATTTCCCTTATGGGAAATCTGCTAAAATTATTGAGGACTGTGGAGCCTTCCATAAACAAATAATTTTTATTTTTAACAAATCCACAGCAACGACTGTTATCACACTCTAAACACTGGGACGGGTAAATGTCAAAATATTGTGCAAAGTAAAGCCTTGCCAAAAAGGTCCGTCATGCAGGGACTGCGTTAACTAAGCCGATTTTCCACGTACCCACGTATTTATCTCAAAACTTAAAATTTTGATGACAACAATATTTGGTATTTAAGCTTCAAATAATGTGCTTCATAACATAATAGAGTATTGTTAATATGTGATGAGTAGTGGGGCTTTACTGGAGACTGAAAACTAAAAAATGCAAATATCAGTTAATAATCAAGATTATGAAAAAATGTACATATTTGGGGCTCAGGTTGGCCGTGCGAGTTAGGGCGTTGGTCCTAATCTCGCGTGGTAGACCTAGAGTTATAGAACATTACATTTGTTATAAGAATGGTTCTATAGAAGTTTTCGATCCGTGCATAATAACGGAGATATAAGAATTTTAGTTAATTCTCCCCTCTAAACCCCCCTCCCCCTGGTCCGAATTCAGCGTTAACGAACTTGATTCTTCTTTTTGTATAAAGCGATTATATATCAAGTTTTGAAACGATAAGACAAATATTGCGACCTCTAGAGCAGTAACAGACAAATATATATATATATATATATATATATATATATATATATATATATACACACACTAGCTAAGGTACCCGGCTTCGCCCGGGCATTCATTTGAGGCTGAATTGAAGATAGTATTTTTTTTGGTAATGCCTTACTTTGCACAATATTTGACATTCCCCGTCCCAGTATTTAGTATTGATACCCGTCGTTGCTGTGGATTTTGTTAATAATAAAATTATTTGTTCTGTAAGGCTTCCCTGTCTTCAATATTTTTACTATTTCCTGTCTCTTATACATGTCATATTAGCAGATTTCCCCTAAGGGAAATCAGCTATTGAGGTCGTACTCATGACGCGATTTTTCGAAAATAATTTCTTCAAATGTCCATCGATCCCTACCGGAGATGACGAAAATTGAGGTCCTGTTCAAAAATTATATCTATAATATATATTATTATTATATAATTATATAAAATTTATATATATATATTATATATATAGTCAATATATTTTGTCTGTTTAACCGGCTCTAGCGGTCGCAATGTTTGTTTTGATATCGTTACGAAACTCGATATTTTAACCGTTTTTTATGTAGATAGACAGATCAAGTTCGTTAATGGCTAAAAATCGGACTAGGGGTACAGGGTGGGTGTGGGTTTAGAGGGGGGATTTTCGAAAACTCAAAATATCTCCGTTATTTATTGCATCGGATCGAAAAAATTGTATAGAAACCAATCATTATTCGCAAATTAAATTTACTATAAATAGTGCGTAATTATTACACTTTTTTTTTTAATTCTCTATCTTGAATATTATACGGAGATATTTTGCATTTTTATGAAGTCTGTGCTCGGGTATAGTTTTCGAGATTTAGACTCGTCCATTTCCGTCGGCTCAGGGGTGGGAAGGGGTTTCTTCTAACTCTGTCGTTCCTAACCTTACCTTATCTTTGTTACTTTTGTGAGAATTTATGCAAACACACTACTTTCTGTTCAATTTCCGCCCCAACCCCCTTCTTTAGTTTCTTGGACTACTAAAAATTTGAGTTATTAAAAAATATAAAATTATTTATTCCAATTCGGAAAGTCCGTTTCAGTCTGGGGAATTTTTTTTTACAATTAACTAGAAAGATTTCTCATTACCGTTTTGTATTTAATCACGGTATTTAATCACGGTGGTATTGTGTTACCAGTATGCAGATTTCTTTATTGTAAAACTTCACATGGGAAATTTGCTTAGTTTACTCAGCCCCTGCGTGACGGACTTTTTTTTATAACGTAATGGACCATATAATTCATGATCATAGAAAGTATTCTGTCATCCAAATCATCTATATATATTCTATATATAAAATTGTAACCTCTGTCTGTACATTGATTTTTTTCCGAAATTTCACGATAACTTTTCGTTTCACATTTCATAGACACCATAACTTAATATTGTTTCTTTGGAGTCTGTTTGTTTGTTTTGTTGTTTATTTGTTAGTTTGTTTATTTGTTTTTTAGTTTGTTTTTTACCTTTTCACTCAAAAACGGCTGAACCCGAATTTTAAGAAACTTGGTATGTATATTACTACTAGCCCAACTTAGACTTTAGGCTATATTAATATTCTCTAAGACGAACAGGAGTGGGGGTTATAAGGGAGGCCTGAAATTAAAAATAGCGATATTTCGTTTCCTATTGCTTTTTCAGCAAATATGCACATAACAAAAGTTGTTTATTTTGTAATTTAGAGTAACTTTTGTTATATGCACTTTTGCCGTATACGGAAGTATAAATGAGTTATACGCTAAAAACTATAGCGGGATTCCACAATTTTATTTGGCACAAAAGACTCAACCGAACTAAACCAAACTCGCTATGTGAATTAATACTTACGATTTCCTTATAATAAGCCATACTAACATTTCTAGGGACGGGCAGGAGTGGGGGTTATAAGGGAGGCCTGAAATTAAAAATAGCGATATTTCGTTTCCTATTGCTTTTTCAGCAAATATACACATAACAAAAGTTGTTTATTTTGTTATTTAGAGTAACTTTTATTATATACACTTTTGCCATATACGGAAGTATAAATGAGTTATACGCTAAAAACTATAGCGGGAGTCCACAATTTTATTTGGCACAAAAGACTAAACCGAACTAAGTAAAACTCGGTATATATATTAGCACTAACGCTTTCATTATAAGAAGCCATACCAACATTACTAGGGACGGGTAGGAGTGGGGGTTATAAGGGAAGCCAGAAATTAAAAATAGCAATATTTCGTTTCCTATTAGTTTATCGGCAAATATGCACATAACAAAAGTTGTTAATTTTGTTATTTAGAGAAATTTGCTCAAGAATTCTTTTCAATATGAACTACCAGGTACCTCACCTTGAAAAATCAATTCAAATGTATGTTAATATTTAGTCCTTAATAATTCAAATCTATGCATAGTGCATAGGAAACGGGAAATATGACAATATGGAGGACAGTGAAGTCTTACATAAAAAATTAGTTTTATTATTAACAAATCCACAGAAACGACGGGTATTAACCCTAAACACTGGGACTGGTAAATGTCAAAATAATGTGCAAAGTAAAGCCTTGCCAAAAAAAATACCATCACCATTAAGCTTCATATGAATTCCCGAGCGAAGCCGGTATCTGAGCTAGTATATATATAAAATTGTAACCTCTGTCTGTACATTGATTTTTTTCGCGAAATTTCACGATAACTTTTCGTTTCACATGTCATAGACACCATAACTGCATTTTGTTTCTTTCGTGTATGTTTGTTTGTTTGTTTGTTTGTTACCTTTCACGCATAAACGGCTGAACCGAATTTTATGAAACTTGGTATGTATATTACTACTAACCCAACTTAGACTTTAGGCTATATTAATATCCTCTAAGACGAACAGGAGTGGTGGTTATAACGGAGGCTTGAAATTAAAAATAGCGATATTTCGTTTCCTATTGCTTTTTCAGCAAATATGCCCATAACAAAAGTTGTTTATTTTGTAATTTAGAGTAACTTTTGTTATATACACTTTTGCCGTATACGGAAGTATAAATGAGTTATACGCTAAAAACTATAGAGGGAGTCCACAATTTTATTTGGCACAAAAGACTCAACCGAACTAAACCAAACTCCGTATGTAAATTAGTACCAGAGCCTTCCTTATAATAAGCCATACTAACATTTCTAGGGACGGGCAGGAGTGGGGGTTATAAGGGAGGCCTGAAATTAAAAATAGCGGTATTTCGTTTCCTATTGGATTTTCGGCAAATATGAACATAACAAAAGTTGTTTATTTTGTTATTTAGAGTAACTTTTGTAATACACACTTTTTTCGTATACGGAAGTATAAATGAGATATACGCTAAAAGCTATAGTTTAAGTGAACAATTTTATTTGGGAAAAAAGACCCAACCGAAATAAATAAAACTCTGTATGTGTATTAGCACTAACGCTTTCATTATAACAAGCCATACTATTTCTAGGGACGGGCAGGAGTGGGGGTTATAAGGGAGGCCTGAAATTACAAATAGTGATATTTCGTTTTCCTATTGGAGTTTCGGCAAATATACACATAAAAAAAGTTGTTTTATTTTGTTATTTAGAGAAACATTTGTTATATACACTATCGTCAAATACCGAATTATAAAGGCGTTATACGCTAAAAATTGTAGCGGAAGTCAACAATATTATTTGGCACAAAAGACTCCACCGAACTAAATAAAAAACTCGGTATGTGTATTATCTCTGACGCCTTAATTCTCATAAGCCATACCAATATTTCTAGGGACGTGCAGAAGTGGGGGTTTTAAGGGAGGCCTGAAATTAAAAATAGCGATATTTCGTTTCCTATTGGATTTTCGGCAAATATGAACATAACAAAAGTTGTTTATTTTGTTATTTAGAGTAATTTTTGTAATACACACTTTTTTCGTATACGGAAGTATAAATGAGATATACGCTAAAAGCTATAGTTTAAGTGAACAATTTTATTTGGCACTAAAGACTCAACGAATTAAACCAAACTCGGTATGTAAATTAGTACTAACGTCTTCCTTATAATAAGCCATACAAACATTTCTAGAGACGGGCGGGAGTGGAGGTTATAAGGGAGGCCTGAAATTACAAATAGTGATATTTCGTTTCCTATTGGAGTTTCGGCAAATATGCAAATAAGAAAAGTTGTTTATTTTGTTATTTAGAGAAACTTTTGTTATATACACTATCGTCGAATACCGAATTATAAAGGCGTTATACGCTAAAAATTATAGCGGGAGTCAACAATATTATTTGGCACAAAAGACTCCACCGAACTAAATAAAACTCAGTATGTGTATTATCTCTGACGCCTTAATTCTCGAAAGCCATACCAATATTTCTAGGGATGGGCAGAATTGGGGGTTATAAGTGAGGCCGGAAATTAAAAATAGCGATATTTCTTTTTCTACTGGTTTTTATGCAAATACGCACATGAGAAAACTTGATAATTTTGTTAAGAAAATTAATAATGGTTATATTCACTTTTGCTGTAAAACAAAGTAAAAACGAGATATAAGATAAAAAATAAAGCTGAAGTCAACAATTTTGTTGAGCTCAAACGATTGAACCGAATTAAACGAAACTTGGTATGCGAATTAGCATTAATTCTTCCATGATTATAAGCTATATTAAATGTTTTAGGTTCAAATAGGAGTGGGTGTTATAAGACAGGCCTGAGGTAAAAATTCGCAATTTTCATTTTCTATTTTTTTTTTCGGCAAACATGCACATAGCAAAAGTTGTTTACTTTTGTTATTTAAAATAACTTTTTGTTGTATTCACTTTTGCCGTAAATGAAGTTAATACGGCATATACGCTAAAAACCATTGCGGGATTCATTAATTTTTTTTAGTGCTTATTTAAGTGTTTTTAATAAATGCATATTATGACAAAAGATGTTATGTTTTAGTCTTATATGATAGTTGTAAGTATGATTCGGATTAGTGAGCTTATAAATCTCCGTCGCCTCCTCATTTATTTATTTATTTTCCCAATAACTTTGTTATTTATTTCTAATAGAAATATATACTATAAGAGCATTTCTGGTATTTAATATATGCTCGATATGAATGTTTAAAGTAATTCTAGGTTGCAGGGGGGCTCTCTTCCCTCATCTAACTTTTTGAACATAAACGAAATTATGTGTTAGGGATCTATTATTTAGTTCCATCAGGTAGACAAATTATTAAAATAATATTCTGAAGCAATATTCTAAGGAAAACAATGATGATAACGCTCCTGCGAGAGCGGAAATTGACGGGAGTTAATTGAGTTTACTTATTTCCTGTGGAATGCTGGCATGACAGGAAGTGATTTCCACTGAGGCTTACTAATACGAATATAATCTTATGTATAAAACTATGCTAAAACTATATGTGCTTGAATTGATTTTCGGCAGGAAATATGCTCATTATAGATGATATTTAATTGTAATAAATGCTACCCAATTATGGTTTGAATTATTCAAAAACCGAGAGTCAAAAAGTCGTGAAGAATAGATTAGGAACCCATTTTCATATATTCTTCAAAACTAAAATTTCTATTCTATTAATCCTGAAAGTTACACTTTAGGATTGGCTGTTTTGAAAAAAAAACAATACATCGTGGAAGGAAGTGCAATTGTACACATTGAAGTCTTGCTATAAAAATACCATCATCAGTCAGTATGATGTGCAATGATTTCCCGGGCATCGCCGGGTACCTTAGCTCGTATATATATATATATATATATATATATATATATATATATATATATATATATATAAAATTGTAACCTCTGTCTGTACGTTGATTTTTTTCACGAAAATTTCACGATAACTTCTCGTTTCACATGTCATAGACACCATAACTGCATTTTGTTTCTTTCGTGTATGTTTGTTTGTTACCTTTTCACGCATAAACGGCTGAACCGAATTTTATGAAACTTGGTATGTATATTACTACTAACCCAACTTAGACTTTAGGCTATGTTAATATTCTCTGAGACGAACAGGAGTGGGGGTTATAAGGGAGGCCTGAAATTAAAAATAGTGATATTTCGTTTCCTATTGAATTTTCGGCAATTATGCACATAACAAAAGTTTTTTAATTTGTTATTTAGAGTAAATTTTGTCATATACACTTTTGTCGTATACCTAAGTATAAAGGCGTTATACGCTAAAAATGATAGCGGAAGTCAACAATTTTATTTAGCACAAAAGACTCAACCGAACTAAACCAAACTCGGTATGTGAATTAGCACTAATGTCTTCCTTATAATAAGCCATACTAACATTTCTAGGGACGGGCAGGAGTGGGGGTTATAAGGGAGGCCTGAAATTAAAAATAGTGATATTTCGTTTCCTATTGGGGTTTTGGCAAATATGCAAATAACCAAAGTTGTTTATTTTGGTATTTAGAGAAACCTCTGTCATATAAAATTTTGTCGTATACCTAATTATAAAGGCGTTATACGCCAAAAAGTGGTAGCAGAAGTCAACAATTTTATTTGGCACAAATGACTCAACCGAACTAAACCAAACTCGGTATGTGAATTAGCTTTAACGTCTTCCTTTTAATAAGTCATACTAACATTTCTAGGGACGGGCCGGATTGGGGGTTATATGGAGGCCTGAAATTAAAAATAGTGATATTTCGTCTCCTATTGGGGTTTCGGCAAATATGCACATAACAAAGTTGTTTATTTTATTATTTAGTGAAATTTGCTCAACAATTCCTTGGAACTACAAGGTACCTCACCGGGAAAAATTAATTCAAATGTATGTTAATATTTTGTGCTTAATAATTCAAATCTATGCATAATGCACAGGAAACGGGAAATATGACAATATGGAGAACAGTAAAGTCTTACATAAAAAAAATAATTTTATTATTAACAAATCCACAGAAACGACGGGTATTTAAACTAAACACTGGGACGGGTAAATGTCAAAATATTGTGCAAACTAAAGCCTTGCCAAAAAAATACCATCACCATTCAGCCTCAAATGAATTCCCGAGCGAAGCCGGGTATCTGAGCTAGTATATGAATAAAAGTGCCTTTCCCTTGATGCGGTACAAAGCCGAACGGTGACAGCTGTTTTAGGTACGTCATAACCGACATTAAAAATACCCATTTGTAAGTCACGATTGTAATCTGTATATTCATATTTGTACATAGCGTCTTCAGTAAATACATCATATATTAACGGAACAGAGTGAATAAATACCAGAAATAACTGGGTGTACCTCCCCAGCGTTCATCCTTTTAAATTATTTATTTATGATTATTAAACAAATTCACATTCCAGAGAATAAGCATCAATTATCATGTAAACATAGACTAATATGGGGTCGGCAGAGAAGTGGCAGAACAGATAGGACAAAGGAAGTAATCCCCACTCCACACCTCCCTAGGCTCAGTGGTGCCAACTCATTTAGGATTTCAATCCTGTAATACATTAAATTATATTAACAAATCTGATTACATTATCTTCACAATACTAAAAATGTTTCTTCAAATAATTTTGACATTTTGAATTAATTTATACAGGTGACGTACCTGGGTAGTTCATATTGGAAAGAATTGTTGATCATGTCAATATGTCTACGCAAATTACATGCTTTATACCTTATTTTACAAAAACATTATTTTCAAAATTAAAAGTAACTCTAAATAAAAAAGTTAACAGCTTTTGTTATGTGCACGATTGCCGAAATACAAATAGAAAATGAAATATCGCGAAATTTTATTTCAAGCCTCCCTTATAACCCCCACTTCCGTTCGAACGTAAAAATTGTAATTAATCATGGAATGATTGTATATATGATTGTATATATTGTTGTGTATACGTTGATTGTATATAATCATGGAATATTATTCCATGTATAACAATGTAAGAAGCAAGTAATTTTCGTAGAAATATTGATATGCTCAACAATTCTTTCCAATATGAACTACAAGGTACCTAACCTGGAAAAATTAATTCAAATCTATGTTAATATTTTGTCCTTAATAATTCAAATCTGTGCGTAATGCACAGGAGACGGGAAATATGACAATATGGAGGACAGTGAAGTCCTCCATATTGTCATATTTTATAAAAAATTAATTTTATTATTAACAAATCCACAGCCCCTAATCACTTGGACTGGTAAATTCAAAATATTGTGCAAAGTAAAGCCTTGCCAAACAAATACCCATCACCATTCAGTCTCAAATGAATTCCCGGGCGAAGCCGGGTATCTGAGCTAGTATATGTATAAAATAGTAACCTCTGTCTGTACATTGATTATTTTCTCAAAATTTCACGATATTTTTTCGTTTCACATGCCATAGACGCCATAACTGTATTTCGTTTCTTTCGTGTATGTTTGTTTGTTTGTTTGTTAAGTTTTCACTTGTTACTTATATATTACAACTAACCCAACGTAGACTTTAGGCTATATTAATATTCTCTGAGACGAACAGGAGTGGGGGTTATAAGGGAGGCCTGAAATTAAAAATAGCGATATTTCGTTTCCTATTGGTTTTTCTTCAAATATGCACATAACAAAAGTTGGTTATTTTGTTATTTAGAGTGACTTTTATTATATACACGTTTGTCGTATACGGAAGTATAAATGAGTTATACTCTTAAAACTATAACGGGAATCAACAATTTCATATGGTACCAAAGACTCAACCGAACTAAACAAAACTCCGTATGTGAATTAGCACTAACTCCTTCGTGATAATAAAATGTGCCATCATTTCTAGGGACGAGCAGGATTGGGGCCTAAGGGAGGCCTGAAATTAAAAATAGAGTAACGTTTGTTATGTTCACTTTTGTTTTATAAATAAGTATAAACGAGATATACACTAAAAAGCAAAGCAGGAGCCGACAGTTTTATTTGGCACAAAAGACTCAGCCGAAATAAATAAAACTTGGTATGTGTATTAGCACTAACTGTATATATTATCTATTTTCCAACGACACGTTGACGATATTGAAATATCTATGTACTATCTATAACTATTAAACGCTACTTGGTAATGTCATTATAACAAAAGACCAGATGCGTTTAAACTCAATATGATTTGAGTTTGCAGGGAGGACTACAATCTCTTCCCTCACCTCGCTTTTAGAATATAAATTATTTTTAAGGTATCACTGTTATTTATTTAAACCAGGTATATAAATTACTAGAAAATATTTCGTTTAATGTTTTAAATAAATAATTTAGGTATAGCAATGTTGATGCTGTAGCGGTGCGGAAGTTATCGGGGGGTTTACAAGGTTAATTGTGTTAACTTATTTCCTGTGAAATGATGGAATTGCATTCTACCCAAATTCTACCCAACTGTATACAACTTACAATCTCATAATCTCGGACTGGTTTCTTGCCGGAAATATGTATATTATAGATAACATTTAATTCTAATAAACGCTATCCATGATTGTGATTTGAATTATTCACGGTGTGTCAAAAAATGGAGAGGGGATTGCCTGGGGGATTCTTTTCATTTATTCTTCAAAATTAAAATTTCTATTCTATAAGTCCCCTGCCTAACCCTCACGGGAAAACTATAAGCCCAGACGGAAAATATTGTACTGAATGAAGCATTGCCGAAAATAAAAACAATCAATCAGCCTCTAATGATTTTCCCAGTGTTTAGTTTAAATACCCGTTGTTTCTGTGGATTTGTTAATAATAAAATTATTTTTTTATGTAAGACTTCACTGTTCTCCATACTGTCATATTTCCCGTTTCCTGTGCATTATGCATAGATTTGAATTATTAAGTACAGAATATTAACATACATTTGACTTAATTTTTCCCGGTGAGTTACCTGGTAGTTCCAAAGAATTGTTGAGCAAATTTCTCTAAATAATAAAATAAACAACTTTCATTTGTGCTTATTTGCCGAAACCCCAATAGGAAACGAAATATCACTATTTTTAATTTCAGGCCTCCCTTATAACCCCCACTCCTGCCCGTCCCTAGAAATGTTAGTATGGCTTATTATAAGGAAGACGTTAGTGCTAAATCACATACCGAGTTTGGTTTAGTTCGGTTGAGTCTTTTGTGCCAAATATTGTAAAATTGTTGACTTCTGCTATCACTTTTTGGCGTATAACGCCTTTATAATTAGGTATACGACAAAAGTGTATATGACAAAAGTTTCTCTAAATAACAAAATAAACAACTTTTGTTATGTGCATATTTGCCAAAACCCCAATAGGAAACGAAATATCACTATTTTTAATTTCAGGCCTCCCTTATAACCCCCACTCCTGCCCGTCCCTAGAAATGTTAGTATGGCTTATTATAAGGAAGACGTTAGTGCCTATTCACATACCGAGTTTGGTTTAGTTCGGTTGGGTCTTTTGTCCCAAATAAAATTGTTCACTTCCGCTATTGGTTTTAGCTTATATCTCGTTTATAATTCGGTATACGAAAAAGGTGTGTATTACAAAAGTTACTCTAAATAACAAAATAAACAACTTTTGTTATGTTCATATTTGCTGAAAATCCAATAGGAAACGAAATATCGCTATTTTTAATTTCAGGCCTCCCTTATAACCCCCACTCCTGCCCGTCCCTAGAAATGTTGGTACGGCTTATTATAATGATGGCATTAATGCTAATACACATACCGAGTTTTATTTAGTTTGGTTGAGTCTTTTGTGTCAAATTAAATTGTTCACTTCCGCTATAGGTTTTAGCGTATATCTCGTTTATAAATCGGTATATGAAAAAAATGTATATAACAAAAGTTACTCTAAATAACAAAACAAACAACGTTTGTTATATTCATATTTGCCGAAAAACCAATAGGAAACGAAATATTGCTATTTTTAATTTCAGGCCTTCCTTATAACCCCCACTTCTGTTCATCTCAGAGAATTTTAATATAGCCTAAAGTCTAAGTTGGGTTAGTAGTAATATACATACCAAGTTTCAAAAAATTCGGTTCAGCCGTTTATGCGTGAAAAGGTAACAAACAAACAAACAAACAAACAAACATACACGAAAGAAACAAAATGCAGTTATGGTGTCTATGACATGTGAAACGAAAAGTTATCGTGAAATTTCGTGAAAAAAATCAATGTACAGACAGAGGTTACAATTTTATATATATATAGATAAATACCAAGTTTTGTAATTATCAAACAAAAATTACGACCATATATATATTATATATATATATATATATATATATATATATATATATATGTGCTTCTTGTAGTCGGTTCTGTATTGTAAATAATACTAAGGAATAATACTAATTATGTCCTTGATCCAACTTTCAATTTAATTAATACGGTTGAATTGTTGTAGCTGGTAAAATGAGTCCGTTCGAAAAAAAATTTATAGAACTAATCTTATTGAAAATTTAATTATTTATAAATACAGTTATATACATGTATTCTCTATTTTCAATATTAACCGAGATATGTGCATTTTTCAGTTTTCAGCCTTCAGCAAACCCCTATTCCTACTCATGTTAAACTAACAATACTCGGTTATGTAATAAACCACATTTTTCGAACCTTAAATACCAAATATTATTTTCAAAAGACCTTAATTATACGAAATACATGCAAATATGTTCTGGTGACCCCACCATATGTTCTGGAGATTGATTGGGATAACATTTATTCAGATTCATTAGATATTATAGTGCTAGATATCGTACATAGTTTTCAATAAAATTAATATGTTATATTCTGATATATTTCAGTTATTGTTTTCCTTTCCGGTGTTAGCAGTATGTAGGTTTGTCTATTACTAAACTTCACGAGGGAAATCTGCTTAGTTTACGCACCCCCTGCGTGACGGAGTTTTACATATAAATATAAAATATGTGGGGGGGAGAATATGTGGTGAGATGAGATGACAAATGCGTTATACCAGCATGTGGAAAATCTGCTTAGTTTACGCAGCCCCTGCGTGACGGATTATTTTTTTTAGTTCTTGAGCATTATGTTAGTTATATTATGGTAGTTCAATTAAGGGGATGTATCACTTAAACCAATTACGATATTTAATTGTATAGCATCAAATCCGACTTGAGTCCCTGCGTCAGTGGGACATGATTGGACGCGCTATGCAGGCAATAAAGGTACGGGCTGATGGGTATCAATAGTCAATGGTGCACGCTTTGGAGGAATGACACTCCTACGGTGATATTATTTATTTCCATTAAACTGTCAAACTCATTTTACTGTGGCCTTTGTTGTTGGATAGCCTCTTAAAAATGACCACTAAAACGACTGCCGTGACTCTTCCTAGGTTTTCTTGCTTACGGGAACAACTCACAGGGCCGTCCCATGTTACTGCAAAATCAAAGTGAGTTAGTTGAATTAAAATACATTAAAAAAACCCAAATCGAATAAAATAATAAAGGGACTAAAAATTATATGATACTAGTATGTTGTATAAACTTCCTTCGCTTGGTTGCTATTCTCATTAATAGGAATGGCAGATTTTCAGACATACGAACGAGAGAATAACAAGTCCGTCACGCAGGGGCTGCGTAAACTAAGCAGATTTCCCACGTGCTGGTATAACACACCTGTGACCTCATCTGACCACATATTCTCTATTTATATGTAAAAACCGGATGAGTAGAAGGGGGGGGGGGCTACTGAAGTCAGAAAACAAGAAAGGATGAATAACTCGCTTAATATTTGAATAAGGAAAAAATGCATAGAATAATAATTGTAGAGCATCAATAGTTTAACAAGATTCGTTTTATTACATTTTGCGATCCAACTCATAATAACGGAGATATTTTGAGTTTTCGAATCCTTCCCTTCCAAACCCCTACCAAACCATGTCCGATTTCAGCCAATAGCAAATATGATCTTCAGAGTTGAGTAAAAGGGTTAAATATCGAGTATGGTTGTATGGATCAAATAAACATAACATTATTTAAACACATCCCTTAATAATTCTTTTGCTATATATTGTATTAGTAGGTGCCTACATCTATGATATATTTATTAAATCTAATTATAAATTGATACTTACATTCTTTTAATTGTTTTTTACTATTACAAAATAGTAAAAAACAATTAAAAGAAAACTTGGATAAAATAAAATTACATCCGTTCTATTCTTTTAACTATCACCCACAAATATATAGAAAACTGAAGCTAATTTGTAATGGGGTATGTAATATAACCTGGAAATATAACAATATAATACAAAAAATTTTTAGTAGAATTAAAGATTAAGTAACTGAATCAAAATCTAAATATAATATATATGAAATTAGCTGTAACACCTGCAATGGAACTTATGGAACGCAGGGGCTGCGTTAACTAAGCAGATTTCCCACGTGCGCAACGTATTTGCATTTATCTCAAAACGTAAAAGTTCAATGAGAACAATATTTGGTATTTAAGCTTCAAATAAAGTGCTTCATAACATAATAGAATATTGTTAATATGAGATGAGTAGGAGTGGGGCTTTACTGAAGACCGAAAACTAAAAAAATCAAATATCTCAGTTGATAATCAAGATAGTGAAAAAATGTATATAACAACATTTATAGAACTTTATATTTTCAATAAGGTTGGTTTTATACAATTTTTCGATCCGACGCATAATAACGGTGATATTAAGGATTTTCGAAATTCTCCACCTCTAAACCCGCCCTCCCCCTGGTCCGACTTCAGCCGTTAACGAAATTGATCTTTTTTTTGTATAAAACGATTATATAACAAGTTTGGTAACGATAAGACAAGAATTGCGACGGCTAGAGCTCTAACAGGCAAATATATATATATATATATTTATATATATATATATATATATATATATATATATATATATATACTAGCTAAGGTACCCGGCTTCGCTCGGGAAATCATTTGAGCAAGGCTTCAATGTTTACTTCGCTTCCCGTCTGGTCGCATTGTTTTCCCGTGAGGGTCAGGCAAGTGACTTACAGAAAAAAAAAATTGTATTTCAAGAATAAATGAAAATAAGCCCAAAATCATTGTTTCTCGTGTGGGTCAGGCGGGCGACGTATAGATGAGAAATTTTAATTTTGAAGAATAAATAAAAATGTGTTCCTGATCTATCTCTCTTCACTTTTTAATTCACCTTTTTGAATACTTTAAATCATAATCGTGTATAGCATTTATTAAAATTAAATATCCCCTATAATGAAACTTATTTTCTGTCAAAAACCAATCCGAGCTCATACACTTTAAGCATAGTTTTGTAATTAGATTATTTTCGTAGTAGTAGAGCTCAGGGGAAATCATTTCACAGGAAATAAGTTAACTCAATTAACTGTTTAGGCTCCGGCCTCTTTCCGCTCCAGCATCTCCATCGTTTTCTTTAAAATATTGATTCAAAGTATTATTTTAATAATTTATCTACCTGATGGAATTAAATAATAGTATAACCCGAAAAATAATTTGATTTATATTCAAAAATAGCTCAGATACCCGGCTTCGCTGGGAATTTATTTGAGGCTGAATGGTGATGGGTATTTTTTTGGCAAGGCTTTACTTTGCACAATATTTTGACATTTACCCGTCCCAGTGTTTAGGGTTAATACCCGTTGTTGGCATTTGTTAATAAGAAAATTAATTTTTTATGCAAGTATTCACTGTCCTCCAAATTGTCATATTTCCCGTTTCCTGTGCATTATGAATAGATTTTAGTTATTAAGGACAAAATATTAAAATATTTTGAATTAATTTTTCTATAATATAATATTTCTACGCAAATTACTTTCTCCACACATTGTTCCTGGAGAAATGTATAAAACAAAAGTTAATCTAAATATCATATTAAACAACTTTTGTTATGTGAATGTATGTCGAAAATCAAATAGACAAGGAAATATCTCGAATTTTTATTTCAGGCCTCCTTTATAACCCCCACTCCCGTTCTAACCTAAAAATTTTAATATAGCTAATAATCATGGAAGAATTAATGCTAATTGACATACCAAGTTTTTTTAAGTTCGGTTAAGTTTTATTTTATTTTATTAATTTAGATATACCTTTTGTTATATACAACTTTTTTTTGCGTATACTGGAATTATAAACGAGATATAAACTAAAACCTTATAGCGGAAGTGAACAATTTTATTGGACAAGAAGACCTAACCGAAATAAATAAAACTCGGTAAAATGTATTAGCACTAACTAACGCTTTCATTATAACAAGCCATACCAACATTTCTAGGACAATCCAGGAAGTGAGAGTTATAAGGGAAGCCAGAAATAAAATAGTGATATTTCGTTTCCCTCTAGGTTTTTTCAGGCACATATGAACTTAACAAAAGTTGTTTATTTTGTATTTATAGTAACTTTTGTTTATTTAACACTTTTTTCGTATACCGAATTATAAACGAGATATCCGCTAAAACCTATAGCGGAAGTGAGTATAAAGTTTGGAGGGTGTCTGAAATTAAAAATAGTGATTATTTCGTTCCTATTGGGGAATCCCGAAATATGCTACTTAACAAAAGTTGTTTTATTTTTATTTAGAAAACATTTATTATAAACACATCGTCGATATATGAAGTTATAAACGAGATATACTCCTAAAACTAGAGCGGGAGCCTATAAATTTTGTTTGGCAACTAACGATTGAAAACCGAACTTAAAAAAAAATTCGATGTGAATTATCATTAATTCTTCCAAGATATAAGCTATCTTAAAAATATTTTTATGTTCAAACAGGAGTGGGGGGGGGGAGTTTGTAGGGAAGGCACTGAAATGAAAAATAGCGATATTTCGTATCCATTGATTTTTCGATAAATAAGCACATAACAAAAGTTAGTGAATGAATTATTTTTAGGGTAATACTATTATTTAATTCTGTCATGTAGATAAATTATTAAAATAATACTCTGACTCAATAATTAAGAACAAACAAGGTGTTTGTAAGCACTCCATTGCTGGCGGGACCGGAAGAATGACAGGAGCCTAAATACAGTTTAATGAGTTATCTTATTACCATTGAAACGCAAGTGCTGCCATTCCTTAAAGTGATTTCCACTGAGCTCTGCTATTAATCTATTACGAATATAATCTAATTTAGCAAAACTATGCTTAAACTACATGAGCTCGGATTGGTATTTGACGGGAAAAAAGTTTCATTATATATTTATTTGTATATAAGAATGCAATCCATGACTTATGATTTTAATTTATTCCAAGAAAGGAGACTTAAAAAGTGGAAAGGGAAGATAAGGAACACATTTTTATTTATTCTCAACAGTAAAATTTTTCTCATTTTTTAAGTCGCCTGCCTGACGCCTCACGGGAAAACAATACTCCCAGACGGGAAGTGTATAACATTGAGAAGCCTTGCCCAAATAAATACTATGCGCACAGATCGACGGTATGGTCCCAAAACACTGTGGACGGGGAAAAGTCAAAATACGGCAAACTAAAGGCTTACCAAAAAAATACGCATCATCAATCATCTCAAAATGAATTCCCGGGCGAAGCCGGTACCTTACTGTATAAATATATATATATATATAGATATATATAGTATATATATATAGTATATATATATATAAAAATACTAGCTCAGATACCCGGCTTCGCCCGGGTATTGATTTTGAGGCTGGTATGGAGATGGTATTTTTTTTTTTGGCAATGCTTTACACTTTGCACAATATTTTTGACATTTACCCGTCCCAGTGTTGGGTTAATACCCGTTGTTGCCGCATATGTTAATAAATAAAATGTAATTTCTTATGTAAGTCTTTCATTGCCCTCCAAATTGGTCATATTTCACGACTCCTGTGCATTTATGCATAGATTTCCAAGCTATTAGGACAAAATATTAACTTTGATTTGAATTAAATTTGCCAGCTGAGGTACCTGGTAGTTCATATTGAACAGAATTGTTGAGCAAATTTCTCTAAATAAAAATAAACTACTTTTGTTATTGGCATATTTGGCCGAAACCCCAATAAGAAACGAAATATCACTATAATTAATTTTAGGTCTCCCTTTTAACCCCCACACCTGCCACGTCCCGAGAAATGTTTAGTATGGCTTATTTATTATAGGAAGGCGTTAGTGCTAATACAAAGACCGAGTTTTATTTATTTAGGTTGGGTCTTTTGTCCAAAGAAAATTGTTCACATCCGCTATAATGTTAGCGTATTATCTCGTTTATAGTCGGTATATACACGAAAAAAGAGTATATAACAAAAAGTTACTCTAAATAACAAAAATAAAACAACTTTTGAGTTATGTTCATATTTTGCCAAAAACCCAATAGGAAACGAAATATCGCTATTTTTAATTTCTGGCTTCCCTTATAACCCCCCACTCCTGCCCGTTCCCAATAAATTATCGTCATGGTTTTTGTTAAATGAAAGCGTGTAGTGCCACATACATATATCTAATTTTATATATTACGGTTGGGTTTTTGTCCCATTAAAATTGTTCACCTTCCTGCTATCGGTTTAGCGTATATCTCGTTTATAATTCGTACACGAAAAAAGATATATAACAAAAGTACTCTAAATAACAAAATAAACAACTTTTTGTTATTTGCAATAATGCCGAAAAATCACATAGGAAAGAAATATCGCTAATTTTTATTTCAGAGGCTTCCCAATTAACCCCCACGTCAGTTCGTCCTCAGAGGATATTAATATAGCCTAAAGTCTAAGTTGGGTTAGTAGTAATACAACATAACAAGTTTCATTAAATTTCGGTTCAGGCCTTTAATATGCGTGAAAAGTAACAAACAAACAAACAAACAAAATAAACAAACAAACAAACAGGACACCAAAGAAACAAAATGCAGTATGGTTCTAATGACATGTGAAACGAAAAAGTTTATCGAGAAATTTCGCGAAAAAAATCAATGTACAGACAGAGGTTACCATTTTATATATATATATATATATATATAATATAAATTATATATATATAAATATGATATATAGGGTTGGGGAAAAGTAATTTCGTTTATCTATCCCGATAGTCGCGTATCAAAGTCGCTTATCTCTTGTAATGCTTTTATTTATTCAGTGAAGCCATACTATACCACGTTTGAAAGTTCATAGAGTCCATAGAATATTCCAAAATATCCTCTACAGTTATTGTAGCTTTAAAAATGGAGATCCCCCATATGGCCATTATCGACATGTACATGCTTTTTTACTTCCGAAAAGGGATAAATGCAGCTCAGGCTCATCGAAAATTGTGTGGTGTTTAAGGTGATGTCCTGTTTAATGGAACGCCAGTGTCAGAGGTGTTTTGCCAGAATTTCGTTCCGGAAATTTTGACCTTAATGATGAACCCTCCCCCCCTTCGCCCCTGGCAGGCCAATTGTTTGAACAAGACGATGAAATTCTTCAAAATAATTGAGGTAGACCGACACATTTCATCTCGTGACATCGCTATGAAGAGCTAAACATCGACCATTAAAACAGTTATTGACGCCATTTAACATAAGAATGGATACCAAAAAGAAGCTCGATATATGGGTTCCACACGAATTAACTGTAAAAAATTTAATGAACCAGAGTTTTTCCATTTGTGAATCGCTCTCGTGAAACGATATGAAATCGGAAGGCCATTTTTGAAAAGAATGATTACAGGTGAATGAAAAGTGGATCACGTATGACAATAATGTGGCGAAAAAAGATCGTCGTCGAAACCCGGAGAAACATCACAAACAGTGGCAAAGCCTGGATTGACACTAAGGAAAGTGAGGCTGAGTGTTTCGGGGGATTGGAAAGGCATTGTTTCATCATGAGTCTGCACAAACCTGGCCCAAACCATTGATTCGACTCTCTACGGCCAACAACTAATACCGGTTGAAGCAGGAGATTCCGAAGAAAAACGGCCAGAAATGATCAATAGGAACAAGGCATTGGTACTCCATCAAGCCAATGCTAGACCACACACTTTGGTGACTCGGCAAAAAATACGAGAGTTTTGCTGGGAAGTTTTTGATGCATCCACCATATACAGCCCGTACCCTTTGCACTGTCTGCTGACTAACCACTTGGTTTCCTTCTCTTCAGCACTCTCATATTGGTGTAAAGCTGGAATCAAAAGAGGCTAGTGAAAATCACTTGGTTCATTCTATTCGCCCAGAAATCACAGACTTTCTAATAGTGAAGGTATAATGGTTTTAACCGACAAAAAATGGTAAACGGTCATCGGATCAAAAATAGGCGCATATATCATTGATTAATATCTAAAATGAATATAAATAAATGCGCTTTGAAAAACATGAAAAAAACCGAAATTACTTTATACCAAACTTATATAAATAGTCACAGTTTTGAAACGTGACCTCATATTCGACATCTCCTGTGTTGGAATCGATGGACATTTGAAGAAAAATTTCGAAAATCGCGTCATGAGTATGACACTCAATAGCTGATTTTCCCTTAAGGAACTAAAAACCAGCTAATAAAAGGTCAAAGCAAACACTTAAAAATGTATAGACAATAGTGAATAATAAAACTGCATTGACGGATCATACTATCTCCAGGAAACACACCTTTCTGTGTGATTTCTGTACAATTTTTTATCGATCCGATGAAATAGTAAAGGAGATATTTTGAATTTTTCGAAAATCCATCCTCTAAATCGCCCCCCCTCCCCGTGGACCAATTTCAGCCGTTAACAGAACTTGATCTTTCATTTTACATTAAACGGCTAAATATCGAGTGTGGTAACGATAAAAAAAAAAATGCTACCGCTAGAGCGCTAAGAAGATCAAATATATATATATATATATATATATAGATATATATATATATATCTATATATCTCTATATAACATACAGGGTGTCCCCCAAAACCAAACGGGATCGATAGAGGATCAGAAAAACTAAAACTAAAAGTCCTCTGGCATATGCCTCGTTTCTGAGAAAATAACAAAAACTAAAATCCGTCACGCAGGGGCTTTGCGTAAACTAAGCAGATTTCCCACTGAAGTTTTACAATTGACAATCTCCTAATAACAGCTGTAGTAGGAAGTAACCTCTAAACCTATTCACGAGAGGGACTAATAATTTACAAACGGCCGCCAGGAGCTCACGGCCGGAAAGTCCGAACATAGCCACTGCTGCTGCAGAGCCATGCAGAATATCAACTGCAAATATCTCAGTTAATATTCAAGATAGAGAATAAATGTATAATTACAAATTTATAGTACATTTAATTTGCAATAAGATTTGGATTCTATAAATTTTTTCGATACGACTATAGTACGGAGATATTTTGAATTTTCAAAAAATCTCCCCCCTCTAAACCCCCCCTCCCACTAGGCCGATTTCAGGCCATTCACGAACTGATCTCTCTTTTTACGTAAAACGCTTCAATATGAAGATTGGTAACGATTAAAACAAAAATTGCGACCGCTAGAGCGTTAAAAGACATATAATTATATATATATATATAATATATCTATATATATATAATATAAATATATATATAATATATATAGTTATATATAAATAATTTTTGAACGGACCTCATTTTCGTCATCTCCTGGTAGGATCGATGGACATTTTAGGAAATTTTTCAAAACTCGCGTCATGAGTACGACTCAAACAGATTTCCCTTAAGGGAAATCTGGTAAAAATAAGTTTTGTGCAAAAAACTAGTTTTTAAGGCCAATGGAAGTAACGATTTTAATTCCTTGAATGAATTTTAGCAATAAATGTTATCCAATACAATTAATGTATTCTAATCTTATACTTTAGCAATACAATAATTGTATTGGAATAACATTTTATTGAATTCTAATCTTATACTGGGGCCTCAGTTTAGCATGCGAAGTTAAAGTCGTTGACCTTTATCACACATGAAACATATAGTGGCGAGTTCGATTCTTGCCTGGGCAAAGAATTATTTAGTGACGTAAATCTTAAATAACGTCGGGGGCGGGGGGGCCTAAAATCCCACCCTGGCTAGAAAAGGTTGTAACCTGTAGATAACGCCGTCCCAATAAGCCTAAGTTGCAAAAAGTGGACTTAATTAATAATAAAAATAATAATCTTATACTAACAGAAAGGTAATTGAAAAAAAAATTATTTTTTATTAAGAAAAAAATAATAAATACCTTTTTTATTTACAAATATTCATAGTATAAAAAAAGTTACCTATTTAAAGTAGATAACATTATGAACAATAACTGAAGATTAAAACATAAAAAAAGATTAAAAAATTAGGAAATTAATTAATAATTAAATATTCTTACTTGGAAAACATAAATGTTTTCAGTTTTTATATGGGTCTATACCTTAGTGAGAAAAAAACCCTGAAAATTTTTGAAGGTTTAACCTTCCCTCAAATTACATCGTTTAATTTCTAAAGCGTCAACGTAAATGTTGTTCGAAGTGCTGGCCTCTCGCTGCATATACACGCATCACATCGCGTACTCACAGATCGCACTGCATCAAAACATTGATCTGTTGTGAATCTAGTTTGCAAGACCATTCTGATGCGCTCGAATGAGAGTCAACCCTTGTGCGGACGGGCTCTCGGTAGACATTTTTCTTCACGTATCCCCACACGAAGAAATCTAGTGGCGTGAGGTCCGGAGACCGGGGAGGCCTAAGGCCACCAGCCCACCTCGTCCCTATCCAGCGACCTGGGTAAGTTGATGTCCACCCCAGTCATCGTACGGCCCTTCCCGTAATGTGCATGGGACAACCATCGAGTTGAAAACCAGCTCTCAAGCCTTGTTTCCAAAGGGATATCTTCCAAAAGTTCCCGTAAGTCATTTCTCCAGGAATAGATGATAACATTCAGCGTAAAGTCGAGCAGGTATAAATACGGGACCTATTATGCGAATTATAACAAAAGACCGACCCCACACGTTTACAGCAAAACACATGCTGGTGTAGTGAAATTCTCGTAACAGCGCTAAATTCAAAATTTACTCCTCGTTAAATTTAAAAATTAAGCTTACTTTACTCAAAAAGCCAATAGTTTTTTTTAATTTAAATATATTATTAAAAAAAAATACACTTTTTGCACAACTATTTTCAGTTTTTTGTGATTTTCTCAAAAACGAAGCGAAAACGAGGCATAAGCCAGCGGACTTTTTCCTTAGTTTTTCGGACCTCTATCGAACCCTGAAGTTTGGCCGTTTGGTTTGGGGACACCCAGTATATATATATATATATATATATATATATATATATATATATATTTGTCTGTTAGAGCTCTAGCCGTCGCAATTCTTGTCTTATCGTTACCAAACTTGTTATAAATTGTAACCTCTGTCTGTACATTGATTTTTTTCGCGAAATTTCACGATAACTTTTCGTTTCACATGTCATAGACACCATATCTGCATTTTGTTTCGTTCGTGTATGTTTGTTTGTTTTTTTGTTACCTTTTTACGCATAAACGGCTGAACCGAATTTTATGAAACTTGGTATGTATATTACTACTAACCCAACTTAGACTTTAGGCTATATTAATTTTCTCTGGGACGAACAGGAGTGGGGGTTATAAGGGAAGCCTGAAATTAAAAATAGCGATATGTCGTTTTCTATTGGTTTTTCGGCAAATATCCACATAACAAAAGTTGTTTATTTTGTTATTTAGAGTAACTTGTGTTATATACACTTTTGTCGTATACCTAAGTATAAATGAGTTATACGTTAAAACTTTAGCGGGAGCCAACAATTTTATTGGGCACTAACGGCTGAACCGAACTTAACAAAGCTCGGTATGTCAATTAGCATTAATTCTTCCATGATTAATTCTTCTAAAAATATTGTGCAATGTAAAGCCTGCTAAAAAATACCATCACCATTCAGCCTCAAATGAATTCACGGGCGAAGCCGGGTATCTGAGCTAGTATATATATATATATATATATATATATATATATATATATATATATATATATATATACAGGGTGTCCCCAAACCAAACGGCCAAACTTCAGGGATCGATAGAGGATCGAAAAACTAAGAAAAAAAGTTCTCTGGCATATGCCTTGTTTTCGCTTCGTTTTTGAGAAAATCACAAAAAACTGAAAATAGTTGTGCAAAAAGTGTATTTTTTTTTTAATAATGTATTTAAATTACAAAAAACTATTGGCTTTTTGAGTAAGCTTAATTTTTTAATTTACGAGGAGTAAATTTAGAAAACATGAATATTCTCACGCTTTCCTTATCAATAAAACGTCTAGGTTGAGTGTTTAAACTTAAAAAGAAAGGATTAAAATGTTTACTATCATTTTAATTTAAACTTAAAAAGAAAGTATTAAAAGGTTTACTATCATTTTAATCCTTTTTGGGGGGAATCCAGCCTCGCATTCTCACATTAGTGGTGTTGCTAGTACTGTTCAGTGAAGTCAACAAATATGGCTAGATTTACCAACGCTGAATACGCGGACATAGTCTACGTCTACGGATTCTGCGATGGCAATGCACGTCAGGCACTTCGGGAATATCGCAGACGGTTTCCTGACTGAGAAACCCCACACAGAGGTGGTTTTACCAGCACTTTCAGAAGGCTTCGAGAGACTGGGTCCTTCTCATGTAATCGTCGTGGAAACCGTATGCAGGCTCCGATGGAAGCCGACCTGAGGCGGAGGGAGAGGATACTGAGGCACTTCAATACCAACCCTAGCACAAGCGTCCGGAGAGCTACTTCAGTTCTAAGCATACCAAAGACAACCATTTGGCGCACATTAAGGGCTGACCGCAGGCATGCTTACCATGTACAAAAGGTACAAAATTTAATACCCGCTGATTATCCCCGCCGATTAAATTTTTGTAATTGGTACAAAGAACAATTGCAAAACGATGTAAACTTAAGTTCGAAAGTAATCTGGACGGGCGAAGCGACTTTTACACGTGCGGGCATATTCAATCAAAGAAACTACCACCTTTGGGCACATGAAAATCCCCGCGCTGTTAGAGAATTTCACTACCAGCATGAGTTTTCTGTAAACGTGTGGGTCGGTCTTTGTTATAATCGCATAATAGGTCCCGTATTTTTACCTGCTCGACTTCACGCTGAAAGTTATCATCTATTCCTGAAGAATGACTTACGGGAACTTTTGGAAGATATCCCTTTGGAAACAAGGCTTGAGAGCTGGTTTCAACTCGATGGTTGTCCTGCACATTACGGAAGGGCCGTACGAGACTGGTTGGACATCAACTACCCAGGTCGCTGGATAGGACGAGGTGGGCCGGTGCCTTGGCCTCCCCGGTCTCCGGACCTCACGCCACTAGATTTCTTCGTGTGGGGATACGTGAAAAAAAATGTCTACCGAGAGGCCGTCCGCACAAGGGATGACCTCATCGAGCGCATCAGAATGGTTTGCAACCAGCTCACCGCAGAACAATGTTTAGATGCAGTGCGATCTGTGAGTACGCGATGTGATGCGTGTAATGCAGCGAGAGGCCAGCACTTCGAACAACATTTACGTTGACGCTTTAGAAATTAACGATGTAATTTTAGAGAAGGTAAAACCTTCAAAATTTTCAGGTTTTTTTTTCTCACTAAGGTAGACCCATATAAAAACTGAAACATTTATGTTTTCCAAGTAAGAATATTTAATTATTTTATTAATTTCCTAATTTTTTAATCTTTTTTTATGTTTTAATCTTCAGTTATTGTTCATAATGTTATCTACTTTAAATAGGTAACTTTTTTTATACTATGAATATTTGAATAAAAAAGTATTTATTATTTTTTCTTAATAAAAATTTTTTTTTTTTCAATTACCTTTCTGTTAGTATAAGATTAGAAGACAATAATTGTATTGGAATAACATTTATTGCTAAAATTCATTCAAGGAATAAAATCCGCTCTTCCATTGGCCTTAACTAGTTTTTGCACAACTATTTTTAGTTTTTTGTGATTTTCTCGAAAACGAGGCATATGCCAGAGGACTTTTTGTTTTAGTTTTTCGATCCTCTATCGATCCCTAAAGTTTGGCCGTTTGGTTTGGGGACACCCTGTATATACATATATATATATATATATATATATATATATATATATATATATATATATATTTGTCTGTTAGCGCTTTAGCGGTCGCAATTTTTTTTTTAACGTTACCACACTCGATATTTAGTCGTTTTATGTAAAAAGAAAGATCAAGTTCGTTAACGGCTGAAATTGGACCACGGGGGGGGGGGATGTAGAGGGAAGGATTTTCGAAAATTCAAAATATCTCCTTTACTATACGTCGGATAGAAAAATTGTACAGAATCAATCTTATTGCAAATTAAATTTACTATAAATATTGTTATATACATTTATTCTCTATCTTGAATATTAACCGAGATATTTGCATTTTTAATAAATCTGGGCGGCTAACGGGCGAAGTGACTTTCCCGCCAAAAGCTAGTTCGGCCGTTTCATTAGCTGCTTGGCTCTCGTGAAATTTCTCTATTGTAAAAATTCACGTGGGAAATCTGCTTAGTTTACCCAGCCCCTGCGTGACGGACTTTTTTTGGCAAGGCTTTACTTTGCACAATATTTTGACATTTACCCGTCCCAGTGTTTGGGGTAAGTACCCGTCGTTCCTGTGGATTTGTTAATAATAAAATTATTTTTTTATGTGAGTCTTCACTGTCCTCCATATTGTCATATTTCTCGTTTGCATATTTGCTCTGTGCATTACGTATAGATTTGAATTATTAAGGACAAACTATTAACATACATTTGAATTAATTTTTCCCGGTGAGGTACCTGGTAGTTCATATTGAAAAGAATTGTTGAACAAATTTCTCTAAATAACAAAATAAACAACTTTTGTTATGTGCATATTTGCCGAAACCCCAATACGAAACGAAATATCACTATTTTTAATTTCAGGCCTCCCATATAACTCCCACTCCTGCCCGTCCCTAGAAATGTTAGTATGGCTTATTATAAGGAGCTCATACAGATACTGACTGTTTTATTTAGTTCGGTTGAGTCTTTTGTGTCAAATAAAATTGTTCACTTCCGCTATAATTTTTAGCGTATAATGCCTTTATGTTTCGGTATACGACGATAGTGTATATAAAAAAAGTTTCTCTAAATAACAAAATAAACAACTTTTGTTATTTTCATATTTGCCGAAACCCCAATAGGAAACGAAATATCACTATTTTTAATTTCACTCCTCCCTTATAACCCTCACTCCTGCCCGTCCCTAAAAATGTTAGTATTGCTTAATATAAGGTAAGCGTTAGTGCTAATACACATAACGAGTTTTATTTAGATCGGTTTAGTCTTTTGTGCCGAATAAAATTGTTCACTTCCGCTATAGGTTTTAGCGTATATCTCGTTTATAATTTGGTATACGACAAAAGTGTATAGAACAAAAGTTACTCTAAATAAAAAAATAAACAACTTTTGTTATGTGCATAATTGCCGAAAATGCAATGGGAAACGACATATCGCTATTTATAATTTCAGGCCTTCCTTATAACCCCCACTCCTGTTCGTCTCAGAGAATATTAGTATAGCCTAAAGTCTAAGTTGGGCTAGTAGTAATATGCATACCAAGTTTCATAAAATTCGGTTCAGCCGTTTATGCGTGAAAAGGTAACAAACAAACAAACATACACGAAAGAAACAAAATGCAGTTATGGTGTCTATGACATGTGAAACAAAAAGTTATCGTGAAATTTCGCGAAAAAAATCAATGTACAGACAGAGGTTACAATTTTATATATACTCGTATATAGATATATACAGTTTTGAACGTACCTCATTTTCGTCATCTACTAGGTAGGATCGATGGACATTTGAAGAAAAATTTCGAAAATTCCGTCATGAGTACAGCCTCAATAGGTGATTTCCCTTAAGTGAAATCAGCTAATAAAAGGTCAAAGCAACACGTAAAAAGTATAGACAATAGTGAAAATCAAACTGCTTTGACGGATCATTCTATCTCCGTCTAAAAGTCCGTCACCCAGGGGCTGCGTAAACTAAGCAGATTTCCCACGTGAAGTTTTACAGTAGATAAATGTGCCCAATAACAACTGTAGTAGTAAGAAACCTATAAACCTATTTACAAGTGTCGAATAGTTACGGAAACGGCCGCCAGAGCTCTCGGTGGAAAGTCCGAACATAGGCGACTCCTGCCGACAACACGCAGAATACAAATGCAAATATCTCGGTTAATATTCAAGATACAGCATAAATGTATAGATCAATATTTATAGTAAATTTAATTTGCAATAAGATTCATTCTATACAACGGAAGGATCAAAAAGGTCAAACACCTCCACTCTTAATACTTCTTTATTACAGGCAAAGTACTTTCGGGGCGAACCGTCTCATCATCAGTGCTCTGTGACACAACATTATACTTTCAAAAACATGTAATATATATGAATAAATAAATGTTATTTATTCATATATATTACATGTTTTTGAAAGTATAATGTTGTGTCACAGAGCACTGATGATGGGGCGGTTCGCCCCGAAAGTACTTTGCCTGTAATAAAGAAGTATTAAGAGTGGAGGTGTTTGACCTTTTTGATCCTTCCGTTGATGATGGACCTCCACCAGCCAGCACAAATCCAGAGTCATTCTATACAATTTTTCGATCAGACGCATAATAACGGAGACATTTTGAATTTTCAAAAATCATCCCTCTAAACTCCCCCTCCCACTGGTCTGATTTCAGGCATTAACGAACTTGATCTTTCTTTTTACGTAAAACGATTAAATTCCGAGTTTGGTAACGATCAAACAAAAATTGCGACCGCTAGGGCGTTAACAGACAAATATATATATATATATATATATATATATATATATATATATATATATATATATATATACTATATAATACTAGCTCAGATACCCGGCTTCGCCCTGGAATTCTTTGAGGCTGAATGGTGATAGTATTTTTTGGCAAAGCTTTACTTTGCACAATATTTTGATATTTACCCGTCCCAGTGTTAAGGGTTTATACCCGTCATTGCTGTAGATTTGTTAATAATAAAAAAGTCCGTCACGCAGGGGCTGCGTAAACTAAGCAGATTTCCCTCGTGAAGTTTTACAATAGAGAAATTTCACGAGAGCTGAGAGTTAAGGAAGCGGCCAAACTAGCTTTTGGTGGGGAAGCCCAGTTAGCCGCCTAGTTTTAATAAAATTGCAAATATCTCGGTGAATAGTCAAGAAAGATAATACATGAGTAGAACAATATTTATAGTAAATTTAATTTCCAATAAGATTGATTCTGTACTATTTTTCGATCCGACGTACAGTAACGGAGATATTTTGAATTTTCGAAAATCCTCCCCTCTAAACCCCGCCCCCCCTCCCACTGGTCCGATTTCAGCCGTTAACGAACTTGATCTTTTTTTTTACATAAAACGACTAAATATCGAGTTTGGTAACGATCAAAAATAATTTGCGACCGCTAGAGAGGTAACAGACAAATATATATATATATATATATATATATATATATATATATATATATATATATATATATATATATACTAGCTCAGATACCCGGCTTCGCCCGGGAATTGATTTGAGGGTGAATGTTGATGGTATTTTTTTGGCAAGGCTTTACTTTGACATTTACCCGTCCCAGTGTTTAGAGTTAATACCCGTTGTTGGCATTTGTTAATAATAAAATTATTTTTAGCAGATTTCCCTCAAGGGAAATCAGCTATTGAGGTCGTACTCATGACGCGATTTTCGAAAAATTTCTTCAAATGTCCATCGATCCTACCCAGGAGATGACGAAAATGAGGTCCGTTCAAAACTATATATATATATATATATATATATATATATATATATATATATATATATATATATATATATATATATATATATATCAGTCTGTTAACACTCTAGCAGTCGCAATTTTTGTTTAATCGTCACCAAACTCGGTATTTAATCGTTTTATGTAAAAAGGAAGATCAAGTTCGTTAACGGCTGAAATCGGACCAGTGGGAGGGGGGGTTTAGAGGGGGGATTTTCAAAAATTCGAAATATCTCCGTTATTATGCATCGGATCGAAATATTGTATAGAACCAATCTTATTGCAAATTACATTTACTATAACTATTGTTATATGCATTTATTCTCTATCTTGAATATTAACCGAGATATTTACATTTGTAATCTGCGTGTGGTCACCAGTAGGCTCGGACTTTCCGCCGAGAGCTCTGGCGGCCGTTTCCATAACTACTCGTCCCTCGTGAATAGGTTTAGAGGTTAGGTTAACTGTTTTTTGGGGCTAAAAACTTCTGGGTTATTACGCCCTAAATAATGTTTTAGGTTTAGAGGTTTCTTACTACTACAGTTGTTATTAGGCAGATTTCTCTATTGTAAAACATCACGTGGGAAATCTGCTTAGTTTACGCAGCCCCTGCGTGACGGACTTTTTATTTAAGTCTTCACTGTCCTCCAAATTGTCATTTTTCCCGTCTCCTGTGCATCATGCTTAGATTTCAGCTATTAAGGACAAAATATTAACATTGATTTGAATTAATTTTTCCAGCTGAGGTACCTGATAGTTCAAATAGGAATGAATTGTTGAGCATATCAATATTTCTACGCAAATTACTTGCTCCACACATTGTTCCCGGAGAAATGTATAAAAAAAAAATAAAAAAAAAGTTAATCTAAAAAAACAAAGTAAACAACTTTTGTTATGTGTATGTTTGTCGAAAAACAAATAGACAATGAAATATCGCGAATTTTTATTTCAGGCCTCCCTTATAACCCCCACTCCCGTTCTAACCTAAACATTTTAATATAGCTTATAATCATGGAAGAATTAATGCTAATTGAAAAACCGAGTTTTGTTAAGTTCGGTTCAATCGTTAGCGCCCAATAAAATAGTCCGGAGACGCGGATAACAGCTTATTGTTAATATAGGGGATTTACTCAAGACTATAAACAAAAACCCATATGTTTCAGTTAATAATCAAGATAACGAAAAAACTTATATAACAACATTTATAATTATTACATTTGCAATAAGATTAATTGCAATACAAATTTTCGATCCGATGTATAGTAAACGGAAATATTTCGAAATTACCTCCTCTACCCCAAGGTCCGATTTAAGCCGTTAACGAACTTGATCTTTATTTTGCCGACTTTGATATCAAAAATTGCGACTACTAGGGCGTTAACAGACAAATATATATATATATATATATATATATATATATATATATATATATATATATATATAAATTTTTCTGCAAATGTCCATTAATCCTTCCCAGGAGATGTCGAAAATGAGGTCCGTTCAAAATTATATATATATATATATAAAATTACGTTTTATTACCAAAACCAGTAATAAACGTTTTTAATAAGAGTTCTTTTGGACTGCAAAATTAAATACTCGCAAGTTTCACAGTTTTTATCACTGCACAATTTATTTCACAATGCACAATACACTTGGTAATTATCCTTAATGACACAGAATACACTGATAGCGTCACTGTTCTTCAGATTACACAGTCTAGGCCATTCTGTCGGCTTCTTTGGTCCATATCGCACTTCCCAAATACGCGGCTCTCTCTCTGAAGGATTATTCATGTATTCGATTTTCGCAAATATATATATATATATATATATATAGTACTAATACATCGGTAAATACATCGTTAAATAGAGCCACATGGATTTACGGAACGTACCTCCAGTCACTGCTAGGATCGTTGATCCGAAAATTGTGACTCCTAGAGCGTTAACAGACTATATATATATATATATATATATATATATATATATATATATTTATATATATATATGTATAATTTTGAACGGTCTCCTATATAAGAAGAAATATTTTGAAAATCCCATCATGTGTACAACCTCAAAGCTGATTTCCCCTGAGGGAAATCTGCTAAAACCGATGAGTAGAAGTTGGAAAATAGTTATTTATTATACAAGTGACGAAAGTAGATCATTTTACAACTCGAGTGAAACGTTTACCTACACGAGCGAAGGGAGTCACCACTAGGACCGTTCCTCGCACACCAGGGAGAGCAGACATATATTCAATTTAAAATGAAGATCTGGTAGATAAAAAAGTTTATTTGATCACCACAAATTTATTATCCATTGTATGAACACAATTTTCTAAAAAGAAGAATCGAAAGATAGACTATGTTCCACTTGGAGTGGCGATAAGGGCCAAGGTGTATGCTGGACAGAGTTGGGCAAAATTGTAATTTCAATTACAAGTTATAACTACATTAGATGAAATATAGTTACAACTAAAACTACTTATATAATTTTTAATTGATAATGGGCAACTACATTTTTCAACTAAAGTAATTGTAATTGCGATTTCACTACAGTTAATAGCTGAGAAAATCAGTAGTTTCAAAATCAACTACAGTTAGTAATTGTAACTGTAGTTGTAGCTGCAACTACCGTTACTTGGGTAGTTACTTTAAAAATCTGTGTAAAATACTGACTGAAGTAGTTGAGGCTGTTAAGAAATAACTACATCCAATGTCTTTATTTCAAAGTTTTATTATATTACATAGAATACATTATTATAATAACAGAAACTAATTTTAATGCAAATAAATGAAGACTAACGAAAATAATATGTAAATTCCTTTTTATATTTTTTGGGGCGTTTGCAATCGTGGCAAAAGAAAATCACTTTCACTTATTGTAATTTGTTCCCCTGATTTCAGGGAGGGCACTGCGGTCCTATTGTGCCTGCCCTACATCTCCATTCGGAAAGGCTCATTCCGAATAGCATTATATTCCGTATAAAGTGAAGGTATATCTTACTCTTGTGGCTTCCATCTTACTTGACTCAGTATCTTCATGTCCAGAGTACATGAATCTTAAAATTTCTCCAGCATTCAAGAGCAATGCGCTTAGGATTCTTCTATTCTCCACAGCAGCACCTACATTTTGGTATTTCACTGAGTAAACATGTGTTCATTCATCTTCCAGTGCTGATCACATTTTCGACAATTTAAAATATCTCTGTTACCATATGTCTGGTCAAAAAAGTGTATAGAACCAATCTTATTTCAAATTAAATTTACTATAAATATTGTTCTATACATTTATTCTCTATCTTGAATATTAACCGAGATATTTGCATTAGTATTAAATGAGGGCGGATAACGGACGAATGAGTTTCCCGCCAAAAGCTAGTTATGGCCGTTTCCGTAACTGTTCGGCTCTCGTATGGAGATTTCTCTATTGTATAACTTCACGTGGGAAATCTGCTTAGTTTACGCAGTCCCTGCGTGACAGACTTTTATTTTTTATGAAGCCTGAAGAATCCTAGTTTGCCATTCGTTATTATATTCGTAGTTTTAAGTCCAGGCCTGGTAAAATTTGAATGTCCCTAAACATTCTGGGTGAGAGTAACATGAACCTGCCCATAATTTAATTATGTACTCGTATCTATTAATAGTCTAAAATATAATTATATATTTTAGTACCTATTCAACCTTAAATCTGCAAGTCAATATTATATATTTCTGATTACAAATAAAATTCAATTTAATTACATTTAGAGTTGGTAATCTCTCTTTAAATAAATATTTTATTACTTTAAATAGCTCCATAAAAATTAAAAAAATTCTGTCACACAGGGGCTGCGTAAACTTAGTAGATTTCTCATGTGATTTCATTCTCTATTTCTATTTAAAAAACCAATGAATAAAAGGGTTCTTTGAAGGCGGGGGGGGGGGGGGAGGCTGAAAACTAAAAAGCACAAATACCTCGCTTAATACTTGAGATACAAAAATATATATTGAACAGCAATTGTAGAGCATCAATAGATTAACAAGATTGGTTCTATAACATTTTGTGATGCCACTCACAATAACGGTGATATTTTGAATTTTCAAAATTCCTCCTCGATTTCAGCCATTAACTAATATGATCTTTGGCATATAATTAAAGTTAAATATCGAGTATGGTATAAAATAAATAAATGTTTTCGATTCACAACCTCAAAGTCTTAATTGATGAGCCTATGTCACTACATATATACATAAGGGAAAACCAATCTTTATCCTCACAAACTATAGATATTTTTTTTCAGAACTTTTATGTTGTCCCATTATTTGAATTCTTGTGTCTCATATTTTTTTTTATTTCCGAGGGACATTTCCTATTTCCCACAATGCTTGTAATGTAATGTAGGCTTACTTAATATTTAATATTCACACAGGAAAACACTATTATAAAAGTTACTCATGTATAATATATAACCTTTGTCTAAATAACTTTCAAAATATAATTCTAGCTTTGAAATTTTCTCCACTCAGCAAGGTGTAATGAATCTGACATTGCATTACATAAACCATTATAAATGACCATATATTTTATATTGTGAGTATTCCCAGCACAGAGCACATTAAGATCATTTATGAATGCTTAAATGTCTAGTTTTTACCTTTAATTAAGAGTTATATCCAATTTGGAGTTAAATCACCATGTGCTCTAGCATTTTCGTAGATAACGCCAATGGATTATTATAATACATTCACAGCTCTTAACGGCGATACACTAATTAATATTACGGATGAATTTCGATAATAAATTCCCGTTAAATACACTTTTTGAGCGTATTTCGATTGATAGTTCAAAGTTCACTGCCGGGTTAGGCCTATATAAGGACCAAAAAGCGAAGGATTATAATCAGTCATATTCGGCATCCTCTGGAGGGGAGACCCTGCTAATCCTTCAGCCCTGATCCGGCCTGCCTGAGCCAGACTACTTCTCATCTGTACTATCTCTCACGGCTGAGTCTACACTTTTATTAAAAAGCTAAGTTCTTTAATTGTAATATAGCATAAGTGGAAATAAGTGTCCCCCATTATAGTATTAAAAGGTGCCTCTTCATTTTCATTTTAATAAATATTATTGGTGAATAATTTGATTATAAATAAATTTATATATATTTGAATTTTGACTTGAGTCGATTGTTGGTGTGCCCTTCCTAGATTCTTGTTAGTGGTTTGGTGGTGGGATTTTTCATCTCTTTCAGCTTCCACTGGTTATCGCCGCAGCCAGATCGCAACAAAGGAATCTTTATTATTCGCTCATCCAAAGGGGTATGAAAACCTGCATCATAAAACCTTATTTCTCCGCTGGTTTATCACTCAATCAGGACTTCCTATTCAAGAGAGGAAACTCATCAGAAGTAGCCTATAGTAAAAACATCAAAAAATACTTCATTATGGGACTTTTAAATTATTCAGGATTACCTGTAATCGGTACTTAGTCTAAAAAATAAAGTAGACGAATGACTACTGGAAAAATCCTGATGACTAATGGTTTACAAAATGAAATGAAAAAACAAGTAAGTTATATACATATAATTACAAGAATATACAAGTACAAATTAAATTTATGGTACACACAATATTATGCTTAAATTGTGTTATTCATTTTGTTATCTTTAAGGACTGTCAATTTTGACCTCACATTTTTTAAAACATCTTTTAACTTTTCATAAGCCCCAGTACTATCGGGAAGGTTCTCGAAATTTATTACATCACTAATATTCTTTCTGAAGGCCTCAGGTGGGGGTAACCTTTGAAAAGGTGAATGAATTTTTAAAGCTGGAGTTCCAAATTCAATAGATTTCACTCTCCCGTGCGAAGAATCTGCAAATTCACTATTAGCAGCTGACTCATCTTCCAAATTAGATTTCACCTCATCCGGCGATGATTTCTCACCTTTTTCCTCATCCTATAAAATATAAAAGAATTCTTATTAATAAACCAAAATATTCTAAAGTACTTGCTGTGTTACCAACAATACACAAGTTGAAATAGAAACGTTTCCCCATTGAAATATAAGTATGGGATACACAAAATCATCTCATGATACTCACCAACAACACAAATTGTAAAAGAGCTGTCCATTCTTTCAGCTGTCAACCAGATAGACAAATTTATGATTATTATTATTTATTAACATCCACTTTTTGTTACTATGGCAAATTGGGATGGGATATCTAGCCAGAGTGGGACAAAGGATTTTATTTAATGAGTTCGTCACTAAATAAATTCCTATTACCCAGGTGGAAATCGAACTTGCCACTCTAGGTTTACCATGTGAGATTAAAGGCAACGCTTTAACTCACATGGCTAATCTGAGCCCCCCATTTATGACTAGAATTGTTTCTATCAAGCAAATAATTGATATAATAATGGTTTCTCATCGAAATATAAATATTGGATAACCAGAAGCACTAAATAATCCATCCATTTATTGCCTTCAAATTTTGAACAAGAAGCAAGGAATGTCTATTAAATGAATCTTGACAAATTTATTATTGTACCTGAGACTAAATGAATCTAGTTCCGGCAAAATAAAACGATTGTAATATCTTAGCATCCGGAGAAAACACATGGTCAAATTTCATTCCGGCATTCTGTTTTAATTCGATAAAATGTTTGAGGTGTAAAGTATCAAAGTGGGAGGAGTAAATTATCAAATCGCTCATATTAACAAAACTCATTCTCTTAATACATATACAAACAATTACCCAATTCTATTCAGGCATTTGCATGAAACAAAAATTAAGTCTTTGGCAGCAGGAAGGCAGAAGTAAAATAGCATTCGTAATGTAAATAATGATTTACGACCAAAATCGTTATTTTAAACACAATTTGTTCTTTACATTTTTTTGATAAAACCAATGCTAACAAAGATATTAATGAATATGTAATTTCAAGCCAAAGTAAACCCCCTTCCTAGTTGAGCATTCGAATTTTCATATAGCCTATGTTGTACCTTGGGATAATTGCCTCACAGGTATAATTATTTGATAAATTTTGATGTCGTTCTTTGAGTCGTGTGAAATGTAAAAAAAAAAATATATATCCTCCCTCCCTACATGTTTTCAGATTTACAGTGATATCAAAAATACTGCTGACGTTTCTCCAGTGGAATAATATGAGCAGCAAGTCAAAAATGTCTGTAGGAGATGTTTCATTATTGTCTCTATGTATGGGGTGTTGTTGTGTAATAGTTCTGTCTGTCTTCACATATATTTATTTAGGGAATGAATTTTGTCACTATTCACTATATTATGGCCTGCTATAATGGGTAACACGGCCAGCTAATTACTTTGACTTCATCTCATACTAGATATGAGATGGATACAACCATTTTTCGTTTTTAAATTTTTGTGACATGAAAGATAATTTCACAAAAACAAAGGGATTAGTCAGAGCTTAGTTAACCAAATATTTATATTTTAACGAGAAACCATTACGAATTCAATCCGTGACATATTTTATTTGGCAGGTATTAAAACTGAATAACTGTATAGTTATTCTACATGTTTCAGGACATTTCTGTTACAGGATGAAAAAAATGGGATGATTTCTTTGTTAAGTTAATTCAACCTTTAGATTTACACGGGAAACCATTTCTATTTGTACTTGTCAACGACGTGTAATACAACTAGAATATGACGGGATAATATTTATATATAAATGAGAACCAATTTCTATTTCAATCATCAACCATGAGCAGCATAGCTATACATTATAAACTCCAGGGTAATGTAGCAATATGAAAGATGTCAGCAATTGTTTTGGTCAAGAGCTGAGCAATAAAACATAGATAGTCGTTTTGATTAGAAACAAGATTTCAAGATATTTGTTGGACCATTCAAGGGAAACAATGGACCTGTAATTAAGCATTACTCAAAGCCCAGATTTCACAAAAACTAGTTGTTCAGCAAAATCCATCATCAAAAAAACTTTTGCTAATCCACCTATACTAAAATTGTGCTCCACAGAGAATAATCAAAAAGTCCGTCACACAGGGGCTGCGTAAACTAAGCAGATTTCCCCTGTGAAGTTTTACAATAGAGAAATCTGCATACTGGTAACACAGTACCACCGTGATTAGATAATGAGAAATCTTTCAGTTAATTAAAATAAATTCCCAACTGAAACGGCTTCTGAATTGTAAGAATAATTTATATTTTAATAACTCAAATTTTAGTAGTCCAAGAACTAAAGAAGGGGGGGGGGATGAACAGAACGTATTTGCATAAATCTCACAAAGTAACGAAGGTAAGGTAAGGTTAGAAACGACAGGCAAGGTTAGAAGAAGCTTCCACCTGAGCCGAGAAATGACGAAGATGGCCGACGTAATCCGAACTATACCCGACTACAGACTTCATAAAAATGCAAATATCTCGGTTAATATTCAAGATAGAGAATAAATGTATATAACAATATTTATAGTAAATTTAATTTGCAATAAGATTGGTTCTATATCATTTTTCGATCCGATTCATAATAACGGAGATATTTTGAATTTTCGAAAATCCCCGCTCTAAACCCCCCCCCTCCCTCTGGTCCGATTTCAGCCGTTAATGAACTTGATCTGTCTTTTTACATAAAACGGTTAAATACCGAGTTTCGTAACGATCAAAATAAAAATTGTGACCGCTAGGGCGTTAACAGACATATATATATATATATATATATATATATATATATATATATATATATATATATATATATATACATATACTAGCTAAGGTACCCGGCTTCGCCCGGGAATTCATTTGAGGCTAAATAAAGATGACATTTTTTTTGCCAAGGGTTTAATTTCCACAATATTTTGATATTTCCCCATCACCCGTCAAAGCTAAGGTACCCGGCGATGCCCGGGAAATCATTCGGGATTGACTAATGATGGTATTCTTATAGCAAGACTTCAATGTGTACAAATACACTTCCCTACACGACGTAATGTTTTTGCGAAATAGCAATGCTAAAGGGTACATTTTGGGTATTAATAGAATAGAAATTTTAGTTATGAAGAATAAATGGAAATGTGTTCCTAATCTATCCCTCTACACTTTTAGACTCACCGTTTTTGAAGAATTCAAACCATTATCATGAATAGCATTTATTACAATTAAATATCATCTATAATGAACATATTTCCTTTCAAAAACCAATCCGAGTACATATAGTTTAAGCTCAGTTTTAAACATAAGATTATATTCCTAATAGTAGATCTCAGTGGAAATCACTTCCCGTCATGCCAGGAAATAAGTAAACTTAATTACTCCCGTCAATTTCCGCTCTCGCAGGAGCGTTATCATCATTGTTTTCCTTAGATTATTGATTCATAATATTATTTTAATAATTTATCTCCCTGATGGAACTAAATAATAGATCCCTAAAAATAATTTCATTTATGTTCAAAAAGCTAGATGAGGGGAAGAGAGCCCCCCCCCCTCTGCAACCTATGTAATATTTTAAACATTCATATCGAGTATATATTAAATACCGGAAATGCTCATAAAGTTTACATTTCTATTGCAAATAAATAACAAAGTTACAGGGAAAAGAAATAAAAGAGGAGGAGGCGACGGATATTTATAACCTCATTAATCCGAATCATAGTTACAACTATCACATAAGACTAAAACATAACATCTTTTGTCATAATATGCATTTATTTAAAACTCTTAAATAAACACTAATAAAATTAACGACTCCCGCTATAGTTTTAGCGTATATCCCGTGTTTACTTCATTTACGGCAAAAGTTACTTTAAATAACAAAAGTAAACAACTTTTGCTATGTGCGTGTTTGCCAAGAATCTAATAGGAAACGAAATTTCACAATTCTTCACTTCAGGCCTCCCTCATAACCGCTACTAAAATATTTGGCTCCCACTTTAGTTTTTGGTGTATATCTCGTTATTACTTTGTTGTAAAACAAAAGTTAAAAGAACAAAAGTTACTCCAAATAACAGAATAAACAACTTTTGTTATATGCATATTTTCGGAAAAACCAATAGGAAACGAAATATCGCTATTTTTAATTTCAGGCGTCTCTACAACCCCCACTCCTGCCCGTCCCTAGAAATGTTGGTATGGCTTGTTATAATGAAGGCGTTAGTGCTAATGCACATGGCGAGTTTTATTTCGTTCGGTTGATTCTTTTGTGCCAAATAAAATTGTTGACTCCCACTATAATAGTTAGCGTATAACTCATTTATACTTCGGTATACGACGAAAGTGTATATAACAAAAGTTACTCTAAATAACAAAATAAATAACTTTTGTTATGTGCACATTTGCCAAAAAATCAATAGGAAACGAAATATCGCTATTTTTAATTTCTGGCCTCCCTTATAACCCCCACTCCTGTTTGTCTTAGAGAATATTAATATAGCCTAAAGTCTAAGTTGGGCTAGTAGTAATATACATACCAAGTTTCATGAAATTCGGTTCAGCCGTTTATGCGTGAAAAGGTAACAAACAAACAAACAAACATACACGAAAGAAACAAAATGCAGTTATGGTGTCTATGACATGTGAAACGAAAAGTTATCGTGAAATTTCAAGAAAAAAATCAATGTACAGACAGAGGTTACAATTTTATATAAATATATATATATCTATATATATATAAAATTGTAACCTCTGTCTGTACATTGATTTTTTTCCCGAAATTTCACGATAACTTTTCGTTTCACATGTCATAGACACCATAACTGCATTTTGTTTCTTTGGTGTCTGTTTGTTTGTTACCTTTTCACGCATAAACGGCTGAACCGAATTTTATGAAACTTGGTATGTATATTACTACTAACCCAACTTAGACTTTAGGCTATATTAAAATTCTCTGAGACGAACAGGAGTGGGGGTTATAAGGGAAGCCAGAAATTAAAAATAGCGATATTTCGTTTCCTATTAGTTTTTCGGCAAATATGAACATAACAAAAGTTGTTTATTTTGTTATTTAGAGTAACTTTTGTTATATACACTTTTCTTTTATAACAAAGTATAAACGAGATATACGCTAAAAACTAAAGTGGGGGCAACTATTTTATTGGGCACTAGCGGTAGAACCGAACTTAACAACACTCGGTATGTAAATTAGCATTAATTCTTCCATGATTATAAGCTATACTAAAAATTTTAGGTTCCAAGGGGAATGGGGGTTATGCGGGAGGCCTGAAATAAAAATTCGCGATATTTCATCGTCTTATTTGGTTTTTGGCAATTGTGCACATAACATAAGTTGTTTACTTTTTTAATTAGTGTAAATTTTGTTTTATAATTATTTTTTTTGTAAAATAAGGTATGTAGGAAGTAATTTGCTTAGAAATATTGATATCCTCAACAATACATTCCAATATGAACTACCCAGGTATCTCACCTGGATAAATTAATTCAAATCCATGTTAGAATTTTATCCTTAATAATTCAAAACTATGTTATTTTTTAACACCAGTAACAGTTTGCACCAAATAAGGTATACTGCCCCCACCCTTCTCTAAGTGTATTTAATACATTATTTAATTAAAACGTAAAAATATTTGAAACAGTTTTAGAATTGTGAAGATAATGTAATATGATTTTTTAATATATTTGAATGTATTAGAGGATAGAGGATCCAAAATGCATTGCAGGTTGGCAGCACTGAGGCTATGTAAGTGTCGAGCTACTTCCTTTGTCCTATCAGTTCTGCCGCTTCCCTTCCGACCTCATATTGGTCTATGTTTACATGTTAATTGATGCTTATAGCAATGTATTATTATTCTCAGGAATTTGAATTTCTTTAATTATCATAAATAAATAATTTACTAGAATAAACGCTAGGGAGGTGCACTGAGGTATTTCTGGTATTTATTAACTCTGCTCCGTTAATGTATTATGATATACTTTACTGAAAACCAATATGAATACACAGTTTACAATCGAGACTTATGAAAGAGTGTTTTAGTAGAGGCTATGACGTACCTAAACAGCTGTCACCGTTGGACATTGTACCGCATGAAGGGAAAGAAACTTATTCATACATGGTTTGGAAGATAGAATACATTCTAGGATTATGAATTATATGGTCCATCACTTTATAAAAAAAAACTACATACACAGAGGACGGGAAATATAAAAAAATTTGAGGACAGTGAAGTCTTAAATAATAAATCATTTTATTATTAACAAATCCACAGTAACGACGGGTATAAATTCTAAACACTGGGACAGGGAAATAAAAAAAATATTGTGGAAAGTAAAGCCTTGCCAAAAATAGACCATCTTCATTCAGCCTCAAATGAATTCCCGGGCGAAGCCGGGTACCTTTGCTAGTGTATATATATATATATATATATAATTGTAACCTCTGTCTGTACATTGATTTTTTTCGCAAAATTTCACGATAACTTTTTGTTTCACATGTCATAGACACCATAACTGCATTTTGTTTCTTTTGTGTCTGTTTGTTTGTTACCTTTTCACGCATAAACTGCTGAACTGAATTTTATGAAACTTGCTTTGTATATTACTACTAGCCCAACTTAGACTTTAGGCTATATTAATGTTCTCTGAGACGAACAGGAGTGGGGGTTATAAGGGAGGCCTGAAATTAAAAATAGCGATATTTCGTTTCCTGTTGGATTTTCGGCAAATATGAACATAACAAAAGTTGTTTATTGTGTTATGTAGAGTAACTTTTGTTATATACACTATCGTCGTATACCGACGTATAAAGGTGTTATACGCTAAAAATTATAGCATGGGACAATAATTTTATTTGGCACAAAAGACTCAACCGAACTAAATAAAACTCTGTATGTGTATTAGCACTAACGTTTTCATTATAATAAGCCATACCAACATTTCTAGGGACGGGCAGGAGGGGGGGTTGTAGGGGAGGACTGAAATTAAAAATAGTCTTATTTAGTTTTCTACTGGGTTTTCTGCAAATATGCATATGACAAAAGTTGTTTATTTTGTTATTTAAAGTAACTTTTGTTATATTCATTTTTGTCGTATAACAAAGTATAAACGAGATATACACTAAAAACTAGAGCGGGAGCCAACAATTTTGTTGTGCACTAACGATTCAACCGAACTTAACAAAACTCTGTTGTGAATTAGCATTAATTCTTCCATAATTATAAGATATATTAAAATTTTTAAGTCCAAACGGGAGTGGGGGTGATGAGGGAGGCCTGAAATAAAAAATTGCGATATTTCGTTTTCAATGATTTTCTATAAAAAATATAAAAATACCATCATTAGTCAGTCAACAATGATTTCCCGGGCATCGCTGGGTACATTAGCTAGATTGCATATACAAAATAATTGCTTTATAGATGATATTTAATTATAATAAATGCTATCCATGATTATGATTTGAATTATTCACGGTGTGTCAAACAGTGGAGAGGGAATGATTAGAGATTTAATTTTATTTATTCTGTAATTCTAATTTTTTTTTTCTATAAATCACCCAACTGACCCTTACGGGAAAAATTTGCACTTAGACGGGAAGTGCAGTTGTACAAGGAGAAGCATTACCAAAAACAAAATAGAATCTTTCCGCCTCAAATAATATCCCGAGCGAAGCCGGGCACCTTAGCTAGTATATAATATATCTGTAACTAATCACACTTTTTCATACTATAAAATGCATCCTGATATTAGAAAATCTGTCTCTATAAATAATAAAACATAAAATTAAAATATTAGTTTAAATTTTGATATTTCAGTAATAATTGGAATATATAACTAAATTACCATCTCTGAATCATCTGGAGAATCTGGAGGAGGAGGTGGTGGCAAATCAGACTCGTCTGGCAATGGTGGAATAAATGTGCATTTATTATCTTCTGGTAATAGGACGTCTAAAAATAAAAATAGAGGATTAATGGATAAGAACAATTGGTATTTAATTAGGAGGGGCTCAGGTTCAGCCATTCGAGTTAAAGTGTTGTCTTTAATCTCACATGGTAAACCTAGAATGGAGAGATAAATTCCCACCTGGGCAATAGGGATTTATTTAGTGACAAACTCATTAAATAAAATCCTTAGTCCCACCTTGGCTAGAAAACATGTATAGAATAAATATTATTGCAAATGTAACCGTCTATAAATTTTGTTATGTACATGTTTTTTCTATATTGAATATGAACCGAGATAAATTCCGCCCCCTACTCATGTGATTCACTTGATTCCAAGGTTAAATATCAAATATGGTTTAATTGAACTTTTACTTTGTGAGATACATGCAAAAATATGTTATATGATGTCATCAATAACAATTTTTGTTCTTTACTTGAAAATTTGATCTATAGCATACTTGATATTTAACCTTTTCTGTTGACACTAAAATTACAGACATAGGACCTGGAATAGTAGGGGTACAAAGGGGGAAATTAAAAAATTCAAGATATTTCTGTAATTAGGAGTGGTATTGTAAAATGATATAGAAATAATCTTGTTAAACTATTGATGATCTACAATTGTTGTTTTCTGTATTTTTTCATAATTCAAGTATTAGGAGAGTTATTTTGTTCATTCTTGTTTTCAGCCTTCAGCAAACCCCCTCTCCACCGCTACCTTTTAGTCATCAGTTGTTTTAAATAGAAATATGGAATATGTGCTGAGATGAGATCACAAGTGTCTTATACAAGAAGGTGGGAAAACTGCTTAGTTTATGCAGCCCCAGCGTGACAAACTTTTATTTAAATTCATAGCAATGAATAATGCACAAGAAATCACTTTTCCTATGTTCTCCCAAAATACACATTTACTCGCAAATGAAAAAGTAACAGTTCCACAGAAAAACATTTGGTACTCCCATAATAGAAAATACCTCTATAGAAAAGATTGAAGAGGATGTGGTAAGACATCAGTTTTTTTTTTAGTTTTTTTTTTTTTGGGGGGGGGGGTTGAAAGGATCTGATTTAAGGTAAAACCATTCTCTATGAAGCTATCTAGAAATTGCAAATGCTGTTGATGTTCAAACGAAACAAACCTTGTAAATATTTGTGAATATTCATTATACAGAAAATATTTGTATAAAGTAAAATTAGTGATTAATTTACTTACATTGACAATAATTTTCTTGGTTTTGTATTATTTTACTTGTAAGAAATCAGTATATTCTGACCTAAAAGAATAGGTTATCTCCTTATCCCAATTATAGCTCAGGTTAAAGCAGCTGAGATTTTTTTTTTTTTTTTGTGATTTATTTATGATAATGTTTAGCAACACATGACATAACATATAGTAATAATTAATTGCCTGAATATTTAATTAAATTTATTTAATTGAAAATTAACATCCACTCTATGCAAATTTGACGAATTGGGACAGGTTACCACCCTATTCTAGACAGTGTAGGAGTAAGAATTTTATTTAGCGAGTCTATTAAGACTAACACTTAAACACACATGGTGAACCTGAATAATTTATTTCAATTATTAAAGTCCACTTTATGCTACTAATGTGATTTGGGACGGGTTATCTACAGGTTGTCACCCTTTTCTAGCTAGAGTGGATCTCAAGGATTTTATTTAATGATTTCATCACTAAATAAATTCCTATTTCCCAGTTGAGCAAGTCGATTTGGCAATAGGATCACGTGGCACATCTTATATATCACTTGGCAATTCTAGATTTGTAGATATCGAATTTTGTGATACACTCATAATAAACACAATATTTTAGAATTTCAAACCACCCTCCCCTCAACCCCATATTATTAATGCAATGTCACCTACATGCACTATGACATGAGTCAAATAGTTTGGCTTTTATAAGTATTTTTAGTTGGCAAAGAGCTGCTCATAAAGAAGAAAAGTGTTTTGAAGACCATAATATAAGATACAATTATATAAAAGTCCGTCACGCAGGAGCTGCGTAAACTAAGCAGATTTCCCACTTGAAGTTATACAATAGTGAATTCTTCATACGAGAGCCAAACAGTTACGGCTAAGGGCCGAACTAGCTTTTGGCGGAAAATTCAGTCCGTTATCGGCCCAAATTTAATAAAAATGCAAATACCTCGGTTAATATTCAAGATAGAGAATAAATGTATAGAACAATATTTATAGTAAATTTAATTTACAATAAGATTGGCTCTATAAAGTTTTTTGATCCAACGTATGGTAACGGAGATATTTCGAATTTTCGAAAATCCCCCCTCTAAACCCCCCCTCCCACTGGCCCGATTTTAGCCATTAACGAACCTGATCTGTCTTTTTGCATAAAACGTTTAAATATCAAGTTTGGTAAAGATCAAACAAAAATTGTAACCGCTAGAGCGTTAACAAACATATATATATATTTATAGATATAATTTTGACCTCATTTTCGTCATCTCCTGGGTAGGATCGATGGACATTTGAAGAAAATTTTTGAAAATCGCGTCACGAGTACGACCTCAATAGCTGATTTCCCTTAAGGGAAATCTGCTAAAACAATGGCACCAAGTAAATGTTATGGTAAGTCACAATTTTCGTAGATTGTATAATAATATTAACAATGAATAATTATTTTATAGGATTATTTGAAGATGACCATAAAGGCCGAAACTCTATAATGATCTAAATAAAAAAATTAAATTTGGGATGAAGAGATGTGTACTTAGTTATTTCTTATATGGAGACATTTCCCTCCATTTCATCTCTATTCGGTGGCTCAGCTTAACTGACGGACCCAGAATTTAGCATATCCTTGATTTGATCACTTCATATAAGAAGGTTTCTTCATTTATTTGAACAGAATCCAGTCTGCTGACAGAACCCCTAGATAAGGTGTTTAACTTCATTTCATTGCTCCCTAATTAACTCCATGAAGTAGAATGTCTTCAAACACAAATTTTAAAAATTGTTCAATAAATTCGTAACTCAAATAATACACTGAAATAATTCAAAACCATCTTTTCCTCCAAGAACAAATTGTCTATTGAAAAGAACAATTGCAACCCTCTTCCTAGTATTCTCATGTAATTGACAAATAAGAACAAAAGTATTTTAAAACATAAAGACAAATATTTTTTTTTTTTTTTTAATTAAAACAATAACCAACCTTCTTCAATATCTTCAGTTTCCATATCACATTCAGAAGGGTTAACAGGTTCCAGGTTAGGTTTGAAATTTACAATAGGTGGAATATGCTTAAGTGACTTAATAAATTCCTCTTTGCTTGGGAGACTACGTAGATCAAGCGCACCAAACTCTCTTGTTTCCTAAAAGAAAGAAAATTTATTATTGCATACATTTTTCAAGAACTGAAACCTCACTTTCAATAGAGGAAAAAAAAATCTTGAAGACTCAATTTCTTAATTTTATGAGAGTAATTTAAGTAACAGTAATGAGGAAAAAGTTATATGTTAAAGAACAGATTAAAAAAAAAAAAATCAGGCATTAAATAAAAAACACACATTAAATATTTTCTGAATAAAATATTTCATTTAAAATTAAATTATTAATTAACATCAACTTTTTGCAACTAAGGCTAATTTGGACGGGTTATCTACAGGTTTTCTAGCCAGGATGGGACTAAGGATTTCATTTAATGAGTTCCGTCACTAAATTATATTATATTTCATTTAAGAAAGATAAATAAGCAGCTTATAGAGGTGCTCTCACAAAATAAATTGGTTCAAAATATTGCAAGTAAACAAATTTAATAAAATATAAATGTTTTAGATGCCATAGATTGGCAGAAGACCATTTCCAGATAAGCACTCACTTATCTTCTTCAACACATTGGGAGTATTAATATGAATGGCTTTTGAGCAGAATATTATAAGTATAAGTTAGGTAGGGTGATCTCCTGAAGAAATGGAACATGTACCGATGATTAATAAATGCATGTGTGCCTTCAAACATTGAAATGATTAAGTACGAATAACTCACTTAATTTGAGATACAAAATAATGAATAGAACAACAATTGTAGAGTATCAATAGTTTAACGAGGTTCCTTCAGAGATATTTTGAATATTGATATTCAATATGAATATTGATATTCAATATGAATTGAATGGAAACAATATTTGATATTTAAGCTTTGAATAAAGTGGTTCACTATATAACAGCTTATTGTTAATATGAAATTAGTAGGATTGGGGTAAACTAAGACTGGAAACTAAAAAATGCAAATATCTCGGTTAATATTCATGGTAGACGAAATATGTATATATTAACATTTATAATCAATTAAATGTGAAATAACAATGATCCTATAAAAGTTTTCGATATGTGTTATAATAGTCATATTCCTTATTTTCAAAATTCCCCCCTTCATTCCCTCCGATTTCAGTCATTAATGAACTTGATCTTCTGTTTTACATAAAATGCTTATATATCATGTTTGGTAATGATACGCCACAAACTGTGACCGCTAGACCCGTAACAAACAAGTAAATCTATAAATATATATAAAATTGTAACCTCTGTCTGTACATTGATTTTTTTTCGCGAAATTTCACAATAACTTTTCGTTTCACATGTCATAGACACCATAACTGCATTTTGTTTCTTTCGTGTATGTTTGTTTGTTTGTTTGTTACCTTTTCACGCATAAACGGCTGAACCGAATTTTATGAAACTTGGTATGTATATTACTACTAACCCAACTTAGACTTTAGGCTATATTAATATCCTCTGAGACGAACAGGAGTGGGGGTTATAAGGGAAGCCAGAAATTAAAAATAGCGATATTTTGTTTCCTATTGGTTTTTCGGCAAATATGAACATAACAAAGTTATTTATTTTATTATTTAGAGTAACTTTTGTTATGTACACATTTTGTTATTTAGAGTAACTTTTGTTATATACACTTTTTTCGTATACCAAATTATAAACGAGATATACGCTAAAACCTATAGCGGAAGTGAACAATTTTATTTGGGACAAAAGACCCAACCGAAATAAATAAAACTCGCCATGTGCATTAGCACTAAAGCTTTCATTATAACAAGCCACACCAACATTTCTAGGGACGGGCAGGAGTGGGGCTTGTAGGGAAGGCCTGAATTTAAAAATAGCGGTATTTCGTTTTCTATTCGTTTTTCGGCAAATATGAACATAACAAAAGTTGTTTATTTTGTTATTTAGAGTAACTTTTTTCATATTCATTTTTGTCTTTTAACAAAGTATAAACGAGATATACACTATAAACTAAAGCGGGAATAACTGAAATCTATGCATAATGCACAAGAGACGGGAAATATGACAATTTGGAGGACATTGAAGACTTACATAAAAAATTAATTTTATTATTAACAAATGCCAACTACGGGTATTAACCCTAAACACTGGGACGGGTAAATGTCAAAATATTTGCAAATTAAAGCCTTGCCAAAAAAATACCATCACCATTCAGCCTCAAATCAATTCCCGGGCGAAGCCGGGTATCTGAGCTAGTATATATATAAAATTGTAACCTCTGTCTGTACATTGATTTTTTTTCTCGAAATTTCACGATAACTTTTCGTTTCACATGTCATAGACACCATAACTGCATTTTGTTTCTTTGGTGTCTGTTTGTTTGTTTGTTACCTTTTCACGCATAAACGGCTGAACCGAATTTTATGAAACTTGGTATGTATATTACTACTAACCCAACTTAGACTTTAGGCTATATTAATATCCTCTGAGACGAACAGGAGTGGGGGTTATAAGGGAAGCCAGAAATTAAAAATAGCGATATTTTGTTTCCTATTGGTTTTCCGGCAAATATGAACATAACAAAAGTTATTTATTTTGTTATTTAGAGTAACTTTTGTTATACACACTTTTTTCGTATACCGAATTATAAAGGAGATATACGCTAAAACCTATAGTGAAAGTGAACAATTTTATTTGGGACAAAAGACCCAACCGAAATAAATAAAACCCGGTATATGTATTAGCACTAAAGCTTTCATTATAACAAGCCACACCAACATTTCTAGAGATGGGCAGGAGTGGGGGTTGTAGGGAAGGCCTGAATTTAAAAATAGCGGTATTTCGTTTTCTATTCGTTTTTCGGGAAATCTGCTAAAAGTTGTTTATTCTGTTATTTAGAGTAACTTTTGTCATATTCATTCTTGTCTTTTAACAAAGTATAAACGAGATATACACTATAAACTAAAGCGGGAGTCAACTATTTTATTGAGCTCTAAAGATTGAACCGAACATAAAAAAACTCGGTATGTCAATTAGTATTAATTCTTCCATGATTATAAGCTATATTAAAATTTTTAGGTTAGAACGGGAGTGGCGTTTATAAGGGAGACCTGAAATAAAAATTCGCGATATTTCATTGTCTATTTGTTTTTCGACAAACATGCACATAACAAAAGCTGTTTACTTTGTTATTTAGATTAACTTTTGTTTTATACATTTCTCCAGGAACAATGTGTGGAGCAAGTAATTTGCGTAGAAATATTGATATGCTCAACAATTCATTCCTATTTGAACTATGAGGTACCTCACCTGGAAAAATTAATTCAAATCTGTATTAATATTTTGCCCTTAACAACTAAAATCTATGCATAATGCACAGGAGACGGGAAATATTACAATTTGGGGGACAGTGAAGACTTACATAAAAAATTAATTTTATTATTAACAAATGCCAACAACGGGTACTAACCCTAAACACTGGGACGGGTAAATGTCAAAATATTGTGCAAAGCCAAGCCTTGCCAAAAAAATACCATCACCATTCAGCCTCAAATCAATTCCCGGGCGAAGCCGGGTATCTGAGCTAGTATATATATATATATATATATATATATATATATATATATATATATATATATTATTTTGACCGGACCTAATTTTCATCATCTACTAGAAAGGATCGACATTTGAAAATATTTTTCGAAAATCGCACCATGAGTACAACCTCAATAGTTAATTCTCCTTAAGGGAAGTCTGCTATTAGACAAACACTCAGATCATTAAAAAAAAAGAGTAAAAATTAGATTATGCATTAGAAAATAATTTTCAAACACCCAAATGCACATACTATGCCCAAAATACATATATTTAAACATAATAAAAAGAAATACACTCACACAAACACATAAAACAAACAAAAGAAAAAGAAAAAAGAAGAATTGATAATAATATAAACTATATATAAATATGATGGTTTATTATTCCTTATGAATACAAGATAATGGATTAAGTTAGGAGCAGCCAGTCTTCGTCTTAAATCCCAATTTTCTTCACAAACTCTGCAGTCTTTTTCACGATTGTTCCTCTTGATCCAAACCATAGACCCTCAATCATAATCTTGTTTTATTTCTACCTCATAGGTGTTTCTTTAATCAAACTATTGATTCTCTTCTCAAGATTTGAGAAAACTCTATATTATAAGAGTTTTAAAATTGTATTTTATATATCAACTTACATCTCCCAGATTAATAGCATTATACCACAAGGAAGAGTTTATCTTGATTAATCACTTACAGAAGCAAAATGTTATTGAGAAAAAACAGAGCACGTTAAGTTGATGTTTTTAATTAAATAAATAAGTATTTGTTTTGAGGGTCTAAAAATAACTCATTATAACTTTTTAAGAGCCCAAAATATTAAAAATATTTCAGTAAGAATAAACTAAATCATTTATTTCGCAAAGTCCAAAATAATGCATGGTTCTTTTTTTTTTATTCATTTATATTTATGTATTATTAGGAGAGCACACTATGATAATTTATAAGACTAGTGGTAATTTAGAATTGAAGCTGTTTTCCCCCTGACCTAAATATCGAATTCCCTTTTTTCTTATTAATGATCGACACTCCCTACCAAATAACAGTTGAAAAAAAGCTAGTGCCAAAAATAATAGCATCAATTATAGTTATTTTTAAAAAATTAACTATTACAGAAAGAATACCTACATCTAATGTACCAGGGGGAGGCCATTCATTAAAACCAGGGAACGTTATAATTTTTGACTCGTCGTACATAGTTATGGCTGATCCTATTTCTCCCTCCTCTTCATCTGCATTAGGAACTCCTGAAATAGTTTTACAGTTAATAGCTGCATAACTTATTTGAGTAAAAATTTCTGCTACGAGAAACAAAGAACAAAAACATACGATTTAACGTAGATTACACTTTGAATGAAGGTTAGATTAGACCACCTAGAGCAAGTATCATCTACTTTCACAATAAGTCGTTAAGGGGGCCCAAGGGTCTGGATATTCTAACCCTTATGGGGCTAGTAGAATGACAATCTCAGCAACTCCCAAGACAAAATAAATGAGAGGACTGAGCATGGGAAATGGGCAATCTCTACTCTCTAAATAAAATAAACTATTTAACTGTATAAATAAAGGTTGTATGCCTACTTGAAGTCATACTTAACCCTCGAGAGCGTGGATTGAAAGCTAATAGAATGAGCACGGGGACTTCACATGTCTGCTGCAGTATGGGCTAAGATTTCAGGGGATTATACATCGTAGGAACACAATAACGCAAAAAGAACACAACATTTATTTATTGTGTTTTTTTTTTTTTTTGCAGGTTTCCCTCAAGGGAAATCAGCTATTGAGCTTGTACTCGTGACCCAATTTTTAAAAAACTTCCTCAAATGACCATCAATCGCATCTAGGAGATGAGGGAAAATGACGTCCATTCAATATTTTATGTGTGTATATATATATATATATATATATATATATATAAAATGATAAAATAAAAATCCTACCTTATATTCACAAATTATAAATAAATAAAACTGAGAATTAAAAGGCTAGTAGGTATTTCAAATTTTCACAGCCAAGCAATTAAATCACTTAAGAATATAATATTATATATATATATATATATATATATATATATATATATATATATATCTCACGCCTAAACCATCTTTACCTGCATTTAGCAAATTTATTTTAATTTCTTTAACACTTCGATATAATAGGTATTTAAATTCCTCGAGTCTGTTTTAAAATTAACTACATTCTCCAGGTCTTTGGATATGTACATGGCTTCCAAAAGTTTCCTCTTGCAATATTTTTAAATGTTGGTTGGTACTCTTAGCATTTAAGAAAATTATGGATTGCCTTAATGGATGAGAGACAAAAATTACAAATTTACCCTGGATGTTTTTAGCATTGTAAATGCCCAGGAGAGCAAAATGTCTGCCTGTTTAAAATAGTAAAGATGGCTTAGCTGAGACTTTAAGATCCTTTTTTTGCCTGAAATACTTTTATTGGTCTCAGTAAGGATTAGGTGCAATTAAATTACTATAATAATTTATAATTATAATAGAAATAAATTAAATTAATGACTAAAGTGCTTTTGTTACTCACTATTGCCATCAACATCAAACATTTCAATGCCTGAATGATCTACTTTAGCTTCCAATAACCAACCAGGAGGATAACCCAGGCTTCTCATTCTGTATATAAACATAGGCAATTGGTCATTTCTGACGCCCAGGGCCTCACGTAATTTATCGCTGATCACACCAGGCTTTAGGTGGTTAAAAGATTCATCTTTGATATCCACATGGTATCTTTTAAATTCACTGTAAGAAATCCAGTTTATGTTACAAGTGTGAAAATAAATATGTAACTAGAACAATATTATATTATTAACAAATTCCGAGCTGACTATGGTCCTGGACTACGATGAATACCAGCCCAGAAATCGGCCACAGCTAGAGACCATATTCTAGTATCTTACTATCTGTCTCGTATGAAGTTATCACTATACCCTTAGTTTCATATTAAAGCCTTGGGTGATGCAGTAGCATATACTCAGCACAGAGTTTCGCACCTTGGTGCTGGGCTCTGTAGAATATGCAGAACGATGAATCTTGGATTCAATAGTCTATTCCCAATCTGAACTAGGGCTTTATTCCTTATACAGGCACACATCTAAACCCTTACCAGGAGTTGGCCAAGACGAATGATTCCAGTCAAGCCCTGTTCCAACAGTTTTTCTCTTTCCTATTTAGAGTTTTCCACATTTTATTTACATTTTTAAGGTAAGTCAATTAATTTATAATTATTTGACTAATTACAATTATTATTTATTAATTCCTGAGTAGGAAAAAAAAAGTATTTACTTTTAAATACTGAAATATATAAAATTTACAATACATGTAGTGATTTTTTTTTAAATAACAAAATCTTGTTCAGTATTTGGTCACCCATTTATCACAAATGAGAAGACAATTAAAAAAAGGTCGAGGTAGTGCAGTAAGAGAAAAAACTGACTAGTCCAAACAAACTAGGCCGTTTCCTCTCTTAATGTTTTACCAGGTGGCATACATTTTTCAATAAATAACTAATAGTTATTATATGATTAATATATACAGCATTAGTATTATTTATTTATATAGTAAATATTAATAGTATTATTTAACTAGTTTTAGCAGATTTCCCTTTAGGTAAATCAGCTATTGAGGTCATATGCAATTTTCAAAATTTTTCTTCAAATGACCATCGGTCCTGCCTAAGAAATGACAAAAATGTGGTCCGTTCAGAATTATGTGTATGTGTGTGTATGTATATGTGTATATATGTCTGTTACCGCTCTAGCAGTCACAATTATTGTTTTATGATTATCAAAATCGAGATATAAGCGTTTCATGAAAAACTAAAGATCAAGTTTGTTAACGGCTGAAATCGAACCGGGGGAAGGGAGGGGGAGGGGTTAGAGGGTAGGAATTGGAAAATTGTTGATTTTCAAATTTCAAAGGAAACATCCGTTTTGATACTCCCTGAACCCATTTTGATAAAATTGGGTATGTCATTTGAGAGTATCTAGAATGACTCAATAACATCTAGTTTTAAATGTTTAAACTTCATATTTGGGATTATTGTAACGTTTAATTGTGCACCTCATCTTTTGATCAAAATAGACTAAGCGAGAGGGGGGTTAATAAAAATAAATAAAAAAAATTTAACTTCTCCTTATGTATTAGGGTTAGAAAATTATTGTATAGACCTAAAAAGATCTATGAATTATGTTATTTGACATTTTCATACCTGAACCATTGTAATGGAGATATTGTATATCACTAATGAACAAATTTTAGGCTAAATGCAACTGCACATTTTGTTTATTAAATTTAAGGGGCTCTGGTTAGTAATGTGCGTTAAGGCATTCGTCTTAATCTCACTTAGTAAACCTAGAGTCATGAGTTTGGTTCTCCACCTGGGTAATAGGAATTTATTTACTGACAGACACATTAAATAAAACCTTGTTCCTTGTGGCTTTTGAGACCTCGTCCCAGTTAGTTTTAGTAAAACAAAGTTGATGTTAATAAATAAATATTTAATTTAATAGGAGTACACGCCACACCCACATCAGATTTTAGCAGATTTCCCTTAAGGGAAATCAGCTATTGAGGTTGTACTCATGACGGAATTTTCGACATTTTTCTTCAAATATCCATCAATCCTGCCTAGTAGATGACAAAAATGAGGTCCGTTCAAAACTGTATATATATATATATATATATATATATATATATATTGTCTGTTACCGCTCAAGCAGTCGCAATTTTTGTTTGATCGTTACCAAACTCGATATTTAGTCGTTTTATGTAAAAAGAAAGATCAAGTTCGTTAATGGCTGAAATCGGACCAGTGGGAGGGGATTTTCTAAAATTTGAAATATTTCCGTTACTATACGTCGGATCAAAAAATTGTATAGAATCAATCTTATTGAAAATTGAATTTACTATAAATATTGTTTTATACATTTATTCTCTATCTTGCATATTAACCGAGATATTTGCAATTTTATGAAATCAGGGCGGCTAACGGATGAGAGTGTTTCCCGCCAAAAGCTAGGTCGGCCATTTTCTTAACTCTTCGGCTCTCGTGAAATTTCTCTATTGTAAAACTACACGTGGGAAATCTGCTTAGTTTACGCAGCCCCTGCGTGACGGACTTTTGATAATTGAGGATGAGATTATACCCCTTTAGTATTGTAATATGAATTGTATATCTCATAATATATTATTTGTTATATTATATAGTCCAGTGAAAAAAAAAAAAAAATTGTGAAAAATATAACCCCAGTCATCTATGATTTAATTATTTAATAGAGATAAACCTATTGATCAGTTTAGAGTATGATACCAATGTTGGCCCTAGAAGACCACAGGGAATATAACAACGAGGAAGATTTGGAAAATAAATAATTATAATATAATCCATTCAGAAAATATATACCTATTGTAGAGATTAAATGATTCCTAGGGCCAAAATGATTTATTTCAAAATAAAATTGGCCCATTTTTCAAAGTTAATGGATTATTGATACAGGATACCACAAAGATGTCAAAGCTACAATTCCAAAAGGCAATTAATGGATAGTTTGTAAATGACCAGCCACTAATTATATTAAGCATATTAATTACTTTCTACTTGCTATTTCTAAATTTATTAAATTTGATTGTGTATCTGGGTAATTGTCTCACCTTCTAGAATTAAATGAAGCCCTGTTCTTATTAATCTGCTTAGCATCATAAGGAGATGGGCACTGTCGTAAGCTGTGCCCAGAACCACCACAATTCCAGCAACAATTTTTTCCAGCCTTAGAACGTTTTGGTTTTGAATCATTTTCAGAGCTATCATTGTCTTCAATATCGATTACATGAGACTAAAACAGATTAACAAACAAGTTAAAAATTAAGTTAGGGGTGACTATAAATATAAAAAGTAAATCATAGGCTGAATACTTACAACATTATATATAGGAACAAAAGATGCATCTTCTGGCTGGTCAGAAATGCTAAAAAGTTGAGCGTCATCCAAAGACATTTTCATAAAAGTTGTCTAAAATTAATCAGGTAAACAGTAAAATAAAGACTGGACACTAAAGCCAACACATAGTGAAACTAAAGCCAAACATTAGTCCGTGAACAGTTATCATTTCAATATATAACCAAAGAGATAACAAGCGGCTACTGTTACGCTAAACAGCGAAGTTGGCGGTACTCAGGAATACAGAGATCTTGAAGACAAAGTTATGATGAATTTAAATGTACATAAATAATATCAGGGATTTACTGCAGTAACAACAAATATTCAAAACTGTAATTTAATTTTGAAAGTATTATAAACAAATTTTAAATTAAGGTTATAATTTTTTTTTAAAAAAATGTTATTATTATTATTTATTAACGTCCACTTTTTGCAACTCAGTCTAATTGGGACGGGTTAACTACAGGTTACCAACCTTTTCTAGCCAGGGTGGGGTTTTAGGATGTTATTTAATGAATTTCGTCCCTAAATAATTTCTTTTGCCCAGGCGAGAATCGAACTCGCCACTCTAGGTTTGCCATGTGAGAAAAAGGTCAACACTTTAACTCGCCTGGCCAACCTGAGCCCCTGGAAAAAAAAATGGTTAAAGATTTACCTAAAATCTTGAGGTGTTGCTAAGGCACATACTTCAAAAAGTTCTCAGTGGCTCAGTGTAGTACATCATTTTTTTGTAACCACAAGACCTCGAGATCGAATCTCACCCGGAGCGACGATTATTTTTTTCTGGAACTTTTTTGTTTCTAGGACGTTTATTTAATATTAATAAATAAATAAATGTTTTTTTTTAAATTATTGGCATTTAATTTTTAACGTTTTCCACATATTTCAAGAAAATTCGAATGTTTTCTGTCAAAAATATAATAGGTATAATGAAATATTTAATATTATGCAAGCAGTTTTGGATACGCTTGATATATTTTTTAACTAGATGATAGAAAAATATACATATATAGAAAGATATTAAGAAATGTCTAGCTCTAGACACAAACTTTTCCTTTAACAGTTTGATTCGTTAGAGGTATATTAGCAGATTTCCCTTAAGGGAAATCAGCTATTGAGGTTGTACTCATGGCGGAATTTTCGACATTTTTCTTCAAATGTCCATCGATCCTACCTAGTAGATGACGAAAATGAAGTCCGTTCAAAACTGTATATATATATATATATATATATATATATATATATATATATATATATATATTTGTCTGTTACCGCTCTAGCGGTCGCAATTTTTGTTTGATCGTTACCAAACTCGGAATTTGATCGTTTTATGTAAAAACGAAGATCAAGTTCGTTAGTGGCTGAAATCGGACCAGTGGGAGGGGAGGTTTAGAGGGGAGGATTTTCGAAAAGTCGAAATATCTCCGTTATTATGCGTCGGATCGAAAAATTGTATAGAATAAATCTTATTGCTTACTATAAATATTGTTCTATACATTTATTCTGTATCTTGAAAATTAACCGAGATATTTGCATTTGTATTGTGTGTGTAGGAGTCGGCTATGTTCGGGACGTTCCGCCGAGAGCTAGGGCGGCCATTTCCGTAACTGTCCGTCCCTCTTTAATAGGTTTAGAGATTCATTACCACTACTGCCGTTACTAGTAGGCAGATTTCTCTAATTTAAAACGTCACGTGGGAAATCTGCTTAGTTTACGTAGCCCCAGCGTGACGGCTTTTTTTCATTATGCTTGGCCTTGGATCACTATCCACTATATTTCTATAATCAAGTTACAAATTTTATTGGGAACAGCAATGGTCTTCAAGAATAGAATGAATTTTAATACAATCCTCTCTGGATGATATATGATACTTTGCGATTCTTTCAATCAAATACGAGCAGTTTTGGAGACGTTGATAAAATTTTTAACTTGGTGATTCAAGGCCAAGCATAATGATAATATAGCTGTAAAGTATAAAACTGTTAAAGAATATTTTTATGTCTAAAGCTAGAAAATTGTAAATATCTTTCTATATATTTATATTTTTTTCTCATCTAGACCGAACAAAACAAGAAAATTGAGATTGGATCATTTACAATGATATGCCCCTGGTTCTTTTGTATGTGGTTTACCTATTTGCTGATCTCCAGACAACTAGGCATACACCTCGTAGTCCTTCTCGCAGTGGCGGCTCTTAGCTAAAATTATTGGGGGTGCTGTTCCAGAAAATTTTTAGCCTTAGCACGCCAGGGTCGGCACTGCAGGAAACAGTCAAACACCTCGCCGCTGGAACTGTGAAGCTCACAGTTACATACAAAAATCTTTGTATCTTTTTTCATAAACTGGAGGATGGTTACTGCATTAAGCATAAGGATTATATATTATACAAGTATAAAGAAAGAATTAAAGAAAAAGGCTCATTATATTAAATGTTATAGATAATATCAAGCGGGAATTGGGGGGGGGGGGGGGGCTGCATTTCCACAGTTCCAATACGCGAGCCGCCACTGCGTTCTTGTCGGAGCTGTTCTCAGAGGCCCAAGATATATTACCGTCTCCCCACCTTATTTGGGTTTTCTAAATGTCCACCTCAAGAATGTATTTCATGAGGTACTCCCCATCTTCGGAAAGTTGGGAATGTTTCAGGTGTATGTAGTTGACAAGGTATATTCCCGAAATTTCTCTGTTCCTTCTAACTCTCATTTTTTACGCTATTACCACCCTTTTTGAGTCAAGGTAAGCGTTCAGGTATTTTTTTTAGCAGATTTCCCTTAAGGGAAATCAGCTATTGAGGTCGTACTCATGACGCGAGTTTCGAAAAATTTCTTCAAATGTCCATCGATCCTACCCAGGAGATGACGAAAATGAGGTCCGTTCAAAATTATCTCTCTCTCTCTCTCTCTCTCTCTCTATATATATATATATATATATATATATATATATATATATATATATATATATATATATTTGTCTGTTAACGCTCTAGCGGTCGCAATTTTTGTTTGATCGTTACCAAACTCGGAATTTAATCGTTTTATGTAAAAAGGAAGATCAAGTTCGTTAATGGCTGAAATCGGACCAGTGGGAGGGGGGATTTTTGAAAATTCAAAATATCTCCTTTATTATGCGTCGGATCGAAAAATTGTATAGAATAAATCTTATTGCAAATTAAATTTACTATAAATATTGTTCTATACATTTATTCTGTATCTTGAATACTAACCGAGATATTTGCATTTGTATTCTGCGTGTGGTCATCAGTAGGCTATGTTCGGACTTTCCGCCGAGAGCTCTGGCGGCCGTTTCCATAACTATTCGTCCCTCGTGAATAGGTTTAGAGGTTAGGTTAACTGTTTTTTGGGGCTAGAAACTACTGGGTTATTACGCCCTAACTAATGTTTTAGGTTAAGAGGTTTCTTACTACTACAGTTGTTATTAGGCAGATTTCTCTATTGTAAAACTTCACGTGGGAAATCTGCTTAGTTTACGCAGCCCCTGCGTGACGGACTTTTTTTCATATTCCATTGTTCTAAGATTTATCAGTGCATATGGCTATTTTTATTAGAATTATATACACTGGTGGACCAACTAACTACATGATATAATTATTTTCTTTATTTCTCTAAACCTTTTTTTCTTATTTTTTATTCTTAAATACTTGCATATATTGTATTTTTTTTTGGTGCCAAGCAAAAATTATTTATTGATAAAACTCCTATGATGTGCCATATTCCTTCTATTATGCAATTTATCCTTGGAATTAAGAATTACCATATTTAAAAATATAAATTCTACTTTTTTTTAAAGCGTTCAAAACACTTTTGTATGATCAGGGCCTATTACTGGTGTTTAATGTTTATAGAGGCTATAGATATTATAAATCTACCTACAAACTTTCATGGAAAGGATATGACCTGTGATGATTTGTCATTGAAAAAATGCCATAACTTTGGAAACATGACTTATTTTAATCATTACCAGATTCCTACAGGAAGTCTTTGATTTATATGCTCCTCAGAGTGTTAACATAATAAACTGGTGATTAGAATGGTTAGAGAGTGAAGGCTCGGTTCTTAAAAAGCAAACAGAAGAGCTCTACAAGTCTGTGGAAAATTTCGAACTTCTGAAAGGCAAAACAGGATCAGAAGCAAATCCGGACTAATGGAATTTAAAGTGAAACGTAGCTTATCAGTGCTATGAAGATTAGCTTCCAGTGGCAAAAGAATGTAGAATACCAGGAGTCCTAAAAGCAGTTTTAAACAGGATACTAGGAAAAGAGTAGCAAGCCAAGGCTGTGTATACTCCAAAAGAATTAGATCGGCCAACAACTGTTATGAATGATTAAAGGAGTTGATCCTGCTCTACAAGGACAATTAACACTGGATAGTAGGTATATAACAAAACATAACTAGTCCAAAAGTTAGTAGCCAGAACTGCTGTTCGATTAGACCACATCTTAAACTTATCCAAGATTTCTGTTTTATAACCTGATCCCAAAGTTTAACTTATGTCTTATACCTGCAGTTAAAGAATGATTTCTATCTTATTCCTGCTATGGCACACACACAAGTTCAACTCCTTATTCATCATATATTATTATTATTATTTATTAACGTCCACTTTTTGCAACTTAGGCTAATCGGGACAGGTTATCTACAGGTTACCACCCTTTTCTAGCCAGAGTGGGATTTTTAGGACGTCATTTAATGAATTTCGTCACTAAATAATTTCCTTTGCCCAGGCAAGAATCGAACTCGCCAATCTAGGTTTACCATGATTATATTTATTTATTACGTTCATCATATATTTTGGAGTACGTCTTTAATTCCTACCTCGCCTTCTCTTCTCATGTCTGCCCAAATCAAATATCTCCTTGAAACATCTTCCCTCCACTTATGTGCCCAGCTCTACTCCTCAGATAACTCACCTGCACCTCCACCACTCCAAAAGACTAAGAAAAGGATTTCAATGAGACATCACTTCCCTCCATATCATTGATCAGCGTAATTTCAAATTCATCCAGTAATCATAATAAAACAATATCATGTGAATCTTGTTTAATTTCCCGAATTTTAAATGAAAATATTCTCATCAGCCTGTATAATTGAGGATGTACGATAGATAGTAAGCATCTTTAATCACATTTATAATAAATTGCCAATAACATTGAAATTTAGATACTTTTTTCCAGGAACAAACAGAATAACAAATTCAATAATTTTAATACTTAAGAATGATAAAACTACTTTTGAAACATAAAATTAAAAACATATATTTTTTAAACAAGGGAACAATTTTTAAAGAAATTTATTTGGATTCAGAAATACCTTCATCTTATTTTCCTTGTTTAGATACAAATAAAAATATTTCATTATAATTTCATAATGCAGATATAATTCTCATATTAAAATCACTTTAAAAAAGCACAATTGATTTTCTACCCTACATTAAAAATTAAAGTTAATTTATTGTTTGTACATATATATTGTATCTTAGTAGGAACATGATGCAATGGCAAATTCATGAATTGGCTTTAATTTGAAGTGTTCAGAAAGCTAAAATATTGTATATAACATTCTCTAGTAACCCCCCCCCCTGAGAAAAATAATGATTTTAAAACACATTTAAGGTGATTTAACCCTAGAACTACCAAGGGGGGGGGGCTCCTCGAGCCCACAACTTTTTGTTTTTGTTCCCTATCACCCAATTTTAATGGGATATTTTTGATATTTTATGTATTCCTCAGAAAAACATCCTAGAGTGAGGGCATAACAATAAAATTAAATAAAAAAATTTCTATGTTGAGAAAAAATTTTTTTTTTGACGTATGGGCTCGTTAAATTATTGTGCAAAAGCACCAATAATTGCATTACGAATCTGATAATTATATTTTCTTAAATTATTATTCTATTATAATGTTATAATAACTTAGATATAGATAACTTTTTATTCTAACAATGTTTAGATATGTTCCTCCAGTAGAATAAAATAACATTTAATTTAAAGTCATCCTTTTTTCCCCATCCGAACTTTTTTTTTTAATTTATTTTTATTTTTGTATTTAATTTTTTTTTTTCACAGGTGTCATAAGAAACGTTCATTAAACATAATCCAATAGAAATAAAAATTTTAAAAAAATTATAGAACCAAAATAAAAGGTTTTTAAGGTTGTGGGCTCGAGGAGCCCCCCCCCCCCTTGGTAATCCATGCGACCTGGGAGAGCTCGGTAATACTAGGGTTAAGTCTTGATAATGAGTTTTCAATTATTTCAATGGCTAAACTAATGTGTGACATGCAGAGTTCCAAAATAGTGTCGTGATTCCCCATTAATTTTGATTATCAAATAAACATTATTTTTCACAGTACTCGCGAGTGGAATGCTTGGGAAAGGAGGAAGGAAGAGAAATGAAAAAGTCGTTTAAAAAAAGTTTAATGTTTATTTAAAAAAATATAAATAAAATGAAAATAACTTAATAAACAAAAGGAAAGGCAGTTGGATATAAATGTATAACAGATATTTGAATATTTTATTATTAATTGTATAACAAATGTGAAAGTATATACATTTATAACAGGAGAATTATCACATTTTCAGTAAATATCAGCTAAATGTAATGTTTTTCTTCAAACATACAATCAGTAATTTTTCCTGAAAGCCCGATGTTTCAGTATAAATTAACTGTCTCACCACAGCAACAACTGATTTATTTAGTATTTCTTTAAAATAAGAAAATCATCAGACGAAGCTAATTTGGTATCCTATAGTGAAATAAAAAAATTTAAAGCTGATAAAATCTGTAAACTAATCTTCTAATTCAGTACATTAATAAATTTGTAATACTATTCTATAGTCACAAATCTACATTTGAATGTGAGAAAGTATATTCAGTAAGCAAATACTTTTAATTTTTTCTTAATTTTTTAAACAGGCTGGGAATCAGTTTCATAAATATTTCTAAACATAACTATTTGTTTAAAGGTTTTGAACCTCAAATTACAATAAGTTTAAATCACAATAAATAATAAACTGGTCAGCCAGTCTAACCATTCATACACTATACTTTACACTCTTCAGCTATTCCACCCCACTTTAACTTGTACGTCCTTGCTCGCCACTTAATTCGTGGGTTTAAGAGAGCTTTGATAAACAGGTATGGGCTGCAAGCTTCTCGAAAAACCCAACTAATAACAAAATCAAATTTATTAAAAGGAAGGGTTCCATTTTGTACTACAGAAAGAATAATCCAATCACAAAAGAACCAAACTAAAATATGAACTAAATAGAAAAGGATAGGATCCCAGTTAAAGAGAAAGTACACAGCCCATGATGTCGCTGCACCTAAGACTAAGCACTCAGAAAGAGGTTCAAACAGAAGTGTGAGAGGGAGCATAGCAATTCGTAGCTTGACCCAACGTCTCAATCTAGCTTGGAAGAATGAAACTTCGCAGATACCAGAATTCTGCCAAGCTGGTTGGCTGCTTATAGTCATCTTCCAACCTCTGTCTGTGAGGGATTTGGCCAGGAAATAGTCTTCTGCCAAGTAATTGCTGAACGCTTCTATTCCACCGACTTCATCAATAAGATTTTTACGAACTAATGTAGACATTCCTGTATGACAGTTGATTCCTAAAAGATCAGCAGCAAGGTAAATTCGAGCCTGTGCTGTTCCAAAGTATACTTTTTCTAATGTTCCAGCAAATCCTCCACGATCGCAGGTGAAGGGTAGTTGGTGAACTAATCCTACGTCATCCTTCATATGATTCACCATATCCAATAATGTGTCTTCTTTCATTCTTATTCCACTATCAGATATTAAGACAAGGGGATGATTTCCATTTTTGTAACCATTGTGCATATTATTAATCTTTGGGTTTACACCGACATTTGATCCACCAGTGAAAATTTTGGAAGCAACATTAGGAAATCGCTCTTGGAGCTTAATTGCAGCTTCTACTGCAGGATCATTTTCATCTTCGATACAAAAATGAATTTCATACAAAGGATAGTTCATAGTAAAAAATGTTTCGAGATTACTGACTAAATTTGGATCAACTCCCATTAATGGTTTCAATATTGTGACTCCTGGATAACCTTTTTCATTTGGTTGAAGTTGTGTTTTCCGATGTAACCTGTATTTGGCATATATTATAGCTAATATATGAATAACCCATTTTCCACTCCAAAATATTAACAGAAATATAGCCAAGCTATAGAGAGAGTACAAAAGAGCAGGAGTCATTTTAATGTCTCCATTCCTAAATTAGAAACATTTTGGTAAAATACAAAATTTCAGTACATATTCATTCTATACAATAACAAGTAGTATTATCTTAAAACATTTAAATTATTAATCAGACCCATATACATTTCACATTGAGTTCTTAAACTAGACGATAATGTAAAAAATTGCACTGATTGTTTCAACCTTCCAATATAATTCCAATGATATGTTTCCTTTTTCCAAAAATTTATTACGAATCTAATAACATTTAAAATACTCATGTACTGAGGAATAAAAATTAGCAAATTAAATATTTGGTCACAACAGGTTCTGAATCGCCAGTGTTGGATGCTTTTTCCAAATGCAGCTCTTTTCTTAGGTTTTTGTAAAAAAAATATAACTCCATTATCTTGAAAATATTCCTCCTAAAAAGAAAACAGAATCTATTAAAAAAGTTTAAATAAAATGAAAAATTATAGATAGAGAAATTTAAAATATACAATGTAATAAATACAGTGAACAATGAATGGTAAGATATGTTTTTAAAGTGTGTCATCAAAATTATCAAGCTTAATGTAAATGGCAGTATAATATAAAACAATATAAGGTAAAGTACTAGAGTATGTAGTTATTTTCTGAGCCAACTGTCTCATCCAAGGGCTAATTTGATCATTTCAGCATGCACCTCCTAATATTTAATACAGATGGGTAAAGATCCAATAACATAAAATGATTCTTGTAATAGATAATTGTTGTTGTTAACCCTCAGAATATGATTAGCAAATCTTACGCTGAATGTAAGGGTAGTGTGAGAATTACAGAAAGAGTGTAATACAGTGTGAATTCCATTAGTTTTTTATCTTGGTTACTTTGTTAAGCACAAAATGTCATGTACAAAAATAATCTAATTTAATTTGTACATTTTTTCTTTCTCGAAAATTGAGGTTTTATTTTACAAAAAATGGTTTTAAATATATTATTCCCATCTTCCTTTTCCCATCTTTAGTAACAATCCAAGAATAGACCCATTTTTTGCAATCACCATAAAATTGGAGCATTGCTCTGACAGTCGGTGGGCCATTGATCAACACGGGTAGTAATCTGATGGAGCAATTTCCGGAGGATATGTCAGGTGGGGTAGGACCTTGCATTTGGTCATTTCGATGTTTGTTTTGTGATGTGCGAACAAATCTTGTAATAAAGGGAAATGATTTTGTTGTGCATATCACCATATTCTGTCCATTTTCCGTTAATGCGTTGGCCAAATGCATTAGTTGATCATGATAACAGTCCCCCAAGATTGTTTCATTTGGTCTGAGCAGCTGATAGCTGATCACACCACGCTGATCCCACCAAATACAGAGGAAAGCTTGATTTCATGGATATTTGATTTCACCATTGACGTTGATGGAAGGCCATGCTTAACACATTACTTTCTTCATTTGGGATATCATAATATATCCACTTTTTGTCTCCAGTCCCAAATTGATGCAAAAATCCATTTCTTTTCTGCCGTTCAAGCAGCTTTTCACAGATGAAAAAATGCCTTTCCACGTCTCCTGGATTCATCAATTCATATGAGACCTTATTTTCCTACTTTTGGATCATTCCCATGACTTTCAGGCGACTTTTTTATACACCCACCCCCATAAAAACACCCACTACTGACATTTGCCGCCCTTCAAGTGGATACCACAGCTGTAATTTGCCAGACTTTATGTTCATACCCACAGCTGCCAATTGCCACCATTTAAGTGCATACGCGCTACTGCCATTTGCCACCCTTTATGTGCATACCCACGACTGCCATTTGCCACCCTTTATGTGCATACCCACTACTGCCATTTGCCACCCTTTATGTGCATACCCACGACTGCCATTTGCCACCCTTTATGTGCATACCCACTACTGCCATTTGTCACCCTTTATGTGCATACTCACGGCTGCCATTTGCCACCCTTTATGTGCATACTCACGGCTGCCATTTGCCACCCTTTATGTGCATACCCACGGCTGTCATTTGCCACCCTTTATGTGCATACCCACTACTGCCATTTGCCACCCTTTATGTGCATACCCACACTGCCATTTGCCACCCTTTATGTGCATACCCACTACTGCCATTTGCCACCCTTTATGTGCATACCCACGACTGCCATTTGCCACCCTTTATGTGCATACCCACGACTGCCATTTGCCACCCTTTATGTGCATACCCACGACTGCCATTTGCCACCCTTTATGTGCATACCCACGACTGCCATTTGCCACCCTTTATGTGCATACCCACTACTGCCATTTGTCACCCTTTATGTGCATACCCACGGCTGCCATTTGCCACCCTTTATGTGCATACCCATGGCTTCCATTTGCCAGACTTTATGTGCATATATTTTAATGAACTTAATTTGTTGCCAGTTGCTTTATATACATGTTACTATAAACTAATAAGTTAGTTTAAATTTCTGTAAATAATAAACATGATTATCCATGCACACTGAAATTTTCCCCAGGCAGGAATGACACACTGATATGTCATCTCACATTCTATTATTTATTTCTCCTGAAATAAGAAGCCCTTGTAAACATGACTTGAATTTTAAGCTGGACATGCGACATTTATTAGTGCACTTGCATTAAATGAGATTGGCATGAGTAGGAGAGAGGACTAACCCTCGGTCGGGCGCGTCAAGAATATTCCGTCTTCGGGCGCGTGTATCTCAGAGATCATCTTCAACCGTTTTTACAGAAATAGTTTTTTTAATATATATTTTGCACTAAAATGTTCAGTGTATGATACGATACCATAACAGAGGAAGTATTTGTTTTAAAGAAGTAAATAATTTTGTAAATTGACAAGTATTATAATAAAAAAAATCTTGGCAGATAAAATAATCAAGTTGATTATAGATTCATTATTATTAAAACCGTGGACGATAATTTTTAAAATATAATTAAAAAATACAAATATCAAAAGAAATTGTTTAAATGCACATGTCTTAATTATTATTTCAGTTTGTGAACAATATAAACAAATTATCTAAATATAACTTCATCAAAAATTAGTAGCACGAAATCACTTTTAGATAAGACTTATTAAAAATAATCTAAATTTTAATGCACCAATTCTTTTAAAAATAGCAGCTTAATTATTATATATTTTGCAGAGCTGCATTACAATTAGGTCAAAGCATGGAACTATGTTGTAAACAAATTTTGTTTTTGCAAATCTCACAAGAGTAATTAGTAAACCTACATTTCTTTTCAGTTTCGTTTGGTTCACATCATTTTCATTTGTTTGTTGTAGCGGAGGGACTTTTTGTATGCTGTTCTTTACTTAAGTTAAATGTATGGTCTAATGAGCCTCTGCACTCTGTACAAGTTTCGTCCTTAGTTCGGTTGGTAAACGTCTACTGCTGTCACTGCGTCTTTTCTTCTTAGTTCTTTTGAAAGCTCATGAATGAGCAAAATAATATAAAAATAGGTTTATATGATTCCATTTAATAAAGAAAAACTTAATTCACGTATATATTATGAAATACAGATTTCAAAAAAATTTACGAGATCGGCCCAAAATATACAGGGCCCACATTAATCACCCTACCCCCAACAAAATGATCAGCAAACTAAAAAGTCCATCACGCAGGGGCTGCGTAAACTAAGCAGATTTCCCATGTGAAGTTTTACAATAGAGAAATCTGCATACTGGTAACACAATACCACCGTGATTAAATACAAACGGTAATGAGAAATCTTTCAGTTAATTAAAATAAATTCCCAACAGAAACGGCTTCTGAATTGTAAGAATAATTTATATTTTAATAACGCAAATTTTAGTAGTCCAAGAACTAAAGAAGGGGGGCAGAACGTATTTGCATAAATCTCACAAAGTAAGGAAGGTCCACCTGAGCCGAGTACTGGAGGAAATGGCCGATCTAATCCGAACTATACCCGACCACAGACTTCATAAAAATGCAAATATCTCGGTTAATATTCAAGATAGAGAATAAATGTATATACCAATATTTATAGTAAATTTAATTTGCAATAAGATTGGTTCTATACAATATTTCGATCCGATGCATAATAACGGAGATATTTTGAAAATCCCCCCTCCCTCTGGTACGATTTCAGCCGTTAACGAACTTGATCTTTCTTTTTACATAAAATGACTAAATATCGAGTTTGGTACCGATCAATCAAAAATTGCGACTGCTAACAGACAAATAAATATATATATATATATATATATATATACAGTTTTGAACGGACTTCATTTTCGTCATCTACTAATTCGAAAAATTTCGAAAATTCCGTCATGAGTACAACCTCAATAGCTGATTTCCCTTCAGGGAAATCTGCTAAAAGCGTGCCACTACAACTATTAGTTTATTTATAAGCTTCACAACTTTGGCGACGTAGTCCAAAATAAAACTTCTAATAGCAATGACTAATAAAATACAAATTTTCCATCAGAAAAGTAGAATTTTAATCCTACGTGAAATATGAGACATTTATAATCCAAAACATCTAAATCAAAAATTATTTATTCACGCCATTCCTTGCTACCATTCAAACATTTATCAATCTATGGTTTTAATAATTTAAGTTAATGGTTAAGATATACTTTATGCTGTTATGGCCAATGAAGATGGACTTGTTATTTACAAGTTACCTCCGTTTTCTAACCAAATATTTTGTAAATGAATTTTTGGTGTTACTTTGAATTTCTTAAGGCTGAAAGATGTATTCTTTTTGGAACTTAGTCAGAGGCATGTAATCATACCCCAATGACGATTCACAGAGAGAATGTTTGAAACATTTCAAGTGTTCATGTTTCTCTCTTTCAATGCTCTGAAAGCATTATTAAAAATGCATACGATACTTTTGATAGCCTTGTCTTATAAAATACACAATTACGGTTTAAAGATTTTTTTAATGTTCATTCATAATAATATTTATTCCTTCCACACATACTGGCTAAATATTTCTGTTGCAAATTAATTAAATCTTTATTAATTACATCTGAAATATTCTGCAATAAATTATTTCAATAATATATACTAACCTTTTTCATATTACGGAGTAGTTTTATCAAGTTTAGTTTTATTGAATTTCATTGTTTCTTCAGATGAAAATAAGACTGTCCACTTAGATGCTAAAAAAGAAAAATTTGGATTAGAGAAATGATTGAATAATGTTGATTAAAAAAAGATCAATTAATCTTCATTAATATAATTTGCACAAAATTTAACAAATTTTTATACTAAGAAACAATATATAAGGGAAATTAGTCGCCAAAACTTAATTAATCCATTGTTATTGATGGATATTAGAGATCAGGACATCAATGGGTGACTGATAAAAAGGTCTCAGAATCCATTTTATTTCCAAAAACATTTTATTTAGCCTAGAAATCTCTCTTAGCGTGAACTCCTCCAGTGAACTCAAGTGCCCCTCTACAGTGTCCAGTTTTCAAGATTCCAGGAAGACATTCCAACCAGAGAGGCAGCTGAAAACGGCCCCTTTATAGATCATCTCTGCAGAAAACATAAATAACTTGAGATTTTATTTACAATTCTTCCGGTTTTTATTTAGAAATAGGGATATATGGTGTCATATTGATGGGTAATCTGCTTACTTTACACAGCTCCAGCATGATGGACTTCATTGAATAAAGCAGAGTGAAAGAAGATAGTGTGGATTTTTACTTTACAACTTCCAGCAACTATGCTACTATTAAATACGGTTAATATAAGAAGACACACCAAAAAATCTAAGGCCAGATGCCTTAACAATCCAAAACAACCTCTAAAACAGCTTTTACTTTCCTATACGCTATTTTAAGCATTTTATTTATTTTTTAATGTTATAAAATTATTTCATAAAATAGTAAAAACAAGTACCTTCTGATACACCTGTGAGTACAAAGTGGTACAATAAAACCAAGAACTTAAGTGAATACATTTACTTAACTTTTACTTCATTGTTACATCAACTTTTGCCTAAGCATAAATAATTTGTCTTTAACACATCTGATGAACAGTCTTGCAGATATAAACATTTTTTTTTTAAGTGGTTACACTTTAAACACTGATGGGATTAAATAAAATATTAAATATAATGATAATATGATCTAGTTTCTAAATGATAAACATTTAGAAACAACACCTTATGATTCCCTTAGTTTACCTTTAACTTCTCCCCGACAAGAACTTTCTTTTCCTTGCTCTTATCTCTTATATCAACAAGGTTTCCATTTCCTTATTACATATCACTATTTCATTGTCACAAACACCAGTAAGCCTTATAAACCTTTAAAATAACAGAAAAAAATTGTTTTCCTAGGTTTATTTTTTTCCAATGAACAACTTCCTACTACACCCAGTGACCATTCTTGCTTTTATATGTATTTTTTTCAAATACGTCCTCTTATTCAAATACCGTACAAATCAAAGTTATCAGCACTGTTTTCAAAAATTAATAATGTTTATATAGTACTTCTAGTATTAATAGGGGTAATAGTATTTTCCAGGTAGAAAATATCAAGAAACGGCCAATACTGGAAGACCTCAAATACCTTCATCAGAAATAATGTCACTATTGTGATTATGGTTGCAGTTAAGAATAAAGCAAGTTCACAATTAGAAATTTACTTTCTACAACTCTCATTGAGTTTTAACGTATAACTTACCTTATAAAAAAGTGTAGAGTGGACTATTCTTTTATCATTTAATCTCTTATTAAATGATAAAGGAAAAACAGCAGGGAGTCAGAGAAACAATACGATGCTTCCCAAAGTGGGGAAGAGTAATTCATGGAAGACAGAAAGAAAGCTTGTGATGATATAGAAAGAATAGATCCTTAGTGGAGAGCCTGATGCATTTACAAAGCTCTGGCAAATGAATTTGTGAGTAAAGCCTTGATTGATATACGAAAAACCAAGAACAGTGAAAAAAAAGAAAAAAAATAAACTCATACCCTAACAAGCTACCGAAAAGAAAATTTCAAAGGTGAAGCAAAGCAAAAATATTTTGGAAGTGCACAAGGAAAAATAGAATATTTGGCTTGAATATCAATAACACAATTATTCTCTAGTGATTTACAAATTTAATGACACTATTCTTTAATGTCATACTATTATTTTACTGGAAATTAACAAGTTATTGGTACTGATCAACCAAGTTGCATGATTGCAAATGACAACCATAATACATCAATATTTTAAACTTAAGAGCCTGCTGATAAGAGATTTCGATGTTTCATAAAGTTAAAAAAAAATAAAATAAACGTACGCAAGAAAAAGATTGCAGAAGGCCAAGCTTCACAAGTCTACAATGATTTATATCGTACTACACTACGTTATAATGACACATCACTAAAATGATAATGAATGAGGAGCCTAGAGGGAATTTAAAAGTTACTTTATGATCCACTGGCTATTTATGACAAGAAACATAAGTTTAATTCCTCTTCAAATTAACTACTGCCATAATCATTAGAAGTACGAGGGCTAAGACAAATAGATCTACTTATTTTACTGAAATATTTATTACAAAAGATGCAAAACACAGTATGAATGTTAAATTTAAAAATACTAATAGAAAACTAATATAGAAAAAATCAACTATATTCATTTAGATGTAAAGATTTTAAGAGTTTGGAGACAAACAGTATAAGACTATTTCTTTATTGATCAACATTTAAGATAAAAAAAATATTTTTTTTAGTTTTTATATTATAAATTAGTAAATATACATTGTTAAGTGGTAGCAGAAATCAAAACAATCAGGAAAAAACAAACAAATATTTAGTGTATGGTACAGGTGTCGCTAAACTCAATTTGTTAAGTAGAAATTAGAATTGGTAAATCATACTTGACAAGAAAAATTTAAATCTATTTGCATAAATCAGTTTGAATATTTTGAGCTTTGAAATGGTAGAACTATAAGTCAATAAAAACATTAAAGCTGTCAACTGATATTAAAATTCTGTTTCAGCCCTCCTGAAAGACTGATTATTCTTATTTTCGCTTTTTGCAGACTAGAACATAAAGTTTCAAGTATAAACAGGATTTGTGAGGGAGAAATGAACCAAAACAAGGATTGTAAAAGTAAGTTTTAGCTCATTATAAATGACGTACAGCATATTAACGATAAAATAACCGCTGGAAACTACTCGAGAGCCTATATTTACAATTCTATTGGGATAAAAGTAAAGCCGAAAGCGAAACATGACATATAAACAAGTGCTTTGAGTTTAAAAAAAAAAGCTTCTTACCTTACAAGGTTTTTGGTTCCACTAGTAACGATTATAACAGTGTTAAAGTTCACTTATCACGTAACCTAATTCTCTGACTACTATACCTATAAAGTTTAACTTTAAAGCGTAGCCCTGTAACCATTGAAAAATCTTATAATAACATTCCTAACTACTGGCTTTGCTGCTAGTAGCAGTTTAGCCAACGCCCAAATATGTCAACTAACCTAACGTCTCATTTTCAGTCCTTGGGAAGCCTCCCTCCCAGAAATAGTTCAACACTTCAGCCAATACATCTACCTTAACAAGTCTTGTTAGCATTCTCGCATTTTTTAACCTTCTTTTATGCTAATTTAAATCTAGAAAATATTTACGTAAACAGCAATCGCTAGCTAAGAATATTTTAAAAAGGGGATAACTCATAATACTTGTGCATTATAAATGTGTTTCATTTTTTGTATATTTTCTAAATTTCTATCACATTTTAATTATATACATAATTTATTTCATCAAGCGCATTTAAAATAATTTCGTATCATTTTGTATGAAACCTCCAAGCGCTTCTGAATTAACGGTCACTTCATAAAACAGTACAATTAGAACGATAAACGAGTTTTTGTATTTCCTGTCGAAAAAGTTGTATTAAAAGCAAACAAAATAGATAACTGATAGAGTCCTTTAAAAAACCAACAATAGGTATTTTGTTTGAAAGAAAGAGTTGGGGGTCGTTCACCTCTCCAGTCAGTCGCGATATGCATAACTAATTGAAAAACGGGGGTGGGGTTGCCTTTCAGTGCCTGCCTTCCATCAAGGACTTTTGGCAACTTATCGAGTGGAATTCGATTCTTTAAGTATTGGGAGGAAATTTCCGGGGTTTTTTTAATATACATTTTTTATATGATGATCTCTAATAACCCAAAGCATCAGCTTTCATTTCAGGCCTTCTTCAGGGCTATAGAAGATGAGACCATGAAGAAACCATAAATTATAACTCTTAGTACAGTAAGTAGTTTGTTCCATACAAACCACTCTTTAAGGAGGATCCGTTCTATTAATATTCTTTAATTTTTCGTAAATTTGATTTGAGTATATGACTGTAAATAAGATCGTGATCGTTTCCCCTCCCTTTGTTTTAATCCTTACTCGTTTTACGAAACTTGCTTACTGGGGTCCGTTATCTCCGATAAGGAACCTTGTCTTATTAGCAGATTTCCCTTAAAGGAAATCAGCTTTTGAGGTCGTACTCATGACGCGATTTTTGAGATTTTTCTTCATATGTACATCGGTCCCACTTAGGAGAACATGAAAATGAGGTCCGTTCAAAAATTTATATATATATATATATATATATATATATATATATATATATATATATATATGCATTTGTCTATTCCAGCTCTGTGGTCGCAATTTTCGTTTCATCGTTACCAAACTCGGTATTTAAACGTTTTATGTAAAAAGAAAGCAATCAAGTTCGTTAATGGCTGAGATCAGACTAGTGGGAGGGGAGGTGTTGGGGGGGGGGGGTTCAAAAATTCGAAATATCTCTTTCACTAAACGTCGGATCGAAAAATTGTATAGAAGCAATCTTATTACAAATTAAATTTACTATAAATATTGTCTTATACAAATTTTCCGTATAATGAGTATTAACCGAGATATTTGAATTTTTTAGTTTTACGCTTTTAGTAAACCCCCACTCCTACTTGTGTCATATAACTAATAAGCTATTATATCATGAACCACTTCATTACAAGGCTAAATACCGAATATTGTTTTCATTGAACTTTTATTTTGTGAGATATATGCAAAATACGTTCTGTTGACACCGCCCCCCCCCGTTTTTTTTTGGTTTTTGGATTACTAAAATTTATGTGATTGAGATAAAACTAATTCTGATTCATTACAAATTACAGTTTATTTTTGCTGATGAAAGCACATTTAACATTTTTGTGTCGGATGGACGTGGATACGTTTGGAGAAAATCTGGAGAAGCATTTTCCAAGCAAAATCTCTTACCGACTGTGAAACATGGAGGTGGGAGTGTGATGGTGTGGGGATGCATGGCAGCATCTGGTGTGGGAATTTGCAATTTATAGAAGGTATAATGGATAAACATTTATATGTGGACACATTAAGGCAAAATCTGAAGGTAAGTGCTGAAAAACTTGGATTAAAAGGTATTTTTACTTTTTACCAAGATAATGACCACAAGCATTCTTCGTTGATAGTGAAAGAATGACTTACATTTAACTGTCCCAAACTTATAAAGACACCTGCGCAGTCACCAGATTTAAATGTCATTGAACATTTGTGGGCAAAGTTGGAGACAGAAATTCGAAAACATAATATTACAAACAAAGAAAATCTAAAAAAGGCACTCTTGGAAGAATGGGAGAAAATTACCCCAGATTTTACCCAAAAACTCGTGGAATCTATCCCAAACCGCTTAAGAGAAGTAATCAACAACAAAGGACTTCCAACAAAATATTAAAGCTATATAAAATTACTTTTAATTTGAATTTTATTGAAGTTATCATTTTCACTGTGAGGTCTGGAATTTCATTTTTGTTATTTTTATGCTCAGGCATTATTAATTATTAGGATAATAATAATAAGAGATATTTATTTTTTTTTCTAGATAAAATTGTGTAATATTTTAGGGAGAACCTTTTTTAAAAAAATATATTATTGTACATAATAAATGAACATTTTGTGAAATTTGTATGGTGTATCATTTTCACTGTGAGCTACTGTATACTGTCTATCGTAAATATTAACCGAGATTTATGGATGTTTAGTTGTCATCCTTAATTAAACCCCCCCTCCTACTCATGTAATATTAACAATAATCTGTTATGTTATAAAACACTTTATTCGAAGCCTAAATACGACATATTGTTCTCATTGAATTTTTACGTTTTGAGATAAATGCAAATAAGTGACGCACGTGGGAAATCTGCTTAGTTAATGCAGCCCCTGCGTGATGGACTTTTTAGAAAATCACGTTTTCTATTTAACTTGATATGTTAATAGTACAAAAAATATAATTTTTTTTTTTTTTGGTTTAGTTCTCTCGAATTTGTGAGCAATCCGACAATTTAAATATTTTCTATAAAATTTATGCTCACTTATAAAAGTGTTAAGGGAAATATTTTAAACTAAATAAGAAATGGGCATGCTATTCACTGCAAAGCTTCATCTTACTCGATCTTTTCCATATCGATATTTATATTTACGGTATCCTTTATACTTTATAGCTCTCTGGGAGCTTCAGAAAATATATAGACCATTATAGAATCTCGAAGGAAAAATGTAAATCTGTTTCTAATCAATAGCTGCTCTTTATTCAAAACATCAAGTGCCATGTATATCATTATTAATGAACCAAGTAACAAAGGGGATTCTTTCACACCAAAAGCGTTCCCATGCATAACAATGGCAGATTTTTTATTTTTCCTAATAATTATTTTATTTAAATAATTGAGATGTTGTTTCATTTTGCTTGAAAATGAACAGGGGAACACTTATTGTGATTTCTTTTAGTTATAATAACCTACTTTAGCTCTAAATTTCCAAAATAGTAATACCGAATTAATACTGTTAAATTAACGCACTGTTTAAATATCGGCTTAGGCTATTCATTTATCTAAAAGTCTTTTATTTATACTTCGGTACACAGCATTTCATATAAAATGAAATATCTTGACAAATTTAGTAGTTTCGTCTATTTCAGAATTTTAAAAAGTCCGTCACGGAGGGGCTGCACAAACTAAGCAGATTTCCCTCGTGAAGTTTAATATCTCGGTTAATATTCAAGATAGAGAATACATTTTTATAACAATATTTATAGTACATTTGATTTTCAATAAGATTTACTCTAAACACCATTTTGATCCGACTTATAGTAATGGAGATATTTCTAATTTTCAAAATTCTCCCCCTCTAAACCCCCCTCCCCCTGCTTTGATTTCATCCGTTAACGAACTTGGTCTTTCTTTTTACATAAAACGACTGTTACCCACGACTGGGTAACAAGACTGCCCCGCTCAGTGGAGAAGGGTGTGGGTTTATTAGTTAAATTTAACTAGCCTCATATCAATAGGCGGAAATAAATATATTAAGGGCGCCACGTTGTTTGTTCTCAAAGGTAACAACGAAACCAGTATTCTAAAAACAAATTAGTTTATTTACAATAAATCAACTATAATTATAATCTCTAACTTTAACTTTAAAAATAATAACTAAATAAAGAATCAAACAATACTTCCCATGGGGACTTTAAAATACAAATTAATAGGCCTTTTCTTTTAATTGATTGTGTATACACAATTACTGTACTTAGGTACCTCTTGTAGGATGAAATAACTACTATTCTTCAAGCTGAATTACATTCTGATCCAACTAAGCGTTAATCGGGAGCAAAAAACCTCACTGGAGCTTGAGGTGGACGCTCCTGTCTCCTGCTCGCTTGTCCCCGGCGATCGCTTCTTGTCTTCGGCTCTCGCGCAGCCTGCCCCGCGCACCAATCTCCCGCCTGTCTTCTTTCTCAATCGCCCGTCTTCGGCGACGGCAAAAATGGGCCGTAACACGACTAAATATCGAGTTTTGTAACAATCAAACAAAAATTGCGACCGCTAAGAGCGGTAACAGACAAATAAATATATATAGTTTTGAACGGATGTTATTTTCGTCATCTACTAGGTAGGATCGATGGACATTTGAAGAAAAATGTTGCCTCATGAGTACGACCTCAATAGCTGATTTCCCTTAAGGATCCCCCATCTCACTACATATTCGGACTGAAACTCAGAATGCCCCCACTCTAAACCTCCACTATTACTGGTCCAATTTCAGACATTGAAGGATGTAATATTTAGTGCTGAAAAAATTGTTAAATAAGGAGTACTTTATATTACAGTCAAGAATTTAAAAATCTGAATTTATGACGTTCTGACACAACGTATTTGTATATATTTCATTTAAGCTTCGAATTAAGTGGTTCATTGTGTAACTGATTCTTGTTAATGTGACATGACTAGGATTGGGGGATTGGTCATGCCAGGAATGGAGGTTTATTCTAATGGAGGTTATGAATAATATTACTATTTTATTTATTTAATCGCATTGTTAGTCTAAAAATGATAGAATAAAATTGGGGGTGAGTATAAACAATGAAAGAAGATGAACTGGACAAGTATTAGGGGAACACACTAGGATTATAGGGGTTGGCAAAACAATATCATTGGGTTTTCTGTTTCCTCTCCAAGTTCGTAATGAGATGGTAAAATATTTTCCGTTGTCATTTCAAGCAAAAAAGTATAAAATGTTGACCACGAAATTTCCCTAGTTTCAAAGGACTAGGAGTTTTGTAATGTTAGAATCATGGGTTATATTTCTGCTTGGGTATGAGGTTAAATAGTACCTTCCAACAGCACAAAAGTGGAGGGAAACACTGTCACGCAGGGGCTGCGTTAACTAAGAAGATTTCCCACGTGCGTCACGTATTTGCATTTATCTCAAAATGTAAAAGTTCAACGAGAACAATATTTGGTATTTGGGCTTCAAATAATATGCTTCATAATATAACTATTGTTTACATGACATGGAGTAGGAGTGGGGTTTTACTGAAGGCTAAAATCTAAAACATGCAAATATCTCGGTTAATAATCAAGATAATGAAAAAACTTACATAAAAACATCTATAGAACATTACATTTGCAATAAGATTGCTTCCCTACAAATTTTCGTAATAATAATAACGGAGATATTTCAAATTTTCGAAATTCCCCCTCTAAACCCGCCCCCCTTCCACGGGTCCGATTTTAGCCTTTAACGAACTTGATTTTCATTTTTACTTAAACGTTTAAAGTCGAGTTTGTTATCAATCAACCACAAATTGTGACAGACTAATATATATATATATATATATATATACTGCTCAAAAATGAATAGGGATATTGGCTGTTTTGTGGTAATTATGGGGCCTAGCATTTTTTTTTAAAATTATAAATATCATTAATATTTATTAGAAATTATTATCTTTTTCCCCCATAAAAAAGTAATTTAATTAAGGTCGATTTAATTAAAATTAATAGGATAAGAAAAAATAACCAATATCCCTATTCATTTTTGAGCAGAATATATATATATATATATATATATATATATATATATATATAAACATTTGGAACAGACCCAATTTCCGTCATCTCCTAGGTAGGATCGACGGACATTTGAAGAAGTATTTTGAAAATCTCATCATGAATACAACCTCAATAGCTGATTTTCCGTAAGTAAAATCTGCTAACTGGTAGGCAGATATGAATTTGGTGCTATCAGAACAGCTTGCGATATAAAAGTATTCTATGTTTTTTTTTTTTTTTTTTGCAAAAAATAGCTGGGTTTAATTTAGACATATTTGTGAACCTTTTGTAATTCTATTTTATAATGCCAAATACGGTCCATGGATACATTTATCATCTTCAGAGTCTATAAAAAATTCTAAAGTAATATAAACCCCCAGAAAAACAAAAATAATTACTAGTAATTAATAGGGACTCCATATTTATATATATGTAAATACTCTTCACCCTATATATATATATATATATATATATATATATATATATATATATATATATTCACAAAGGCAATTTATAATGTAACTCATTCTCTCTAAGAGATCGAAATACATTGAATCCTTGTATTACATCATAATGACATTGTAATTATAAATAAACATACATATAATTATCTGAGCTAGGCGCCTAGGCCAAAAAAAGGAAGTGAGAGATCTCACAGGTTGAGCCAATAAAATGGTTTCAGTGGCCTGATCGCTCCCACCAAGGTTTGGATGTAAATATAGATTCATTCTTATTGTGGTCTCTGGGGACGGAGCATTGCCAGGGGATTTCGGGGAGGATAAACTCAGAAAAATCCGAGTGATATGATTGATTTTCCATGTAACTCGGTCTACGACTTTCCTTTTAGCAGATTTTCCTTCAGAAAAATCTGCTATTGAGGTTGTACTCATGAAACGATTTTCGAAAAATTCCTTCAACTGTCTTACCCAGGAGATGACGAAAACGAAGTCCGTCCAAAACAATATATATATTTATTTGTTAGCGCTTTAGTGGTTGAAATTTTTATTTAATCTTCACCAAACCGGACATTTAAATGTTTTATCTAAAATTAAAGATCATATTCGTTAATGGCTGAAATCTGACGAGGGGGGGGGGTTGGGGGGGTGTTTAGTGGTGGGGATTACCGAAATTCAAAATTTCTTATTATACGTAAGAACGACAAATTGTATAGATGCAATCTTATTGCCAATTTTATGTTTTACTAGCTAAGGTACCAGGCTTCGCCCAGGAAATCGTTTGAGGCTGAATGATGATGGTATCTTTTTTGGGCTTTACTTTGTACAATATTTTTACATTTTCCCGTTTCAATGCTTAGAATTTACACCTGAGTGCCCGGCGTGCGGGGATATGTTAATATTGAAAGTATTTGTTATGTACTTAATTCTACAAAATACTCAATAATGTTTTATAACCCGTTTCCTGTGCATGTATCTTTTATATATATATATATATATATATATATATATATATATATAACATAATCATAGATTTTCATATTCTTATAGTCAAAATTACGGAGTTTCGTTGATTTCGATTTAGTCTTTCGCATCCAATAATATTGTTGTTTTGACCCCTACTATAGTTTTTCGGGTATACCTCATTCAAACTTCGTTATTTGGCAAAGGTGTATGTAACAAAAGCTAGTTTAAATAACAAAACAGACAACTTTTGTTATATGCACGTTTGCCGAAAAATGAATATGTTACGAAATATCGCGATTTTATATTTCAGACCACCCTTATAAACACATCACTCCTGTTCGTACCTCGAAATTTTAATATAGCTTATAATCAGGGAGGTGTTAATACCAAATCACATACGGAATTTCATTTAGTTCGGCTGAGTCTTTTGTGCCATATAAACATTAAATATATATATATATAATCATTATTGTAAACGTTTTTCAATTTCTTGATTATTAACCGAGATATTAGCATTCTGCAGATTTCAGCCTTTTGAAAACCACTCCTGATCATGGCATATTAACAATAAGCTGTTATATCAAAAACCATTTTATTCGAAGCTTAAATACCAAATATTGTCTTGATTGAACTTTTCCTGTGAGAGATACATTCAAATACGTGGTATTATGACGTCACCAGTTAACATTTCCCAGCCTTGACTGGAAAATGTTTATTTGATTTATACCACACTCAATATGTAACCATTTAATTCAACCCTATTGGAGATAGTCGTTAAAGGCAGAAGTCGCACCAGTAGGGAAGGCGTAGGGAGGCGGGTTTCGAAATTTCAAATATCTTCTTTAATATAAGAAAAATTTTACAGAACCAATATTGTAAAACGATTGTAGTTCTACAATATAGTTTTTTTCGATAACTCATATATTTTTTACTTTATTATACCGATAAAGAGAGTTATTAGTAATTCCTTGTGTTTAGCCTTCGGCATGTATAAGCACGTGAGAAATCTACTTAGTTTACGTATCTCCTGCGTGACGGACTTTTAGTAGGTTTCCCTTAAGGGAAATCAGCTATTGAGGTCGTGCTCACGACGCGAGTTTTGAAAAATTTCGTCAAATGTCCATCGATCCTACCCAGTAGATGACGAAAATGAGGTCCGTTCAAAATTATATATATACACGAGCTCAGATACCCGGCTTCGCCCGGGAATTCATTTGAGGCTGAATGGTATGGTATTTTTTTGGCAAGGCTTTACTTCCCACAATATTTTGACATTTACCCCTAGTGTTTAGGGTTTATACTCGACGTTGCTGTGGATTTTTTTAATAATAAAATTAATTTTTTATGTAAGATCACTGTCCTCCATATTGTCATATTTCCCCTCTCCTGTAAATCAAAGCTCAAATTCGTTAATGACTGAAATCGGACCAGTGGGGTGGGGGGTTAACTAAAAATTCAAATATCTCTGATAGTATTCATGATAGAGAAGATATGTATAGAACAACATTTATAGGTAATTTAATTTGCAATAAGATCGGCTATGTACAATTTTTCGACCCGACCTATAGTAACGGAGATATTTAAAATTTTAGAAATTCCCCCTCTAAATCCTAACCCCCTCCCTCTGGTCCGATTTCTGTATACAGTTTAGAACGGCCCTCATATTGATGGGAATTTGAGGAAATTAATCAAAAATCGCGTCATGAGTACTACCGCACTACCTTAATTCCCTGAAGGGAAGTCTGCTAAAGGGGGGGGGATGTTTATACCAAATCCTAAGCAGGGCATGTCGTTATTGGGATAACGTTGACAAACACAGACATAGAAATATCTCCGACAGTTAACACTAGGACTGGGCAATAACTAGGAAATCCGGTGATTAGTGGACTCGCGTCACATCACGTGGGTGTCCCAGATACAAGCACGAGAACACATAATGTCTTGCATTTACGTGCCAATGCATTGTGGGCATCTCTAAATGTATGTACATATTTCAATTAACAGATTTACCGTGTTCATGTACCGGACGAAGCAAAAATATCAAACGTTCCAAACATTGGAAATAATAATAATTGCATTATAATTAGTTTAAAAAAATATATAGAAAAATATTCGTGCTCTACATGACAACCTCTAGAAAAACAAAATGCTTAAAAAAGCATAAAGGAAGGTAAAATATGAGCTGTTTTAGGGGTTGTTTCTGATTGTTGAGACACCTGACCATTGATTTTTTGAGCAGTTATTTCTTCTTGTGTCGTTTTATAATGACAGTATTTAATAGTAGAACAGATGCTGGAAGTCGTAAAGTAAAAATCCATAATATCTTCTTTTACTTCACTTTATTGAATAAAGTCCATCACGCGAGGGCTACGTAAACTAAGCAGATTTCCCACGAACATGACACCATATATTCTCTATTTCTAAATAAAAATCCGATAATTAGAAGTGAAAGTCTACGGAAGGCAGAAGCGCGATTAACTCGCTTAATAGTTGAGTTACGAAAAAATGTATAGATCAACAATTGTAGAAGATCAATTGATGAATAAGATTACTCCTATAACGTTTTACGATCCCCCTCATAATAACGGAAATATTTGGAATATCCAAATTCCCCCACCCCTCTATACCCCCACTATTGCATGTCCGATTTCTGCCAATAACAAATATGATCTTTAGTGTTGACTTGAAAAAAGGTTAAATGTCGAGTAATGTATAGATCAAATAAACATTTTCGACACAAGAACGTAAAATCTTAATTGATGATGTCACGGCACAACGAATTTGCATGCATCTCGCATAATAAACGACTTTTAAAAACAATATATTTTATTTAAGCTTGGAATAAAATGATTCATGATAAATGTATATAACAATATTTTAAGACAATTAAATTAAATTGAATTATTGAAATTCCCTCCTCTTAACCCTCCCTCCCCCAACTGCTCAGACTTCAGCCATTAGCGAACTTAGGTATTAATTTTGTATGAAACACTTATATATCGCATTTGGTAACAACCAAACCCAAATAGCTAGAGAGGTAACAGGAAAATATATGTATATTTATATACACTTGAACGGATCTCATTTCCAGCATCAATTAGGTAGGATCGATAGACATTTGAGGAAAATTTTCGAAAATCACGTATGAGCACGACCTGAATAGATGATTTCGAGAATACTTCCTGGTTGCTTATATTAACTCAAAATTTGAAATATCTTGACCTACGTCCATATGCCCTGATAAGCCAGGTTAGTCCACATTTATGAAAAATGAACTACCAACTTGCGAATTCCTTAACATAATCATGCAAGTAAGAGCAAACGCCTTATCGAGGCCATGGGAAAAGGAGATTGAAACTTCCTGGGCATATCATAAGGAACAACGACTTCATTACAAAAATATTTGATGGTAAGGTTCTTGGGCATAGGAGAAGAGGAAGGCCTTGAAAACCCTATTTTGAAGACATCAAACGTCTTATGCATTTTAGTGAGTATAGTAATATGAAAAGGGCAGCTTCCGATAGAACACAATGGCTGGAACTACAAGGCGTAGCATTTAGATCCTGATGTATATATATATATATATATATATATATATATATATATATATATATATATATATAGATAGATAGATAGATAGATAGATAGATAGATAGATAGATATATTTGTCTGTTAACGCTCTAGTGGTCGCAATTTTGGTTTGATCGTTACAGAACTCGGAATTTAATCGTTTTATTTAAAAAGGAAGATCAAGTTCGTTATTGGCTTAAATCGGACCAGTGGGAGGGGGGGGGTTAGAGGGGGGATTTTTGAAATTACGAAATATCTCCGTTATTATGCGTCGGATCGAAAAATTGTATAGAATAAATCTTATTCCACATTAAATTTACTATAAATATTGTTCTATACATTTATTCCGTATCTTGAATATTAACCGAGATATTTGCATTTGTATTCTGTGTGTGGTCGGCTGTTCGGTACTTTCCGAAGAGAGCTCTGGCGGCCGTTTTCTAACTGTTCGTTCCTCGTGAATAAGTTTAGAGATCCCTTACTACTTCACTTGTTATTGGGCAGGTTTCTCTATTGTAAAACTTCACGTGGGAAATCTGCTTAGTTTACGCAGCCCCTGCATGACGGGCATTTGTATTTTTGTATTTTAATAAAATACCCCCCCCCCTTATATACGGCGCGTTCAAAGCTATATCCGGCTGTATAATACTACTATGGGGGCGTTCTATCCTAATATAACTACTTACTGGTTGCTGTTATCTACCCAGAATTTCATGTATCTTGACCATTGTCGAAATACCCTGGTAAGTATTGTTAGTCCACATCTATGAAAAGCCGAAGTACCAAGTCAGGAATTCCATGATGTAATTAATTCCTAGTCATGCAGAGAATTCTTGAAAAGGGAACTCCTTCTCCTTTACAGCTCTTAATGAAAGTCTCTGTTTTTGTTTTTATATTCACAGCTAGGGCACAGAGCTTGAGCCTTGAACACTAAATAATTAAAAATTTATAAATTCCTCAAAAGGAGTTTTCAATTAACTCCTCGTTTTATTCCCGTTTATTTAAGTTTTTCTCGGAAGAATCCTTTAAAACCTGAAATTATTTAAAGCTTCGTAACTCGTATCTTTCTAGTTGTAGCTGATTACATTAAGGAAAAACCTTCAAAGGCAGTTAAAACGGTAAATATCAAGCATTTTCGTAAACACGGAGTTGTAAAAAGGGAGGCCGAACTGTGCCTGTTAATTAATGACTTTAGAGCTTAACGGTTTTTTTTCTTTTAGCAGATTTCCCCTAAGGGAAATCAGCTATTGAGGTTGTACTCATGACGGAATTTTCGAAATTTTTCTTTAAATGTCCATCGATCCTACCTAGTAGATGACGAAAATGAGGTCCGTTCAAAACTGTATATATATATATATATATATATATATATATATATATATATATATATATATATATATTTGTCTGTTACCGCTCTAGCGGTCGCAATTTTTGTTTGATCGTGACCAAACTCATTATTTAGTCGTTTTATGTAAAAAGAAAGATCAAGTTCGTTAACGGCTGAAATCGGACCAGTGGGAGGGGGGGTTTAGAGGGGAGGATTTTCGAAAATTCGAAATATCTCTGTTTCGGCACAAATTTAATAAAAATGCAAATATCTCGGTTAATATGCAAGATAGGGAATAAATGTATATAACAATATTTATAGTAAATTTAATTTGCAATAAGATTCATTCTATACAATTTTTCGATCCGACGTAGAGTAACGGAAATATTTTAGAAAATCCTCCCGTCTAAATCCCCCCTCCCACTGGTCCGATTTCAGCCATTAACGAACTTGATCTTTCTTTTTACATACAACGACTAAATATCGAGTTTGGTAACGATCAAACAGAAATTGCGACCGCTAGAGCGGTAACAGACAAATATATATATATATATATATATATATATATATATATATATCTATATATATATATATATATATATATATATATCTATATATATATATATATATATATATATATATATATATATATATATCTATATATATCTATATATATATAAAATTGTAACCTCTGTCTGTACATTGATTTTTTTCGCGAAATTTCACGATAACTTTTCGTTTCACATGTCATAGACACCATAAATGCATTTTGTTTCTTTGGTGTCTGTTTGTTTGTTTATTTGTTTGTTTGTTTGTTTGTTACCTTTTCACGCATAAACGGCTGAACCGAATTTTATGAAACTTGGTATGTATATTACTATTAACCCAACTTAGACTTTAGGCTATATTAATATCCTCTGGGACGAACAGGAGTGGGGGTTATAAGGGAAGCCAGAAGTTAAAAATAGCGATATTTCGTTTCCTATTGGTTTTTCGGCAAATATGAACATAACAAAAGTTGTTTATTTTGTTATGTAGAGTAACTTTTGTTATATACACTTTTTTCGTATACCGAATTATAAAAGAGATATACGCTGAAACCTATAGCGGAAGTGAACAATTTTATTTGGGACAAAAGACCCAACCGAAATAAATAAAACTCGGTATATGAATTAGCACTAACGCTTTCATTATAACAAGCCATACCAACATTTCTAGGGACGGGCAGGAGTGGGGGTTATGAGGGAAGCCAGAAATTAAAAATAGCGATATTTCGTTTCCTATTAGGTTTTCGGCAAATATGAACAGAACAAAAGTTGTTTATTTTGTAATTTAGAGTAACATTTGTTATGTATACTTTTTTCTCATAACGAATTATAAACGAGATATACGCTAAAACCTATAGCAGAAGTGAACAATTTTATTTGGGACAAAAGACCCAACCGAAATAAATAAAACTCGGTATGTGTATTAGTACTAACGCTTTCATTATAACAAGCTATACCAACATTTCTAGGGACGGGCAGGAATGTGGGTTGTACGGAAGGCCTGAATTTAAAAATAGCGTTATTTCTTTTTTCGGTAAATATGAACATAACAAAAGTTGTTTATTTTGTTATTTAGAGTAACTTTTGTTATATACACTTTTTTCTTATACCGAATTATAAACGAGATATACACTATAAACTAAAGCGGGAGTCAACTATTTCATTAGGCACTAACGATTAAACCGAAGTTAAAAACTGGGTATGTCAAATTAGCATTAATTCTTCCATGATTATAAGCTATATTAAAATTTTTAGTTTAGAACTGGAGTGGGGGTTATAAGCCAGGCCTGAAATAAAAATTCGTGATATTTCATTGTCTATTTGTTTTTTGACAAACAAGCAAATAACAAAAGTTGTTTACTTTGTTATTTAGATTAACTTTTGTTTTATACATTTCTCCAGGAACAATGTGTGGAGCAAGTAATTTGCGTAGAAATATTGATATGCTCAACAATTCATTCCAATTTGAACTATAAGGTACCTCACCTGGAAAAATTAATTCAAATCTATGTTAATATTTTGTCCTTAGTAACTGAAATCTATGCATTATGCACAGGAGACGGGAAATATGGCAATATAACAAAATATGAAATATGACAATTTGGAGGATAGTAAATGTACTGGGACAAATGTCAAAATATTGTGCAAAGTAAAGTTTTGCCAAAAAAATACCATAACCATTCAGCCTCAAATAAATTCCCGGGCGAAGCCGGGTATCTGAGCTAGTATATATATATAGATATATATATATATATATATATATATATCTATATATATATATATATATATAGATATATATATACAGTTTTGAACGGACCTCATTTTCGTCATCTACTAGGTAGGATCGATGGACATTTGAAGAAAATGTCGAAAATTCCGTCATGAGTACAACCTCAATAGCTGATTTCCCTTAAGGGAAATCTGCTAAAACATCGATGAGTTATTGAAACCGGTGGGTTACTGACGACAGAAAACAAGGAAGTACGAATAACTCGCTTAATACTTGAGTTACCAATAAATGCTTAGATTAACAATTGTAGAAAATCAAAAGTATAACAAGATTGGTTTCATAACATTTTATGATCCGACTCCGGGGATCTCTTTTGATTTAATTTCGAATACTAATGATATCATGAAAACAATATTTGGTATATAAGAAATACCAGGAATATAGTGGTTCGTTATATAACAGCTTATGGTTAATATGACATGAGTAGGAGTGGAGGTTTACTGAAGGCCAAAAACTAAACATTTAAATATCTCCATTAGTATTCATGATAGAGAAGATATGTACAATCCTACTCATGCTTAAATACCAAAAATTGCACCGCCACGTCTTAATTATTTGGATTTCTAAAATTTGAGTGATAAGATATAATCTAAAAGATAAAAATTATTCTGATTCCTTATAAATTACAGTACGAGATGTAGTAAATAACAGTCAATGAAATTAACACGTTATATTCAGATATATTTCAGTAATGGATTTTCGTTCCGGTGAAGAATGTTTTTATCTATCTGTTGAGCTCTGAGAGGTTAGTTGACTGGGTTGTCTACTATTTAGGCACTTTCCGTTGGGAGGTTATTAAAATTGACTGAAAGATTTCTCATTACCGTTTGCATTTATTCACTTAATATTCACGGTGTCTTTAAGTGTTAGCAGTATGCAGATTTATCTATTGTATTTTTTTTTATTTAAATAAGTTACGCAACACCGGCGATTTTCTCATAATTCCATTGTGCACAAAAAAGCGAATAGCAAAAAAATAAAAATAGAAAGAAACGTAAAACGAGTGAACTATGGTGGTTTTTGATACGGTTCATTGGCATACCAGTTTTATATGAAACAAACAATATTGTATATGGAAACATCAGGGTGGTGTAAATAATATAAATGAAAATGTAAGTATCGACGGGAGAAAAAAAAATAAAGAAAAGGGAAACCAAATAAATGAATAAATAAAAAAAAAGGGTGGGGAAGAAAAGGGAAACAAAAAAAAAAAAATAATAATAATATTGAGTTGTATATATTAATGTCTTTTAGATGTTTAATGATTGAGTCTATTTAATTAATGTTATTGGTCAAAAGTTCCTGTAAGTCATGTGGAATGTCTAAATTGTCTCTTCGTCGACAGTCAGTCAATATGTGATGTACAGTTAAAGTTTCGTTACAATGTCTACAAGTCGGTGTGTCCTTGTTTGTCATTAATTGTCCGTGGGTCAGCAATTATCAATTGTACAACTTCACGTGGGAAATCTGCTTAGTTTCCGCAGTCCCTGCGTGACAGACTCTCTTTCGCTTGGGAGCTGAGCTGACGGTGTAGATGGATGACATAAGAACCCTAGACAGGAGAGATGCAATTCATGGAAATGACTGTTTACTCGGACCTGAGTCACAGACTGGGTCAACACCTACCTACGTCACTCGGCTACGTCACTGTAGCTAAAGGCTAACCATTAGTTTCTTACGGACCTGCAACACCTTTATCCGTAAGGTTGCCCGAAGTTGAGACGGGTCCATGGATGTATCCTAATGATAAAAAAATAAAAATCCTTCACGCAGGGGCTGCTCAAACTAAGCAGATTTCCCACGCGGTGGTTTACAATACATCTGAATATAACGTATTCATTTTATTAAATAGTAAAAACTATTTACTATAGCTAGTGCTGTCATTTATAATGAACCAGAATAATTTTTATCTCAATCAGGCAAATTTTAGTAATCCAAGAACAAAAGAAGGGGGGGGGGGCTCAACAGAACGTATTTGCATATATCTCACAAAGTAAAAGATTAATAAAAACAATATTTGGTATTTAACCTTGTAATCAAGTGGTTCACGATATAACAGCTTATTATCAATATGACATGAGCAGGAAAATGATATCCCGGTTCATATTCATGATTCAGAAAATATGTATAGAATAATACTTGTAGATATACAATTTGCAATAAATTAAAATATTAAATTATTTATTAACGTCCACTTTTTTGCAACTAAGGCTAATTGGGACGGGTTATCTACAGGTTACCACCCTTTGTAGCCAGGGTGGGACTAAGGATTTTATTTAATGAATTCCGTCACCAAATTAAAGTCAACGCTTTAACTCATATGGCCAACCTGAGCCTCAAATTTGCAATTAGATAAGAGGTGTTATAGAATATTTTGATCCGACGTATAGTAACAGATATATTTTGAATTTTCGAAATTTCTCCTCTCTAAACCCCCTCTCCTCCTACTGGTCCGATTTCAGCCATTAACGAACTTGATCTGTCTTTTTGCATAAAACGTTTAAATATCGAGTTATGTACGATCAGACAAATATATATATATATATATATATATATATATATATATATATAATTTTGAACGGACCTCATTTTCGTCATCTGCTGGGTAGGATCGATGGACATTTGAAGAAAATGTTCAAAAATCGCGTCATGAGTACGATCTCAATAGCTGATTTCCCTTAAGGGAAATCTGCTAAAATTAACGATATATCAATGGTTTTCACCTTACCCTTATAAATCAATAAATATTTAATGTCCAAATTAAATTTTTATGTTTATTTTTACAAAGGGTGAAATAGAGCACAGAAAGTGAGATTTATGTGTCGTTCCAGCACGTGGGGAATCTGCAAGGTTTATCAGGCACCCAGCAATGGCGTTTGATTGTCATGTTAAGCTATTATATTATTATCCAATAAATAATTTTTATCCTTAAAGTCTTTACTAAGGGAAAACTACCGACTGAAAGTTGAAATGTCATTCTAGCGAAAGGAGAACATTTCGACTTGGGCTTGGTCTTTGTATCCTGGATCCATATTTTAGAATATGATGATAAGAGATTAGTACCCCGACGCCACCATTCGTTACGGATATCGAACATTAACCCTTCGCATTAATAATTATAAAGGAGACATTATAAACGTCAAACGTGATCATTTTGGGGAGCAGTATAAAGAATAAGGTTAATGAAAGTATGCCACCCTTTAAGTGGATCCTTAGTGATAATACATATAATTGTATTTGATTTGGTTTTAATTTGGTAAATAGTCATTCTCAGTTGATTGTGTAAGATAAGATGAAGGTTAGAATTGAAACTTGCTGTATATTAAATATAACTACTATAATCATTAAGTATTTTATTTTCAATATCCTTTTTAAAAATTGGACTGCATTTGAGTTTTACGTCCAAAACATTATTTTTTCCTTTTTTCTTAACTTTAAACCCCATTTTAAGAAAATTAAATCTTTTTCTTCTGAAATACTTAAATACTTCGTGAAACTATGACCAAAGGAACCCCATTTCCTGGTCATGTATAATTAAATCATAGCGATACAAAATGATATTAATGAATTAAAAAGAATGTAATGTTTAAAAAAAAATTAAATGAAAACTTTGTTCTGAAAATATGATCTATTTAACTCCATTTACTGTTAAACGCCCAACTACCTGTTACCTCTTTATATTATATTTTCTCATGATGAGGTGTCATGTGGACGCGAAACTAGTCGAGAAATAAAAATGGTTTAATAATCATTTTAGGTTTTAAATTTATGTTCACCTTCCTCCATAGTTGTGTTGAAAAAGAAATATTTCTCCTAATTTTTGGCTACCTTAGAAGCCGTAAGAATATTGAATATAGCCTTCTCTATTTTAGTAAAAGTAAGTGTATGTTACAAAAATTAGTGCAAATAAAAAAAATACATAACTTTCGCTCCGAAAATAATTTAAAAACGAACTGGAAACTAAATATCATTCATGTCAGTCCTCCGTTACAGCGCGCTATTTCATAAGAAATTGTGCTAATAATGTATTATGGTAAAATATGGATACATCGTAATTAATCCATAAGAGCATTATTGTAGCATACAGATTTAGGTGAGGTTACCAATTAATACAAATATGATGGTTTACAAATGGTTGAAAACTAGAAATGACGTGTGTATAATAATAACACACACACACGCGCGCGCGTGCGCACACACTCACACTATTGATTTAAATATATGGGTTAAATAGAAGAAACTTAGCAGTTTTATTTGAAAATGAAGTCAGTAAAATAAGTATAATTTATCATAAACAGAACCTGATTACAATAATGTAATCCTAATGCTTTACTGATAAAAGACAGAATTATAGGGATTAATATATTTCAATAGTGACGCCATGTGTTTCGATTTTAAGATACAGTACTCATATCTTTAAACCCTTAAGTCTTTAGCTACTGATGCACGATGTGTGTGTGTGTGTGTGTGTGTGTGTGTGTGTGTGTGAAAGTGTATGATACAGCTTTATAAATGAGTTTTTCTTTGGAGAGAAGCAAAAGAGGCTGCAATATTTTTTTCTATTCATATGGGGAGAAATAAATCCTCGATTTCATGAGACTCATATGACTTTTTGAGTATGTATGCATAAATAAATGCATAACACAAAAACACAGGCTAACACTGAAAATATCTAAATCTTATATTTTTTAAGGTGTGGAATCCAAATATGACACTTAAAAAGCTGTATCACCCACCATTTTTTCACATTTTATAAATAAACTTATTAAAGTAACCGAGTTTTACTGAATTTAACCAGCTTTTATGTAATTTAAATAAAATGAAAAGGTATGTATAATGGATACAGAGGAGGTTGGTAGCACTGCTGAAACACTGTTGATTCTATTTGGTTGTTTTGGCCTGTGCGAGAGTCTTTAAAACCTGGTGAGAAGAACATTCTGTGCAAAAACCTTCTAGATCCAAAAACGTGCTCCTACCACCTCTTTTTATAAAGTTAGGCCTAATGATACAGTTTCGCCTAAAGATCGAAAGTGTTTTAAATATCTTTGCCGATAATATAATAAATAAGGTGTCCTCACCTTAAAGAATCTAAACTAAAAGAAGGCGTCTTTGTCGGACCTGACATTAGAAAATTGATGTTTGCCGAAAACTTTGAATCCTCAATGATCTTAAATTTAAATGAGAAAGAAGCCTGGGTTTCATTCAATACAACCGTTAAAAAATTCCTGGGAAATGATAAACACCCAGAATATGTTTCTATTGTAGCTAATATGTTTCAGAAGTTAAAATTGTAGGGTGTTGATGAGCCTGCACGTTCACTTTTAAAACAGCCACTTTGATTACGTCCGGAATTTGGGAGATGTTAGTGAAGAGCAAGGTGAGCGTGTCACTAGAACATTAAAGTAATGGAAACACGCTACCTAGGCCACTGGAACTCGAACATGAAGGGGGACCACTGTTGGTCACTTCAAAGAGAAGTTCAGCAAGCGACTCATCGCAGAAAAAGCTACGCAAGAAGCTTCAATGGAAAATGAAAAAAAGTATAAAACAATTCCAGCTGACAAGTATGAAACATGTATAGCACATTTTATCATTGTTGTAAGTAGCCTACTGTAAATAGAAACCATGCTTTGATGTAAAATAGCGTTTCATTAACTTTCCCATATACTGAATAGAGGTTTTAAACCATATGTTGGCGGTAAGATTTGATTCGGCCCACAAGACATTTTGAAAAACCTAAGCAAACAAAAATATTGCACTACTAACTCCAAATGAGGAATATGAGAAGGGATTGGTGCGTTTGGCAGTACTTATAAATGCGAACAGTTCTTTTCAATGATGAAAGTTAATAAATCAAAACATCGTAAAAGGCTGGCTGACGATAACTTGGAAACTTCTTTTTGTCTTTGTATCAGTGGAATTAATCCAAAAATCAATGGACTAGTTTCCCAAATTCAAACTAATTGATTGTACCATGTTGTAACTGTTTTTTTTTTCATTTCATTTTGTTATTTTAATAAATTGTATTATAATTACATTGTCGTCATAATTTCATGTCTGATATCTATCGTTAAAATTTATGAACGCTAATTTAAAATGCACTACTTTTAAAAGCGGCTCGCGAACGTATTTGCACACTAAAGTTTGGCCCGCAACATGTCAAGGTTGCCCCACACCTGTTTTAAACTATGTAATAAATAGCAGCAGATTGCTCGAAAGCTAAGAATGATAAAAAAAATTAAACAAAGCCACATTTGGACTCAGCGCAAAAAAAAATCTATAAGGATCAGATAGTATATTAAAAAAAGTATTCAAAGAATTTTTTAGTTGGCATGTATAATTGATTTATGGTAGAAATATTCATCACAATTTGCTTTTCATTTCCCACCTTTTTTTTATGGACTCAAGAGCGGAAAACAAACAGATTTGAAGTACACTCATAGTTTGAAGTTTCAATGTTTTTTTGCTTCACCAAATATCCTCGATAAGTTTATTGAATTATTAAACCTAAGAATAGTGAGGTTGTTTTCTCAGGCTGTACTCAAAATAATTAATGACTAAATTAACGTGTCGTAACTTGTTAATTAAATATTTAATCGACTCATCCGCAAATAATACCACTCAGTCATCGGTCGGTAATGGCAGAAAATTCTTGTAGACAATAAAATAAAAAATTGGAATTTTCTTCGTTATATATATTTACTATATGAGGATTATGTTGATATATGATATATTATTCTAAGAGAATTTCAATTATTTAATTTCTATAATATATTATTTAAACAATGCCGTGCTGAATTTGCACAACGTATGACAGCAGAAGTTGTGGGGAATCAAAACTCTTTCATTCTGGTATATATTATCTTTTACACTAGTATACAAGTATACTAACTTGTGCCTTAGACTTCCACCATCCTCAAGCCAGAATTAATTGCAGAATTATAGTTTTACATAGTTTTATTTTAACTCTTCCTTCGTTTTATGTTATTCCTTAGTTTTAGATATAGCAATATTTTATACTATGTTTCAAATAATATTGAAAACACTTTTCTTTATTTCAACATTTTAATTTAAGGAATTGAAAATAAGTGATACTTAGCGACATAGTTGCGGAGCTCACCAAATAAATACCTTGTATCCTCCGATATGTTGACGTTATTGGAATTGAAATTATGTACTATCTGTAAATATTAAACATTATTTAGTAATGTCGTTATGACATAGAAAAATATGCGTTTAAACTCAAGATAAATCTTTAAAGTCCTATTGAGGAAGCCTTGCTATTAAAATAACATCATTATTCTGTCAGCAATGATTTATCGGGCAACGCCGGGTTCCTTAGCTAATGTGAGAAGTTTGGAGAGAGAGAAAAAACGTCCAATTCTTCACAATTTGTTTATTTCAGCGCTAAGCGCTTTCAAAGACTAATGTCTCCATCTTCAGAGCTACTTGCATGCGCTCATTGGGAAAGACAGCAAGCGCTTTCCCAATGAGCGCATGCAAGTAGCTCTGAAGATGGAGACATTAGTCTTTGAAAGCGCTTAGCGCTGAAATAAACAAATTGTGAAGAATTGGACGTTTTTTCTCTCTCTCCAAGTAAACATTCTTCACTTCCAACAAACACTGCCTTGGAATGTGAGAAGTCTCAAGAATTTTGGGACCAAACCAAATTGGCCCCATTGTGCGAACGTTCGAAAATATATAGCTTTACAGTCTGTAAATTTATTTACTTTCCTTTTGTGACCAATAGCCACACCATAGGCATACATCTGGAGTGCAATAATTTTATTGTCACAGTAGGTGACATTACTAATGAATATTTTTAATTTGAGTTAATGTGAATTATATAATAGAAATGGTAATTGTTTTTCTAATGGAATTAGCTAGTGGTGTTATAGTCAACTGCCTATCAGCATACAGGTGGCACCACGCCATGCTGATAACGCTCCATTCACGCTTTCGCAAGATACCCTGCTAATGTAGTGAAAGTCATTCCACTGTATACTAGTTGTAGTAATATTTCATACAGGCGCATTATATACCTACTCTAAGGCAACTTAAATTAATAAATTTAAGTACATGTCTCGAATTTCATGAGTGTTATATGAGATTTTCCTTAAGGGGATTTTGGAAAGTTTCTTCAAGTGACCATCAATCCTACCGAGGAGACGACAAAAAGTCCGTCACGCAGGGGCTGCGTAAACTAAGCAGATTTCCCTCGTGAAGTTTAATAATAGATAAATCTACATACTGGTAACAACACACCACCTTGAATATCAATTGAATAAACACAAACGGTAATAAGAAATCTTTCCCCTCCTAACGGGAAGCGTCTCAAATGTAAAAAAAACAGGTCTGCCAACCCAACTCCACCTTGTGTTGGAATATTTGTGTGTGTGTGTGTGTTTTGTGTGTGTGTGTGTGTGTGTGTGTGTGTGTGTGTGTGTGTGTGTGTGTGTGTGTGTGTGTGTACATACACACACACAATTTTGAACAGATCTCATTTTCCTCATCTACTAGGTAGCATCCCTGGACATTTGAAGAAATTTTTCGAATTCGCGTTTTGAGTACATCAATAGCTGATTTCCCTTAAGGTTTAATCGTTACCAAACTCGACATTTAATCGTTTTATGTAAAAAGAAAGAGCAAGTTCTTTAATGGCTGAAATCCGAGCAGTGGGAGGGGGGGATTTCAGAAATTCTTAATATCTTCGTTATTATGCGTCGGATCGAAAAGTTGTATAGTACCAATCTTAATGCAAATGTAACGTTCTATATGTTGTGTATGTATTTTTCACTATCTTGATTATTAACCGAGATATTTGCATTTTCTATTTTTCGGCAATCCGTGAACCCCCCCCCCTCTTACTCATGGCATATTAACAATAAGCTGATAATATGAAGCACATGATTTGAAGCATAAATACGAAATATACTCTTTGAACTTTTACTTTTAGCAGATTTCCCTTAAGGGAAATTAGCTATTCAGGTTGTACTCATGACGGAATATTCGACATTTTTCTTCAAATGTCCATCGATCCTACCTAGTAGATGGCAAAAATGAGGTCCGTTCAAAACTGTATATATATATATATATATATATATATATATATATATATATATATATATATATTTGTCTGTTACCGCTCTAGCGGTCGCAATTTTTGTTTGATCGTTACCAAACTTCATATTTAAGCATTTTACGTAAAAAGAAAGATCAAGTTCGTTAATGGCTGAAATCGGACCAGTGGGAGGGGGGATTTTTGAAAATTCGAAATATTTCCATTATTATGCGTCGGATCGAAAAATTGTATAGAATCAATCTTATTGCCAATTAAATTTACACACAGAATACAAATGCAAATATCTCGGTTAATATTCAAGATAGAGAATAAATGAATAGAACAATATTTATAGTAGATTTAATTTGCAATAAGATTGGTTCAATACAATTTTTCGATCCGACGTACAGTAACGGAGATATTTCGAATTTTCGAAAATCCTCCCCTCTAAACCCCCTCTCCCACTGGTCCGATTTCAGCCGTTAACGAACTTGATCTTTCTTTTTACATAAAACGTTTAAATATCAAATTTGGTAACGATGAAGCAAAAATTACGACCGATAGAGCATTAACATATATATATATATATATATATATATATATATATATATATATGTACATATATATATAATTTTGAACGGACCTCATTTTCGTCATCTCCTGGGTTGGATCGATGGACATTTGAAGAAAATTTTTGAAAATCGCGTCATGTGTAATTTCCTTCCAGCTGATTTCCTTTAAGGGTAATCTGCTAAAAAGTAGAGAGATATTAACTCCCTAACCCTATAGAGCGCAGATAGATCGTCGTTAATCAGGGGCTTGCTGATTAACAGAGCACTGATTAAAAGGATTCATTTCATCGTCCACTGTGAGGTGAACATTAACGAAATCATTTATTGGATTTATAATTTGGAGTAATTAATTGTCTAACCCGACCTCTATTAATTAAATATCTTAGTTTAGACCTCCAAATACCATTTTCAAATCACTTTATTTTATCTCAATGAATATTAACTCGAGTAACTATTATGTTAATATGAAACACATAATCCTAAAATGATTTCTCCAAAGAAAAGTATCTTCAATCCTAATCTTTCCGATACGCTTAAAATTATTTAAGTCAAAATATCTTAAGAATACATTTACAGTTACAAAACTTTCTCGAAATTCGTCACGCAGGGGCTGCGTTAACTAACCTGATTTCTCTTGTGCGCCAAGTATTTTCATTTATCTCAAAAAGTAAAAGTTCAATGATAAAAATATTTTTATTTAAACTTCAAATAATTTGGTTCATGATATAACAGCTTATGGTTAATATGACATAAGTAGGAGTGGGGGTTTACTGAAGACGGAAAACTAAAAAATGGAAAATATTTTGGTTTATAATCAAGACAGTAATAAAAAACGCGTATAATAACATTTATAGAACATTTAATTTGCAGGAATATTTGTTATAAACTCATTTTCGATTTAACACATAATGACATAAATATTTCGAATTTTCGAAATTCCGCAACTCTAAACCCTCCCCCATAGGCAAATTAAATTTGCAATAAGATGGGTTCTTTACACCCATCATCATTTCTTTGATCTGACGTATAATAACGATGATATTTCGAAATTCCCTCCACTTTATACCCCCACCCAAGGGTCGATGCAGCCATTAACAACTGGATATATACTTTTAGAAAAACGTTTAAATATCCAGTTTGGTAACGATCAAATCAAAATTACATCCGATAGAGCGTTAACAGAATATATATATATTGAACAGAACCAGAAGCAAACTTTATTCAAACTGCACTTCATGTTTCGTTGCTTACTTGCCACCTCTTCAGGGGCTACCCATTTCTGAATTGCTCATTTCCACCTTACAATCCTGCGACTGTCCTCACAGAGTTTCAACTACCTCCTCAGTGAGGACAGTCGCAACGGTTGTAAGAGGGAAACGAGCACTTCAGAAATGGATAGCCCCTTAAGATGTGGCAAGTAAGCCACGAAGTATATAGGGCAGTTTCAATAAAGTTTGCATCGGAAAAAATATAGAATATATATATATATATATATATACATATATATTCGTATATACGATTTCCGTTAAGGAAAATCTGCTAAAAATGAAGTATGAGACAAATATAAATATTTGTTTAACGTCCACTTTTTGCATTTATGGCTAATTGAGACGGGTTATCTACAGGTTACCACTATTTTCTACACAGGTTAGGACTAAGGATTTTATTTAATGAGTTCGTAACTAAATAAATTCCTATTGCCCCAACTCGCCACTCTAGGTTTGCCATGTGAGATTAAGGCCAACTCATATTGTTAAATCACATATACCTGAGGCCTCAAATATAAATGTGAAACGACGATATAATTGTTGTTTTCTATAAAATGTTGAGTTATTGGATTCCAATAAAAATAACAGCTCTGGCGTTTTATTGTAAGAGTGAGGCAGCAAAAGTTGCTGACATTAGCCAACGTGCCCTTGTGACGGAGAATAACACAAAAGCATTCATGACACTATTGGTGATGGCAGACTCAATAAATAGTATCATAATATCTACTACAGTTGAGCAAATCTCATATTTTAAAATATGTATACTCAGCTGTTCTACAGTGAATTGAAATGAGTCTTTTCATTGTGTGCTTTAGTCAACATTGCATGAATTTTAACATTCATTTTAATAATTGCTAATTATTATTTTCAAGATGAAAAAAAGTTATATGAAGGAAAAAAATCCTTGAATTGAATATTACTATTTTTTATTAACGTCCAACTTGTGCTAGTATGGCTGATTGGGATAGGTTACCAACCTTTTCTAGCCAGGGTAGGGTTAAAGATGGAATTCCCAACTAACACAAGTTATTGAAAATTAGTTAAAAGAGCCTCCATAACGAGTCCTTCTAACAGGGACAAGGATGATTTGAGTGCTGAAGAATGGGGAGGGAAGTAGCAGCATTGCGGGCAATAATGATCCAAGGGACACGGTAAAGTTGCTGATTGTGGAGCAATGAAACAGACAAAAAGTCCGTCACGCAGGGGCTGCGTAAACTAAGCAGATTTCCCAAGTGAAGTTTTACAATGGAGAAATCTGCCTAATAAAGGCAGCAATAGTAAGGAATCTCTAAACCAATTCACGAGGAACGAATAGTTACGAAAACGGCCGCACTAGCTCTCGGCGGAAAGTGCCGAACATAGCCGACTCCTGCCGACCACACACACAATACAAATGCAAATATCTCGGTTAATATTCAAGATACAGAAAAAATGTATAGAAAAATATTTATAGTAAATGTAATTTGCGATAAGATCGATTCTTTACAAGTTTTCGATCCGTTAACAGACAAATATATATATATATATATATATATATATATATATATATATATATATATATATATATATATATATATATATATATATATATATATATATATATATATAATTTTGAACGGACCTCATTTTCGTCATTTCCTGGGTAGGATCGATGGACATTTGAAGAAATGTTTCGAAAATCGCGTCATGAGTACGACCTCAATAGCTGATTTCCCTCAAGGGAAATCTAATAAAAATATCTCGGTTAATATTCAAGATAGAGAATAAATGTATATTACAGTATTTATAGTAAATTTAATTTTCAATACGATTGGCTCTATACAATTTTTCGATCCGGCGTATAGTAACGGACGATTTTCGAAATTCCCCCCTCTAAACCCCCCCCCTTCCATTGGTCCAATTTAGCCGTTAACGAAGTTGATCTTTCTTTTTACATAAAACGATTAAATACCAAGTTTGGTGACGATTAAACTAAAATTACGTCCGCTAAAGCGTTAACAGTCAGGTATTGTTGTTTTTTGGAGTTTTGGTCAGTGTTGGTGAAAAAATCTTAGTTCATTCCAATATTTCGAGAATATTTATTTTCTCTTCTTCAGGGAAAGACTTAAGATACTTAAAAATTATTGTACATTACTGTTGTACTTCTGTTTAAATTAGGAGTAAACAGAAGTACAACAGTCACCCCTCTAAACCTCCTTATGCTAAACTGGTTCGATTTCGGCCGTTAACGAACTCGAACTATAGTTTTCCAAGAAACTCTTATATGTCGAGTTTGGTTAACGTCAGTCAAAATTGCGACAGGTTGACTAACCACAGACAAGTATTATATTTACGTAATTTTGAACGGACCTCATTTTCGTCATCTACTAGGAAGGATCGATGAACATTTGAAGAAATTTTTCGAAAATCATTCGCGTCATGATTGTTTCAATAGCAGATTCCGCTTAAGTTAAATCAGCTAATTGTATAGGTGTAGATATATAGAAGCACCTTAGTAGGAAGGAAAAAACAACTCTAAATGATCTCGAATTGCATTCTCTCTGAGAGGTGTTGAATCAGCTCTAGATGGAATGTTTTTAGTCACAACAATGAGTTGTACTGATTACAATTAATACCAAGGTATGAATCATAATTTATCATGAGTATTATTGCGCAAACTATTTGCTTACAATTCTAGTACGTTGGACGTAAGGAGAGGATGGCGAGTGCATGACACATCATACACGTCACATAGTCAAGGGGGACAACATAAAACAGTATTGGAACTCAAATAACCTTTAAATGACAGTATTGTATTAACAGATTTTCGTGGTAGAGAAATCAGATATTGAGGTGTACCCATAACGCGATTTTCGAGAATTTCCATCTATCGATGTCGAAAATGAGGTCCGTTCAAAATTATATATATATATATATATATATATATATATATATATATATATATATATATATATATATTTATGTAAAACTAAAGATTGAGTTCGTTAACGGCTGAAATCGGTCTAGTGGGGAGGGGGGGGGGGTTTTAGAGGGAGAATTTTTAAAATTGACAATATTTCCGTTATTATGAGTCGGATCGAAAAATTGTATGGAATCAATCTTATTACAAATGTAAATACCTATAAATGTTGTTATATGCATACTTTCTCTGTGATGAATATTAACCGAGATAATTGGAGGTTTCAGTATTCAGGCTCCAGTAAACCCCCACTCCTACTCAAGTCATATTAACAATAAGCCGTTAAGGGGCTCAGGTTGGCCGTGAGAGTTAAGGCGTTGGTCTTAATCTGGCGTGGTAGAGCTAGAGTGGCGGGTTGGATTTCCCGCCCTGGGCAGTAGAAAGTTATTTAGTGACGGACTCACTAAATAAACTCCTTGAGCCCACACTAGGTAGAAAAGGGTGGTAACCTGTAGATATACCGTCCCAATTAGCTATAGTTTCAAAAAGTGGACTTTAATAAATAATTTAAATACATTGGTTATATTACAAAATAATCATGCTTTTAGTTCTTCTTAAGAAAATATAAAATAAAAGAAGGAATATGACAACATACATTTATTAAGACAAATATTTTTTTTAAATTGAAAGCATATACTAGGTTTAGCGAAAATAAAGTTAATAATATTTAACTAATATACAAATAAAAACAAAATAAAGAGCGTTATTGCATTAATAAAATAAAACTCTGTCATCAACAGGTGAGCGCTCCAACTTGTTTGCCAGTCACATTTGAAATAGGTTTTCAATCTGTCAATAGACTACAGTCGTATATAAGGGTGTGTTTGTTAGGTCAGTTCCTTAATTTCCGAAATTCTATTAGTCTAGTAGCATAAAGTGGACGGAAATAATAATAAACAAAATAAGCCGTTATACAATGATCTACATTATTCTAAGATTAAATGCCGTTTTCAAAGGCCTTTCTTTACATAGAAATAGACCACATATGGTGAGTGAGGTCAAAAGTATGCTGTACCATATTGCACATGGGAAATCTGCTTAGTTTACGCAGCTTTGTGTATAGAAGAATACTTTTATGGGGCGAATTTTGAGATACATTTTTAAATGTCCATTCAAATGTGTTCATACACAGTATTCTTCAATTGCTTATGAACTTGATAATTAAACGTATCTTGCACAGGCAATAATTAAGGAAGTCTATCGTTGATATTGAATTAGGGAGAGAGGGATGGAAAGGCGTAAAATCGTGAATATATCGTGTGGAATTAGAGCGAATGGTTTCTTCGCACCAGCATTGTATCCCGAATCTTCGTCTGTAAGTGTAACCCTCGCCCTTCACCGAGCCGCTCAGAGCTAGGCAGGGTCGGTAACCTCGCCTGTGGCGGAAATGTCATGTACATTACCAGATATCCACGATACCCACGGCTGACTTCTGACAGGTGCAAGGGACGTGAGCTACTAATAACTATATTAATAAAACAAATAACGAAAATAATCACGAGAGAATCTTCTAACCGTGGTTCTACATTATTCACAGAGTTGTATCATATTGGCCCACTTTGAATCTCTATAAATCACAGAACTGAATACTAGTTAGAAATTTCCTTAGGGATATAGAAAGGAATCAAAAAAATGTCGGTCACTCGTGTGCTGTGTAAACTAAGCAAATTTCCCACATGCTGGCACAAGACTAGCCTACGTAGACGGGAATTAAAAAGAAATCTGGACACCAGACGTTTAGTGACAGAGATACCCAAAGAAAAAATGAAACGAGTAGAATTGGGGGTTTACTGAAGGCTGTAACCAAAAATATACTAATAAATAGCTTAATATTCCAGTTAGAAATAAGAAGTGTATAAGCTCGTCACGCAGGGGCCGCGTAAACTAAGATTTCTAATGTGCAGGTATGACAGTCTTGTGATCTCATCTCTCCAAATATTCTTTATTTCGAAGTAAGAAACCGAGGGGTAAAAGGAGGCGATTAATACTTCAGTTACAGACAAATGCATAGAACAACAATTGTAAACCACCAAGAGTTTGGTTCGATAACATTTTACGATCTGGCTCAATATAATGGACATATTTTGAATCCCCCCTCCCTCTATTCCAGGTCCGATTTCAGCCAATTACTTAAATGATCTTCAGGTTTAATGTTCGTAAAATCTTACTTGATGACGTCATCGCACAACGAATTCGCATTTATCTCGCCTTATGAAGTCTCTTGAAAACAATAATTGATAATTAAGCTAAGAATGAAGTGGTTCACCAAGTTACAGCTTACTGTTAGTACGACGTTAGTAGGAATGGGGGTTTACTGAAAGCTGGAAAGTCCAAATTGTAAATTTCTCGGTTAATATTCATGATAGGGACACTTTTATATAACAACACTTATATGTAATTAAAATCGAACATAGCTTTGCTAAATACTATAATTTTTCAACCCGTCTTATAATAACGGAGATATTTGAAATTTTTAAAAGCCCCCCGAACTCCCCCCCCTCCACTCCTTTCTCAGCGATTTTGCCGTTAATGATGTTTATTTTTACATAAAACGCTTTTAACTCGAGTTTGGTAACAATGAAACAAAAATTTCCAGCCTGCAGAACGGTAACAGATATTCATATATAAATGTTTTCTTATATCGAAGCCAAAAATTGTTTTATTAGTTCAGTTATTAAATAAAGTTACTCCATTAATAAACAAAAAAAAATAGTACTAAGTAGAAATGATGAATTTTAAATGAATGAATAACTGACTCCTATAAAGCTTTATGCATCCATAAAACAAATTAAGCTTGTTATTACAGCGCTCAACAATTCCATTGAAGAGAAAATAGACGATAAAGGACACACTATCTATTCTGCTCATCAACTTAGTGGCCATTTTAGTTGCAAAAGTTTAATTGACAGGCCAATAAAGGGGTCGCAAAATGCAATCAAAGAGAAGGGATTGCTGTCCTATCCGACACTCTGAATGACTAGGAGTTTAGCAACTTGCCATGCACTGATTCAACTGTTGAAGCAACACCATTTGTGGAATACCAAAAGGCACAAGTTAGCTCAGTGTATTAGAAGTTATTATCATGATTCTGAGTTTGATCTTGGGAAAATTACTGTCGAGAATTGGACTATATCAAGGCTCCCTGGAAATAATGTTGCGTAAATTAGTTACTTGAATATTACTTATATGTAATCAAGACATGTATTTAAGACGCAAGTATGTAAGGCGTCCCTGTAAAAGTACTGGTGCCAGGCCGGGATCTAGACCATTCTAGACGACAGACCCAGCGCGGAACAATCGGCGGGCAAGTTGGAGTCTCGAACCTTCTAGTGCAGTCACCGGGCGGTATAAAAGCCCGCCTAAAAGGTAATTAGTTTTCAGTTTTCTTACTACCGAATAACAGTGCCTTCTATGAAGCTATGAGTGAACAGTGCTTTTAGCAGATATCCCTCAAGGAAAATCAGCTATAGAGGTCGTACTCATGACGCCATCTAGGAGATGACGAAAATGAGGTCAGTTCAAAATTACACACACACACATATATATATATATATATATATATATATATATATATATATATATATATATATATATACTTCAGCCATCAATTAAACCTTTCATTTATAATTGACTCAAAATAGGCTTTCCTAAAATACAAATATTGAGGCCATTCAATTTGAGTCAATTATAAATGAAAGGATTAATTGACAGCTGAAGTTGTACGTTTATGAGCATATCTTGTTTATGTATCGTTTCCTTTTATGTTTATGACATTTTCTGAAAAGGAATAGGAAATGAAATGGTTGTTCGATCCATTACAACCCCCAATCCGGTTCGTACCGAAGATTATTAATGTAACTCATAATCTAGGAAGTGGTGCAAACTCTGATGTTGAGTAATACTCCCTCCCTTTAATTCTGCCCTCAAAATCGTCGACTCCCAATAAAGTTTATAGTGTATATCTTGTTAATACTTCTCTATAAGGAAAAAGTTTATTTGAAAAAGGTTTCTCTAAATAAAAAAATCAACAACTTTTGTACTGTGCTCGTTTGCCAAAAATCCGATAGAAAACAAAATATCATTATTTTACCAGATTTCCCTTAAGTGAAATTAGCTATTGAGTTCGAGATATAGTGCAGCCTATAGACCAAACCGGCTTTCCTAAAATACAAATATTGAAGCCATTCAATTTGAAGCAATTATAAATGAATGACGAGAAGTATATCTAATTCTCAGCGCTGCGAGGTTGGCTGACCTGTTGGTTTGCACATCAGACGCTTTCTGTTGTGGAGGATTTTAAAACGTAACTGACTGAAATATTTATCATTGTCATTCGTATTTGTTCACTTAATATTCTGGGTGGTGTTAAGTGCAAAAGTATGTAGATTTATCTATTTTATAACTTCACATGGGAAATCTGCTTAGTTTAAGCATCATCTGCGTGACGGACATTTTCATTTCGATCCTCCCTTAAAACCCCCACCCCAGTTCTTCCATAGAAGTGATAATGTAGTTTACCGAATTATTTTTCAGCTTTCAGTTAAAACTCATGCAATTTTTGCTTAATATAACAGTAATCAATAAGTATCTCATGCCCGGCATGGATAGAATATCAGATGATATCACCAGCGTGACATTCCAGCACGAAGAATATCTCCTTATTTTTCGCAGGACGAGCGTTCTTTTTTTATTTATTTTTTAGCAACTATAGTTCTAAGATTAGCTGGGCACCAATATAAACAATTCTTTAGATTATCTAAAGCTCAACAAAATAATATTAATGGAATAAAAGGTATTTCACATAATCGCTTATAAGCCTTGAAGGTTAACGAAAATAATTATCCACATCATAAATACCTAACGCTTGATGATGTACATCATTTTCGTCAACCTTGATTGCTAATGGATTATCATGAGGACTTTCAGCCGGAAGGTTTACGAAAATAATCTACGTGATCACTATAATTCTATGGTTGAACCTTGGCTTTCAGTATTTCTGCGGTTTTTGGGTTAATGAATGAAAATTAAATATATATATAGTATAGTTTCAGCAAAGAAATTTGGAATTTTAAATCAGCAATTTCCACAAGTGAGAAGTATCACTAATTTTTTAGAAGATTTTCCTTAGGAGAAATCAGCTATTGTAGTTGTGCTCATGATGGGATTTTCGAAAAAGTTCTTCAAATGTTCATCAATCCTGCCCAGGAGATAACGAAAATGACATCCATTCAAACTTATATATATATATATATATATATATATATATATATATATATGTCTTTTAACGTTCTAGTGGTCGCAAATTTTGTAAAAATAAATAAAATTGGAAAAGTGGGAGGGGGAGTATTTCGAAAATTTGAAATATCTCCGTTGTTTTGCGTCGGATCAAAAAATTGCAAAGAGTCAATCTTATTGAAAATATAATGTTCTATAAATGTTCTTATATACATGTTTTCTCTATATTGAATATTAACCGAAATATTTTCATATTTTAGTTTTCGCCCATCAGTAAACCCCCACTCCTACTCATGTCATATTAACTATAAGCTTTATATCATGGACCACTTCATTCCAAGGTTGAATACCAAATATGGTTTTTCATTGAACTACTACTTTGCGAGACATGTACAAATACGTCCTGTGATGACGTCATGAATTAAGATTATCCGCTCTGTACTCGAAAATGTTTATTTGATTTAACTCCACCTCTTCGGTCTACTCATCGGTTTTTTACATATAAATAGAGAATACGTGGTGTTATGAGATGTGACTTTTTGAGTCATTAATGGGAACCATTACTGCGCACAGGAATTGTTTCATATCCTGACAGACAGAGAGGCAGATTACAAGACGAATTTTACAAGGTTTCGGCCCTTAGATTCTAATAATATTGAATAAAACTCCTCGAAGGCGTATTGCATTGGAGAGGTCGTGGGCTGTTTTCCACAATTCCTTGCGAAGGACGTTCATGTCAACCGTTATTCTTATGCGTTAAATATCACTCTACGCCTTTCTCGGGCACCAGGAATAAAAAAAAATCGTTTGGTTTCTTTAAAGGACATTTTTGGAACAAAATATATCCAGGATATTCGGCGGAAGTGAGGTTCAACAGGTTCAAAACTATCATTTTTAGAATCTTGTTCTATTTGGATGAGTAAACATTGAATGAGAGAAAAGTGTTCGCCATTTCGCTTGAAAATTTAAGGAGCTATTTAAATTTAAAATAATACAAAACCTTGTGAAAAAAAATGAAAGAGTTAAACTTCCAGTTGTCAAAATTATTGTTTAGAAATGGCTTGGCACTTAATATATCTAGTTACTTGAGCGAAACATCCTCCATCCTTTGTTAGAATATATTATTTGGCCTAATATAATTAATAAATATAATTTAGAGGCTCACGTTAGCCTTATGAGTCAAAGCGTTTGTTTTAATCTCACACGGTAAACCTTGAGTGGCGAGTTCGTTACCCGTCTGGGCAATAGGAATTTATTTAGCAACGCACTTATTAAATGAAATCCTTAGTTCCACCCTGGCTAGAAAAGTCCGTCACGCTGGGACTGCGTTAAATAAGCAGATTTTTCACGTACGTCACGTATTTGCATTTATTTTAAAAAGTAAGGGTTCGATGAGAACACAATTCTTGGTATTTAAGGTTCGAATAATGTGCTTCATAATATAACAGCTTATTGTTCATATGACATGAGTGGTGTGGGGGTTTACTGAAGGCAGGAAACTAAGAAGTGCAAATATCTCGGTTAATAACCAAGATAGTGGAAAAACGTATATAACAACATATATAGAACATTTAATATGCAATAAGATTGACTCTTTACACTTTTTCGATACGAAGGACAATAACGGAGATATTACAAATTTTCCCAATTCCCCCTCAACCCTTCGGACTGATTTCAGCCTTTAACGAGCTTCATCTTTATTTTCACATAAAAAGTTTAAACTACCTCTAGAGCGTATTATATATATATATATATATATATATATATATATATATATATATATATATATATATATAATTTTGAACGGACTTCGTTTACGTCATCTCTTTTCCTTAAGGGAAATCTGCTAAAAGGGTGTCATCCTGTAGATAATTCGTTAAAATTAGCAGTTGTACCACAAAGTGGGCGTGCACACAGCACTGTGGGAAAAAAACTTATTGTTTGCTGGAGCCACCCAAATTAGTCCTGATGATTTAAAATTTTGATATTATTTCGTATGACCTTGGGTTTCTCCACCTAATAGTGGATCTTCTAAGAATAAAATGTTTTCTTTATTAACGTATTATGAATATGCTTTTATTAAAGTTTTATGAAAGTTGGACTGAAGTGAATTTGGAAACAAGCGATTTACTTGGAATGTAACTCTTAATTTTTGACAGACTAAATTTGGCAACTTGCCCAGAATACCGTAGAATTGATGGCTTATTTTTTTAATATTACAACTTATAATTGGTCACTTTTAAAACAATCAAACTCATCATGGTTGTTGATATAACGTAAAAGAATGACGAATATTATAAAGCGTGAGTCGGCATGTTACCTTCTGGTGATGAAAGTTTCTGTGCAGGACACGCCTGTAGCTTGGCAATGCTCGTAGCACTATATCACTGTGTGCACTGAATCACTGTGATGGTGATGTGAGGAGTTGATAAGACACGTCTCTGCTTGTCAGCTGATCGTCTAGCGGGTGACTGTGCGGGCTGCCAGACCGCCAGCGGGTGACTGAGGTGGGGAGACGAGCGAGATCCTCCCCTCTCTCTCCCCGGCTTGGGAGCAGAGATATAATCCTTTCAGCCTTACCTTCGCCGACCTTCCGATCCGACTGAGTTACATCACAGCTCACGTTGCAATGCCGGTAAGGTGTCCCGCTCTACCAGCTACAGAATTGTTTTTAGCAGATTTCCCTTGAGGGAAATCAGCTATTGAGGTCGTACTCATGACGCGATTTTCGAAAACTTTCTTCAAATGTCCACCGATCCTACCCAGGAGATGACGAAAATGAGGTCCATTCAAAATTAATTAATTATATATATATATATATATATATTTGTGTGTTAACGCTCTAGCGGTCGCAATTTTTGTTTGATCGTTACGAAACTCGATAGTTAAACGTTTTATGTAAAAAGACAGATCAAATTCGTTAATGGCTGAAATCGGACCAGTGGGAGGGGGGTAGGTGGGAGGATTTTCGAAAATTCGAAATATGTCCGTTACTATACGTCGGATTGAAACATTGTATAGAATCAATCTTATTCCAAATTAAATTTACTACAAATATTGTTGTATACGTTTATTCTCTATCTTGAATATTAACCGAGATGTTTGCACTTTTATTAAGTTTAACGGACGACTGAGTTTCCCGCCAAAAGCTAGTTCAGCCGTTTCCGTAACTGATCAGCACACGTATGGACATTTCTCTATTGTATAACTTTACGTCGTAAATTTGCTTAGTTTACGCAACCCCTGCGTGACGGACTTTTTTAGTTTTCACGCCCACTTATGTCATAATTACAATAAGCTGTTTTATAATGAACCACTTTATTATAAGCTTAGATCCCAAATATTGTTTTCAAGAGACCTTTATTATGCGAGATACATGCATATTCCCTGTACGACTAAGTCATCAATTGGGATGTTACCTTCTTGTCTAGAAAATGTTTATTTGGTCTAAGCCAAAGTTGATATTTAACTGTTCAGTCAACACTAAAGATCATATTTTTATAGGCTGAAATCGCGAGAGGAAAAAGGTGGGGGGGTTAGAGTGGGGGTAATTCCCTTACCTAAAACGCTATCTAAAAAGTTTGATCAGGTGGCTAATAATCGAAAAAGAAATGAAAGTAGTGGGATTTTATCATGCGTCACATAGACAATGTTACATAACCAGTCTTCAAGTTGATAGTATCGTATCCTACAATTGTAGTTCTATACATTTTTCTCTTACTCAAATATTAGTCATTTGTTTTTCAGATTTTTTAACCTTCAAGAAATCTCTACTTCTTCACAAGTGTTCTTCAATTTAACATATTATATCACTAATCTTCTAATAGTACGTCATAAATATGCTTAATTTACGCAACCCCTGCGTGACAGACATTTTTCTCCATGGCTTTATTATTGGATTAGCATTAATCGTTAGTATGAAGGTCATATTTATTTTTAGCTGGTGGTGAAGTTGATGAATCAGGTTAATCAGAAACACTTTTCTGTGGCTCCACACAATTTATTTCTTAAAAACGCTAAGCGTTTATGGGAATTACATTCCCATCCTCAGAGCGTCAGAGCGTAGGGCGTGCCTATGGAGTAGCTACAGGGCTAAACCCTGCCGATGCCGAGAAGTGCATTGCTTGTTTCTGATTAACCGAGTATGAAGGCTCGTAAAGAAGAAGTTGGTGTTGTCAATGTTATAAAGTGTCATCCTTATCAAATAAACATCACTGCATACCAATCTTTATCATTGAGATAACCTTGTACATTCTAACACCTATTACTAATTCAATACATTAATTTCCATAGTCAATTTACTGACAACTTTATGCATTGGAGTAACTAAAAAAAACATATTTTAATAGCATTATTTATGAGGCCAATAATAATTTCTTTATAAATGGATATAACAATACTGTTTTTGAAGCAGAAAATTAGCTCATTTTACAAAAATAATATATCACATAATTCTGAAATTTCGAGAAAACCATTTTTAGGAGTAAGAGTTTTTCCCCGAATGTACAAACCTATATAAAAACAAAACTCTTATTGCTTAAAATTGAGTTCTGAAACTTCATATCAAATAGCTGTTTTTATACTCAAGATGAATACTTTAAATAAAGCCCGGCACGCAAGGGCTGCGTTAACTAAGCAGATTTCCCACGTGCTCCAGGTATTTGCATTTATCTCAAAAAATAAAACTTCAATGAGAACAATATTTGGTATTTAAACTTGAATAAATTGCTTCATGATATAACATCTTATTGTTAATATGACATGTGTAGGTATAAGGGCTTAAAGAAGGCCGAAAACTAAAAAATGAAAATATCTCTGTTAATAATCAAGATAGCAAAAAAAAATGCATATACCAACATTTATAGAACATTAAATTTTTAATAAGATTCGTTCCTACATATTTTCGTTATGACACATAATAATGGACATATTAAGAATTTTTGAAATTCCACCCCTCTAAACCCCGCCCCCTCCCTCTGGTTGAATTTCAGCCATTAACGAACATGAAAATTGACATTTGAGAAATGTTTCGAATATCACGTCACAATTACGAACTCAACAGGGGAATCTGCTAAAAAATGTGCAGCGTTCAATAAAGCTCAAATTTAATTTGCACAATAATCGGACAAAAATAATTTATGATTAGGTGCACTGTTTTTTTGGAGGTGCTAACAAATATCTCGTCATTAACAAAGCTCATTTTAGTATTTTAAGACACATAACGAACCAAACTTGGATATTATATATTTAGAGTCTAATTAAGATTAACAAAACGAATATATTAAATACAATAATTAAACTGGTAAATCTCAGGAAATGTATTCTTTGAATTTGTAATATTTCTATTATACACCCAATTTATTATTTAAGTTTGCTTTGTAAGAATATATAAAGAAACTAGAGGACCCAACAAACGTTGACCTGCATGATATTTTGAGCGATTAGGGCATTAAATTTACAAATAAATAAACAAAAGCTACTTTTAATAACACAGAAAACAACTTTTGTTATGTCCAAGTTTGCCTAAAAACAAATAGAAAATGAAATATCGCGAATTTTTTATTCAGGCTTCCCTTATAACCCCCATTCCCGTTCGAACCTAAAAAATTTAATATAGCTTATAATTATGGAAGAATAAATGCTAATTCACATACCGAGTTTTGTTAAGTTCGGTTCACTCGTTAGTGCCCAATAAAATTGTTCGCTCCCACTTTAATTTTTTAGTGTATATCTTGTTTATACTTTGTTGTAAGACAAAAGTATACATAACAAAAGTTACTCTAAATAACAAAATATTCAACTTTTATCCTGTGCATATTTGCCGAAAAACCAATATGAAACGAAATTTTTAATTTTGGGCCTCTCTATAACCCTCACTCCTGCTCCATCTGCCGAGCTGATTTGTGAATCTAAATCACCCTGGGCGTCACCCAAACGCATACAAAAGAATTCATTCAAATCGGTCCAGCCGTTTAGGAGTTCAGTGACATACACACGTACAGTAGAATTACATATATAAAGATAAGAAGATAATAAGTATAACTTTCGTAAAGCAAACCGTATTTTACTGTGTACCTACTATACTGAAGCCTGAAAACAAGAGAGCTTGAAAAGCTCCCTTCAATATTGAAGCTACGAAAAAATGTAATAATAGCCGAATGAGATTGGGACTGTAACATTTTTCAATACAACTTATAATAGAAAATACTTTGAAGTTTTGAATTCCTCCCAACCCTCATCAAATATTTGATATTTCACCCTCAAATAAAGTGGTACATGGTATAACAGGTTATTGCTTATTATTATGAAGTAGGACTGGGGATAAAGAAAAAAATGTGTATAATAGAATTTAAGAATATTACATATTTAATTAGATTGGTTTTATACAAGGTTTTGACGTATAATACGGTGATACTTTGTATTTTCTAAATTCCCCACATCAAGCCTTTCCTCCCATTGGTCAGATTTCAGCCCTTAACGAACTTAATCTTGAGTTTTACATAAAATGTTTAAAAATGGAATTTAATAACGATCAATCAAAAATTGTGAGCGCTAGAGTGCTAACAGACAAATATTAGCAGATTTCCCCTAAGGGAAATCAGCTATTGAGGTCGTACTCATGACGCGATTTTCGAAAAATTTCTTCAAATGTCCATCGATCCTACCTAGGAAATGACGAAAATGAGGTCTGTTCAAAATTATATATACGTGTGTTTAAGCTCTAGCGCTCGCAATTTTTGTTTGATCGTAACAAAACTCGATATTTAAACGTTTTATGTAAAAAGACAGATCAAGTTCGTTAATGGCTGAAATCGGACCAGTGGGTGGGGGGTTATTGAAAATTCGAAATATCTCCGTTATTATACGTTGGATCAAAAAATTGTATATAACTAATCTTATTACAAATTAAATTTGCTATAAATATTGTTATATACATTTATTCTCTATCCTGAATATTAACCGGTGATATTTGCATTTTTCAGCTTTCAGACTTCAGCAAACCCCCACTTCTTACTCATGTGACATAAACAATACTCAGTTATGTAATAAACCACATTATTCGAAGCTTAAATACCATAAATTGTTTTCAAGAGACCTTTATTATACGAGATAAATGCAAATATGTTATCGTGAGCCCCCCCCCAATTCTTAAGTTTTTGGGCTACTAAAATTTGATTGAATGAGATAAAAATTATTCTGATCCATTATGATTTCCCTGTTAAAAATTCCAATGACCCTTTCAACCTGTGCGTAGTCACTACCTTGTGACTATGACTCATTGCATACAACACTTTTCTGAGATATTTCTTTCGTGTCCTTCCCCAGGAACTGGGTTATGACGTAGGTATTAAGGGGACCCGGGAGCCTGGGTAATTCGAGGCTTCTATCTGGGTACTCTATACAAACTTTGTGCATCTTGATTAATCTGATTAATCTACTCCCTCCCGAGGGCTCCTCCAAATTATTCAACAATATTCTTAGCCTATTCCTGAAGGCTAGGGCTGAATATTGAATGCATTAAATATTAAATACATTTTTAACCTTCATTAGGGCAATAATCAAATGCATAATTCATGATTATTCAAAGGACTGCTGGTTTTTAGAGATTTAGACCAGAGTTTAGACTTTAGTGCTGGGTTTAGACCAGAGGTGGGGAACCTTTTTACCATTAGGGGCCACATTTAAATTAGGCAGCAATAAGAGAGGCCGCATAAGCTGATTGACCTAAGAAAGTGACTTTTGTGAAATTATTATAGTTTTCCTATAGATTTAACAATTTATTGCATTATATAGAAAAAAATAAAATATAATACTACAAAATTTTAAATATAATATACATATAAAATAATATAAAAATATTATAAAAAATACAATAAAAAATATTTTTTTATTCACTAAGTTAGTGACTTATTTGGCTTTGTTTTTTGTTTGACAGTAATTGTATATTTGGATCAAGCTTCGTAACACACAGCTTTAATTGATCCTCTAAATGTGCATCTGTAATTTGCGTTCTTAAATTTGTTTTTATTTTTGACATGAGAGAAAATGTTGTCTCGCAACAGTAGGTACTTCCGAAGCAGGGAAGTAAACGGCGAGCATGTTCTCGAAGGCATGGATATTCAACAGCATTTTTCCAGATTTCTATGGGATCCTTTTTAGCGTTCATTGACCTGTTGATAGCCAGCGAACCTTGCAGTAGTATGGTAGGTCAACACTATACGTTTCCTCATCTAAAGAGAGCATCTACCGAAATTCACGATGACGCATTGCATTTACGCGAATATAGTTGACAATGGGAATGGTTCTATCCAGAGTGTCTTGCAAAATAGTAGATTTTGCTGATGCAAAATGCAGTGAAATGATATCAATTTTTTCAAGTTTAAGTTTTCCTTTTTGTAATTTTAATTTATTTTCAAATAAATATTACATAGAACATTATTCGTTTCTTTTAGATATGTAAATCACATAAACATTGTGGAATTTTCAGTATTTGGCGGGATTTTTCGCGCAACTGTCATGGCGTTGATGTACAATAGTTGTTTTTTGAAACGAACTCTACCATTTTGCACTAGGCCGCAGGTTCCTCACCTCTGGTATATACCATTGCTGCCTGCAGCCTATAGAGAAGTGAGGTATTCCCGCCTCTAGTGGTTGGAGCAACTAATGTGTTTCCGTCATTAGTGAATGGAGAAAATAGAGTAATTCATAATTGGAATGCAGTTCGATAGGATGTGGCTGATTCATTGAAATGAGTTATCACTCTTTATAAGTTACTCTTATCTTATCCTCTTTTTTATTGTTGTTAATTTATAATTGAATTGATAAATTTCATCAAACGATTGTGGGAAGAATTTATTTACGCACTTGTTTTAGCAATTTCCCCTATGGCAAAAGTCAATCGATCCTAACTAGTAGATTAAGAAAGTGAGGTCTGTTCAAAACTATATATATATTGTACACTTGACTCTCACCGCCCCACACCGGAGCGATCCTTCAGTAATGTTGGACATTGGGGGGAAAAAATAAAAGTTTTAATTTGGGATTTTGATTCTATTGTTAGTACCACATTAACCTTTTTCAATGGAGCAGATTGATTTTTAGCCATATTATTGCAATGGTTTTTACATAATGCCTGGTTATAATTGCTATGTTAAAAAATGCCTTGGCTTATTAAATTCGTCGTGAACTCTTATTTCATTTTATAAATTATTGTTGCTTCCAGTAAACATTAAGGGTATTATAACAAATCAAAAACTGGCACAAAAGGTTTTTAAAATTCCTCTATTTTTTTTGTTTTTACATCGAGCTGAAAATAGTTTTATTTAATTGAATTCGCAAATCGCTTGTATTTGCTTGAAAAAATACCACTTGGCATGCTTTTAGGAGTATATTGTATTATTTACAACGTCGTCAGATCTTGCCTAAACTTGCCTATTCATTAAATATTTTACTTTTAGAGTTAACACGGTGCGGAAGACGTCTTATACCTCCCGCGGACCTTTCCCAACTACGTACGGTGTAAAACGCCTCCTCCTCTAAGCAATTGGCGCCGTCATTCACTTTCGAAGAAATAGTTAAATACGTGTTTTTCTTGTCTAAATATTTTTACTGTCCTTTTAAGAAGGTCCAAGGTGTCATAAAGTGAACTCGGTTTAAAGTTAGCATTATTGATTAAAAGAATAAATGTAATTAAAGGAAGCAAATTCATTTATCGTATTCTTCAAATTAGAAGTAAGTAGTATTTGTTTTTGTTGTTATTTCCTTGAAAGATATTAGGAAGAAACTTTGTAAATGACCAACTGATTTTTTTTTTTCTAAGAATACTAGAAGATTCAATTACAGAAGAAAAAATTGGTATTCAAACAAACCTGTTCCCGAGTTGCTTGCTGGTAATAATTTTAAACTATTAAATTAAACAGATCAGTTTGTATGTTTTACGTTTATTTAGTGTTTATTTCACAATTTCATCAACATTTTAAATATTAATTTAACCTTCTATTAAATTTAAATTTAATTTAATTCGTTTATTAAATTAAAGTTCAAATTCAGCACTAATACCTACGCCTTTGTTGACATTTTATGAATCCCTTCTTCTTTACTTCTGTTTATTATTTGATTATCCTCTTTAAAGAAAAACTAGGAATCAGTCTGATGTCTCGCGCTTCTACACTATGGAAATTAAAATCTATGGAAATAAAAATCGCATCTGGCAAAATTGCTTAAAAAATTGCTGATCAGGTAGTTGAATAGAGTATTCGATGTGCTTTAAAATGACACCAGAATCAATATTCTAGGACCAGTAGAAACGGAGAATGAATATCCTATAACGTTGAGTGCCCTATTGAGTATCAAAGATGTATTCACAAACAACCCAATAGTAAAAAAAATACAAAATCAAATACAAATGCTCCGAGAGTTATCCTATAACTCGCTCCAGTGTGCGCCCTAGTGAGCGTTGTTTTTGTTTGATCCAAACTTGATATATAAGCGTTTCAATGTAAAACTAAAGGTCAAGTTCGTTAATGACTGAAATCGTATTAGTGAGGCGTAAAAGGGGGAATTTCGAAAATTAGAAATATCTCCGTTATCATACGTCGGATCGACAACTTGTATAGAACCAATCTAATTGAAAATAAAACTTAGTATAAATATTGTTATTTACATTTATACTCTATCTTTAATATTAACGGAGATATTTGCTTATTTTAGTTTTCGGCGTTCATTATTGCAACTACGTTATGTGATGACGTCATCAAATATAAGTTTTCGTCCTTTACTCGAAAATGTTTATTTGATCTAGTCCATATTTAACCGTTTCAGTGAACGCTACAGATAGTAGTTGTTATTGACGGAAATCTGACGTCGAATATACGAGGTTTGAAGGGAGGGAAACTCTAAAATTCAAAATATCTCCGTTGTTATGTCCAATCTTGTTAAACTATTAATGTTCTACAATTCTGTTCTATGCATTACTTCATAACTCAAGTATTAAGAGAGTTATTTGTACTTTCCTGTATTCTGCCTTCATAACCCTACTATTCATCAGCTTTTTACATATACTTAGAAAAAAGTCCGTCACGCAGGGGCTGTGTTAACTAAGCAGATTTCCCACGTGCGTCACGTTTTTGCTTTTATCTAAAAAATTAAAAGTTCAATCAGAACAATATTTGGTATTAAAGCTTCAAATAAAGTGCTTCATAACATAATAGAATATTGTTATTATGAGATGAGTATATATATATAAAAAATTGTAACCTCTGTCGGTACATTGATTTTTTTCGCGAAATTTCACGATAACTTTTCGTTTCACATGTCATAGACACCATAACTGCATTTTGTTTCTTTGGTGTCTGTTTGTTTGTTACCTTTTCACGCATAAACGGCTGAACCGAATTTTATGAAACTTGGTATGTATATTACTACTAACCCAACTGAGACTTTAGGCTATATTAATATCCTCTGAGACGAACAGGAGTGGGGGTTATAAGGGGAGCCTGAAATTAAAAATAGCGATATTTCGTTTCCTATTGGTTTTTCGGCAATTATGCACATAACAAAAGTTGTTTATTTTGTTATTTAGAGTAACTATTGTTATATACCTTTTTTCGTATACCGAATTATAAACGAGATATACGCTAAAACCTATAGCGGAAGTGAACAATTTTATTTGGGACAAACGACCCAACCAAATTAAATAAAATTCCGTATGTGAATTAACAATAACTCCTTAATGATAATAAGCTGTACCATTATTTCTAGAGACGAGCAGGAGTGGGGGTTGTAGGGGAGGCCTGAAATTAAAAATAGCAATATTTCGTTTCCTATAGAATTTTAGGCAATTAGGCACATAACAAAAGTTGTTTATTCTGTTATTTAGAGTAACTTTTGTGATATTCATTTTTGTCTTTTAACAATGTATAAACGAGATATACCGAACTAAATAAATCTCGGAATGTGTATTAACACCAACGTACTCATTATAATAAGCCATACCAACATTTCTAGGGACGGGCAGGAGTGGGGGTTGTAGGGGAGGCCGGAATTTAAAAATAGCGGTATTTTGTTTTCAAATCGTTTTTCGGCAAATATGCACATAACAAAAGTTGTTTATTTTGTTATTTAGAGTAACTTTTGTTATATACCTTTTTTCGTATACCGAATTATAAACGAGATATACGTTAAAACCTATAGCGGAAGTGAACGATTTAATCTGACACAAAAGACTCAACCAAACTAAATGAAACTCGGTATGTGTATTAACACTAATGCCTTCATTATAACAAGCCATGCCAACATTTCTAGGGACGGGCAGGAGTGGGGGTTGTAGGGGAGGCCGGAATTTAAAAATAGCGGTATTTCGGTTTCTATTGGTTTTTCTGCAAATATGCACATAACAAAAGTTGTTTATTTTCTAATTTAGAGTAACTTTTTTTTTTTGTCTTATAACTAAGTGTAAACGAGATATACACTAAAACTTTAGCGGGACCAAACAATTTTATAGTTCACTAACGATTGAACCGATCTTAACAAAACTCGGTATGTTAATTAGCATTAATCCTTCCATGTTTATAAGCTATATTAAAATATTTAGGTTAGAACGGGAGTAGGGGTATAAGGGAGCCCTGAAATAAAAATTCTCGATATTTCATTGTCTATTTATTTTTCGACTAACTTGCACATAGCAAAAGCTGTTTACTTTGTTATTTAGAGTAACTTTTATTTTATACATTTTTTCGGGAAAAAGTATGAAGCAAGTAATTTGCGTAGAAATATTGATATGCTCAACAATTATTTCTAATATGGACTATCAGGTACCTTACCTGGAAAAATTAATTCAAATCTATGTTAATATTTTGTCCTTAATAATTCTAATCTATGCCAAATGTACAGGAGACGGGAAATATGACAATATGGAAGACAGTGAAGTCTTACATAAAAAATTAACTTTATTATTAACGAATCCATAGCAAAGACGGGTATAAACTTTAAACACTGGGACGGGTAAATGTCAAAATAATGTGCAAAGTAAAGCCTTGCCAACAAAATTCCATCACCATTCAGCCTCAAATCAATTCCCGGGCGAAGCCGGGTATCTGAGCTAGTATATATATAAAATTGTAACCTCTGTCTGTACATTGATTTTTTTCGCGAAATTTCACGATAACTTTTCGTTTCACATGTCATAGACACCATAACTACATTTTGTTTCTTTCGTGTCTGTTTGTTTGTTTGTTACCTTTTCACGCATAAACGGCTGAACCGAATTTTATGAAACTTGGTATGTATATTACTACTAGCCCAACTTAGACTTTAGGCTATATTAATATTCTCTAAGACGAACAGGAGTGGGGGTTATAAGGGAGGCCTGAAATTAAAAATAGCGATATTTCGTTTCCTATTGCTTTTTCAGCAAATATGCACATAACAAAAGTTGTTTTTTTTTGAAAATTAGAGTAACTTTTGTTATATGCACTTTTGCCGTATACGGAAGTATAAATGAGTTATACGCTATAAACTATAGCGGGAGTCCACAATTTTATTTGGCACTAAAGACTCAACCGAACTACTCTATAAACTATAGCGGGAGTCCACAATTTTATTTAGCACTAAAGACTCAACCGAATTAAACCAAACTCGGTATGTGAATTAGTACTAAAGCCTTCATTATAATAAGCTATACTAGCATTTCTAGGGACAGGCAGGAGTGGGGGTTATAAGGGAGGCCTGAAATTAATAATAATGATTTCCTATTGGGGTTTCGGCAAATATGCACATAACAAAAGTTGTTTATTTTGTTATTTAGAGAAATTTGCTGAACACTTCTTTTCAATATGAACTACCAGGAACCTCACCTGAAAAAATAAATTCAAATTTATGTCAATATTTTCTCCTTAATAATTCAAATCTATGCATAATGCACATGAGACGGGAAATATAACAATATGGAGGACAGTGAAGTCTTACATGAAATATTAATTTTATTATTAACAAATCCATAGCAACGACAGGTATAATAAACTATAAACACTGGGACGGGGAAATGTCAAAATATTGTGCAAAGTAAAGCCTTGCCAAAAAAAAAATACCATCACCATTCAGCCTCAAATGAATTCCCGGGCGAAGCCGGGTATCTGAGCTAGTATATATATAATCTCCGTTACCATATGTCGGATCAAAAACTTGTATAGAACCAATCTTATTGCAAATTAAATTTACTATAAATATTGTTCTATACATTTATTCTGTATCTTGAATATTAACCGAGATATTTGCATTTGTATTGTGTGTGTGGTCGGTAGGAGTCGGCTATGTTCGGGACTTTCCGCCGAGAGCTAGGGCGGCCGTTTCCGTAACTGTTCGATCCTCGTGAATAGGTTTAGAGATTCCTTACTACTACTGTTGTTATTAGGCAGATTTCTCTAATGTAAAACTTCACGTGGGAAATCTGCTTATTTTACGCAGGTCCTGCGTGACGGACTTTTTTCGTCATTTACTGACGTACTGTAGGGTGGATGGACATTTGTGAAAATTCTCCGAAAATCGCGCCATGAGTACGATCTCAAAAGCTCATTTCCTTCAGGGAAATCTCCTAACAAATTATGGGTAGTTACCAAAAGATTAAGCCCCCCTCCCTACACGAAGCCCCCCAATTACAGGCTTAAACGAATTCCCACCAAGTAGCTACTAATAATGATCGAGAAATGGATGTGGATACGCAGGGCGAATTACTCGAATTTATGTTTAATCATTAATAAGATACGGGAACTGTGAGGGACAGATCTCGGCCGGACGGTGTGACACAATTATGTGGCTATAAGAAGTATCGTCTTTAATAAGCAAATGAGATTGTGTTGCAACTTCTATTGAATGCACAAACCTGCTTGTGTAAAACCCACACAGGTGGTACTTTCTCCAAGAATCCTATTCAGTGCTTTCTCCATATAAGAAAAACTTTGTCATGAGAATTCTACTAAAATATCACTCATTTAAAGCCGTAATTTGCATTCTGGAATTCGTCGCTTTTCTCTTTCATCAAGATGACAGTCTAAAAAAGAATTCTTTAACTCAAAGACCTTTCTCTATCAATACATTAATCGGTATTAGGACATCTACATAGTAACACACATTTGGTCGTCGAACTGAATCTCTTTTAGCAGATTTCCTTTGCAGGAAATTAGCTATTGAGGTTGTACTCCTGACCCGATTTTCGAGATATTTAATCAAACGTCCATCAATTTTATACAGAAGATGACGAAAATGAGGCCAGCTCTAAATTACACATACACATATATATATATATATATATATTTGTCTCTTAACGCGTCTAGCGGTCGCAATTTTAGCATATTTCTCTTAAGGGAAATCAGCTATTGAGGTCGTACTTTCGAACAATTTCTTCAAATGTCCATCCTACCCAGGAGATGACGAAAATGAGGTCTGTACAAAATTTTATATATATATATATATATATATATGTGTGTGTGTGTGTGTCTCTTAACGCTCTAGCGGTCGTAATTTTTGTTTAATCATTACCAAACTCGATATTTACTCGTAGCATGCAAAAAGAAAAACCAAGTTTCGAAAATATAAACGATGGATCGAAAAGTTGCATAGATCCAATCTTATTGGAAATTTTATTTACTATAAATATTGTCATATACATCTATTCTCTATAATGAATATTAAACGAGATATTTGCTATTTATTAAGTGAGTGCGGACAATCAAGGAGATGAGATCGGCTGATGTCGGGTCTATTCGTGAGTATCCCCCGAAAGCTAGTTCGGCCATTTCCGTAACTGTTCGGCTCTCGTGAAATTGATTTAGAGACTCGTTACTACTACTGTTACTAGTATGCAGATTTCTATATTGTAAAACTTCACTTGGGAAATCTGCATAGTTTACGCAGACCCTGCTTGACGGACGTTTTGTTTGATCGTTACCAAACTCGATATTTATGCGTTTTATGTAAAACTAAGGGTGAAGTTCGCTCAAGGCTGAAATCGGACTAGTTGGAGGGGGTTTAGAGAGGGGAATTTCGAAAATACAAAAATTTTCCGTTATTATGAATCGGATCGAAGGATTGTGCATCTTAATGAAATTAAATTACCTATAAATGTTTTTTTCTGACATATTTTCTCTATCAGAAATATTAACCGAGGTATTTGGATTGTTTAGTTTCCATCCTTAAGTAAACCCCCACACCTGCCCATGCCATTTTAACAATAAGCTTTTATATCAAGAACCATTTTATTCTAAGCTTATAAGCCAAATATTGATATCAAGAGGCTTATATTATGCGTGATAGATGCAAATTCGTGATGTAATGACGTCATCAATTAATATGTAATTTTCTAACTCGAAAATGCTTTTTTCACCATACTCGTTGTATTACCGATTCTGTCAACAATAAAGATTAAATTTGTTAGTGTCTGTAATCGGACCTGGAATAGTGGGGAGATTCGAAAATTCATAATAACTGTTATTATTAGCCTGATCGTAGAATGTTAAGCTATCTTGTTAACCAATCTTCTTAAGCTCAATAATTGATGTTCTATGCATTTTTCACTCAACTCATATCGAAAATTAATGTGCTCTGTTTCTGCTGAGGAAAATGAACTGAGAAATAATGTTTCTGTTGCTCAATGTTCTTTGTAACACAGCCTTCAAACTTATTTGCATACGCCGCCATAAGGTGAAGGGTGTTTACTTGGCAAAAGTAAGAGTCCCCACATTTATACTTTCGGTCAATGTCATGGTCGCGAGGCCAATGAATCCAAGTGGCTCTTGCCTTGCGACTTAAAAAGAAATGCCTTGCCACTTGTTTTACAGTTCGAGTTGGAATTTCCGAATAATTTCCCTTCCCGCGGTCAGCAGATTTAGAATTCTGAGGCCAAAGAGTGAAAGGTACTTAGGCTTTCTCCAACGTCCATTTGAAGTGAAAATCCTGACCCAAGAATAGCCATTGGGAGAACCTTTCGCACATAACATTACCGGGATCTTGGCAATCGTCTCAAATTAGTTTATATTTAACTCTGTGCAAGTTTTAAATATTACCCTGTGTTATGAAAGAGTAGTGTCATAACAAAATCACTGAATGTGGAAAAAAGAATTATCGAAAATACATAAAGCCTGCAAAGTCCGTCACGCAGGAGATGCGTAAACTAAGCAGATTTCCCACGCGAAGGTTTGCAATAGATAAATATACATACTGCTAACACCACCTTGAATATTAAGTGAATAAATAGAAACAGTAATCAGAAATCTATCATTCAGTTTACAAGTTAATATAATCTCTACAACGGAAAACGACTTAAATATAAACAAACAGGTCCGCCAACCTCACAGAGGTGACTAAATAGATAGAAATATTGTAGACTGGAAAGAAAAACAACTAATGAAATATATCTGAATATAACATATTAATTTCATTGAAATTGATATACTGTAGCTAGTGCTTAGTAATTTATAATGAATCAGAATCATTTTTATCTCAACCACTCACATTTTAGTAATATATGTATATATATATATATATATACACATATATGGAACATTGCGACCGCTAGAGCGTTAACATACACGTATATACGTATATCTTTGAACGGAACTCATTTTTGTCAAATCCTGAATAGGATCGATTTCATGAGTACAACCTCAATAGCTGATTCTGCTTTAGGGAAATCAGCTAAAAATTCATATTATGGGAAACACACGGTACAGATAATACTCTCAATAGTTAAAACGATGGAGTCATGAAATTAATAATCTTTTGTATGTATAATCTAATAATACTGTGGTTTCAGTGGCTAATAATCCAATTCATTATCATTATAATTGAATATATACATTTAATTTATCCATTATTAATGCTTATTTTAGTTGTTTTATAACTTTATTTTAATTCTTAACTCCAGGGGTATTTTCGTTTCTTTTTTTCATTTACTTAGTTAGTAAGCTAATTTTATTTTCTTACTAATTTGGTATTTATATTTTAGCAGATTTCCCCTAAGGGAAATCAGCTATTGAGGTCGTACTCATGACGCGATTTTCGAAAAATTTCTTCAAATGTCCATCGATCCTACCCAGGAGATGACGAAAATGAGGTCCGTTCAAAACTATATATATATATATATATATATATATATATATATATATATATATATATATATATATATATATTTGTCTGTTAACACTCTAGCGGTCGTAATTTTTGTTTAATCGTCACCAAACTCGGTATTTAAGCGTTTTATGTAAAAAGACAGATCAAGTTCGTTAATGGCTGAAATCGGACCAGAGGGAGGGGGGGTTTAGAGGGGGGATTTTCGAAAATTCAAAATATCTCCGTTATTATGCATCGGATCGAAAATTGTATAGAACCGATCTTATTGTAAATTAAATTTACTATAAATATTGTTATATACATTTATTCTCTAACTTGAATATTAAGCGAGATATTTGCATTTTTATGAAGTTTGTGGTCGGGTATAGTTCGGATTAGGTCGGCCATTTCCGTCATTTCTCGGGTCAGGTGGAAGCTTCTTCTAACCTTACCTGTTGTTTCTAACCTTACCTTACCTTCCTTACTTTGTGAGATTTATGCAAATACGTTCTGTTTATCCGCCCCCCCCCTTCTTTAGTTCTTGGACTACTAAAATTTGAGTTATTAAAATATAAATTATTCTTACAATTCAGAAGCCGTTTCAGTTGGGAATTTATTTTAATTATCTCATTACCGTTTGTATTTAATCACGGTGGTATTGTGTGACCAGTATGCAGATTCCTCTATTGTAAAACTTCACATGGGAAATCTGCTACGTTTACGCAGCCCCTGCGTGACGGACTTTTTTTATATTTATTGGCAATTTCATATTAATTTTATCTTCTAATTAAATCATCTCCACATCATCTCATGTACCACTTTCAACTGGTAGAAATGGATCTAATATTGGACAAAGCTTTCACTAAACCAGTATAATAACAAAAGAGATTCCTTTATCATCACAGGTATCGCTTGGCAATTACATTTGATGAATAATGCCATATTTTAAGCTGTTCTAATCAGAAAAAGTTGTACGATCTTCTCAATTCTGTATGAAACGATGAGACTCTCATAGAGGGTTTTTGTGATAATATATTTTATAGGGTGCATTGCTGCATTGAAACCTATTACTTATGTACGTAGCTTGAACAATATACCGCTGCTTTGTATAAAACTCCACAAGACTCTCCAAGAAACGGCTCTGAACTCGATAATAAGAACCTACACCTAGATAATAAGAACTTATATATAATGAGAACCTAACTACAGACTTATATAGTGTTGCGTGAATGATTGGCAGAGAAAGAGAGCCTCGTGTTTGATCTAATTAGGGCCATTCTAAGTAGGGCCGCCGGCAGAATCCAATTAAGGCCTTCCAGGAAGTTCTTGACCTTTCCTTGGCTAGGCCCTTCTACAGGTATATATAAGGGACTCTCACAGTACCCCAGAGTAGTTGACGCTCGACGGTCTTCGAGGGAGGTTCAGCACTAAAGGGCGACTTAGTGCAGTGCATTAAAGTGTGGTGCAGTGAAGAACAGTGTTGTGCCGTGACTGTATGTAACAGTTTAGTGCCGTGTTTAAGACAGTGCAGGGCCGCGAAGTAAAGGACAGTGCAGTGCCGTCGTTTTATGTGAATTTCAGTGACCGTGAGTGAATTATTGGAGTGTGTAATCTGAAGGACAGTGACACTACCAGTGTAATATTGTGAGTAGTAATAATTTACCAAGCGTATTGTACATTGTGAAATAAATTGTGCAGTGATAAACTGTGAAACTTGTGTGTGTTTAATTTCGAAATCCAAAAGAACTCTTATTAATAACGTTTATTACTGGTTTTGTGATAAAAACGTAACAATATAATAAGATACTTATAGGTAATACGAACCTCAACCTACAGACCTTACAAGTAATATAGTTTTTACAGATAATAAGACTTTTATAGATTAACAGATTCTTATTGAAAATAAGGTACTATAATAATAGATAATTCAAATTATTGAAATCATTCAATTAAGGTTTTACGTACTTCTGTCGTAAATGTTAATTTGATTTATACCATACGCGATATTTCACGTTTTAGGCAACACTGAAGATCATATTTGTTATTGGTTGAAATTCGACATGGAATAGTGTGAGTTTAGAAGGAGGGGCGGGGGTTCGAAAATTCAAAATATTCTTGTTGTTATGAGTCGTATCGAAAAATTTTAGAGAATCAATCTTGTTAAACTATTGACGGACTACAATCGTCGTTCTATGCATTTTTCATAATTCAATTATTAAATGAGTTATTCGAACTCCACTGTTTTCTGTCTTCAGTACCCCTCCTCCTTTCTTTCGTCGGTTTTTCACCTTAAAAGTCCGTCACGCAGGGGCTGCGTAAACTAAGCAGATTCTCCTGTGAAGTTTTACAATAGAGAAATCTGCATACTGGTAACACAATACCACCGTGATTAGATAATGAGAAATCTTTCAGTTAATTAAAATAAATTCCCAACTGAAACAGCTTCTGAATTGTAAGAATAATTTATATTTTAATAACTCAAATTTTAGTAGTCCAAGAACTAAAGAAGGGGGGGGGGGCGGATAAACAGAACGTATTTGCATAAATCTCACAAAGTAAGGAAGGTAAGGTAAGGTTAGAAACGACAGGTTAGAAGAAGCTTCCGCCTGAGCCGAGAAATGACGAAGATGGCCGACGTAATCCGTACTATACCTGACCACAGACTTCATAAAAATGCAAATAACTCGCTTAATATTCAAGATAGAGAATAAATGTATATATCAATATTTATAGTAAATTTAATTTGCAATAAGATTGGTTTTATACAATTTTTCGATCTGATGCATAATAACAGAGATATTTTGAATTTTCGAAAATCCCCCCTCCAACCCCCCCCCTCTAGTCCGATTTCAGCCATTAACGAACTTGATCTGTCTTTTTACATAAAACGGTTAAATATCGAGTTTCGTAACGATCACAATAAAATTGCGACCTCTACAGCGTTAACAGACAAAAAAATATATATATATATATATATATATATATATATATATATATATATATACTAGCTAAGGTACCCGGCTTCGCCCGGGAATTCATTTGAGGCTAAATAAAGATGACATTTTTTTTGACAAGGGTTTAATTTCCACAATATTTTGATATTTCCCCGTCACCCGTCATAGCTAAGGTACCCGGCGATGCCTGGGAAATCATTCGGGATTGACTAATGATGGTATTCTTATAGCAAGACTTCATTGTGTACAAATACACTTCCCTACACGACGTAATGTTTTTGCGAAATAGCCAATGCTAAAGGGTACATTTTGGGTATTAATAGAATAGAAATTTTAGTTTTGAAGAATAAATGGAAATTTGTTCCTAATCAATCTATCCCTCTACACTTTTAGACTCACCGTTTTTGAAGAATTCAAACCATTATCATGAATAGCATTTATTACAATTAAATATCATCTATAATGAACATATTATATAAATATATAGATAGATAGATATATAAATATATATATATATATATATATATATATATATATATATATATATATATATATATATATATATATATATATTTGAACTGGCCTCATTTTCGTCATCTCCTGGATAGGTTCGATTGGCATTTGAAGAAAATTTTGAAAATCGCGTCATGAGTACGACCTCAATAGCTGATTTCCCTTAAGGGAAATCTGCTAAAATTCATAGTATGTGGTGATATGAGATTTAAAGTTAATGTTATACCAACAGGTGGGAAATCTGCTTAGTTTACGCAGCCCCGTGATTTTTTTACAGAAAATTCCTCGCAAACCTGAGCTTCATAGCTTGTTAAGAGTTCACGGTTGAATCAACAGCACTTAAACAAAATAGGGTATGACGCAGTACATATTCCCGTGTTAAATTCTTTTAGCAAGAGTATAAAATAAAATACTGAAAAGAAATAAATATATTCGTAAAGGCCATGGAATATTGCAAATGGTTTTCGGTAACTGCGGCCACCGACTATCCGGCCTTCATTGTTCCAGATAACTAATGATGCATGCAACAGCAGTTATATTGATGACCTCTTTTGAAGCAAAGCCTTCCCTCCCAATGCCTTCCCGATAGATGGCCACTTATTGACGGGAACCAGCTGATCGTAGCGTACATTAACAGTGCAGATAGCTGCAGTGGAAATTGATCTGTTAATTACGTGCTATGTCATACCGGTGATGAAGGGCTCGCGTGACTTGAGACAGGCTGTTTTATATTATTGGATAAAAGCCTTCCTACGATTTGGGCCTTAAAACGACATTACTCAGCTTTTAATTTATCACCAAAAGGCAACTTGGAGTACGCCTTTTATGTCCAAGCAAAATGTTTCATACAAGATATATGGCCATATGATATTTTTAGCAGATTTCCCTTAAGGGAAATCAGCTATTGAGGTCGTACTCATGACGCGATTTTCGAAAAATTTCTTCAAATGTCCATCGATCCTACCCAGGAGATGACGAAAATGAGGTCCGTTCAAAACTATATATATATATATATATATATATATATATATATATATATATATATATTTGTCTGTTAACACTCTAGCGGTCGCAATTTTTGTTTAATCGTCACCAAACTCGGTATTTAATCGTTTTATGTAAAAAGGAAGATCAAGTTCGTTAACGGCTGAAATCGAACCAGTGGGAGGGGGGGTTTAGAGGGGGGATTTTCAAAAATTCGAAATATCTCCCTTATTATGCATCGGATCGAAATATTGTATAGAACCAATCTTATTGCAAATTAAATTTACTATAAATATTGTTATATGCATTTGTTCTCTATCTTGAATATTAACCGAGATATTTGCATTTGTAATCTGCGTGTGGTCACCTGTAGGCTATGTTCGGACTTTCCGCCGAGAGCTTTGGTGGCCGTTTCCATAACTATTCGTCCCTCGTGAATAGGTTTAGAGGTTAGGTTAACTGTTTTTTGGGGCTAGAAACTACTGGGTTATTACGCCCTAAATAATGTTTTAGGTTTAGAGGTTTCTTACTACTACAGTTGTTATTCGGCAGATTTCTCTATTGTAAAACTTCACGTGGGAAATCTGCTTAGTTTACGCAGCCCCTTTTTTTTTTTTTTATTGGACTTTTTATTTTTTATTAATTAACGTCCACTTTTTGCAACTAAGGCTAATTGGGACGGGGTATCTACAGGTTGCCACCCTTTTCTAGCCAGGGTGGGACTGAGGATTTTATTTAATGAATTCCGTCACTAAATAAATTCCTTTGCCCATGCGGGACTCGAACTTGCCACTCTAGGTTCACCATGTGAGATTAAGGTCAACTCTTTAACTCACACGGCTAACTTGAGCCCCATGATATTTTTGACTTTACTTCTTATTAGAATATACTCACAGGGAATAACCACAAAATATTATGAGATTCTGTGCTACTCCAAATTATTGAGTGAAGGAAGAAGGGTATGTCAATATTAAATCAATCATAATTAAAAAAGTCCGTCACGCAGGGGCTGCGTAAACTAAGCTGATTCCCACGTTCACTTTGTAAGACAATCCGAAGAGTAGAAGGAGCGGTGGTTTACTGAAGACAGAAATCAAGAAAGAACGAATAACTCAACTAATACATGAGTTACGAAAAAATGCACAGATCGACAATTGTAGATCAGCAATAGTATAACAAGGTCCATTTTGAATTTTCGAATTCCACCCCCTCTATACCTCCACTATTGCGTACCTGATTTCTGCCATTAACAAATATGATTTTTAGTGTCGACTAAAACTTGTAAATTTTCAAAATTCAAAATAAACATTTTCGAGCCAACAACCGAAATATTGAAAACAATACATAGTATTTAAGCTTAAAATAAAGCGGTTCATGATATAGCATCGTATTGCTATTCTGACATGAGTAGAAATGGGGTTAAAAAACTAAAAAATGCAAAAATATCTTGGTTAATATTCAAGATATTCAAGAATAAATGTATATAACAACATTTATAGACAATTGAATTTTCGTTAAGACTGGTTCAATACAAGTTTTTGGTCCGACTCATAATAACCGAGATATTTTGAATTTAAAATCGGAAAGTTTACTAGTCATTTCGTACATATAAACACCCTGTAAAGAATACAACCGCTTAAATCCGTTACAAGGGGCGTGTGAGGGCAAAAATGTGTTAAATAATTGTCAACCTGTCGAAGGGATCTCGATAGTGGTTGAGTGGCCAGGGAGCAACCCCTTGTCAGTGGATCAACATGCCTGATAGCAGACAGATCAATAAACCTTTTATGCCTCTCTTTCCACGTACCTCACTCATGTAATACTCAACAGCATCATATTCATCATCCAAGCCTTCTCTTCAAGAGCTACACAATGTGCTATCCTGGACCTACACAATTTCTTATCTAGGAGCTAGCTACAGAATGCGCTATCCTGGATCTACATAATTTCTTATCTAGGAGCTAGCTACAGAATGCGCTATCCAGGACCTACACAATTTCTTATCTACGAGCTAGCTACAAAATGCGCTATCCAGGATCTACACAATTTCTTATCTAGGAGCTAGCTACAGCATGCGCTATCCAGGACCTACACAATTTCTTATCTAGGAGCTAGCTACAAAATGCGCTATCCAGGACCCACACAATTTCTTATCTACGAGCTAGCTACAAAATGCGCTATCCTGGATCTACATAATTTCTTATCTAGGAGCTAGCTACAGAATGCGCTATCCAGGACCTACAAAATTTCTTATCTAGGAGCTAGCTACAAAATGTGCTATCCAGGACCTACACAATTTCTTATCTAGGAGCTAGCTATAAAAATGCGCTATCCACTACACAATGTGCTATCCAGGGCCAACACAATTTCATATCTAGGAGCTAGCTAGACAATGTGCTATCCAGGACCTACACAATTTCTTATCTAGGAGCTAGAGCTACAGAATGTGCTATTCCAGGACTACTCAATTTCTTATCTAGGAGCTAGCTACAGAATGCGCTATCCAGGACCTACACAATTTCTTATTCTAGGAGTAGCTACAGAATGTGCTATCCAGGACCTACACAATTTCTTATCTAGGAGCTAGCTACAAAAATGCGCTATCCAGGAGCTACACAATTTCTTTTCTAGAAGCTAGATAGACAATGTTCTATCCAGGACCTACACAATTTCTTATCTAGGAGCTAGCTACAAAAAGCGCTATCCAGGAGCTACACAATTTCTTTTCTAGAAGCTAGATAGACAATGTGCTATCCAGGACCTACACCAATTTCTTATTAGGAGCTAGCTACAAAAAGCGCTATCCTGGACTACACAATTTCTTTTCTAGAAGCTAGATAGACAATGTGCTATCCAGGACCTACACATTTCTTATTTAGGAGCTAGCTACAAAAAGCGCTATCCAGGAGCTACACAATTTCTTTTCTAGAAGCTAGATAGACCAATGTGGTATTCAAGACCTACAACAATTCTTATCTAGGAGCTAGCTACACAATGTGGTATCAAGACTACACCAATTCTTATCTAGGAGCTAGCTACACAATGTGCTATCCAAGGACCTACACAATTTCTTTTCTAGGAGCTAGCTACACAATGTGGTATCCCAGACCTACACAATTTCTTATCTAGGAGCTAGCTACACAATGGCGTATTCAAGACCTACACAATTCTTATCTAGGAGCTAGCTACACAATGTGGTATTCAAGACCTACACAATTCTTCCAGGAGCTAGCTACACAATGTGGTATCCAAGACCTACACAATTCTTATCTAGGACTAGCTACACAATGTTGTATCCAATACCTACACAATTTCTTATCTAGGAGCTAGCTACACAATGTGGTATCCAAGACCTACACAATTTCTTATCTAGGAGCTAGCTAGCTACACAATTTCTTATCTAGGAGCTAGACCCAATTTCTTATCTAGGAGCTAGCTATAAACAAACTAGAAAGCGCTACACAATTTCCTGGAGCTAGCTTCAAAAGCGCTATTCCAGGAGCTACACAATTTCTTTTCTAGAAGCTAGATATGTGCTATCAATTTCTTATTTAGGAGCTAGCTAGCTATCCAGGACCTACACAATTTCTTATCTAGGAGCTAGCTACACAATGCTGCTACTATTTCTTATCTAGGATAGCTACACAATGTGCTATCCTGCACCTACACACTTTCTTATCTAGGAGCTAGCTATACAATGTGGTATCCAAGACCTACACAATTTCTTATCTAGGAGCTAGCTATACAATGTGCTATCCAAGACCTCCACAATTTCTTATCTAGGAGCTAGCTAGACAATGTGCTACACAATTTCTTATCTAGGAGCTAGCTAGACAATGTGCTATCCTGGACCTACACAATTTCTTATCTAGGAGCCAGCTAGACAATGTGGTATCCAAGACCTACACAATTTCTTATCTAGGAGCTAGCTATACAATGTGGTATCCAAGACCTACACAATTTCTTATCTAGGAGCTAGCTAGACAATGTGGTATCCAAGACCTACACAATTTCTTATCTAGGAGCTAGCTATACAATGTGGTATCCAAGACCTACACAATTTCTTATCTAGGAGCTAGCTATACAATGTGCTATCCAAGACCTCCACAATTTCTTATCTAGGAGCTACCTATACAATGTGGTATCCAAGACCTACACAATTTCTTATCTAGGAGCTAGCTATACAATGTGGTATCCAAGACCTACACAATTTCTTATCTAGGAGCTAGCTAGACAATGTGGTATCCAAGACCTACACAATTTCTTATCTAGGAGCTAGCTATACAATGTGGTATCCAAGACCTACACAATTTCTTATCTAGGAGCTAGCTATACAATGTGGTATCCAAGACCTACACAATTTCTTATCTAGGAGCTAGCTATACAATGTGGTATCCAAGACCTACACAATTTCTTATCTAGGAGCTAGCTAGACAATGTGCTATCCAGGACCTACACAATTTCTTATCTAGGAGCTAGCTAGACAATGTGGTATCCAAGACCTACACAATTTCTTATCTAGGAGCTAGCTAGACAATGTGCTATCCAGGACCTACACAATTTCTTATCTAGGAGCTAGCTAGACAATGTGGTATCCAAGACCTACACAATTTCTTAGCTAGGAGCTAGCTACCTACACAATTTCTTATCTAGGAGCTAGCTAGACAATGTGCTATCCAGGACCTACACAATTTCTTATCTAGGAGCTAGCTAGACAATGTGCTATCCAGGACCTACACAATTTCTTATCTAGGAGCTAGCTAGACAATGTGCTATCCAGGACCTACACAATTTCTTATCTAGGAGCTAGCTAGACAATGTGGTATCCAAGACCTACACAATTTCTTATCTAGGAGATAGCTAGACAATGTGCTATCCAGGACCTAAGCTAAAAAATGAAAATGTTTTTAACACATTGATATTTCTATCCGATTGAGGGAGAAATATATATATATAGAAAGCTATTTTAGTCTACCAGTCACGATATATATATATGGACAACTGCTTATCAATGCATTTTAGCAGATTTTCCTTTAGGGAAATCAGCTTCTGAGGATATAGTCATGATGATATTTTAGAAAAATGAGAGCCGTTCGAAACGTTTTATATATATATATATATATATATATATTATATACATATATACAGATAGAGAGAGAGAGAGAGAGAGAGAGAGAGAGAGAGAGAGATATTTAAATCTTTGTTAACGCTCTAGCGGTCATAATTTTTGTTTGGTCGTCACCAAACCCTATATTTAAAGGTTTTATGTAAAAATAAAGATCGACTTCATTAAAGGTTGAAATCGGACCAATGGGATGGATTTAGAGGGGGAATTATGAAAACTCAAAAAACCTCTGTTATTACGATCCTGATCGAAAACTTGTATAGTAACAATGGTTGTACAGAACCAAAAATAACTGATATATTTGCATTTCTTAATATTCAACCTTCAGTAAATCCCCTCTCCTACTCATGTTATGTTGGCAATAGCTTCTTATATAATGAACAACTTCATTCCAAGCTTAAATACCAAATATTGTATTCATCAAACTTTTACAGTGTGAAATAATTGAAATACGTTGTGTGATGACATCATCAATTAAGATTTTTCGATCTTAGCTCAAAAATGTTTATCTGTTCTATACCATACTCGATACTTAACCGTTTAATTCATCACTAATGTTCATAGTCGTTACTGGCTGAACTTTTTGGTGGAAATGAGGGATTTAAAGATGGGGGGAATTCGAAAATTCAAAATATCTCCGTTATTATTAGTCGCATCGACAAAATTTATAGATCCAACTGGTAAAACTATTTATGCTCTACAATTGTTCTTCTTTAGACTTTTCTGTAAATTAAATATGATGTGTGTACTTTCTTGTTTTCAGCCTACAGTAACTACTACGTCTACTCAAGGGATTAGTACATAGCTGTAGTAAATATATGGAGACATGTGATCAACAGAGTGTCATATCAGCAAGTGGGAAATCTGCTTAGTTTACGCAGCACATGCGTGGCGGACTTTTTACTACTACAATAGTAAGTTATTACTTTAATGACTAAAAACATACGAAATTTGAAATATTTATTAATTCTGAAGATACTAGAAATTCTAAGTAACGACTGTGAGTAAACGACTTGATTGTTCTTAATACAGGAATAAAATGCATTTTGATATGGATATGCGATATATTTTTTAAAAAAAATTAACAATTGCGTTGTCAATCAAATAAATAAATTAAATGAATTTAATTAAATTCAAATTAAATTAATTAGGGGCTGTAGCTTGTCGATAACCCATCCCAATTAGCCTTAGAAGGGCAAAGTGGACGTAAATAAATAACATTTTCAGATTGACATTTTGTACTATGTAAATGCTTGCGTATTAATACTAAATGCCAACATATCAGATGTTGATCGCTTAGCTTATCAGTGTTTTGGGATGTCAAGTTTGACTCTTGGTAGACGATAACACAGCAATCTCTTTCTACGAAGAATATGTTGGGCTTGCAAGGCGTGCCTTAATTCTCTGCTCAGCATTTGATTGCCCCAGCCTGACGTCAGGGCCTCAATTTCCTCAAGGACCCTCCAGTCAAAGTGGCTGCTTACTGTTCGGAAACTGGGAATGACGTTAAGCTTTAGAAGATCCCTTCCAGCTCTAATCTGTATAACTTGTGATAATAGATTAAAAGATATTAACAAAAATGGAATATATTATTAGTTACGCCAAACATTATATTTAATGTTTTTCAAAAATGTAGAGTCACGACAGTAAAAGAACAAAATAAAATTGAGCAAAGGTAGTATTTCGTATGACAGCAAGTCGCACAGACAGCTGACTCAAACGTGAACAAATAAACAATGCCTTAACTGTGAAATATCTGATTAGTAGTGGATCTCCATATATTCTTACCAATATTGATTTGAGTGAAAATGGTAATCAAGTAAGTTTTAAATCAAGTATTATCTTTTTTAAACAAGGGATCTACATTGACGTTACTTGCAACACAGATCTCTCAGAAATCATATTACTATTTCGAGAGCAGTTTATAATTTTCTCATGTGTTTGAAATATTTGTAAGATACCGCATATATTATACTGTATATATATATATATATATATATATATATATATATATATATATATATATATATACGCCTATATCTTTTGCTTAGCTATTGCCGAATTTTCTTCTAAATACATGAATTACTCCTTTCATCACCATAAACTCCGGAATAAAATTAATTTCTCTGAGCATGCAGATTGTGGTTAAATGTACCATATTATAATTGAATTTCTTTTTCCCTTGAGTCGTTAACGCTTCATCATTTGTAGATATGTTTCGAAACCTGTGACATGATTACAACTTCGATTGATAATTTTCCATCAGAAAAATTAAAAAAAAAAAAAAATCAAACAAATTTGAATAAATCTGATTTAATTTGCTAAAACGACTATCCAACAGTTGATAATCTAGAATTTGAAAATCATTATATCCCATTGATGTTTAGGACGGAAATACCAGGCTTAGACAGTATGGTTTTTCTTACGTAAGTTGCCGTGCTTATAGCTAGGCTGGTAAAGTACTTGACTAGATATCATAGGTACCAGGGATTGACCCAGAAAATTTAAAATAACAAAAAATATGGTAAATATATAATAAATTTGTCATATAAATATAATAAATTCACAAAAATAACATTAATCATAAAAATTAAAGCAATTTAACAAAAAATACCACTAGTCAGCAGTAAAGACAATTTCAAAATACATTAATCTCATATAAGTAAAAACATAGAAAATAAATGCTCTCCCCCATTATCCCTACAATAATGCTTCTTATATTTAACTCTATTTATTTATTTATTGTGGAGCGTTCGCTGCGAGGAGATATTGCTCATAAAAAAAATGAATATAAACAAAATACAAAAATGAAAACCGTAACAAGAAAAAATTAAACAATACCATTAGAACAGAACAAACTAAGAACGCAACCAAATAACAAAACGCAACTAAATAACCGAACACAACCAAATAACAAAACGCAACTAAATAACAGAACGCAACCAAATAGCAAAACGTAACCAAGAATTATCATATTTAACTCTAGAAATAAGAAACAAAGTAAATAAACACCATAAACATTACAATAAATAAATCAACTGTTAATGACAATATTTAACAGTTTATTTATCCACGGTTGGAAATATGTTAACACCTCCACAATGTTTTAAATGTTTATTGCTTTAAATTGATTTTCGAAACTACTCTTTAACTCACGTAGTCCGTACTCCTGAAACAACAGTCTTACGATTTTATATGAGGCCCAACCAAGCAGAGCAGAGTGCTATGCATTAATTGAGTAAAATAACTATCTGGTGAAGGTTCGAAAAATTTGGATAAATTCTTCTGATACAATATATAAACAGCTTCACTTTACAAGTCATAAGCTGTCGAAATGTTATCAGTAGGTACTAAAAATATCAGCTTTGGCACGTGCAGTGGGAGATCTAGGGCTTAAAATAAGTTTCGAAAATACTAAGTATATGAGAACCTCTTGACGGAAAGGTCATTGGCGGACATGCTGAATTAAGAGAGTTTAGTTTTCTTAGTTTTAGAGCGTTAATCGCCTAGGAAGGATAGTTATGTTGAGCATTAACATGAAAATAAATTTAAAATCCAGGATTGGCCCAGGGACCAAATAGTTCAACGCCGAGCAAGAGTCTTTCCGCTTTAATGATCTCCGAATGCAGGCATAAGTGCAAATATACAAAACAGTCAGCAGACCGACAGTTATATACGTGAGTGAAACTTGGACACTCACTAAGAAAAACCATAGGCCCTACTGGACAGAGAAAGGACGATTTTTCGATCCTGCTGCACATATGACAGACCTAAAGCAACGAACTGATGGAGTTTCATGGCAAGTCTGACATCATCTGAGCTATTAAGAGAGGCAGGTTGCGCTAGTTAGGGCACGTCGTGAAGATGGAGCCCAGCTGGCCAACCGGGAAAATGTTGAATGGTATAGCGGGGAGAAGCGGCAAGTTCAGACAGAGGTGGCTGTTTGAACGTAGGGAGGACTTGAGAAGACTGGCTACTAATTAATGATTATTCGATGCAGACCTCAAGGAATGGTTTATGATCGTGGCAGGGGCCCAGGGCCTGGAAGGAATGTAGCGCCTAATAGTTTGTTAACTATCTCGACGATTAGAAACGAATTATCATACTCAGAAGAAATAATGATAAAGCATAGACCAGTAATAGGCTGCTTTCGAGTGTTGTCATATAAGGCGTTTAACATTGTGCGAATATGATTGCTTTTTGGCCGCAATGATTTACTGTAGTCAGAAGGCAATACATTGTGGCCTCCAATAATTTTTTTTCCTTTGAAGTCGTTAGCCCAAGGCCGCTGGTCCTTCTACTTCATGGTGAAATTAACTCTAAAACCACAGCAAACCTCTCCGACTAGATGCAATACAACAAAAACGTATATTACTAATTCATTTATAGACTTTTGTACTTCACTAAGGAAACAAAACAACAAATAGAAATAGGCAATCAAAACAACTAAAATTGAATAAGAACTTAGATCAAATTTTGTTTTAGCGTTACCAAACTCGATATATAAGCGATTCATGCAAACTTAAATTAAATTATTTATTAACGTCCACTTTTTCCAACTAAGGCTATTTGGGGAGGGTTATCTACAGGTTACCACCATTCTATTGTCAGGGTGGGACTAAGGATTTTATTTAATGAATTCCGCCAATAAATAAATTCCTTTGCCCAGTGGAATCGAACTCACTACTCTAGGTTTACCATGAGAGATTAAGGTTAACGCTTTAACTCGCATGAGTAATCTGAGCCCCAATACTAAAGATCAACTTCGTTAACGACTAAAATCGGATGCCGGGAGGAAGGGGGTTTTTCGTTACTCAAATATTAAGCGAGTAATTCGTACTTTCTGGCATACTTTATGTACATGTGTGTGGTTTATAAAATGGTTAAACACGTCAGAATTATTAAAATTTATATTGGTTGTCCACTCTGCTTCTTTTAAATTACCAACAAATAATTTACATATTAGAATGTATTTTTTATATAAAACTTCACAGTTTTAAAGTTCATTAAAAACATTAAAATCATTTGAGACTTTTTTCTATTACCGTTTTAATAATATTCGCTCAGATATATAAAAACCGATATTTTTCAAGTAGTCCCGCACGAACAAAAAATAGTTTTGTGTTACGGATCAACTACTCTATTTGCACACAAAATTAGAGAATTTTCAGGTTCTCTAATCGCCCTTGTTAGTATACGCTTCATTCATATGGCAGACTTTTACTGTTTTGAGGGTGTATTGGTTACATTTCTAACCAAACCACAACTGTTTGTATTGAGAGTAACCGCCAATCATGTACACTTGAAAGGGTTAGCCCCAGCCTTCGGGAACCAACATCGGTATTAGTGAAATGAGATCCTAATTGTGGGATAGGATTGATAAGAAGTTTCGACTCAACCCTTTTCATGGGAATAAGCAACACTTTCATAAGGAGAAAGCCCAAGACAAGATGTGGGGAAAGCATGGGCTCTGATTATTGCTATATTTGCACTGAGGAAAGCCCCGAACAAATCACTTTCTACCGCTTTTACTGATTCATCGGCCGCCAGTTAGTGCTACCTCCTTGGCGAATCTCTTTGCTCCGCCAAGTGACAAGTAGCAAAACAGACTGAGTGTACTCCGCTTTCTGTTAACTTTTATCAGTTCTCTTTCATCGACTAGAGTACAACTAATAACAACAACAACCCCGTTCTTCTTGTGATATTTTGATTTTAGCAGATTTCCCTTGAGGTCGTACTCATAACGTGATTTTCAAAAAGTTTCTTCAAATGTCCTTCGATCCTACCCAGGAGATGACGAAAATGAGGTCCGTTCTAAATTATATATATATATATATATATATATATATATATATATATATATATATATATATATATATATTAGCTCAGATACCCAGCTTCGCCCGGGAATTGATTTGAGGCTGAATGGTGATGGTATTTTCTTGGCAAGGCTTTACTTTGCGCAATATTTTGGCATTTACCCGTCCCAGTGTTTAGAGTTAATACCCGTTGTTGGCATTTGTTAATAATAAAATTAATTTTTTATGTAAGTCTTCACTGTCCTCCAAATTGTCATATTTCCCGTCTCCTGTGCATTATGCATAGATTTCAGCTATTAAGGACAAAATATTAACATTGATTTGAATTAATTTTTCCAGCTGAGGTACCTGATAGTTCAAATAGGAATGAATTGTTGAGCATATTCATATTTCTACGCAAATTACTTGCTCCACACATTGTTCCTGGAGAAATGTATAAAAATAAAAGTTAATCTAAATAACAAAGTAAACAACTTTTGTTATGTGCATGTTTGTCGAAAAACAAATAGACAATGAAATATCGAATATGAATATGAATATGAAAATATCTATTTTTATTTCAGGCTTCCCTTATAATCCCCACTCCCGTTCTAACCTAAACATTTTAATATAGCTTATAATCATGGAAGAATTAATGCTAATTAACATACCGAGTTTTGTTAAGTTTGGTTCAATCGTTAGCGCCCAATAAAATAGTTGACTCCCGCTTTAGTTTATAGTGTATATCTCGTTTATACATTGTTAAAAGACAAAAATGAATATCACAAAAGTTACTCTAAATAACAAAATAAACAACTTTTGTTATTGTTTTCAAGAGACATTTATTATACGAGATACATGCAAATATGTTCTGGTGACCCCCTCCCCCCTTCTTCTCGAAGATCCCGTCCCTGGTAGGCTGGCTGCCTGAACTGGCCATAGACCGTCCGGATACAATGGGCCCCGTCGGTCCACTGGATAGAGCTCATTCCAGGCCCTCCTTGGTTAACGGAGGTTGTGCATCGAGTTGATCAAGCACTACGTAAAATCGTGAATCTCTCGAGTATCACTCGGGGTGGCCTAATATCTAAAAGATCTATATTACCAACCGAAAAAAATAAGAGTGTAAATTAATACACATAATCTTTCTGGGGTTTAAACTCACATGCTCCACCCATAATATAATAAAGTGTCATACTTCCTCGGGCTTTAAATGGTCCAGAAGTATGGTCGGACATGCTGAAATTCCAAACAAATTTTAGAATACTGGACCAAATACATTGGCAAATCGCATAAAATAGAAAAGGATCTTGTATCTTATGTTACGACGCGGTGGTATTTTCCGGTACCATGCTGTTTTATTACTTTCCGTAAACGATAAATATATGGAGATAAATGATTAGGAGTTGAAAAGTTTGAAACGCGTACAGATATGCAAAAGTAAAATAAATGGCAACATTTGATGTAACTGGGTGTTAGTACACATGGTCTGAACTACTCACATTTTGAAGTGTGTGTGTGTGTGTGTGTGTGTGTGTGTGTGTGTGTGTGTGTGTGTGTGTGTGTGTGTGTGTGCAGGGCCCCCTTAAGAGCAACTGGCGCCCCTTAAGGCATTTTAAATTATCTTTTCTTTTGTTTTATGGTAGGTAGGTGCTTGAAATAAAGCAAAGAACTGAACTTTAAAAGTCATATTTATTTGTAGACTAAAATATCAAAATGAAATAAACAGAATAAAATCTAAATTTCTTTTTGGGCCCTTGGTTTTGGGGCCCCTAAAGGATGGCACCCGTCTGCATTGCACACTTTGCACATATGGTTGCGGGGGCCCTCTGTGTGTGTGTGTGTGTGTGTGTGTGTGTGTGTGTGTGTGTGTCTGTGTGTGTGGGTGGATGGGCGGGTGGTATGATGGCATACATAATATTTTGTAGCAAAATAAAATGTAAACATATCCTACCAATTATGGCCTTGATATGTCCTAATGAATTGATCTAGGTACGAATTCATAATTTATTCAAGCCAAATGGCAGCCAGTTCATTAGATTCGCCTTACCAATTAGTCTATCCAGGGGCATTATCAGGAAGGTCACTTAATTATCTCCCACGAGAACTAAACAGTGAAATAAATTATATACCAAGCATGAAGAATTTCATTGATATAACTGATGGAAGGATTCTATACCTAATAATTAGTTATTTTTTATTTTTAGCAATTATCAAAGTTTTTATATGGATGCGGTACCTAGCTGAGGCAAAGTGGAATCGAATAAAATATGTTGTTACAATTCTCAAGAAGGTATTTGCATTATAAAAGGCACAACCGTCTATATTTTGCTATTATTTACGAGTTGAAATGTTATTTTTTTAGGAAACTCCTCTTAGGTGATATCGGCTAATGAGGTGGTGTTCATAATTGTATTCAGTGTTAACATTTCATTAAGGCCTATCGAAATAAATTCCACCAGCACAGGCTCAAAGATTTTGAAATAAATTATATATATCAATTCGTCTGCATGAAGTTATTTTGAATTATTGAATCTACAGGCCACTATTCTTTCCTAGGAAAATGGATTTTATTTTGTGGCTTTGTCACTAAATAAATTCCTGCTACCCACACGAGAACTCAATTCCCCCCTTTAGGTTTTATCAAGTGATTTAAGGCCAACACACATGGCTCAACTGAACCTCTTGGGACCAAAATTTGGAAGTTGCGCCAATGTCATGTCAGTAAATGATGACTTAACTGACACACTAAAATACAAACGTTCCAAACAAATCCAGAATAATTTGGTTTACTAACAATATTCATGTGCAAAAGTGAGTAACGCAGGAGCTACAAACGAGTATACTAAGAACATTCCCAACCTGTTGGTATGACATAATATATATATCTACTACCCAAGTATTTTTCATTAGTAAATAAAAATCCGATGAGTAGAAGTGGGGATTCACTGAAGGCTGGAAACAAGAAAGTATGAATGGCTCGCTTAATATTTGAATCACAAAAACAAATGTATAGAACAACAATTGTAGAGCATCAACACCTTAAGAAGAATGGTTCCATAAAAATTTTCGAACCAAATCATAATAAAGGAGTTATTTAAAAATTTCGAACCTCTCCCTATTTCTAGTCCGATTTCAACCGCTAATGAATAATGGGAGTTTAATTTAATTTAATTAAATACGAAGTATGGCACAGATCCGAAAATACAATTGATGACGTCATCACACTACGCATTTGTATGTATCTCACACCAATAAAAGTATAGTAAGAAGCCAATAAAGACATGATTTGGTATTTAAGCTTGGAGTCATGATATAACAGTTCATTGTTAATATCACACGGGTAGGAGTGGAAGTACTGAAGGCTCAAAACTTAAAAACGCATATATCTCTGTTCATAATCAATATATTCAAAAAATATATACAATAACATTTGTAGGAGATTAAATCTATAAAAAGATTGGTTTTATACAATTTTACTATAGACGAATAATAAAGGATTTCGATTTTTCGAAATTCCTCTCTCTAACCCCCTCCCCCTCTCGGTCCGATTTCAGCAGTTAACATACTTGATCTTTAGTTTTACAAAAAAAAAAAAAACTTTTTATCGAACGTCGAGTTCTGTAACGATCAAAGAAAAATTGCGACTTTTGGCATTTGAAGAAATTTTTGTACGACCTCAAAAGCTAATTTCCCTTAAGGGAACCTTGCTAAAAGTCATAAATGTTTGTTTAGTTGTACAGGAAAACAAGAGTTCAAAAACTTCAAAACAATAGATAGCATGAAACACTGATATTGATTAGAGGTTCAAAGCTGAGCCTTTAATCTGTATCAAGGCATGCAAACATCAACATATATTTGTCAGCTGTCAAAGGTCATTGTAGGAAGTTATTAAATGTCAATGAATACCCGTATAGGGCTGTTAAGTCGGTTTCAAAGGATACTAATTAAAGATATGATAAAATTTCTGAAACACATGTAAATGATAATTATTGAAGTCAAACTTACTATAAAACGTATCACGTAACATCTCAATTTATTTAATCTCATCAATATTTTATGCAATCCAATTAATTACAGGACAAGGTGCAATAACTTCTACCCATATGACTCGCGAATATCTCAGAAATAACCATCCTCATTTTCCGTCATGGAATGTTAGCCAATGAATAGGCACAATTACTTCATGATATACAAAAATTGCATTGTGTTAACAGAAATTGACCGATTCAAAAATAAAAAAATACTATTTCATAAGTATATGTATTACGGTTAGTTGAGAAATATATCCATTAAAAATCGTAAAGATGGAATTTGATAATAGTTACTGTTCTTTAGTGATGAATACTTGTAAATATATTTTTATTCGTATTTTAGCAGATTGACTTTAAGGGAAATCATCTATTGAGGTTGTACTGATGACGCGATTTTAGAAAAATTGCCTCAAATCTCCATCGATTCTACCTAGTAGATGACGAAAATGAGGTTCGCTCAAAAATATACATATGTCCCAATTTTTGTTGCCATTTTATTTATTTTTTATCAACAAACTCGAAATATTAACGTTTTATGTAATACTAACGATCAAGTTCGTTAACGACCTTTCCACCTCTGAGGTAACTTCTGGAATCCCCAAACTCTTCCTAAATCTCGTTACCTTCTTTCTCTCAATCATTCTATCCACCATGTGTATGTTATATGCATTAACCTACGCTAAGTGGTGAATAAATTTTAGCTCACGAGAGTATTCTTCTTTACTCATTGGAATATCCAGCAATCGATAAGCGTATGAATGAAATATCGCTAATTTTTGCTTGTAGTGGTGGAAGGAGGTATTGGGTATTGCAATATCGCTTGCAGTTGGCTTCCGGAAAATCGAAAATTTGTGGCTATTGTTATGTCTTGATATCGTCAAATCCAAATAATTAATCTTACCGTCTTCTTCTACTTCGAGAGTAAATGAAATGGTTCGGTGACAAGAGTTAAGATATTTCAATAACTCCTCTAACTCCTTTTTAGAGCCACTAAAACAGACCAATATGTCATCTACGTACCTTAGCCAGTATACTAATCTGCTATGGAACGGATTTCGACTATACATTATGTAGCACTGTTCCAAATAGTCCATGAATATTTCCGCCGCCAGTGGGCTTAAAGAGGACCCCATTGGTAATGAATTTTTCTGGAGATAGACAACTTCTTGAAAAATGCAATAATTCTGGTCTAAACATATCTTTATAAGCTTTAGTAGCTCCTGGGAAGCCGAAGGATCACATTTCTTTGATAAGAGGACATGGCTCATTATCTCATATACGTCCTACGGCGGCACACTCCCAAAAAGGTTCACCACATCGAATGATGCCAACAGACAATCACCGGGTATTCTTTTTGCATTTAGAACATCTACCAACTCCTCATTATTTATCACGGAATACCTAGGTTTGTATCCTGTCATAGTCTTAAAAACACCAGCCACTACCTTACATAGCATCTGAGTAGGCGCTGAACAAAATGACACTATTGGTCTCATGGGATTGCCTGGTTTATGAACCTTAGGTAGTGAGTATAAACGAGGGGCTAAGGGGTTTTTCTGTAAAATGGATTCTTTTTTGTCTTTGGGAAGTACATATTGAACGGATTTAACCGCTTCTCTGACGATTTGATTGTACTGCTCCGATGGATCTCTTTTCATCACCTCATACCCTCCCTCAGTGAGCAATGTCAATGTTTTATTGATATACTCTCCCTTGTCCATTATTACCAATGAAGGGCCTTTATCGGCCTTTGTAACAATAAGATTATTTTTTCTTTAATATGTTTTATGCTTTTTAAGGATGGGTCCGGTTTTGATTTTATCTGTCGTAGGGCGCTATTTATCACAAAACTGCACTCTTTCAGCACCTCTTGGTCGGAAATGGTGCTTTCGATAGAAGCCATTAAACAACATACGACCATTAAGCAACATACGAATTATAAAAATTATTCTGGCTCATTATAAATTGCAGCACTAGATATACTAAATAGTTTTCAATAAAATTAAAATATTTTATTCAGATATATTTCAGTAATTGTTTTTCTTTCCGGTCAAGAATATTTCTATCTTTCAGCTGTGAGAGGTTGGCTGATCTGTTTGTTTACAATTCAGATACTTTCCGGTGTGGAGGTTATTAAACTGTGTAAATTGACTGAAAGATTTCTAATTGTCATGTGTATTTGTTCACTTAATATTCACGTGGTGTTAAGTGTAAAAATATGTAGGTTTTTCTAATATAGAACATGCTTAGTGTCGGCAGCCCCGCATGACGGACTTTTTTTTTACATAGAAATAGAGAATATGAGTTGTGAAAAGATCCCAAGTGTGATCACATGGGAAATCTGCTAAGTTTACGCAGTCCCTGCGTAACGGACATATTAATATAATTCAAGGATCTTTAATTTTGCGATATAGTTAAATCCATTGATATCTGTTTTTGTTATTTTACTGTTATTACTTTTAATTAATTTCTCTCGATTCGGGAGAGGCGGTGGCCCAGTTGTTAAAGACCTAACTAGCTATGCTAGACGTGCGACGATGAAATTAGTAGGAATTAAATTGAATTTTATTTAGCTATGATCTTCAAAAAAAAACAGAGTAACCACTGTGCTCCCAACAAGGTAGACCAAAGTCCTAACACACATAATGCTTAGGACGATTATGAACCCGGTTGATGAAGCGTAACTATCACATCGAACCCGGTATTAATACTCGAACATGTATTCGAAAAACGATGAGGAGTTGAGCAAAATCTACACGCACTATTCACCTGCAGTTCAGAATTCATGAGATTCCTTCAACAGATAATAGCAAATTGAATAATGGAGAAACTTTGGTTTCCAGAAACCTATCCAAAGGCGTTTATCAGTGGCTACCTCTGTCGAGTGTTTGGTGTTTCTTGATAACAGCTGCAAAGGACCTAACTGTGTTTGCTGGTAAACCAAAAAGAGGCGAAATAAATGCTAAACCCAGCAACCTGCACCTGAAAAACAGGCTGAGTGTACTCCGCTTTGTGGTAACTTTTATCAGTTCCCTTTAATCGACCAGAGTACAACTAGAAACAATCACGTTTTTTTTCTCTCTCGTGATATTTCGATTTTTGCTTTCTCAAAACATCTAAGCTTACTCGTCTCATTTCTGCTATTAACGAACTTGACATTCAGTTTTTCAGGAAACGTTTAAATAAGTTAACTATGTTTAATAACGGTTAAACAAAAAAAAAAAGTGTCCATTTGAGTTATGAATTTCTCAATTTGGACTGTCTGCCCGCTACATAGAACGTCATCGGTGTACCATCAGAATGCCTCTGCCTAATTCTGGGATTTACTTTGAAAAACTGGGGGTTCAGGTTAGCAGCATGAGTTAAGGCGTTGATCTTAATCCTCATTTGGTAAGCCTAGAGGAGTGAGTTTGATTCACACCTGAGCAATAGGAATTTATTTAATAACAAACTTATTAAATAAAATCTTTAGTCCCACCCTCTTAGAAAAGGATGGTATTCTACAAATGAGCTGTCCAAATTAGCCTTAGAAGAAGCACAAAGTGGATGTTAATAATAACTTTGAAGAAAAGCCATATGTTCGTCAACATTTTACTGTAAATTGGTGTTACTATTATTTATTAAAGCCCATTTTTGCTACTACTGCTAATTGTGGTTGTCTACAGATTACCCTCTATTTTAGCCAGGGTGGTCTAAGGATTTTATTTAATGAGTTCGTCACTAAATCAATTCCTATTGCGCCGGTGAGAATCGAACCGCCACTCTAGGTTTATTGGCTTTATTGGAAGGAGAAAAAAAAAAAGGAAAAGAAAAACAAACAAAAAAAAAAGAAAAAAAAAACTAAAGCACATTTTTTCTGTTCTAAAATCTTACATGACAGAAATGAGAGTATAACATAATTAAGAACATTTTTTTTTTGGTTTTTATGTTTACAAGGGGAAATGCTAAAAAAGCAAATATGCACAAGATTAATCATTATTAACACAAATAGGAGTGGGAGTTTACTTCGAAGTAAAATTATAGATTCTGCAATATTCTAACTAGTAGTATAAAAATACATGTTGGAAATTGTGTTTTGAAAATGTTTTCCAGCGTTATAAAGCCATTATATTAAGCGGGTTATTTCGTTTTTGTTTTTTTTTCAACCTTCCTAACTATCGTTTCATATGGTGTTTACATAGGATTGTTGTTACTGGCTTTTTATAGAATAGACTTTGAGGTACCACGAACTTTGTCATTCAAGTATGTTTGAAATCTACTCAGTTTCCGCAGGACATGGGTGCGGAAAGGGATTTTCCCGAAATAATGTCAGATCAATATTATGGTGTGAATCATTCATCCCAGGTCTCACGTATATCTCGGAAGAGCATATCGACGTTATCTATCTACGAGATATGGATCTAGTAATCTAACGTCACATTCACTCAGAGAGTTGATATTAATAAGGTCATTGACACAAAGTGGTTATATTTTAGAAGATTGCCTTTAAGAGAAATCATCTATTGAGGTTGTACTGATTACGTCAATATATATATATATATATATATATATATATATATATATATATATATATATATATATATATATATGTTCCAGCTCTAGTTTCGCAAATGTTTTATCGTTACCAAACTTGATATATAAGCGTTTCATGCCAGAGATCAAGGTGGTTAACGGATAAAATCGGACAGAGTGAGGGAGGGTTTAGAGGGTGAGAATTTCGAACAATCGAGATTTCCCCGTCATTATGAGTCGAATCGCAAACGTTTATAGAACTAATGTTATTGTGAATTTGATTGTCTAAATATCTTGTTATATACAAATTTTTTCTAAGATTAATATTAACCGAGATATTTGGAATTTTGTTTTTAGCCTACAGTAAACCCCCACTTTTACTCATGACCTAATAACATTAAGCTGTTACAACATGAACATCTTTATTCTAAGTTTTAAATACCAACAAATGTTCCATGGGACCTTTATTGTGCGAGATACATGCAAATTTGTAGTGCGATGACGTCATCAATATTTATGTTTGTTTGATCTATACTCCATATTTAACCGTTTTATTCAATCTCTTGTCCCCTACTACCTGTACCTTTATTTCGGACAACCATCTTGATCTTGTTTATTTACTAGTCTAATATGGATCTAGTAATGTACCTTCAATATCACGTTACAAACAGCGTTGGTATTAATAAGGTCGTTGACACAAAGTGGCTATATATTTAGACATATAAATGGTCCATTTGTATGGACTATCAAATACATAACGTAATTAATTGGAGACGAAACCTCAATATAATTGTAATTTCCTGCCCTATACTTAGTGCTCATTGTGTTATTAAATAAAAACCTTAACTATTAGGGTTCTTTTGGGTTGCAAAATTAAATACTCAAACTTGGCGTTTTTAGCACTGCACTAGTGCCGAGGATCTGTCAGGAATGATAGAGGAACTGTTCAGAGAATGTCAAGCAGTCGGCCTAGAACCAAACTACACTAAGACAAAACTCATGACCAAAAGTATCCAAGAAAAAATAACAATCAACAATAACACTTTATGTTATGTTGATGATTACATATACTTAGGCCAGGTTATATCCTTTAAAGATAACACGAATAAGGAAATCCAGAGAAGACTCTCACTAGTTAAAAAACTAGTCTTTGACAGCTGTGTTTTGCCAGTAGATCCCAGACATGGTCCCTCACCAATGCTCAGGCTAACAAAGTGAGCGTCTGGCAACGTACAGCTGAAAGAAGTGTGCTTCATATAAAGAAAAATGATAAGGTGAGGAGCACGGAAATAAGAAGACAAACGAACTTCAGGGATGTCAACTTATTCATCCAAATGCTAAAATGGAAGTGGGCTGGACACTTAATGCGCTGCAGGGATGAGAGATGGTTAAGAAGACTCACAGATTGGACGCCATATAACTGGAAAAGAAGTAAAGGGAGACAGCCAACAAGATGGAGAGATGTGTTCAAAAATACCATCGGCCCCAACTGGGCAAGGTTAGCCCAAGACAAAGAAAAATGGCACTCTCTAATGCCCAACTCCACTTCCCAATAGAGTTGGTCACTCCGGGAAGTTAGACCATACTCCCTTCGGGGAAGGCCTATAAAGAGTAAAACATTAGTAGTTTTATAAAATTTTAAAGTATATAAGTAATATTGTTTATTAGTGTATTTGTATTTTGTACCTTATAATCATGTATATATTAATTTTGTTAACTATTATTTTTCACATTTCTCTTTATAATAAAGGCTAAATTCATATATATATATATATATATATATATATATATATATATATATATATATAGAGAGAGAGAGAGAGAGAGAGAGAGAGAGATTTATACGTAATATTTGTCCGTTAACGCTTTGGCGTTCGCAATTTTCATTTGATCGTTACCAAACACGATATTTAACCGTTTTGAGTAAAACCGTCAGAAAAAATTTCAACGTCTTAACGGCTGAAATTGGACAAGAAGGAGGGGAAATTTACAGGGGGATTTTGAAAATTCAAAATATCTCTGTTATTACGTGTCAGAACAAAGATAGTATAGAATTAATGGCATTGTAAATTTAATTTTTGTTGTTACGTACATTTATTCTCTATGTTTAATATTAATGGAGATATTTGCATTTTTTAATTTTCAGCTGCATATTTAGAGCCATCTGTATATATGAAAAGTCCTGTCTTGTTTTCTGTATTATGTTCCGGTAATCGTGTTTATTGTGTAAGGAAGAGAGTGGGTTTGATTTCTTGAATTTTTTAAGGGAGAACCGACAAGAACTAACCCCCCCCCCCCCAACCTATCAGAACTACTACACGACAACAGCCCATACATTACAAAAATCATGAAACACCTCAAAGACACACACATTTACAACCAGATTTCACGTTAAATAATCAAACACTAGACTAGAATAATACCCACTGGGAATAAAATAAATAAATAAATAACCGTACTTTTACCTACCTCTGAAGATTTTTTATTGGTTTTTATAAGGTGTCTTTACCTAAACTATTTTAGTATAATAACAAGAAAATGTGTGAATCGCTTAAATTGCGACATACCTAAATAAATAAATAATTTTCAGCTTTCAGTAAACCTCCACTTATACTCATGTCATATTAACAATAAGGTGTTATATAATGAATCACTTTATTTGAAGCCTAGATATCAAATACTTTTCTTCTTGAACATACACTTTTTGAGATAAATACAAATACGTGACGTACGTGGGGAAATCTGCTTTGTCAACGCAGCCCTTGCAAGATGGACTTTATTAGGGCGGATGAGTGGGAGGGAGGGGGTTTAAATCTTTTCTGATTAGAACAATATTGTGTTTAAAGTCCATGAAGTAAGCTGTGCCGCGAGAGACATATGAGTTATGTAGTAGATCTTGTTATAAGATCTTGAATTTTCTTGATAACCCATGGTTACCTATTTGAAAAGAAAAGGATGCCTAACTGCAATGTGTGTAATGCTCCGCTTACAATAAAACACATACTAACAGACTGCAAACGACGTGACCATCTAAAGATCCCTCATGAGTTACACGACTTACTGAAGGTAGCCCACACATTCCCATAATACTCCAACATTTACATGACGTTAACATATACTTTCAAATTTAGAAGTTTTACATTTTAAAATCCTTTTTAATCCTTCTTAAATTAAATCTTTTTAACTCTGGCAAAAACTTTTCACTGTATGTGTGTGTGTGCGCGTGTGTGTGTGTGTGTGCGTGTTTGTATGTGTAATAGGGAGCATATGATTGTAAATATATTAGATATTAGAAAATTGAATCTGTTCATTTTATTAATGTACATATTAATTTTTATTTATTTGATTTTAGTTTTAATTTTAACCATTGAAAGTATATAATTCTGTAATTTTATTAGTCTTTATAGTTTTGAATTATCTAGTTTCCTTACAAGATTCTTTTTTTTTTAATTTAATGTTTTGTTTTTTATTTGTTGATTTGAGTTTTTTGTGTCTTTGGTTGCGTTTTGTTATTTGTTTGCGTTCTGTTATTTAGTTGCGTTTTGTTATTTGGTTGAGTTCTGTTAATTAGTTGCGTTCTAAGTTTGTTCTGTTCTTATCCGTTCTAACTGTTTTCATTTTTGTATTTTGTTTATATTCATTCATTTTTGGTTATGAGCAATATCGCCTCTCAGCGAACGCTCCACAATAAATAAATAAGATCTTGAAATGAAGATGAGTATTGGAATCAGAAAAAGAATGTGTAAAAGTGTCCTGTACCTGTTTCCGGGAGCAGGAAAAATCTGAGTTTCTAGAAAATGACATATTGACATATTCAGCTGTTGGGTGGGGCTAGCCAACAGTAAAGTACTTCAAAGTCATTCACACATGTTCCTAGATTTTAAAGCGAGCCATCTCTCGATAACCTGAAAATGACTAGTGACAGTTATTGGCCAAGTACAAGCATGGTTATTAGGAGTAATTGTACCTCCAGTCTTGCCTAGTAAGAGCCAGTGAAGAAAGTGTGCACAGAGAGTATAAATATTATTTTACATAGACAATTTAAGTCTTAAAGTACTCTCTAACTGGCAAAAGGAGAAAACCTGAATTTTCTACATGCGATTTAGTTTATTATGGACAAACCATCTGTTACGGCTTATAGAAAAGTTCAAAAAAGACATACGAAAATGCTAAACAGTTTTTGAAATAATTAATATCAAGCACTTACTTTGAGGCTTCCCATGAATAGTAAAAGTGAATTTGGACGAACACATTAGCTTCTGTTATTTACATTTTTCTTAAGAATTGTTTTAAATTGGGCGATAAAATGGCCTGACGAACATCTGGCGTTATCAGAAGATGAAAACAAGTTAATGAGTTAATAATAGCAGCTATGTGAGTTGACAAACAACGAATACAACAGCTATAATGATATTTGCAGTACAATTAAAAAAAAAAAAAACGTAACTTGTAAGCAAGGAAGACAATTAGTCAGAACTGGTTAGAAGTGGTCAATAGTAATCATGCACTGAACGTCGCTAATCTGCCACCCTTCCCAGCCTCTATCATCTATCCTCGATTTTTCTTGAAATAAAAACTCTATGTAAACAGGACATGAAATTGAAGCTGGATATAGAACGTTTTATACGCTCAGCCACTAGAAATAAAAAACGTTCGTCACGCAGGAGCTGCATTATCTAATAAGATTTCCAACGTGCGTCACGTATTCGTATGTGTCTCAATAACGTAAAAGTTCAATGATAACAATATTTGGTATTTAGGCTGTTGCAATCTGGCTGCGGTGATAGGCAGGGTAAGCTGTGATCTCTGATAAATCCCACAGCCAAATCATTAACAAGTCAGAAAACTAAAAAATGCAAATATCTCGGTTAATAATTAAGATAATGAAAATACATACATAACAACACTTATAGAACATTGCACTTGCAATGAGATTGATTTTTTACAAAAACGGAGATCCCCCCTTTAAACCTCCCACCCTCTGTTTAAACATTTAAACTCCCCCCCCACTATTTTCACCTTTGACGAACTTTGCCTTTATTTTTACATAAAACGATTGAATATCCAGTTTGGTATATATATATATATATATATATATATATATATATACAATTTTGAACGAACCTAATTTTAATTATCGCCTAGGTAGGATCGATGGACATTTGAAGAAATTATATAAATATTGCATCACGAGTACAACCTCAATAGCTGATTTTCCCTAAGGGAAATCTGCTAAAAAAGGATAGAACAACCATTGTAGAGCACCACCATTTTTACAAGACTGATGTATAACGTTTTTCTATCCGACTCATAATAAAGCAGGTACTCCGAAGTTAGGAATTCTCACTCTCTTAATTCCCCGCTAGTCAAGGTCCGAGTTCAGCCAAAAACAACTATGATTTTTAGTGTTGACTGGAGGGGTTAAATATCTAGTATGGTATAGAGCAAATAAACATTTTCGAGTAAACAACGGAAATTCTTAATGACGTCATCACACAACGACTTTACATGTATCCTGTTGAAAAAAATATTTAGTATTTAAGCTTAGAGTAAAGTGGTTAAGGGGGTTTACTGAAGGCTGAAATCTTAAAATGCCAAATATCCATAATATTCATGATAGGAGAAACAACATAGATAACAACATTTATACTTAACATAACTTAAAATTTGCAATAATATTGGTTCTATTCATTTTTTCGACCCGGCGTATAATAATGAACACCTACCCTCCCCCAGTACTTCAGCCGTAAACGAACTTGATCTTTAGTTCTAATTAAAACTCATATATATATATATATATATATATATATATATATATATATATATATATATATATATATATATATATATATATATCCCATGGCCCTCATATTTAATTTTGAACGGACCTCATTTTCTTTATCTCCTAGGTACATATATTGTTTGACATTTGAGGAAATGTTTCAAAAATCTCGTCATGAGTACAACTTTAATAGCTTAAGGGAAATCATAATAAAAATAAAACTTCTATCTCTCAGGTATTGTGTAAACTAAACAGATTTCCCACATGAACGAGTGAGAATTGTATTGTGGATCTTAGATGCTCAGTGGGCCTATTGCTTTTGGCGAAAATCTGATATGGTTGGTGTTAATTGAGTGCTGAAAACAAAACAAGAGAAAACATTCACATAAGAACAATTGTTGAGATCATTAAATGATTAATAATATCGATTATATAGCAGTTTTTGGTGTCACTCAAAATAACGCATATTTCTCAATTTTTTTTTTATTTTAACCTCCCAACTAAAGTCCTCCCCTTCCACCCTGCCCGATAACGACTATTAACCAATTTCATCTTCAGTTACATAAATCGGTGAAATATTGAGAAAATCTATTTCCCCCATCACCAAACAAGGTTTATCTTTCGCAGGAGCATTTACACGCTAGTTGAATTCAAAGCAAAGCATCTCGAGATCAGTGGCAGCTCGTAGCTAAAATTAGTGGGGGTGCTCCTCCAGAAAAGTTTTAGCCTTAGCACGCTAGGGTCGGCACTGCGGGAACGACAGCGCTCTCTCTCCCATACATCTTCGCCTGGAGCTTTCTGTGTGCACATGCGCACAACAGTCAAACACCTCGCAGCTGGAACTCTGAAACACACAGTTCCATACAAAGATTTTTGTATCTTTTTTCATAAACTGGGGCATGGCTACTGCATTAAGCTTAAGGATTATATAGTATACAAGTATACAGAAAGAATTAAAGAAAAAATGCTCATTATATTGAATGTTATAGATAATATCAAGTGGAAATTGAGGGTTCTGCAGTTCCAGAGTGCCTATACGCGAGCCGCCACTGCTCGAGATTAATAAATGTTAATAAGCTCCATTGCATGCACGCATTCATGTTAAGCCGATCTGATGAACGCTTCGTAGTGAGTTAAATCCAGTTTGAGTAGTTCCTTGCAAACCGCATATAACCGCTGCACAGAACTAAATAACAGTGCTCATCTAAACAGTTCTTTCGTAATAGTCATATAACGATTTTACCTTCAGTTTCTATAATCATTTAGCACCTCAATAGCTCATTTCCCTTAAGGAAAACCTACTAATAGTACCAAGTGACTAGGTATCAATTAGTAACTAATTGTATTTCAGATTACAACATTAAGGTATAATAAAATAAATTCATTACTTTTAATTATGTTAGAGTAAGGTCAGTGTGAAGGAAGGACGCCGAAGCTTTCCTCATAACGGTGTTTGTTGAACTGCCTATTTCAGGTATTTAATAGGAGTCAACTACCGCCTTCAGTCTGATCCAAGGTCTACAACATGGCTTATAGAAATGTCTGGGCTATTCTTTGTTATATTTGTGTGTGTTTGTGGCTTCCGTAATGAGCCTTCGTCGCTCTATAGCATCTCTTTTAGGGGAAATCCGAAAGGATGTTAAAACGACGCTAAGTACACTCACACACACACACACACACACACACACATATATATATATATATATATATATATATATATATATATATATATACATATATATACAGGGTGAACCCAAGATCACAACCTTTAACTTTGTTATTATTTAGAGATTTGTGGTAGAGAATTGATTTCGATGGCTGACTTCTCTACTTTTTTCCGGGAATCTTAAATTTGAAGTTAATTTTAAGCGATCTTTGCCAGATACATGATTTCTTGATATAACTTCCTTATTTGAAATGGGAAACCCCCATTTTAGCAGACTTCTCTCCCGGGAAATCAGCTGTTGAGGTCGTACTCATGACGCGCTTTTCCAACGATTTGCTCAAATGATGGTCGTTACTGAACAGGAATGTGTACGCATATATAGACAACGCTACATAGTAACAAGGCGATCGAAATTTTTGTTTGATCGTTACCAAACTCGATATTTAAACGTTTTATGTAAAACTAAAAATCAAGTTCGTTAATGGCTGAACTCCGACACGTAGGAAGCAGGGTTTAATGAGAGTAATTTCGAAAATTCTTAATATCTCCTGTATTATGTCGAATTGAAAAATTGTATAGTACCATTCATACTGTAAATGTAATTTTCAATAAACGTCGTTATGTACATTTTTTCACTGTATTGATTATTAACCGAGATATTTGCATTTTTTTAATAAGCTGTTATATTGTGAAGAAAATTTGAAGCCTAAATACCAAATATTGGTCTCATTGAGCTTATAGGTTATGAGGTAAATGCAAATAAGCTAAGGCTTGGGTACAACTACCACTACTGTCAAAAAGGCAAAAATAGGTGCAGGTTCTATCCCTGTCAAGGGAGAACATTACTTAAAGAGATCGCAACAAAGTTCGTTATTGTCGGAGCGTTTATGGATCAGCGAGAGTTTAAAGAGTATATACTCTGACACCCCCTCGGGATGACTAACGATTATAACTGTCTTAACTCCCGTCCACTTGCAAGCTGACAGGGAGATCTGGCCACAGACACTCCGGGTACAATGGGGTCCGTCTACATGTCATGTTTATATATATATATATAAATATATATGTGTGTGTGTGTGTGTGTATGCATATATTCATTTAAATTAAATGCCCGGGAAGCAAACAATGTAATAGGTGGCACGGAGCCAGGGAGACATACTCAGCTGGTACGTCATAGGACCTTCGTAAGGTAGCAAGTGATTACAATCTAAATATATACTAGTCTTTAAAAGAAACCGCCAGGCATTTAAAACTGTAAATATTTTACCTGATAAGAATTGTTGTGCAAATACAAACATTACACTCAAGTACTCTGTTATATGGGGTTATCTTTTTAAGACTCTTAGCTCTTTTACAACCATCATTTTATACCGTAATGTAGCTGCTTGCTATTGATATCTTGTTCGAAAAACAAAATGTCCTTCACGCAAGTGCTGCTTAAACTAAGCGGATTTCCTTCGTGTTGGAATGACACGCCGGTGACGTCATGTCACCATCTATTCCCTATTTTCCTCTAAGAAAGAAGCCTATATATGTCAAAAGGAATTGAATAATTAGATGGACATGATAGTCACTAAATTCAGTTATTCAAATTGAAAAACGTAATAGTGCAAGTGTGCTACTGCTAAAGACTAAAAACATGAGAAATAAAATATTCGAGTTAAAGAAAATTCCGAAATTCCCCCGTCTAGAACTTCTAAAAATCTTTTTACAAACACTTACTATTAGCAGATCTCTCTTAAGGGAAATCAGCTATTGAGGTTGTACTCATGACGCGATTTTCGAAATTTTTCTTCAAATGTCCATCGATCCTACCCAGGAGATGACGAAAATGTGGTCCGTTCAAAACTGTATATATATATATATATATATATATATATATATATTTGTGTGTTACCGCTCTAGCGGTCGCAATTTTTGTCTTATCGTTACCAAACTTGATATATAATCGTTTTATGTAAAAAAAAAAGATCAAGTTCGTTAACGGCTGAAATCGGGTCAGGGGGGTAATAATTTACAGTGTGTCCAAGAGTGAAGAGGGATTTATTAGGGACTTAATTTTATTTATTCTTCAAAACTAAAATTTTCTACTGCCCCCCCCCCCACACCTAGCCCTTACGGTCAGGTCCTCGTGGGAAAGTGTAGTTGTACACATTGAAGCCTTGCCAAAGATAATTACCAATCAAATCATTTCCCCAGCAACGCCTGGTATTTTAGCTAATATATATATATATATATATATATATATATATATATATATATATGTGTGTGTGTGTGTGTGTGTGTGTGTGTGAGTGTGTGTGTGTATAGGCTAACGCCTTAACTCACATGGCTAACCTGCGCCTCACATATTGTAGATAACCCTACTCTTGGGTTACATGTGTCATGGGCTTACATTACCAATTGCGTGAATATTTAGTCATACTGACCAAAAATAAAGGCTTCGACTGGCTGGACACATCTTAGTCAAAGGATCATCCATGTACGTTAATTTTTCTACAATCTTAACGAGATACTTTCCTTGAATTTTTGCAAGGATGTTACATGGTTTGACGGATGAGTCATTACTGGCTGTTCTACTAATCTGTGGTCTTGCTATCGCTTTGCGTCAGATAAAGTGAGTCATTATTACATTTGACCTCCTAGTTAGCGAAGACATATTTATAACACATTTCTCATCCGATATATCTCTAGTATTGGTACATCCTTCTCGCCTTCACATGCCATAGTGTATTGCTACAGATAAGAGATTAAGACATACAAAGTAATAAGTAATTTAAGGAATAATGATGGTAATTCAAATAAAGGGTTAGAACCGCCAGTATAAATGATACTATTGTCATACCTATCGATGGAGACCGTCGTCACTGGCTGATGGTTGAGTACCGCTGTCAAGCGCTTTCGATGCGATGGCATCATCTTCAAGCCTGTCAATAGTTGTACTGAGTTGGTTGTCCGTCAGTCAGTGGGTTTTATATCTGTTCACCGTATTAGTTGTTTACGTTTAGTCCAGATCTGTTTACTTACCACTAAGATCTGTGAAACGGGGGATGTTGATGTTCAGGTAAAATGTTTCGTGTGGTGGGTTGTTTACGTTTTAAATCCAGATCTGTTTACTTACCACTCAGATCTGTCAACGGGTTGTGTTGGTGTTCAGGTAAATTGTTATGTGTGGTGGGTTGTTTACATTTTATTAGACCTGTTTACTTACCATTCAGATCTGTCAAACGAGGTGCGTTTTAACTAGTGTTCAGGTAAATTGTTATCGTGTAGTGGGTCTTTGTCCTCATCCGTATGGGTGTTTACATTTCTAGTGTTATTGTTTGTGTGGTGGTCTGGTATAATTTGATATGTAGATACGGGTTTAATGTGATATTTGTAACATTGTTATTATACATTAAAAATGATGTATCATAGATAAATAAACAAATGATTAAATACAATATGGAACTACCTACGTCGTCGCTTTGTCTGTTGATAATCCTGCGTGAGTCCGTCCGTTGGCGTCTTCCGTTTATTATTCCTTTTAAATAGTTGTAGTGGTCTGAAGATCGTGTCCGAGCTAGTGTTGAGCTGTTCGTTGATGATGCCTCCGTTGAATGTCCCTTGTTTGTATATCTCCATATTCTCTTACGCCGCACAAAAGACTAAAACTGACGCACAAAAACATTGTACATTAAGAAAGACCGACTGAGCCACGATATCTACAAACTACACCTACTAGCTACTGACTTACTAACTCGCTTGAACATATACCACTATTTCCAGCCATACTCAACTTACTTACACGAGAATGTCCAACGGACAATGACAGCCAAATACGATAAAATGCACAGAAAGATGGAAACACTCACGAACAAACAGACAAACGGCACAGCTAACCCCAACAGATTCTCTCATTTTCATAACAGGGTAGTCAACTTCACGGATACTTCGTTCACGGAAAACGAGACCAAACTATTGGAAAAAGGACTCAAGCACAACATACACAGCACCAGCATAAGAGAGACACTGGAAACCAACATAATCGACGCAGAAAACGCCATCACCTATCTACCGCAACACAAACAGGAGAGAATAAGACACAGAATAGCAGACATCCTAAAAAACACCACCAACAAACAACGAGGCAACACCACCCACTCAACCAAAAACAAAACGGTGAAAACCCTAAGAACCAAACTGCGAAACGACAAGCTCATAGTAACTAAAGCTGTCAAAGGCCACACCAGATTACGTCGACAAAACCCTCCAGTTCATCAAGGACACCAACTGCATTCGGCAAAGGACAGACCCAACAGACGCCTACCAGAAACAAGTACGTGACGCACTCAAACGCTGCGCCAACATTATAGGCAACAACCACTACAGATACTTGAACATGAATCCAGGACCACCTATAGTTCAACCCAAGATACACAAAGCCAACGTACCCATGAGACCAGTAGTCAACTACAGACCAGCGCCTGCATATAGACTCGCAAAACATATTACATCTATACTAATAGACACAGTGCATCTACCGAACACGTACAAAATCAAGAACACCACAGAACTTGTGAACAAACTCGCAGGTTTACGAATTTCAGAACGAACAAGACTAATTTCATTCGACATCAAAGACCTATACCTATCTATACCAGTGCAAGAAACCATCGACATACTCACTACAGGACTCAGCGACTTATACGATGATGACTACATCAGGGAAATCGCTGACCTGACGAAGACAGTGCTGAAACAGAATTACTTCCGCTTCAAAAACGAGATATACATACCCACAGGACTCGGAATGGGAAATCCTACTTCTTCTATACTTACGGAAATATTCATTCAACACATCGAAGATATGCACATAGAAAAACTCATGGACAAACACCAAATTACAAGATACTTCAGATTCGTAGATGACACCTTTTGCATGAATGAAACAGACGACATCAACGAGATTTTGAAAGACCTCAACAAACTCCACCCCAACATACGCTACACCATGGAGACAGAAAACGAAGGAACACTGAACTTCCTTGATCTCACGATTACCAGGCAAACCGACAGATTGGAGTACGGCGTATATAGAAAACCCACATCCACGGATACAACAATACACGCCACTTCAAATCATCCAACTCAACACAAACTAGCTGCATTTCGCCACATGCTACACAGACTGCATACCCTTCCGCTCTCAAAGGACACCTACGACAAGGAGTTGAAGACAATACACGAAATAGCCTACAAAAACGGCTACAAACAACACACGATCGACCAGTTACTCAAGAAACTAACCAATAACGCCAAACGAGACGCGAACACTCCAGCTAAACCAATCACCAAACGCCACGCTATCACAAACACGGGTACTGACACATATAAAATCACAAACGCACTTCGGAAAGGAGGACTTCACACTACGTTCAGAACCAACAACACCCTACGACAAAAGCTCACAAATGGCATCGAGAACAAGGACATCTACAATATGAACGGAGTATATAAACTCACGTGCAGCTGTAACAACACATACATTGGACAAACTGGAAGGAGACTGAAAACGCGATACACCGAACATATCCGCTCATTCAGACTAAACAAACGAGACTCCAACTTCGCCAACCACCTGAACGACCACTGCCACGACCCGACGAGTATAGCCGACAGTATGAAACTTCTACACCGACAAACGAAAGGCCGAAGATTGGACATATTAGAGAATATGGAGATATACAAACAATGGACATTCAACGGAGACATCATCAACGAACAGCTCAACACTAGCTCGGACACGATCCTCAGACCACTACAACTATTTAAAAGGAATAATAAACGGAAGACGCCAACGGACGGACTCACGCAGGATTATCAACAGACAAAGCGACGACGTAGGTAGTTCCATATTGTATTTAATCATTTGTTTATTTATCTATGATACATCATTTTTAATGTATAATAACAATGTTACAAATATCACATTAAACCCGTATCTACATATCAAATTATACCAGACCACCACACAAACAATAACACTAGAAATGTAAACACCCATACGGAAGAGGACAAAGACCCACTACACGATAACAATTTACCTGAACACTAGTTAAAACGCACCTCGTTTGACAGATCTGAATGGTAAGTAAACAAGTCTAATAAAACGTAAACAACCCACCACACATAACAATTTACCTGAACACCAACACAACCCGTTGACAGATCTGAGTGGTAAGTAAACAGATCTCGATTTAAAACATAAACAACCCACCACACGAAACATTTTACCTAAACATCAAGATCCCCGTTTGACAGATCTGAGTGGTAAGTAAACAGATCTCGATTTAAAACGTAAATAACTAATACGGTGAACAGATATAAAACCCACTGACTGACGGACAACCAACTCTGTACAACTATTGACAGGCTTGAAGATGATGCAATCGCATCGAAAGCGCTTGCCAGCGGTACTCAACCATCAGCCAGTGATGACGGTCTCCACCGATAGGTATGGCAATAAAATAATGATGTGATTGATTTGGTGTCTAATGCACCAAAGTTATAAATAATTTTGAGTTTACTGATAAAAAAACCAGGTGGCGGGTAAACTATGCTAAATGATTGTTGGAATGCATGCTGATGATGACTTCTTAAATTCGATTTTCCATTTCTCGTGTAATTTTATTTGATCATGAGATGATTAGTGATATTGTTGCTGAAGAGTAAAAATCCTATGATTAGGATTGCAGGCTAACTCAAGGTTGAAAGCAAATATTACAAATTACTCTCTTAGTATTCAAAATAAAGAGGCAGTATATATAAGAATTGAAGGCCCTTAATATTATGATTTTCACAATACAATAAAAACATTATTGACTCTACCATATACCAACACAAACAACTCTCCATGCCACCCTGGAAAGTAAACAACTTAATATAACCTCAGAATATCAAAATTTTAAAAAAATATAAACTTTAGCCAGTTGCTTGGACAAAACACACTTCAACTTACTGACTTCAACCACCAATACACAGACTCTGCCCATATACATGAACGGATCCAAAACTGAAAAAGGTACTGGTGCAGCGGCTGTTGTAGGATACGACAAATATCAATGTGAACAAACAGGTGTGTCAACTTCACACCGTAAAAAAAAACAATTACTGAAATATATCAGAATATAACGTATAATGAATTTTATTTAAAACTATTTACTATATCTAGTACTGTAATTTATAATGAATCAGAATAATTTTTATCTCAATTAAGCAAATTTTAGTAGTCCAAGAACATAAGACAGGGTGGAGGATCATCAGAACATATGCATGTATCTCGTATATTTTGAAAAAAAAAAAAAAAGTATTCGGCAATACTCTGTTTATTATATAACAGAGTATTGTTTATGTAACATAAGTAGAAGTGGTGGTTTGCTGAAGGCTGAAAACTGAAAAATGCAAATATCTCGGTTAATATTCTATATAAAGAATAAATGTATATGTCAATATTTATAGTGCATTTAATTTGCAATAAGATTGATTCTATACGCTTTTTCGATCCGACGTATAGGAACGGAGATATTTCGCATTTTCAAACTTCTCCCCCTCTATAGGTGGGGGGGGGGGGGGGGTGGCTCCCTCTGGTCCGATTTCAGCCGTTAACAAACCTGATCGACGAAAATTTGCGACCGCTAAAGCAGACAGATATATATATATATATATATATATACTAGCACAGATACCCGGCTTCGCCCGGGAATTGATTTGAGGCTTAATGATAATGGTATTTTTTTGGCAAGGCTTTAATTTGCGCAATATTTTGTCATTTACCCGTCCCAGTGTTTAGGGTTAATACCCGTTGTTGGCATTCGTTAATAATAAAATTAATTTTTTATGTATGTCTTCACTGCCCTCCAAATTGTCATATTTCCAGTCTCCTGTGCATTATGCATAGATTTCAGTTATTAAGGACAAAATATTAACAAAGATTTGAATTAATTTTTCCAGGTGAGGTACCTCATAGTTCAAATTGGAATGAATTGTTGAGCATATCAGTATGTCTACGCAAATTACTTGTTCCACACATATTTCCTGGAGAAATGTATAAAAAAAAAAAAAAAAAAAAAAAAAAATTTAATCTAAATAACAAAGTAAACAACTTATGTTATGTGCATGTTTGTCGAAAAACATATAGACAATTAAATATCGCAAATTTTTATTTAAGGCCACCCTTATAACCCCCACTCCCGTTCTAACCCAAAAATTTTAATATAGCCTATAATCATGGAATAATTAATGCTAATTGACATACCGAGTTTTATTAGTTCGGTTTAATCGTTAACGCCCAAAGAAATAGTTGACTCCCGCTTTAGTTTATAGTGTATACCTCGTTTACACTTTGTTAAAAGATAAAAATGAATATGACAAAAGTTACTCTAAATAACAAAATAAACAACTTTTGTTATGTTCATATTTGCCGAAAAACGAATAGAAAACGAAATACCACTATTTTTAAATTCATGCCTCCCTTACAACCCCCACTCCTGCCCGTCCCTAGAAATGTTGGTATGGCTTGTTATAATGAAAGCGTTAGTGCTAATTCACATACCGAGTTTGGTTTAGTTCGGTTGAGTTTTTTGTGCCAAATAAAATTGTGGACTCCCGCTATAGTTTTTAGCGTATAACTCATTTATACTTCCGTATACGGCAAAAGTGTATATAACAAAAGTTACTATAAATAACAAAATAAACAACTTTTGTTATGGGAAAATTTGCTGTAAAAGCAATAGGAAACGAAATATCGCTATTTTTAATTTCAGGCCTCCCTTATAACCCCCACTCCTGCCCGTTCCTAGACATGTTAGTATGACTTATTATAAGGAAGGCGTCAGTACTAATTCACATACCGAGTTTAGTGTAGTTCGGTTGAGTCTTTTGTGCCTAATAAATTGTTGACTCCCGCTATAGTTTTTAGCGTATAACTCATTTATACTTCCGTATACGGCAAAAGTGCATATGACAAAAGTTACTCTAAATTACAAAATAAACAACTTTTGTTATGGGCATAATTGCTGAAAAAGCTATAGGAAACGAAATATCGCTATTTTTAATTTCAGGCCTCTCTTATAACCCCCACTCCTGTTTGTCTTAGAGAATATTAATATAGCCTAAAGTCTAAGTTGGGCTAGTAGTAATATACATACCAAGTTTCATAAAATTCGGTTCAGCCGTTTATGCGTGAAAAGGTAACAAACAAACAAACAAACAAACAAACAAACAAACAAACAAACAAACAAACAGACACCAAAGAAACAAAATGCAGTTATGGTGTCTATGACATGTGAAACGAAAAGTTATCGTGAAATTTCGCGAAAAAATTCAATGTACAGACAGAGGTTACAATTTTATATATATATAGATATATATATATATATATATATATACACACACACACACACACACATATATATATATATATATATACACACACACACACACACACATATATATATATATATATACACACACACACACATATATATATATATATATATATATATATATACACACACACACACACACACATATATATATATATATATATATATATATATATATATATATATATATATATATACTAGCCAAGGTACCCGGCTTCCTCGGGAAATCATTTGAGGCGGAAAGATTCGATTTTGTTTTTGGCAATGCTTCTACGTGTACAACTGCTCTTCCCGTCTGGGCGAATTTTTTCCCCGTAAGGGTCAGTTGCGTTACCTAAAGAAAAAAAAATTTAGATTTGAAGAATAAATGAAAATATGTCTCTAATCATTCTCTCTCCACTGTTTGACACACCGTGAATAATTCAAATCATAATAATGTATAGCATTTATTATAATTAAATATCATCTATAATGTACGTATTTTGTATATACAATCAAGCTAATATACTCGGCGATGCCCGGGAAATCATCGTTGACTGGTTAATGATGGTATTTTTATAGAAAATCGTTGAAAACCCAATGAGAATCGGAATATCGCAATTTTTCATTTCAGCCCCCCCCCCTCATAACCCCCACTCCCGTTTGGACCTAAAAATTTTAATAAATCTTATATTCATGGAAGAATTAATGCTAATTTACATTCCGAGTTTTGTTAAGTTCTGTTCAATCGTTAGTGCCAACAAAACTGTTGGCTCGCGCTCTAGTTTTTAGTGTATATCTCGTTTTTACTTTGTTATACGACAAAAATGAATATGACAAAAAATACTTTAAATAACAAAATAAACAACTTGTGTCATATGCATATTGGCCGAAAAACGAATAGAAACCGAAATACCACTATTTTTAATTTCATGCCTCCCTTACAACCCTCACTCCTACCCGTCCCTAGAAATGTTAGTATGGCTTATTATAATGAAGGCGATAGTGCTAATAGACATACCAAGTTCTATTTAGTTCGGTTAAGTCTTTTGTGACAAATAAAATTGTTGACTCCCGCAATAATTTTTAGCGTATAACGCCTTTATACTTCAGTAAACGACGATAGTGTATATAACAAAAGTTTCTTTAAATAACAAAATAAACAACGTTTATGCGTGAAAAGGTAACAAACAAACAGACACCAAAGAAACAAAATGCAGTTATGGTGTCTATGACATGTGAAACGAAAAGTTATCGTGAAATTTCGCGAAAAAAATCAATGTACAGACAGAGGTTACAATTATATATATATATATATATATATATATATATATATATATATATATATATATATATATATATATATAGATAGATAGATAGATAGATATACAATTTTGAACGGACCTCATTTTCGTCATCTCCTGGGAAGGATCGATGGACATTTGAAGACACTTTCGAAAATCGCGTCATGGGCACGACCTCAATAGCTGATTTCCCTTAAGGGAGCTATTTACCTATCACACCACTAATATATAATACAATGAGTAGTACTTGCATATACAATAGGAAGCTTCCCATATTTTCCTTAGTTGGAAGGACGGATGATTGTTTACCCTTTGATAGTGCCTGCAAGGTTATAGGCACAATCATGAAATGGACGTTTACACTGCCTTTTTATTCTTTTATATGAGTATAATGCCGACTGTGTGATTAGTTAGAATTGCCCCAGTAGATGAGGTAATTATATGTTTAAATAAGAAGTCCTTCGCAGTGCTTTATTTTAAATATTTAGCTTTTAGCTGAGTCTCCGCCCACCCATCTTCAGAACACTTTTTCTAACGAGAGAGAAGAAGAGTCTTAGAGAGAATGAAAACTGAGAGCGTTAGAGAGAGATGGAGGGACAGAGAGAACTGAGAGGGTTAGAAAGAGATGGACAGAGAGAGAGAGAGAGAGAGAGAGAGAGAGAGAGAGAGAGAGAGAGAGAGAGAGAGAGAGAGAAAAGTCAGTCACGCAAGGGCTGCGTGAACAAAACAGTTTTCCCGCATGGAGTTTAACAATAGATAAGTCTACATACCGGTAACACAACACCACCGTGAATATTAAGTGAATAAATACAAACGATGATAAGAAACCTCCCGACGGAGAGCATCTGAAATGTAAACAAACAGTTCTTCCAACTTCTTACCGGAAAGAAAAAAAAATTACTGTAAAATATCTGAATATCACGTATTAATTGGATTGAAAACTGTTTACTATATCTAGTACTGTAATTCATAATAAATCAGAATAGTTTTTATCTCAATCAATAAAATTTAACTAGTCCAAAAACTTAAGAAGGGGGGGGAGTCACCAGTACATATTTGCGTGTTTCTCGTATAAGCTTCGAATGATGTGGTTTATTACATAACCGAGTATTGTTTATGCAACTTAAGTAGAAGTGGGGGTTTGCTGGAGTCAGGCAAATGAAAAATGCAAATATCTCGGTTAATATTCAAGATATGTAATAAATGTATAGAACAATATTTATAGTACATTTAATTATCTATAACATTGACTCTATACATTTTTTCGGTACGACGTATAGTAACGGAAATATTTCGAATTTTAAAATTTTCCCCCTCTAAACACCCCCTCCTCTTAGTCCGAATTCAGCCGTTAACAAACTTGATCTTTCTGTTTACATAAAACGACTAAATATCGAGTTTCGTAACGATCAAACAAAAATTGTGACTGCTAGAGCGGTAACAGATATATATATATATATATATATATATATATATATATATATACATGATTTATATACAGTTTTGAACGGACGTCATTGTTGTCATCTATTAGGTAGGATCGACGAACATTTAGGGAAAAATTCCGATGTCCTGAGTACGACCTCAATAGCTAATTTCCCTGAAGGGAAATCTGCTAAAAGGAGAGGGTCGGCGAGAAATGGAGAGAGAAAAGCCCGTCACGCAGGGGCTGCTTTAACTAAGCAGATTTCCCACCTGCGTCAAGTATTTGCATTTACTTCATGACGTAAAAGTCCAAGGAGAAGAATATTTGTTATTTAGGCTTCAAATAAAGTGCTTCTTAACATAACAGCTTATTGTTGATATGGCAAGAGTAGGAGTGGGGGTTTACTCATGGCCGAAAACTAATTAATTAATTTAGAGGCTAGAAAGTGATATACTTAGAGTAATTGTTACGTTCTTCTTGACAGTGAAAGTGTAGGTGAATCCTGCCATTAGTATGATGGTCCATCGCGATTACCAATACGATTATTCTCATAATCATAAATTCAATTATGATTATTGCATCTGAAATGTCCAATTACAATATTTACGAATATAATCGTATTCCTCGTTGAATAAAGTTTGCCCTTCTCGAGCAATGGTGGTATATGCGGGTGATGTCTGACGATTGGAAGAAATGAATAATCAATAATAAATAGAAGAAGTAAAGGGTGAAAGTGGTGACGCCAACGGTAATAATTCTGCTATTTGTCATGTGATATGTCTCCTCTAAAATAATCCATCTTATAATTCAAATAAAGGGTTAGAACCGCCGTTATATTGTAATTGATACTGTTGTCATACCTGTCGGTGGAGACCGTCGTCACTGGCTGATGGTCGAGTACAGCTGGCATTGTGCTGTCCATGCGATGGCACCATCTTCAAGCTCGTCAAAAAGTTGTACTGGATTTGACAACTAGAAGATGGTGCCATCGCATCGAAAGCGCTTACCAGCTGTACTCGATCATCAGCCAATGACGACGGTCTAATCCGACAGGTATGACAAGAGTATTCCATCTTTATTAATGAGTATTATAGATCAGAAATCAAATTTATCCCTACAAAACCTAATTTGAAAGTTACATTTTGTTGAAAACATGAATTTCATGTAGGTATGAATATACTGTTACGTTTTTGTATTACCAAAACCAGTAATAAACGTTTTTAATAAGAGTTCTTTTGGATTGCAAAATTAAATACTCGCAAGTTTCACAGTTTTTATCACTGCAAAATTTATTTCACAATGAACAATAAACTTGGTGATTATTCTTAATTACTACTCACAGTATACACTGATAGCGTTACTGTTCTTCAATGAGTCACAGTCCAATAATTCACTGAAATTCACAGAAAGACGGCACTGCACTGTCCTTTACTTCGCGGCACTGCACTGTCTTCTACTTCGCGGCACTGCACTGTCCTTTACTTCGCGGCACTGCACTGTCTTAAACACGGCACTAAACTGTTACTTACAGTCACGGCACAACACTGTTCTTCTTATAAAAGCACTTTACCGCACTGTACTAAGTCGCACTGTAGCACTGATGTGACCATCAAGATCGCTGAGCATAAACTGACTCACGGCTGGCCCGAGCTCCTTTTTATAGGGAGGCGGCATACATCAAAGGGGAATTGTCTAGTTCATTCGACGTCTGGCTGGAAGGTACTGGTCAGACCTAGAACATTCTATCGGTCTCTTTGATCTACGTCACACTTTCCAAATACGCGACTCTCTCTCTCTCTCTGAAGGATTATTCAACTATTTAATTTTCGCAACAATACGATTTGTATTTATTGGCTGCCTTCTGTCAACAGTTTTCTTTTGTTTAAGTGGTAGGGATAACGATGATGTTTCCAGCATTCTGCTAAATTTATGTAATATCATCAAGTCAACTAAATAATTATTCGTCACTCAGGGGCTGCGTAAACTAAGCAAATTTGACACGTGTTGGTAGGACACACTATTGATCCCTTCTCACCATATAATTTCTATTTCTATGTAAAAAACCGATTGTTGAATAACTCTTTAAAATTAATTTGGTTCGTTAACGGCTGAAATCGGACCAGGGAGAGGGGGGCTTTAGAGGGGGAGAATTTCGAAAATTATGAATATCTCTGTTATTATGTCTCAGATCGAAAAAGTGTATAGAACCATTCTTATTGCAAATTTGTACAGTTTTTCACTATCTTGATTATTAACTGAGATATTTGCATTTTTAGTTTTCGGTCTTCAGTAAACCCCTACTCCTACTCATCTCATATTAACAATATTCTATTATCTTATGAAGCACTTTTTTTGGTATTTATACCAAATATTGTTCTCATTGAACTTTTTTTGGAGATAATTGCAAAAACGTGACGCACGTGGGAAATCTGCTTAGTTAACGCAACCCCTGCGTGACGGACTTTTTAGTTTTACATACAACTTTTGAATAACAAATTTTGTAACGATAAAACAAAAATTTAGACCGCTAGAGCGTTAACATACAATTATATATATACACATATAAAACGTTTTAAGCGGAGAATTTTTTCGTCATCACCTTGGGTTAGATCTATGGACATTTGAGGACATTTTTCAAAAATCGCGTCATCAGTACTACTAGTTACAAGTAGAGTCTCAGATGTCTCAGAGAACTTCTTCTCACCTAGATATAGTTAAACTTTCAATATGCAAAATACTGAAAACAAAAATTATATAATAATGAGCAATTTAAAACGTTAAACTCCAAATTAATCTTTTCCCCATTTTATTGCAGCCTAAAAACAAGTTCCGAAAAACTCTGAAATATGTTTGTAGTAGCTTTTGCAAGCACAATAACAACTGTAACCTTCCCCTACAAGCTGCCACCTGGTCCTGACAGTGATGCCACAAATAAATAAGAACTAAAAGAAGAGCAAAAGAGTTTTATTTATTTAATTGTTATTATTTGTGCTTTCCTTCTTTTTAGTTTCGTAACAGTGTTAGTTTTTATTTTTTTATAAATTATACTGGACTTTTAATTTTTCAAGTTTTATTATTTTATATTTTAAGAACCCGTCCACTAAATGTCAACTAATATGTTAAACTGCAAGTAATTATATTAATGAAATCGAGAAGAAAAAATCAATTGAATAAATAATAAATTTGGTTTAATGACCATGGTGAAATGGTCATTGACATTGGAGTGATGTGACGTGGTTAACTCGAAGGCCATAGTTAGCTACATCTCTATTCCAGCAACGCCACGAGTCTATTTAGGAGTCCAAGCAGGAAGCTGAGTAATCAACCAGATAAATAAAATTTAGTTTGCAATCCCAGAATCGAACAAGGCACTATTAGCGCAGAAGTCAAACTTTACCACAGGCCGCTTTACTAAACCAAACAAATTATATTAAAACAATACAAAAGGTTGGACTTCAATCTTCATGCCAAGCAATGTTTGGCTTGCATTAGGCAATGTGCTATTGAGTCAATTATACGATTTTCCATAAATTTCTTGAAATGGCCATAGATCACACTTATAAACATATATTCAATATTTGTTTATATGCTTCCTTCGTAATTTTTGTTTCATCATTGTCAAACTCGTTATTTAACGTTTCATGCAAAACATTGGAAATATATCCGTTATTTTGGGGCAAACCCGAAAAATGTTATATAACCAAACTTCTTGTAAATTTGATTTCCTTCAACTGTTATGCTATTCGTTTTGTCTAATATGGAATATCAACACAATTGTTTTTTTTTTAATTTTATTTTTTAGAATTAAAGAAAACATTTACGAGTAACACCTGGGAGAAGGTAATTGTAGAAATTACAATCTTCCAAGAAAAGCATTGAACCTTAATCCAAAAGCCTTAAGAGAACTCCTTGGGACAATGAAGAAGACAAGAAAATGCTTTTGGCATTCTTAAAAGAAACCCATTTATTCCAAGAAATATAGATCCTTCTCCTTTAATGACAATATTAGTTACGGCATATTGTAATAAATAAATAACTACATAAACGACGAAGTGTCATTCGTAGGTCTCCGTTAAGGAAAAGTCAACTGTTGAGGTTGCTTAACTATTTAAAGCCATTTGACATTGAAATGTGAGATTTATGGGAATATTTTCGGATTGACGTCAACATTTATGACTTTACTTCCTTAAATAGATATTTTTATTACATCATTACCATTCTTCATATTTAACCTTTCCATGCATAGCTGAAGATTATATTCGGTACTTGCTGAATAAGGGCGATAATTGAAAATTTCCCGGTTACTAAAAGAATTCAAAAAAGGAGTTATTGGAAATCAGCTATTGAGGTTGTACTCAAAAATTTTCAAAAAATTCATTCAAATGTCCATCGATCCTACATAGGAGATGATGAAAATGACGCCCGTCCAAAATTTTATATATATATATGTGTGTGTGTGTGCATATGTGTATGTGTGTGTGTGTGTGTGTGTGTGTGCATATATATATATATATATATATATATATATATATACATATTTGTCTGTTAACGCTCTAGCGGTCGAAATTTTTGTCTGATCGTTATCAAACTTGATATTTAAACATTTTATATAAAGGAAGATCAAGTTCGCCAACGGCTAAAATATGACCAGTGGGGGGGGGGGGCTTTAGAGGGAGGAATTTAAAAAATTCGCAATATTCATAAAAGTTCTTAAATACATCGTTTCTCTCTAATGAATATTTGGATTTTTTAGTTTTCAGCCTTCTCTAAACCCACAATCCTACTCATGCCATATTAACAATAAGCTGTTATATTATTAAGCACTTTATATGAAGCCTAAATACCAAATATGGTTCTCATTGAACTGTTTCGCTTTGAGATAAATGCAAACACTTGGGAAATCTGCTAAGTTAATGCAGCACTTTGAGTAACTGAGCTACTAAACTTTTCATGCTCAGCTTAGTTTTCAATTCCTGAATACATAGACTTCTTACTATGTGAGAAACAATAATAGTTAAGATCACTAGCGTGCCATCACGCAGCCCTTGTTTAACAGACTATTTATTGATACAACATATTTATGGAACCAAAAACTTAATATTTAGAAATATATGTTTCACGTACTTTGTAGGATGTGTTATGAAGATTTATTATTCATTCTGAATGAAATTGGCCGTACACTGAAATTGTATCTTTACCCCACTGTTTTCTAAGTTAGAAAATAAATTACTATTAATTCACAGTAAAAATACATCACCACGTGGGAAATACTTGCTAAGGGAAAAAGAACCTCAATATGTGACTGTGTTATTATCATCAATAACTTTCCCTCCAAATAATTGAAAATTACAATGGACCTTGAAGTAACAACGACTCTAGAGTTAAGTGTTGATAATGAGCCTGCAATTACTGAATTGTTGCTCGAGACGGGGAAAATTCTATTTATCTGGAATAATGCTTCCTTGGAAATTATTAAATTGAGTCTTGTTATTCTTGCCTAGTGATGTAACACATTGTCCTATTTTTAGTTTTCCATACTGAAAAAGAATATCTTTCGCAAGGAAAATCGTTTTAAATCCACAAACAAGAATAAATGTCGACAAATTAATAAAAATTAATCTATACAGTATCGTGGATTGCATTATTTTTTTAAATTTTGGTTCGTCGTCCTTTTTTGTTCTAGTATAAAAATATACTCAATGCTTTAGAAGAAACAGTTTTCTTGTTTTCCTTGAAGACACTTGGAATGCTCTTTCGATGGGTATAAATGATTCACAAATGAGTGTGTTAAATAACTACAGAGGAACCGCTCTGCTCACAGTAGGGTACAAAACCCTGCCTTAGATAATGCTTAACAGGATGAACTCCCCTGTCTAGGAAAGGCCCTAGGGGATTATCAGGCAGGGTTCGGAAGAGGAAGAAGCTTGTCTGATATTTACCCTCTAACAGATACTTGAAAAGCTGCGGAAGGTAGAGCAAGATGTGTATGCCCTATTCATGGACTTGAAAGCAGCTTATGTTTCAGTTGGTAGAAGCTGTCTTTGGAAATGACGGAACTAGAATTTCCAGGGAAACTTGTCAGTTTAACAAGGGCGTGTATCAGTGGCCCCCTCTGTTGTGTGTTGGTTCTAAGGATGATGATTGAAGTATTCGACGTTAAGTCAGAACTGAGACAAGATGATAGCTTATCTCCAATGCGAAAAAACGACCTAGCACTGGTAAATGCAGTACGCGAAGATTGCAAAACGAATGGACGAGTACATGTAGGTAATATGCCCAACTTCCACGCATAAGCAGAAGTTTCAGGAGTAAGAAAGAGAACATGCTGTCTCTCACTATCCCATCGATATCGGTGGGGGGGGGGGGAATAGCGTACGGGAGCCTGTCCTCCCCAAAATTATGAACCTTCAAATACCTCGGAGTAACCTCTGTCAATCACCATTTTCCAGAAATCGACCACAGAAGAGCTCGTGCCCACCGCGCTTTCTTCTTCGTTTCTCGAGTCTTAAGATCAAGGAAAAGCCCTTGATACTAAGGGTCTATAACTCTATTACCAAAGCTGTACAAGGGTGTTGACGTGTGTCCTGGAAACAAAGGTTGATAGCATTGAGCGCAAGGTTCTTAAGAGCCATAATCGGCGCAAAGCGTGATGGGGATTCTAGTTCTGTCTGAACCGACGCAGTCGATTTCTAACGATATGAAAGTCAAGAGGTTACAATGTGGCAAGAATCCAACCGGCACCATCCAATTCAATAAATACCAATGATTGACAGAGTGAAGGAAGAAGCTATGGAGTCCCAAGTAGTTGACTTAAAAGCCATCGCCCATAGGCAGGGGAAGGTGGCTGGTAATGGCGGCCTCCAATGTTTGTGTGTAAGTGCGTGTGTGTATGTGTGTGTGTGTGTGTGTGTGTGTGTGTGTGAGTGTGTGTGTGTGTGTGTGTGTGTGTGTGTGTGTGTGTGTGTGTGTGTGTGTGTGTGTGTGTGTGTGTGTGTGTGTGCGTGCCTGCGTGCGTCTATGTCTATATATATAGATAGATTGATAGATAGATAGATAGATAGATAGATAGATATACATATGCGCACACACATATGATTCACGCAAAAAGAAAGGTCCATATAAAGGGTTGGAACCCTTGGAGTATAAATGATACTGTTGTCATATCTGTCAGTGAAGAACACATTACGACATCGAGAACAAGGCATGAATTATGAATGAATGAACAAGGTATTACAATATGAACGGAGTACATAAAATAACGTGCAGTTGCAATAACACGTACATTGGGCAAACTGGGAGGAGACTGAAAACGCGACTCATTCAGACTAAACAAACGGCACTCTTAACTTCGCCAACCACTTGAATAATCACTGCCTAATATATCCGACAGTATGAAACTTCTAAACAGACAAACAAAAGGACGAAAATTGGAAATACTAGAGAACATGGAGATTTACAAACAACAGACATTCAACGGAGACATTTCAACGAACAGCTCAGACACGATATTCAGACCAATACAACTACTTAAACGGAATAACAAACAGAAGACGCCAACTGACGGTCATACGCATGAGTATCAACAGACGAATAGATCCAGATTCTATTTAATTATGTAAGATCAGCTTTGATTCATACCAACAATTGCACAAACATCAAGTTAAACCTGTATTTTCACACTAGCTAACTACACCAGACCAACACATAAACAAATACTAGAAACTTAAAATAGAACATTCTAAATATCTCCATTAATGACGGATTGAAACATTTTATAAGACCAATCTTAATGAAAAGTTGCTTTCGTGAATTTTTTGCTACATACATTTTGGTCTCTCGCTCTATTTATTATTAACCGATATTCTCGCATATTTTTAGTTTTCAGCCTTTAGTCAGCCCCAAAACCTATCCATCTCACTTTATCAATAATCCTATAAATCTTAAAGTGTCTTATATACACGATGGCTAAGGAGGTCGGGGGAGGTTAACAGAGGGATAAAATCTTCAGCTTAAAATACATCCTCAATATATTATGAGTCTGGTTGAGAATGGTATATAAACAATGTCGTAGAAAATGTTATATTCACCTATTTTGAATATATGTTGTTCTGTACACGTTTTGTCAACTCGAACATTAATCGAGATATTTCCATTTTTTTAATTTTCACATGGACCGCCAGAGCTACTAAATATTTCATATCCAGCTTAAATTTGAACTCTTCTATTACATTGCTTTTCTTATAACTGGATAAATGGACAATAGATCTTGTCTTGTTGAGCATGCACATTTTGAAAACGTGCTCAATTTAGGCAGCCCCTGTGTAATATACCTTATTTGTAATAATGACCGAGGAAGGCTTAGTAGAAAATCTGCTTTATACAGATCCCGTATTGGTTAAATCTTTAAAAAAAAATGATTCTTTTGCCTGACGAAATTTGAAAAGCAAAGTAAATTAAGCAAGAGCATTAATTATACCAATTCAATAATTACATATATCTAATCCATTGCTACAATACCACATATTTAGTAATTTTAATAGTAACTTGTGATCACCATTTTCAAAATCTGATATATGATGAAATACTCTAATGCCCTTCATAATCCTTGAGATGTTATTTTCTATTTTAAACGTGATGTGTGCTGTTGCTGAGATCTTTATCGTTATTTTCTATGTTTAACCTTGGTTAAATTGAGAAAAAATGATGAAAATTAATCAATCCTTATTTGCAATGCAAATAATGCCGCTCTTGTTGCAATTTTACATAATGGGACTACAGAATACTTATAAATAGATATTTTTAATAACTCTATCTCGTTTTCTTTAATTTATAAGTTCTACCTTGACTGAAGGCATAAGTTGAAGTCTTACCGGCAAGATACGTATCACGATAAATCTAGAGAGTTCATTTGATAAATAAGGAAAAAGACCACCTGCAGTTAAAGAATGAAATTATAAATATAAAATCATATTTAGTAGTATTGGGTTTGGTCGTATGAAAATATTGCTCAAAAATTCCCTATTCGCAGTGAATGAATTCTAGTTAAATTTAAGTTAAATTTAATATTTATTTAACTTATTTTAGTTCTGTGTGTAATTTTTATTTCTGCGTGGAGTACGATCATAGGTTGCAGTTTAAGGACTATGTTTTGAAACTAAAATACATTATATTCCCTGGGGCTCAGGTTAGCCATGTGAGTTAAGGTGTTGCCCTTAATCTCACATGGTAAATCTAGAGTGGCGAGTTCGTCCTGGGCAATAGGAATTTATTTAGTGACGAACTCATTAAATAATTAGTTCCACACTGGCTAAAAAGAGTGGTAACCGCAGCTGCTGCACTCATTGACGACCATACATATGACAAAAGATTAAATTGCACATCAAGTATTTATTCAGCTGAACTACACGCTAGGCTCCTATCTCTAGAAAACCTACAAAATGTTCAAATTTGCAAAATAGTTTTATTTTCGGACTCGTTAAGTTCTTTACTCTCTTTAAAAAACATATATTCCAATCATCCTATTATAACAAACATTTTTGAACATTCATAATCATTATAATCACATAATATTGGTGTGGCTACCAGGACACCAGAATATTGGACGAAGCACTGAAGTTACATGCTCGCAAAACTATCGACAAAAAACACCAATACTAACATTAAAAAAGTAACTTCGGACGACCTACAAAACTACATTAAAACTAACATACTCCAAGAATGGCAACAGGACTTGTTATTAACAGAGAACAAACTGAGACAAATTAAAACTACAGTTAAGGCATGGAGTAATAAATTTGAAGTATTTACACGGAGAGACGAAGTAATCCTTAAGAGACTACGTATAGGTCATTCTCTCCTAACCCATGGTTACCTATTTGAAAAGAAAAGAATGCCTAACTGCAATGTGTGTAATGCTCCGCTTACAATAAAACACATACTAACAGACTGCAAAAGACGTGACCATCTAAAGATCCCTTATGACTAACACAACTTACTTACTGAAGGTAGCCCACACATTCCCACTCCAACATTTACATGACATTAACATATACTCACTAATTTAGAAGTACTACATTTTAAAATCCTTTTTAAGCCTTCTTAAATTAAATATTTTAAACTCCAGCTAAACTGTTTAACTGTATGTGTGTGTGTGTGTGTGTGTGTGTGTGTGTGATAAAAAAAATGAGAGCATATGATTGTAAATATTTTAGATATTAGAAAATTTAATCTGTTCATTTTATTCATACTAATTTTTATTTATTTGATTTTAGTCTTGTTTTTAACCATTGAAAGTATATAATTGTTTACGTAATTTTATTAGTCTTTATAGTTTTTAATTATCTAGTTTCCTTACAAGATTTTCTGTTTTTTAATTTAATGTTTTGTTTTGGTTTATTTGTTGATTTTTTTTTGTTTGTCTCTTTGGTTACATTTTGTTATTTGATTGCGTTCTGTTAATTAGTTACGTTTTGTTATTTGTCTGCGTTCTGTTATTTAGTTGAGTTTTATTATTTGATTGCATTCAGTTATTTAGTTGAGTTTTATTATTTGATTGCATTCAGTTATTTAGTTGAGTTTTATTTAGTTACGTTCTGTTATTTCGTTGCATTTTTTTTTTTTGCGTTCTGTTATTTAGTTGCCCTTTGTTAATTGTTTGCGTTCTTAGTTTGTATTGTTTAATTTTTTCTTGTTACTATTTTCAGTTTTGTATTATGTTTATATACATTACTATTTTTGTTTGTTGTTTTTTGATGAGCAATATCGCCTCGCTGCGAACGCTCCAAAATAAATAAATAATTTTTATTTGGTTTTAGTTTTAGTTTTAATTTTAACCATTGAAAGTATATAATTATTTTCGTAATTTTATTAGTCTTTTACGTTTTTAATTATCTAGTTTCTTTAAAAGATTTTTTTTGTTTTTGAATTTAATGTTTCGTTTTCGTTTTTGTTTGTTTTGTTTTATTTGTTGATTCGTGTTTTTTGTCTCTTTGGTTGCGTTTTGTTATTTGGTTGCGTTATGTTATTTGGTTGAGTTCTTTGTTTATTTTGTTCTAATTGTATTGTTTAATTTTCCTGTTACTGTTTTCATTTTTTTAATTGTTAACAATTGCTGGCCACCAAGCACTGTCAAAAGCTCCATTGATATCCAGGCTAACGTACATTTGATTTTCTGTTCAAACCACGATACAGTTTGTATGTACGTGAAGTGCTCTCTCTACCTATCTAATGTACCTTTCTGGGGAATAAATCCATATTGGAGTTCATTTATTAAGTTCTTTGTAGTTAAAAGGTGAACGAGCCCTGTGTCCAAAATTGTATCAATTATTTTTGAAAACGGAGAAAAACTAATTTTGGCCCTGAATCGAAGAGGCTGATTATGGGGTAGGCATTAAAATGACTTGTTCCCAAGATTTTGGTATTTGTTGGAGAATAAGAATATATTCTAGTAGAAAGTCGTAATGAGACTGGGTATAAGCTGTCACTATATTTTTATATATATTTTTCCCCATCCTACAGAATTTTTAATGGTTAAGGCGTTTTGGTGGTTCTAAACATTCGCAGTCCATTAGCTCTACATCGTTTGTCGTTTTTGGTGGAGTTAGTATTTTCTGTCTAATGTGTCTAAGAGTTACATCATAAACACCTGTGCATAATTGTGGGGATATTATTACAATTTTCATAGCGTTAGGCTTATCCAATCCAACGGCATATATATCAGCTTCATGCATTGGTTTTGTTGTTATTTTCACAATACTCTTTCCATGAATTGTGTATACTGTTTTTAACAGGCGATGGTATTTAAGCCTGGTTTCTTGTTTATTTATTTAACTTATTATTTATCTCTGTAGGTTTGTTTGGATATTAGAATGCTGACGAAAACACATCACTATCAACCGAATACGAATTTAATCAGGTATTGATGACAAAAATCTTATCATGACTGGTCTAACTAAGTTAACACCGTGACCAATATTCAGGTGTGCACATTCTGATACATATCGGTTATAGTAAAAGAATTTGCGGCTAGCTTATCCTTAAGTTTCCTTATACTTTAAGAATTATGAAAATGGAAAGACGTTGAAAGTAACTTGGGATTTTTATTGAATCGATTTGTCAGGAAGATTGGCTTTGGGTTCCTCGTTGGAGTGGGTGACCTTGGCAGCAACCAGTTGCTTTAAGCCAGACAGCGAGACACCCCCAGTCGATCTAGACAATAAATTGATATTATTTAGTAAAGCTAAAAGAGTTTAATAGTTTTGCAACTATTGAAAAAATGTAAACCAGAAATATTAGGCCAATGGGTTTCTTTAAAAAATTGTGATTTTATCATTAAAAATAATTGGACAGGCTTCCTGATGAGTTTTTAACAATCCACTTAGGAACTTCTTTTAGGAAATTCATTTTAAAAGAAATCAGCTATTTTTATTTCTTATTCCTGAGCTTTCTGGTGAACCTAGTAAGGTATTATTCATTTGTTAACAAATTTTAAAAAATGGGGCTAATGATTTCATCAAATATAAAGCCAATTTTCCAGGTTGAAGATGTTTTCCCTTTAAAAATAACCAAGAAGTAATAATCACCATTTGGTCTCTTTTATTAGGCGATTAATCCTCTCATCTAGACTTTTAGAAGATTTCCTTTAAGGGAAATCAGCTGTTGATGTTTATATTCATGAAGCGATTCTCGATAAATTTCCTCAAATGTCCGTCCAATTCCCGAGATGACGAAAATGTGATCCGTACAAAATTACATTTATATGTATGTAGGATGAAAACATTGTTGGCTACGCTTCCACTATAATAATTTATTGAAACGGTAACGCGCTTTCGATGCTGTGCATCATCGACAGTGCCCGAAGGTTTTCGATGCTGACCTGACGGCTCTTGGGCCTGGACAGTCCAGCCGTCAGGTCAGCATCGAAAACCTTCGGGCACTGTCGATGATGCACAGCATCGAAAGCGCGTTACCGTTTCAATAAATTATTATAGTGGAAGCGTAGCCAACAATTTTTCCATCCTACATAAATTAGAAGTGGGAGAGAGAGAAAAAACGTCCAATTCTTCACAATTTGTTTATTTCAGCGCTAAGCGCTTTCAAAGACTAATGTCTCCATCTTCATAGTTGCATGCGCTCATTGGGAAAGACAGCAAGCGAGTCGCTTGCTGTCTTTCCCAATGAGCGCATGCAACTCTGAAGATGGAGACATTAGTCTTTGAAAGCGCTTAGCGCTGAAATAAACAAATTGTGAAGAATTGGACGTTTTTTCTCTCTCTCCAAGTAAACATTCTTCACTTCCAACAAACACTGCCGTAAATTAGAAGTCACTTCCACCTGCCAGAATACCAACTCAGAATACATTTATATGCTTGTATGTGCCGCTCTAACAGTTGCAATTTTTGTATGAACGTTAACAAACTCGATATAAAAGTATTTCATTCAAAAATAAAGATCGAGCTAGAAGTTGAGAAAATCATAAATTCAAAATATCTTCGTTACTTTGAGTAGGATCGATAAAACAAATATAATAATCCAATTTTGTTGCACATTTTATTTCCTTAAATGTTGTAGTATTCATTCTCTCTCTTTCTCTCTAGAATATTACCTCCTTTTAGACTTAGCAGATTAACAATAATCCACGAAACCAAATATGGTTCTCAACGGACCTTAACTATATCAGATATTAATTACTATAAATTATTATTATTTCTATGTAAATTATACATAGTATTTTAACTTATATATTTTAGCAAATTTCCCTAAGGGAAAATTAGCTATTGAGGTTGTAATTGTACTACAGTTTTTTAATTTAAAAATTAAAAAAAAAAAATGTTCATTGATCCTACACAGGAGATGACGATTTTATATATATATATATATATATATATATATATATATATATATATATATACTAGCTCAGATACCCGGCTTCGCCCGGGGATTGATTTGAGGCTGAATGGTGATGGTTTTTTTTTTTTGGCAAGGCTTTACTTTGCACAATATTTTGACATTTATCCGTCCCAGTGTTTAGGGTTAATACCCGTTGTTGGCATTTGTTAATAATAAAATTAACACAAAAATGAATATCACAAAAGTTACTCTAAATAACAAAATAAACAACTTTTGTTATGTTCATATTTGCCGATAAACCAATAGAAAACGAAATACTGCTATTTTAAATTCAGGCCTCCCTTACAACCCCCACTCCTGCCCTTCCCTCGAAATGTTGGTATAGCTTATTATAATGAAAGCGTTAATGCTAATACACATACCGAGTTTTATTTAGTTTGGTTGAGTCTTTTGTGTCAAATTAAATTGTTCACTTCCGCTATAGGATTTAGCGTATATCTCGTTTATAAATCGGTATACAAAAAAATGTATATGACAACAGTTACTCTAAATAACAAAATAAACAACTTTTGTTATATTCTTATATGCCGAAAAACCAATAGGAAACGAAATATCGCTATTTTTAATTTCAGGCCTCCCCTTATAACCCCCACTCCTGTTCGTCTCAGAGAATTTTAATATAGCCTAAAGTCTAAGTTGGGTTAGTAGTAATATACATACCAAGTTTCAAAAAATTCGGTTCAGCCGTTTATGCGTGAAAAGATAACAAACAAACAAACAAACAAACATACACGAAAGAAACAAAATGCAGTTATGGTGTCTATGACATGTGGAACGAAAAGTTATCGTGAAAGTTCGCGAAAAAATCAATGTACAGACAGAGGTTACAATTTTATATATATATATATATATATATATATATATATATATATATATATATATATATAGAGAGAGAGAGAGAGAGAGACGGAGAGAGAGAGAGAGAGAGAGATTTATCTGTTAACGCTCTAGGGGTCGCAATTTTTGTTTCATAGTTTCCAAACTTGATATATAAGCATTTTTTGGAAAACTAAAGTACAAGTCCGTTAATGGCTGAAATCGTACCAGTGGGAGGGGGAATTTCGAAAATTCAGAATATATCCGTTATGCGTCGCATCGAAAAATATTATAGAACCAATCCTTTAAACCAGGGATGAGCAACGTGCGGCCCTTTGAACATGTTTATGCAGCCAGCCTAGCATTCCTAAAATTGAATTTATTTTTTAGACTTTCTCCACTGATTATATTGTTATAAAAATATATATATGTAAATATTTTTTTCTCTGAGACCAGCCAAAAAACGCTGATTAAAAAGGTTGCTCTCCCTGCTTTAAACTATTTGTGTTGTTTCTATACATTTTCTTGTAGCTTGAATATTAAACATTTTATTCCTTGCTTTCAGCCTTCAGTAAACCCCCATTTCAACTTTTTTTACTCAGAAATATACAATATATGCTGCGATGAGATTGCTATTTGTATTCCCACCACGTGGAAAATCTGTTTAGTTCACACCTCCCTTGCGTGACAGACTTCTTTTAGGGTAACCTAAAACACATTCTAAGAATCATGACTAAGGTCTGACTAAGTAATGCTTTGGTAAAATAAATAATGTGCTAGTTCCATCGGTATTCGGTGACGACATTACTGAGGCTGTTGGCACACCTGTTGGTAGGGCACATGTCATGCATGGCCTTATCATCATAACCATGATATCAGTATTATATTCACCCAATGATCAACTACCCGCTATATTCACCGAATAGAATCACAACAGTACACAGTATCTTTAATTTTTTTAGAAAAACCAGTTATACCCCAGTTAACCAGTCATTCCATTTGTTAAAAAATGATAAGAAACTCTAAAAGTTTCTTATATATAAATATAAAAATAAATTTATCAATGAGAAACCACGAATTTCATTATCAAATTAGAATATGGTTCCATTTTAATTAAATTATTTTATATTTGTGTTGTGTCTATATGTTCTCAAAGGTTTTTAAAAAAAAATCATCATTTTCTTTTTCTTTCGGAGATGTCATAAATGTTTTCATTGTAATTTGAATGAAGGTTTTATTACACAATAATTTAAAAGAGGTGGTATTAAGGACACAAAATATATCAGATGGATATTATGGTGGATATATAATACGTTGTGTTTTATCCTTGTATTTTGTTTAGTTTTTCTTTTTTTTTAATTCCAAGTGACCTTTTCCAAATTGAATACTTTATGAACCCTGCATCATTGAATCTGACAATTTTAAGCAAAATATATTTTGGTTTTTTTTTTTTTCATTTATGTGTTCAGTCAAGTTAAGGGTCTTAATATTCTAGCACAACAATCGTCGAGTCCCTGCGTGGGAATATGGTTAGCAATCATTATAAAAATAGAAAATCATTTCCTTTAAGGAATAAAAAATAAAGTATTTTTTTTTCAGTATATATACCAATGAAACAGTATATTAGTTAAAAAACAAAGAATATGGCAAATAATAAAAAAAACAAAACAAGATACTAGAATATGCTTCAAAACTTCCAATCCGTAGAATATATTTTTGCATAAAACCTCATCATTTTCATAAAGAGTAAAACTCTTTAAAGCACTGCCCGAATGTATTAAATCTATTAAAAAAAATTTCGTTGTTTGAAAATATACCAAAGAATTTCAAATCTGAACGGGGGTTTTGAACACATAGTGAACACTACCAAAAAAGTATGAAATAAATAAAGTATGAAATAAAAATCATATATCTTTTTCACGATAATCCGTCCGAAAAGTAATTTATGATTTGGGGAAATGTATCATTTGTAAACGTGCCACTCTTTAATAATTTAAGACTTGTAATAAAAATTAAACTGACGAATGTCAGAGAGAGTATCTTTAAATATGAGATTTTTTTTTTTATGTGTAGTTAAAGGTATTTATTTATCTTAGCTAAATAAAAATATGGAAAGAAATCAATTATAATTGACTTAATATTATAAAGCAAATCAAGAATATATTAACATATACTATTGCTTTCTAACATGATTTCAATTTTATTTTTTCAAGATCTGGAACTACACCACCTGTAGTTGGAAAAATTGTGTTCTTTCTGAAGCTCCTCTTTTTCCATTTTTGAGGTGCTGGATGGTGAAGGAATTATTATCTCAGGTAAGAAAAAACGCCTCGTTCCTTCACTATTCTTTCTCCTCTTTTTATTTTATCGTGCCCACTGAAATCTATTATGAGACTGGTCTTTCAATAATTGGCTTTCTTTTTCAGTTAGCAAAAACATCACTTAATTTGTCCCAGATCCACTTCAGGTGGAAACGAACAGTAACCGTAAATAACCCGTACCATGTGAGGACATTAATTTAACACATTTATTCTAAATTTATTGCATATAACATAATATGAAGGTTTGATTGGGAAGAATATATACTTAGATTTGAGACGAGTACATTAGGTTTCTTATTGGCGGCTTATGTCTTTTGATCGTATGATAGATCTTGAGAAAGCGTTATCCCGAACTGATGGACTGTGAGACCACGATTTTCATCTCGAAGTTAAGGACTCTGTATCAGGAAGATGTAGAAATGATCACACTTTCCTCTCACAACCGCTAGTGGAGAATGTGATTGTCGACAATGATGTGGCGTGAAGAATTTGATAGAATAGGCTGAAATTATAGAAAGTCCGCGTCGAAATGAGAAAGTACTGCAGTTATCAGCCTCCTGACATTCACGATCAATGGGGACGATAAATATCAAACCGTCGTCTGTAATATCAAGATACAATTCAAAAGTAGTTATGAAAGGTTATGTAACTTTAGACCTAAATACAAATACTAAATATTCATAGTGTTGACAAATCTTTCAAACTAAAACGTAAGAATAGCATTCCACAGACATATATCATAGCATTCCTTTTCTAAATTAAAAGGTGCCCACGCGCCAGGTGTACTCCATGATCAGCTAGTAATGAGATTTTACACTTCTAGATTTGACGCCAGTGTTTTATATATAACTTTATATATGAGCTTCTATTAAAAACATCCTTATTATTATTTTTCTAAATTTCCCCATTGCTGTTCGAGCGTGTGCTCCTCTTCAAGCTATAAAATCTAAAATATTTTATATAATGTTTACAAAAAATAATGTTTAGATCTATATATGTAGACTAGCGGACCCGACAGATCTACATATACTTGATCTGCATGATATTTCAACCGATTAGGATATTAAATTTAATAGTATTATTATGTTTGTCTAAAAACAAATAGAAATTGAAATAAGGCGAATTTTTTATTCAGATCTCTCTTATAACACCCACTCCCGTTCAAACCTAAAAAATTTAATATAGCTTATAATCATGGAAGAATTAATGCTAATTTACATATAGAGTTTTGTTAAGTTCGGTTAAATCGTTAGTGCCAAATAAAATTGTTGGCTCCCTCTTTAATTTTTTAGTGTATATCTCGTTTATACTTTGTTATACGACAAAAGTGAATATAACAAAAGTTACTCTAAATAACGAAAGAAACAACTCTTATCCTATGCATATTTGCCGAAAAACCAATAGGAAACGAAATAGCGCTATTTTTAATTTTAGTCCTCCCTTACAACTGCTCCATCTGCTGAGCTGATTTGTGAATCTCAACCATCCAGGGCGTCACCCAAACGCATACAAAAAAAAAAATCATTCAAATCGTTCCAGCCGTTTAGGAGGAGTTCAGTGACATACACACTTACAGTAGAATTATATATATAAATATAGATAGATCGAAAAAAACCTGTTAAAACGGCAAAACTTACATATCTAAGTGATGTAACTTACTCTATTATATTTACAAATCTAGACACATAGTTTTATACCTTTAAAATAAATAAATTTTTACATATAGAAGCTTTGGTTGTACAAAGTTTATATATTCAGCATTTTACATCAAAGTAGCTTACTGTCACATATTTTACAATATTCCAGACTTGAATACAATATTTCAGTATGTATTCATTATTATATAAATAAAATAAAATAAAAACTGCATTAATTATTTGGTCTATACTATATAATTATTTATTTATATGTTGTAAAAAAAAATTGCAACTAAAACCCATCTCTTTAGTTTAAAATCTAAACAAATTATTTTTAATTTTACCATTTATAATTATAATAAAGGTTAATATAATGGATAAGTATAATATAATGGATTCTTTATATTTTCTGGGGCTCAGGTTAGCCATGTGAGCTAAAGCGTTGGCCTTAATATCACACGGGAAACCTGGAGTGGCGGGTTCGATTCCTGTCTGGGAAATAGGAATTTATTTAGTGTCGGGCTCGTTAAATAAAACCCTTAGTTCCACCCTGGCTAGAAACAGGTGGTAACCTGAAGGTAACCAGTCCCAATTAGCCATAGCAGAAAAAAGTGGACGTTAATAAATAGTAATAATAATAAATTTTAATTCTTGTCTACTCCGTATTGTATGTTCAGAAAGAACTGTTTGCCATTAATACATCTCGTCTTCAAATATTTTGTAATATTAACTTGTTTAATAGATGCTATGGTTTATTTTGCTTAGGTCATGCTCATATTTATTTTAAATTCCCCCACTTCTTTACAAACATTGACACCTGTAGATTGGACAACAATGTTTACTATATGGTATATACACTGCTTTAAATAACTTGCAAAAGTCATATACTAGATGTATGTACGAAATATTCCATAGTACAACCATGATTATAACCCCCACCCCATGCTAAGTTGAGTGTAAATTAATGGCTTCAAGCTTTAAATGAAGATCTTAATAAAGATTTATCCGTATTTCAATCTTGAATCAAATCTGTATATAACATGTAAATTACACGTTAGTGGTTTCTCTCAGTGGATCAAATTTGACAAATTCAAATCAAATCGGGTTGCCTTTAGTGGAGAAACTAAAAAAGAAAAACTATAAAAATCTTTTATGTTTAAGACTTTAAGCGAGATTTTCCTTAATAAAATAGAAATGTAATTCCCCGTTGGGGGAAACGTGCCAACTAATTTGAGGTGTAAATAAACAGGTGTAAATATAAAAGCAAGGGTAGGTGGTTGTAAAAATCCCAGTATTCATAACGTGTTTAGGTGTTTCATACTGCTTTTTTCGTACCTCGCTGGAGTATATATACTGTAAAGTTTATTCCTCGCTTCCAAGGCAAAAATAGAACTTCCAAGCTGCTTTTCCAAGTGTTTGGATAATGAGAACTTATGAGTTGTTACTCCTTTTTACTTTTAGCACCCCGGCGATAATGATCCCTTTGTCGCTTTTATTTTAAAGTATACATTCGTCTCTTAGTTTATAAAACGTTTTTAATTAGTTCTACTGGATCGATTTAAAATAAATAAAAACCTTAACACGAATGACAAGGGATTCAATTAAATCATTGACATTTGATAAGACAAATAATAAAACTCCCAACTCAATCAGTAGCCACAACCTTGATACGTTAATACCAATATGGACAAGGATTAAGCTCTTGAAATATTTGTCGGTCTTATTTATGCTCCAACTTTCCATAGATCATTTTTTTAGTTATGAAAAATGATTATCAGTTTTAATTAAAAACTCTATCTAGCTGTTTTACAAAATTTCCCCTTAGGGAAATCAGCTATTGAGGTTGTACTCATAATGCAGTTTTGTTTCAACTCATTCATTGGTTACAAAAAAAAAGGAAATTTGGTATTTGTTTCATCGAAAATAAACTCAGCTAAGTATAAAACCTTGTTAGAGGAACAAAAGTTGACTTAATGACATGTCTGAAGGCACACCTGTTTTTCAGCAAGATAACGCCCCAATACATTCAACAAAAATTATTAAAGACTGGTGTACTTGCAACACAATTGACAAATTAGACTGGCCTGCTGTTTCCCCAGACCTGAAAATTACCGAAAACGTTTGGGAAATTCTTTCAAGAAAAGTGTACTCTGAGTCAAGACAGTTAGGAACAATCGACGAGTTGAAATCTGCAATTCTGGCTTCATGGAAAGAAATGCCTAATGAAACAATCAAACAATTGTACGATTCATTACCAAACCGAATTTTTGAATTAATAAATGGTGGTGGAAAGGCCACAAAATATTAAAATGAGTTTTATTACCAGGGAGCGCGTCTAACATTTTGATGGGCCTTAACTTGATTCGAAAATTTAAAAAAAATGTATATATTTTTGGCTAGAGACCCCAAATACAAGCAGGCCGCTGATTAACTTGGGGTTGATGGATTATTTTATTACTGTTTTACGAGTAATTTGCTAAGATGGGAGGGTAGGGATAACAATTTTTGAAGTGTGCCTAACATTTTGACACTGAGTGTATATATGTATGTATATATATATATATATATATATTTGTCTGTTTTAGTTTTTGTTTAAAAATTTTATGTAAAAAGAAAGATTAAGTTATTTAATGGCTGGAGGGGGGTAGAGGGGGAATTTCGAAAGTGTATGTAACCAATCTTATAAAAATTAAAATACCTGTAAATGTTATATGAATATTTTATGTATAATGAATATTAACCGAGATATTTGGATTTTTAGTTTTCATCCTTAAATAAACCACCACTACTCATGTCATATTAACAATAAGCTGCTATGCTATATCATGGACCTCTTTAAATACAAAAATTGTTCTCGACAAACCTTTATTATGCGAGATACATGCAAATTCGGACTGCAATGACTACATTAATTTAGATTTTATGTATGCTATACCTACCACCAGTTGGGGAATCTGCTTAGTTTACGCAGCCCCTGCGAGATGAATTTTTATATATAAAACTTGCATGGATTTTTGCGGCACAGCCTCTTTTCCTGAGTCATTTCAGTATTCGTCAACTTGATGAGCACACACAAAACAGCTGTGCAACACCTGTAAACCATGATTTCGAAGAAATACTAAACGAAAAAGTCCATTTTATAGAATTTGATCAGATCAATTAATCCACTGAAAAGACACGAGAACCTCTGACCAACGTCACTTGGAATTAATAAGTAAATTTCCAAACCATAATTGCTATATATGAAATCATTTTCTATACGTTTATTAGCAGACTTCCCTTCAGGGAAATTAGCTATTGAGGTCGTACTCATGACACGATTTTCGAAAAATTTCCACAAATGTTCATCGATCTTACTGAGATGACGAAAATGAGGTTTATTTGTTTTGTTTGTTTATTATTATTTAAGTCCACTCCATGCTACTATGGCTAATCGAAACGGGTTATCTAAAGGTTACCACCCATTTCTAGAATGAACGGAAATGAGGTGTTAACGCTCTTGCGGAACCAATTGTTGTCTGATAACCAAACTTGATATTTAATCGTTTTACGTAAAAATAAAGATTGAGATCGTTAATGGCAGATATCGGACTAGTGGTAGGGGGGGGGGTGTCAAAGGGGAATTTCAAAAGTTCTAAATATCTCCTTTATTATATGCCGGATCGAAAATGTATATACCAATCTTATTGACAATTAAATGTCCTAATTTTTTTAAAATTATTTATTAACGTACACTTTTTGCAACTAAGGCTAATTGGGACGGGTTATCTGCAGGTTACCACCCTTTCCAGCCATGGTGGAACTAAATTTCATGTTCTATGAATGTTATTATATATGCTGTTTCAATATCTTGATAACTTATCATTAATAGTATTTGCATTTTTAAGTTTTCTGACTTAAGCAACCCCCCACTACTGCTCGTGTCATATTGACAATAAGCTGTTATAACATGAACCTGTTTATTCTAAGGTTAAATACCAAATATGGTTTTCATTGAACTTTTACTTAGTGAGATACGTTATTTGATGATACGTGAGCAAATACGTTATTTGATGATGATTTCATCGATTAATATTATTCATTCTTTACTGGAAAATGTTTATTTTATCTCTAACATACTCGATATTTACCGTTCAGTGAAGGCTAAACATCATATTTGTTATTGAATGAAATCGGACTTCGAATGGCGGGTGTTTAGAGAAAAGAGAATACGAAAATTCATAATATCTTCATTATTATGAGTCGGATCGTAAAATGTTATTGAACCAATCTTGTTAAACTATTTATTTTCTACGATTGTTATTCAAGGCATTTTTTTTTCATAACTCTAGTATTAGGCGAGTTATTCGTACTTTCTTGTTTTCTGCCTTCAGTAAGACCATCCCTCCTTCTACTAATGGTTTTTTTGCATATAAATCGAAAGTACGTTGTGATAAGAGATCACAAGTGTTATACGGGCACTTGGGATATCTCCTTAGTTTACGCAGCCCTTGCGTGACGGACTTTTTGTTAGTCCAACAGTTTTAACACATTTCTGCAGTGAAAAATCACAATAAAATGTATTTTAAGCTTGTATTTATCAGCAGTGAGAGGCCATGTGGTGAAGCTCTAATTTTATTTCTTTGCTACCCAAACTGTTTTATTCTGTTCCAGTCTGTGCAGAAAACCAAATCATCCGTGAACAGGGAATAAATACTTCTGCTTACATTTACCCGACCATATATTACATTCAGAACGTTTGGTCTGTATAAACAAAAGGGATTTTATTGATACTAATGAAACAGAAACTAGTGTATAAAAAGCACTACTTCTGTATCATTGTTACTAATCCTTTAAAAATAACTTCGTTCATTTGTAACAATACTCCAAGTCAGTTACTTTGGTATAAAATGTCCACCACGCAGGGGCTGCGTAAACTAAGCATATTTCCCTCGTGCTGCTATGACTCGCTAGTGATCTCATCTCACCACACAATCTTTTCTTTTTTTTCCCTACCTCTGCCCCCGCTGTACCTTTGGGTTTCCCCATACCAGCGGTCTCCATTTAATAGGAGATATAAAATTTTGAATAGATAAATTAGGCCAAGTAACTTAGCCTAACTCACCGAGCACGGCTAAGCATTAAAGTGCAACATTTGGGAGATTTAGTTTAATTCCGAAAAGTCCTAGGGGAACTCGCAGCTGCGACTCCTTTGACTCTGTTCAAAGAAGTGGCAGCAAGAGCCTAACTAACTAGCCTACATACCTAAAGCCTAAATACTAACCTAAACTCACATAAAACTATACATATAATTTACAAATAAATTTAATTTTGCTTGTCTTTCAACACCTCTTGGGCAAAGTTCCTGAAGGCTGATATCTATCAGCGTCGTTTACAAACATGTCGTAGCTCTCAGGAGGCCAGTTCACATATGAGAAACCACTCATTAGCCGAATACGCTTGACGTTGAAACGCGGACATTGGAGGATCACGTGGTCAGCCGTATCCAACTCGCCTCAGGAGCACAATGGGGGGAAGTCCCAGTGACCACACAATCTCACTGGAGACCAGAAAGTATGAATTAAACTCGTCTACTTTTTACAAACGGATATAGGACAATGTCATCGCTTGTTTCAAATTTTCCGGAACACTCTGGATTTGTAAAAAGCCAAAGCGTTGGTCCTGATCATCTAAAAGTGTATCCTGACTGGATATTTGTCTAAATATCTGCTTTTTGGAATTTAGACTGTGGAAAAGAAAAGTGGTATTCTTCTTTCACATTGTAAATACAAATGCCTCCTTTATGAGTAAAACTCGTCAAAAAAACCCTTAGCTCGGAAGTATTTTGGGGCGGTAACGGGACGAGTCTCGGATTTCGACCAGAAACATATGGACATCAATGGATGGGATCAAGAGATAACCTTGAGAAACGCCTGCCATAATGAGCAGCTCAGCGAATCCTTTCACTGCCCAGACACTTGTTGACTCTCACTTGAAACTTTCAGTCTCAAAAAAATGATAACGCCACATGAGCGTGAAGAAAAACTTTCTGTTTTTTTTTGTTTTGAGATGTGTCTTGAAAAGATGTGACAGTAATAAATTAAAGGTCTCTGAATAAAAACATTGAACGTAATATTGGAATCAAGATGATGAATGATATATGAACATATCAAGAAGCCTATTTACATGACGCATATAAAGAACTACAAGCGGAAACCAATACATTTCCCCAAAATAAATGAAAACTAGTAGCTGACGTCAGGACTTATAAAATTAATAAATTGAAAACAAATACCCATTGGATAAATTTCCAAGCTTGAAGAATATAAATACCTTCAATCAGACAGTAACGAAGGTCACTACCGATAAATTAGACAATAGTTTAGTAAAATGATCTACGATTATCAACCACATTATCTAAATCATACAATAAACGATAAACGATGTATTAATTTTTATTCAGGTGTGTCGCAATTTGAGCGATTCACACTGTTTCTTATTATCAAAATAAGGTAACTGGCGTAGCTACCTTATTCTAAATATGTTTTAGGATTATCGCAATGTATGGGCTGTTGTCGTGGAGTAGTTCTGAAAGGTTGGCTCATGTCAATTATTTGACGGCCGTTTATAAGTGTTAGTTAGCTGTGTATTACACTGATTACATAAAGGTCGTTCAGTCCTGGTCATGAGGTGTCCGTGAATGGATGAATATGAGATAATAAGGGTGGTGGTTTCAAACGTTTTTTAGTGAAAGGATACTTTTCGAATTAGTGGTGGAAAACCGTAGACCGTTTTCCTCACTCCACTCTTCTAAATTATTTACGGGGTATTTTATTCGTTCTATTGCCACATTGAGTAGCCAAATCGATCGATCAAGTCATCAACAAACGGACAGTACCGAACATCATGTTCAATGAAATTATTAGTTGCAATATTAAAAATATTGGTACTTAAAACACTACCTTGTGGCACGCCATTAACCTGTATGAATGGGTTTGAGAGAGGGGTACCTTGTTTAACTCGAAATGTTCTAGTGTTAAGGAAAGACTTTATGAACATAAATATTCACTTCAGCTAGCTGGGAAAGGATTTATTTTTTCCATATTGTTTCTTCAACTTTTTCAAAGTCAAACGATACCGCTAGTACGCGTTTCTATAAATACATTTAGTATGTTCCTTTCTGAGTTTGCTATGTGATCCATGGTGAAGTAATTAGGCCTAAAAACCCAATGATATTGAGAGAGGAGTTCGTTCGATTCCAGGAACCATCCCAGAAGTTTGTTAATCATTCTTTCAAATAGCTTTGATAGGCAGTTGGTTAAAGCAATCGGCCTATAACTGGATGGAATGGACTTGTCTTGGTTGGACTTCAGGATATTCGTCAAATGGAAAATATTGTTAATAAGTTGAAGATAGCTACATTAGGGAGTTTCTTAAGGATATTGTGACGTATACTATCGTTTCCAGGCGCAGATTGTTTACACTTTTTAATATCATATTTCAATTCATGGATATTAAATAATTCATTCAATGGGTGAGAACTGCCACGTAGAGTTTTATCGGGATTTGGTCTTAATATTTTTTTGTATTGCAAGAACTTTTGGAATTTTCATTAAATATTGGTTGATAATATTAAAAAAAGTAAAAGAACAGTTGTAATTAAATAACAGACGTATTTTAATAATAGTCCGTAATATTGTAAATAAATAACCTAATGGAGGTATGATGCATAAATCTCCTTAAAGAAACCCTTGCCGATAACGTATATGAGGATGTGATAGAAGACGTGTCCGCATATTCAAAATACGCCGATAGCTCTGTAAAGAAAAGCTCGATTAAATAATTCAAATTGTTCTGTTATTGTAAAAGAAGACAAAAAATAAATCGAAATGACAAATTATTGTTTTTCTTTCTAACAGCAGCACTGATGGTTATCGAGCTATCAGTCAACATCAGGTGAAAAAAACATGCAAACTTTCTGCCAGAGAATCAATAAAGCTCTGGCAACAGCCATAAACAACAGATCCATTGCTGGAGACACACAAAGGCCATTAAGAAATAGTGGGAGACGTTATCAGCTGAGTACAGCCATAGGGTGATTCCTGCTCTAATTCATCCTTGAGAGACCGGTTTGGTTGGACGCTATGAGGAAATCAGCAACTGCCTACATGAAGCATTCCGCCATCAGCCTCCTCCCCGAATCATTGGGGGATTTCCCTCGAATCAATTATGCAGCAGCAACCAAGCTCAAATACTGGGAAAACCGAATCAGCTGACTTACTCAGTCCACACCCATATGACACACTGCAATATAAAAAGCCCGTCACGCACTGGCTGTGTAAACTAAGCAGATTTCCCACGGTCTGATATAACACACTGGTGATCTCATCTCATCACATATATTTCTATGTAAAAAACCGACGACCCCATTGACATTCAGAAGGCAAAAACTGGCAGCTAAATACTTATCCAAACTAGTTACACAGAGAAGTCACGTGACATTTCAGAGTATATTCCACCCTCTCTACTCACGACTATACGACCAAAACCCCACAACACCAAAACCTATTGGAATTAGGCTGAGTAACATAACAGACAAACTATTACAAAACTCAAACAGTCTTGATGAATTCGACCCAACTCCACCTTGGACAATTCAAGAAATATCTATAGATACAGGAATCACCAAACTCATAAACAAATCGTCCCAAGAGATCAACTATTGGAAAATAAAGGAAGCTTTCATTAATAAAATAGAAAAAATATCAACACCCAAAGATAATATACACTGATGGTTCGAAAATTACCGAGTCTTCCCTCCTGTGCCTACTACGAAGAAAATGCCTGGCAAAAAATTCAAACTCAACAAATGAACCAGCATCTATTCCGCCGAACTATTCGCAATTAAATTCGCTCTATATCACTGCATTGCAACCACTCAACTCAAGAAAAATTCCTGATTTGCACTGACTCGTTGAGTGCCCTATTGAGTATCAAAGATGTATTCACAAACAACCCAATAGTGAAAAAAACACAAAATCAAATACAAATGCTCCGAGAGCTAAAAAGGGCCGTCTACTTCATGTGGATTCCAAGCCACGTGGGAATAGATGGAAACAAAAAAGCAGATTTAGCAGCCAGAGAAGCCCATCAACTCGACCATCACCCCAACAACAATTACATCTGCAGAACCAGGCTACCAACCACTCAAAAGAAGAAATTAATAAAAACTGGCAACACATGTGGAATGAAACCCAGAACAATAAATTAAAAAAACTATTAACACCACCATCCGTCCATGGAAATATTCGACAAGAGACAACAGAAGAGATGAAATTGTATTAGGAAGACTCCGAATTGGGCACACACGACTTACGCTTGGCTATCTTATGACAAAAGATCAACCCCCAATTTGTGAGAAATGTAACACAGAACTGACTATATATCACATATTAATGGAATGCCATAAGTATACAGATATTAGAAACAAATACAATATTTCCAATAGTATAGAAGAGACCCTTGGAGATGACCCGAAAGAACTCCATAAATTGTTTAATTTTGTAAAAAACACGAGTTTATACAAAGAACAGATACAGTTAAATATAGAGTATGTTATAGAAAAAATAAATATTTTCAATTCATGTCCGCAAAATCTTAATTTATGGCGTCCTCACACTACGTATTTGCTTATATCTGACACTGTAAATATTTAATGAAAACAATATTTAGTATTTAAGCTTGCAATAAAGTGGTTTATGATATAACAGCGTATTGCTAATATGACCTAAGTCTGAGTGGGGTTTTACTGAAGACTGAAAACTAAAACATGCAAATATCTCCGATAATATTAAAGATAGAGAATAAATGTACATAACAATATCTACAGTACATATTATTTGCAATAAGAAAAGTTCTATACAATTTTTCGATTTGACGTTATATTGTGAATTTTCGAATTTTCCTACCTCTCATTGGTCGGATTTCATTCATAACGAACTCGATCTTTAGTTGTGCATAAAACATTTAAACATCGATTTTCGTTATCTCCTAGGTAGGATCGTTGGACATTTGTGGACATTTTTCGAAAATCGCGTCGTGAGCACGACCTCAATGGCTGATTTCCCCTAAGGGAAATCTGCTAAAAGTCCGTCATGCCGGAGCAGCGTGTACTAAACTGAATTCCCTTGTGCTTGACACGCTACTATAACCGCGGACATCTATTCTCCATATTTCCTGTAATAAGAAACTTTCGTGAGTAAGAGGAATTTCAAGCTAGGCATGAGATGTTGAGTGGCTCAGACGATCCTTCTGAACAAGTTGGAGAGAGGGTTTACGAACGACTGAAAACAAAAACTGTAAATATCTTGTTTAATACGATTTATTAAACAAGAAAGAACATAGTACAACAAATTGTATGACATTTAAATAGTGAATGAAATTGTATGCCCAGAAGAATAGTTGTGTAAGTTCTTTCGATCCGCCTCATAAACGGAGATATTTCGAATCCCCCCCCCCTCCCTTCTAGTCCGATTTCAGCCCTTAGTCAGCTTGATTATTTATTATATCTAAAACCCTGAAATACAGAGTTATGTAACGACCAGACAAAAAGTACGACCGCTAGTATGGTAACGTGTACATATTTGTAATAAGTCAGACAAACTGATATAATAATCTTAGACAACAGTGCTCGTGGTCAGTACTTGAATGGATATCCTTAAACCAATTCAGTTTATTATTTATTAACCTATTTTTAAAGGGAAAGTTATATACTAAAATTAAATAGCATTTAAAAAAAATATAGCTTGAACATTTATGTTTGGAAATAAGAAAATAAATTTTCATATTTCGTTTTAATGTATACAAATAAACTCTTAATCATAAAGAACCTAATCACGCATTAAACTGGTAACTTGTTAGATATTTCAGCAGAGTCCCTTTAAGGGAAATTATTTTATAGGACAGGTATATGCAATTGCACGTTTTGTCCATTATTTAACCTCCTGCTTCTCCAGATCCAATTTAGCCATTACGCAATGTAAACTAATCAGAGTTCCCACGTGTTAGTATGACTCTATGTATCTCTTCTCCCAATATATTGTTGGCTGCGATGGAAAGTATAAAGGATCTAACTACAGAAAACCCCAACAAAATTGTCGTGTTCTAACAAAGTCAGCTCTATTCCATCAATATTAAAATATAATATAAGTAAAATTCGATTTCTGAGTAAAATAATCTAATATTGAAAATGTAAATTCAATATTTCTAATGTCCTTTGGTAAAAAATACTGAAAATAATAGTTAACGACTACTCTTGATGTCCTGGACCTCTTTGGTACAGATGTCGGTGCCTGACGTTGACCTCGTTGGCGAGAGGTATACCACTGTTCCCTTGAAGGCGGTAAAACTTAATTTTTGTCTGCCCTACCAGTGGCACTCACACTGACGTCACTGTGGTCGAGAGCCGAACAGCACAGGACGGTGCGGAGACTCAAAAGATAGACACTACATTTACTTTAAAACTCCGAACTGCTCAGCAGATCCTGTTTCACTGTGATACTATAAACTGAGAGCAACTCATCAGTAATTATCGATTATCGATTATTATTGATATTCGACACAGCCGACTCAGAGGTACGAGAAGTTCCGCTAATAGTTTCTATTTCTAAATAAAATTCCGGATAGTGGGGATTTACTGAATTCTGAAAACGAAGAAGAACGAATAACTCGCTTAATATCTAACCTACAAACAAATGTATATAACAACAATCGTAGAGCACCAATAGCCTAACATGATTGATACTGTAACATTTTTCAATACAACCAATAATGACGGAGATATTTTGGATATTCAAATCCCCCCACTCTTAACCACCGAATTTTAGCCATTAGCGCCTATGAACTTTAGGCTGGAATTAAACGGATAAATATCGAGGAAAAACTACGAGAAATAAAAGACACTATTCGTGAGTGTTTGTCAAATAATCAGAACACTAGAAGTAGTCCTTGGTCATTTGAGGCATTCACGGATAACACACCAATACCTCATGACTAGGACTGTACCACCATTATGTTCACTCTGTAACACACGATTAACTATCAAACACTTACTTACAGACTGCAGACTAATTAACTGACAAGAAACTTACCCACCAACCTATCTGAACTACTACACGAGACAGCCCATACATTACAAAAGTCATGAAACACCTCAAAGATACACACATTTACAACTAGATGTAACATTAAACATTAAATAATCAAACACTAGACTGCAATAATATCCACTGGAGAAAAAAATAAATAACCGTATTTTTACCTACCTCTGTAGATTTTTAACCTTTTTTATTGGTTTTTATAAGGTGGCTTATAACAAGAAAATGTGTGAATCGCTTAAATTGCGACACGCCTAAATAAATAAATAAATTTTAATTAATTGATGAGCTCATCAAATATGCACGAATCTGAATTGAAAACTACATTAACCATAAACGAACTTGATATTTAATTTAAATATCATATAATATTTGATAAATATTAAACAAAAATTGGGACTGATAGAGCGTTACCAGACAAATATATCTGTCTACCTATTAATCCACCGATCTATCTAACTAGCGGTATATATATATATATATATATATATATATATATATATATATATATATATATATATATATAAATATATATATAATTATATATATTTATATATTATATATATTATATATAAATATATATATATATATATATATTTATATATATATAATAATTATATATTATATAAATATATAAATATATATATATAAATCTAAATATATATTAAAATTGTAACCTCTGTCTGTACATTGATTTTTTCTTTTGCGATATTTTCACCATAACATTTCGTTTTACATGACATAGACACCATAACTGCATTTTGTTTCTTTGGTGTCTGTTTGTTTGTTTGTTTGTTTATTTGTTTTGTTTGTTTGTTTGTTACCTTTTCACGCATAAACGGCTGAACCGAATTTTATGAACTTGGTATGTATATTACTACTAACCCAACTTAGACTTTAGGCTATGTTAATATTCTCTGAGACGAACAGGAGTGGGGGTTATAAGGGAAGCTAGTGATATTTCGTTTCCTATTGCATTTTCGGCAATTATGCACATAACAAAAGTTGTTTAATTTTGTTGTTTAGAGGAACTTTTGTCATAGACACTTGTGTCGTATACCTAAGTATAAAGGCGTTTTACGCTAAAAATGATAGCGGAAGTCAACTATTTTATTTGGCACAAAAGACTAAACCGAACTAAACCAAACTGAGTATGTGATTTAGCGCTAACGTCTTCATTATAATAAGCCATTCTAACATTTCTAGGGACGTGCAGGAGTGGGGGTTATAAGGGAGACCTGAAATTAAGAATAGTGATATTTCGTTTCCTATTGGGGTTTTGGCAAATATGCACATAACAAAAGTGGTTTATTTTGTTATTTAGAGAAACTTTTGTCATATACACTTTTGCCGTATACGGAAGTATAAATGAGTTATACGCTAAAAACTATAGCGGGAGTCCACAATTTTATTTGGCTCAAAAGACTCAACCGAACTAAACCAAACTCGCTATGTGAATTAATACTAACGCCTTCCTTATAATAAGCCATTCTAACATTTCTAGGAACGGCAGGGAGTGGGGGTTATAAGGGGGGCCTGAATAAAAATAGCGATATTTCGTTTCCTATTGCTTTATTGGCAAATATGCACATAACATAAGTTGTTTATTTTGTTATTTAGAGTAACGTTTGTTTTATGCACTATCGTCGTATACGAAGTATAAAGGCGTTATACGCTAAAAATTATAGTGGGAGTCAAACTTTTATTTGGCACGAAAAGACTCAACCGAACTAAATAAAACGCTCAGTATGTGTATTAACTCTAACGCCTTCCTTATAATAAGCCATACTAACATTTCTAGGGACGGGCAAGAGTGGGGGTTATAAGGGAGGCCTGAAATTAATAATAATGATGATTTCCCTATTACGGTTTTCGGCAAATATGCACATAACAAAAGTTGTTTATTTTGTTATTAGAGAAATTCGCTCAACGCTTATTTTCAATATGAACTACCAGGTACCTCACCTGAAAAAATTAATTCAAATGTATGTCAATATTCAAATCTATGCATAATGCACAGGAGACGGGAAATATGACAAAATGCAGGACAGTGAAGTCTTACATAAAAAAATAATTTTATTATTAACTAATGCTAACAACGGGTATTTACCCTAAACACTGGAACGGGTAAATGTCAAAATATTCTGCAAAGTAAAGCCTTGCCAAAAATATACCATCACCATTCAGCCTCAAATGAATTCCCGAGCGAAGCCGGGTATCTGAGCTAGTATATATATATATATATATATATATATATATATATATTATAAAAATTGTTAACCTCTGTCTGTACATTGATTTTTATTTCAAAATTTCACGATACTTTTTCGTTTCACATGTCATAGACACCTTAACTTCATTATGTTTCTTTCGTGTATGTTTGTTTGTTTGGACAACCTTTTCACGCATAAACGGCTGAACAGGAGGCGGGGGGGGGGGGGGGGGTTATAAGGGAAGCCTGACATTAAAAATAGGGATATTTCGTTTCATATTGGTTTTCGGCAAATATGAATATAACAAAAGTTGTTTATTATTTTATTTATATTAACTTTTGTGATATACACTTTCGTCGTATTCCGAAGTAAAAATGTGTTATACGCTAAAAATTATAGCGAGTGAGCATATTATTTGGCACAAAAGACTCAACCGAACTAAATAAAACTCGGTATTATCGCTAACGCCTTCGTTATAATAAGCCATACCAACATTTCTAGGGGTTGCCAGGAGTGGGGGTTATAAGGGAGGCCTGAAATTAAAAATAGCAATATTTTGTTTTCTATTGGTTTTTCCACAAATACGAACATGACAATAGTTGTTCATTTTGTTATTTAGAATAACTTTTGATATATTCACTTTTGTCGTATCACCAAGAATAAACGAGATATACACTAAAACTAAAGCAGGAGCCAACTATTTTATTGGCACTAAAGGTTGAACCGAACTTAACAAAACTCGGTATGTGAATTAGTATTAATTCTTCCATGATCTAAGCTATATTAAAATTTTTAGGTTCAAACGGGAGTGGGGGTTATAAAGGAGGCCTGAAATAAAAATGCATGATATTTCATTTTCTATTTGTTTTTCGACAAACGTGCGCATAACAAAAGTTGTTTACTTTGTTATTTAGAGTAGCTTTTGTTTTATACATTTTTTGGAACAATGTATGAAGCAAGTAATTTGCGTAGAAATATTGATATGCTCAACAATTCTTTCCAATATGAACTACCAGCTACCTCACCAGGAAAAATTAATTCAAATCTATGTTAATATTTTGTCTTTAATAATTAAAATCTTTGCATAATGCACAGGAGATGGGAAATATGACAATATGGAGGACAGTGAAGTCTTACATAAAAAATTAATATTATTAACTTAAACACCTGGTAGTTTCTCTGAAGAGTAATCAGCTGATGGGGAGGGAGAGAGCAAGCTAGTTGCGGTATACAAAATAGACTGTTGTAAATCACTAGCCCACCTCTCACCAATTGACCTACACACTATATTTACATTACACACTCACATTCCTGAGCTGGCCGTTTCATATTACGACCTGTGTTAAGGCTCATTGACTTTTAGCAGATTTCCCTTAATCGGTACCGCTCTAGCGGTCGCAATTTTTGTTCGATCGTTACCAAACTCGATATTTAGTCGTTTAGTGTAAAAAAAAGATCAAGTTCCATAACGGCTGAAATCGGACCAGGGGGAGGGGGGGGGGGGTTAGAAGGAGAGAATTTTGAAAATTCGAAATATCTCCGTTACTTTAAGTCGGATTTAAAAAGTGTATAGAATAAATCTTATTGCAAATTAAATGTATAGTACTATAAATATTGTCATAAATATTTATTCTCTATCTTAAATATTAACCGAGATATTAACCTCGGGGCTCGGGTTGGCTGTGCGGGTTAGGGCGGTGGTCCTAATCTCCCATGGCAGACCTAGAGTGGCGGGTTCGAATCCCGCTCTGGGCAGTAGAAATTTACTTAATGACGGCCTCATTAAATAAACTCCTTACTCCCACCCTGGCTAGAAAAGGATGGTAACCTGTAGATAACCCGTCCCGATTAGCCTAGTTGCATAAAGAGGACGTAAAAAAAAAAAAGAAAACTTTTTCCAGTAAATCCCCACTTCTACTAGCGTTACATAAACAATACTTTGTTTTATTATAAACCACATTATTCGAAGCCTAAATACCAAATATTGTTTTCATTGAACTTTTACTTTGTGAGATATATGCAAATACGTTCTGTTGACGCCCCCGCCTTCTTTTGTTTTTGAATTACAAAAATTTGAGCGATTGAGATAAAACTGAATCTGATTCATTACAAATTATAGCACTAGCTTTAAAAAATCAGAGTTATATTCAAATATATTTCATTAATTGTTTGTCTTTCCGGTCTATATATTCAGTGCTACGAGGCTGGCTGGCCTGTTTGTTTACAACTCAGCCGCTTTCCGTTGTAGAGATTATTAACTTGTATTGTAAATTTCCTGAGCATTCACGGTAGTGTTACCTGTATGCATATTTATCTATTGTAAACCTTCGCGTGGGAAATCTGCTTAGTTTACGCAGCCCCTGCGTGAAGGACTTTTTTTAACCTGTATTTCGTTCAAATTTCCCGGTAAACATCTACCAGTACCCAAAACCTAGCAAGCAGAGTTCATTTACATCGGGAAACTGCTAATTTCATTACTCATGAAAACAATCTGTGAATGAATAGAAATCACTCCTTTTGATCCACTTCCTTTCTTTATTGATTCCCGTCAAAAACATGATTCCTTAAGGGAAATCTGCTAAAGCTCATTCCAGAGCATTGGTTAACGAGATTAGTACATCAAGTTCATCACTCCCTATGTAAAACGTCTGATGATTCCAACGCTCCATCTTAATACAAAGTGTCATTGAGCCCACCTTAGAAATTGGAGGCAAGGAGAAATTCTTATGAAATAAGAGTTACATTTGTCCTCACCAATTGGCAGTTGCGAAACTACAGCGGAAGACGTAATTGAAACTGCCACCACCACTGAATACAAAGCGTATTTCATTCAACAGACGTTTATGTCATATTTATTTTTAATGTCCGGAAAAGGACTTGAAAATAGTTTCTAAATAAATGTTTAAGAATTTCAATATGTATAAATAATATAACTGATTTAAAAAAATAATTATATTAAATAGACCCAATTAATAAATGTTTAGGCTTATGGGTACCAAGTTATTACTTAAAATGAGTTAAAGCGTTGGCTTTAATCTCACATGGTAAACCTAGAGTGGCGAGTTCGATTCCCACCTGGGTAACAGGAATTTATTTATAGACGGAATTCATTAAATAAAATCCTTAGCCCCGCCCTGGCTAGAAATCGTCCGTCACGCAGAGGCTGCATAAACTAAGCAGATTTCCCATGTGAAGTTATACAGTAGAGAAATCTCCATACGAGAGCCCTACAGTTACGGCCGAACTAGCTTTTGGCGGGAAACTCACTCGTCCGTTACAATTAATAAAAATGCAAATATCTCGGTTATTATTCAAGATAGAGAACAAATGTATGAAACAATATTTATAGTAAATTTAATTTGCAATAAGATTGGTTCTATACAATATTTTGATCCGACGTATGGTAACGGATATATTTCGAATTTTCAAAAATCCCCCCTTCCGATTTCAGCCATTAACGAACTTGATCTGTCTTTTTGCATAAAACGTTTAAATATCGAGTTTGGTAACGATCAAACAAAAATTGCGACCGCTAGAGCGTTAACAGACAAATATATGTATATAATTTTGAACGGACCTCATTTTTGCCATCTCCTGGGTAGGATCGATGAACATTTGAAGAAATTTTTCGAAAATCGCGTCATGAGTACGACCTCAATAGCTGATTTCCCTTCAGGGAAATCTGCTAAAAGGGTGGTAAACTGTAGATAACCCGTCCCAATTAGCCTTTGTTGCAAAAAGTGGATGTCAATATAAATAAATAATAAAATGAAGATTTTTAAAGTTGATTAATGAAAGATATTCAGTATTCTTGAATAAGGAATAAATACCTATTCCATTTAAAACTTGCTATTAAACTAACCAGTAAATTAATTTATTAAATATTCCTTTCGCAAAAGCTAGACTTCCATATTGTATCATCAATTTATCACTCCGAAAATTCTAAAACATGGGTTTATTTCATCCTGGAATAATTTAATTTATGTATTTACTAGTTATTAACATTCTTTTTAATGGGAACGTTATGTATAAAAATTAAATTACATTTAAAAAGAACTACAACTTGAACATTTTTGTAAGGAACATATTCATTTTGAAGGCCGAAAAATAAAATATTCAAATAATCAGTTAAAATTCATGATAAATAATATATATATATATATATATATATATATATATATATATATATATATATATATATATATCATAATAATTGTAGATGACAATTAAATTTATAATAATACGGATTATATACCATTTTTTGATCCCACGCATAATAACGAAGATGTTTTGAATTTTCAAAATTCCTCCCCTCTAATTTCGATAACAGCCGTTAACGAACATGATCTTTAGTTTTACATAAAAAGCTTATATGTCTAGTTCGGTAACGATTAAACAAAAATTACGGATGTATATATATATATATATATATACATATATATATTTAGTAACTCAAGTATAATGCGTGTTATTTGTACTTTCTTGTATTCAGCCCTCAGTAACCCCCCCCCCCACTTCTGTCCATCGGTTATTTACATATAAATAGAGATTATTTTCTCTGATGACATCACAAGTGTGTTACTATATCACTTGGGAAATCTGCTTAGTTTACGCAGTTCCTTATCGTCATCTACTAAGTAGGATGGATGGACGTTTGAAAAACATTTTCGAAAATCGTGTCATGAGTACAACCTGAATTGCAGCTTTCCTGCTAAAAACTAGCTGAACTTCATTCATATTTTTAGCTTAGTCGAAGGGAGTCTGTTAGGGGAAGGCATAAATATGAATGGATTGGTTTGATTGAATTCTTCTTCGAAGTGACCTATCCTAATGGTTTTATATACGCTGTCTTGATAAATGATCTTGATATCTAACCTTCAACAGCCATGAGCAGTAGCCTATTTACATTGATTGGTTTCAGATTCACGTATCAGCTGATTAGAAGTACGTGGGAATGCAGGAATGGTGTAGAATTGCTAATGACCTCCAAGTTGTATCAGCCCTGAGAGCCGACTCTCACAGATCTGAGGATTAGATTAAGAAGCAAACATAGTTCGGAAGTATAGCTTCTTTCCTCTTCGTAAATTCATAGCAATTGCTTGATCCTTGTCTAAAATAACATTTCCAGCAGTGTCCGCTTCTCCATGGTTTGGTGGTTGCAAGGCTACCAGAAAGTACAATATTGTAGTGTTGCTATAGTGGTTATATAATTCTGGTATTTTAGCACTTCTCCCTTACCACCCCTTAAGGGAAATCACCTATTGAGGTCGTACTCATGACGCGATTTTCGAACAATTTCATCAAATGTCCATCGATTCTAGTCAGGAGATGAGGAAAATGAGGTCCATTCAAAATTGTATATATAAATATATATATATATATATATATATATATATATATATTTACGTGTGTGTGTGTGTGTGTGTGTTCCTATCTACATGCACTATGACATGAATCAAATAGCTTGGCTTCTATAAATAATTTTAGTGAGGTTGGCAAAGTGCCGATCATGCTCCTCATAAAGAAGAAAAGTGTTTTAGGACAATAATATTAGATAAAATTATATGAAAACATTGGTATCAAGTAAATGTTATGATATGTCATAATTATCTGATTGTATAATTTTTTTATGACAATGAATAATTATTTCATAGAACTATTTGAAGATAGCCAAAATGGCCGAAACTTTATAATCAACTAAATAAAATATTTAATTGGGGTGAAGAGCTGTATACTTGTTCATTTTTTATGGAAATATGCTTACGTTACGCAGCCCTTGCGTTTTACTCCATTGCCTCTGCTGATTGTGCTCTAGGGAATATATATAAATTCAAATCCTAAATCTTCACCATTTCCAGAATGTTTAGTTGGTCGTTTAGAGCCTGAGTATCATATCATATAAGAGTAACGAGAAAACTTCAAAACTCCTCAGCCCTCATTTACAACTAATTTATATTACTTCGGAATAACATCTTCGAATTCCCTCACTTTATAAAGTTTACTCAAACATGTTTGCTCTCTCTCGGGTTTTACCCGAGGCCTTCTTAGAACCGAAGCGCGAGACATTTCAATTATATTTCCTGGAATTTGACTTTCCTCTTAAACGAAACTCATTTGGCTGAAACGTATATGTATCCTGTAATGCTTAATTATGCTTAAACATTTATTTCTAAATTGGCATTATTATTATAAAGTATCGCTATCATTTAATGCTTCTTTACGCGCAGATAATTTCTATTCCATCACATAGATGCTGAAGAAAATCGTGAAGTATGATGGGAACCTGCAACAGTTCATTATTGTCTTCTAGCCGGAGCCAAATAAAGTCCGTCACCCAGAGCTGCGTTAACTAAGCAGATTTCTCACAAGCGACACTTATTTGCATTTAACTCAAAACTTAAAAGTTGAATGAGAACAATATTTGGTATTTAAGCTTCAAATAAAGTGCTTCATAGCATAATAGAATATTGTTAATATGAAATAAGTAGGAGTGGGGCTTTACGGAAGACCGAAAACTAAAAAATGCAAATATCTCAGTTAATAATCAAGATAGTGAAAAAATGTACATAACAACATTTATAAAACATTACATTTGTAATAAGATTGTTTCTATACAATTTTTCGATCCGACGCATAATAACGGAGACATTAAGAATTTTCAAAATTCTCCCCCTCTAAACCCCCACCCCCCCCTGGTCCGATTTCCGCCGTTAACGAAGTTTGGTAACGATAAGACAAAAATTGCGACCGCTAGAGCTGCAACAGACAAATATATATATATACAGTTTTGCACAGACCTCATTTTCCTCATCTCCTGGGTAGGATCGATGGACTTTTGAAGAATGATTTCGAAACTCTCATCATGAGTACGACCTCAATAGCAGATTTCCCTTAAGGGAAATCTGCTAAAACCCAGGTCTGTTTGGAAGATATTAGAAGAGCTTTGGAAGAAAATCCGCCCGTCATGCACTTGCTGCGTTAACTAAACAGATTTCCCTTCGTCCGTCACATATTTGCATTTATCTCAAAACGTAAAAGTCCAATGAGAACAATATTTGGTATGAAGGCATTAAAGAAAGTGTTTCATAATATTGTTGTAAATATGACGAATAGGAGAGGGGTTTTACTGAAGGCTGAAAATTAAATAATTTGGATTATCTTCTTTAATGTTTATGGTAGAGAAAATATGTATATAACAACATTTATAGGAAATTACATTTACAATAACATTGGTTCAATATACTTTTTCAATCCGACTTATATAAACGAATATATTTGGAATTTTCGAAATCCTCCCCTCTAAACCCCCCCCTTCCCACAGTCTGAATTTCAGCCGTTAAAAAATCTGTTTCTTTTTACATAAAACGCTTGTATATCGAGTTTAGTAACTAAACAAAAAGTGTAGTAGTTAAACAAAAATTGCGAACGCTAGAACAGTAACAGACATATATATATATATATAATTTTGAACGGACCTCATTTTCGTCATATCCTAGGTTGGATCGATGGGCATTTGAGGAAATGTTTCCAAAATCGCGCCATGAGTACAATCACAATAGCTGATTTCCTATAAGGGAAATCTGCTAAAAGCCACATCTGTTTGGAATATATTAAAAGACGTCAGAGAAGAGTGACCATCGGAATAAAATCCAGCTAATAAATTTATACGGGGCATGTGATAACGATTGAGTTGTAGAATTAGGAATTTTGGAACATTATAACCCAGCAGTCTGCCAAAAAAAAAATACTTTCTTCATCAAACACTTGCTACTCAAATGAGCTTATTTTGACCTAGGCATTTAATTAATCTGCAGACTGTAAAGAGAATTTTAAAAGAATGATTGAATTTTCAAACGCAATAAAAGAATGCATCTATTATAATTCATTAAAACTCTACAAGAAAGATAATAAATTATATGCATAAATGGACTGCCTTCACTGGCACTAACTTGTTATGGACCAACTAAAAGTTGCTTAGTTGACAACACGTGTCAACACAAATAAACTTTTGAATACACTTTTGAATAATCTTGTAGATGTCACACAATATGTCAGACTACGCACAATATTAATTTAAAAAAATTAAAATACTGTAGAACATAATTTTTCCAGCTACTAAACAGTAATTATTGTTTGGTTATAAATATGGCTTAGTGACCTTAAAATCTTTGGAATTAAATTGAATTCTACAAGCCTCCATACTTTGTCAGGTATTCTAATCGCACCAGAAATAGAGGGAGGGGCTCAAAATTTCAAATATTTCCTTTGTTGTGAGTCGGATAGATAAATTTTACAGGACTAATCTTGTTGAACTATTGATGTTCTTCAATTGTTGCTCCATACATTTATTCGATAACTCATAATTAAAAGAGTTATTCGTATTTACTTATTTTCAGCCTTATGACGTGAGTCATACCAGCAGGTAGGAAATCTGGTTAGTTTACGTAGCCCCTGCATGTCGGACGTTTTTTTAAATTCCGTTGCGTCGACCTTTCTTGATGGAAACTGAAGGGATGTATAGTTAATATCAAGTACATGACGCTGGCATTTGTTGAGGTTCTCTCTGAGTTTCCATCTGCTATTATTGAGTCTGGCAATGACCCTAATAGTATGATCATTATGCCATTTAGCTGCAAAATGGAAACATGCTGGCACGTTTTTCTTTTCCTCAGTTTTCTTGCATAATTTCTCATTTGGCTTTTAGTCTTTACGAGGAACGAGTCAGATTGGCTCAACTGTCGCAGTCTATGTATTTTTATAAAAATTGGCGAAAGTTCTACATGTTTTACATAATATTCAGTAGCAGTTTCCCAAATATGTATTCATAATTATATGAGGGGTGATATATGGAAATGCTTAAAATGATAATTTCAAAAGCATCATTTCTATAAACTCACCTAGACGCCTCCTCTCAAATAAGAAAACCCGTAATTAATGACTGGAATAATTTATGGTATAACACTGACAGTAAACTTAGAGAAATCAAATCAAACACGTTTAACTGAACTTCAAGTAATAGACACGCTAGAAGAGAAGAAATTGTACTTGCACGGCTACGCACAGGGCACATTAGACTAACACATTCATATCTAATGGGCAGGGAAGATGAACCTATATGTCGCTACTGCAACAGAACGCTGACTGTAAAACACATGCTAACTGACTGCACACAAGTGAAAACGTACCCATGGCCCAAAAATTTATGCGAACTACTAGCCGGTAGTAGCCAATTTATAGATGATGTTTTTAAGTATTTAAGAAATAATGGATTATTTGATGAAACATAAAAGCCATTATTTAAGTTATATATAGCACGTAGAAAAGTTTTATCTCCTTCCAGTTTAACTATTTATAGTTTTTCATTTATTTTTGTGTTTTTCCCCTCATGTTGTAAATATACTAAAAATTTATACTTAGTTTTGTCCATTCTATTTATTTTGTTATTATTATTATTATTTATTAACGTCCACATTTTGCAACTAAGGCTAACCGGGACGGGTTATCTACAGGTTACCACCCTTTTCTAGCCAGGGCGGGGCTAAGGATTTTATTTAATGAATTTCGTCACTAAATAAATTCCCTTGCCCAGGCGGGAATCGAACTCGCCACTCTAGGATTACCATGTGCGATTAAAGGCAACGCTTTAACTCGCATGGCTAACCTGCGTAAAACTTGTAAAATTTGTAAAACTTAGCTTTGTAAAAATGTTAATATTTATTTAATTTTGTAAAACTATATTCTAACATGTTAAAAGATGAACCGCCATTGTAGCAGCATGGTTCTATTTATTTTGTACATATGTACAATTCAGCTTTGTAAAAATTTTATTATTTATTTAATTTTGTAAAATTATATTCTAACATGTTTAAAGATGAATCGCCATTGTAGCGACAACTGAAATAAATAATAATATATAAACTCACCAACATCATGTCAGTAGGCCAAAACAGAAGATGCTTTCGACATTCTCTACAACCTATCGGCGAATCATTACCTCTTGCAGGATACGGCCTACTGAGAGATGGCTTTCTAACGATTCTGCCCCTTAGTGGAATTGTCTCCATTTCCCTGATGTATTTCTTATTGGATAGTCAATAGATAACTGTACGTTTCATTGTCCCCAATATCTCTCTCGATACCATTGAACTAAGAACACCCCGTTCACGAGAACAACTATATGTCATAGTGTGAGTGAATACAATAACAATATATGAAACAAGAGAATGGTAATAAGAATATGACAATAATAATAAATTCGTCATTCGAAGTATTACAGTCCACTTTTGAACATGTACGTTACTTCCATGCCAACTTAACAGCAACTAAGAGAAAAATTTTAAGATACTGAACACTTAAAAAGGAACAGCTCTAAGTAATAAAGATTTTCAGCTATATAAAACATTGGAAAAGGTGTGTGAAAGTTAAGTGTAATGCAGATGAAATATATTAAAATATATATAATTAAAAATTAAAGCTTTCAACGACACAGGCAAATAGTTTAGATTGGAATCAGTAAAAAAATGGCCACCATTCAAATCAGCCATTTATGATAAATGATCAAATAAATTCCAAATCCTATACAATACAAATATTCTAATATACAATAATGTACCTACTACTTAAAAGCTAAATCATTAATATAAATTCACACTTTCATTTTCACTAAAATTTCTTTAAATTTTTAATTTATGCACTTATTTCTTAACAAGAAACTACAGCTCAACATGAGTCTGACCATTTATACGTGATTTTAATTCCCATTTCCATTCCAGCTCCGCCACTTTGTAAGCAATACAAAGAACGTCAGATAGTATTTCTGATCCGTTTCTGTGTTTAACCTTAGTGAGCGCCTGATACAAACGAACCGAGGACTTTAAAGTGGGAATAGCTTCATATCATCAAATCAAATGAGTAGGAATAAGGGTTTGCGAAAATCACATCTTCAGGAATCTCTTAGGTAAATCATAATATATATTTATTATATTAGTATATTACTATATGTACATACAAACATGTGTGTGTGTGTGTGTGTGTGTGTGTGTGTGTGTGAAGATGTTGTTGACCTTCTTTTTTTACATAATTTATACTTTTGCAGGCCATTTTAGTTCAAAGAAATCATTGATATTCAACTTCAATGTAATATACATAGATTCTTTATTGTTTTGGTGTGCCAACAGTGGGCCCTGTCGATGAAGCACTGCGTCGAAAGCGCTAGTCGCTATAATAAATCATTATTCTGGAAGTTTGGCCGTCTTTACCCAATCTGCAATATAATTCACATCCACCGCCAAACCCAACTTAGAATTACAAATGGATGCCGTCAAAAATATACTAGAGATAAGGTAATCGCGGTGTTATATCAAGATGTATCTAGGACCCCCTTATAGCGATGGTTCATGTCCCGAATTATAAGTAGTCTCCAAGGTTGATCATCCAGGATTCTCATGTCTCAAGAAAAGTCAGAGAAACAGACACATTTCTAATCCAGACAACAAATATTTACAGCTATATGAGTAATTGGAGTAATTTTCTGAACACGTTAATAATAGAAGTCAAACGAATAAGAAAAATTCTAGTTAATTATATAGGAGGCCTACGAATGATCTCATATAATGCACTTTTTGTAGGCCATATCCATTGCATAATAGATAACCTCCTAAAGGTGTTCTAAAGAAACTTTTATTATTCATATGATGTTCTTTTATCTTGCCCATGAGAGGTTTTTAGTATATACACCAAATAATTTGGTGGTGTCTAGGAAAGACTATTATTCTCCTTTACGGTTTTTTTTTTTTTTGGGAGTCTACATTTAAAATACAATCAAAATCGAGGGAAAAACCCACCCGAAGTTTTTTTCCTCAGAGAAGGAAATATTCTTCAAATTCAAAGGGATAACTGAGAAAAATCATGTAGAAATTAGGAAAACATTATTTTCACAATTGGCTTATTATTCTTATTTGATAACGTCCAATTTGTGCTGCTAATTGGAACGGATTTTCTCCTGGTTACCACCACATTTTAGCCACGATGGGATTAAGGATTTCACTTAGTGAGTCCGTCACCAAATAATTTCATATGCTCTAGTTTCCCCCAAAAAAGGCATTAATATTATATATTTAATATTATCTTTAGTGTTGACTAAAACGGTTAAATGTCGAGTATTGTATAGATCAAATAAATATTTTCTAGTTAAGAACTTAAAAACTTTAAAGTTAGTCTTGTCGCCACAATACTAATTTGCAGGCACCATCACACTACGCATTATGCACTTTGGGAGTTCCAGTGTAACGCATTGAAGAATACATATGCCATTTCGTTTTAAATATTTTTTTTTTATTTCAGAATCCATTCTTTTTCCCATAGAATTTTTTCAAAAATAATTTGGTTGGCTACAACTTATATGTCGCGGCATTTTTCAATAAAACGTTCCGTTTCTGAAATAAATATTTGTGCTTTTATGGCTAAAGCATGCGTCAAATCGAAAAATTTACCGATATAAAATCGTTTTAGAATTTGATTTTCTACAACAATCCGTCATAAAAAATATTACATTCCATTGGAAATTCCATGGTTGTGGTCGCTGGACAAGTACTGGAGAAGGTTACGAGGTTGAATATTTACTGAAAAGTTTCTTCAAGGGTCACAATTATGGCACACTAAGTCTCAGCCTTTTATTAATACAATTTGATATTTTAACGGGGTGGCACAGGAACTTGGGACACCCTGTATGTGTGTATATATATATATATATATATAAATTCATAGATGTAATTAACCAAGTGATAAGTTCACTAGAGAAAAGACAAGACTATCTTCGTGGGTTGTGCCTAACCATCGTTAGTCAAAGACCATAAATTTGTTACTGATATTTCCCTACACAAAATAAATACAGGCTTGCCGAATATGTCAACATTGTATAAGTTTATGATGAGGCTGATAGTTGCCACGAAGGTTAAACCGTAGGTTTTAAAGCTCTTAGTAAACTGTGAATCAAGTGTTCCATTCCAATAAAAAGGCGGGAATATATTTTTGGCGATGAACATGACAAATACACACATTATTGCTAGCCATTAAGGGTGGTGACAACATACAGATAATCCTACCCAACAGCTTACCTGATTAGATACGGTGCTTAAATAGTCACAATGCTTGTAATAATATTGACAAATTGATGGTACAGCAATGTTTCGCCATTTCAAAAAACTTCTTTATTGAACAGCTACATCGTTCAATCCGTTTAATGAGCAAGTAAAAAGGAATATTTCCATAATGAAAACATTTCTTTTATTCACGTTTAAATGCTTACTTTATAGTGAATGTTGCATGTTGCTGACATAAATAACTGAATGTCATAAACTCATATTTATTTTTAGCTGATGGTGAGGGTGATGAATCAGGTTAATCAGAAACACTTTTTTGTGGCTCCTCACAATTTATTTCTTAAAAACGCTTAGCGCTTTCGGGAATCAAATTCCCATCCTCAGAGCTACAAACAATAAAACACCATAATTAAGGAGTCTAAAAACTATTTTTTTAAATTTTTGCATAATTGGTCATATAACAAATCAGTCAATAACACTATAAAATTTATAACAATAACACATATATTTAAAAACATAGTTATAATTAAAATATAATAAATTAATAATGTCTTATTTACTATTTAATCATTAAAATTACATAAGCCAAATTACCGTCAGAGCGTAGGGCGTGCCTATAGAGTTGCTACCGGGCTAAACCCTGCCGATGCACTAAGACCGAGGGGATAGGTCCAAGCCGCTAGGGAGGGGGCAGAGACAAGTCTGGACATGAGAGATGCATTTGTGTCTGTCTGTACATTTACATTTACTTTATTTCTGGCATTCTCCAGTTTTATCTCAATACCCTCAACTATGATCATCAAATAACCTCTTACATCGCTGTGAATTAATTTTATCTGGTGGTCCCCAGCTTGGTGATTCTGCTCCTTAGAGTGGGAATAAAACTCGGAGCCTGCTCTCTTGTGTTCTTTATCCCTGATACGTAACTTCTTCTCTGTCCTCCCTACGTAGCTGGCCTCACACATCCCACATTTCAGCAGGTACCCCTGATCTGTCTCCCAGAGGAGTAGCATCCGTGATTTTAGATACAAAATTCTGCAGTGATGCCCCCTTTCTGTAGGCTGTTCTAATGCCTTGCCTGTTTAGTTTTCTACCCAGGATCACTGATAGAGATAGCTGACCTAAATATGGCAATATTCCCCAGGATTTAGCCTCTTCCCCACCACCCCTAAAAGTCTCTCAGCAATTGTTTACAAACTCTCCTGTCATATATCTTCCTTATAAATTCCCGACTGTGGTCATTCCGTTCTCCTAAGTGGTATATATAGCTTAATTCTTTCTGATAGTTTTCTTCGTCCATTGGAACAGATAGGAGTCTGTCAATGTGATAGATGAATAGGGTTTCTTTTACTCTGGGGTGTTGGAAAGACATTGTGTTTATACTTATGTCAGTGCATGTGGATTTTCTATAAATAGAAAATGTAATCCCCTCTCCGCTCTTATAAATATTTAGATCTAGGAAGGTTATTTCCCCTGTGTCCTCTTGGTCCATAGTAAATTTTATGTTCGGATGTAAGTACCTGTGCATCCCTTGCAAATCCTCAGTCCTCAGTCGAGTTGTGTATTTTTGAGGGTTCGACTGAGGATTTGTAAGGGATGCACAACTACTTAAAAGAGCAACATTCGAACATAAAATTTACTATGGACCAAGAGGATGTAGGGGAAATAACCTTCCTAGATCTAAACATTTACAGTCCGTCACGCAGGGGCTGCGTAAACTAAGCAGATTTCCCTCGGGAAGTTTAGTAATAGATAGATATACATATATACTGCTAACACAATGACACCGTGAATAAATACAAACGGAAATAAATGTTTCATCCAATTTCAATAACCTGCCGACAGGAAGCGTTAGGTTAGAAATGTAAACAAACGGGCCGGGCCGCCTCACAACGGAAAGAAAAACAATTAATGAAATATATCAGAATATAACATATTATTTTATTGAGAACTATTTACTATATCTAGTACTATAATTAATAATGAGTCAGAATAATTGTTATCTCAATCAATAAAATTTTAGTAGTCCACAACTTTAAAATGGGGGGGGGGGGGTCACCAGGGCATATTAGCATGTATCTCGTATAATAAATGTCTCTTGAATACAATTTTTGGTATTTAAACTTCCAATAATGTGATTTATTATGTAGCAGAGTATTGTTTACGTAACATGAGTAGAAGTGGAGGTTTGCTAAACCTGAAAAATACAACTGAAAAATGCAAATATCTCGGTTAATGTTCAAGATAGAGAATAAACGTATATGACAATATTTATAGTAAATTTAATTTGCAATAAGATTTGTTTTCTAAAAGCTTTCGATCCGATGCATCATCACGGAGGGATTTGGAATTTTCGAAAATCCCCCCCTCTAAACCCCCCCTCCCTCAGGCCCGATTTCAGCCATTAACGAACTTGATCTGTCTTTTTACATAAAACGGTTAAATATCGAGTTTAGTAACGATTAAACAAAAATTGCGACCGCTAGAGCGTTAACAGACAAATATATATATATATATATATATATATATATATATATATATATATATATATATATATATACAGTTTTGAACGGACTTCATTTTCGTCATCTACTAGGTAGGATCGATGGACATTTGAAGAAAAATTTCGAAAATTCCGTCATGAGTACAACCTCAATAGCTGATTTCCCTCAAGGGAAATCTGCTAATAAGAGCGGAGAGGGGGTTAAATTTTCGAAAATAAAGATATTTTCACCGGTTATGACTTTGTCTTGTCAATGTGCGATAATTCTGAATCCACTTGGCAAAACGAAACTGCGTTAAAACACTCATTTTACAAAATAAAAAACACTTCAATCAGATGTGCCTAAAACTCATATCTATTAATACAAACACCACTTATAGCTTTCTTTCTTGGTGAGAATATGATTTTACCTGGGCCCGTCATATATGTCAATGACTCAATTGAGATAAAGGCGAACGTTGAGGCACCTCTGAAGCAATTTCGATTGTACACACGATTACCGTTACGTAAAGCATGCCTGTTATCGGTATAAAACAAATTTACCCTAATGGGTATTTGTCATGGTACAATAACTGATAAAAAGAGAAGGACTTGACCCATAAAAGCTGTTGACTTTTACGGGTGGGCCTTAGGAGAATCATCTTACTGATTGATATGGAGCTACATGGTAAATGGAACGACTTAAAACTTTCCACTGAAAAATCAAAGTATATACTTTTTACTAAAAAATGTCCGTCACCCAGGGGCTGCGTATGCTAAGCAGATTTCCCTCTTGAAGTTTAGTAATATATAAATCTACATACTGGTAACACAACACCATCGTGAATAAACAAACGGTAATAAGAAATCGTTTGAAATGTAAACAAACAGGGCTGCCAGGCTCACACCGGAAAGAAAAACAATTACTGAAATATATCACATATTCATAACATATTAATTTTATTGAGAACTATTTACTATGTTTAGTACTGTAATTTATAATGAGTCATAATAATTGTTATATCAATCAATCAAATTTTAGTTGTCTAAGACCGGGGAGGGGGGGGGGGTCACCAGAACATATTTGCATGTATCTTGTATAATAAAGGTCTCTAGAATATAATATTTGGCATTTCAGCTTCGAAGGATGTGGTTTATTATATAACAGAGTATTGTTGATGTAAATGAGTAGAAGTAGGGGTTTGTTGAAGGGGGTTGAAAACTGATAAATGCAAATATCTCGGTTACTATTCAAGATAGACGATAAATGTATATAACAATATGTATAGTAAATTTAATTTACAATAAGATTGGTTCTATACAATTTTCTGATCAGACGTGTAGCAACGGGGATATTTCGACTTTTCGATAATCACCCCCTTAATAGCTGATTTCCCTTAAGGGAAATCTGCTAAAAATACGTACCCCCTTACTAAATATTTTTTAGGAAAATAGCCTTTAAAGTAGGTAACATTAATTACATTTTTAGGTACTACTTTTGATTGTAAATTAACTTGGGCGCCCCATATTAAAGGACTCTATAAGAAATCGAATAAAACAATGAACTTTTTGAGTTCTTGGACCTGGGGTGCTGATAGAAGTCTGATGCTAACATTCTATAGAACTTTCACGCGCTCTATGCTGGATTATGAGTTTATATCATATTCGTCTGTCAAACCCACAACATTAAAAGTCCGTCACGCAGGGGCTGCGTAAACTAAGCAGATTTCCCACGTGAAGTTTTACAATAAAGAAATCTGCCTAATAACAACTGTAGTAGTAAGAAACCTCTAAACCTAAAACATTATTTAGGGCGTAATAGCCCAGTAGTTTCTAGCCCCAAAAAACAGTTAACCTAACCTCTAAACCTATTCACGAGGGACGAATAGTTATGGAAATGGCCACCAGAGCTCTCGGCGGAAAGTCCGAACATGCAGATTACAAATGCAAATATCTCGGTTAATATTCAAGATAGAGAATAAATGCATATAACAATATTTATAGTAAATTTAATTTTCAATAAGATTGGTTCTATACAATTTTTCGATCCGATGCATAATAACGGAGATATTTGGAATTTTCGAGAATCCCCCCTCTAAACCCCCCCTCCCACTGGTACGATTTCAGCCGTTAACGAACTTGATCTTCCTTTTTACATAAAACGATTAAATACCGAGTTTGGTGACGATTAAACAAAAATTGCGACCGCTAGAGTGTTAACAGACAAATATATATATATATATGTCTATATATATATATATATATATATATATATATATATATATATATATATATAGATAGATATATATATATATAGTTTTGAACGGACCTCATTTTCGTCATCTCCTGGGTAGGATCGATGGACATTTGAAGAAATTTTTCGAAAATTCCGTCATGAGTACGACCTCAATAGCTGATTTCCCTTAAGGGAAATCTGCTAAAACGTCCGTCACGCAGGGGCTAAGTTAACTAAGCAGATTTCCCACGCGGGTATGGTATATGCATTTATCTCAATACGTAAAAGTTCAATGAGAAGAATATTTGATATTTAGGCTTCAAATAAAGTGTTTCATAGTGTAACAGCTTATTGTTAATATGGCATTAGTAGGAGTGGGGGTTTACTGATGGCCGAAAACTAAAAAATGCAAATATCTCCGTTAATATTAAAGATAGTGAAAGAACGTACATAACAACATTTATAGAACAATACATGTGCAATAAGGTTGTTTCTATACAAATTTTCGATCCAACACATAATAACGGAGATATAAAGAATGTTCGAAATTCCACCCTCTAAACCCCCCGTCCCCTGCCCAATTTCAGCCATTAACAAACTTGAACTTTATTTTTTTGCAAAAAACGTTTAAATATCAAGTTTGGAGACGATCAAACAAACGACGATGGGCATTTGAGGAAATGTTTTGAAAATTGCGTAATTTTCCCTTAAGGGAAATCTGCTAAAATCATAAACACAATACATCATACAGAGGCATTTAAATCCACGCCTGTTTTGAGCTTATGTGCCCCGAATCTGGTGAACCGCCCTTAAAATATAGAAGACAACTTCTAATATCAAAATTTGTTTTAAAAAGTATTTCATCAAACAGTCTTTATTACATTAATAACCTACTTTTTGAGGCATACCAGAGAAATCCTAAAGCACAGAAATTTCTAATAACCAGATACCAAGAAACATTTACTGACATACCTGAAATTCATATTTCAAACTGCAGACATAATGACTTCCCCCCTTGGACACTCAGTAATAAACTTAATATAAATATTTCCCTTTCTAAATACTCTAAAAAAGGACCGGCTTTCGACTAACATATATAAAAAAGAATTCCACGCATACACATTCCACAGAGAGAGTCATATTTTGTATACACAGACGCATCTAAAACAGACTATGGGACTGGAATTGTTACAGTTACAGGAGCCAATACTGTACATACATGGCTACACTATAATATACACGGCAGAATTACGGGCTTTACTCTAAGGACTAACGAACGTCACAACTACTCAAATAGACATAGACATTTGTACAGACTTATTAAATTCAATAAAGTCACTCGAAGGCACATATTTCAATCCTCTTATTATTGAAATTTTTAATAATATCCATAGACTAAAAAAAAAACACATTACTATAATCCAGTATGGTATTTCTAGGCATGATCATTCCAGAATTTTCACTCACTTTTCCTCTGGCATTGCTACAGTAATTCAGCACAACATAATTGCTTAATCCATAACATTAGCCGTAAATATATCAAAGTTATTAATGTAATATGCCGACTCTGTAGAAATTCTTGAAAAGATAATAAAGATCCCGATTAAAAATGAAGGCTGCTATCTCTATTGATATCAGCCCCTTGTTATCTAGAAAGAATAGAACAGATGTTAGCAGGGAACAAAATGTCAGCTGCTCCAAACCTCGTCACTTAACTCGATGGGACTGATTCAATCAGACACAGTTAAAAGAGCGTCACAAAAACGATTCCATAAAATAATGTTACTGATTAGGACCATGGAAAATAAACTGGGAGCAGTGATACCATTCAGGATTTTATTACATTTCTTATTGTACTTTGTTCCAATTTTGTTACATTCTGCTTGTTAAAAGTTCCTTTTATTCTTTTATTTTTAGCAGATTTCCCTTAAAGGAAATCAGCTATTGACGTCGTACTCATGACGTGATTTTCGAAAAATCTCTTCAAATGTCCATCGATCCTACCCAGGAGATGATGAAAATGAGGTCCGTTCAAAATTATATATATATATATATATATATATATATATATATATATATATATATATATATATATATATATATACTTGTCTGTTGACGCTCTAGCGGTCGCAATTTTTGTTTGCTCGTTTCCAAACTCGGTATGAAATTACATTCCAAACTCGGTATTACATAAACGTTTTATGTAAAAAGAGAGAAAGAAAGAAGTTCGTTAATAGCTGAAATCGGACAAGTGGGAGGGGGATTATCGAAAAGTCGAAATATCTCCGTTACTACACGTCGGATCAAAAACTTGTATAGAACCAATCTTATTGTAAATTACATTTTCTATAAATATTATTATATACATTTATCCTCTATCTTGAATAGTAACCGAGATATTTGCATTTTTCAGTTTTCAACCCCCATCAGCAAACCCCAACTTCTACATATGTTACAAAAACAATACTCTGTTATGTAATAAACCACATTATTCGAAGCTTAAAGACCATACATTGCTTTCAAGAGACCTTTATTATACGAGATAAATGCAAATATGTTATCGTGACCCGCCCCCCTTCTTAAGTACATGAACTACTAAAATTTGATTGATCAAGATAAAAATTATTCTGATCCATTATAAATTACAGTACTAGATGTAGTAAATAGTTATCAATAAAATTAATATATTCTATTCTGATATATTTCCCTAATTATTTTTCTTTCGTGTGAGAAGCTGGCACACCTGTTGGTTTACGATTCAGGTCCTTCCCGTCTGAAGGTTCCATATTATCGTTTGTACGGGTATTTATTCACTTGATGTTGACGGTGCTATTGTGTTACTAGTATGTAGATTTATCTATTTTTAAACATCACGAGGGAAATCTGCTTAGTTTAAGCAGTCCCTGCGTGACGGACTTTTTAGTAAGCGTCCTCAATTTTGTAACATATAAATAAAACATTCACTTAAAGCTAAAATGTGATGCACTCTATTACTAGATATATTTTATACTTAAATATTCTTGAATTCTTGCCAGAAGGAAAAAGTATATTTAAAATGGTGCACAACTTTTTGAAATTTGAAACACGAACAAAATATAATATGGTAAAGCCATAATCTTTTTGCTAGATGAGGTAGTTCCAACCTCTACGTAAAGAGTTTATGATTTTAACCTTTCAAGATCATAAATTCATTAAACATACATCCACTTCAGGACCATATATCCTTTGGTATTTAATTGATTATCGAGAAGGCATTAAAATATAAACTTCAACGACTACACGACGGAACTCACACAACGGAAAGGTGCGAATTCAAATGGTAATCTCACACACACACACACACACACACACATATATATATATATATATATATATATATATATATATATATATATATATATATATATATAGTTTTGAATGGACCTCATTTACGTCACCTAGGTAGAATCGATGGACATTTGAGGAAGTTTTTCGAAAATCGAGTCATCAGTACGACCTCAATAGCTGATTTCCCTCGGGCGAAATCTGTTAATAAGACGGCATTTGATAATCATAATAATTAGACTCACATTTTCTTCCATGCATCAATGCAGCAAAATAAATAATTTAGTTCAGGAATTGTTGGAAATTGCTACCGCAGTTCAGTCAGTAAAACAATATTTCTATTGAACAACGAGAAACACAATTAAAAATTTATCCAGAGGAGATATGAATTTAAAAAATATGTTTTATCTCCATTAAGCCATTATCAGCTGGATTTATTAAACCTTTAACCTCTAATGGAATGCTATCAACGTTATACAGTCTCTTGGCAGGCTTCCAACATGGCTTCTCTGGGATTAGTACAAGTTACGGGAGAGATTTCCTTCTAAAAATCAATTTATTCTCTTGTATAATGCTATAAACGCAATTCAGGTTGTATAATGTACAAATTACTTATGAACTGCGATAAAAATCTTTGAAGTTTATATTAACGTATTAAGGGGAAAAAAGTTTATATATAGATATATATATATATATATATATATATATATATATATATATATATTTATATATATATATATATATATACATTTAAAATATAATGTACATATAAAAAAAAGTTCATGACTTCATGTTGTAAGTTCATTTATATTAATCTGTAGGTTCCTGTTATGCAGAATAGTAATCCAAGCCTTGCCGTAGTGTCCGAATATTTAAACTTTCAATTAATAAAAAAAAATTAAAAAGTAAGTGACCATTGAACTGGACTTTATAATGATATATATTCATAAAATACGTTGTATTTTCAGACTAAGTATAATTGGCTAAAGCATGAATGAAATCCCTAAGAGGGGGTTATAATTCCCCATCCACCATTTAGTTTTTTAATAAATAAATTAAGTAATTATTTACGAAAATTTATAGCAATTTTATTTATTTTCCCAGAAATGTGAGTTGTAAAATTATTCTGATTGTTTAATTTTTAGATATCATTTAAAGAAAACATCAATGAATTTGCACAACGTGCGGGAGTAGGAGAAGTAGGAAGGCCTCAGTTGCTTCTGCTATTTATTTAGTTCACGTGATTTGACGATATTGAAATTTCATTTACTATTACGTATGTAATGTGTACGCTTTGGTTTTCAAGTGGGTATTCTAGAGATGGATCAGATTTTGTAGAAGTAATTTCGTAGCACAGCTAACGTTGTTGGGCTTGTTTCCTGTTTGAGGAAAATATTTTTACTTCTGTCTACGAATGTATCTCGTATAAATCAAAAAGTTCGCCACGCTGGGGCGGAGTAAAGTAAGCAGATTTCCCACTTGCGGCTATAACCCCCTTTTGATCTCTATTTATATTTTAGATTTCTAAGTAAAAATCCGACGAGTAGAAGTGGGGATTTACTGAAGGCTGAGCAAGAAAGTACGAATAACTTGCTTAATATTAGAGCTACGAACAAATGTATCAACCATCAATTGTAGAGCAACAATAGTTTAATAAGATTGGCTCTGTAACATTTTTCGATACTACTCACAATAACAGAGATATTATGAATTTTCGAACACCCCTCCTCCTATTTCCGGCTCGATTTCAGCCGACGATGCCCTTAAGTGTTGAATTAACCGATTAAATATCAAGCATATAATAATAAAATTTTCGAGTTCAGAACGTAAAATATTTAATGATGACGTCATCTCACAACATATTTTCAGGTACCTCCCACAGTAAAAGTTCAACGAAGACTTCGTATTAAGCTTCCAATAAAGTGGTTCATGGTGTAACAGCTTATTGCTAATATCCCATGAGTAGGATTGAAGGTTTTCTAAAGGCAGAAACAAAACAAAAATCAACTATATGGTTTAATATTCGTAATAGAGAATATCCGTACTTAACAACATTGATGGACAAGTATATTTTGAATAAGATTGGTTCTGTACGATTTTTCGATCTAACATATAACAACGGGGATATTTTGAATTTTTAAAAATTCCCCCGCCATCTAAACCTCCCTCCCCCAGTCCAATTTCAGCCGTTAACGAATCCGATGTTTTATAATAAATATATTTTCCAACTCAGATTCGTCATCTACTAGGTAGGGTCGATTTAAAGGTACGTGACAGAGTTACGGAGGCAAAGCATAAGCTCTGTTAAGTAAGAGTGCACAGAAAGCATAATGTGAAGGCCAACAATAAATGACAATTATTATTCAGCAGGTGCCTCTGCTGATGACTGAGCCGTATTGAATGGAAATCGGTATTTGTACAATATAGATATACCGACATTATACTTTAATATTAAAATTGTTAAGAAATAACTTGTTCGGGGGGGGGCGTGAAATAAACGATAACTATAATTTTAAAATTAGGAACCTCCTTTTTTCGGCTAATAGGTACAACATTTCATTTTAAGATATATATATATATATATATATATATATATATATATATATATATAGATATATATATATAGTGGTGTTCTTACCAGAATGTATAATTATCTATTACAAAACTTCTTAAATTTGCTTAGTTTACACAACCCCTGTTTTGATGATTACAGTAATTCAGAATCTCGAAAGTTTATTTACTTTTCCAGCACATCCCACTGTTATTCTTTTTTAAACGTTTTTCTTTTATATTTAAAAATAGTTATTTAATTTCCTGCTGGGGTCCCATCTAAAGGAATATTTGCCAGGCAGATCTCATGGGAAACTTGTTTTCATTAGCTCCAGGTTTCTGAATTCCTGAATGAATATCTGCTATTTCTAAGTTCCTGGCTTTCTGCCACATTGGTGTTAGTAAAACGTGTTTATTATGTACGTAGCCATTCTGACCGAACAGGTTACTAACGTCATCTGAGAAAGAGTGATAATTAGATAGTTTGACTTCGAACAATGAACCCAGGACCTGTAGGCCAGAGCGGAATACAAATTTTCTAGGAGGCAGTTCAAAAAAATAAAAAGATTAAAAGAAAAATGAATACCGAAGGTTTTTTCAATTTTTCTCCAACCCGATCCCCCAGCAACTAGGATAGCATTAAAATGAATGGGATTTCTTCAATTACAAAGAAAAATGTTTTACTCATTTATAATAATTTATTTATTGTAATCCTCTATGGTCAATTCAGATTAGGCAAACAATAGCAGACCCATTTTTAGACATAGTTATGTTTATTGCATTGATAGCTAATTGAGCTAAGGAACTGGAAAATTCATTTCAAAAATTAACTCTCTTCATCACAAAGTGCCTCGTGACACTTGAATGCACAGAAATGTACCCTTCGTGTAGATTTTAAAATAGTGTTACTTCAAGTTATCAAATATCACAGATTATTTGTTAATTCGGATGTGCGACTTTTGCCGATCAGAAAGCAACTGCAGAAGATTCATTATTGAATTATCGATGGTTGAGAATGATCACAAGGATACTTCTATTGAATGCGTTCTGTGATGGCGTCATCATTTAAGATTTTACTTTCTTAGCTCGAAAATGGTTATTTCACCTATGCCATACTCGATATATAACTATTTTATTCAACACTAATTATCATATCAGTTCCATAGAAACCGGACGAGGAATAAGGGGGGATTCGAAAATTCAAAATATCTTCGTTATTAAGAGTAGTATTGAAAAAGTAATAAGAACCTATCTTGTTTTACGCATTTTTAGAAGCTCAAATTTTAAGCGAGTTTTTCTTACCTTCTTGTTTTCAGCCTTCAGTAAACCTCCTCTTCTACATAGAAATGTAAAATATTTGTTGAGATGAGATAAATAGTGTGTCATACCCACAAGTGGGGAATCTGCTTTGTTTACGCAGCCCCTGCGTGACAGATTTTCTATTTCAATGGAGACTGTCCCCCTCTACACATCAGCTTTTACTTTGTTGGGGGGGGGGGGTTGTTCTCAAGTCCCTTTTGGCATTCTGAGGTCTGTTTTATCAATAGTGCCTAAAATTATAACTTTTTTGGACTAAACGGAATGAAAATATTCAAAATGACATGCTATTTTCATATTGAATAATTTAGCAGACTTCCCTCAAGAGAAATCAGATATTGCGGCTCATGATTAATAATATAATTTCAATAAATAGTGCCCGCAATTTGGGTCTAATCGTTTTAAGTAAAAAGAAGATCAAATTCGTTAATGGCGGAAATCCGTCCAGTGGGAGGGGGGGGAGGGTTTAGAGGTGAAGATTTTCGAAAATTCTTAATATCTCCGTTATTATGCGTTGGATCGAAAAATTGTATAGAACTAATCTTATTGAAAATGTAATGCTCTATAAATGTTGTAATGTATGTATTTTCACTATCTTCATTATTAACCAAGATATTTGCATTTTATAGTTTTCGGCCTTCAGAAAACTCCCCCGCCTCCTACTCATGTCATATCAACAATAAGCTGCTATACTATGAAGCACATTCAATAAAATCAAATACGTGGAAAATGCTAACTACTATATACTAAATAATATGTTGAGTACCAAAAACGTGGCACACATGGGAAAGCTGCTTGGTTTACACGCCCATGGGTGACGGACTTTTTCAATATTGAAATATTTTAGAATAGTGCGTGACTAGTAAACGTTTAGATTCTCCTGCGCTCTCCTAGAATATTTCAACTTTACTATTGGTTTTATACATACATTATTCTATATTTTCAAATAGTTTATTTATAGATTATTACATCCTTTGAGAGAGACTCCACAATAACAAAAGAAAAAAACATATCTGTAAATTAAAGTGAAGGGACTGGGCAATAATTGAAACATTGAAAAAAAAAAACCAGTTAGTAATAATGTAATTAGCATCAATTAAATTCTTGAATCCTTGTTGGTGGAGATATTGAAGATAACCCCGTATCAATTAGTAGCGTAAAGTGGATGCTCATTAAAAAAAGAAAGAAACAAATAATTGAATCATTAATTATTTGGAGGACATATTTTGATAACCTTCAAAATGCGATAAATAACACAACTCCCATCTATGACTAATGCACTGTTTTTCCTTGATAAACATTTTTCCGCATATTCATAGCTATTTAAACAACCATTACTAAAACCGTATCATTTTCTGACAACAGAACATTTTCCTAAAGGGAAATATGCTGAAATAGAATAACCGTCATTATCGTTGTTGCTGATAGCTTCTACAATATATTTGTTCATTGGAGCATCGAAACTCCCATGGAGCAAAATAAAGTCGCTCAGCGGTTGCGTGCACTAAGCAGATTTGCTCACGAATTGAAAGGACTCACAGATTACTCTTAGATATTTGCTCATCTCATTTTTAGCAGGTTTCCCTGAAGGGAAATCAGCTACTGAGCTTGTACTCATACCGCGATTTTCGAAAACATTCCCTCAAATGTCTATCCTACCTAGGAGATAACGAAAATGAGATCCGTTCAAAATTATACATATATATATGCTTGTTGTTAGTATGATATGAACGGGAGTGAGGGTTTACTTAAGGATGAAAACTAAAAAAATCTAAATATCTCGGTTAATACTCTTAATAGAGAAAATATGTGTATAACAACATTTATAGGCAATTTAATTTGCAATAACATTGGTTAACAATTTTTTTGGTAGAGGGAAATTTTTTGAAAATCGCTCAATGAGGGCGACCTCAATAGCTGATTTCTCTTAAGGGATAATTGCTAAAATAAATGTCCTTAATCTATTAAAATAAATCATTACAGTACCAAACTTTATTAATTAATAAGGAATTTATAATATATGTACGTATTTAATCTAAAAGTATTTGCACATTTCATTTTCGTTTTTAAAAAAATTACTTTTATTTATTACTGGGTAAACCTAGAGAGGTGAGTTCGATTCCCTCCTGGGCAATAGGTATTTATTTAGTGGCGAACTCTTTAAATAAAATCCTTAGTCGCAGCCTGGCTAGAGAAGGATGGTAACCTGTAGATAACGACGAAAAGATTAGCCATAGTAGCAAAAAGTGGACGTTAATTAATAATAATATTAATATTATTTATTGGTAACTCAAAAGTGAAAGTTTATTGCGCATTTTACACCTGATATTATAGTTTTTTTACTTACTTAATTTTTTGTTGTGTTGTACATTCTTTTAATTTACGCGATGCTTCTCGCTGATAAACAGCATGCAATATGACAAAACTTATGATAGCCATAATAAATTGTCACTGATGAAATCATTCAGAGAACAATATGCTAGCAGTTTATGAAATATTTTCCTGTAGATAGCATACTTGCGCGTGCTTCTGAGCGAGCCCATCTGTTATAATAAATAATCTGTTGTCACTAACGCTTGCTCAGTACACTCCCCCGTTTCTAGAATAAAGCCTAATATTTCTTGCGAAAACTAAGCAGATTTCCCACAATCAAAAGTGAGTTGTAGTCGTCATTTGCGTATTCTATTCGCTTTGCTTTTCAAGAGACATATTTAAACAAGTGTTGAATCTTAAGCTGAATATGACCTATTTAAAGACGTAATAGCTTAGTTAATAGATATAATAGTTTAGTAACAATCGTATGTGTGCTTAAGGTCCAAAACGAAATATACAAATAATATTTTAGTATTGTTTATAATTTTAATGATAAAAAATCGAAAATCCACTAAATCATTAATATTGAGATTGTAACGGTTATAAATTGCTTTGATGATAACATTTATTGAAGAACAAGCGAAGTCTGTATAGAACAGTAGTGTATATATATATATATATATATATACACACACTCCCGTGTAATCAAATTATTGGTTTTTTTTAATTGTATTAGCTTCATTTATTTTCATTATCTCGTTAATGGTTCTATAAGGATTCTACTTGTTCCTTCCCATTCAATTTATCTTACATGCGCATTTTATTTCCACCCTGGTTTAAATCTTTACGTTTTAACTCAAATTTGAACTAAGAATAGTTATGTGGCTCTCAGAAAAAAAAAACCCATGACTATGATTCTGGATTTATTTTCATGAAAATATTAACCACAATTTTAACAAACTTATTTTGTAAGACCTATTAAAAAAAAAATGAAATTTAGGTTTCAAAAGGTAACCCTGAACCTACGCCACTGCTAGATAATATTTATGGCAGGCTTCAGGCTAAGGAGGAATGGCTGTCTAAACATTCGCAAACAGGAGCTGCATTGCATAGCAACCCACTTCTTTTCAATATTTGTTTCCATGAAATTGGGGAGTTTCAGCTAAGGGGACCAATTATTATGTCTGCAAACTGTAATTACATATTGGATGAGGCAGGCAATTGATGGCATTTTAAAAAATCGTGTAATAAGGATTTCCTCGATAGCAGAGTTTAAGGAGAAATAAACATCTCTTTCTAATGAATCGGAGATTGTATTACATTTGCCAGTCATAAATTAACTTCAAGAATCACTTCTACAAAAGTCGTTCCGTGATGACACAAGTGTTACCTGGATGTCTCTTTGAGAAGACCTGTATTGCTGCAGCTTCTGGTAAGTTGGACACCATTACAAAGTTTGCATAAGTCTTAAGCAGTGTTGGCACCTAATTGTCCTTGAAGTCGATTCAACTTTTGTTGATAAAATAATTAGTCGTTTAACTCCAAAAAAAACCCTAGAACAGGTTTGGACAACCTTTGACATGTTGTGGGCCAAACTTTAGCGTCCAAATACGTTCGCGGGCCACTTTTAAAAGTAGTGCATTTTAAAATAGTGTTCATAATTTTTAACGATCGATATGGACATGAAATTACACTACAATGTAATTATTTTACTATTTATTAAAATAACAAAATGAAATGAAAAAAATGGTACAATATTATAATTAAATCGTAAAATTTGGAATTACTACAAACAACGAAAGTTAAATAGCTCCACCGAAATCAATGAGTCACGAGCTTGAATTTGGGAATCTAATCATTCCATGTTTGAATTAATTCCATTGATACAAAGACGTAAGGAATTTTCCAAATTATCGTCAGTCAGCCTTGCACGATGTTTTGATTTATTAACTTTCATCATTGAAAAGAACTGTTCGCATTTATAAGTATTGCCAAACGCACAAATCGCTCCTCATTTGGAGTAAGTAGTATAATAGTTTTGTTTAATTGGGTTTTTCAAAATGTCTCGCGGACCGGATCAAATCTTACAGAGGGTAACAACGGCCTCGGGCCGGTTGTTGCCCACATTTAACTTAAACTGTTCTTGAGAATGCTTGAATTTGTTGATTCAAGAATGATCATACAGTGAATCATAGAATGAAAAAGTCCGTCACGCAGGGGCTGCGTAAACTAAGCAGATTTCCCACGTGAAGGTTTACAATAGATAAATATACATACAGGTAACACTACCGTAAATGCTCAGTAAATGAACAATACAAGGCTGAATTGTAAACAAGCAGGCAAGCCAACCTCGTAGTGCTGCATACATAGACCGGAAAGACAAACAATTAATGGAATATATTTGAATATAACGTATTAATTTTATTGAAAACAATTTACTAAAGCTAGTGGTGTAATTTGTAATGAATCAGAATCAGTTTTATCTCAATCACTCAAATTTTAGTAATCCAAAAACAAAAGAAGGGGGGGGGTCAACAGAACGTATTTGCATATATCTCACAAAGTAAAAGTTCATTGAAAACAATATTTGGTATTTAGGCTTCAATTAATATCTTTTATTATGTAACAGAGCATTATTTATGCAAGTAGAAGTGGGGGTTTACTGAAGGCTGAAAACTGAAAAATGTAAATATCTGGGTTAATATTCAAGATGTATATAACATAATATAGTGTATTTAATTTTCAATAAGATTGATTTTGTACACTTTTTCGATCCGACTTATAGTAACGGAGATATTACGAATTTTCAAAATTCTCCCCCTCTAAACCCCCCCTCCCCCTGGTCCGATTTCAGCCGTTAACGAACTTGATCTTTCTTTTTACATAAAACGACTAAATATTGAGTTTGGTAACGATTACACAAAAATTGCGACCGCTAGAGCGGAAACAGACAAATATATAGATATATAGATAGATTGATATATATATATATATACAGTTTTGAACGGACCTCATTTTCGTCATCTCCTAGGTAGGATCGATGGACATTTGAAGAAAAAAATCGAAAATTCCGTCATGAGTCCAACCTCAATAGCTGATTTCCCTTAAGGTCAAATAAAGCCACTCATAACGACACATTTTTAATAATAATAGTATTTAGTGCCATCATAATGAATGACAATTGTAATTTTTCACTATAATAACAAAGTTACACATTCCTATGCTATTACTCACTTAATTCTCAGGTGACTAAATTTAAATTCCTTCACGTACACAATTGTTAACTCTAGACTGAGTTTTAATTCATACAAATTGAGGGTTTAATTAAGAGGCAGACGTGACAATTAACACCTCAGCACTAATGCCTCTGACCTACATCGTGAATTACAATTCTTTTTTTTTTTGTGGAATTAAAAGGAACAATCGGGGCTAAGGTTAGCCATGTGAGTTAGGGGGATGGTCCACTTATAGCAAAACCTGGAGTCGTGGGTTCGATACCCATGTGAGTAATAAGATTTATTTAATAACGAACTCGCTAAATGAAATATCATTTTTATTATTAGACGTGTCGAAAAACTATATAAACCAATCTTATTGAAAATTTAATTTTCTACATACACATATATACATAAAATTTAAAATACATATATATGTGTGTGTGTGTAAATTATTTAATTATATATATATATTTATATATATATATATATATATATATGCCTATATATTTACGTAATTCAATCAAAACAATAACTGAGATATTTGTGTTTCTTGGTTCTCGCCTCCATTTCTCCTCAAATCACATTATTAATGGGCCAAAGCGTCTTGATTATTTTAAAATTTTATACATATACATATATATATATATATATATATATATATATATATATATATTATATTCATAGAGCTCGAGATCTGATATACGTTATGTTATATATATATATATATATATATATATATATATATATATATATATATATATATATATATATATAAAAAATTGTAACCTCTGTCTGTACATTGATTTTTTTCGCGAAATTTCACGATAACTTTTCGTTTCACATGTCATAGACACCATAACTGCATTTTGTTTCTTTGGTGTCTGTTTGTTTGTTTGTTTGTTTGTTTATTTGTTTGTTTATTTGTTTGTTTGTTTGTTTGTTTGTTACCTTTTCACGCATAAACGGCTGAACCGAATTTTATTAAACTTGGTATGTATATTACTACTAGCCCAACTTAGACTTTAGGCTATATTAACATTCTCTAAGACGAACAGGAGTGGGGGTTATAAGGGAGGCCTGAAATTAAAATTAGCGATATTTCGTTTCCTATTGGTTTTTCGGCAAATATGAACATAAAAAAAGTTGTTTATTTTGTTATTTAGAGTAACTTTTGTTATATACACTTTTTTCGTATACCGAAGTTTAAATGCGTTGTACGCTAAAAACTTTAGCAGGAGTCCACAATTTTATTTGGGACAAAAGACCCAACCGAAATAAATAAAACTCGGTATATGTATTAGCACTAACGCTTTCATTATAACAAGCCATACCAACATTTCTAGGGACGGGCAGGAGTGGGGGTTATGAGGGAAGCCAGAAATTAAAAATAGCGATATTTCGTTTCCTATTAGTTTTTCGGCAAATATGAACATAACAAAAGTTGTTTATTTTGTTATTAAGAGTAACTTTTTTATATACACTTTTTTCTTATACCGAATTATAAACGAGATATACGCTAAAACCTATAGTAGAAGTGAACAATTTTATTTGGGACAAAAGACCCAACCGAAATAAATAAAACTCGGTATGTGTATTAGTACTAACGCTTTCATTATAACAAGCTATACCAACATCTCTAGGGACGGGCAGGAGTGGGGGTTGTAAGGGAGGCCTGAATTTAAAAATAGCGGTATTTCGTTTTCTATTTATTTTTCGGCAAATATGAACATAACAAAAGTTGTTTATTTTGTTATTAAGAGTAACTTTTGTTATATACACTTTTTTCTTATACCGAATTATAAACGAGATATACACTATAAACTAAAGCGGGAGTCAACTATTTCATTAGGCACTAACGATTAAACCAAACTTAAAAACTCGGTATGTCAATTAGCATTAATTCTTCCATGATTATAAGCTATATTAAAATTTTTAGGTTAGAACGTGAGTGGGGGTTATAAGGGAGGCCAGAAATAAAAATTAGTGATATTTCATTTTCTTATTTGTTTTTTTTGACAAACAAGCAAATAACAAAAGTTTGTTTACTTTGTTATTTAGATTAACTTTTGTTTTATACATTTCTCCAGGAACAATGTGTGGAGCAAGTAATTTGCGTAGAAATATTGATATGCTCAACAATTCATTCTAATTTGAACTATGAGGTACCTCACCTGGAAAAATTAATTAAAATCTATGTTAATATTTTGTCCCTATAACAAAATATGAAATATGTCAATTTGGAGGACAGTCAAGACTTACATAAAAAATTAATTTTATTATTAACAAATGCCAACAACGGATATTAGCCCTAAACACTGGGACGGGTAAATGTCAAAATATTGTGCAAAGTAAAGTTTTGCCAAAAAAATACCATAACCATTCAGCCCCATATAAATTCCCGGGCGAAGCCGGGTATCTGAGCTAGTATATATATATATATATATATATATATATATATATATATATATATATATATATATATGTTAACGCTCTACTGGTCGCAATTTTTGTTTGATCGGTACCAAACTTGATATTTGAAGATACAATTAAAGATTAAGTTCGTTAACAGTTGAAATCGAAACCTGCGGGAGGAGGGTTTAAAGGGGAAGAATTTCGAAAATTCGAAATATCTCCATTATTATACATCGAATCGTAAAATTGTATAGAACCTTTCTAATTGTATTTGCTTATTTCATTTATCCCATACTCAATATTTAACCGCTAATCGTCAATTGATGAAATCGGGCCAGAAATAGGAGGGAGGGATTTGAGGGGGAAGGGGGTTGGAATTTCAAATACCTCCTTTACTATGAATCGAATCAAAACATTTTAGCAGATTTCCCTTAAGGGAAATCAGCTATTGAGGTCGTACTCATGACGCGAATTTCGAAATATTTCTTCAAATGTCCATCGATCCTACCCAGGAGATGACGAAAATGAGGTCCGTTCAAAATTATTTATATATATATATATATATATATATATATATATATATATATATATATATATATATATATACGTTAGATATATATTTGTCTGTTAACGCTCTAGCGGTCGCAATTTTTTTTGATCGTTACGAAACTTGATATTTAATCGTTTTAAGTAAAAAGACAGATCAAGTTCGTTAATGGCTGAAATCGGACTAGAGGGAGGGGGGTTTAGAGGGGGGATTTTCGAAAAATCAAAATATCTCCGTTATTATGCATTGGATCGAAAAATTCAATCTTATTGCAAATTACATTTACTATAAATATTGTTATATACATTTATTCTCTATCTTCAATATTAACCGAGATATTTGCATTTTTATGAAGTCTGTGGTCGGGTATAGTTCGGATTAGGTCGGCCATTTCCGTCAGTACTCGCCTCAGGTGGAAGTTTCTTCTAACCTTACCTGTCGTTTCTAACCTTACCTTACCTTCGTTACTTTGTGAGTTTTATGCAAATAAGTTCGGTTCATCCGCCCTCCCCCCTCTTCTTTAGTTCTTGGACTACTAAAATTTGAGATATTAAAATATAAATTATTCTTACAATTCAGAAACCGTTTCAGTTGGGAATTTATTTTAATTAACTAAAAGATTTCTCATTACCGTTTTTATTTAATCAGGGTGGTGTTGTGTTACCAGTATGGAGATTTCTCTATTGTAAAACTTCACATGGGAAATCTGCTTAGTTTACGCAGCCCCTGCGTGACGGACTTTTACTGTACAAATCTTGTAAAATATTCATGTTCCGGAATTGTTGCTCTATACATTTATTCGTTAATCATATATTAAGAGAGTTATTTGCATTTTTTTGCTTTACTATTTTCATGTGGCCATCAAGTTTCAGAAACTCTAGGAGAGAAGAAGTAGTTCTCTCCAGACTTAGAATCGGCCACACCAAGTTAACTCATCCTTAAGGACTATGACTGACAGACCCACTTGCACAACTTGTAACATTCCCTTGACGATAAGACATATACTGACAGAATGCCGAAAACGACATCAGGACTTCCCCTACGACTTACAAGAACTTTTGACGGAAGGCAGCCCATTCATTAACAACATATTCTCATACCTACAAAAATTCAAATATACGACCAAATTTAATATACAAATGAAGTCTCTGATGTGCAACAATATTTCAAAATATATGCATGAATTGTACCATATGCATTTGTACACAAGTGTATATATACTACAGCTACCCTGAAGGAGGAAATTACGACAATCATTAGGAAAAGTACCATTTTCAGCCATTCCTATTAATCATTCACCAACTATAACATTTTTTTTTTATTATGATCGTAATAACTTGAATTTACTACTATATCCATTTATAAAATGTTTATTTATTTTACATTTGATCAGGATCAATAAAAAGGCCTTGTCCTCTACTAGTGTTTTAGCAGATTTCCCTTAAGGGAAATCAGCTATTGAGGTCGTACTCATGACGCGAGTTTTGAAAAATTTCCTCAAATGTCCATCGATCCTACCCAGGAGATGACGAAAATGAGGTCCGTTCAAAATTATATATATATATATATATATATAGATAGATAGATAGATAGATTTGTCTGTTAACGCTCTAGCGGTCGCAATTTTTGTTTGATCGTTACCAAACTTCATATTTAAGCGTTTTATGTAAAACGAAAGATCAAGTTTGTTAATGGCTGAAATCGGACCAGTGGGAGGGGGGGTTTAGAGGGGGGATTTTTGAAAATTCGAAATATCTCCGTTATTATGCGTCGGATCGAAAAATTGTATAGAATCAATCTTATTGCAAATTAAATGTACTATAAATATTGCTCTATACATTTATTCTGTATCTTGAATATTAACCGAGATATTTGCATTTGTATTGTGTCTGTGGTCGGCTATGTTCGGGACTATCCGTCGAGAGCTAGTGCGGCCGTTTCTGTAACTATTCGTCCCTCGTGAATAGGTCTAAAGATACCTTCCTACTACGGTTATTATTAGGCAGATTTCTCTATTGTAAAACTTCACGTGGGAAATCTGCTTAGTTTACTCAGCCCCTGCGTGACGGACGTTTTAAATTTATGCAAAGTGCACTTTCAGAGTCCAGAGAGAGCGCTCCATCGTCAGTACCTGATTAGAGTGTAGGCTGGACTAAAACTTCCTGGGGACTATTTTACTTTTAGCAGATTTTTTTTATTGTTTTTTGTTATTTGTTATTCTTACTTGTTGTTAGCTCTTATTACTGATATACATCAGAATATATCACATTAACATTATTACAAACTATTTGCTATTTCTAGTACTGCAATTTATAATGAATCAGAATAATTTATATTTTAATAACTGAAATTTAGTAATCCAAGACATAAAGAAGGGGGGGGGGGCATGTGAACAGAACGTATTTGCACATATTTCACAAAGTAAAAGGTTAAAAGACAAGAACAGTTAGGTTAAACGAGAGCCGAACTACAGAGACGGCCGACCTAATCCGGAAACTGAGGACAATAGCCGCAAACATACTTCATAAAATGCAAATATCTCGGTTAATATTCAAGATAGAGAATAAGTGTATAAAAATATCTATAGTAAATTAAATTGGCAATAAGATTGTTTCTATACAATTTTTCGATCCGACGTATAGTAACGGAGATATTTGGAATTTCACAAATCCCACTTCTAAACGCCCCTCCCACTGGCCCGATTTCAGCCATTAACGAACTTGATCTTTCTTTTTACATGAAGCGCTTAATATGAAGTTTGGTAACGATCAAACAAAAATTGCGACCGCTAGAGCGTTAACAGACAAATATATATATATATATATATATATATATATATATAAATATATACATATATAGATAGATAGATAGATAGATAGATATATATAATTTTGAACGGACCTCATTTTCGTCATCTCCTTGGTAGGATCGAAGGATATTTGAAGAAATTTTTCGAAATCGCGTCATGAGTACGACCTCAATAGCTGATTTCCCTTAAGGGAAGTCTGATAAAAATGTACCTCTTTGTTTTCAGTCTTCAGTAAGTTAGTAGTATAACATAATTAGCAAGTGGGAAATGTGCTTAGTTTGCGAAACCCCTGTGTGACGGTTTTTCTTACCTATCACTTCATAGAATGTTACAAATGCAAAATTCTCAGTAATGCCCCTTCTTATAGATCATTGGCTCCCATTCTCGTCATACTTCCACCGATTGGATTATAAATAACCTGAAGAGTTTGGGAAGACATAAGTGATGACGCATTTGAGTGATAGGAGAGCGGAAGGCAGGTCGTTGAAAGGCGGTCGGCACACAAAGGAAGACTCTCAAGGATGTTGACACTCGCTTTGATGGAGCTTCTACAAACGGAGGCACAGCTTCCTTTGACGCAGGGATTTGCTCATGTCTACCTAGCCATTCCTTTATTACTCCTCTCTCTCCCTTTTGATACAGAGAGTATGGCCTGGTTGTATCCATGTCAAAAGGAAATGTTATGGCGCACAGCGGGGACCAAGGTACCTCACTGGTACAGTCACAATAGTCCTTAAAGCTAGACCGAAAAGTATGAAGCACCGCTATCAGACCTTAAAAATCAGCTATTGAAGTTGTACTCAAGACGCGATTTTTGAAAAAGTGCATCAAATTTCCTTCGATATCGCCCAGTAAATGCCGAATATGAGGTCCGTTCAAAATATTTAGAAAAATAGATTTATATATATGCCTGTTAACGCTCTAGAGTTCGGAAGTTGGGTTTCATCGTTACCAAACTAGATATTTAAACGTTTTATGTAAAAGCAAAGGTCAAGTTCGCTAACTGAAATCGTATAGGTGGGGAGGTGGTTTAGAGGGGGAATGATGAAAATTCTTAATATATTCGTAATTATGCATCGGATTGAAAAATTGTAGAGAACCAATCTTATTGCAAATGTAATGTTCCATAAATAGTGCAGATTGTTTTAGCAATTTACCCTTAAGGGAAATCAGCTATTGAAGTTGTACTCAGGACACGATTTTCGATTATTTTCTTTAAAAATGTCCATCGATCCTACCTAGTATGACGAAAATGAGGTCCGTTCAACATTTTATATATATACTAGCTAAGGTACATTCCTTCACTAGGGAAATCATTTGAGACTGAATGATGATGTCAGGTAGGGGAATAATAGATTAGAAGTTTTAGTTTTAATAAGTCCCTAGCACATTCCCGACACTGTTTACAAAAATAAAACTCTAAGATCTGTCTATTTAAATTCGTGGAGATGCATTTTGTTAGCGCTTCAGGCCATTCTAAGGGCTAAAATCTGACCCGTGGAGGGGGAGGGGTTAGATGGGGAAATTTTTAATATCTCCGTTATTATGTGTTGGATCGAAAAAGCCCGTCACGCAGGGGCAGCGTAAACTAAGCAGATTTCCCACGTGAAGTTATATAATAGAGAAATTTCACGAGAACCGAGCCAGTGAAGGAAACGGCCGAACTAGCTTTTGGCGGAAAAGTAACTCTCGTCCGTTAGGCGCCCCGATTTAATAAAAATGCAAATATCTCGGTTAATATTCAAGATAGAGAAAATATGTATATGGCAATATTTATAGTAAATTTAATTTGCAATACGATTGGTTCTGTACAACTTTTCGATCGGACGTGTAGTAACGGAGATATTTCCAATTTTCGAAAATCCTCCCCTCTAAACCCCCCTCCCGCTGGACCGATTTCAGCCGTTACGAACTTGATCTTTCTTTTTACATAAAACGACTAAATATCGAGTTTGGTAACGATTAAACAAAAATTGCGACCGCTAGAGCGGTAACATTCATATATATATATACATATATATATATATATATATATATATATATATATATATATATATATACACACACACAGTTTTAAACGGACCTCATTTTCGTCATCTACTAGGTAGGATCGATGGACATTTGAAGAAAAATTTCGAAAATTCCGTCATGAGTACAACCTCAATATCTGATTTCCCTCAAGGGAAATCTGCTAAAAGTGAATAGAACCTGTCTTATTACAAATTAAATGTTCTATAAATGTCTATACGTATGTTTTTTTCACTATCTTGATAATTAACCTAGAATATTTGCATTTTTCAGTTTTCAGCAAACCCCCACTTCTACTCATGTTACATTAGCAATACTCTGTTATAAAATAAACGACGTTATTTTAAGCTTAAATACCAAATATTGTTTTCAAGAGACTTTCATTATACGAGATCCAATCAAATATGTTTTGGTGACGCCCCCCCCCCTGTCTTAAGTTCTTGGGCTACTAAAATTTGATTGATTGAGGTAAAAATTATTCTGATTTATTATAAATTACTGCACTAGGTATAGTAAATAGTTTTCAATAAAATTAATTTGTTATATTCTGATATATTTAAGTAATTGATTTTCAATGGGGTGAGAGTTTGGCAAACCTGTTTATTTACATTTCAGACGCTTCCCGACGGAAAATTATTAAAATGTACTGAATGATTTCTTATATTCGTTTCTATTTATTCACATAATATTCACGGTGGTGTGGTGTGTTACCAGTATCTTTAGTTATCTATTTTTAAACTGCGTGAAGGACTTTTTATTTCATATATAAATGCATATACGTTGTTTGATGTCGTCATCAATTTTGATTTAATTTCTTTCCTCGGAAATGTATATTTTATCTATAGCATATTCGAGATTTAACCGTTTAATACAAGACACACTAAGCAACTAAGCAGATTTCCCAAGTACTGGCATGACACACTAGTGATATCTCACCATATACTTGGCTAAAAACCAGAAAGTACGAGGCTTAATAGTTGAGTTAAGAAAAAAAATATATAACAGCAATTTTAGGGCATCAATATTTTAACAACATTGATTCTCTAACATTTTACGATTTGACTCATAATAACGGAGGTATTCTGAATTTTCGAGGCCCCCCTCTAAACCCCCCTTTATTCCTGGTGCGATTACTGTCAATAACAGATATGATTTTTAGTGTTGACTGAAACAGTCAAATATCGAGCATGGTATAGATCAACTAGGCATTTTCGAGTCATCGTACAACGAATTCGTATATATCTCCCATAATAAAGGTATCATGAAAACAATATTTGGTATGTAAGCCTAGATTAAAGAGGCTCATGTTATAACAGCTTATTGTTAATATGAGATGAGCATGAGTGTGGGTTTACAAATTGCTGAAAACTAAAAATTCCCAATATCTTGGTTAACATTCATATTAGAGAAGATATGTATAACAACATTTATAGGTAATTAAATTTACAATAAGATTGATTCTATACAATTTTTCGACCCGATGTATAATAGCGGAGATATTTCGAATTTTAAAAAATCTCCCCCTTTAACCCTCCCCCCACTGGTCCGATTTCAGCCGTTAGCTGGCTTGATCTTTCGTTTTACATAAAACGATTATATATCGAGTTTGGTAAAGATTAAACAATACGTGTTACCGCTAGAGAGGTAAAAGATAAATATTTTGAACGGACCTCATCTATTAGGTAGGACCGATGGACATTTGAAGGCATTTTTCGAAAAATGCGTCATGAGTACATCCTCAATAGCTGATTTCCATTAAGGAAAATGGGGGGATCGAACCCGCGACTCCCAAGTATACCATGTGTTTTAAGGCCAACGCCTTAGCTCACTGACTAACCTGAGCCCCATCATGATATATTACATTATGCTCCGTTAACTCCTTCATAATTCAACCCTCATTTGATTGCACCAAATGACACATTTCCTCTACTTGCTAAGAATGGGATGAATAATACAAAGAATAAAATGGCTAAATAAATAATACCCTAAGGTTCGTCTAATTTTAGCAGATCAGCTATTCAGGTCGAATTCATGAAGCAATTTTCGAACTTTTTCTTCAAATGTCTAGCGATCCTACCTAGGAGATGACGAAAATGAGATCTGTTCAAAACTATATATATAGATAGATAGATATATCTACCGCTTGTCTGTTACCGCTCTGGATGTCGCAATTATTGTTTAATCGATACCAAACTCGATATTTAGTCGTTTTATGTAAAAATAAAGATAAAGTTCGTTAACGGCTGAAATGGAACCACGTGGAGGGGGGGGGGGTAGAGGAGAGGATTTTCGAGAATTCGAAATATCTCCGTTACTATACGTCTGATCAAAAAATTGTATAAATTCAATCTTATTGAAAATTAAATGTAGTATAATTATTGTTATATACATTTATTCTCTATCTTGAATATTAACCGAGATATTGGCATTTTTCAATTTTCAGCCTTCAGCAAACCCCAACTTTTACTCATGTGACTTAAACCATACTCTGTTATATAATAAATCACATTATTTGAAGTTCAAATACCAAATATCGTATTCAAGAGATCTTTATTATACATGATACATGCATATATGTTCTGATGACCGCCCCCCCCCACTCCCAGTCATAAGGTCTTGGACTTCTAAAATTTGATTGATTGAGATAACAATTATGCTGGTTTATTATAAATTACAGTACTAGATACAGTATATAGTTCTCAATAAAATTAATATGGTTTATTCAGTTATATTTCAGTAATTGTTTTTTTCTTTTCGGTGTGATGCTGGCAGACCTATTTGTTTACTTTTCAAACGCTTCCCGTCGAGAGGGGAAAGATTTCTTATTACTGTTTGTTTTATTCGCTTATTATTCACGGTGGTGTTGTGTTACCTGAATGTAGATTTATCTATTACTAAACTTCACCAGGGAAATCTGCTTAGTTTACACAGCCCTCGCGTGACTGACTATTTTTTCACGCTTCAGAACATTCTAAAAACAATGGCTTTAAAATTGGGCACTTTGTCTGATCCGACGTAAGGAAACGGAGATATTTGGAATTTTCCCACCTCTAAACCCCCCCCCTCCCACTCCCATTAACGAACTTGATTTTTAATTTGACTTCCAAGCTTATATATCGAGTTTGGTAACGTTCAAACAAAAAGTGCGGCTGCTAAAGCGGTAACAGACGCATATATATATATATATATATATATATATATATATATATATATATATATATATATATATAGAGAGAGAGAGAGAGAGAGAGAGAGAGAGAAAGTTTTGAACAGACCACATTTTCGTCATCTCCTAGCTAGAATCGATGGACATTTGAAAATATTTTTCGAAAATCGCTTCATTAGTACAATCTGAATAGATGATTTCCTTTAAGGGAATTTGTTAAAACAGACAACTATCGCAGCTATCAGTAAGAGCAACCTGGACTGATAAATTCCGGTTTTATCTTTTGCCCTAGACAATACTCCAATCATCTGATAAATGAATTGGCAAATTGGAAAGATGAAAATCTCAATTGCGGCCAACTCTTGTAAAGGGACTATAAAGCTTCTATAACTCTCATCTTGTGATCTACAGGATGAAAGTTATTTCAGGATTTGACAAGGACCTGTTATTTGAAGAAGATTGTTGATAATAGTTGGAAGAATATTTAAAGAGTACCTGAATGGTCTCGACTAAGGATAACTACGGTTATAGAGGCGTTTAGGTTATAACTACGACTACATCAGCTTGTTGTGATCACATTGCTATGTGTTGTAAGCATGTGGCATTATGAACGGGACCACGTGACTTATCAAACTAAACAGTTTGATAAAGTCGCACTAGAAAGAGCAATTGTATGGATTCACAGATCCTATTCTATTAGCCCTGAATAGCCGTAACCCAGCCAAACTTTCTGATGACCCTTAAAAGAAAAGTCCGGCAGGGGCTGCGTAAACTAATATTTCCCATATGCTGATATGACACAGCTGCTGATCTCATCTCACCATACATTCTCTATTTCTTAAATCTGTGAGTAGAAGTGGGAGTTTATTAAAGCCTGAAATAATGTGAATAACTCGCTTAATATTTGAGCTATGAAAAAATGCTTAGAACAACTATTATAGAGCCTCGGCAGTTTGACAAGATTGATTCTATAATATTTATCGATACTACTCATAACAACGGAAATATTTTGAATTTTAGAATCCTCACCGTGATCTCCCCCTCCATTTCTCGTCCAACAGCCTCTAACTGATATGACAATTAGTGTTGAATTAAACTGTTACATGTCTAGTATGGTAAAGATCAAAGAACGTTTCAAGTTACGAACGTAAAATTTTAAATGATGACGGCATCACACTATGTATTTACAAGTAACCTCACTCAGCAATAGTTCAATGAAAACAATATTTGATATTTAAGCTTCGAATAAAATGATTCATGATATGACAACTTAACTCCAAATACCATATTATATACTCCAAATGCTGTATGTCCGCCACCCGGGGTCTGCGTAAATTAAACAGATTTCCCATGCCAGCACATGTGACACACTAGTCACCACACCATATATTCTGTATTTCTAAGCAAAAATCCGATGAGTGAAAATGGGGATTTACTGAATACAATACAATATTTATTAGGGGTTATCTATAGGTTACCGCCCTTTTTTACTGAATAAGTAAGTTACGAAAAAATGTATAGAACCGGTTATATAGAATATTTCGATCTCGCTCATATTATCAGACTTTTTTTTTTCGCCTCATAGTAACCCTATGAGAATTTATTTATTTGAATACATGTTCCATTGCCACATGGCATATTACATTTATGATTATGTTTAAATACATATAAAAAATAATAATAATAAAATAAAATATTAAAATAAGTAAGATAATTGCAAACAAAATTAATAAATGAAATGAAAAAAATAAATAAAATAAGAACAAAACAAAACAACAAAAACAAATCAATTAAAGTTAAACTCAACCGATGTTTAATTTGCGAGCCTATGTAAGGTAAATATATTGAATTATAATTCCCATTCCTCACCATCAATATTAGAATTATTCTAATGTATTTTTGCTACTTCCATATCGATAATTTTGTTATACTTTATAAGTTCTTTATTATATTTGTTAAATATAATATGAAGTGGTTCTGGCCAATTACCTCCTTTTAAAATTATGTTCATTATTAAATTTGATCTATTTTGATTAAATGTTGAACACTCATAAAGTATATGTAAAAACGTTTGTGTTGTCTGTGAGTCGCAAGTACATTTGTCATTGTCTTGAATTTTAAATCTTGTTAAATAATGTCCTGTCTGTCCATGTTCCGTTAGAAAGTGTGCATTTGTGATGGCGACTCTTAATTGTGTTGTAGTTGTGAGTTATATTTGGTATGTATTGATGTAAGCTGTAAGATTTGTTACATGTCGTCCATTCTGATGAGCAGAGCATTTTTTTTATTATAAAGAAACCGATTGATTTTGGGGTTATCCTTGAAATGAAACGCACTGAGTCTGTGCCATTTGCAATTCGCCCAATCTTGAAATGCTTTTCCCTTAGGGAAATATGTAATCTCTTCTCGTAAGCCTTTCCTATTTTTTGACAGATTTCCCTCAAAGGGAAATCAATTATTGAGGCTGAATAATGCCTTTGAAGTCAATCGATCCAAACTAGGAAATAGCATCCCGAATTTCGACAATTCAAAATAACTCCGTTATTATACGTCGGATCGAAGAATTGTTTAGAACCAATCGCATTGCAAATTTAATGTCCGATAAACATTGTTATATTCCTCTGGATTTGTGCTGGCTGGTGGAGGTCCATCATCAACGGAAGGATCAAAAAGGTCAAACACCTCCACTCTTAATACTTCTTTATTACAGGCAAAGTACTTTCGGGGCGAACCGTCCCATCATCAGTGCTCTGTGACACAACATTATACTTTCAAAAACATGTAATATATATGAATAAATAAATGTGAAAGTCAACAAAGGTAGTCGAATATTAAAAACATTTAAAAAACAAACAAAAAAGGATATAAAACGCAATGCAACACTTATGACTAAAACATTACAAATAAATAAATATTAAAAGCAATAAATAACAAAATAACAAGGAGATGGAGAGGAACTGACCTAGAGTTGGTCCCTATTGAGCCGACATCTCCGGCGAGACTGGGAGCCTACACGGGCCAGGGCAGATACTGCAGAGGACGGAACATGCCTGAGCACGCCACCCTCCCCCCTAATATTAATATTCTTATCCTCCAGCATGTCCATCCTGATCCATAACTGCTCTACTATATCCATTTTCTTCCCTTTGCCAAGGTGGTTGAGCAGCTCGAACTCAACGGCATTTGCTTCATGGCTTTCGTTTAAAATATGTTTACGTACCTCCGATGTCTTGGTGGAAAGGTGCTCTTTTAATCTGCTCCTTAGCTTCCTTCCACTTTGCCCCACATATGAGCTTCCGCAAGTCAGGCAAGCAACCCGGTACACACCAGACCTATCCAGTGGATCGACCGCATCCTTAATCCTTGGGAGCATATGTTTTAGGGAGCTTAGACTTCGATAGGCAGTACGAAGGCCAACCTTTTCCAGCATGTGTCCTATCTTCTCGGAAAATTTCCCTAGGTATGGGATGCTGAGTTGGCCCACAGGATTTCGAGTCTCTCTCTCGCCTTGTTTTAACTCATCTTGGACCATCTTTGTGAATCGGCGTTCCATGACTTTATCTACCATTCTCTCATCGTACCCGTTGGCTCTTGCGATTAGTTTTATGTACGTAAACTCGTTTTGAAAATCTTCTTCTGCCAACGGGATACTCAGGAGTCGGTTTATCAAGTACGTGATGCCTGAAGTTTTATATTGAGGATGGTGGTACGAATCAGAAGGGATCATGATGGCAGTGGCGGTAGGCTTCCTATAAATGTTATTTGGAATGCAAATATTTGGTGTCTAATCGCAACCCATACCGAAATCATATCAATTTCTGGGGGCGTTATGTTGATGACATCATCATAAGTTACTCGGGAGCGGAGAATGATATGAGGGGTCTTATGGACTACGTCAACAGTTGCCATAGGCAGTTAAAGTTTACTTTGGAGATGGAGAATGGGGGGAAGTTGAGTTTCCTAGATTTGGTTATTTCAAGGAAAGGGCCGTCTCACTCCTTCAACATTTATAGGAAGCCGAGATTAGAGATTAACCGAGATATTTTCATTTTTCAGTTTTTAGCCATCAGTAAACCCCCACTTAAACATGGTGTTACAAAAAACAATGCTCTGTTATATAATAAAAGATATTAATTGAAGCCTAAATACCAAATATTGTTTTCATTGAACGTTTACTTTGTGAGGTATATGCAAAGACGTTGTGTTGATCCCCCCCCCTTCTTTTGTTTTTGGATTACTAAAATTTGAGTGATTGAGATAAAACTGATTCTGATTTATTACAAATTACACCACTAGCTTTAGTAAATTGTTTTCAATAAAATTAATATGTTATATTCAGATATATTTCATTAATTGTTTGTCTTTCCTGTCTATCTATGCAGCGCTACGAGGTTGGCTTGCCTGTTTGTTTACAATTCAGCCTTGTACATTTACTGAGCATTCACGGTACTGTTACCTGTATGTATATTTTTATATTGTAAACCTTCGCGTGGGAAATCTGCTTAGTTTACGCAGCCCCTGCGTGACGGACTTTTTAAATACATTTTTTCTTATCTCAACATCATCAAGAGCGTAGCATGTATTTTTTTACAGCTTGACTATACCCCACTTACAATCGTCTGACTTTTACTGTAAGTAACTGAGCACACTTCAAATTCTGGTTAAATAGCCTTCTTAATACACGACAAATAGATGCTCGATTGTGAGATGAGATGAGATGACCAGCAGGTGGGAAATCTGTCTAATTTAGGTAGGCCCCTGTATGACGGACTTTTTATTTTATGTTATTTTTTTTTACATCCACTTGTAGATAGGGGTGGGTTAAATGAAGTTTATCAACCTTTTTTAGTATAGGATTTATTTAATATGAAATTTAAAATTTTTCAATTAATGAGTTTAGTGGAAAACTCATTAATTTTTGTTTTATTTAATGACTTGGCCAATAAATGAATGCATATTGTCCAGGTGGGAATTGAATCCACGACTCTTGCTTTAACAAGTTCATTAAGACAAAAACCTAAATACATACAGTTAAGCTTCTTTATTTCTTTTAAAAATCATAGGCTTCATAGCTATTGCATAGTTTATTATTGATTAACGTCCACTTTTTGATATTATGGTTAATTGGGATGGGTTAACTACAGGTTGCCATCCTTTTCTAGACAGGATGGGATTAGGATTTTATTTAATGAGTTCCTTACAAAAAAAAACAAAAAAAAAACTCCGATTGCCCATGCGGGAATCGAACTCGCCTCTCTGGGTTTACCCTGAAAGGCCGACGCTTTAACTCACATGGCGAACCATAGTCCTCCTCTTAAACGATACTAAAATATAATCCACAGTGATAATATATTTATTCATAAGATCTGTTTGCCCAAGTTTGCAGTCCTGGCAGGTGATCTGCGGACCGTTCTAGCACAATGGAAGTCAGCATTGTTTATTTAGCCTCTTTTTAATATTTTAATTTGCACACTATCTGATTCTTCATTATCTCCTCGGCCAATAATAACGTCAGAGCCAAGCCATTCTTCCCCCTCCCTTAAATTGTCAATCAAGCAAATTGATTAAAGTTCCTTACAACTTTTTCCCGAAGAGTTTCAGTATTAAATCTTTAGCCTCTTGTCCTTTACACTTCTTTAATAGAATCAGCTTTAATGTAAAGTAAAATATAAATGAATTGAGTTTATCCTGACATTATTTAGCCACCTAATTCTTTCGACCAGAACAAATTGTTCTCAATTTCAAAAGAATAACGGTGGAGGAAGAACAAAAAAAAATATATAATTTCTCCGAACATATTTGAGATACAGAATATTTCTATAGGAGCTTTTTATTCGTGCGAAGTAAAAGGAGTATTTTAATTGCGAAAAATGTTGGTTTCAGATTTCAACGGAATAACTCGTATTGGCCTTCCTTGAATCCATTTTGACTGGTTTCAGCATGGCGTATTTTGTATGTAGCTACATATTAGCTGGCATAACATAAAAATCCGTCACGCAGGGCGGCAGATTTCCCACGCAAAGGTTTACAATAGATAAATATACATACTGGTAACGCCACCGCGAATATTAAGTGAATAAATACAAAAGACAATGAGAAATCTTTCAGTTAGAAGTTACGGAAAGCGTCTGAATTGTCTGAACAAACAGGCCAGCCAACCTGAATTCTAGGTCGGAAATAAAAACCATTAATTTAATATATCTTAATATAACATATTAATTTTATTGAAAACTATTTATTAGAGGTAGTGTTGTAATTTGTAATGAATCAGAATAATTTTAATCTCATCCGAGAACAAAAAAGGGGGGGGGGTCAACAGAACGTATTTGCATATATCTCACAAAGTAAAAGTTCAATGAAAACAATATTCCATATTTAACCTTTCATGATATAACAGCTTATTATTAATATAATATGAGTAGATGTGGGGGTTTGCTGAAGGCTGAAAAGTGAAAAATGCAAATATCTCGGTTAATATTCAAGATAGAGAATAAATGTATATAACAATATTTATAGTACATTTAATTTGCTATAAGATTGATTCTATACATTTTTTTCGATCCGACGTACAGTAACGGAGATATTTCGGATTTTCAAAATTCTCCATCTCTAACCCCCCCCCCCCTCCCTCTGGTTCGATTTTAGCCATTAACGAACTTCATCTTCCTTTTTACATAAAACGATTAAATATCGAGTTTGGTAACGATCAAACAAAACTTGCGACCGCTAGAGCGTTAACAGACAAATATATACATTTTGAACGGACCTCATTTTCGTCACCTCCTGGAAAGGATCGATGGACATTTGAAGAAAGCTTTCGAAAATCGCGTCATGAGTACGACCTCAATAGTTGATTTCCCTTAAGGAAAATCTGCTAAAAAGAAGGAGCGATACAAGGAAAAGAGGTGTACCGCTGCCTGCAGCATTACATTATTCAACAGAAAAGGATAAGGAAGAATTCTACTCAAGGAAAAATGTTAGATAGTGCCTTCTTTGTTTATCCCGTATCCTCCAGTCCAATGTATGATAACCAAAAGTCGTATGAGAATGCAGACTACAAATTCAATGCGCCTACTAATTTAAACGAGAAAGAAAAGCCTGTCAACCAGGAGCTGCGTAAACTAAGCAGATTTCCCGTGTGATCGTATAACATGTTTGTGATCTCATCTCACCATATATTCAGTGTATGTAAAACCCGTTCAGTAGAAGGGGGAGGGTCTGATGAAGACAGAAAACAAGAAGTTACGAATAACTCGCTTAATACTTGAGTTACTAAAACATGTATACAACAATTCGTCGAAAACCAATAGTTTGACAAGATAGGTTCTATAGCATTTTACGATCTGACTCATAGTAACGGAAATATTTTAAAATTTCAGATTCCACCCATTAAACCTCCACTTTTCCGGGTCCGATTTCTGCCAATAATCTGATTTTTATTGTTGACTGAAACGGCTAAATGTCGAGTATGACATAGATCAAATAAATATTTTCAAAACTAGAACAAAAGATTTTAATTGAAGACGTCATCACTTAACGTATTTGCATGTATCTAGCAATGTATAATGTTATTGAAAACACACGATATTTGGTATTTAACCTTGGAATGAAGTGCTTCTTAATATGGCAGCTTATTGTTAATATGACGTGTAGGAATGGGGGTTTACTAATGGCCCAAAACTGAAGTAATATTCAATATAGAGAAGACATGTACATAACAACGTTTATGAAACATTTCATTAGCAATACGATTGATTCTATACAATTTTTCGATCCGACTCATAATAACGAAGATATTATGAATTTTCGAAATTCCTTCGTCTAAAACTCCCTCTCACTGGTCGGATTTAAACCATTAACGAACTTGATGTTTATTTTTGTTTGAAACGCTTATATATCGAGTTTGGTAACGATCAAGCAAAAAATGAGATCGCTAGAGCGTATTATTTATACATATATAATTTTGAACTCATTTTCCTCATCTCCTGGGTAGGATCAATGGGTATATGAGGAAATGTTTTCAGAAATTTCGTCATGAGTACGACCTCAATAGTTGATTTCCTTAAAGGAAAATCTGCTAATAAATACAGGCTCAAATTATGTAAATTATATTTAGATTTGAATATGATGTTTGTTGTGCCACAGAGAGCTAGAATTATAATAGAGTTTAGAATCCACGATGGATGGAACTGAGGAAGCACAGATATCACGGCAGAGGATAATGGAACCTTGTATTGTAAGTTGTGCTCAAGGCGAAACATCCCATTGTTCTATTATTTAATTTTTTTTCTGCATGCATCACGTGGAAATCATAAATCATTACTAGATATTTCCCAAGAAGAGCCTTGTAGGAATTAACCCTTTCCTGGCCAGGCATTACTCTTACATGAAATTCCATAAAGAATAGAGATCCTCCCAGCTTTAAATATCTCTTTTATTTAATAGTTATCTTCATTTCGAAATTGTAGAGCAAAATGCTAGTTCTAAAACTTCTGAAGAAAGGGATTCAATATAAATAAACTGGAAAATATTGAAATATAACGGTATGGAGAGTTAAAAAGGAATACAGATTTTATGTGGAATTTGCCTTAAAATTATGCCCTGACAGAATAAAATTACAATTTGCTAGAAATATCAGAAATAGAATTTTTAAGTGGGATCCATTTGGATGGATAGCGTATTTCTACAGAGAATTTGCAGTCCCATCAAACTAATTAAATTGAAGTTGACGAGTCTTTCAATTTTTTTTTATTCATACAAAAGCACATGTATCTCATTTGCTTATGTACACTTTTGTGTTTTTTAAACGTTTGCGATAGCCATATATTTGTCTCCATTCTTATAATTTAAGAGGTCTTAATATTTAAAAAGTATGCTAATAATAATTAGTAGCTTTATAAAAAACACTTAATGAAACCCGTCATTCAGTGTTTTTTTAAAGAAATAATTATTAAAATAAAGATATTCGATCATCATAATAAATACATTCGGTTTATCGAAATTATTTACTATATCTCTATACCTAACTTCAAGTCTTAATGTATTTTATTCGTTGTATTTAACGCCTGCTGTGGTTCTCCTTAGATATCAGAAACAAATGTAATCCAATTTAAATCGTAAAAATAAATCGATAGCCACCAAGAGTCACCCAAGAATTAACATTTCAGAGAGTTCGTTCATTTATGAAAACTGCTACGAGCGTGAAATATTCAACACGTAATTCCTAAGAACATATACGGACGTTCGCACGTGTTTCCTGCTTTTAATGTTTAATTTGAATCTCCCAACATATTGGTCAAGTTGGGTTCAATTCATTTTCACAACGGTAAAACTCCTATATTTCTACACTATACTTTACACAAAGCTAGAACAATCCATGTTAGGCTGGTTATAATTTGTAAACAAAGAGGTCTCTGCTAATCTGCAGAGAAGATAAAAATGCAATTAAGGTATGGATATTTGATGAGGCCATGACATGGTAAAGAGCGACCTCTGTGGATTGCGTGCTCCTCTTGTCAGCCTTTAAACCGAGGGCATCCGATGGGAAAAGCTCATTCTGATTGTCTAAGATGTTCTTGTCATGAACCGTATCGACCCGGACGTGGGCAAGTGGCCTACATATTCACAATTATCAAATAGGAAATCCCACCAATTGTAGCCATAAGGTTATTGTTTATAACAATTTACATACCTAAACAGTAGGAGTTTCGTGACTTCTAAAATTAATGTGTTCTAAAAACAAAATTGAAAAATTAGTACTTTATTTATTTTGAACTACGCAGTATTGGCAAAATAGCTCAATAAATAAAACAAAATTAACCAAAACTAGAATAAACTGTAAAACAAAAAAAAAACAGACATGGGAAACAAGCAAAGACGCAATACAAAGACTGGAAAACAGAATACAATGACAACAAATCTAGAATAAGGTAGGAAAATTAAAACACGATAAATAAAAAGAGTCACAGTGGACTAGAGGTAAATTCTGATTTTAATATTTAAATAACTCATTAAAGAAAATCCTTAGTCTCGCTCCGGCTAGAAAAGGGTGGTAGCCTTTATATAGCCCGTCCCAATTAGCCCTAGTAGCAAACCATTATAATATTTTAATATTATTAGATATTAACGTCCACTTTTTAGGGTGGGACTAAGAGTTTTAAGTCATGCGTTTTTGTCTGTAAATGAAATCCTATTTCCTAGAGTTAGATTCCCTGCATGGGAAACATTTATTTAGGAATTTATTTAGTGACGAACTCATTAAAAGAACCCCCTGGCTAGAAATGGGTCGTAACCTGTAGATATAAGCTGTCCCTATTAGCCAAAGTAGCAAAAAGTGAACGTTAATAAATAATAATAATATTTGAATAACTAAAAAAATACAATTAAATTAATAAGTAAAAAGAATTTCATACAGTTAAGATAATATAAAATATAAATACTATAGATACGTAAAACTTTCCATCGCAAACCCTGACATTTGCATACTCGTTTTCCCATTTAAACATAACAACAACACACACACACACGTTAGGAGATTGTAGAATTAATTTTAAAAAGAGAGGATTGGACGTTTTATTCTCCTTGTATAAATTATTCTTGACTTCCAACAACATTTCAGTGAAATACATTAAATGGTAAAAAATACATATATTTAGTTATATTAATATACGTCAATATTTTCAGGAAAGAGTATGCCTTTATTGTAAATTGTCTACTATTCCGAGGCCCCAATTGAAATATAGATGAAATTTCATTCATTCAATATAATTTTCACTTTTATTATTCATAATTTTATTTTATTTCATATTTTCTAAATGATGTTTATGTATTCATTTCCCTACCTAATATTTTCTTGTAAAATGACAAAAAAAATTCTCTTCATAAGTTTTCATTCGTGTCATAAATACAGGATCTCTCGAAGTGTGTAATTAGCCTGTCCATTTCTTCTTTCTTCTGAAGTGTGTGTGTGTGTGTGTGTGTGTGTGCGTGCGTGTGTGTGTGTGGCAAGCATTAAATCAAATGCTTTATAGGTTTTTAGTCGCAAAATGTGAAAGAAGATAAAGAAATGAAACAACAATCTGGTCCCCCTCATATTTCATAAGGAGCAGCAAATCAATGTTCCCCCAAATAGCGCAATCTATCTTCGCTTATAATGAAAAGCCTTTTCGCTGCCTGCCATTTCACAGTCCCCCTTAAAATCTACCATTATACGCCTAAAAAACCGATATACTTTTTTGGAGAACATGAACGCTCATCAAGTGACAGTAAAAAAAAATCGCAGAAGAATCGGGCCAACTTTAGTCTTAACAATCCTACTTGACTAAAATCCGTCACGCAAGTGCTGCGTAAACTGAACATATTTCCCACGCGAAGGTTTACAATAGATAAATTTAAGTACTGGTAACACCACCGTGAAACTTAGTGAATAAATACCGACTGTAATGAGAAATCTCTCAGTCAATTTACATGTTAATAAGCTCCACAACGGAAAGCGTCTGAATTGAAAAAAAACAAAACACAAAACAGGTCAGCCAACCTCTCAGAGCTGAATAGATAGATAGAAATATACTTCACCGGAAGGAAAAGTCCGGAAGTTATATCTGAATATAACATTAATTTTATTGGTAACTAATTACAATGTAATTTATGACTGTAATTTATAATGAATCAGAAATTTTTTATCACAATCATTCAAATTTCCAAGAACAAAGAAGAGGGGCGGGGGCAGAAGTATTTTATATATCTCACAAAGTAAAAGTTCAATGAAAATTTGTATTTGGTATCTAACCTTGGAATAAAATCGTTCATGAAATAACAGCATATGACTGAGTAGAAGCCGAGGTTCTAAAATGTCTGTTCAATATATATATATATATATACTAGCTCAGATACCCGGCTTCGCCCGGGAATTGGTTTGAGGCTGAATGGTGATAGTATTTTTTTGGCAAGGCTTTACTTTGCACAATATTTTGACATTTACCCGTCCCAGTGTTTAGGGTTTATACCCGTTGTTGGCATTTGTTAATAATAAAATTAATTTTTTATGTAAGTCTTCACTGTCCTCCAAATTGTCATATTTCTCGTCTCCTGTGCATTATGCATAGATTTCAGTTATTAAGGACAAAATGTTAACATAGATTTGAATTCATTTTTCCAGGTGAGGAACCTCATAGTTCAAATTGGAATGAATTGTTGAGCATATCAATATTTCTTTCCTGGAGAAATGTATAAAAATAAAAAAAATGTTAATCTAAATAACAAAACAAATAGACAATGAAATATCGCGAATTTTTATTTCAGTCCTCCCTTATAACCCCCACTCCCGTTCTAACCTAAAAATTGTAATATAGCTTATAATCATGGAAGAATTAATGCTAATTGACATACGGAGTATTTTTTAAGTTCGGTTTAATCGTTAGCGCCCAATGAAATAGTAGACTCCCGCTTTAGATTATAGTGTATATCTCATTTATACTTTGTTAAAAGACAAAAATGAATATCACAAAAGTTACTCTAAATAACAAAATAAACAACTTTTGTTATGTTCATATTTGCCGAAAAACCAATAGGAAATGAAATATCGCTATTTTTAATTTCAGGCTTCCCTTATAACCCCCACTTCTGTTCGTCTCAGAGGATATTAATATAGCCTAAAGTCTAAGTTGCGTTAGTAGTAATATACATACCAAGTTTCATAAAATTCGGTTCAGCCGTTTATGCGTGAAAAGGTAACAAACAAACAAACCAACAAACACACGAAAGAAACAAAATGCAGTTATGGTGTCTATGACATGTGAAACGAAAAGTTATCGTGAAAATTCGCGAAAAAAATCGATGTACAGACAGTGGTTACAATTATATATATATATATATATACTAGCTCAGATACCCGGCGATGCCCGGGAAATTATTCTTGACTGACTAATGATGGTATTTTGATAGTAAGACTTCATGTCTTCTTCAAATTACACTTCCCTCCACAACATAATGATTTTCCGAAATAGCCAACCCTGAAGGGTAACTTTTGGGGATTAATAGAATAGAAATTTTAGTTTTGAAGGATAAATGAAAATGTGTTCCTAATTTATCCTTCTACACTTTATGACTCACCGTGTTTCAATAATTCAAACCAGAATCATGGGTAGCATTTATTATAATTAAATATCATCCATAATGAACATATTTTCTTTCAAAAGCCTACCCGAGCTCAAATAGTTCAGGCAAAGTTTTATGCGTAAGATTATATTTGTAATAGTGAATCTCACTGGAAATCACTTCCAGCAATGCCAGACGGGAAATAAGTAAACTCAATTAACTGGTAAGGCTCCCGTCATCTTCAACTCCCGCATTAGACTTCTCGCTTTTCAGCCTCTTTTATAATCCCCACTCCCGTTTGGACCTAAAATTTTAAATATAGCTTATAATCATGGAAGATTTAATGCTAATTGACATACCGAGTTTTGCTAAGTTCGGTTCAATCGTTAGTGCCCAACAAAATTGTTGGCTCCCGTTTTAGATTTTAGTGTATGTCACATTTATACTTCTCTATACCACAAAAGTGAATATAACAAAAGTTACTCTAAATAACGAAATAAACAACTTTTGTTATGTGCATATTTGCTTAAAAGGCAATAGGAAACGAAATATCGCTATTTCTTATTCCAGGCCTTCCTTACAACCCCCACTCCTGCCCGTCCCTAGAAATGTTGGTATGGCTTGCTATAATGAAGGCGTTAGTCCTAGTGCACGTACTGAGTTTTATTTTGTTCGTTTGATTCTTTTGTGCCGAATAAAATTGTCGACTTCCGATATATTTTTTAGCGTATAACTCATTTATACTTAGATATACGACGAAATTCTATATAACAAAAGTTACTCTAAATAATAAAATAAATAACTTTTGATATGTGCATATATATATATATATATATATATATATATATATATATATATATATATATATATATACTAGCTCAGATACCCGGCTTCGCCCGGAAATTCATTTGAGGCTCAATGGTGATATTTTTTTTGGCAAGGCTTTACTTTGCACAATATTTTGACATTTACCCGTCCCAGTGTTATACGGGTTAATACCCGTCGTTTCTGTGGAATTGTTAATAATAAAATTAACTTTTTATGTAAGACATCACTGTCCTCCATATTGTCATATTTCCCGTTTCCTGTGCATTATGCATAGATTTGAATTATTAAGGACAAAATATTAACATACATTTGAATTAATTTTTCCAGGTGATGCACCTGGTAGTACATATTGAAAAGAATTGTTGAGCAAATTTCTCTAAATAACAAAATAAACAACTTTTGTTATGTCCATATTTGCCGAAACCCCAATAAGAAACGAAATATCGCTATTTTTAATTTCAGGCTTCCCTTATAACCCCCACTCCTGCCCGTCCATAGAAATGTTGGTATGGCTTATTATAATGAAGGCCTCACTGCTAATAAACATACCGAGTTTTGTTTAGTTCGGTTGAGTCTTTTTTGGCAAATAATATTGTTGACTCCCGCTATAATTTTTAGCGTATAACGCATTTAAACTTCGGTATACGACAAAAGTGTATATAACAAAAGTTACTCTAAATAACAAAATAAACAACTTTTGTTATATGCATATTTGCCGAAAAACCAATATGAAACAAAATATCGCTATTTTCAATTTCAGGCTTCCCTTATAACCCCCACTCCTGTTCGTCTCAGAATTAATATAGCCTAAAGTCTAAGTTGGGTTAGTAGTAATATACATACCAAGTTTCATAAAATTCGGTTCAGCCGTTTATGCGTGAAAAGGTAACAAACAAACAAACAAACATACACGAAAGAAACAAAATGCAGATACGGTGTCTATGACATGTGAAACAAAAAGTTATCGTGAAATTTTGCGAAAAAAATCAATGTACAGACAGAGGTTACAATTTTATATATATATATATATATATATAATATATATATATATAAATTTATATATATATATATATATACTAGCTGAGATACCCGGCTTCGCTCGGGAAGTCATTTGGGGCTGAATGTTCGAGGTATATTTTTGGCAAGGCTTTACTTTGCACAATATTATGACATTTACCCGTCCCAGTGTTTAGGGTTAACACCCGTCGTTTATGTGGATTTGTTAATAATAAAATTATTTTTTTATGCAAGACTTCACTGTTCTGCATATTGTCATATTTCCCGTTTCCTGTGCATTATGCATAGATTTGAATTATTAATGAGAAAATATTGACATACATTTGAATAAATTTTTTCATTTGAGGTACCTGGCACTTCATATTGAAAAGAAGTGTTGAGAAAAATTCTCTAAATAACGAATTAAACAACTTTTGTTATTTGCCGAAACCCCAATAGGAAATCACTATTTTAATTTCAGGCCTCCCTTACAACTCCCACTGCCGTCCCTAGAAATAGTATGGCTTATTATAAGGAAGGCGTTAGTGCTAATTCAAATACCGAGTTTGGTTTAGTTCGGTTGAGTCTTTTGTGCCAAATAAAATTGTGGACTCCCGCTATAGGTTTTAGCGAATAACTCATTTATACTACCGTATACGGCAAAAGTGAATATAACAAAAGTTACTTTAACTTACACAATAAACAACTTTTGTTATGTTCATATATGCCGAAAAACCAATAAGAAATGAAATATCGCTATTTTTAATTTCTGGCTTCCCTTATAACCCCCACTCCTGCCCGTCCCTAGAAATGTTGGCATGGCTTGTTATAATGAAAGCGTTAGCGCTAATACACATACCGAGTTTTATTTAGTTTGGTTGATTCTTTTGTGCCATATAAAATAGTTCACTTCCTCTATAGGTTTTAGCGTATATCTCGTTTATAACTCGGTATACGACGAAAGTGTATATAACAAAAGTTACTTTAAATAACAAAATAAACAACTTTTGTTATGTGCATATTTGCCGAAAAACCAATAGGAATCGAAATATCGCTATTTTTAATTTCTGGCTTCCCTTATAACCCCCACTCCTGTTCGTCTCAGAGGATATTAATATAGCCTTAAAGTCTAAGTTGGGTTAGTAGTAATATACATACCAAGTTTCATAAAATTCGGTTCAGCCGTTTTATGCGTGAAAAGGTAACAAACAAACAAACAAACAAACAAACAAACAGACACCAAAGAAACAAAATGCAGTTATGGTGTCTATGGACATGTTGAAAACGAAAAGTTATCGTGAAATTTCGTGAAAAAAATCAATGTACAGACAGAGGTTACAATTTTATATATATATAGATATATATAAATACATATTAATATATATATAAAATTGTAACCTCTGTCTGTACATTGATTTTTTTCGCGAAATTTCACGATAACTTTTCGTTTCACATGTCATAGACACCATATCTGCATTTTGTTTCTTTCGTGTATGTTTGTTTGTTTGTTTGTTTGTTTGTTTGTTTGTTTGTTTGTTTGTTTGTTTGTTTGTTTGTTTGTTACCTTTTCACGCACAAACGGCTGAACCGAATTTTATGAAACTTGGTATGTATATTACTACTAACCCAACTTAGACTTTAGGCTATATTAATTTTCTCTGAGACGAACAGGAGTGGGGGTTATAAGGGAAGCCTGAAATTAAAAATAACAATATTTCGTTTTCTATTGGTTTTTCGGCAAATTTGCACATAACAAAAATTGTTTATTTTGTTATTTAGAGTAACTTTTATTATATACACTTTTGTCGTATACCGAAGTTTAAATGCGTTATACGCTAAAAATTATAGCGGGAGTCAACAATATTATTTGCCAAAAAAGACTCAACCGAACTAAATAAAACTCGGTATGTGTATTAGCAGTGAGGCCTTCATTATAATAAGCCATACCAACATTTCTATGGACGGGCAGGAGTGGGGGTTATAAGGGAAGCCTGAAATTAAAAATAGCGATATTTCGTTTCCTATTGGTTTTTCCGCAAATATAAACATAACAAAAGTTGTCTATTTTGTTATTTGGAGTAACTTTTGTTATATACACTTTTGTCGTATACCTAAGTATAAATGAGTTATACGTTAAAACTTTAGCGGGCACTAACGGCTGAACCGAAGTTACAAAGGAATTTTAATTTTTTATGATTATAAGTTATATTAAAATTTTTAGGTTCGAACGGGAGGGGGGTTATAAGGGTGGCCTGAAATAAAAATTCACCATATTTACATGTATAAGAGGCGGGAAATATAAAAATATCGAAGACTGTGAAGCCTTATCGAACAAATAATTCTATTATTAGCAAATCCACGGGAAAGACGGGTATCAATCCTAAACACTGGGACGGGTAAATGTCAAAATATTGTGCAATGTAAAGCCTGCTAAAAAATACCATCACCATTCAGCCTCAAATGAATTCCCGGGCGAAGCCGGGTATCTGAGCTAGTATATATATAAAATTGTAACCTCTGTCTGTACATTGATTTCTTTCGCGAAATTTCACGATAACCTTTCGTTTCACATGTCATAGGCACATTAACTACATTTGGTTTCTTTCGTGTCTGTTTGTTTGTTTGTTTATTTGTTTGTTTGTTTGTTACCTTTTCACGCATAAACGGCTGAACCGAATTTTATGAAACTTGGTATGTATATTACTACTAGCCCAACTTAGACTTTAGGCTATATTAATATTCTGTAAGACGAACAGGAGTGGGGGTTATAAGGGAGGTCTGAAATTAAAAATAGCGATATTTCGTTTCCTTTTGATTTATCTGCAAATATGTACATAACAAAAGTTATTTATTGTGTAATTTAGAGTAACTTTTGTTATATGTACTTTTGCCGTAAACGGAAGTATAAATGAGTTATACGCTAAAAACTATAGCGGGAGTCCACAATTTTATTTGGCACAAAAGACTCAACCGAACTAAACCAAACTCGCTATGTGAATTAATACTAACGATGTCCTTATAATAAGCCATACTAACATTTCTAGGGACTGGCAGGAGTGGGTGTAATAAGGGTGTCCAGAAAAAAAAAAAAGCGATATTTAGTTTCCTATTGCTTTTTCAGCAAAAATGAACATAACAAAAGTTGTTTATTTTATTAATTAGAGTAAATTTTGCTAAATACACTATTTCCGTATACGGAAGTATAAATGAGTTATACGCTAAAAACTATTGCGGGAGTCCACAATTTTATTTGGCACAAAAGACTCAACCGAACTAAACCAAACTCGGTACGTGTATTAGGACTAACGCCTTCATTATAGCAAGCCATACCAACATTTCTAGGGACTGGCAGGAGTGGGGGTTATAAGGAAGGCTTGGAATAAAAAATAGCGATATTTCGTTTCCTATTGCCTTTTCAGCAAATATGCACATAACAAAAGTTGTTTATTTCGTTATTTAGAGTAACTTTTGTTATATTCACTTTTGTCGTATAGAGAAGTATTAGCGTGATATACACTAAAATCTAAAACGGGAGTCAACAATTTTGTTGGGCACTAACGATTGAACCGAACTTAGCAAAACTCGGTATGTCAATTAGCATTAAATCTTCCATGATTATAAGCTATATTTAAAATTTTAGGTCCAAACGGGAGTGGGGATTATAAAAGAGGCTGAAAAGCGAGAAGTCTAATGCGGGAGCGGAAGATGACGGGAGCCTTACCAGTTAATTGAGTTTACTTATTTCCCGTCTGGCATTGCTGGAAGTGATTTCCAGTGAGATTCACTATTACAAATATAATCTTACGTATAAAACTTTGCCTGAACTATTTGAGCTCGGGTAGGCCTTTGAAAGAAAATATGTTCATTATGGATGATATTTAATTGTAATAAATGCTACCCATGATTATGGTTTGAATTATTGAAAAACGGTGAGTCATAAAGTGTAGAAGGATTAATTAGGAACACATTTTCATTTATCCTTCAAAACTAAAATTTCTGTTCTATTAATCCATTTCGGAAAATCATTACGTCGTGGAGGGAAGTGTAATTGTACACATTGAAGTCTTACTATCAAAATACCATCATTAGTCAGTCAACAATAATTTCCCGGGCATCGCCGGGTATCTGAGCTAGTCTATATATATATAAAATTGTAACCTCTGTCTGTACATTGATTTTTTTCGCGAAATTTCACGATAACTTTTCGTTTCACATGTCATAGACACCATAACTGCATTTTGTTTCTTTCTTGTATGTTTGTTTGTTTGTTTGTTTGTTTGTTTGTTTGTTTGTTTGTTTGTTACCTTTTCACGCATAAACGGCTGAACCGAATTTTATGAAACTTGGTATGTATATTACTACTAATCCAACTTAGACTTTAGGCTATATTAATTTTCTCTGAGACGAACAGGAGTGGGGGTTATAAGGGAAGCCTGAAATTAAAAAATAACGATATATTACTTTTCTATTGGTTTTTCGGCAAATATATATGCACATAACAAAAGTTTTTTATTTTGTTATTTAGAGTAACATTTTGTTAATACACACTTTTGTCGTATACCGAAGTTTAAATTGCGTTAAAAAACGCTAAAAAAATTCAAGCGGGAGTCAACCAATATAATATATGCCAAAAAACGCCAACCAACAAACCGAACTAAATAAAAAACTCTCGGAAAACTCGGTATGTGAAATTAGCAGTGAGGCCTTCAGTATAATAAGCCATACCTATCCTTTCTATGGACGGGCAGATAGTGGGGGTTATAAGGAAGCTCCTGCAAATTAAAAAAATAGCGATATTTTTCGTTTTCTATTTTTTGGTTTTTGTTTCCTATTTGTTTTTTTCCGCCAAACATAAACATAACAAAAGTTGTTTAAATTTGTTATTTCGGAGTAACTTTTGTTATATACTACTTTTGTCGTATACCAATGTATAAATGAGTTATACGTTAAAACCTTAGAGCGGGCGGGCACTAACGGGCTGAACTCGAACTTAAACAAAACTAACTAACTCGGTATGTCAATTAGCATTAATTATTCTTCCATGATTATAAATCAGTTTTATATTAACATTAAATATTAAATTTTTAGTTTCGAACGGAAGGGGGGTTATAAGGGAAGGCCTGAAATAAACAAAATTCAACCAATATTTACATGTATCAAGATACGGGAAATATAAAAACACAAGGCGAAGACTGTGAAGAATTATCAAACAAATAATTCTATTATTAGCAAATCACCGGCAACGACGGGGTATCAATCCTAAACACTGGGACGGGTAAAATGATCAAAATATTTTGCAATGTAAAGCCTGCTTAAAAAAACCATCACCATTTAGCCTCAAATGAATTCCCGGGCGAAGCCGGGTATCTGAGCTAGTATATATATAAAATTGTAACCTCTGTCTGTACATTGATTTTTTTCGCGAAATTTCACGATAACTTTTCGTTTCATATGTCATAGACACCATAACTGCATTTTGTTTCTTTCGTGTCTGTTTGTTTGTTTGTTTGTTTGTTTATTTGTTTGTTTGTTTGTTACCTTTTCACGCATAAACGGCTGAACCGAATTTTATAAAACTTGGTATGTGTATTACTACTAACCCAACTTAGACTTTAGGCTATATTAATATTCTCTGAGACGAACAGGAGTGGGGGTTATAAGGGAGGCCTGAAATTAAAAATAGCGATATTTCTTTTTCTACTGGTTTTTCTGCAAATATGCACATGACAAAAGTTGTTTATTTTGTTATTTAAAGTAACTTTGGTTATATTCACTTTTGCTGTATAACATAAACCAGATATGCGTTAAAAACTAAAGCGGAAGCCAACAATTTTGTTGAGCACAAACGATTGAACCGAATTTAACAAAACTTGGTATGCGAATTAGCATTAATTCTTCCATGATTATAAGCTACATTAAAATGTTTAGGTTCAAACGGGAGTGGGGGTTATAAGACAGGCCTGAGATAAAAAAATTTCATTTTCTATTTTTTTTTTTCGGCTAACGTGCACATAGCAAAAGTTGTTTACTTTTGTTATTTAAAGTAACTTTTGTTGTATTCACTTTTGCCGTAAATGAAGTTAACATGGCATATACGCTAAAACCGTAGCGGGAGTCATTAATTTTATTAGTGCTTATTTAAGTGTTTTTAATAAATGCATATTATGACAAAAGATGTTATGTTTTATTGTTATATGATAGTTGCAAGTATGATTCGGATTAGTGAGCTTATAAATCTCCGTCGCCTCCTCATTTATTTATTTATTTTCCCTATAACTTTGTTATTTATTTCTAATAGAATATAAACTATAAGAGCATTTCTGGTATTTAATATATACTCGATATGAATGTTTAAAGAATTACTAGGTTGAAGGGGGGGCTCTCTTCCCCTCATCTAGCTTTTTGAACATAAATGAAATTATGTTTAGGGATCTATTATTTAGTTCCATCAGGGAGATAAATTATTAAAATAATATTCTGAATCAATATTCTAAGGAAAACAACGATGATAACGCTCCTGCGAGAGCGGAAATGGACGGGAGGTAATTGAGTTTAGTTATTTCCTGTGGAATGCTGCCACGACGGGAAGTGATTTCCACTGAGGCTTACTAATACGAATATAATCTTATTTATAAAACTATGCTAAAACTATATGTGCTTGGTTTGATTTTTGGCAGGAAATATGTTCATTATAGAAGATATTTAATTGTGATAAATGCTACCCATGATTATGGTTTGAATTATTCAAAAACCGTGAGTCAAAAAGTCGTGAGGGATAAATTAGGAACCCATTTTCATATATTCTTCAAAACTAAAATTTCTATTCTATTAACCCTGAAAGTTACACTTTAGGATTGGTTTTTAAAAAACAATACATCGTGGAGGGAAATCAATTGAAAAAAACTTCAAAACTAAAATTTCTATTCTATTAACCCTGAAAGTTATATATATTGGCTATAAAAACACCATCATTAGTCTGTCAACAATGATTTCCCGGGCATCGCTGTGTACCTTAGCTAGTATAGATATATATATATATATAGAATTTTGGACGGACCTCCGTTTCATCTTTAATGTAGGATCGAAGGCCATTTGAAGAAATGTTTCTAAAAACGCGTCACGAGTACGAGCTCAATAGCTGTTTTTCCTTAAGCGAAATCTGCTAAAAGACTGCCACGCAGGTGCTACGTAAATTATGCAGATTTCTCACGTATTGGTATAACACTCTTGTGATCTCATCTCACCAAATATTCTCTATTTCTATGTAAAATACAAAAACGATGAGTAATAGGGTTGTGAGGGGGGGGGGGGGTACTGAAAGTTGAAAACAAGAAATTACTAATAACTTGCTGTTTACGATTCAAGACCACTTAATTGATGACGTCATTACACTACGTATTTGTATGTATCTCACACAGTAAAAGTTCAATGAAAACAATATTTGGTATTTAAGTTTTCTATAAACTAGTTCATGATATTACAGCTTATGGCGAGTATTACATGAGTAGGAGTAGGGGTTTAATGAAGAATGGAAGCTAAAAATCGAAAATACCTCTGTTAAAAATCAAGATAGTGAAAAAGCTCACATGACAACATTTACAGAATATTAAATTTGAAAATGAGATGGCTTCCATACATCTTTTCGATCCAACGCATCATACGCTTAATAATGAAGATATTAAGAATTTTCAAAATCCCCCTCTAAATCCTCCCACTGGTCGGATCTCAGCCATTAACGAACCTTCTTTTAGTTTTGAGTGAAACGCTTGCATATCGAGTTTGGCTACGATCAAACAAGAATTGCGACCGGTAACCGACAAGTATGTATACTTTTTGTCGGGCCTCATTTTCCTCTTCTATTATGTAGGATCGATGGAGATTTGAGTACGTTTTTCGAAAATCGCGCCATGAGTACAGACTTAATAGCTGATTTCCGGGATATCTGCTACAAAACTACAGCCTTCGATTGATACCACAATTCATCCTCAGACCGCAATTGACATAATTGAAGCTGCGAGCTGTGTCCCAGCTGACAGCAGACCCATGAAGGTCTCACGTATTTACAGGATTGCCACATTGACCAATATAAAGTCCTTTTAGCAGATTTCCCATAAGGAAAATCAGGTATATTGAGGTCGTACTCAAAACGCAAATTACGAAACATTTCCTCAAATGCCCATCGATCCCAGCTAGGAGATGACGATAATGTGGTTGGTACCTTCAGAATTATATGTCTGCTTACTTGTAACTCCACGCGTACGCGCACACATAGGTATATGTATATATTTTTCTGTAGACACTCTAGAAGTCACATCAAACTCTATATATAAACCTTTCATGTTCGTTAACCTTCTCAAATGTGGGGAGGGGGTCAGAGGGGAGAAATTTGAAATATCTTCATTATTATAGGTCGGATCGAAAAGTTGTACGTAACCAATCTCATTGAACATTTAATTGTCATTAAGTATTGATATATCATTTTTTTTTCCTTTCATGATTATTAACCAAATATTGTTTTCAAGAGACCTTTATTACTCCAGGTACACGAAAATTCGTTGTGATGACGTCATTCTTGTTTCGAAAATTTCCCAAAATGTTTATTTGGTCTCTACCATACTCGATATTTAACCGTTACAGACAACCCTAAAGAACATATTTGTTATTGACTGAAATAGAACATGAAAATGGGTTGGGGGGATTTGAATATGGAAAATATTTCCGTTATTATGAATGAGATCATAAAATGTTTTTGAGCCAATTTAATGAAACATTAAATGTACTATGAACATTGTTATACATCTACATTTATTCTCTTGAATAATATCTACATTTATTATCTTGAATATTAACCGATTTATTACTGAACATTTAATTTTTATATAAGATTGGTTCTATACAATTTTTCAATCCGACGTATAATAATGGAGATATTTAGAATATTCCCCTTTCCCACTGCCCCGATTTCCGCCATTCACGAACTTGACCTTAATTGTTAAATAAAATGATTCAATTCGAGTTTGGAAACGATCAAAAATATACGAGCGTCAACAGACAGATTATATATATGTGTGTGTGTGTGTGTGTGTGTGTGTGTGTGTGTGTGTGTATGTGTGTGTGTGTGTGTGTGTGTGTGTGAGAGAGAGAGAGAGAGAGAGAGAGAGAGAGAGAGAGAGAGAGAGAGAGAGAGAGAGAGAGAGAGAGAGAGAAAGAGAGAGAGAGAGAGATGTACAATTTTGAAAGGACCACCATTTTCGTTATCTCCGGGGTTGGATCGATGGACATTTGAAGAAATGTTTCTAAAATCGCGTCTTGAGTAAAACCTCAAAAGAGAAAGGGTAATCTGCTAAAAATACCCGACAACTTAGAACAGAGTACAAATTGTTGTTACATTAGCAACTGTTATGAAGTCACAGAAATACTAATTCTAGTCATGTCTGCGTACAAAACCCATTAGCCTTGAGGGATTATATAAGTGCGTAATTACTCTGACAATTACTAAGCAATTAACTCTAATAAATATACATATCTTATTCAGCTCAGTAAATAGAATGAATATATTATTTCAAAGATATGAAATTCAAAAGAAGTAGCAGCGTAACAGATTAACATTTTCCACTGGGTTAATCTGAAAGAAGGAAAAAATGAATACATCATCGAAGCAACTCTGCGAACTCCACTTTTCCAAGTGCATTTGACAAATCAAAACACTGACGTCGAAATGTGACTTCAAACTGATCATGGTTAAATATAAAAAAGTCCGTCACCTAGGGGCTGCGTAAACTAAGCAAATTTCTCGCATGAAGTTTAGCAATAGATAAATTATTAAAACTACATCCCGGTAACACAACACCACCGTGAATAATAAGTGAATAAATACAAACGATAATAAGAAACCTCCCGACGGAAGCATCTGAAAAGTAAAGAAACAGGTCTGCCAACTTCTTACCGGAAAGAAAAACAATTACTGTAATATATCTCATTTTAACGTATAAATTAGATTGACAACTATTTACTATATCTAGTACTGTAATTTATAATGAATCAGAACAATCAATCAAATTTAAGTAGTCCAAAAACTTAAGAAGGGGGGGGGGGGAGTGACCAGAACATATTTGCATGTATCTCGTATAATAAATGTCTCTTGGTATTTAAGCTTCGTGGTTTATTACATAACCGAGTATTGTATATGTAACATGAGTAGAAATGGGGGTTTGCTGAAGGCTGAAAACTGAAAAATGCAAATATCATGGTTAATATTCAAGATAGGGAATACATGTATATAACAATATTTATAGTACATTTAATTTTCTGTAAGATTGATTCTATACGCATTTTTGGTCCGCCTTATAGGAACTTCCCCTGGTCCGATTTCAGCTGCTAATGAACTTGATCTTTCTTTTTACATAATAATACTAAATATCGAGTTTGGTAACGATAAACAATAATTGCGACCGCTAGAGCGTTATAAGAAATATATATATATATATATATATATATATATATATATATATATATATATACACTAGCTCAGATACCCGGCTTCGCCCGGGAATTCATTTGAGGCTGAATGAAGATGGTATGTTTTTGGCAAGGCTTGATTTTGCACAATATTTTGACATTTACCCGTCCCAGTGTTATACGGGTTAATACCCATCGTTTCTGTGGATTTGTTAATAATAAAATTAATTTTTTATGTAAGACTTCACTGTCCTCCATATTGTCATATTTCCCGTTTCCTGTGCATTGTGCATAGATTTGAATTATTAAGGACAAAATACTAACATAAATTAAAATTAATTTTTTCCAGGTGAGGTACCTGGTAGTTCATTTTGAAAAGAATTGTTGAGTTACTTTCTCTAAATAAGAAAATAAACAACTTTTGTTATGTGCATATTTGCCAAAACCCCAATAAAAAACGAAATATCACTATTTTTAATTTCAGGCCTCCCTTATAACCCCCACTCCTGCCCGTCCCTAGAAATGTTAGTACGGCTTATTATAAGGAAGGCGTTAGTGCTAATTGACATCCCGAGTTTGGTTTAGTTCGTTTTAGTATTTTGTGCCAAATAAAATTGTTGACTTCCGCAGTAGTTTTTAACGTATATCTCGTTTCTAATTCGGTATACGACAAAAGTTAATATGAATAAAAGTTACTCAAAATAACAAAATAAACAACTTTTGTTATGTGTATATGCCTAAAATTCTATAGGAAATGAATATTGCTATTTTTAATTTCTGGCTTCCCCTACAACCCCCACTAAAATTAAAACAACTTTTGTTTATGTGTATAATTTGCCTAAAAATTTCTATCTGGAAATTGAATATATTGCTATTTTTTTATTTCAGGGGCTTCCCCTACAACCCCCACTCCTGCTCGTCTCTAGAAATAATGGTACAGTTTATTATCATGAAGGAGTTATTTGTAACATTCATACAGGAATTTTATTATATTTCGGTTGGGTCGTTTGTCCCAAAATTAAAATTGTTCACATTCCGCTTATAGGTTTTAGAGTATATCTCGTTTATTAATTCGGTATACGTAAATTAAAATATATATTAACAAAAGTTACTCTAAAATAACAAAATGCATAAACAACCTTTGTTATGTGCATAAATTGCGAAAAATCCAATAGGAAACAGAGGAAATATTCTCTTATTTTTTTAATTTTCAGGTTCCACTTATAAACCCCCACTCCTGTTCGTCCTCAGAGGAATATTAATATTCGGCCTATAGTCTTATGTTGGGTTAGTAGTAATATACATACCATGTTTCATAAAATTCGGTTCAGCCGTTTATGCGTGCAACAATAAACCCCCCCCCCCCCCCCCCCCAGGGTAAACAATAACAAACAAATAAACTATAACAAACCAAAACAGACACCAAAGAAACAAATATGCAGTAATTGGTGTCTATGACATGTGAAACGAATAGTCTTATCGTGAAATTTCGCGAAAAAAAATCAATGTAAAGACAGAGCTGTTACATATTTATTATATATAGTCTACTAGCTCAGATACCCCGAGCTTCGCCCGGGAATTCATGTGAGCTGAATGGTGATAGTATTTATTAGCAGGCTTTAACATTGCACAATATTTTGGTGCATTTTACCCGTTCCCAGTGTTTAGGATTGATACCCGTCGTTGCCGTGGAAATTTCTGTATAGACTAAAAATAGAACTACTATTGTTACGATAAGGCTTCACTGTCTTTCGTTATTTTTATATTTTTCCCAGTCTCCTTATTACATGTAAATATGATGCGTGAATTTTTATTTCTGGCATCCTTATAACCCCCCTCCCGTCTCGCCCCTAAATGGAAATTTTAATGGCATAACTTATAAATGGGAAGGAATTATGCTAATTGACATAATACCGAGCTTTGTTAAGTTCAGGTTTTTACAGCCGATTAGTTGCCCAATAACATTGTTGGCTCCCGCTAAAAGTTTTAACGTATAACTCAATTTTATCACTTAGGTATACGTCAAAAGTGTATAGGATAACAAAAGTTACTCCTAATAACAAAATAAACAACTTTTGATTATGTTTATATTTGCGGAAAAACTCAAAAAAAACACAATAGGAAATCGATATAATTCGCTATTTTTAATTTCAGGCTTCCCTTATAACCCCCACTCCTGCCCGTCCATATAAATAATGTTGGTATTGGCTTATTATAATGAAGGCCCTCATTGCTAATTCACATTAACCGAGTTTTTATTTAGTTCGGTTGAGTCTTTTTTGCGCAAATTATTGTATTCACGTTGACTCCCGCTATTAGTTTTTAGCGTATAACGCTTTTAAACGTCGGTATACGACGACAAAAAGTGCATATAACAAAAGTTATTCTTAAAATAACAAAATAAACAACTTTTGTTATGTGCATAATTTGCCGAAAAACCAATAGAAAACGAAATATCGCTATTTTTTAATTTCAGGCTTCCCTTATAACCCCCACCACTCCTGTTCGCCTCAGATAAAATTACTATAGCCTAAAGTCTAAGTTGGGTTAGTCTAGTAATAGTTCACTTACCAAGTTTCATAAAACTTTCGGTTCAGCCGTTTATGCGTGAAAAGGTAACAACACAAAACAACATAAATAACAAACAAACAAACATGACACGAAAGAAAACAAAATGCACGATATGGTGTCTATGACATGTGAAAACGAAAAGTTATCGTGAAATTTCGCGAAAAAATCAATGTACAGACAGAGTGGTTACATTTTATAGCTATCCAATTTTATACATATATATTGTAACCTCTGGCTCAAGATTTTTTTCCTCGAAATTTCACGATAACTTTCGTTTCACATGCATCAACACCGGGAAATTCATTTGTTTGGCCCTGAATGGTGATGTTTGTACTTTTTAGCTGTTTTGTTTGTTTGCATTACATTGCACGCATAAACGGTCTGACCCGAATTTTAAGAAACTTGGACATGTATATTACAAACGTAACCCAACTTAGTGTTTTTAGGATTGATACCCGTCGTTGCCTTGGATTTGCTAATAAATAGAATATTTTCGTTCCCTATTGTTTTTTCGAAGTAAAACATTCACTGTCTTCGATATTTTTATATTTCCGCGTTTTCTTATACATTTTTCGTAAATAAGGTAAACGAATTTTTAACCTTTTCAGGCGAAGTCCTTATTTGGCACAAACGACCCCGAACTAAATAAAACTCGGTATGTCTTAGAACCTAAAAATCATAATAAGCCATACCAAAAAGTACTTGATAATCATGGAAGAATTGTAATGGAGGCCTAATTGGACATAACCGAGCTTTGTTTAAGTTCGTTAGTGCCCACTCAATAAAAATTGTTTAATTTTGTTATTTAATGTAACTTTTCCGCTAAATTTTTGTCTTTTAACAGTATAAAACTCTTTATAAAAACTTAGGTATACGACAAGCGCTAAGTGTATATAAACATACAAAACTCAGTTACTTCCAAATTCTTCCATAATATAAGCTAATAAACAACTTTTGTTGAACGGGATGGGGGTTTATAGGGAGGCCTGAAATAAAAATTCGCGCGGAATACAACCAATTATGGAAACGAAATATCACTATTTTTAATTTCAGGAAGACTCCATAAAAAATTAAATTTTATATTAACAAATGCCCAACGGGAATCCTTGCCCGAAACACAGGGTCCCTAGAAATGTTGGTATGGCTTATTACAAGGGAAGGCGATCAATATTAGTGCTCAATATGCAATTCCCGGGCGAAGCCGAGTTTTATTTAGTTAACCGGTTGATGTCTGTTTTTTTGGCAAATAATATTGTTGACTACCGCTATAATTTTTGAGCGTATAACGCATTTAAACTTCGGTCTCTTATACATGTATATATGGTGGAATTTTTATTTCAGTTCGGTCTCCCTTTCACCATAAACGGCCCCCCTCCCGAATTTTATGAAACTTTGGTATTATATTACCTCTAACTTAGAATTTAGGCTATATATACTATATAAAAATCATGGGGGAATTATAAGGGAATGCTAATTGACATACTGAGATATTCGGTATTAAGTTCGGTTCAGCTGTTATCTGCCCGCTAAAAGTTTTAACTTTGTATAGATTAAGACTCATTTGATATACACTTAGGTATACGACAAATAAAGTGATGTAATAACGCTAAAATAATAGCGGGGTACTTTAAATTGGCACAAAATAAACAAGCGTTGTTATGTGCATATTTACTACTTGTAATAAAACGAAGCCTTCTTTAGATAGGTAAACGAACGATATATCGCTATGGGGGGGGTTTTAAGGGTTCAGGCTTCCCTCATAAAAATCCCCCACTCCTGTTAATTCGGGTCTCAGAGGAAAATATTAATATAAAAAGCTATTTTGTAAGTCTAAGAACGTTTGTTGGCGTTAGTAGTAATATACATACCAAGTTTTCATTAAAAATCTGGGTTCAGCCGTTTATCGCGTGAAAGGTAACAATTCAAACCGAACAAACAAACGGTATTAAACAAACGCCTTCCTTATATCTAATCTAAACATACACGGCAGGAATGTATAAGGGAGGCCTGAAAATGCAGAGATTATGGTGTCGGTTATGACATGTGGTTGCGGCAGAACGAGTGGGCACATAGAGTTACAAGTTATGTGGTAGAGAAATTTGGCATTGTGGGATATATATTGGTTACGATCGCGTGATGAACTAACCTGTGTCTGAACATGTACATTGTTTTTTTATTCGCGAAATTATTTCACGATAACTTTTCGTAATTAGGGGGGAATCAAGGTGATTAGAGGAATTTGTGTGGGATGGGGTATGGAACCATAACTGCATTTTGTTTCTTTGGTGTCTGTTTGTTTAGGGGGTGTTGTTAAGGGGGGGGGGGGGTTAAAGGTGTTTGTAGGTTTTATTTGTTTGGGGATTTGGGTAAGGAATTTTTTTTGTTTACCTTTTCACGGAGAGTGAGAGTGACTAAAGGAGTTGTAAGTGACGGCTGAGTGGTTTTTTTTTTTGGGGTAACCGAGGAAGGGTTTTATGGGGGGGAGGGAACTTGGTATGTTAGGTGAGGGGGGATATGGGGATGTTCTCACTAGGAAGGGGGGCGAGGGGGGGGAGGGGGGGGGGGGGGGGGGGGGGTGGGGGGGGGGGGGGGGGGGGGTTAAGGGGGAGTAGAATGTTTAGGAGGTTAACTCCCAATTTTTGGTTTAGTGGTTTGTTTTGTTAGTAGTTAAAAAAAGGTGATGGTTGGCTATATTAATATCCTCTGAGTCGAACAGGAGTGGGGGGTTATAAGGAAGCAGAAATATTACAATTGAGCGATATTTTCGTTTACTATTGGTTTTTCGGCAAAATATGAACATAAAGAAGTTGTTTATTTTGTTATTTAGTGGAAATTTTGTTATATACACTTTTATCGTATACGGAAGTATAAACGAGTTATAAGCTAAAAAAACTAATAGCGGGAGTCAATAATTTTATTGGGCACAATAAAAACTAAACCGAACTAAAAGAAAAAAACTCGGTATGTGTATTAGAGCACTAACTCCCTAGTGTTATAATAAGCTCCATACCAACATTTCTTGAGATGAGGCAGGAGTGGGGGTTATAAGGGAGGCCTGAAATTAAAAATAGCGATATTTCGTTTCCTATTGGGTTTTCCGAGCCAAATATGCACATAGAAAAAGTTATTTATTTTGATATGTAGAGTAACTTTTTGTTGTGTATTCACTTTGTCGTTTATAACAAAGTATAACGAGATATACACTAAAATCTAAAGAGGCACCCAACAATTTTATTGTGCATTAACGACTGAACCCGAACATTACTATAATGGTTAAATTAGTAATAACATTAATTCTTCCATGATTATAAGCTATATTACAATTTTTAGGTTTCGTACGGGAACAGCGAGTGGGGGTTATAGCGGCAATGACGCACCTAAAACAGCTGTCACCATTGAGTTTTGTGCCGCATCAAGGGAAAGGAACTTCTATTCGTACATGGTTTAGAAAAAAGAATACTTTCTACGATAATGAATTATATGGTCCATTAAGTTATAAAAAAAAAACTACATGCAACCCAGGAGACGGGAAATATAAAAATATTTGAGCGACACAGTGGACAGTGAACTCTTAAATAACGAATAATTATATTATTAACAAATCCACAGCAACGACGTTTATAAATTATAAACACTCGGACGGGGAAATGTCAAAATATAGTGGAAAGTAAAGCCTCGCCAAAAAATACTATCTTCATTCAGCCTGAAATAAATTCCCGGGCGAAGCCGGGTACCTTAGCTAGTATATATATATATATATACAGTTTTGAACAGACCTCATTTTCGTCATCTCCTAGGTAGGATATCTGAATAAAATTTTCGAAAATCGCGTCATGAGTACGACCTCAATAGCAGATTTCCCTTGGGGGATAAAATGGAGGTAGGTCAAACGACGAAAATCAATAAATCTCTTTCATTCAAAACTGGCAAATATTCCCTTAAGGGAGGCCTGAAATGAGCAATTTGATATTTTTTTCCTATTGGGTTTTCGGAAAATTTGCACACACTAAAAGTTGTTTATTTTAAAAAGAGCTTTCTTAAATATCATCGTTCCTTTAATGGGATCAAAAATGTTCTGATCTTACATTATGATGCATTTCAATAATTGTTTTTCTTTCCAATATGAGTTTAGGCAGACCTCTTTGTTTACATTTTAAACGCTTCCCGTCGGGAGGTTTCTTATTATCGTTTGTAAACAGATTAGTATATTTGGATTCCACGATGACAATACTCGTCTATCGTTGACAGTCTGGAAGCCCAAGAGGCTACCGTTACTTCCTTCCTCGTCATTCCGTGACTCTAATACTGAATGTAAATGCTAATTGATAGCTCTCATGAGAAATGCAATAAGAAATCAACTATTGACGTTGTACTCATGATGCCTTTCGAAAATTGTCTTCAAATATATATATATAATTGTCTTTAACGCTCTAGAGGTCACAATTTTAGTTTAATCGCTATGAAACTCCATACTTAATCGTTATATGTAAAAAGAAAGACCAAGTTCGTTAATTGGTCAATTGGGAGGGGGGTTAGTAGTGATTAAAAATATTTGAAATATCATCGTTATTATAAGTCTGATCGAAAAATTGTACATAATCAATCTTCTTGAAAATAGAATTACCTTTAAATGTTGTTATATACATATTGTTGCGAAAACTACATACATGAAAGATTGAACAGATATAGTCACGTATTTAAGAAGTACGAAGTTGATCAACGGTGCCAACAGATGGTCTAGCCCGTCCGTTCATTATTATGCCTCAGATCGTAAAATGTTATAGAACCAATCTTGTTAAACTATCGATGGTCTACAATTGTTCTTCTATGATTTTTTTCGAAACTTAAATATTAAAGAAGTAATTAGTATTTTTCAGTTTCCAGTCAGAATAGGTGGTGAAATCAGATTACTCCAGTATCTTGGGAAATGCGCATAGTTTACGCAGCCCCTGAGTGACAGAATTTATTGTGGTATGGATATAATCGTCTGGTTTCTTGTATTCTTCTTCTTAATCATGTTAGCCTTGACGTGATCGTGTCGATAGTAAAGTCGAATCATTCTATCTATCTATATATATATATATATATATATATATATATATATATATATATATATATATATATATATTAGTCTTTTGTGACAAATTTTACCTTTTTAAACTATTGATAATCTACAATTGTTCTTCAAAGTATCTTTAGAAATTTGTAACTCAAGTATTAAACGAGTTATTCGAGATTTATTGTTTTCAGTCTTCAGTAACCCTCCAGTTTGGCGTCTGGTGGTAATGTACTTCGACCAAAAAGGACGAAATGCTCTGGCATACCTTTTTTGTTCCATGTAGAGTAATCACCAACAACCCAGGGTCTGGAAAAGAAATTTATAGGAAAGAAGTGTGAAACCCATGTTCCTGCAAGTACTTGAGAAAGTATACTCTTGACAAAAAAGAGAGAAACTGACAAAATACAGTCATAAGAAATGTTAACTTTTTATGTTTTAATATTACAGCTAAAATTGTAGCTGTCACCACTTCCCCCATTTCTTCTAGCCTCATAATTCTTCCATGAGTTTTACAAGCTGGACTAATGGACTGACGAATTCCTTCCGGAATCCAGACGATATACCAAGGGATAGACTAATCGGTGCCCTTGGGGCAGGATATATATATATATATATATATATATATATATATATATATATATATATATATCTCATTTATTTTGTTTAGAATTTTACTTACCACACGCCTATACTTTTAAGTAATTTAGGATTTTTTTTTATCACACACCTACTTACTTATTTTGTTTAGTATTTTTATTACCACACGCCTATACTTTGATGTTGTTTATGATATTTTTATCACACACCTACTTACTTATTTTGTTTAGGATTTATTTTACCACACGCCTACTTACTTATTTAATTAGGATTTTTATTACCACACGCCTATACTTTTATGTTGTTTAGGATTTTTTTTATCACACGCCTACCCATTTATTTTGTTTAGGATTTTTTTTCCTACACGCCTACTTAATTATTTTGTTTAGGATTTTTATTACCACACGCCTATACTTTTATGTTGTTTAGGATTTTTTTCCCACACGCCTGCTCATTTATTTTGTTTAGGATTTATTTTACCACAAGCCTACTTACTTATTTAATTAGGATTTTTATTACCACACGCCTATACTTTTATGTTGTTTAGGTATTCTTTTTTTCATTTATTTTTTTAGGATTTTTGTTTACCACACTCCTACTTATTTATTTTGTTTATGAGGTTTCAGATCGATAAGAGCGTAGAAAAATTGTGTTGGGGACCCGGCAAAATACAGGAGTTATTTGTGTACGTAGTTATAGCGGCACCAGGCCTGATAACAATATCAAAAGGAAAGATTGCAATTATTTGGCGAAAACAGGAGCGGGGGTTAGCTGGCGGTGTTGGCGAGACAGACACGCGAGATATCCGATAAAAGGTGAGTTAGCCAGTAGTGGGGATGTGGAAAATCAAAGATGCCAGTCAATGGATGGCGCCCTCTAGCGGCGCCCAACATCTCGCACCACTCCCGTCCATTAACGTTTTAATATACCCCAGCCCCGGCACGAACTGTTTTCATGCTGTAAAAATATTAGGGTATCAGGGCAGCAATCGACCCTCAAAACATATAGCTATGATATTTTCGCATTTCTAACCTTATACGAACTCACTCATAGGTAGCTCTAAATCCGGCAACCAGCTGTTTCGTAAAATAAGCAGATTTTTCCACATTTCCCACACGTTGGCATATGTCACGCGAATGATCTCATCACACCATCTATTCCCTATTTTTCCTTGAGGAGTACGTATATAAACTAGAATTCAAATATGTGCTGGAGAGGTAGAGTGACTGAGGTACTTTGAGTAGAAGGGGTTTACGAACGGCTGAAACAAAAAAAGTCCGTCACCAAGGGGCTTCGTTAACTATGCAGTTTTCCCACATGCGTCACGTATTTACATTTGTCTCAAACCGTAATATTTCAATGCGAACAATATTTGTTATTTAGGCTTCAAATCAAATGCTTCATAATATAGCAACTTATTGTTTACATGAGTATGAGTGAGGGGGGGGGGATGGTTACTAAAGGCCGAAAACTAAAAAATTCAAATATCTCGCTTAATAAACAGGATAGTGAAACAACATACATAACAACATTTATAGAACATCACATTTACAATAAGATTGGTTCTATAGAACTATTCGATCCGACACAAAATAACAGAGATATTAAGGCTTTTCGAAATTCCCCTCTAAATTCTCCTTCCCACTGGTCGAACTATTAACGACCTCCTGGATCTTTAGTTTTACAGAAAACGTTTAAATATCGAGGTTGGTAACGTACAAACAAAAATTATGACCGCTAGAGCGGTTACAGACAAATATATATAATTGATTGAAACGGATCTCATTTTCGTCATCTACTGGATAAGATCAATGGATATTTGAAGAAGTTTTTCAAAAATATTGAAAAATATATATATATATGTATATGATAATTCACCCCTATGTTTAATAATGTATATATTTTGTATTTTCGAAATTACCCCTTTTAAACCTATTCACTCCCACTAGTCCAATTTTGTCACAATAATAGTAGAGCTGAATTCGGTAGAATACCAAAAAGTGCGTCACGCAGGGGCTGCGTAAACTAAGCAGATTTCCCGCGTGAAGTTTAACTAGAGATAAATCAACATACCGGTAACACAACACCACCGTGAATATTAAGTGAATAAATACAAACGATAAAAAGAAACCTCCCGACGGAAAGAATCTGAAATGTAAACAAACAGTTCTGCCAACTTCTTACCGGAAAGAAAAACAATTACTGTAATATATCTGAATATAACGTATTAATTTGATTGAAAATTATTTACTATGTCTAGTAATGAAATCTATAATGAATCAGAACAATTTTTATCTCAATCAATCAAATTTCTGAAGGGGGGGGGGGCACAAGAACATATTTGCATATATAGGGTATGGGAATAAGTTTTAATTTTTTTTATGGTGAAAAAAAAACAAATTGGAATTGAGAAATAAAAAAGTACTTTATTCAAAATAATTTCCATTTGAAGCGACAACCTGGGCCCATCTTTCAGGCAGTAAACGGATTCCTCGAGCGAAGAATTCTATATCTTTCGACGCAATCCAGTCATCGACCCATTTTTAACATCCTCGTATATGGTAAAGCACTGCCTAGTAAGTGCTGGCTGCATAGGCCGGAACAAATGATAATCTGAAGGGGCAATGTCTGGTGAATACGGCGGGTGGGGTAGGACCTCCCAGTTGACCTGTTCTAGGTATGTCCGGACGGAATTATCATTTGTTCCGGCCTATGCAGTCAGCACTTACTAGGCAGCGCTTTACCATATACGAGGATGTTAAAAAATGGGTCGATGACTGGATTGCGTCGAAAGATATAGAATTCTTCGCTCGAGGAATCCGTTTACTGCCTGAAAGATGGGCCCAGGTTGTCGCTTCAAATGGAAATTATTTTGAATAAAGTACTTTTTTATTTCTCTATTCCAATTTGTTTTTTTTTCAACATAAAAAAAAATAAAACTTATTCCCATACCCTATAATAAATGTCTCTTGAAAACAATATTTTGTATTCTAGCTTCAAATAATGTGATGTATTGTATAAAAGAGTATTGTTTATATAACACTAGTAGAAGAGAGGGTTTACTGAAGCCTGAAAACTGAAAAATGCAAATATCTCTGTTAATATTCAACATAGAGAATAAATATATACAACACTATTTATAGTAAATTTAATTTTCAATAAGATTGCTTCTATACACTTTGTCGATCCGAACGTGATTTTTCTTTTGACATAAAATGACTAAGAGAGTTTGGTAAAGAATTAAACAATAATTGCGGCCGCAAGAGCGGCAACAGACAAATATACATATATACAGTTTTGAACGGGCCTCATTTTCGTCATCTCCTAGGTAGGATCGATGGACATTTGAAGAACAATTTCGAAAATCGTGTCATGAGTCCTTAAGGGAAATCTGCTAAAACAGGACTAGAATACGTATAGACAGCCACCAGAAACGAAGAATGTATATCCCATGTCAACCTATTGGCTGACTACAAAGTTTTGGTCCTTAGCAACGTAATGTTGCCAACCACAACCGGAACACTTCGAAATTATACATCGATCTATCCCTGACATACTTTAATAATTTACTGGAAAACATAAGTGGCTCCAGCAGTGTCGCTTAAAAACCCTCACCCGAATTTTTAATATCTACATCTAGGTCTAACAATGTTGGTCATTTTCAAAACTATATATTCATTAAAATTTTGGCGCTTTCAGGCATTAAACACTTTCAGCCTCAAGCGCTGCAACAACAGAATATTTATAGCTGGTACTCTTCACCCGAGTTTCAAAAAATGCCCTCAAATTTCCATCCATCCTACCCTTGAGATGACGAAAATTAGATCCATTCAAAATTATGTATACAATGGTTCGTTCAAAACTATACATGTAATGTATACACATATTTGTCTGTTAACGCTCTAGCGTTTCCAATTTTTGTTCGTTACAAAACTCGATACTTAATCGTTATATGTAAAAAGTAAGACCAAGTTCGTTAATAGCAGAAATCAGTCAATTTCAGGGAGGGGTGGGGGGGGGGCGTTAGGGATTTCGAATATTGGAAATATCGCCACCATTATAAGTCGGTTCGAAAAATTGTACATAACCAATCTTATTGAAAATTAAATTACCTATCCCTCTTGTTATATACATTTTTTTTTCTAACATGAATATTAACCGAGAATTTAAATGTTTTAGTTTTTAGACTTAAGTAAACCCCCTCCTCTCATGTCATACTAAAAATAAGCTGTTATATCATGAACCACTTTATTCTTTCAGCCATTAACAACTTGAACTTTCAGAGTTGAATTAAACGGTTAAATATCGATTATGATATAGATAAAATAATGATTTTCGAGTCAAGACGGGAAAATCTTAATTGATGTCATCATTCTACGTATTTGTATGTATCTCACACATACTAGTATTGTTGCGAAAATTAAATGGCTCTACTATTCAAGGCGTGATTGGGGAGTGCGGAGGGGTTCAAAGAAGTGCCGCTAATTTGTGGAAGGCACTAATCCCTTCCAGACCTTCTTGGAAGAGCCTCGGTCTCATCCTGCTTCTCTATTTAAGCCTGTACAGCTCGACCTAGTGGAGCCGGCAGAATCTAATTAGGGCCCGCCGTGCCTATCTTCCTGAAACTTCTGGACCTTTCCTTGCTAGCCCCTCCTAAAGGCATTTATAAGAGACCCTGCCAGTGCCTCAGCCCTCAGTTTACGCTCAGGGTGTCTTGATGGTCACATCGGTGCTACGGTGCGACTTAGTGCAGTGCGGTAAAGTGTTTTTATAAGAAGAACAGTGTTGTGCCGTGACTGTAAGTAACAGTTTAGTGCGTGTTTAAGACAGTCCAGTGCCGCGAAGTAAAGAAAAGTACAGTGCTGTCGTTTTATGTGAAGTTCAGTGACCGCGAGTGAATTATTGGACTGTGAAATCTGAAGAACAGTGACACTATCAGTGTAATACTGTGAGTAGTAATAGTTAACCAAGAGTATTGTGCATTGTGAAATAAATTGTGCAGTGATAAACTGTGAAACTTGTGTGTGTTTAATTTTGCAATCCAAAAGAACTCTTATTAACAACGTTTATTACTGGTTTTGTAATAAAACGTAACAGTATAATAGTCCGGGTGTTTAGTGCTCGATTTCTACAAGCTATTAGATTAGTTCTTCTTCTATTGCCATCTGTTGACTTTTTATAGAAGCTACAGTCCTTCAGTGCCGATAGATGGCAGGGGTTTACTTTTCTCATTGTTAGCTTCTCCGCAATGTGATTCCCTTTCTACCTGCTTATTGCCCTCTTTCACTCCCAAGTACTACTAATTACTTGCAATTTACTCTTGCAGATTTAGTTAGTATATTTTCTGTTTTTCAAGGGAACAGTTGAGTGCTTCAAAATGTCTAGAAAAATACTTTTTTCTGATGAAGAAATTTTGTTAATTTTTTTGTGGGTGCGAATGAAAGTGAAGTTGATTCTTCTTGTGATTACTATAAGGATCCTCACGATAGAATGTGTCTATTGGTGAAATGCATGCAACTAGTGGAGTTTCAAGTAGAAAAGATGGAATTATAGGGATAGCACTGGAACGTAAAAATTATGCAACACACGGAGATCTGCAGGAGCTAGACTATCCCGCACCCCCCGAAAACTTGTACGCGCCGGAGAACTGTGCAGCTTAAGGATCTAAAACGTAGAAAATATATTTTGGATTTACACTTTTCCAGTTTCAACTTGTATGGGCCAATATTAATTCATGTGCTTTACTATTTGACTCAGGTCTATATCAGAAACAATTTTGTCCTTCATAATAAAAGGCTTTTACTTTTACAATTATTAGTTGTTTGCAGGAGTGTCTGGCAACCAAAACTGTGCCTGTCCACAAAAAAAAAGCTTTGTAATAAACAAAAGTCCGTCACGCAGGGGCTGCATAAACTGAGCAGATTTCCCACGTGAAGTTTTGCAATTGGGGAAATCTCCATAGGAGAGCCGACCGGTTACGGAAAAGGCCGAACTAGCTTTCGGCGGAAACGAATAGAACCGACCTTACCCGATCATCTCGTCCATCACCCGCACACACTTAATAAAAAGTCCGTCTGCGTAAACTAAGCAGATTTCCCACGTGAAGTTTTACAATAGAGAAATCTGCCGACTAATAGCAGTAGTAGTAACGAATGTCTAAACCAATTCACGAGGGACGAACAGTTACGGAAACGGCCGGTCTTCACTGTTAGACAAATACTCTAAAATACATATGGATATGCAGGTCTGTACCATCTCTTCATTGTCCTCCTGCATCTATATGAAATTGACAGGCAATAGTTGTTATATTTATTAAAGTCAAAAAACCAATCAAGCTTAAAAGGATAACTCTGTAATATAGTTTTTGAATGGTCAAAACCAAGGGTTACCAATAGTCTAAGACCATGGGGTCCACTAACATTTTTCTGTTGAACCTTATCTACAAATTGGCAACGTAAAAAAATGAAGACAAACCCAGGTGGAACTGTATACAACACACTCACAGCACATTGGTGTATGATGGCATGTCTTTATCACTGTTAGAAATATCGCAGAATTAGCTGGTGCTGTAGAGCTCGGGAGCAAAGCTTGAAATAAGTTGGGTGGAAAACTGAGAATCTAGTTGGGAGAAATATGAGGAACTATAGGGAGCAAGAGAGGTGGTTCTGCCAATTTGGGAAATTCAATTTCCTCGTTATAACATGTTCACATGCTTGGAAGGTATAGTAGCAGAGAGTAATAGCCTGGAAACAGATATGGCTACAGTGACTTGATGCTGCTAAACCCTGAAGAAAGCCTTCCCTCCATTTTAAAACTGAGGCAATGGTGCAAGTTTTCCAAAACAGAAACCTGCTATTGTTATTTATGCAAATGAAATGCGGACTCTTTCCGAAGAAACGGAGAGAGCCCCCTGGTCTGGGCTGCCCAAGACCTCCTAAAGACATTTGGACCCCTAAAAGAACACCTCAGATTTAAGAACAAAAACATACTTATCGAATAGATATGCATAGTGAACCTGATATCAATTCTGTAATTAAGAAAAAGAAACCGAGATGATTGGGTCATGCGGAGAGAATGGATCCATCCAGAAAGGCTTCAAAATGTAATATAGTTAACCGGGTATAGTGAAGACAGGCAGGGCCAGGAACAAGTGGCTGGACAACTTGCAAACACTAGAGGTCCTAGCTGTTGACCTATCCGAATGGATAGAGGTGGTGGCTAAAGCATAGGTACTTCAAGGACGGTAATGCCTGATAATAAATAGTATTGAAAAAGTATGAGTTGGAAATATTTGGTAATAATCTGTACAGGCTCGGGTTAGCCATGTGAGTTAAAACGTTAACTTTAATTTCACATGGTAAACCTAGAGTGGCGAGTTTGATTCCCATCCAGAAATAAAGAGGAATTTATTTAGTGTCGCACTCATTAAAAAATCTTTAGTCCCACTCTGGCTAGAAAATGATGGTAACCTGTAGATAACCCATCCCAATTAGCCTTAGTAAATAAATAACAACAGTTAAAAAATAAAATAAAATAAAATAAAACTAGGATATTTTGGGAAAATTAATATAAAAAGTAATAAAATACAATATATTTATACAATCTCTTTAGAAGTTGATGAAATAATGATATAATACTGACTTAGAAACATAAAACAGCTGTTGGCTGTAACTATTATTATAAAACTATTATTAAGTACCACCTTAAGTATATTTGTATTAATATGTGATGTATAATATAAACATGTACATATTTATATACAAAATGCAATTAGAAAATGATTATAGTTTAATTAAAATAAAAATAATATAGTTTAAAAAAATAGGATTAACATAATTTCTAGTCAATTTAAGGGTTACCACAATTCCATAGGTCTTATACTGCCTATTTTTGCTGGATTCAATCATAAAGTGAATCGAAATTGAAATCTCATAGACAAAATTGAAAACATTTCTAAAAATGAACTATTTTAAAACTTTTATTGGAAAATGAAAATGTCTTTATAATTTTTGAGTAATACGTTTATTATTATTATTTAATGCTCATTGCTTTTCTTTAATATAAAAATGAAAATAAAGCAACTATAAAAATAATTAAGAAGAAAAATAAAAATTAATTATAACTACAAAGAATGGTAATAAATATAAAATACTGGTTTGAATTTGTTCCAACATGTATCTCTTTATTATAAAGTGAATGGATACTGTTCTCTTTAACCTGAATATATACTTTATATGATGGAGGTGACAATAAAGATGAAAATCTAGCAAAAAAAAAATAGTTACGCTTCCTGTTAATTAATTTTATTGTGGCTAATTTTGGTGCAATAACGATTATGAAAAAGCTTAATACATCATATTTTTGGGTTGGCCAAAAATAGATTGCTACATTATAACTTTTCATGGTACAATTAGCCAAAATTAGTCACACGTAAGACAATGTTCTATTTATTATGACAGAAGTACACTAGAATAGCAGAAAGAAGAAAGTAGGAAGCATAGATTCAAATAATATAACTACTATAATGGTGATTGGTATAAATAATTTTTCATTATACTGCGTCAAAAAACATGTGTTTTCAATACTAGGTTTGAGTCCGTAAAATAGCTCTTTTCGGGACTAGTACTGAAAAATCTTTTCGGTGCGCTAACCTCACCTGTTACTAATAAACATGTGTTTGAAGGAGGTTATATTCATTCTAATATTTGCTTACTTATAATAAGTAGTGTGTAACAAAGGTTTTAACATAAATAATATTATTATTATTATTTATTAACGTCCACTTTTTGCAACTTAGGCTAATCGGGACGGGTTATCTACAGGTTACCACCCTTTTCTAGCTAGGGTGGGATTTTAGGACGTTATTTAATGAATTTCGTCACTAAATAATTTCCTTTGCCCAGGCGAGAATCGAACTCGCCACTCTAGGTTTACCATGTGAGATAAAGGTCAACGCTTTAACTCGCATGGCTAACCTGAGCCCCCCATAAATAATAATCAAAATTGTACTATAAATATTAATGTAAATCTGTAATGTTTCTTCTATTATGGGTTAATAAACAGATGTTTTTTCCAAATAAAATAATGTGTCAATTTAATTTCTTATACAAGTACTTTTCTTCTATTATAGGTTAATAAACAGATGTTTTATTTCAAATAAAACAATGTGTCACTTTAATTTCTTATATTGTATCTTTAAGTTATTAATGAAATATTAAATGGTTTTAATGCACTCAAGTATGAGCAGTATAATGAAAAGTATTGTTCATAACACGTACCAAAAGTGTCCTTTCGGTACTCGGTCCAATTTCCAAGCTCGGCTTCGCCTCGCTCGTAAAACTAGACCTCGCACCGAAAAGACCCTCTTTTGGTACTAGTGATGAAAATAACTATTTCATTTTAACAATTTAAATGAATTACAACGAAAATGTTCTGATATCATGAGTGTGTACTGATAATATTAGACATAATAGATTGGAAATGGAAAAAAGTAAAAAAAAAAATATGAGGAAAAAAAATCAACTCACTCATTCACTTTAACAATTATAAACTGGCATTTACAAAGTTGTGGTAATCCTTTATCAGTAAAAAATATTTGTAATAAAGCTTTTTTTGAATAAAACTAAATAACGGAACTCTGGGTTTAGATAGTGTACATTAATTATATTAAAAATAATAAGAAACAACTCGTTCTTTTTTAGTTACCCAAAGTGCTTTAAACTTAGTGTAGGTATTTAGGAAGAGGCTATTCAGTTGTTCTACATAATTATTTCTCTTTTTGACAGAAAAATAAAGCTAAATAACAAAAGTCAAACATTATATAACAAATTAATCAACAAAGCTATGCTTCTCAGAATATTAAAGAAAAACAATTAGCTATTTCATAAGAAATATACTTCACAAGAATTTAATTTTTAACTGTTGCGTTTAACAATAGAACAATAGAAAGACATTAAATAAATGATCACAGTTTTAAAACAATATAAATTAAAGCACTATAACAGAGTTATTGTCAATCACAGATATCTTACTTCAACTAATAATAATTATTTACACTCAGCAAAAAAGAGTGTGAGTGGAGAAAAGTTAAACAATAATACACAATCCCAGGAGTGAACATAAAAAATAAAAAGATTATTAAGCATTATATATCTTAAAAATTAACAATTCACAAGAAAAGATTTCATATCAGATAGAAGATGGAACTAAATTTTAAAATAAAATCTAAGGAAAACCATGAAATAGGCTTCTTTTTCATGGAAAATTGCACATATCTCCACTCAACCCTATACATCTTACCAAAGTAAATTTATATTTTTTTACACTCACTACACTAAATAAATATGATAATAAATAATGTCAATATAAAATTTTAATAAAATATAATATAAACACTCTAATCTACAATATTTGTATTTCATTTTATGCAATGTAAGTAACAAAATATAAAACACTTATATCAGTCATATAGTTCTAAGACCCTAAAGAATAAAACAGTAAAGGCACAGATCACATTCCCATCAATAGTTTAAACATTTTAAAAAATAAATATATGTACAAAAAATGTTTATCATATAACAATGGAATCAAGGGCTAAACCAAGAGCTTTGATAATTACAGAAGAAATTCAATACTTTTATGTCGCTGATATGTTGGCATGGGCTTTTCTATTTTTATGCATTCATCAATTATCAGATTAATATGCTTCAGCAATTCTATTAGGTATAATTATTGTAAAGAATACCATAGCCCAGAATGAATTAACAAGAAAAAATGAATTCTTCAAACAAATGCAGCTCTAGCAGCTTATCTCTAATTGTAAATAAAGACAATGATGATATAACAGGTTTGAATTGGAAAAGTTGTAGTAAAAATATATACTTAAACAGACTTAGTTTCTTGTATTATTTCTGTACACAAGCAGCATTCTTTGTGGATTAAATTAAATGGTATTGCCTTATATTTGAATGCAAGATATTGTGGTGTGCTCTCTAGCCCAATAACAATACAAATCTGCAAATTATCTAGGTATATAATAATAACCGGTTGAATAAAAAAGACATTTCCTTCAATGTAACTTTCTAATGTTATGAGATGACCTTTCAGACACCATTCGAACTAAGTAGTAGTTAATTGCCTTTGGTACATAGCAGTACTGATGATAACACAGTGTCGTCGAAGCACTTTGACATCCTTTTAAACATTGACGAGAAAGTGTCCTGATCTTATTTTACCTGTTATCTAGATACACTGATATACTCCATGAGTAAGGAGCACGAAGACGAAGAAGAGCCAAGACTAAGATATCACATCAATATGCAATAATTTCTCTGATTATTATAATCTAGAGTCAATAGCCATTTCTGAAACAAGGACATCCCTGATATTTGCAGAAACAAACTGGGGAAGAGGGTGCAGCAATATTTGTTCTTCACGGTAAAGTATATAGAAAAAAAATTATCAGGAGGAAATACTCGACATCAAGGAAGAATTCCGTCAAGGCCAAAATCTTCAGAAGATGAGACTGACTAATATGACAGGCATTCACTAATATGACTATGCAACCTAAAATTTAATGTACTTCCAGTCTTCCCCTACTGACATTGTTTCCCATTGATTACCAAGCTGAAAATATACATTTAAGGACTGATAATTAACTCATGCAAATATTACTACCAAAAAAGGAAGATAACCTAACCATTATAATTAAACATTGCTAAATTAATCAAAACCTGATTTCTGCAATTAGCCTCAAATTAAAAAAAAAAAAAAAAATGTCAATAATCTTACAAATATTTTCTTCACGCTCAAAATCAATTAATTCAGATGAAATAAATAGATCTCAATTTAAAGTTTTATTATAACAACTATAAACATTTGATGGGATAAATAGTTTTTTAAGGCCATAAATACCATAAACTCAGCCAAAATCCACAGACTTAAGCATACCAATCCTATTAACTTGTCAAAGAAGTTTGAAAGATTAAACAGGAAATAATAAAGATTTAAGGTGTGAAAAAAGGCTTTCCGAAATGAAAAATATCAAGCTACTTTAATATAACTGTTGAACCCAGACTATTTTATGTGAAGAACAGTTCATTAGAGTGTTAAACTTATTGTTTCAATACAATATTACTGAAAATAGAACTTTACTTTAAAATTAGTTCGATAAAATTAAGTCTTTTAATACGTTACTCCCCAGTCATATTGAACAAATGTTACTATAATCACGAAATATTAGTCACGAAATATTCTTAACTTAAATTTGAATATTAAACTTATAAAATTAATAAAAATCCGAAAAATACTTTAGGAATGGAAAAATTCACAGGTTATATAAAATCATCACAAATATATAAAATAAACAACACAGAATCATGGAAGACTCCAATGCAATTAAAAAACAATTTACCAATTCACAATTCTCATAAATATTTACAATCTAAAGAAATCATTGCATTTCTAAATTTTATTATTTAAAGTAACCATATTTAAAAAAAAAAAAAAAAAAAAAAAAAAAAAAAAAAAAAAATTAATTTGGCCAAGAGCCCAAGAAGACCAGTTAGGAGGTCAAGTAGTCTGCTTGATACATTACTTGGTGCCTTATAATGGCATTACAGCCCAAAGGTCGTGACTCCTTTATTCAAATAGTAACTCAATACCTCATGTCATGTCGTGGGCCCTGGGGACCTGATGGAAGTCCAATCTCAATCATTTAATGTGTAATCTCGGAGTTTGAACTTGACACCTCTAGCATAGAAATCCAGTGTCTTTGACCTCTGGACAACACAGACCCCTCACAAAAAGAAAGTCATTATTTAAAAAACAAATATTAACTCTTCCATAAAAAAAAAAAAAGTTTGCGCTGCATTAAAAAACAGTAATAAATATAGAATAGAAGAATAATAGTTTCTTTTTAAGAAAAAAAATTGTTTTTATGTATTCACCCTGAGAAAATATATGGTTTTTCTACTTCCAACTAAATTACAATTCTACATCAAAATATTTGTAAATAAAACAAAACGTATAGCAACAATATTACTCAATTGAATATAAAATTCTTTAAATCAATTTTTTTTTTCTAAGTTAATAACTTGCAGTAAAATAATGTAGTTCGATGCTTTAAATAATCAGTGACATGCACAATAATTATTAAAAACTAAGCACCAATGAGATTAAGATTTTTTGAAGTTCCTACTCAACATTCTTCTGCAAGTGAATATTAGATTAAAACAAAACAGTAAACCACTAAGACATTTCTTCACCAATAAATTAGCCAAAAATACAGACATGGTTGTTCATTTAAATATGTTTAGTATGTAATCAATTTTAAATATAAATAGTATAAAAATCAGGCAGATAAGGCCACAATCAGAAGGAACATATTGAGATTTATCAATTTCTACTTCTCAACACTGTACCTCTATTCATTAGTACGATAGACAATTCATTTATACAATTTCAACTCCAAGACGACCATTGTTAGCCCGACCCTCCAAATCTGACGCTTCAATTTGCTCCTTTAGGAGTTCAAGTTCTCTGATGCCAGATACAGTTACCTCATACTTATGCGACACAAGAGAACGATAAAAATGGACAGCAAATGCCACAAAAATAATAAAAACAGGAACCACTATCACAGCAGCTGTCCAAGATGCATATGGGGAGAAGTCATAAAATTTAACATAACAAAGGATAGCTATTTCACAAAGAAACAGCAGGAGTCCCAGAAGTGTTGAGAATGCCCAAGCTGTTTCTATGTACCTGTGAACAATAAAAATAAATGAAAATGCAAACAAGTTAAGCCACCCCCCCCCCATCCAAATTGTGTTAAAAGATTTAAACTTATGACATAGAACTCAACCAACATAATTTTTACGAACACATTATTCTTTATACCAAAAGTTTTGAAAGAAACATGATAAAATGGAGACTTCCTGTGGTAAGTTTATTATTAAACTCTGATTAGAACAAAGTTTCTAAAAGAACTGATAATATACTACTCATTATTTAGCAAATGAGGTACTTAGGATTATCATCAAATATTACAATGAGCACATGAAAAGAACATGCAGAACTTTGAAAATTGTGATTCAAAATTAAATGTTTAAAAATGATTATGGGATCTGTTAAAGGCAGATATCTACCCGTATTTTAGATTAAGAACGTAGCATACAATACTCCTTGATGAGTGCATTTAATAGATTTCCGTTCAGAACTATTGAGGCTGCACTCATGTAAAGGTTACCAAACTCAATATTTAAAAATTCATGCAAAACTAATGATCAAGCCTGAAATCAAACCAGGATAACTCTGTTTAGAGAATTGGTGATATTTACATCACTGTAACTTTTATTTGTATCGAAAAATATAATATAAATCAACATTGTAGATAAAGTAATGTTCTAACAGTCTTCTTCTATATATTTTTCACTATCTAGAATATTAACAGAGTAATTTGCCTTATTTGTGCTTTCATCGTTCAGTAAACCCCTACTCCTACCAATACGAAATTCATTTAAGGCAATTACACTACAGCCTGCCATTCATAGAAAAAACGAAAAAGTTTGTCATGCAAGGGCTGCTTAAACTAAGCAGATTTCCCATGCGCTGGTAAGACACACGACTGAAAATTTATAATAAAAGCCACTATGACTTCCAAGTGATAACCTCACACTAATGTAGTGATAACCTCACACTAATATAGTGTAGAGGTTATCACAAACCTCTACACTATATTACAGTTCTTTAGCATAAACTAAGCATGAATTCAAACAACCTACAGAATCACCAAATAAATCAAAAATAGTTATTAGGAAAGATAAAAACTTATTATCATCATGAGGTCACAAAAATTTAGTTTCCCTTCAAAAACTAATGACTGCATCATCCTAGCATTCGACTTCATTTCATATCCAATATGAGGTGAAGTTGAAATAATTAGACGGCTGTGTTACTCGTTGTAGCGGGTTGAAATAAAAATGGTTTCCGGTGGAAATTGATTGCCGTTATTCCAAGTCACTCATTCTTACGATTAGAAAGCCATAATATAACGTATGGATACAAAATTCATTCCCTAAATAAATATATGCACTAACCTTTCAGAACTTATACACAACAACAGCACATCCATAGATACAATAATGAAACATCTCCTATAGACACATATTTTCAATAAAATTTAACTGGACACTGAAACATTAAACTGTTTATTTGGCTTTCTACTCCTATTCTTTTAGTGGGAAAAAGCTAGCGGCATTTTACTATGACTGTAGATCTTTTATCATACGTTTTAGAATACAGTGGCTTTGCCAATTATTTTACTTTAAAAAAAGTGTGAATCGCGGTACACCACAAAAAAAAGTTAAAATCTCCAAATTCATAAATATAAATAATGATTTAGGACCAAAGTTGGTATTCTAAGCACACTTTGTGCTACTCAGCTAATTAGGATGGCTTATCTATAGGTTACCACCCTTTTCTAGCCAGGATGGAATTAAGGATTTTATTTAATGAGTTTGTCCCTAAATAAATTCCTACTGCCCAGACAGGAATCTAACTCGCCACTCTAACGTTTACCATGTGAGATTAAAACCAACACCTTAACTCACAAGACTAACCTGAACTCTATGAAATATTGATTTCATTGAACTTTTACTATGTGAAATATATATATGTTCAGTGCGACAATTTTTAACTGTCTCATGTAAAACTAAAGGTTATATTAGGTATCTAAAGTCAGCATGAGAGGAGAGAGGTATAAAATGGGATAATTGCAAATATGAAATATCTCTATTACTATGAGTTGGAATGAAAAATTAATTTTATCATTCGTATTACAATTTATGTTATATTGAATTTATTATTTCATTCATGTTTATATAGGATTTTCTTACTATGGGAGAAAAATTAGATAGCGAAATGAAATCATCAGTGTTTCATATTCAAGCATATGAGAAATCTGGCAATTTTACTAATCACGTATGTGACAGGTGTTTTATGTATAACAATAGTAGATATAGGTAATGAATTATAGCAGGCTGGGCAGCAAGAAATCATTAATTATACATCCAAATTTAATGATAACTGCAAGGAGTTGGTGACAGTACTTCCACAGTAGTATTTTCCAAAATATCATGAGCTTAAAAGCAAAGTACCCCTTTAAAATTCATTTTTTTCATTTGGTGAGCTGTCACTAATGAGTACAGAGAAAGTATAGAATGATGATATCTGGGCTATTGAAATGAGGCTGTACTTAAAAAATTACTGTGTGTCAGTGTGCTTCAGAGATCACTTAAAAGAGGTAGCTGAGGATAATGTAATCTCTAAATGTCACCAGACCATGTCCTTCTGACCCAATCAAAAGTCAGGCAGTTTAAAACTCTTAAAATGAACTCTCATTAATAAATTTCAATGGACTTCCTGTTTTATTTTTGGCCATATTTAATTACTATCAATTTCTCTAAGCATATAAAAAGTGAACAAAAATCACAGAAACTAGAGCTAGTAAAAATGTATCTCCATCACATTTGTGTTGTTGAAACAAAAATCTTATGATTTTACTCATGAAGTAAAAGAACATTCAAAAAAAGCCTTTTTTTTGTTGAGCAGTGTAACAATAATGTGGAGATGAAAGATTAAATCATCAAATGCATAATACATTTAACGTTTAAACAATTCATAAAAAATAATAAAATGGGACTTACCAATGAAGGCGTTCATGAGGGGATTCATTGACTAGGCTTATTGAATGAAGATTACAGACGGCTTCAATGTTTGGAAGAATGCATGTACTAATCATAAGGGCGAGCATGTGGACTGCAACAAGAAGAGTTGTGACAACTGCAAAAACTACGTACATTTCCTTAGGCACTTCTGATTCCTGATCTAGCTGAACCTCAACCATAGCAACCTGAAAAAATATAATTACTATGAGTTAGTTTTAGCAATTATACTTCTTATCTATGGCAAGGGGTGGCACTCACAACAAAACCTAAGCTGCAGTAAGGATGAGGCAATGTCCCATTTACTTTCCATAAAAATGAATCTGTCTATAATCTGCTGAAAGATAAAATACTAAGGTTATGATAAGCACTCTCAAAAAAAAAAAAAAAAAAAAGTTAAAGGAATTAAACTAAATAGGGGAATTAGGAATACACCAAGCAAATCACAGCCATAAGATGATAGAAAAAAATCGATTAAACGACAGAGCATGCTTTCAGCGCAATCATTCTATCAACCAAACAAAACAATAAATGGGGAACACAATAATGAAGAAGATGTGAAGGGACTATAGGAAGAGGCACACCGCTTAAAATAGAGGTGGGCAGGCCACCTAGCGAGGATGAAGAAAAACTGGTGAGCTAAGATATGCACTGAATGGATCCCTAGGGACATGGTGAGGAGTAGAAGAAGGCAGCTCAAGAGATTGAGCTTGCGGGTGTCAGTGAAAGCTGGAAGAGAGTTGCTAGGGATAGGGATTTATGGAAAAGAGTTATTTTAAGGCAGTGAAAAATTATAATTCTGTTATAAGTTTTATATATATATATATATATATATATATATATATATATATATATATAGTAGCATTTGCCTCCCAACTTGTATTTATACTTTACCTCCTTGAGGAGAGGATTTTGTCATTTACGAGAATGCCAATAGCCTATATTCATAGAAGATAAAAATTTAAAATCTAGCTCATTTTTTTTTCTAACTACTTTTAAATGATAAAAACACACCCAACTTTTTATTAATTGTATGATTGTCTAGTTAGTTATTTTTCATCAAAGCTTCTTATTATTTGCGATTAATTTGTATTTTTACTAAAGAAGCTCAGTAAATTGAATAAATATGATTAACTTTTTTTGTGTTAGAATTCCTTTACATTACAATTTAAAAACATAAAGCTATTTATTGAAAAACATAATATCAAAATACATGGTGTCGCATCCGAAATTAATGTCTTCTCATTTGCAATATTGTTTTCTAAATATGTACACTCAAGTCGACAAACAGTTGCTGAAGGGGAGCTTCAGATAAAAGACTCCCAAATCATTTTACGCCTTTTTTTTATTCCTATCAAGGAGGATTACAAGAGCTTGGTGACCATAGCTTAAGCCAGGTGAGTGACCTCCACAAGAGACTGAACGGACAAGGACTGCTCGCGAAGCCTGTATGATTTCTCACAATGGGCAAGGGCTGCTCTGGAAACCCACCCCATAACTTCCAGCGAACATTTTTTTTTTTTATATAGTAATGTTATAAATGGTAACTTAGGCCCCCCTGGGCACCATATACATTCAGAATTTTGTTCTAACTCTAACACCAAAATGTCCTCTATAAAGGGTTATGAAAGGCTGACTACTGTGCCATATAAAAATAATGGTACCCACCCTAAAGGCGTCCTAAAAATATGTCTATTTCCAAGCTAGAAAAAGGTTCAAACCTTGGAAAAACTAGCTGCAGATCGTTTGAATGGTCTAAAATTATGGCAAAGACTAGAGTCCTAAAAGAACTTTAGGACTCATATATTGGTTAGCTAGTTATAGACTATTAGATATTCTACTTCAAATACTGAACATTATACTTAGACATTGATACATCAATACAATAGGCATTAGAAGAAAAGAATTCATAATATGTAAGGCACTGGCTGTGGGAGTGAATATCTGGGAAACAAATCTTAAAGAGACCCCAAATGCAAGAGTAGTGATCCCAAACCCATAGCACTATCATCAATTCTCGAGCCCAGCACCTGATGGTGACAAACTATAACTAACCCAAGGGTCTTAGCATAAATAAACAAGATGGAGGGAAACCTTCTAGTTTATAAGACAAGTTTCCAAAAAAAAGAATTCTTCATGACATTTAGCGTTATGATCCCCATTTCAAAAATAATTCTTTAGAGTATATAGATGAATTTATGTAATGTTCACTTGTGTTATGTTTCAAAATATGTAATCGATATTCCACAAAAAGGCTTTTTAAAAACTAATAATTGAGTCTTATTACCTTAATATATCTAAATATGTAAAATAAATTCAATAAATTAAAATGAAAAAGGAGGTTTAGGAATCATTATAAAAATCTCTTCAAACCATTTTTGTTTAATTATAAATACGAGTTTATAAAGAAAGTTATGCTTTTATAAAGTGAAGAAACCAGAATATTGGTCTTCAGGGAAGCATTTCTCAAAATGGAATCAAATAGCATTGTTGACACTATCAAAATAACATCTAATGTGGAATTGGCAAAGATTTTGCATTTGAATGCCAATTTTACATCGGGCGAGTGTTCTAAAAGGTTTGAATAGTAAAATACAAATATGATAAATATTTGGATGCTTTAGAGAACTGTACACGTGTTCCAAAATTATAAAATATTTTCAAGAAACCTACACTGGTATAGGTATTAAAAGATAGCTCAAAACAAAAAAACAAAACATTATTGACCTAAAGATAATAATCTAATGATATTGAGTAACACTAGGTTTTTTAAATCTTCCGAAGAGTAACAATTTCTAAATTTTTTATCAAACCATTCAATTGCCTCAAATTTTAAATAACAAGGCACATAAATTATTTTCTTAATCCTTACAATTTTCATACATGGGCTCACTAAAACTAATTACCACTTTTAGTATTTTTATAATCAAGGAAAAAGATCTTATGGTATTTCCTGGTTTGTATAAAAATTAAAATGTAAAAATAAATACTGAATTCTATAATAATATTTGGGTAGTGATTGTTATATATCTACCTAAACAAATATTTGTATAATGAATTTAAGATAACATTTGAACAAGGATCTTAGTTCTGAAGGTGTCATCTCAGATAACAATTCTCTTTAGTTACCTGACCCATTTGCTTTCAAATAGAGAGAGTAAGCTTAAAGCCCATGCTGTACTGTTTGAGGTAATTACTTATGTCAATTAATACACAAACAATACTAAATAATAAGTTCACTAATTATTTATATGCAAAATAAACCATGCTTTTATTAAAAGTAGCTTAGAAGCATAAATACATTTAACTACTATACATATCTTCATGCTAAGTTAGTAATGAACGCTATTCATGATTTTAAATTAAAATAAAATAGTGGAAAAATAACATACCATGGCAAAGCCTGAGAGTAATGCTGATGTTTTGCTTGATGCCTTTAGTTTTGCTCGACTTAGCTGAAGTTTTCTCCATGACAAATAATTGGCTGAATTATGGCCTTCTCCTGACAAATCAAGTGTTGACATCTTCTACTGTCAAAAATTAAATGATGTACACCTTATAATAAAGTAACTTGAAGCATGCTTTACAGAAACAGAAAACTCCAAAAGTCTTACCCTGTTTATGTAGTATGGGAACCAATTCGATAACAAGTGTAATTTAAAACTTCCTTCTAAATTTTCAAATGTATAAATTCCAGTGCTCTGAGATGAAGATGACATGGAACTACAATTAGTATGGAAGGTTCGCCCTCCAGGTCTTTTTGAATGCACTAAATTATCACAAATGTTGTTATCAGTATTAAATTTTAATATAATATTTATACAGTAGCATTAGGCTCAGAATAAATGTATTATAACTACCTTTCAGTTAGCATAGCTACCTAAAACACAAATGTAAACAAACTACAAGGGAAAATGAAATAAGGAGTAAGAACCTAACCAATGCAAACTACAATCAAAATTCTAATCAGGAGTTAATCCCTACCCTAAAACTAATTGCCGTCATTCATCTCTTGCCAACATCGAATTTAGTACTGACTTTTGCCACAACCTAATGACTAATTTTCAAAATCTAAATAACAATTTTTTTATTTCATTTTTTAAACGTCAGAAAGATATCACAAGGACTCCTACACATACGTCACAAATTTATAAGACTCGTGAAGGTTGCAAACATACCTATATCAATATTGAGAGTAAATGGTAGTGAACTTGAATTTCATGTTTTGTTGAAATTGTTTTTCATTTCTGTCATTAACAAAGTTAAGGATTTTTCTTTAAATGACTATAAAAACTCACCGTGGGGAATCATGAATGGCTGTTTTGGAATTTTTTCATTGACAAAAACCTTAATTCAAAGGTTCATTATAACGGGGATTCCACAACACTTTAGGTTAAGCTGTATTTAATCGATCCAATGTTTTGTCAAGTGCAGGTTGTATGCATACCAAACTTAGTTGACAAACACGTGATATTATTGTCTCTGTGATTCACCAAAAAACAAATACGTGCCAACTGAAAGAAACTGAAAAAAAAAACATATACGGCTGACATTCATATGTAAAAATAAAAGTTTTACTTTAGGAGGGACAGACCTCGAGAGATAACACTGCTTGCTTAGGAGGGAGAAGCGGCTATTGAAGGGCAGGGGGAGTGGTAAATTGGTCTTGATATAACAAGGAATGACTTCAACAGAGGCAATTCAATCAACTCTCATTGCCTGCAAAGCAGTTCGTTTACCACAAGTACTCAGCCTTTAATTCCCCTCAGCTTCTTTAACATGCATGCAACAGCTGTAGCTCACATTAGCCTTGCAAGTTCCCACTTAAGGATAACGTTATTTTCATTGTTGGTTTTACTATAACTCAAAACTTTTTCTCTTTTTCGTCGCGACAAATTCCCTTCGATGGGGTAAAAAACGGTGGCCAGAGCTTTATTTATTCAAAGGACGAAAAAGCATCACGTTGTATCATGGAGGAAAAAGTCCGTCACGCAGGGGCAGCGTAAAGAGAAGTAGAAGAAGCGAAGGGGGGGGGGGATTACTGAAGACAGAATACAAGAAAGTAAGAATAACTCGCTTAATACTTGAGTTACAAAATAATGCATAGTACAACAATTGTAGAACATCAATAGTTTTATAGCTCATAGATTCATAATAGCTGAGACATTTTAAATATTCGACCCCCTCCCTTTAAACCCCCACTATATCCAAGTCCGATTTCCGCCAATAACAATTATGATCTATAGTGTTGCGGAAAATGGCTAAATATCGAGTATGGTATAGATCAAATAAACATTTTCGAGTAAACTACAGTCTTAATTGATGACGTCATCGCTTAACGTATTCTCATTCATTTGCCCAAATAAAAGTTCAGTGATAACCATATATGCTATTTAACCTTGCAATGAAGTGCTTCATGACATAATAGCATATTGTTATGAGATGAGTAGCAGTGGGGGTTTACTAAAGGCCAAAAACTAAAAAATGCAAATATCTCGGTTAATAATCAAGATAGTGAAAAAATGTACATAACATTTATTGAACACTACGTTTGCAATAAGATTGGTTCTATACAATTATTCGATCCGACGCATAATAACTGACATATTTTGAATTTTCTAAATCCCCCGGTCCGATTTAAGCTGTTAACGAACTTAACCCTTATTTTTACATAAAACGATTAAACATCGAATTTCGTTACGAATAAACAAAACTTTCAACTGCTAGAGCGTTATCAGATATATATATAGTTTTGAACGGACGTCATTTTAGTCATCTTCTGGATTGGATCGATGTACATTTGAGGAAATATTTCAAAAATCGCGTCATGAGTACAACCTCAATGATTGATTTCCCTCAAGGGAAATCTGCTAAAATATTTCATGACTTCTACTCCTAATAATAATCTCAAATAATGGTGGGCAAGGGCCATTTAACAGAGAAATCAAAGTCCCTGTTCAAAAAAGTACCACAATTTATGAGGTCATGGTTGATGACCTTATCAACCTTATCAGTTGATTTTTCTTAAGGGAAATCTGCTAAAATATATTTATTATTCAGACTCTGATTTTTGTAATATTGTGCTAAATATATTTATTATTCAGATTCTGAATTTCTTAATATAGTCTTGATATCCTTGAGCCGGATGCTGACCGGATCTACTTAGTATTCTGGAAAGAGTCCTGCTGTGAATCATGAAGGCAGACCAGTCTCCTCCTATTTCCTCACTTGTCATTATGGTATTGTGAATCTATATAAATAAAAGGCCGAGCAAATGTATGTGTGTGTGTATATATATATAAATCCCCCCACTTTTAGCAGATTTCCCTTAAGGGAACTCAGCGTTTGAGATCGTACTCATGACGTGATTTTCGAAATTTTTCTTCAAATATCCATTGATCCTACCCAGGAGATGACGAAAATGAGGTCTGTTCAAAACTGTATATATATATATATATATATATATATATATATATATATATATATATAATGTTTGTCTGTTACCGCTATAGCGGTCGCAATTTTTGTCTTATCGTTACCAAACTTGATATATAATCGTTTTATACAAAAAGAAAGATCAAGTTCGTTAACGGTTAAAATCGGACCGGGGGGGAGGGTGTTTAGAGGGGAGAATTTCAAAAATTATTAATATCTCCGTTATTATGCGTCGGATCGAAAAATTATATAGAACCATTCTTATTGGAAATGTAATGTTCTATAAATGTTGTTATGTACATTTTTTTCACTATCTTGATTATTAACTGAGATATTTGCATTTTTTAGTTTTCGATCCTCAGTAAACCCCCACTCCTACTCATCTCATATTAACAATATTCTATTATGTTATGAAACACTTTATTTGAAGCTTAAATACCAAATATTGTTCTCATGGAACTTTTAATGAATTTTAATCATCGCAATAAGCCAATATTACGCATATAACGTCGTATTCCAAGCTGAAATACCAAATTTTGTTTTCGACTGATCTTTGCATACAGCTACGTTTTTTGATGATTTCATTAATTAAGACTTTCCTGTCAACCCTAAAAATTTTTCTTTTGATATGCCATACTCTATTTTTAACCATTTATTCAACACTAAAGATCATCTTAGTTAATGACTGAAATCAGACGAGCTGTAGGGTTGGGATTCCAATAATCAAAATATCTCCATTATTAAGAGTCGGATCGAACCAATCTAGATAAACTATTGATGTTCTACAGTTGTTGTCTTATACACTTTCTCGTTTCTCAAATTTTAAGAGAGTAATAGGTACTTTCTTGTTTTCAGCTTTCAGTAAGCCCCCACTACTACTTATGGGATTTTGATTTAGAAATAGAAAGTATATGATGAGATGGCAAGTGTGTCATTCCTGCATGTGGGGAAATTTATTTGCTTAGTCCCTGCGTGATGGACTTTGTTTTTTTTTTTATATTTTGTGAGTGATCAACCCCAGGGTACAATATGCTGATGTCACAATATGAAATTTCTGCTTTCCAACATTGAGTTTGATATAGTATTTAATAGGCTACACCTGGTAATTGATCTCGTGAACAGGTAAATCTGATTTTCACTAGACCGAACAAAGGAATAAATGGGTCAAGGGCAAGTAGTGGTTTCCCATTGCCCTCTGCATCACTCCATTCAGCAATAAAGGCTCAGTTTTACCGTGTTAGTTAAGGCGTTGGCCTGAATCTCACATGGTTAATCCTAGAGTGGTGATTCGATTCCCACCAGGGCAATAGGAATTTATTTAGTGACGAACTCATTAAATAAAATCCTAACTCCCACCATGGCTAGAAAAGGGCGGTAACCTGTAGATAGCCCGTCTCAATTAGTCATCGTACCAAAAAGTGAACGTTTATAAATAATAATAATATACATGAGATGGCCAGTGGCACAGCTGTTCAAAGTAAAAAGTCCGTCACGCAGGGGCTGCGTAAACTAAGCAGATTTCCCACGTGAAGTAATACAATAGAGAGATCTCCATACAAGAGCCCAACAGTTACGGCAAAGGGCCGAACTAGGTTTTGGCGGGAAATTCAAAAATCCGGTATCGGCCTAAATTTAATAAAAATGCAAATATCTAGGTTAATATTCAAGATACAGAAAAGATGTATAGAACAATATTTATAGTAAATTTCATTTGCAATAAGATTGATTCTATACAATTTTTCGATCCGACGCATAATAACGGAGATATTTCGGATTTTCCGAAAATCCCCCTCTAAACCCCCCCTCCCACTGGACCGATTTCAGCCATTAACGAACTTGATCTTCCTTTTTACATAAAACGATTAAATTCCGAGTTTGGTAACGATCAAACAAAAATTGCGACCGCTAGAGCGTTAACAGACAAGTATATATATATACAGCCTCAAAAATAGAATATATATATATATATATATATATATATATATATATATATATATATATATATATAGATATAGATATATATATATAAAATTTTGAACGGACCTCATTTTCGTCATCTCCTGGGTAGGATCGATGGACACTTGAAGAAATTTTTCGAAACTCGCGTCATGAGTACGACCTCAATAGCTGATTTGCCTTAAGGGAAATCTGCTAAAAGTCCAATGAGTAGAAGTGGAGGTTTACTGAAGACTGAAACCAAGGATATGCGAATAACTCGCTTAATATACAAGCACTAAAATAAATATAGGGCAATTGCAGGGCTATAAATGTTTAACAAGATTGGATTTATGGCGTTCTTCGAACCGACTAATAATAATTGAGATATTTTGAAATTTGTCGAATTCCTCCTCTAAATCTTCCCACTTCCTGGTCCAATTTCAGCCATTAGAGAAAATGATCTATAGTACTGGAAGAAACAGAAAAATATTGAGAATGGCATTGATCAAGTCATTTTATTTTTTTTTTTTTTTTTAGCCTGGGACGTAAAATGTTAGTAACTAATTTGCAAGTGTCTTACGTAGTGCCTGCTCGTTAAAACCATACTTCATATCCAAGCTGGGAATATCTGATTCAATCATGAGTTAAATTCAAGAAACAATATTCCGAGGATATTCTCAAAGACCTTGATAGAAATTTGCCTGATATTATTATTTATTGAGTCAAACAGTGGAATTTTATTAACAGCTGTGCTCTTTGCAGATTTCCTCAAGCCACTGATGTTCCTACGTGAACTCGGGCTGTTGAAGTCGATGCTTCGCTGATAAAATCTCTCCTTTGGGCTTATGTTCAAAAATTGACTATAAAAAAGAAAAAGAGGCTCGCCTAGAAATTGATAAAAATGGTGATAGAATTTCTAATTTATTATTAAAAATAGGAGAAGGATCAGTACTTGAAGAAGACTATAAAATAACTCTTCCAGAGAGGTTTCATACACCAGTTGCTGATTCGGAAGAGCTTTCATAATAGATGAGTTGTCGTAGTTGCGTGAAAGGGCAATATTGACTCCTAAAAATGATTTAGCAGCGTCAATCAATTCTACAGGCCCAGGTCTTCCCCAGAATGAGAATATTAGTGAACTACTTAGTGCATTCTCTAGAGCAGCGATGCCCAACTCGCGGCCCGCGGGCCATTTAGTGCGGCCCGCGAAAGCTTATTAGACAAAAGTATCAAAATATGACGTCATGTCGCGAGCCGAGCAATATAATGCTTTCGCCTGCCACCACTGCGAGAGCCTACTGCACATCACAGGTCCCCGCACTCTGGTACAGACAATGGTACTAAAACCAGGCTGCGCTGACATGTCATATATATGTGTTGGATTTAACATTCTTTTCGAATTGTTTTTCAGTATGGTTCTTTCTCCCAATGAAGTCTAAGGAGATTCCTGTATATTGGCAACCTTATTGCTAGTTTCCATTGCCGGTATAATATAAATTCCCTTTTGATATATTAAACTCCCGGCAGTACTGCTATTTGTGAAGGACCGACCCATCGTTTCTGGCCAGCCTGCAATGTTAGTGCGCGTCAGGGAAAGCCTGTCTAATACCCACTCCTTACCCACAGGAGTCCCACAGGGATCAGTGTTATCTCCCACGCTTTTCTCTATCTATACAGCAGAGGTGGTAGGTCGACAGTATGGTACCAGAACCTCGGTCCTGGCCTATGCAGACGATATAGCCATCATGAGTAAGTCCCTCAACCCTAGGCGTGCCCTCTCCCTAGCCGAAACCGCTTGCCAGGACATCGCGGACAGACTGAAACACATTAACATACACGTCAATCCGACAAAGACAGACGCACTCATCTTCTACTACCACAACGGCAGGAAAAGACTACCCAAAACATTTACACTGAACAACAAAACAATCAAGACGTCAGGCTCTATAGTCTACTTAGGTATACGACTAGACAGACACATGACGTTCTCCACACATATCTCACAAAAAGTCACCGGTCTTAGGCATAAGTACCGTTCTCTAAACCATCTACTTCTCTCTCCAGTGCTCAGCTTAAATCTAAAGCTCCTAATCCTAAAGGGGGTTATCCAGCCCGCCCTGTTATACGGCGCTCCCCTATTTAGGTACATCTACAAAACGAGCCTGGAGAGGATGCAATCATTCCAGAACGGACTTATTCGTAAGATCGTCAGACACACCTCACTCCAAAGACAGAAGAACACACACATACACAGCACACTCAACATAGAACCCATCACACACACCATCGCACGGAGACACATTAAATTCTTTGACTCCCTCCAACACCTTGACAACCCCCTATACAATGCTCTCCCTCCTCCCCGACAACCCGCCAGATGGCAAGTGGCTGACCTCAACGAGCCTCTCATCGACTTGGTAAGGATAGCTGACCTGCCTCCCTAGTACAAACTGTAAATATTTTGTATATATTGTAAATAAAATCACCACCATCTTACTAAGTAGTATTAAGTATCTAGTTAACTTAGTTTAGGATCTTAGTGTAGGGTCTTTAGTCTTAGTTTAGAATTAGGTCCTATAGCCCCCCGGAGCCTTAAGCGAGTGAGTTCACCCCCCTCCCCATAGCATTTAGACTTTAGATATTAGGCATTAGATTTAGCATAGATTAGAATATTATTTTTGTAAATACATTATATTATCATTATGATAATAACATCTTTCCGGTGCTGCGGAATTTAATCTATTTTTCCTTCTCCTCTTATCCTTTATTCCTTCTTTCCTTTTCCCCTATCCTTTACAACCCGCCTGGTGACCCATACCCGCCACCAGGTAATTTTACAAACAAATAAAGTTACACCCTAAGAGCCTGTACAAACTCCCCTTCAAATACGACCACGGTCTAGAATAAGGGGCCCTATCCTTCCTCACACCTCGCAGCCATCTGACTGCAATTATCACAAAAAAGAAACAAGCAAGCTGGGTATCAGCTAAAAAAAAAAAAAAAAAAAAAAAAAAAAAAAAAAAAAAAAAAAAGCCTGCAATGTTCCCTCTCCTACTATCTCTTTAAACTTTTACTCTTCTTTCATCTCTTTCCTCAATCCAGAGGGTAACCAGCTACCCTACCCACTTCTACCATACTATAAATACACCCATCCTCCTTTACAACCTCCCCTTATAATGATACCCCTGGTATAGCACAAGGGGGCTCATGGCGTAGCCTAGGTGTTACCTACACCTGCCGTTCTTTTGCTAGTTTTTATTTCTTTTTTGTTATTTTTTTGATGAGGATGATTTTCAATTTTGGGTTATATTTTCACTGCCTCCAGTGGAAAACGTCTCTATGGCATGAAACCCTCCGCCTCACTCACGGGGATTATCGCAAACTCTGGAAGCTGGTTAAGTCCAGGGTCTCCAAAAGAGGCACTGTTCTTCTCCAGTCTGATGACGGAGTGATGACCCCCGAAGACCAGGCTGAGAAACTGGCGGCACATCTGTCGACAGATTCAAAGGCCAGGTCCCGTGCAGGAGGAGAGGCGCCTGGGATGGAGCATGAAAGAAATTTCATGTTCACCTCCCCCAGGCAGCTTACAGCCATACTGAGACGCACCAAGGGAGGTAAATCCCCTGGTCTGGACGGAGTACAGTACATACTCCTGCGCCAGTTGCCACGCAAGTCCTCAGCCTACCTCACCCACCTCCTAAACTCCTGCCTAAGACTCCGGCACTTCCCCACCCAGTGGAAGCACGCCATAGTGGTCCCCCTCCTCAAACCACGTAAACATGGCAACTCCCCAGACCACTATAGGCCGATAAGCCTCCTTTCGCATATCTCCAAGATACTGGAACGCGTAGTGCACCAATATCTTGTAGATTTCTGCGAGAAGGAGTCTATCATACCCCCCGAGCAGTCAGGCTTTCGCCCCCGTCTATGCACATTACACCCCCTGGCAAGGGTCCAATCTTTAGCTACCGAAACCCTGCGACGGAATGAGACAACTGCCATGATTTCCATCGACTGCACGAAGGCGTTTGACTCAGTCGACCACCACACTCTGCTAAACACCCTTCACTCCAAGGGCTGCCCCGAGCAGCTATATAACATAATAGCGTCGTTCCTTCAGAACCGCACGCTACAAGTGAGGGTAGGACAGAGCCTCTCCTCCACACACACACTTCCAGCCGGAGTACCACAGGGCTCGGTACTAGCTCCTACCCTCTTCTCAATATATACAGCAGATGTGGTCGGTCGACAGTATGGCAACAGAACATCTGTGCTCGCCTATGCAGACGACGTGGCGATCATGAGCAGGTCTCTCAATCCCAAGCGTGCCCTAGCTCTTGCAGAAAACGCTTGCCAGGACATCGCGGACAGACTCGGACAGATAAACATAAACGTAAACCCCACCAAGACGGACGCACTACTCTTCTACTACCACAGCGGACGTAAACGACTCCCGAAAACATTTACACTAAACAATAAAACCATAAAAACATCCGGATCCATATGCTACTTAGGAATACGACTTGACAGACACATGACTTTCTCCACTCACATATCACAGAAAATCAAATCCCTACGCTGCAAGTATCGCTCACTCAATCACCTCCTGCTCTCTCCCAATCTCACTCTAAACCTAAAATTAATGATCCTAAAGGGTATCATAAGACCTGCTCTCCTGTATGGCGCCCCACTATTTCGTCACATATATAAATCAAGCCTAAAGAACCTACAACACTATCATAACGGACTGATTAGGAAAATTGTACGACACACTTCCCTACAGAGACTAAGGAATGACATAATACACCCCACACTACACCTCGAACCTCTCGCACACACGATTGCACAACGCCATATAAAATTCCACGACTCACTACAACACCATGACAACCCACTCTACAAAGACCTCCCACCTCTCAAGCAACCGGCGAGTTGGCAAATGGCTGATAATGTTCCACTTGTCGATGTCGTCCGGATTGCCGATCTACCACCGTAGCGCTGGAGGCGATTTTTCACACCCCATAAAATAATGTACATACATGTAAATAGAAAACATTAAGAATTAAAGTAGTTTAAGTTTTAGGTTAGTCTTAGGTTAGTTCTAGTTCTAGTAGAGCCCCCCGGATGTCCCTTTGGTCTTAGCGAACCCCCCTCCCCCTTAGATAAGTTTAGTGTAGGTTTTTAGTGATTAGTTTTTGTATATATTGTATATATTGCGGCTGTATTCTTTCTTTCCTCCTCCTACTATCCCTCTATTCCCTTCTTTCCTTTTCACACTATCGATCAATCCAACTGGTGTCCTCATACCCGCCACCAGTTAAACCACAACCCAAACCTCTCACCAAACAAACAATCGTCTTGACAATTTCTCCCCTTCAAATGAAACATGGTTTCAGTATAAGGGATCTATCCTTGCTTTTCACCAGTAGTCATCTGGCTACAATACTACAAAACAATTGAAGAAGCTGGGTATCAGCTAAAAAAAAAAAAAAAAAAAAAAAAAAAATAAAAAAAAAAAAAAAGCCTGCAATGTTCCCTAGGAAGACAGATGCCCTAGTGTTCTCATATCACAAACGTACCCCGGTCCCTGACACTTTCAGACTGGACAACACTGACCTTCCCGTGTCCCGATCCATAACCTACCTTGGAATTAGACTGGACAGACATCTGACTTTCTCCACTCACGTACGAAAACGGATATAGACCCTAAGAACCAAATTCACTTCCCTTAACCACCTTCTCCTCTCCCCGGTCCTTAGCCTCCGCCTCAAATTATTAATCCTGAAAGGCGTCATCCAGCCCGCTCTCCTTTATGGCTCCCCCGTCCTACGCTACCTCACCAAATCCTCCCTCGAACACCTCCAACAGTTCCAAAACGGCTTAGTCCGGAAAATAGTCCGACACACATCCCTTCAACGTTCCACCAACCACACAATCCACGAATCCCTCTCCCTTGAACCCATATCCCAAACCATCTCCCGCAGACACATCAAATTCTTCGACTCCCTACACTATATAGACAACCCCTTATACCGATCCATACCCCCTCCTCAGCAGCCGGTGAGATGGCGGCAGGTTGGTCTCGATGAGCCCCTAGTCGATCTCACCCGCTGCTGACGCCAACCCACATAGTGCCCGAGGTCAGGCCAGTAATTAACAAACAGGGCTAACCCCCCAAATCCACATTCTAATATAGCCCTGTAGTTTTAGTTAGGTTAGTTTTTAGTTTTAGTTCCTTAGCATAGATTAGGTTAGTAGATATTTTGGGCGCCCCTTACCCCCTTACGGCTTCTTAGGTTTATTTACTTGGGCGCAGCGGCCCGCTTTTCTCTTTTTCTTCTTATCTCCTCTCCTACTATCCCTATCCCTTCTTCTTTCGTTTTCTTCCTATCCCTTTACAACCCACCCGGTATCACCAGCTACCGGGTCACCTACCCTTATCTAGTTCCATTACACCCCTACAACATTACCACCTCCCTTATAATGGAACATAAGTTCAGCAGAAGGGGAACTATCATTCTCACCCCCGGTAGGTCACACTACCTTATTACCAACCAACAATTCTGCTGGGTCTCAAATAAAAAAAAAAAAAAAAAAAAACCTGCAATGTTTTGTTCTGCGTAGTTCTCTACTACAGACTACTTCATTCGTTTGAAGATTGCTTCGTGATTCTTTTTGAACTTTAAACGGTACAAAAATGAGTATTCAATCGGTTAAACGTAAAATAGATAGCGAAAACCGGAGTTACAAAGAAAGTTGGGAGAGTGATTACTTGATTGTTCAAAATAATGGAAAGTTGCAGTGTTTGGTGTGCATGCAAGTTGTTTCAGTGCCTAAAGAATACAATGTCAGAAGACATTACTCAACAATGCATGAAAATAAGTATGCTACATATACAGATGTAAGTAGGCGTGCATTGGTAGCAGATTTGAAGAAGAAGCTTCAACAACAAACTAGTATGTTCAGTAAAATATTGCATTCTCATACGCATTCATTGTTTGCATCTTATGCCGTATCTCTTGAGCTGGTCAGAGCAAAGAAGCCTTTTACTGATGGCAGTTTAATTAAAAAGTGTGCCATTGAGATGGCAAAAGCTTTTGAGGATTCTAAAATAGCGGAAAAATTTGAATCAGTGGCACTTTCACATCAAACCATACAAAGAAGGATTGTTAACATGGGTGAGCAAGTAGAAAAATCTTTGCTTAGCCAGGTTAAAAAAAGCTCATATTTTTCTCTTTGTTTGGATGAAAGTACTGATCAAACTGATGTCAGTCAGCTCTTAATATTTGTACGTACTACCTTTGAAGACTTCTCTAGTAAGGAGGAACTATTTGATCTATGTTCTCTTCATGAAACAACTAAAGGAAAAGACGGTACTTGTGTATTATATCCACCACATTTTAGTTCCAGTAGTCCCACGCTAGAATGCGCTACTGAAGTGCGACGCTAGCTCTCTCAGGCTAATGAGGTTATCTTTTGTCATAGTTGCAATAGATGAGAGTCTATTTACTTGAAGAAAAAATAATTGTGGGCGGATTTTACCCCAACAGTGGGTGTTTAGAGGAATTTGTGGAGAGACAAAAGATTCGTTTCTCGTGGCTGTTTCTGACAGAAATGCCTCTACTCTTCTAGAGAAAATAATTCAGAATATAGCAGATGGTAGCACAATATATTCTGATTGCTGGAAAGGCTACCAAACGAATATATTAGAAAGCCAAGGATTTGCCCTACAACTCGAATTATGTGATATGCAAGCTGACGTGCTTTTAATGACCAGGCAGGAAAAGGCTCATGATTTTTTTAAATTGCTTCCTAAAGCAGAATTTCCAAAATTGCGAGAGTTTGGACTCAAAATGTCATCAATGTTTGGAAGTACTTACCTATGTGAAAGAGTGTTCTCTTCTATGAAGTTTATAAAAAACCAAAATAGAAACAAGCTTTCTGATGTGTCTCTCCTTCATCTCATGAGGTTGGCTACAACAGAACTACAGGTGGATATTCGTTCGTTGGTGGATGCAGCTGATCGACCACAATGTTCGCACTAATACATGTGCGATTGAATATTCTCATTGCAGTGTTTGTATTAATTAATAACATTTATTGTGACTGCATATTTTTTTATTTGTGTAAATAACACTAATATAAAGAATAATAAGAGAACTTGTTTTGTTATGTTTATTTTATAACCTTATATACGCTCTTATTGCTATTTTTAATTTATATTAAAGTATTATTGTATGGCCCGCAACCATGCTTAGGGTTTTAATTTTGGCCCTTGAGGCTTTGGAAGTTGGACAACCCTGCTCTAGAGGCAGGGTACAGTACGCTATCCTACTGAGTTCTTGAATTCCCGGGCTGGTTGCTCACAAGCTTTCATTGAAAGGAGGAGCAGCCTTAATGCTTTTGAGAAATTTAAATGCACCTAAACTTTGTAATGGCACAAGACTTCATAAGAAAAAATAGATTTAATAAGAATATGAATGAGGCATCAATTATGGAAGGGTATAGGAAAGGAGAAGTGGTTTCGATTAAAATCTATTCCGCCCAAATCTCCGTTCCAATTTACACGCTTAAATTTCGAGTGTCTGTTTTGTTATGAGAATAAATACATTTTAAGGACAGACGTTGAAAATAGAAACGGCTATTTTTTCCCATGGATTTCTATATGCAGCTTGTTCCAGGGAAAGCTACAGAGATAATATTTTTATTTATACACTGGCTGGCATAAACTAAAAATATTGGACATGCAGAAGCTTTAATAAAATATCCATTTATTGGTGGGGGAGACATTGGTTCAACGACCCATGAAGGGCCAAGGCTTGCCAGTTTGATGGAAGGATAAGTGGTCAGATTAACTCTTTCCCTGCCGTATTGTGGAGACATTACATATAAAAGATGGCTATTTCTTTATTCAAGTAGCTACTCAATAGCCATAAGCTATTAGTGGGTCCCATGGGAACAGATAACGGTTCAATCTCAAATCTCGATGGCTTAACAGCCAAATAGAATTTAGCAACATCCAGGTTCGAATTAGGCACCTCTGGCATTGTTTTCCAGTGGTTTAACACACGACAATAACCATTTCGTTATGAAATAGCCCGTTATTCTAAATTTAAAATTCCCTAAGAAAAGCCTATATATGTATTATATAATGTATATTGAATTGTTTACTTTTTCTTTTTTTAATTTAGTGATTCACACTTTCGCTTGTCGTTAGAAAAAATAAAATAGTAAAGCCATCTTATTATAAAATGTATTCAGTTGTAGTAAAAACATGGTTAGTTATTCTTAGGTGGAATAATAGCAACAGAATGCCAAAGAGCTCTGTTAATGTTGCTACCGTGTGAAGTCAAATTTTATTGAAAATATGTGTCTCTTGGAGGCAATATTGTGTGAATGGATGTGCTTCAGTCGTATCGTATCCCAATAGCCAATTTCCTTTAAGAAAAATTTGCTAAAAGCAATTCGGTAAAGATAGCCTTTTGTAGATCAACAAAACCTAAAAAAGTCAGTCACGCAGGGGCTGCGTAAACTAAGCAGATTTCCCATTTGAAGTTTTATAATAGAGAAATCTGCCTACTAATAACAGCAGTAGTAACTCTAAACCAATTCACGCGAGACGAACAGTTACGGAAACGGCCGAACTAGCTTTCGGCGGAAAGTCCCGATATATGGCCGACTTCTGCCGACCACTCACACAATACAAATGCACATATCTCTGTTAATATTCAAGATACAGAAAAGATGTATAGAACAATATTTATAGTAAATTTAATTTGCAATAAGATTGATTTAATACAATTTTTCGATCCGACGCATATAACGGAGATATTTCAAATTTTCAAAACTCCCCCTTTAACTCTCCCCCTCCCACAGGTCCGATTTCAGTCATTAACAAACTTGATCTTCCTTTTTACATAAAACGATTAAATTCCGAGTTTGGTAACGATCAAACAAAAATTGCGACCGCTAGAGCGTTAACAGACTAAGTTAAATTTCTAGGTTGTCCTTGATACAAAACTATCATGGATAAGACATATTAAGTATCTACAAGAAGAATGCAACAAGCGACTTAGAATCTTGAAAATACTTGCCAAAACCTCTTGGGGAGCTGACCGTAAAACAATGCTAATGCTTTATACTAGCTTAGTTCGATCAAAGATTGACTATGGTAGTGTAGTATATTCCTCCGCAAAAAGTAACCATCTCCAACTCTTAGACACGATCCATCATACAGGAATAAGACTAGCTACAGGCGCCTTTAGAACTAGTCCCGTCATCAGCCACTGTGCAGAAGCATCAATACCCCCACTGGCATCCGGAGAAGAGAATTGATGTGCTCCTACGTAGCAAATATGAAAACCCAAACTAGAAATCCAGCTCACAGCTATGTGTTTCGACCAATGAACATTAGGCTCTTCGGTGTAAAACCTACACCAGCACCTTTTGGAATAAGAGAATACGCTTTAATCAATGAAATTAATGGAATACAACTGAACAACTTAACACAAGAGAATCCACATTGGAAACGGAAGCCACCAAAAATTGACTTCACTTTAATGAAAGAAGACCCAATTTCAGGTCGGTCAAAAGCTCTCGAAATTCTAGAGCATTACTGCTACTATGCCACAATGTATACTGATGGTTCAAAGAAAGGAGAATACGTTGGTTTTGCAGTTATCAATGACAGAATTATAAAAAAATATAAACTACCTCCATACACATCTATATACTTAGCTGAACTCCAGGCAATATCTTTAGCATTGAAATTAGCCATTGAATGCAACAATTCTAAGATACTCATAAGCTCTGACTCATTATCCGCTCTAAAAAGCATAGAAAATTTAAAGTGCACACACACCCGCATACACTCAACCGCATTAGAAATTACTTGGACTCATTATATTCTCGTAATAAATCAGTACAATTCCTTTGGACTCCGGCACACTCTGGGATACCAGGAAATGAGAAAGCAGATAAGGCAGCCAAGGAAGCAACAAATATGAAAAGACCCTTTATGACAATTTACGAGTTTTATGACATCAAGACTTGGTTAAAAACCCGAGTTCGGATCAATTGGTAATCCATGTGGCAAGAAGTCCCAATAAGCTACAAATTAAGGAGTATAAAAGATACAACCAACCCATGGTTGAGTGCATACAGAGACAAGAGACGGGAGGAAGTGATATTGGCGAGGATGCGCATAGGACACACGCACATGACCCATATCCATCTTATTACCCACGAGCCCCCACCGCTCTGTCGTCAGTGCAAGAGTCCACTATCAATATATCACATCATAGAAGAATGCCCAGAACTCGTTGAAGATTTCAAGAAACTAAATATAATAAGAAATATGGCCTTCGCACTTGGAGACTCTTCCATATCTGTTAATAATATTTTAAATTTATTAAGGAATATTTGTATTTTCAATAATATATAATTTATTTATTTTTCTCTCATTATAATGTAATTTTAGTCTATGATTGGTTTACCAATATAAGTATGTAATAAGCTTTATGTCGTGCATGTTCTTTACACAATTGTAAGAAAAAGAAAAAGAAAATATATATATATATATATATATATATATATATATATATAAAACAAAAAAAATAAATAAAATAAAAAACAAATTAAAAAAAAAATAAAAATAAAAAATAAATAAAAAAAATAGGCAAAGAAAAGGATATAATAAAATATGAATATATACTGAATTATAAACAATATATAGATATAAAGAAATTAATAAGAAAATGTATACATGTAATATAATCTGTATGTAGTTAAGTAAATAAGAACACTAATTAATTAGCATATAAAAGAATCTGCAATAATGAAGAAGTAACTTCCTAAAGTACATAAGTTGTTTGAGCATTACATTTTCACGTAAAACCAAACACACACACAAACAAACATTATTTAGGGCGTAATAACCCAGTAGTTTCTCGCCCAAAAAAACAGTTAACCTAACCTAACCTATATATAGTATATATTATTTATATATATATATATATATATATATATATATATATATATATATAAATATATATATATATATATATATATAAATATATATATATATATATATATATATATATATATATATATATATATATATATACAGTTTTGAACGGACCTCATTTTCGTCATCTACTAGGTAGGATCGTTGGAGATTTGAAGAAAATTTCGAAAATTCAGTCATGAGTACAACCTCAATAGCTGATTTCCCTTAAGGGAAATCTGCTAATAAAACACATTGTACGAATCAGAAAATTTTTATTTTTTAATATAATGTAGGTACAAACATGGAGATCAAATCAGGTAGGTGACGTCCCCCATTCTCTCTACACTGGGTGAACCGATTTCTGGCGTCATAATTCTTACCAGCATAGCAGGCGTTATGTTGGCAATTTCTTCCTGAATGTTGTTCTTCAAATCTTGTAAGGTCCTTAGTCGGTTTACATAAACACGGGATTTCAAAAAACCCAATAGAAAAAAATCACAAGGGGCCAAATTGGGGGATCGGGCCGGCTATTCCAAGTCGCCCTTAATTGAGATTAGGCGCCCTGGGAAATGTTCCCATAAAACGGCCATCGATGCTCTAGAAGTGAGTGCTGTTGCACCGTCTTGTTGAAACCAAACGTCCCCAAAGTCCAACTCATCCAGTTGTGGAAAAAAAAAAAATCCTGTAACATGTTTACATACCGGTCCGAATTCACTGTAACTGTGACTTCATTTTCCTCAAAGAACCAGGGACTAATAATTCCACCTGAGGAAATTGCACACCACACCGTGATTTCTGGTGAATGCAAAGGCCTTTGATGCAATTCTCGAGGATTAGTATCAGCCCAGTAGCGCATGTTTTGTTTGTTGACAGATCCACACAAATGAAAATGGGCTTCATCACTAAAAAACACAATAGCGTCCTCAGGCACGACTTCCAGAAACACCTCACACGCGTTCCTCCGAGAATTGAAGTCCCGTTCAGAAAGTTCCTGCACAATCGCCATCTTGTATGGATGAAAATGAAGATCATCATGAAGAATTCTCCTCACAGAACGATCGGAAAGTCCAAGGGCAGACGCATGTTTGCGTGCAGAACGCCGTGGTGATCGCAAAATTGAAGCTCTCACTGCCTGGTTTGCGATTACGGAACAACCGCTCGAAAAGTAGGCCTCAACGGAAAACGCACGCTTCACACTGTTCCAACGCATGATTGCGACTGAACTGTGTTAGTACAGAACTTTAAAGACCCGCCTCTTGAACAAGACCACTAGCGCTCCACTACTACCTCAAACGACTAAATGGCGCGCAATTTATAAAGGAAGATATGGTGCCGCACCCTGAGTATATATATATATATATATATATATATATATATATACAATTTTGAACGGACCTCATTTTAGTCATCTCCTGGGTAGGATCGATGGACATTTGAAGAAATTTTTCGAAACTCGCGTCATGAGTACGACCTCAATAGCTGATTTTCCTTAAGGGAAATCTGCTAACATTTCCCGACCAGATGAACGCCCAGTGAGGTACCAAAATAATCAAGGTTGGTTTCTGTTAGGTTCAAGTGACTGCTGCAAGTTGATTACATAAAATGGCCAATGGCTTCGTCAATGTCTTAACATCCAGGATGTTAAAATAATAGTTAATTATAGCATATTGTCAATCCACATATGATTTAAAATATTAAATTTAATAAAAGAAAATGAAACACGTCAGAGACTCACCTACATTACTTCACGCGGATTACACTTCCATATCACACAAAACTTTTTCATGAAGTCTAGTTTACGATATATTAGAGTTGAAAATGCACTAATTAATCTTTTATAATTAGGTTAATGTATCAGTATGACACATAATATGGACCGAAATGGAAAAAATGAAAATATACATAATCCTTTTCCGAACGGTGTTCCACCTATGCCAAGGGTAAGCTTTTTCAGAAGAGCATCTTTTTATTACTTCAAGTTATCATTTTTTGTTTACTTAGTTAAGCAGGGTTAACTAATGTTGAAAGGTTAAATTGTCCCATACAACACCCAAACAAGGCCAAGAACCTGACCACAAGGTGAAGTCGAGTAGCCCAATTGATGTTCTTGCTGTATTTGTAATAGCACTTCAGCCAACTACTTTTTTATTGTAGTACCTAATTCTCTCATAATGTTGAATGGGCAAGGGGAAATTCATAGCTGTCCAGCTTTGGAGCCCTTAAATGATTTAGCCAAATACAATTCCGAGTATAATCTCTGTGTTCCAGCTTCCTAGTGCAGAAGTCTACCTATTATAGACGTACCACACTCAAAGACCTAGGCTAGGCGGACGCTTGCGTGGCCTCTGAAACCCCTTTTGCCCATCCCCACTTTATCTACATTGCGTTTACATCAATAGAATTCTATTTTGTCCGGACTTATGGCATCGGATCGGCTCCGCAGGCGTCAAGTTGGGCAAATAGTATTTAATGTAGCCGAATATTTAAGAAAGCAAAAAGAGAAGCATAAACATAAATATAGCTAACAGTCAAACGTATTATAGCTGAAGGAAATAAGAACATACAGGGCTCTAGTGCTTTGAAATGTTTGTTAACGACTCCGAAGGGTAAAAAGACAGAACAAACCAAGAACATTGAGAATGGATCATTCACAAATAGCATAATTAGAAAGTGAGGTGGCGAGTGGTGGGGGAAGGCTACCCCTCCCGTCCGGCCACACCCGTGGTTCTTTTGAGTGTGGTCAAGCCATAGTTTCCTGATTCTGTCTCAGCTCTACAACCCGCCATTGTATCGCGTCTTCCTGAATTACCTATTGTAGGTTATTACTCTCTAGTGGTGGATTCCAAGATGAATCCGTACGTGGTTCTTGCCGTATTGTGATTTTCTGAAGTTGAGAATCTCACATATAATGTCAGCATTAACTTGCTGAAAGGGCAACCCAGATGTTCAATTATTCAAATACGTTAAGTATGAAATGAAAAATAAACTTCCGTAAATACTCCAAAAACACGCATTTGAAAAAATCAAAAAGTGCATTGAATTTGAAAACAATGTGCCAACTCTAAAGTGAAAATCAGTCTGTGTGCATATCAATTATTTAAGAATATGGAAATTCGTAACGGACCTCCGAATGCAAAATAAGATTTTTGACATGCCAAACCCTACTGGTAAGGCCTCCTCTTCCTACTCATTTTATTTAACCTTACTATTTCTTTATTTTAAGGTTACATCGAAATTGAAAATTCTTGGAATAAGTACCTATACCTTGGCATTCCTTGTAGCTGGTGTGTACGCAGGAAAGGGTATAGCCAGACTTGTTGATATTTATATTGGTATTGGCCTAGATGATTAAACCAGCCACCTGTTTAGCTCAACACTCCACTGTCAATGTGATAATATATAACTGATGTACTGTACTGTCTTTTCATTCATTTTAAGAGTTGAAGAGGTTGAACGATATGGTTCTTCATAAGTATTACGTTTTAATAATTGAATAACATTAACAACCTAGGTGGAAAGGAGTAAATCAAAATCTATGATAGGAGTTGGCTTAGATAGGTAGAAGCCACTTCCTCTCCATATCCCAGTAGGTATGGATGGAATGGATAGAACTCAAACTTTGAAGTCGGATAACAGCACAGCTAAATAAAATTTATTTTTGGAGAATAGATTGTAGTGTTCTTCCTCCTGGTATAAAACTCTTAGTGGTGCTATATTTATTATCATTGTTATTCATTACCAGCTTACCCGACAGACTTTGTCCTGTCAACGAATAATATTGAATTCGAATTGGTATAATTAATAATAATAAAAAATATATATTCAAAGCCATAGTGTTTAATATTCTAATGGTTTATGATACACAACATTCTGTTTTATTTTCTGCCCAATAGTTTTGTTGGTATTCCAACACGGGAAGAGGCACCATACACCTGGTCATGTGAAAAAACTCGATTATTGGATTATTTTGTTTACTCTCCTGTTATTATTCTGCCCATTCCCCACACAACTTCTGGCCTTGAGAGTGTTTACCTTTCCGTTTATTGTTTAAAAGTGTGGGGCAATGCCCAATGCAGACGAGATTGTTGCTAACCCCAGTCTTCACACAAAACAGCTGATATCCTATAAATTTAAGAACCCAGTATATGTAAGCTATCAGCCGGGTATACACGCCCTAGGTAGTGGATCCACCTACCTTTTGGAAGAGATTATTCAGAAGCTCACGTTGGAGATTAGCGACCTCAAGAGTTAACTCAAACAACAGAGGTTCAGAAGCCGCTCAGGTGAATCATCCATGGGTGCTCCACGGCAACATTCTCGAAGGAGAAGGCGCAATCTGTGCTACTACCATCACCTCTTCAAGGACAAGGCGCGCAAATGTCGGGAACCCTGCTATTGGAATAAAACGGAGAACCAGGGAAACTGATAGCTGCGGCTGATATGGCGGAGTCAGTCGCTCACACCCTCAACCGCCGTCTCTTTATCAAGGACAAATCCACGTCTGACAAATTCTTGGTTGACATAGGAGACCCTCCGTAGCTCCTGCAAACGGGACACCCATAAAGACCTACGTTGAGGTAAGGCGTACAATTGTCATAGACCACTGTAATGGAACTTTATCATAGCCGACGCAAGTCATCCTATTTTCGGTTCTGACTTACTAATTTTCCAACACATTCTAGTCAACTTGAAATGATACTTACTGTTTAGTAGATGGCAAGACTGGAGCTCCAGAGGCTTGCTCACCACTCAGAATATTCCTTCGGTTCACGCTGTTCCTCAAGGTAAATAGTATTTTGACCTACTTCGTAAGGTTCCTAATGTCACTAGGTCATCTACAGTTCGCAGGAAACTAAGCACCCTCACATAGAAACCACAGGACTTCACGTCACAGCAAAAGCATGGCGACTCCCTGCTACAATGCATCTCGGAAGGAGTTGCAATGAATGGACCAAGCAAAATCCCTTGGGAAAGCCCTCTAACTATTGTTCAGAAGAAGAATGCAGCATCCGACCGTGTGGTGACTACAGACGTCTCAACACCCAAACGCTTCCCGACCCGTACAGTGTTACTAATATACACGATATGTCCACGAATCTTTACGGTAAGACAATTTTCCTACCTTGGATCTCAATCTGGCACATTCCCACGCTCCAGTAGCTGATGAGGATGCTATGAAGACAGCCATAATAACACCTTTTGTGTTGTTTGAATTCGTTGTAATGACGTTTGGTTTACGTAATGCAGCTTAAACGTTCTAGAGAATAATGGATTCATTCTTCAGAGACCTACCATACACTTTCATTAACTTAGATGATATTTTGATCTCCTCAAAGAAAGAAAACTAGCACAAGAGCCACTTGGAAGAAGTTTTCCGGCATCTTAGACAGCATAACCATCAACGCGGAAAATGCTGTTTCTGCTCGTCAAATGTGAGCTTCCTTGGTTTCGACGTTAGCTCTCAAGGCAGCTACTCTTCCATCGAAGATAAAGGAAATATTGTATTTTCCCAGACCTGTGGACAAGGGAACGTAACGCCTCGGAATCATCAACTTCTATAGGAAGAGTCTTCCCAAGGTGGTACACATTCAGAGGTTCATCATCCTCTCATAGTAAATTGCAAGACGAATGACAGGACTTTCATTGAGTGGAGGCTCGAAACGGAAGAGGCTTTTAACAAGTCAAGGTGGACATCCCAAATTAATTCCTGATCGCACACCCAGCAACCGACTCAGAAATCACCCTTGCTTGCAATACCTCAAACACAGCAGTAGGTGCAGTGCTACAGGTATCGCTCCCATAGCAAAGATTTACTGTGCAACTCGTATGAGTTAAGCGTGATATTTCTATGTTGCTGATTTCGATTCCATCCAACTTTATTCCGTGTTTCCCTTTCCTCGTAAGTTTGGCTTGCTCTTGTACATCTTTGTGTGGTATATATATGGTATATTGTCTGTTAACGCTCTAGTGGTCTTAATTTTTTTTTATCGTTACCAAACTCGATATTTACTCGTTTAATGCAAAAAGAAAGATCATGTTCCTTAATGTCTAAAATCGGACAAGTGGGAGGGGGGGGGGCTAAGATGGGGGATTTTTCGAAAATTTGAAATATTTCCGTTACTATACGTCAGATCGAAAACTTGTATAGAACCAATCTTATTGAAAATTAAATTTACTATAAATATTGTTATATACATTTATTCTCTATCTTAAATATTAACCGAGATATTTGCATTTTTATTAAGTGTATGCGGGGATAACGGGAGAGAAGAGATCGGCTGATGTAGGGTCTATTCGTGAGTATCCCCCGAAAGCTAGTTCGGCCGTTTCTGTGACTGTTCGGCTCTCGTGAAATGGTTTAGAGACTCGTTACTACAACTGCTACTAGTATGCAGATTTCTCTGTTGTAAAACTTCACGTGGGAAATGTGCTTAGTTTACGCAGCCCCTGCGGGACGGACTTTTTAATAAATATAGATTAAGCCAACTTTCACTGCGATGTTTACAATAACCAAATATATCTCGAAACATCTCTCAAGCTTAACACCACATCTTTTTACATCGAGAAGGTAGGTAATAATTTTCTGCAGGTTAATAATTTTCCGGCTCATTAGGTTCATCCCCTTGTTCTTCTATTGGCTATTGCTATCCTGCGTATCCGGTTAGACATGGCTATATCCCAAGAGAAGAAGAAGAGGTTAGTCTTGAAGAAGCGTTAAAAAAAATTGCACCAATTTATTCCGTTTATAGTGATACAGCTGGAGATAATTCAACATGAGTCCTGATGCCGTTGGAGGAAACCGCAGGGGCTTTGGGTCCTTTGCAAGTCCCTAAGCCAGTAACCAGTCTAGGCTTTGTCTAGACCCAAGGTTCCTGATATTGATTTTTTGTAAATTTCTAACTGTAGTGAACTTTAGTGTTAAAAACTTAAAGTAAAAACACATGTTAAGTTTTATTATTATTATTATTTATTAACGTCCACTTTTTGCAACTTAGGCTAATCGGGACGGGTTATCTACGGGTTACCACCCTTTTCTAACTAGGGTGGGATTTTAGGACATTATTTAATGAATTTCGTCACTAAATAATTTCCTTTGCCCAGGCAAGAATCGAACTCGCAACTCTAGGTTTACCATGTGAGATAAAGGTCAACGCTTTAACTCGCATGGCTAACCTGAGCCCCCATGTTAAGTTTTATACATTTATTAATTGAATTTAAATTAAAACTACTCTAAATAAAATTTTGTGTCTGTTATATAAAATATACGTAACATAAAATAAACTATGCAATAAGTAAATTCTTTAGTGAGAAGGATGAACCTGATGCTTTAATAATAAATTATCAACATTTGGCGTCAATTTTGTAAGGTTTAATCTTAAATCTCTTCGGCTAATGATGTCCAGTCTGTTTCTTTTTTTCGTTAGGAGATTGGTAACAGCGCTGATCCCCCTTTCCACTAGGTCTGACGATGGAAAGGAAATTAAACATTTCCTCGCTATATTCCATAATAGGGGATAAGTCTCTGGTATGTTGTTTTGCAGCCAGAATTGCTGATATCCGTTTTTAAACTGAACCTTAAGTACTTCGTTCAGTCAGTTCCCCTTTATTATGACATTCGTTTCTTCTATGTCACCATATGGGTTAATTATCCACGGTGGTATTACCATAGTCAAAACATCCTCAAACTTAGTTTCAAAATCTAAATAGAGGGCATTTAAATGTTGAACGTAGGTTGAAACGTCGTCTTCTTGGCAGCTTGTCTGTGACAAATTAGGGAACTGGGAAAATTCGCCCCGTCCAATATTTTCCTTCATTAGTTTAATTCTGGCAAGAAACGCTGATAAGATGGGCTTTGTTTTAATCAAATTTATACTGCAACTACTTAATCGCCTTGTAACTGCAAATTAACCATATTAATTTTTGTAAATAAATCTGTTAAATAGGCGATGTCTGTTTTCCACTTCATTAAATTGTCTTTTAAAATCTTATCTTTAGTATCCAGAAATTCTAAAATAGTCTCAAAAAGTGCAAATAATCTTGTCAAACATAAGCCTTTCGACAGCCAGCGCACTTCAGAGTGAAGGAGTAATTGATGAAAGTGTTCGTCATTTTCTTCGCACAACTGCGCAAATAACCGTATTCAACGCGTTACTTCGGATTCGGTTTACTGCATCAATGACTAATTAGATTCATGCAATCTAACACTCAAATTTTTAGCAACTAAATGTTGTCGATGGATGACGCAATGTATTGCTAACACCCCTGACACATTTTGTTTTAAATAGCTTATAAATCCACGATAACGTCCAACCATGGCAGGTGCTCCATCTGTAGCTACTGATATTATATTTGATAAAGGGATTGCTTTTTAAATGAAGTAATCCTTCAAAACATTAAATATTGATTCACCTTTAGTGTCGGTTGTCAAAGTTTTTGCGAAGAGGACTTGATACTAGTATATCATTATGTGCAGGTTTTTTCAAGTTCAAAATGTTTTGCGACCACAAAGCGAATGCCTACATACTGCAACTTACACAATTTTATAAACATATATAATACATTTTTTACTTCATAGGTACTTTTATAAATAATGTATATGTCTTCATATTATAAGATAGTATAACGTAAGTAAATAGGTACTATCAGTGTATGTTGAGATCCACTATCGTAGACCCCTATTTTCATTTCATTGACCCCCAACATTTTTTTTCGCTGACGTAGACCCCTCGCAGGTTGTCATAGACCCCTGGGGGTCGATATAGACCACTTTGGGAATCATAGGTCTAGACCATACTGGTATCACGGGGTCCATGGAGGTAAGTCCTCTCTGACATTCAGTGAGGTCAGAAACTGATGGGTGGTGTTCAGATCCACTTTACGGTTGTCGGTCGCAGACGTGGTGGTCGTTATTGCACTCTCCTGCTCGTCGTTATTTAAAACTGTTGATATCCCATTCATTTATTTCCTTGTTCTCTAACAAGAGCGTGATTATACCTTATTAAAAGATATGTACTTACACAGTCAGTTCAAAAAGTTCCGGGACTGCTGTGAAATGAAACACTTAACATCGCTTAAAAAATTTATTACTGATTTAATTTTCTATATACATCCCTCCTCTTGTTATACACTCGCGGGAACGATCATAGAGTGCCTGAAAGGCTTTCGGAAATTCGTTGGCTGAAATGCTGTTAAGAATGGCAGTCACATTCCGTTGAATCGTCTCTACACCATCAAAAAACTCTCCCTTGAGGACTGCTTTGAGTTTTGGAAACAGCCAGAAGTCTGCTGGAGCCAAGTCTGGCGAATAGGGTGGATGTTCGAGAACAGTGACCCCTTGTTTCGCCAAAAACTGACGCACAAGAACACAGGAATGGGCTGGTGCGTTATCATGGAGAAGAGTCCTGACTCGTAAACATCGCTTCGTACTCGACGAATCCTCGCTAGCAGACGTTTCAGGACTTCCAGGTAGAATGCTCCTGTTACAGTCTGACCTGGGGGGGACAAATTCTCGGTGAATGATTCCTCTCGAATCGAAGAACACAATGAGCAAAGTCTTCACTTTGGATTTTGACGCACGCACTTTCGTTGGACGACCCTCTTCAGGTGCCCGCCATTCTGACGACTGCCTTTTAGTGGTCGGGTCATATTGAAAACACCACGTTTCATCACCTGTAATGATGTTCGATAAAATGTTTTCATCCATATCGGCCGCCTCAACAAAATTCACGCAAGCCTGAACACGTTGCTCTTTTTGCTCTGCTGTGAGAGAGTGTGAAACGAACTTTGCACACACTTTCCGTAGGCCTAAATCCTCGCGCATGATGGTGTGAGCAGTGCCTACAGCAATGCCTAATTCACTCGCAACACTTTTAACACTCCTACGCCCATTATTTCGAAGCAACTCGCGTACTTGCTCCACAGTTTCTTCATTCCGACTGGTTGCGGGTCTACCAGAACGTTCATCATCTTCCAATGACTCCCGACCATTCTTAAAACGTGCGAACCACTCAAACACTTTGCTTCGACTCAAACAATCACTTCCATAACCTTTTTTCACCATTTCATAAGTTTCTGAAGCAGTTTCACCGCATTTAAAAATAAAATTTAATAGCAGCACGTTGCTCCATTTTGTGATTCTGACAGCACTACAGAAGATGCCAACAAAGACTGACCTTAAACAAGCCTAATCTTATCGCAATCAGGGGGAAGCCGTTATCGGTGGCGAGTGAATGTTTACATTACGTAGTTCCATAGTCGTCCGAGAGATAGATCCACTAGTATAAAGGATGTGAACCGAGTCCCGGAACTTTTTGAACAGACCGTGTAAATTCGAAATTCATGAGTGTAGGATGTAGGGCGTTCATCCAAAAGATCTGAGAATCCAAATTATCGTTTACTTTACTGTAAAAGCATTTTATTATACATGGTCCTTAAAAAAATACAAAATAGCACAATTGCCTTCTGAAGTAAATTATTTCTAGTTTAATATTATTTTCTTTAAAGGTTACAAAGAAATGGGAAGTACTGGGAGCGGCTGTTTGCAGTCTAGCTTTCCTGTTACTAGGCGCTGCTGTGGGAAAAGGAATATTCGAAGTTGTTAACTATTTAGATTTCGACTTTGATGAAGATGACGATGACTGAGCGCGCGTGAATTCGAGATAGAATTGCTCATATATACCTATCTCAAAACCCCAATAAATAAAGATGATAGTCTATTTAGATAAGCTATTTTAATTAGCGACGTGCTATAGAGAGATAACTGTGTACGCGCGCGCCCAAATACACAGACAAATCTAGCATACAGAATGATGGAAAGACAAAGAGATTATCTACGGGTGAACTTTCAACAGCAATCCGAACAATTTCAACAGAGAACAACAGGTTGGGCTACCCCAAAATTTACCGTATAGAACCTATTATTTAATTGAACTGTAAATTGAATTTAAACTCCTGGGAGGCGCTACACTGATTTACGTACTTAGCAGTTCGGAATCTACTTAACAATTTAAGAAATTCTTGAATGGTATTTGGACCTTTCAAATTAACAATTTTGTTGGTCTAAAACTGAGAAATACGAACACAAGCTACTAGAGTCTGCGGGATGTCATCCGGGCCATCCTCGTCGAGGGGCGGTGATAGACAGAGAGGTGTAGAAACTCAAAGGAAACAAACCAGTTTCTGACTAAGCGATGCGTGAAGGTCCTAGAGCTGGAGAGATACTGACTCCTACCCTAAAACCTGCCCAGCCTGAGCAGTTAGCCGGGAAGGGTCAAGAGGAGGAGGAAGGCGTGTGTTGATTGTCTGACAGATTTAGCTAATAATAGTTACAGCTGAAGCGATTGCTTCCGATCTTGTACGGATGCTAACGAACCTAGTATGTTCCTTATTCAGGTACATATTGTAGTTACTCATGTCCTCTTCTGTTTAAATTGGTTGTTTTTCGTATATCATAATGAAAATTGAAATGTGCATCTCCACATTAATGGCGGAACTGCCAAGTTCTCTCAAGTTAATAGGCAGATTTAGTGGAATTCATATAAGACCGGAAGCATTCGATAAGGTTCGACCCACAGACGTTAGCACGACTGCAGCAATCCGGCTGGATATGGCCTGATATGATTTTCCAACCCCATTAACCGATGCGAGCCGCTCTGTGGTTTAACAAGTGAGATTAAGGCCAGTGATTTAACTCAAATTATAAATATAGACATTGCTCCAGTGATGCGTTCTTGTGATTCATAAAATTCAAAACGTTTGACTCGACTTCAAGGTACCGTTTCATACATCACAGGCATTATAAGAGAATGTCTTATTGATCAGAATTTGATGGTATGTTAGTTCTAACAATAAAAAAGTCCATCACGTAGGGGCTGCGTAAACTAAGCAGATTTTCCTCGTGAAGCTTAAAAATAGATAAATCTACATACTGGTAACACAAAACCATTCGTGAATATTAAGTAAATAAATACGAACGGTAATAAGAAATCTTTCAGTTAATTTTAACGGAAGACGGAAAGCGTAGGAAATGTAAACAAACTGGTCTGCCAACCTCACGCTGGAAAAACTATTACTCAAATATATCCAAATATAAATTATTAATATTATTGAAAACTATTTACTATATTTAGTAATGCAATTTATAATGAATCAGAATAATTTTTATCGGAATCAATCAAATTTTACTATTTCAAGAACGTAAGACGGGGGGGGGCACAAGAACATATATGTATGTATCTCGTATAATAAAAGTCTCTTGAAAACAATATTTGGTATTTAAGCTCCGAATAATGTGGCTTATTACATGACGAAGTATTGTTCATGTAACATGGCTTGTGAGAAGTAGGGGTTTGCTGGAGGCTGAAAACTGACAAAATGCAAATATCTGTTAATTTTCGAGATAGAGAATAAATGCATATAACAATATATAGTACATTTAATTTGCAATAAGATTGGTTCTATACAATTTTTCGATCCGACATACAGTAATGAAGATGTTTTGAATTTTCAAAATTCTCCCCTCCCACTAGTCCGATTTCAGCAATTAATGAACTTGATCTTTCTTTTTACATAAAACGATTAAATGTCGAATTTCGTAACGATCAAACAAAAATTGCGACCGCTAGTGTGTTAACAGACACACACACACACACACACACATATATATATATATAATTTTGAACCGACCTTATTTTCGCCATCCCCTGGTTATGTTCCATGGACATTTGAAGAAAGTTTTTGAAAAGTCTACCTCAGAAATTTTTCTTCATGAGAACGAACTCAATAACTGATTTCCAGCTGCTATCAATGCAATCTTTATATTTCGACGAGTAACAATAATTATTTCAACCTTAAAGACGAGTAAAACTGTTATTCTATTCATCAGTATTGTCAGTCATCTCTTTATTCTTTATAGGCAAAAATGAGAGTGAACAGAAAATATCATGTTTATTTAATTCATCAATGACGGGTAACTAGCCTTCATTGTTGTAGGTATGATTTCAAGAATTCTACCAAAGATGTCAAGATAATAGGCAATGCGTGAAATAAAATAAAACAAAATGTGTGTAATCCAAATGAATTCAGCTGATTCTTAAATCCTTGAGAAGCTAAAAAGAAATGTATTGTTATTTATTTCAGATCAACAATGGCGATTCATCTTTTAACATATTTGGGTATAGTTTAACAAAATTAAATAAATATTAAATTTTTTACAAAGCTAAATGTTACAAATGTACAACATAAAAAAACCATGCCGCTACAATAGCGATCCATCTTTTCACATGTTAGAAATAATTTTACAAATTTAAATGAATAATAAAATGTTTACACAGCTAAATTTTACAAATGTACAAAATAAATAGAATGGACAAAACTAAATATAAATTGTTAGAAAAAGAATATAAATTATTATAAAAAGAAATGTAATAAAAGAAATATATAAATTGTTACAAAAGAAAGAAAGAATATAAATTGCTATAAAAAGTCCGTCAAGCAGGGGATGCGTAAACTAAGCAGATTTCCCACGCTAAGGTTAACAATAGATAAATATACATACAAGTAACACTACCGTGAATGCTCAGGAAATGTACAATACAAGTTAATAATCTCTACAACGGAAAGCGGCTGAATAGTAAACGAACAGGCCAGCCAGCCTCGTAGATAGACCGGAAAGACAAACAATTAATGAAATATATCTGAATATAACATATTAATTTTATTGAAAGCTATTTACTAAAGTTAGTGCTGTAATTTGTAATAATCAGAATCAGTTTTATCTCAATCACTCAAATTTTATAAATCCAATAACAAAAGAAGGGGGGGTCCCCCCTACGTACGTATTTGCATATATCTCTCACGTAAAAGTTCAATGAAAACAATATTTAGTATTTAGGCTTCAATTAATATGTTTTATTATATAACAGAGCATTGTTTAGGTAACACTAATTGAAGTGGGGGTTTACTGAAGGCTGAAAACTGAAAAATTCAAATATCTCGGTTAATATTCAAGACAGAGAATAAAACCTTATATTAACATTTATAGTACATTTAATTTCCAATAAGGTTTATTCTATACACTTTTCCGATCCGACTTATAGTATTTATGCGATATTTCGAATTTCCAAAATTCTCCCCTCTAAACCCCCCCTCTTGTCCGATTTCAGCCGTTAACGAACTTGATCTTTCTTTTTACAAAAAACGACATATATATATATATATATATATATATATATATATATATATATATATATATATATATATATATATATATATATACATACATACATACATACATACATACAGTTTTGAACGGACCTCATTCTTCATCTATTAAGTAGGATCGATGGACATTTAAAGAAAAATTTCGAAAATTCCGTCATGAGTACGACCTCAATAGCTGATTTCCCTTAAGGGAAATCTGCTAAAAGAAATGTAGGTCTCTAGTGATAGAAAACCACAGAGTATGAAACCTTAAAACAAATAGTGTAAAAAAGTGTGGGTAGTGTGAGGGAGACAGTGAGGTCAGCTGATCCAGTAGGTAAGGTTCTCGTACTTATGTCAGGCCACCTGTAGATCCTTTAGTCTCCGCGGAATAGTGATGGCTAATGAAAAAATCGAAAATTTAGATGAATCTGACCTACCCGATACCGCTCCGTACGTCGAGGAAGAAGAAAGCCAAAAAGAAGCTTTTTGGGGCAAATTAATACAGCTTACCTGTTATGGGACTAATACTAAAGGTATGCATTCATTACTTATTAGAAGTTGTCTTAAGTTATTTATTTGTCAGCCATCGCCATTTGAAAATATTCTGTTATTTAAATCCACTTACAGATTTCAAATGTTTTTGAATCCTTCAAAATATTAAATATAGACTTTTGGCAGGAGAAGTACTATGGACTTATTTCAAAATGCTCAAATTATAGTGCTAATTAATACTGTAATCAGTAACTTATTAAACACTATTTAAGGACTTGAGCTGTTTTAATTAAGAAACAATTCTCTTTGTATTTATTTACTTTTAACTTTGTATAACCATGATATTAAACATTTTAAAATGTGGTGTGATAGTTTAAACTACCTTATCTGTTATTATTATTAATTAAAGTCCATGTAGTGCTACTAAGGCTAATTGGGTCAGATTATCTATAGGTTTTATTTAACTAAGGATTTATTTAATGAGTTTGTCACTCAATAAATTTGTATTGCCCAGGTGAGCATCGAACTCATGGCTTGCTCTTAATTTATTATTATATGAGTTTTACAGTAAAGGTGATTTACTTTTTAATGAGCATGTGCTATTATACTATGCTGCTATACTGCTTTTGCTGGTCATAAGTTATATTTACATCCATTTTTCTTTGTTTAGAAAACATAGGTATTCATAATTAAACCTACAAAGAAACTGAATTGTTTTAAAGTTATTAGTAACTGCTGTGTTTTTGTTAATAATTAACACTGCATACATTTTTATTTGAATTGTCATTTATAAATCCAGACTCATTTTGCTTTTTGTTTGTTGGAAAGATACTAGAATTACTTTGCCAAAATTAATGTATGTTTTATAAAAATATAGTTACGTTATCTCACATCATAAAGATCCGTTGAAAACAATATTTAGTATTTAAGCTTTGAATAAAGTGGTTTATGATTTAACAGCTTATTATAAATGACATGAGTAGAAGTGAGGGTTCACTGAAGGCTGAAAACTATAAAATGCAAATATTTAAGTTAATATTCAATATAGAGAAAAACACTGTTTTACAACATATACAGGAAATTAAATTTTCGATAAGATTGGTTTTATACAATGTTTTGATCTGACGTATAATAACAGAGATATTTCAAAATCCCCCCCCCCTACCCAAACGATGATAAACGAACAAGGTTTTTAGTTTTAGGAGTGATTTTTAGTTATGATGATGAGTTTTAGTTTTATTTCATTTTTCTCTGGCTCAAATGTTAACTGAGATATTTGTATTTTTTTAGTTTTTGTATGTTTTTTAGTTAACCCCCACTCCTACTCATATTATTTTCACTCAAAGAAACTGTAAACACCTCTTGGCCAAATTAAATTTCAAATTACAGTTAAAATATATAGAACTAAAAAGGTAGGACATTGAAGGGTTAAAAAGATTTATTATATATCATTTTTTGATCCGACCCAAAGTAATGATGTTTTGAATTTTTTATTTTAACGCAATCCCTTCCTGGTCCGGTTACAACCATTAACAAATTTAATCTTAAGATTTATATAAATAGCCTAATTATTTAGTAAGGTATTGATCGAGTAAATATTGAAGTCCCTAGAAAATATATTTATTGATGATGCCATATCAAATTTGAATTTATGTCACGTAGTAAAGGCTTATTGAAAGCCATATTTGATATTTAAGTTAGTAATAAGATATTTCAGCTTATTGTTAATATGTGATGAGTAGGAATAGGGGCTCACGGATGCCTGGTAATAAAAAAACGCAAATATTTTTGTTAATATTCAAGACAAAAGAAAGCATAGAGCAACATTTATGATATTTAAATTATTAACGAGATTGGTTCTTAGCAATTTTCATGCTGACTTATAATAATGGAGATATTTGGAATCCCTCCACCCTCCCCTTTAGCTGATTTCAGCCATTAAAGAACCAGATTTTTATATTTACATCAAACATTATAATATCAAGTTTGGTAACAATCAAACAAAAACTCCGACCTCTAGAGCAGTATCAGGCAACTCTGGGTATATATATTATACATCAGAGTTTTAAATATCTAGTTTGGTAACAAACAAATAAAAATTCCCACCTCTAGAGCAGTATCAAACAAGTTGGGGCATATATATTATGTTGAATAGATCTCCTAGGTAAGGTTGATGGATATTTGACAAATGTTTTTTTTTCGAAAATCGTGGCATGAGCTCAAGCTCAATAGCTAGAAGCAAATGCAATGCAATAATCCATTTAAGTATAATACAGAATTAATTTATTCTATTTGCTGATTCCATATATAATTAATACTGTTCATTACTAATGTGAAATAATTGAATGGTCGAATAAAATTAGAGACTTTTATTCTCAGATTTGTTTTTTACTACTAATTCTGTTTTTTTCTAACATGTCTATGATTAATTATTTGGTTTCAGTTATATTTGATGTTTGTTATTGATTTCTTTAGAAATTTGAACTACAAATATCTTTAAACCAACCACAGAGATATACTATTATAAATAACAAATTGATTATTGTACTTTTCAAACTATTATATATTCAAACCTTTATGAGATGATAAATGTCATGGCCTCTGAATTTGGTAATGTTCAGTTGAATCTTCTATGGCCATTGCAGAACTGAAGTGTAGGAAATCTAATGCAACTGCATTGTTGGCAAGGCCCACTAAGAGTGCAGGATTCAACATGAAAGGAGCACCCCCAACTATCCTTTTCAACAAAAAAGATCTTCTTTTTTTTTTTTTTTTTTTTTTTTTTTTTACATCACCTATATCATTATCAACTGACCACAAATGCACTCATGTGTTTTACTTGGTGGTCTGTTCCTTTAATTACTTACCCTAATACAAGTGAACAGTGCCAACACATTTTAAATGAAGATAGTAATATTTGGTTTAGTATTAATGTGTGACTTGCCTCTTTGACTCTTCTCATGATTTATATATTCTTTTTATATTTAATTCACATAATTTTAACCATTAAATTTTATTTTCTGAATTTTAAATTTTTTCCTAAAATTTCTAGATATTAATTTTAAATAAAAATTATTTCACATAGTTGTATACACTTATATCAATTGAAATATGATATTACTATATTTAATACAAAATAGGACTACATATTTCAGATACAAAAGTGTATGATGAGTAAGCAACACCTATTACGAGATCAGAGATTGAACTTACCAAAATTATTTTTAAAGAATTGTTTTATATCTATGATTAAAACTCCCAACAGTTGTTGCTGATATCACGAACGTTATAATTTGGAGTGATACATCTATACCCAAATCCTCAAACTGGCCTTAAGTCTTTCACAGTATATCTCCTCTATTTGAGTTGGTCAAGGTGTCTTTCTTTGGTAGACCATTAGTTTTGTTCATTTAACCATTTTTTATACTACAAAATATTTTTTTAAATTAATGGGAACCATTTTTCTGTATTTATTTATTGTCTTATTTGTACTATAATATTTACCTTATCGGGAGCTAAAAATAAATAAATACTACTATAAATAGTTGAGAACTAAAATTTGAATTACTAATAAACTAAATCTGCCATCTCAATTAGATCTTATTGACTATCAGTTATTTGAAAAGCTCATAATCACTTTTTAATACTCTAATCTCATGTTTTGTGAAATTTTGAAAACACTTAACAACTCACAAATCTGGTTCCCCTAGACACTTTCATATATCTCGGAAAATGTTTACTTAAAGTTGGAAAATTATTTTATGAAAATGAGTTAATAAAAGATAAGAAGTTTTTATTTTATTAATGAAATAAATCTTTGTAAATTCAAAAACTTCATCATTTTAGCAGATTTTCCCTAAGGGAAATCAGCTATTGAGGTCGTACTCATGACGCGATTTTTGACATTTTTCTTCAAATCAATCCTACCTAGTAGATGACAAAAATGAGGTCATATATAATTATATATTATTATATTATATGATATATAATTATATATATATATATATATATATATATATATATGACTATGGACTGATATATGATATGGACTTTCTAGTTTTCAGGCTTCTATATATCCCTGCCCTTACTCATATCATATTTACAAGAAGTTGTTATATCATGAACCACTTTATTCCAAGCTTAACACGTTCGCTGCTGCAGTCTATATGTGATATACTCCACCACTAACTGCACCGGTCCCCGGCGTCCGATGCCTCTCCTAAAATTAAAACCTGTATCGGACCCCGGGGACCGATGCAGTTTTCGAAGGTAACGCTATCTCTTGACAATTCAAGTGAACTAAATGAATGAATTAGCAGAGCCTTCAGTCCTCCAATCTAAAAACTAGCACCAGCAAAGCCAGGAGTGGTCCCCGGCGTCCGACGTCGTCTACAACTAATGTACATTTTTTATCACATTGTCAACTGTTATTTCCAATACTTACAACTTGTAAGCACTTGTAGGTCAGTAGTTGAACTAGAACAAGAGGGTAAATAGTTCTTGTCTGCAAAACTATCGTCACATGAAGTCGTATCACTCTCACTTTCACTGCTGTCTGCAAGACAGTGCGTACTCCTGCAACCCAGCCGGTATCACCAGCTACCGGGTAACCCATCCCCAGTGTTCCATTACACCCAATCACAATTCCCTCACCCTTATAATGGAACTATAGTTCAGTAGAAACTATCACTTCTCACCCCCGGTAGGTCACACTACCTTACTACTATCTAAATTGTGAAGCTGGGTCTCAGATAAAAAAAAAAAAAAGTGCTTACTCAACTAATTTCTGACCACGAGACATACTGAGTGCAACACAATGGTAAATGAGTGAATGAGGGGCATGGAAGGTAAAACAGATTCAAGTCAGTTCATGTTTGATCAAGTTGTGACTGGAATAAGCATCGGGCGCCGGGGGGTGGTGCCGTACCAAATTGGAGTTTCTCTATTTCTAGATGGTTACGGTCCCCGGCGTCCGATAGTATTTTTCTAGATTAACTAAATCTACAGTTTCTAAGAATAAATTACATCCAATCCCCGTTAAAATATCTCTCGTAATAAGCTTACTACAGCCTTCGTCTTTTTGGAGTGGACTGAAGGAGAGGGGCCCGTCTTGAAAGACTTGATGACGATCGGACCCCGGGGACCGATACAGCAGCGAACCTGTTAAATACCAAATATTTTTTTCAAGAGACTATTATTTTGTAAGATACATGCAAATTCATTGTGTGAAGATGTCATAAATTAAGATTTTTCGTTCGTCTCAAAAGTGTTTATTTGATTTACACCATACTAGATATTTAACCATTTCATTAACAATAAAGTTCATAGTTATTAATGGCTAAAATCGGACCAGGAATAATAGAGTGGTGGTTGGAGTGGTAATTTGAATATTCAAAATGTTTCTGTTATTATGAGTCTTATCGAAAAATGTTATAGAACCAATCTTTTTAACCTATCAATGTTCCACAATTGTTTTTTCCATTCTCCATTTTCTCCTAACTCAAATATGTTACAAGTTATTCGTACTTTCTTGTTTCCAACATTCAATAAACCTCCACTTCGTTTCGGATATTTACTAAGAAATAGAGAATAGATGGCGAGATCATCACGGTGGCATCGATCACGTAGGAAATCTGCTTATTTTATGCAGCCCCTACTTGGCAATCTTTTATAATTTAAGTTTGAACACAAAAATATTTACAACAATTTTAAAAAGTTGAAATTTAATTTTGTCTTAATCTTAATTTCTAAATGTATTATTTTTTTTTTTTTTTATTTATTTATTAACGTCCACTTTTTGCAACTTAGGCTAATCGGGACGGGTTATCTACAGGTTACCACCCTTTTCTAGCCAGGGTGGGATTTTAGGACGTTATTTAATGAATTTCGTCACTAAATAATTTCCTTTGCCCAGGCAAGAATCGAACTCGCCACTCTAGGTTTACCATGTGTGCTAAATGTATTAGAAATTAATAATAATCATTGTCTATAAAACACATTAATTATCTTATAAAAATAGTACAAACAGGCAAAGATGGGAAAAAATATAAACATGTGTGTCTATGTATTGAGGTGCACATCTACTGTTAGATTCAACCATTCTTATTTAATATTTTTTAAATACACACATAGTCATAATATTAAAGAATCACATAAATATAAATATAGTAGAAAATAATAATAAAAAAAAACACTATTAGCTTTACGAATCAATTATTATTATTATATATATATATATATATATATATATAATTTTAACCTTGGTCTGTACATTGATTTTTTTCTCGAAATCTCTAGATACTTTTTTGTTTCACATGCCATAGATACAATATTTGCAATTTGTTTCTTTGGTGTCTGTTTGTTTGTTTTTACCTTTTCATGCATAAATGGCTGCACCAAATTTAATGAAACTTGGTATGTATATTACTACTAACCCAACTTAGACTTTAGGCTATATTAATATCCTCTGAGACGAACAGGAGTGGGTGTGTAAGGGAGGCCTGAAATTAAAAATAACGATATTTTATTTCCTATTGGTTTTTCGGCAAATATGCACATGACAAAATTGGTGTATTTGGTTATTTAGAGTAACTTTTGTTATATTCACTCTTGTCTTATAACAATCTATAAATGAGATATACACTAAAGCGGGATTCAACAATTTTAAAGGGCATAAAGGACTGAACTGAACTCAACAAAACTCCGTTTGTAATTTAGTATTAAAACCTCCCTGATTATAAGCTGTATTAATACTTCTAGATACGAACAGGAGTGGGGGTTATAGGAGAAGCCTGAAATGAAAAATTGTGATATTTCGTCTCCTATTAGTTTCTCGGCAAACATACACATAACAAAAATTATTTATTTTGTTATGTAGAGTATCTTTTGTTGCATTCACTTTTGTCGTAAAATGAAGAAAAAACGGGATATACGCTAAAACTATAGCGGGAGTCATTCATTTTATTAGTACTTATTTAAGTGTTTTTAATAAATGCATATTATGACAAATGATATGTTTTAGTCTTATATGATAGTTCTAAGTATGATTCGGATTAGTGACATTATAAATCTCCCTCTTCACTTATTTATTTTCCCTAGAAAATAACTTTGTTATTTATTTCCAATAGAAATGTAAACTATAAGAACATTTCCATTATTTAATTTGTATAATGCATTATTTAAACAAAGTCATGCTGAATTTGCACAAGGAGTGATAGCGAACGTTGTAGGGAATCTAGCTCTTTGGTTCTGGTAATATATCTTGATTTTATTGAAACAAAAATGTACTATCATAACAATTAAACGTTAATGATAATGTCATTATGACAAAAGACAATATGCGTTTAACAATATTGTTTAAAGTATTAATTAGGTTGCTACTATCTCTTCCTCTCACCTAGCTTTTTGAATGTAAATGAAATTATTATTAGGGTACCACTATTATTTAATTCCATCAGGTAGATAAATGATTAAAATACTATTTTGAATCAATAATTTAAGGAAAACAATGTTGATAACCCTCATGTGGGAGGGGAAGTTGACGGGAGTCTAAAACAGTTAATTGAGTTTACTTATTTCCTGTCAAATGCTGACATTACTGGAAGTGATATCCACTGATATTTACTATTACGAATATAATCTTATGTAGAAAACTATGCTTAAACTATATATGCTCGAATTGGTTTTTGACAGGAAATATGTTCATTATAGATAATATTTAATCGCGGTAATAAATACTATCCCATGATTATGATTTGAATTATTCAAAAATGGTGAGTCAATAAGTGGAGAGGGATAGACTAGGAACATATTTTCATTTATTCTTCAAAACTAAAATTTCTATTCTATTAGTTCCCAAAAGTTGCCTTTTAGGATTGGCTATTTAGGAAAAACAATACGTCATGGAGGGAAGTGTAATTGTACACATTGAAGTCTTGCTATAAAAATACTGTCATTAGTCAGTCAACAATGATTTCCCAGGCATCGTCGGGTACCTTAGCTAGTATGTATATATTATATATATTCAATCACTGGCAAAGGGTACGATTTCCTTATACTTGCTCAGAATTCAATGTGTTAAGATTATTATTTCTTAATAATATTAATCCAGTTTTCTTCTTTTAGTTTTGACTGAAGAAATGTACACTGCTGGGAGATCACCATCCTGTGAACTGGCTATTTCTGAAAGAGATGTAGAGCCTCCAAAATATAGTTTAATTAGTAAAGTCCATTTCAAGCTTGTTAGAACTACTGAAGACAATGAAAGCATTGTTTTTTTGGAAGATCTTAGTTCAAATGGAACATTTGTTAATGACAAAAAAATTGGAAGGAATAGAAAAATTCTCCTTGAAAATGCAGCAGAAATTTCTCTTGCATCACCAAACATGAAAAGTAAGAAAATTCATTTTGTTAGATTCAGTATTAGTTATGTCTAGAGAGCAATGGCTCTTTAACAATTATGGTCTTGAATTGACTTCTGTACAGTGTTCCTAGTACCTTTATAGTTGTTTCATGCAGAAGGCATGGGGAAGTTAGTGCATGTCTTTGTTCCCTGTTCTCTTATATATGTTCAGGAGAAATAACGGACTTTTAGTTCTCAGAGATAGCTATAGGACTTAGCCTGTATACAAATACATGCTATGTTTTTATAATAAGCATGATGAAAATTTACTATCCTACAGCTCGTAATGAAGTTAATATAGGGCCTTTTAGATTTGTTTGTAAATTGGAAGAAGTAATAAATATTTCTTTCCTTTAAATTGGTTATATCTGCCGAGTACACAATATATATATATCGAAAGAGAGAGAGATTTCTATGGACTTTTATATTTGTGTCAATTACCCCATATAGCATAGGCTATGCGAAACTGAAATGGAAAGAACAAATTGTGTGTTAGAATTATGATTTCATTCCTAAAATGTTATTTAAGTTTATGAATGTCAAAGTTATGACTACCTACTTCCAGGCATCAAAAATTTTTTGTTCCATGAAAATGCCTTAATAGAATAGACAAAATTTCTGTGTATGTTTTAAAGGAATGAACTGTTAACATACATCATTGTCATCATGTTATATTACCATTGGCAGGGAAGTCACTTCGGCTTCAAAATAAATATTTACGAATGCCTTTCTTAATATTAATTTATCTGTGTAAACATGTAAAGAACGAATTGTGTTGAGAATATATTTTATGGTTCTAAAGATGTATTTTGAATTATGAATTTCGACTTCCATGTTCTAATCACTTGCTCAGGACTTACTATGTGTTATGTGATGAAAATGACGGGATTATTTAGTACAAAAATTATATATATATATATATATATATATATATATATATATAGAGAGAGAGAGAGAGAGAGAGAGAGAGAGAGAGAGAGAGAGCAGGGGGGTTGGAGTGGAGTGGATTCCCTTCCTCGTTAAATTATGTCGATGGATCCGCCTACCTTGATGACTGGTCAAATACTAAGTGTTCAAAACCAGGCAACAATGTCAAACATGGTGGCACCAGATTAGCCAAATGAGTGAAAATTGATTACTATTAATCTAGATCAATACTTTGTTCTATCGAATAATGGAAGATACTGTTAAAATATCATAAATTTCATTTATTTTACTTTTAAATGTAATTGTTTCTTTGTCTATAACATTGAGCAATCCGAGTTATTTAGTCCATTAGATATAATTGGATGATATTTGAATAAATAAAATTTTCCCGTTTTCTGTTTGTCAGAAACCGAATTAGTTCTTCCAATTTTGTCAATATTCTGAAGTAGAAGGTGTTCATTCTTGGGCTTTTTATTTCCATTTGATTTGGCATCAGTATATAATTGAAGACTGCAAGAAGTATGACCAAATCCTTAGGCAATTACATGTTCTCAGGAACCTACGAGCAGCAGAGAGTTAGCAAAATTATCGTCTCATATAGAGTAATAACGTCTAACAACCTTAATGTTGCTCATCTTTAAAGTTCTACGTGCTTTTATTTAGTTTTTTTAATTTCATAAAAATTTTAGTTTGTTTAAACATAATAACCATTTTATTCTTTATTTCTTTTTTTTTTTCTTAACATGTTCATCTTACTTTAATTTTAGTTTGGCATCTACTTAGAGGCAGTGTTCTTGTCAGGTAATGATAATCCTCCAGTATTTTAAACATTTAAAGGAATGTATCTACATTTAGAACTAAATATTTATTTGAAAACAATTTTTAAAATGAAGTAATTCAAATTTGTGTTGCTTCATTATTTGTAAAGTCTATTTGAAAAAAATAAACTACCAAATAAACCTGATTTTTTCTCTTTTTTTTCTGGCTCTTAAAGATGTTTTGTGGCTCCTGAACCTTGACCACTATGTTCACTTACAGGGTACTTCTTTTTTAGCAGATTTCCCTTAAGGGAAATCAGCTATTGAGGTCGTACTCATGACGCGAGTTTCGAAAAATTTCTTCAAATGTCCATTGATCCTACCCAGGAGATGACGAAAATGAGGTCCGTTCAAAATTATATATATATATATATATATATATATATATATATATATATATAGATAGATAGATAGATAGATAGATATATATAGATATAGATATATATTTGTCTGTTAACGCTCTAGCGGTCACAATTTTTGTTTGATCGTTACGAAACTCGATATTTAACCGTTTTATGTAAAAAGACAGATCAAGTTCGTTAATGGCTGAAATCGTACCAGAGGGAGGGGGGGATTTTCGAAATATCTCGTTATTATGCATCGGATCGAAAAATTGTATAGAACCAATCTTATTGCAAATTAAATTTACTATGAATATTGTTATATACACTTATTCTCTATCTTGAATATTAACCGAGATATTTGCATTTTTATGAAGTCTGTAGTCAGGTGTTGTTCGGGTTAGTTCGGCCATTTTCGTAAGTCTCGACTCTGGCAGAAGCTTCTAACCTAACCTGTCGTTTCTAACTTTACCTAACCTTCTTTACTTTGTGAGATTTATGCAAATACGTTCTGTTCATCCCCCCCCCCTTCTTTAGTTCTTGGATTACTAAAATTTGAGTTAATAAAATATAAATTATTCTTACAATTCAGAAGCCGTTTCAGTTGGGAGTTTATTAAAATTAACTGAAAGATTTCTCATTACCGTTTGTATTTACTTATGGTGGTGTTGTGTTACCAGTATGCAGATTTCTCTATTGCTAAACTTCACATAGGAAATCTGCTTAGTTTACGCAGCCCCTGCGTGATGGACTTTTTTTCTTTTGCATCTCATGTTCTAGTGATCTATCTTTCCTTCTCTGCTTTGTCTGTGAGTTTAGGAAGGAATAGCTACCTAAACTCCTAGTTTTCTTTATTCTGGTCTATCTTTAATGACAGTCTTATCTTAGCTGTACAAATAGTATATGTTTCCACACCACCTATTGCATCCCTGACACAAAATAAGCATACCAGAATCTCCTTAATGTCCTATAGCATAGGATAGAGTAGCATTTGTTATTTTCTTTTTTTTGTTCACATCTTATAGGCTTAGAAAATTAAACCTTTTTTAGCAAATTTCCCTTAAGGGAAATCAGCTATTGAGGTTGTACTCATGATGGAATTTTCAAAATTTTTCTTCAAATGTCCATTGATCCTACCTAGTAGATGACGAAAATGAAGTCTGTTCAAAACGGATATATACATATATATATATATATATATATATATATATATATATATATCTTTCTCTCTATATATTTGTCTGTTACCGCTCTAGCGGTCGCAATTTTGGTTTCATCGGTACCAAACTCGATATTTAGTCGTTTTATGTAAAAAGAAAGATCAAGTTCGTTAAAGTCTGAGAGGGGGGGGTTTAGAGGGGAGGATTTTCGAAATATCTCCGTTACTATACGTCCGATCGAAAAATTGTACAGAATCAATCTTATTGCAAATTAAATTTACTCTAAATATTGTTATATACATTTATTCCCTATCTTGAATATTAACCAAGATATTTGCATTTTTATGAAACTTGTGGTCGGGTATAGTTCGGATTAGGTCAGCCATTTCCCCCAGTACTCGGCTCAGGTGGAAGCTTCTAACCTTACCTGTCGTTTCTAACCTTACCTTACCTTCATTACTTTGTGAGATTTATGCAAATACATTCTGTTCATCCGCCCCCTCTCCTTCTTTAGTTCTTTGACTACTAAAATTTTAGTTATTATAATATAAATTATTTTTACAATTCAGAAGCCGTTTCAGTTGGGAATTTATTTTAATTAACTGAAAGATTTCTCATTACCGTTTGTATTTAATCACGGTGGTATTGTGTTACCAGTATGCAGATTTCTCTATTGTAAAACTTCACATGGGAAATCTGCTTAGTTTACACAGCCCCTGCGTGACGGACTTTTTTCTATTGCTGATCATAAGCTTTAATTTTTGTTTTTTTTTGTTGCAGTGTTCTTATATATTGATAGTGGAAAGAATTCATCTGACAATTGGCTACACAGCTCATTGGCATCACAATTTCATGTTCTGAAGCCACTTGGAACTGGAAATTTTGGAGACGTTAGATTAGTACTTAATCAGGTAATAAAGCAGTGTTGATGCCAGTAGATCATCACAAATGTTGGCTCTAATTCATTTATTTTCAGTTAGTGGGTGTGCCTAACTTCTTCCAATTTTGGATTTCTAATATTCCATTTCATGCCATTCATTACTGATAGGCACCTCTAATTATAAATAATTTATATTGTTGCAATTTTTTAAAATATCTTTAAATTGACTTTAACATAAACTTCTTATTGTAACAACTTTTTATTAGTTTACCCTTTGCTTGCCTTGAACTTGTACAGTCAATTGGGATTTTTTGGCTATGAACGTGTATACATGTGTGAGCTTGATAGAGCTATGCAGTCCTTGGGCGTATGTACACATTTATCCGATGCTTATAGTTCTTGAGATTTATAATTATTGCTGGACCCTGTTATTTCCCACCCCTGCTGGTATAAGGCCCTTTTCTATCTCACCTTGGATAAAATTGTCATTATTAATTTGAACTGATGCCCAGATAAACTGTAATTATAGTGAAAAATCATTTAAATAAAATATATAGAAGCCCAGAAGATATTCATAATTCAGCTATTGCCCGAAAATCTGACGATTCAGCAACAAAACTATTTCGATTAAACAAAAATGCAACTATTTTGCATATTAGTTATAAAAGGTAATGAATAAATTAACTTATTAGATTACTAGCTGTGTTACCCACTGTTGTCGGGTCAAATGTTTAATGTTGATAATATAAAGGTTGGATTAATTTATGCACTATGTAATCCCATCATTTTCATCGCATAACACTCAGGTATGTCCTGTGCTTCTCACTTGTTATGCTCGTGAAGAAAAAAGTCATCTTGAATGAGATGTAACTATCACTGAGTGTTAGTTTTTTGTTTTTTTTTCACCCTGCTCTTCCTCTACTACAATTTCTCTGAAGAAGGGAACCAATAGTGTCCAAAAGTGTCAGCATAAAAAATAAATAAACTCCTCTATCTGAAGAATTGAGAATTTATAGCCGATATCGAACCATCCTCTACTATAATTCTTTAAATAATCCTTTTATAACATTATGAAAGATTTTCTTCCTCTACAGTCATACAGTTTTAATTGTGAAGCATGGAATGTCTAATGGGAGAATATAGGTATATAGGGAGAATATATATATATAGGTAAATTTAAGCTCGTTCAATGGATCAAATAAAATATCGTTTTTTTTTGTTTTTTATCAAAATATAAAAATAGCATTAATAGAAAAAGTGCGTCACGCAGGGGCTGCGTAAACTAAGCAGATTTCCCACGTGAAGGTTTACAATAGAGAAAATTTCACGAGAGCCGAGCAATCAAGGAAACGAGAGCCGAGCAATCAAGGAAACGGCCGAACGAGCTTTTGGCGGGAAAGTCACTCTTGCCCGTTAGCCATCGATTTAATAAAAATGCAAATATCTCAGTTAATATTTAAGATAGAGAATAAATGTATATAACAATATTTATAGTAAATATAATTTGCAATAAGATTGATTCTGTACAATTTTTCGATCGACGTATAGTAACTGAGATATTTCGAATTTTCGAAAATCCTCCCCTCTAAACCCCCACTCCCACTGGTCTGATTTCAGCCGTTAACGAACTTGATCTTTCTTTTTACATAAAACGACTAAATATCGTAAATAAACGATTAAACAAAAATTGTGACCGCTAGAGCGGTAACAGACAAATATATATATATATATATATATATATATATATATATATATATATATATATATATATATATATACAGTTTTGAATGGACCTCATTTTCGTCATCTACTAGGTAAGATCGATGGACATTTGAAGAAAAATTTCGAAAATTCCGTCATGAGTACAACCTCAATAGCTAAAACGGGATAAACGTCTATTAGGAATTTTGTTTTAATACCAGACAAGACTTAAGCTGGAAATAATCAGGCTGTCTTTGAAGTAAATATGGTTTCCCATGAAAGTTGATTATTAGATTAACGTAACACTGACTATATTATTCTGATAATGTCTTTGCTGTTCAGATTATCCTGTTATACACATAATGTATGAAATGGTGAATACATGGGGCCATTTACATTTAAAATAATGAAGATATTGACAAAAATAACCATTGAGTTCCTAGTAACCCCCATCCTCCTCCTGTCAATAGAAGAAAAGAATAAAATGTTTATACCATTGATTTCATTAAAATATATACAAAAGATTTTTTAAATATACGGAATAAAACAAAAGTAAATTTCTATTCAGTGACAGAAAGTTGGAAACTTTAAATTTTAACAACACATAAGGACTGGAATATAAATTTTTAACACAATTGGTCCTTTACATTTTTTTCTGATGAAATCAATATTAACAAATATACAACCATAACAAATATTGGTGAACATAAGTTTTGACTTCCAAGTAAACCCCCACACTTGTTTGTGACAGTATAGCAACAAAATAACCCTTGTTGACAATATTTATATCCTTGATTCATATACAAAATAAAATAAAATTATATTTATTTTTAGCTGGTGGTGAGGGTGATGAATGGTTAATCACAAAACTTTTTTATGGCTCCTCACAATTTTATTTCTTATAAACGCTGAGCGCTTTCGGGGACTAAATCCCCATCCTCAGAGCGTCAGAGCGTAGGGCAATCCTATAGACTTGCTACCAGGCTAAACCCTGCCGATGCACTGAAAGTTTTGTGATTAACCAAAATAAAATTACTTGTCTATATATAGGCACTCTTATGGAAAAAATGATGTTTTTGGTAGCCGGACATTGGAATTTGAAATCCATATATTTAAATAATGTTTAAGATCCAAAACTATATTCTAAACACAATTTGTTCTTTATTTCTTTTCAATAAAACCAATATTTAAGAAGATATTGACAAATTTGTGTTTTGACATCCAAGTAAAACCCTGCTCCTAGTAGAAAATTTGAACTCTTATGTAGCCTATGTTGTACCTTGGGATGGTTGAATTACAAATATAAACGTCGATAGATATCTTCTAAGCTGTTTCAAGTGATTGAGTAACAAACGAGGGGCCAGACAGATGGACAAGATTTTCAATTTTGATGCTATTGTTTTTAGAATGGTCTGAAATGCAAATAAAATGTGTCCCCGCCGAATTTAAATAGATAATAAGACAAACTTTAGAGTTTTATTTATATATACTAATTCAGTTTATATAAAATAACTGGTTACAATTATTATTATAAATATTTATTAGCATCTACTTTTTGCAACTAAGGGTAATTGGGATGGGTTATCTACCGGTTACCACCCTTTTCTAACCAGGGTGGGACTTAGGATGTTATTTAATGAATTCCGTCACTAAATAATTTCCTTTGCCCAGGCAAGAATCGAACTCGCCACTCTAGGTTACTATGTGATATTAAGGCCAATGCTTTAACTCACATGGCTAACCATGTTATGTTTTAATTTTAACTAAGGTTACAATTAAAACATAATAATGAGCGGTAAGTGGCAAGAGTGGAGAAATAGGTGACTCTGTGGGTGGCCGTGGGATTGAAATATGATTTGGGCGTGTTCTGGTAATTTACAAAACTTTGTCAGGAGGTCATTTGATGACAATCCACCTACTTCTGTTATGCGGTAAGGGTTTTAATTAACTCTGTACAACATTTTACACTGTAAGTTAGAGATTTCCTTCAGTATGACACACTAGCATTTCAGTTGTAACTTCCAAGTGGACTTGTTATAAAAACTTCAGCTATGTGAGAAAATATAATTGGGGAGGGCCTACAAGAGAGAAACTTAGCAATCAATATCATCAGCAGTTAAGCAGAAAATGCCATACTATTGTTAATTGAGCTTCTTTGTAGCTGAGGTGGTGAAAACCATAGTGTTCACTCTCTTCTATTTAATTTGTTGGGAAATAAATGTTGTATGTGCAACAGTTTAGCCAGGTTTACCATATTTTATGTTTCAGGAAACCAATGAGAGGTTTGCCATGAAAAAAATTTTAAAGGAGAAAATGACTGAAAAAAGAATACTGAATGAAGTAAACATTTTGAAGAGACTGAAACATGTAAGTTGCATTCAAAGATACAGTGGTCATTGAACATTTTGAGATAAATATGTAAGTATTATAATGAAATAACTTCTTTTGCACTCAAGTTTTCCCATTGCACTGAACAAGTAGAAAAACAAATTCTTTGAAAGTTATTAATGCTTAGATAATATTGACAATCATTAGTTGTATTTATTAGTTTTATGATATGTTGTGGTGTTATCTGTAATACGAATGAAGTTTTCAACTATTAATGTGTCCATTATTGTTTGAAATAGCCAAGCTGTTATATTACTGTATGCAGTGTTTTCTATGAAATTCCAGTGTTATCTTTATTAATTAATTAAAAATTGAATGATTTAGAAGTGTTTGTTTGTCTTACAATCCTTGTATAACATTATGAAAGATTTTCTTCCTCTACAGTCATACAGTTTTAATTGTGAAGCATAGAATGTCTAATGGGAGAATATAGGTAAATATTATTAATATTGTAATTCTAATTTACTATATAATATATAAGGCGTAGGCAACGTGTATGTTCTCCGCCATATTGTACTTCCTGAGTTAGACTGAGTCCTGAGTTGAGGGAGATTATGTTTGAGTATTAAATCTTATTTTATCTCTCGAATCCTACTTTATTTATTAACCAACAAATATAAGCTCATTCAATGGATCAAATAAATATCCTTTTTTTTTTTTTTTTTTTTTTTTTTTATCAAAATATAAAAATAGCATTGGTCTATATCGACCTCCAGGGGTCGATGACTACCTACAAGGGGTTGATGAGAGTGAAAAAAATAATTCGGGGTCCATGTATGTAAACAGGAGTCCAGGATAGTTGATCTCATTTAAGTAAGTCACAATTTTAATTTTGAATACTTAATTACATTTTTGAACATTAATTAAATAATTGTAATTATTAATTTTATCTTAACTGAAAAATGTTGAACTAAATAATTCGCATCCCTGATTATAGGGTTTATAAACAAACTATTTTTTGCAATTTTATATTAGTAGTCAATTAATACATCTCATAACATTGTATAAGTTAGTAGCATAATCGGGTCGCAGGAAACATTGTACTTGTAGAAACTTGCCCATGTGCATACTACCTATGCACATACAGGAAGGAGAAGCACTTGTTCATTTTTATCTCAGTCAGAACTATTAGGAAACTACTTATTATTAAAAAATATAAAAATTTTCAATAATGCAATATTAGCTAAACCAACCCAAAAATAAAAAACATGGCAAATGGTCTACGAGACAAAGAAGTTTGGGGACCTCTGCCATATAGCATGAATGTACGTTCTTAATTTATATTAAGCATACATTTTTTAGAAGGGAAGTTCGAGGCTCGAAAAGGCTTCCTGTGGGAAAGGTAGGGAGAGGCCCCTTCACCCCATTTGTGAATTGAGAGTGGACTGTATGAGGTTAAAAAGAAACATTTGAGTATAATTGTAAGGCAAGAGCCAATATAAATTGAAGTAGTGTACATAGTTCATGGGGAAAAAGTCTATTGAGGGGACATGTAGGGTTAGTATGTTAATTTGTTATATATTCATGATGATGAGGATGAATATAATAATCGTAGTTGGTTTCAGTGAAGCTGGTCCAATATGGCTGTAATTGATCTTATATGGGGGGAGGGGGGCTGGTCATAGATTGCCTTGCAAACGTGGGGCATTGGATCTGATGATTTTTAAATGTGTGAGTACTCACATATTCAGGCCGCATATTTTCTTCTTCGTTCTTCTCCTCACTCTCCTTGCTTCTCAGCATGATCGTTCGACAAGCCCTTCTAACACTTGTTGTTTTCTTTCTCCCAGAAAATAGGTTTAGTGTCTATGTGGGTCTAGGCCTTCTATCTCACTCAAGAATTTCTTGTTCTTTCCTGTCAGCTCCCCTCGAGGCTTGAGGTGCTGGCAGCGAGGTCCCCCATCTTCTTAGTGATGAGTGGACAGCAGGTGACGTCATCACCTGGCACACGCTGGCTTCATTCTTCCGCAAACAAGGGATATGTTAGCAGATTTCCCTTAAGGGAAGTCAGCTAATGAGGTCGTACTCATGACGCGATTTTCGAAAAAATTCTTCAAATGTCCATCGATCCTACCCAGGAGATGATGAAAATGAGGTCCGTTCAAAATTATATATATATATATATATATATATATATATATTTGTCTGTTAACGCTCTAGCAGTCGCAATTTTTATTTGTTCGTTACCAAACTCGATATTTAAACGTTTTATGCAAAAAGACAGATCAAGTTCGTTAATGGCTGAAATCGGACCAATGGGAGGGGGGGTTTCAAAAATTTGAAATATCTCATTTGCCGAAACTGTTCGGCTCTCGTATGGAGATTTCTCTATTGTATAACTTCATGTGGGAAATCTGCTTAGTTTACGCAGCCCTTACGTGACGGACTTTTATTAAATTATTAATTTGTTCAACCAAATTTGAATGTATTTACAGAGGAAAAATGGCAGCATTTTAATATCATAACTCCATTCCCCTTTTATCATATTTCCATACTCGTGTCGTGATTTTCAAAATTGTCTTCTCAAAGTTGTATATATATTTGTCTGTTACCGCTCTAGCAGTCGTAATTATTGTTGATCATTACCAAACTCGATATTTAGTCGTTTTATGTAAAATGAAAGATCAAGTTTGTTAACGGCTGTAATCGGACCAGGGGGGGGGGGTTTAGAGAGGGGAGAATTTTGAAAATTCTACATATCTCTGTTACTATACTTCGGATTGAAAAAGTGTTTTGAATCAATCTTATTGTAAATTAAATGTACTATAAATATTGTTATATACTTACATTTATTCTGAAAATTTTTAATATCTCCATTTTCATGCGTCAGATCAGAAAATTGTATAGAACCATCTAATTGCAAATGTACTGTTCTATAAATGTTGTTACATATATTTTTTCATTATCTTGAAAATTAACCGAGATATTTGCATTTTTTAGTTTTTGATCTTCAGTAAACTCCCTCTCCTACTCATTTCATATTAACAATAAGCTGTTGTATTATGAACCATTGTATTTGAAGCCTAAATTAAATACCAAATATTGTTCTCAAATTGTACTTTTACTTTTTGAGATAATGCAAATCATGATGCACTTGGGAAATCTGCTTACTTAACGCAGTCCCTGCGTGACAGACTTTTAATACATTGAATGGTGAGTATGTATAAATATGGAAAAAGTTGCCTCTTCCAGTGACCGGCTGTGTATGTATACAACTCTTTCCTCCGGTTTTCTTTGCACTGTGGGGGGAGTAGCAGTTGAGTTAGGCCATTCTACCTTCACATATAGTTGTTAATGCTCTTCCGAGAGTACAGTTTGAATGGTTTTTTCCAATTCAAGTATTTTGTTCTCATTTTTGAAAAAAATTAATATATTTGAAATTATTATTATTGCTACCCGATTATGGTACTAACTTAAACAATGTTATGAGATGTATTAATTCACTCCAAACAATATAAAATTGTGAAAATAAGTTTGTTTACAAATCCTATTATCAGGGATGTGAATTAGTTAATTAAGGTTCAAAAATGTAATTAAATATTCAAAATTAAAATTGTGACCTACTTAAATGAGATCAACTATCGTGGTTTATACCCCCCTAATTCTTTTTTTCACTCAAATGGACCCCCTTGTAGGTAGTCATTGACCCCTGGGGATCAATATATACTAATTTGGGCATCATCCCAATAGACAAAAAGCCCAAAAGCAGAAAAAATCGTACATGTTGTTCGGTTTGTTTTACCCAAATTTGAACAAAACAAAAATCAAATTCAAATTTGAAAGCTTGTTGTTATTGTGTTGTTTGATCGTGAACACTATCAAAATATCTATTGATTAATGGGAGCTATTAAAAAACAATCATTTAATTTGAACTTAGGTAAATCAGATTTGTGAAATAAGAACATTGAGTGCCTGGTGACCTTCAAATTGATGGATTCATGATTTATCTGTAAATTTTTATTTACATTAAGTATTTATGTACTAGATTGTAAAACTAATTTAATCTTTGTTCTAATAAATGAAATCAATTTTAGCCTTGCATTGTCCAGCTAGAAGGAATTTTTGACACACCTGATGCTGTATACATAACATTGGAATACATTTCTGGTGGAAACCTCCTCAATAAGATTATCAACTTAAAAAGAATTCCTGAATCGCAGACTAAAGTTATTTTTTATCAGCTTCTACTAGGTGTGCAGTATTTGCATAAAGAGGGTATTACTCATCGTGATCTTAAGGTACTATTATACGTTTATAAGAGAAAAAATAAATAGTCTTTCTTTTCATTATGTTATATTTCATATAAAGTATTATTTTTCAGCCCGAAAACATCCTATTAGAAAAGTGTACAAATAGTAATGATGTAATTGTCAAGATAACTGATTTTGGATTATCAAAAGTGGAATCAACTTTGTCGAACTTAAAAACTATGTGTGGGACTCTGAAATATATTGCACCAGAAATTCTAGCACATAGTCACTCTTCATATGACAAAAAAGTAGACATCTGGAGCTCAGGTGTTATATTATTTGTATGGTAATGATTTTTAAATTATTTTGTTCACTATCTCGAATATGAGCGGATATTCTTTAGTATTCAGTCTTCAGTAAGCCCCCGCTTCTATTCATCTCATATTAACAATGTGCTGATATGTCATGAAAAATTCTACTCCAAGCTTTAATATAAATTAGTGTTGTCATTGTACTTTTGCATATTTGAAATATACTCAAAAATGTTCAGTGTGACATCATTAATTTAGATTTTACATTCTAACCTATATGTTTTTTTTTTTTTTTTAAATCAATACCGTTCTCATTATTGAACCATTCCATACAAAAATAAAAATTATAGCTGCTTGTGGCTGAAATCGGTCTATGTGGAGGGAGCCGTTAAAAGAGAAGGAAAACCAAAAGAGGGGAGGAATTTCGAAAAATTTTAATATCTTCGTTATCATGCGTAGAACCAATCTAATTGTAAATGTACTGTTCTATAAATGTTGTTACATACATTTTTTCATTATCTTTGATATTAACCAAGAAATTTGCATTTTTTAGATTTCGGCCTTCAGTAAACCCCCACTCCAGTCATGCCATATTAGCAATAAGCTGTTATATTATGAAACAGTTTATTTCTAGCCTAAATAACAAATATTGTTCTCATTGAACTTTGTCTTGAAATAAATTAAATACAAATGTGGAAAGTCTGCTTAGTTAACGCAGCCCCTGCTTGACAGACTTTATTTTATACTTTACCATTGACTGTAGGGGGGGGGGGTACTTTGAATTCAAAAATTCTGTTTGGCACCATCTTCTTTAATACTGATTTTATGAGAAAAAATTTAAAGAAATCTGTTTAAAATTTATGTTACAGTCTTATAATGTTATTTAGATTTATGAATTTGAAAATTCTGCCTTCCTAATTTTGGCCTTTTATTTTATCCGGAAACTAGATTTATTTCATCCCAAGGGCGATAATAAATTTTCCAATAGACATTCCATGCTTTAAACTTAAAATAAAAGTGACTAGTTTAATAGAAATAAATGGATTCTCCAATCGATGACATAAGGTAAACAAAAACGAAAACCTCAAATGATTACTAAACCATTTTTTTTATTTCTCAAATTATTCTCTAGTTTTGCATCCATATGATGCCTCATCAGGAGAAAATGTAATACAAAGGTAACTAAACTTAAGGGCTCCATCATACAATGATGTAGCCATTAGATTAGTTACCTCTCTGTACTATATTAGCAGATTTCCCTTAAGGGAAATCAGCTATTGAGGTCGTACTCATGACGCGATTTTCGAAAAATTTCTTCAAATGTCCATTGATCCTACCCAGGAGATGACGAAAATGAGGTCCGTTCAAAACTATGTATATATATATATATTTGTCTGTTAATTGCTGTCGCAATTTTTGTTTAATCCTCACCAAACTCGGTATTTAATCGTTTCATGTAAAAAGGAAGATCAAGTTCGTTAACGACTGAAATCGGACCAGTGGGAGGGGGGGGTTTAGAGGGGAGGATTTTCGAAAATTCGAAATATCTCCGTTATTATGCATCGGATCGAAAAATTGTATAGAACCAATCTTATTGAAAATTAGATTTACTATAAATATTGTTATATACATTTATTCTCTATCTTGAATATTAACCGAGATATTTGCATTTTTATGAAGTCTGTGGTCGGGTATAGTTCGGATTAGATCGGCCATTTTCGTCAGTACTCTCAGTACTGGGCTCAGGTGGAAGCTTCTTCTAACCTTACAGGTCGTTTATAACCTTACCTTACCTTCATAAATACGGTCTGTTCATCCACCCCCCCCCTTCTTTAGTTCTTGTACTACTAAAATTTGAGTTATTAAAATATAAATTATTTTTACAATTCAGAAGCCGTTTCAGTTGGGAATTTATTAAAATTAACTGAAGGTTTTCTTATTACCGTTTGTATTTATTCATGGTGGGCTTGTATTACCAGTATGCAGATTTCTCTATTGTAAAACTTCACATGGGAAATCTGCTTAGTTTACGCAGCCCCTGCGTGACAGACTTTTTTTTTTTAATGAGGCGTCATTTGGACAGGAAATTAGTAGAAAAATAAAAATGGTTTTAATAATCATTTGAGGTTTCTGTTTGTGTTTACCTTCCATCGTCAATTGGTTAATTGAAGTTAAATAGGTCATATTTTCACTATGAAATGTGCTGCAGTATTTATATTTCGATGGGAAACCAATATTATATGAATTTATTTCCAAATAACAGCAATTCTAAATGTAAATTCCTCTAGCTATGTACATCTTAAATAAAACAAATGACTGTACATTTAGTGTTCATGTTACAGGGCACTTGTGTTATTTAGGAATATAGCTGGATGATTTTGTGCATATAATCTATATTTCTATGGAAACCCATTTCTATATCAGTCCATCGATGGTGGATAACATCACTAGTTTCGTATAAATGTTGTTCTATGGATGTTGTTTGAATTTCGAATATTAACTGAGATATTTGGAGTTTCACGATTGTTCTATACATTTGTCAACTTGAATACTAAGCAAATTATTTATGTTTCTGCCTTTTAGTTAAACTGCATTCCTACTCAAAGATATTGACTTTAAGTAACTGATTACTAAGCAACTCATATCCAACTTCAAATTCAAGCTGTGTTTACCTGGCTTCTTATTATGGGAGAAATAGAAAATAGATTTTGAGATGACATTATCATCTTGTCATTCCAGCAAGTGGAAAATCTGCTTAGTTTATACAGCACCTGCATGAACTTGATAATTAAAAACTTCATAACATTCGTCTCTTGTATTTTAGTCTGAGTGGTCAACAACCTTTCTGCGAAGACAATAAATCTGCATTAGCACAACAAATTATGGCTGGAAAGTATGAAATGGCCTTTAATGCATGGCAGCTTATTTCTAAACAAGCTGTAAATCTCGTAAAGAGGATTCTAGTTGTCAATCCATTGAAGAGAATCTCTTTATCTGGCATCTTTGAACATCCTTGGATGAAAGTAAGTCTTCAGTCTTTATACCTTTATGTATATGTTAGTGGTTGCAAACACCACATATCTGAGGGGCTGTCTAATAAGTAATTTTGATGAATAATAAACAAAGAAAATTTTTGATTAGTTTAGGCAATTTTACTTCAGTGGATCGATTAAGTCCAAACTACATATTTTCTCATTTTGGTGTATTTTTTCTATAAGGAAAAGATTAAAGTTTATGCTGATAGTACTCTATAAGAACTTGAGTTCCATTGCTATGTAACTTCCAACTTTGATCAGTTGTCTATTATGGTTGAACCTAGATTCCACAAGACTAGATATTGGTGAAAGAAGTATTTAATATTCATTTTATATAGTCATATAATAATCTGAATCATCAGGTATTCATAAGAAAACTGTTGAGTTACCAAATATTGCTGATCATGAAATTAAATAACTTATTTTGGCATGATGTACAATTAAAATTATTGTAAAGTGCCTTATGGTCTGATTATCAGACTAAATCACGGACTATTTATTTTTAAAATAACTCATAATTCTGAGTGATTAAAGAATTTTTTCCCTGAAATATGGTGTGAGACGTATTACGATCTACATGGTGGTTCATCTAAAAACAATACTGAACGCAAGCATGCTTTTAAAACCCTACCTTTTAACTAAATAACTGACCAATCATGCTTTCTTGATAAGTGAATAGTTTCATTTTTTCAGTTAGAAAAAAGATAAACAGCTCTTCAGTCGTAAATAAGTGGCAACAACAAGATTTTATGGTCCGGTGTAAGATGCTACCAAACCCACTGTCCTTGTTTGGCAGGAATCCACTTATTCTGAATTCTTCATAAATATTTGCTTTTGTATATCAAATAAAGGGTTAGTACCATCAGTATTTCTGCTGTCATACCTGTCTGTGGAGACTGAATTATTGTGTACAGCTGACAAGCGCTTTCAATACGAGAGCACCATCTTAAGCCCATCAAACATTACCCCTGAATCAGAAGATTTGATACTATCTCTTATCCGATTTGGCTAGACATCGGTTACTTCATTTCCTCTCCTATGCCTTCAACCATTGAAGATATATGTAAATATTGTCTGTTAATGAACTCTTATTTTGTGAAATAGTGGGTCATGTAGTCAGTACTTGGCTTTTTTTTTGAGCAGGTGTGACTGTGGTTTGCTATGTGATTGTGAAATACTAGTATTTATTTTATTTCTGCTTTGTTTACTTTCAGGATGACGTAATGAAAGAAAGAGTGAATTCCTTGATAACTGAAAAAAGTGTAGAAGATTTAGAACCAATTCTTAAAAAACAAAAAGTATGTAATTAGTTACATATTATAGTACAGAAAGTATGTAGTAAGCTACATATTTTCTTACAATATTTCTATCTGACTTAGTACAAATGAAGAAGTTCCTAACAAAAAAAAAAAAAAAGAACATATTCAATTGCGTTCTTTTACTGAACATATGGTACTCATTAAACTGTGATAAATACATTGAAAATGTTCCAATATTTCATTAAGTTTACTTGTAAGATAAATGTCTTGCTGCCCTTTTGTAAATTAATGTAAATGTGTTATGAATGTTTGAATAGTGTTATTTAGGAAATGTATTTTTGTACTTAATTACTTAAGATAGTTAGTTGTTTGTTTATACATTGTTATATATTCATTTTTTTTTTTTATACTTTTATACGATTTAAATTGTTAAAATGTAATTGATCAATGATGTTTCTAAACATTAGATTGAATGCTACCATAAATGTTGTATTTATAGTATGGTTATTTATTGTTTAAAAGTTATACCATATATACATAGAATCATAGTAGTAATAAAATTACTGTATAAACAATTTTATTTTTTTTATACTAACTGAACTGATGGACTGTTTACATAACTCTCATGGCTTAGTTACAATAAAAATTTGTTACAATCAACATAAATTCAAATTTTTTTTTATATTGTGACAAATATAAATAATACTATTTTAAAAAGTACGAATAAGCCTTTTTATATGTAAATTATTTGTTTCTTAGTTAAATTCATATAAATAATGAACAAGTATTAAATAAAAACCAATGGTCTACTGATTTCTTTATTGTAAATCATGAACAGTAGTATGGTTGCATACATTAAATCTAATGTACTAAAATATTTATTGTAAGCAAATGTCCATCTTATTTCATTTAATTATTTCAGTATTGCCATTGTTAAAAACAAAAAAAAAATGATTGAAATAAAGGAACTATTTGCTATATAAATCTATCTTATTACCAGTTATTTTGAAAGACTTAAAATCAACACCCCATGAAGGTTCAGGGATCTGGCTTCGGTAGGAGATAAAGTGGTAAGCTTGAATCATTCCCTGTCACATTATAGTGGTATGACAGACCGACATAAGTATTTACGAAATTTCCTCACCATGAGTGAACATCAAGGAGATGGGTAGTGTGAAATTTACAACTTTTATATTTTTCAACCTATTATTTCCACCAATAGTACTTTTAATCTTAGACACTCTTTTGTTATGTTAAATTACATCAAGAGGCAATTTTTCAATAATATAATCTTAAACTATTTGTTAGGAGGCTCTTACATGATCAAAGGGATACAAAACTATTCTAATATTTATTTATATTTTAGAGCCTATTTGGTGAAATAATTGTATACAATGGTTTAATATGGAGATACATTGAGCCATTTTCGTATATTTTCACAAGGAGTGAAGTAATGGTCAGTCAGTCCTTGTCCTATCGATGCATATAACCAGTAGACTAGATTGAGCCAAGTAAGCTGCATGTGAAAGTATTTCCCAACTGAACTCCTTAAAGAAATGACTAGTTTTGCTATGTGTGATGGTGAATTTACAAGAAGCAAAATCATTTTGTGTCCCTCTTTTTTATTGTCCAGTAATTTTGACAATGCTTAATTCTAATCAATCATTTGTTGTTGGTTATGCTCAGTATTAACAGTATCACAGGGGTTAGCTGCTTATAATAGATCAAACCCTTCTGATCCCACCAAATTCAGAGAATTTGGTCATGCAATTAATGTTCTTGGTATGTCAGGAGTTGCTCATGATCTTTTATGCTTATGATTCCCAAAATATCTATTTTTTATCTATCAATTCCATGCAGAAATTATTTTCTTTTGTGTCCCATGAACAACATTTCACAAGTGTTTTTTTTTTGTTTCGTTTTCTTACTGTCTTTCATTCAGTTCATGCGGAACCCATTTTCCCATTATCTTCTGCGTCTGTCCCATTGCTTTCTGATGTATGGAGACAGCTTCTCATGTTCCATTTAATTGATCCAGGAGTCCTCAATCCAACAATGTTAATTCATTTTACATGTCAAAATCACCTCTTGGAATTTTTTTAACCACTCAAAGCTCTGTGTTTTACTGAAAACATGCTTTGACTCTTACATCAGGGAATTCTTCAAGAAACCCTCAGACTTCTCTATATATACCAGGCTTCACCTGGGAAATCATTTGAGGCAGAATGATGATGGTATTTTTTTTTGGGCTTTACTTTGTACAATATTTTTACATTTTCCCATCTCAAAATTTTACACCCGAGTCCGGCGTGCTGGGGATATGTTAATAATAAAAGTATTTGTTATGTACTTAATTCTACAAAATACACAATATTTTTATATTACCCGTTTCCTTTGCATGTATCTTTTTTTTATATATAAAAGTGGTCCAAAGCACAACAACGACAGCTTTATATATGTAATAACCACTATTAAAAATACTCTTTTGTACGTTTGGAAAGTGAACTGTATATTCTTAATAGTACATAGCATGCTCTGTAAAGTATAACATATATTAACGGCGCAGAGTTAATAAATTCCAGAAATAACTGGGCGTACCTCTCCCGCAATCATTCTTTTAAATTATATATTTATGAAACTTAAAAAAAATTACATTTCTGACAAAAACTCTACATTACTAAAAGTATAACCATCAAATCCCATGTAAGCATAGGCCAATGTGAGGTTGGGAGGGGTGGGGCTCAAGTGATTATAACATACTTGTGCATTCCTGCCATAATACGGTCTAGTTGTATAATTTCTCCTGTTACACTAAAATAATTTTTCCTCACTTCAAATCATACCAGTATTAAAATCCAAGAGTTTTGTAAATACACTCAGAATAATGAAGTAATCTTAATCATCAGGAAAAGCTAATAGCTTAAAAAACTCACTGAAATATAAGGTTAGCAGTGAGAGGACTGAAAGGAAGTCTCCCACCTCTCCTCCCTACACTCACACTCACTGTTGCCAACAAACATCCCACTCTTTTAAGATATCAGTTCTGTTTATAATAAATTATGTTAATAATTCTTATTACATTTTCTTTACAGTACAAAAGTGTTTGTTGAATTAATTTTCCTATTTTAATTAAATAAAGTATTAAATACATTTAAGGAGAAACTGACATTTCTGATTAATTAATGTTAGGAATAGAGGAGGGGGCATGACAATATACTTTGGTCTTCATTCAACCTGTTAATAATGGCTGTTAAGTTTAATGAAAGTGTATTAAACCATCGAGGTACTAAGTTGAATAAATTCATACATGGATACGCATTGATGACTATAACAAAACACCAATGCAAATTACTTGCTTTATAAATTATGATGATGATTACGATAAGATGTATATAACAGAAGTTATTCTAAATAACAAATTAAACATCTATTCTCTCATATGCAGGTTCGCCAAAAAAACAATAGTAAACAAAATATGACAATCTTTCATTTCATGCCTCCCTAACAGCCCCACTCCTGCTCGTTCCTAAAAATGTTAGCTTATAGTCAAAAATACGGAGTTTCGTTAATTTTGATTTCGTCTTTCGTGTCTTATAACATTGTTGACCTCTTCTATAGTTTTTCGAGTATAGCTCATTTATACTTCGTTATACGGCAAAAGTGCATATAACAAAAGTTACTTTAATTAACAAAACAAACAACTTTTGTTATATGCACGTTTGCCGAAAAATGAATAGATTATGAAATATTGCACACCTCTCTTATAATGCCCACTCTCCTGTTCGTACCTCAGAATTTTAATATAGCTTATATCAGGGAGGTGTTAATACCAAATCACATTACGGAGTTTCGTTTAGTTTGGTTGAGTTTTTTGTGCCATATAAAATTGTTGACCCCCACAATAGTTTTTAATGTATAACTCATTTATACTTCGGTATACGACAAAAGTGTATATAACAAAAATTACTCTAAATAACAAAATAAACAACTTTTGATGTGCATATTTGCCGAAAAACCAATAGGAAATGAAATATCACTATTTTTAATTTCAGGCCTCCCTTACAATTCCCACTCCTATTCGTCTCAGAGAATATTAATATAGCCTAAAACCTAAGTTGGGTTAATAGTAATGTACATACTAAGTTTCATAAAATTCGGTTCAGCCGTTTACGATTCTATAATGGACATACAGACAAACCTTCATTTTTTATATATATATATATATATATATATATATATATATATATATATATATATATTGCTTGTCCCACCCTTCAGGCTACAATGTTCTCTTCCTAATCAGCCATAATGGATCAGGCTTCTATTTCTTCGCATAGTTTTAATTTTTTTATGTGCGTATAAATGTTAATAAACCTTTTTAAACATGGGTTTTCCATTTGCACACAAAAAGTAGCCCCCACATTGTAGGCAATGCACAGTTTATGCATAATAATAGTAACCATTTGTCCCAATGTTCTCTTTGATATACTTGCTAGTAACCAGCTTTCCTGACTTCAGCAAAGCATCACTGCATAAGATGTATTGAACACCATAGATCCACCATCCCTTATCCTTCAAGGTAAGCTGCGGACATCAAAGTGGAAAGAAACACTCCGAGACAAACTATCAACCTGAGCTCCAATGTGTGGTCAATTCCCCACTAGGACAGAGATCTGTTTTGTAACTATACTTCAATTCATATTTTGTTCGTTTTATTTCTCTTTTGTTTTAAGTTTCATTAATTTATTTAGATCTATTTAATTTATCTTTGATCGCCTTTTGTAAAAAATTCACTTGCCCCCCACAATTCCCAATACTTCCCAACTGCTTGCTGAAAAATATGTGGTAGATACACCTTTCCCCCAAGAAGAAATAACTCTTGAAATCAAAAATACTGACTGACTACCAGCACATAACTGTATTCAATGTTTTTGAAAACTAAGGTTTTGAGGTGGAGGTTTCTTGATTGTGTCAGTGATATATTTTCCTTTTGTCATGAAATTAAGTTGAAACTATTCAAGAATCAGGGAGGTCTAGATGGGTACAATAGACTTGGAAAAACTGAATACAAATGTTCTATTTTTTCCCTACTTAATATCCAATATTTGCTTGTAATAATGGCTTTCCCGGTGGCACCATTTGAATGTATATTCTATTTCTTAATCAGTTAATCCTTCCTAAATATGTGAGTTTCTTTGGTAGATACTGTAGAGTTGAATATATCCATCTTAAATGAGACCAAAGAACTCCCGACTGCAAATTTATTGAACAAGAGCTGTAAGAGTTTGGGGTTAGTGTTGAATGCTGTATATATTGCTAAAGTGAGAGGAAGATCAGTTTTTCTTTGATAATATTGAGTAACCTAAAGTGGTTTATTCGTTTTAACATATTGCTGATGCAGGATAGTATAGCAAAAACCTTTTCGAATTATTTTAATAAAATAGATTAAATGGTAGAATTGCCATCGACTGTAGTATCACCCGAATGTGTCCTCAACACATCTTCATTGAAGGTGAAATGGTGGAAGACCAATAGATAAAAAGACACATGAAATATCTTGCACTTATTTATTTTTCACTCTACATGTATCGTCTCCTCTACGACGCCTCTTCAGTAAATGTACATATATAATAAAATTATTCGACCTTACCACCAACTTGGTCTTAATCTATATTTATTAAAAAGTCTGTCACGCAGGGGCTGCGTAAACTAAGCAGATTTCCCATGTGAAGTTTTACAATAGAGAAATCTGCATACTGGTAACACAACACCACTTTGATTAAATACAAACGGTAATGAGAAATCTTTCAGTTAATTAAAATAAATTCCCAACTGAAACGGCTTCTGAATTGTAAGAATAATTTATATTTTAATAACTCAAATTTTAGTAGTCCAAGAACTAAAGAAGGGGGGGGGGATGAACAGAACGTATTTGCATAAATCTCACAAAGTAACGAAGGTAAGGTAAGGTTAGAAACGACAGGTAAGGTTAGAAGAAGCTTCCACCTGAGCCGAGTTACGGAACCGGCCGACCTAATCCGAACTATACCCGACCACAGACTTCATAAAAATGCAAATATCTCGGTTAATATTCAAAATAGAGAAAATTGTGATGGAAAATAACAATCAGATGATTACATTAAAATGGTTTAAGTATGAAAATGGATAACAGAAAAAGCATAATCACATGTACATTTAATCAACAAGCTGTTTATTAAAATATTTGATAAATATGTTATGTAAATTTCTTATCTCAGTTTTCTTGTTCACAACATGTTGTTCGTTTTCAATATGTGGATATTTTCTCTTATCTTCCGCTTGATTATTTTTGTCTTTATCTAAAATGTCTACCTCATCAAATTTAAATGTTGGCGTTCATGGGCATAAGGATTGACACGACACAAACAAAAAAAATAATAAATAAGTTAAATGTATGTTTAAGCTCCAAAAACGGTCGGCCAAAAAGATTCTAAATTATCGACATTTTTAGAATGCTGTATCTCTTTCTTAAAGTTTGCAACGATTCTCCTATATAATATTTGTCAAAGGCAGAACGATATTTTATGAACATTGTTTCTGGTATACTTCTCTTTAATTTTATCTTTTATATGGCTGAAACTTCCTGATTTTAACCCTATACGACCATACTCGTGGCCCCACATCCTTACAGATTTTCTTAATGTAATTTGCTATTGCTGGGGCAAACATCTTCAGTTCATTATTGGCCTTGTATTTTTGTGGATTGTTATTCTGATTGCTATCTTGTAGATATAAGAGGTTATTTATGACAAAATCACGATTGAATGTCATGCAAATTTATATAGTAACCATACATTTTTGATGGCAGCATCTGTCATATAAAGGAGTGTCCATGGATGTTAAACACCTGGCCAAAACTAGTATACCAATGAAGGACAATAAATAATATCAAACTTGAAGACATTTTATTTTATGTTACACCTTTCTCCGATATATTTAACTCCACTGTCTTCTTCAAAGGAAGATAATCACTTTTAAGAATGCAAAGCGTCCTTCTCGTACTGAATGGTCCATCTCGACTAATGAGGATCCGCGAGTTAGGCACATGCATCCAGTACTTTCCTAGCATAGGCTTTACCTCCTCAATACTTAGTCTTCTAGGATGTTCTTCATCTTCTGTTTCAAAGTGCTTTGCAGCTAAATTTGTAACTATTATAGCACAGTTCCAACAATATGCCAGTTCTTTTAATTTAGAAGCGGTATAATTCAACAAGCTCAACCCTTAAACAAAGATATTTTAATATTACTTTTAGATTGAAAACTTTTCTTTACAAAAAAAAAAAAAATACTAGGACAAATATTCAAGAAAAGCTCATCAAAAGCAAAAAATGAATTATAAATTTTTATGTTTCAAATATAAAAAATCATTAAACCTGCCAATTTGTAAAATACTACCTCCTAACTTTGAATACACTGGAACTTATTTATTACTGTAAATTTAAACTGTTGAACATTTTATTCCTCTAAATATACAATATTAAATAAATTTATTTTATTATAGTTTAATATATCATTTTAAAGGTGAGTTATTTATAAGCAGACACACACACACACAAACACAATGTACAACGTAGTGATCAATAATTTCATTGAATATTATATTTTTGCCCCATACCTCCATCCAAGATGTAATAAAATGACTTCTTCCTCTCATGAAAATAAAAATAAGTCAATGGAAGAGGATTAGTTCTCCAATAAAAGAGACATAGTTTTAAATTATTTCTTTAAATAGAGCATAGGAGTAATTTAATAATTAATTCATTGTTTACACCAGGGAGGTATTAATTGATTCTTCAAGTAAATTAAATAAGTACTAATCTATTTAAAATTCTACTGATAGTTCCTATCATTTAGTCATATAGATTATAATTTATAACAGTTAGATGTTGGGGAAGAATAATTATGAGTAGAAACAATTCCATCTCTACAGGCATGCTACTTTTTTGTTTATTTTTAACAACTATTAATTTTTGGCCAGTCTCTTAGATATTGAATTTAGAAGTTTTGTAATCTATTAAGATTTATTTACAAGATAGTTTTGATAGGCATGAACATCAGCATCGATGGAACATGTTTCATGGGCATAAGTATCATTTCTGTTTGTGTATTATCTACATGGATACGAGAAGAAATGTAAAAAACATTGTAAACACTTTTAAAGAATTCCTAGATATATAGTAAATTTAAGTATCTTTTCTTTTATTTGTTTTGTCAGTTTGTACCTGGCTATTTTTTTTTCATAAACAGTGGGTATTAAAATTACTAACTCTTACCTGATGAGATTCCAACTAAAGATAGAAAAGGAACAGTCAATGAGTCAATTATAATAATCCTATCTACATTCTCAGCATTCTTGAAGCAGTTGTCCAAACCGTTAACTTTTGAAATCAGTTCATAAATATTTTTTGGAGTAGAAACATTTATATTCTCAAGAATATTATCCATCTCCTGCAATAAATCAATATTATAAAGAGTTACATACCTATATTCCTCAAAGTCTTATTTCATTAGGGTTTCTACTGAAGAAATAATGAATTGAATGTAAGATAATGTCACAGGTTGTCTAGAAATTTTTGTGATTGGCTGAAAGTATTTTAAATTGTCAAAATGTAAAATGTAAAAAGATGTTGTATACCTTTTTAAATTTAAATTAGTAAGTGGTACCTGAGGCCCACTCACTCTATGGGAAATCGTAGCCCTGAGGATGTACCCATAAGGCATCCTTCTCTTCTTAGTATATATTTATATAATTTGTATTTTATGTAAACATGGTCTTTAGTTCATATTGTAAAATAAAATATTAGAAAGATAAAGATTTTCCATCTAAGGTACACCGGGGTAAGTGGAACCGCTAATATCGTTAGTTCAACTTTAACCTGTCAGTACTCTTAAGGTTTATCATCAAATTTTCTAAATTTTGTGTGCATGTCCATTGGAATACGCCTAATCGAAGGTGTGATTTTGAGAAGCTTGACTAAAATTGTCTCTTCGCAATATCCATAAATTTTTTAGTTGGCCTTGGGTTCCACTTACGGACTGCGGGGCAAGTGGAACCACCTGGCTTTCTTGAATGTAAAATCGTTAGGAAGTGACTGGGGAAAGTGTAAACGGATAAAACATCATTGAAAAAGTAGGTTTTAATCTTCCAAGGAATAAATTTCTCGAACAGAAAAATATCGGCGCTCCCAGCCGTCAATTTCCTTAACTATAGGTTCAGTAAGCAGAAACTCCAACAGATGGCATGTCTGTCTTTGTCAATAGAGTTTGAAAAATCGTGTTGGGTTCCACTTGCCCCGAATTTCCACTTACCCCGGTGTACCTTATATAAAATATGTAAAAAAATTAATTGACAACACTATGGAAAAGAGTAAGAGTTCTGGAAATAACAAGGCTTTGGATTTAGATGGGAACTGGCAGCTATAAGAAGAGACCCCTATTCAAAAGTCAGAAAAAGAAGACCACCAGTGCATTGAATGTGTCAATGTTAACTTCTACTGCTGACAATGATAGTTATAACCATCATAAACCCAGTGATTCATTCCTACTGACCCACTGTAGAACAATTTAATATTTTCAAATGACAGTATAGAAATAGGTATGGTGCCATTATTTAGACACCATTAGGTAACTGGCTCTTATAAAAAATATAAATGCTATAGAATGACTAGATAAAATGTTTAATCTGTTTTAGGGGCTCAGGTTAGCCATGTGAGTTAAAGGATTGGCCTTAATCTCACATGGTAAACCTAGAGTGACGAGTTCGATTCTCACCTGGGCAAATAGGAATTTATTTAGTGACAAACTCATTAAACAATTAGCCACAGTAGGACAAAGTAAATAATAATAACCTATTTTATACTTTCTGCACTGAAAAGTAATTGTTTCCAAGTAATTTAGCACACTCGAATCAGTCAAAGTTTTGGAGCCACCCTTTCACGGCACCTTCCCTCCATTAGTTATGGGCTCAAATTCCAACAACACAAATTATTATGTAAGTAGCTAGCACAGTAACCCTAAGGTATCACCTAGGGTCATAAATATACAGGGGGATTTTTGAGATCATTGGCTACGTAATATTTTGGTTGTCGTGCTGCTAGCTCTGAGTTGTAAATAATGAACCCGACTGGGACATTTGGATAAAGCAACTCTGCTCCTGGAACTGGACTAGACAAGTAAAAACATATTGGATGAGACAGTTCTCTCATGCACAGTTGAGATATCCTGGAAAAGCTAGCAGCATGACCATGGAAAACATTGGTACAAAATGCCATGACACAGTCAATACCAGAAGACTTTCAACATCATGACATGGACCTTGGAAGTCTACGAGAACATCCTATATTGCTTTCGTACCAGCTTACCTGCAATATGTAAAATCCTTAACCAGAATATGGTACTTCTTTATTGAAGTAGCATATCATTTGTCATATAACGCTGAGAAACCTCTGAAGAATGAAAGGTCTATAAGCAAAACTATCATACTCCTAAAGAAAAATATATCTGTAGCTGTATGGTTCAAATTTATCCCAAATGTTACAACTAAGCTACACCCTTTTTTATGAAATTCTTAATATCCTTACACTTTTATTTACAATGAAATTGACTATAAATAGACCAGTATGTAGCACCTATCATTCATCTACATAAGCTAACCATTTGGACTATAAATAATCTTTACACTCTTTTATCTTCTAAAATATCTCTTAAAGCAACAATTAATTAAACAATAATACCAGATATAATTGTAATTACCCTATCACATATATCATTGGGGAGAAGGCTATTACACCTGGAAGCTGAAAAATCTAGCTTAGAATCAATATATTCAACTTTTACTCCTTTTAATGCTGCTTTCAAAGCCAAAGTCAGACAAACTTGGGTTTTGCCACTTCCAGCTAAGCCACAAAATTCCAATATAGCTCCTTTAATTAACCCGCCATCTAGTAGTTCATCTAAACTGAAAAAAATATATTTTAAACAGTATGATGAATGCTTATAAAAAATAGATTGTCCTTGATAGGTTACCAACCCTACAATATCAGTAGCAATAACTTTGCTGCTATTAAATTTTGAGAAGACATCAAAAGCTGTGATTGGTGTACATGAATAATCTGTAATTAGTTTGCTTTTAACATCAAATGCTTCCTGGAACACAAAATTAGGTTTCTCTTAAAATCATAGAGCAACCTTGCAAATATATATAAAATATTATCACAGACCACAGAAACACACACCTCAGCGTCCAACTTGGAATTGGAAACAATTTTGTCAACATCGGCATGAACGAAGTCTAAGGTAGAATAAATTTTGCATGAAGCAAGAGATTGAATAGACACACTATCAATTATAGAAGTATTTAATTTCGGCATTGTAAAGAATCAGAAAGTGTAAAATACATTGTTTAATAATACTTTAGAACAAAATGAAGCCTTTCATACTTTTTTTTCATTAAGAAAGAGAGAATAATTATATCTCTGGTAACTGTCATTTACGAAATGTCAGGTTATGGCGGGAAAATAGCTTCATAGAAGCAAGGTACGTATAAGATAAGGTAGCGCCATTCGCGAGTAGCCAATCAGAATGCAGCAAGCCTCTACGTCACTGGGCTGCAAGATTCGTGGCGGACAAGCCGAAATACGATCAATATAAGCAGTTTTCTGATTAATTTGGCGAATAAAAAATTGTTAAAATGGTATATGTCTGTAAATGATACAAATTACTTTAGTTGAATATATTTTATTTCAAATAAACCATGTACAAATTAGATTCCATTAAAAATAAATACATAATAGTTCCTTAAAATTTATATATGTTGGGTTACATTTAAAAATCGTAATTTTTCTAGGTAATTAGCACAACAAAAAGTAAAACTTTACTATAATAAGATGAAATCTCCAAAACATGAAAACAGTAATGACTTCTATTATACAAACAAATAAAAGTTAATAAAATTGAGATTAACCAAGCAATAAATAATGATACCCAGTTAAAAATGAATAAAAATGACTAAATTATTTTAAACATCAGCTAGTCAATATAGGTACAAGATTTTTAAAGGTTATCATTGGCATGTAGTCCTCCTTGTAATAAAAAGATGCTTATATTTAGTCACTGGAATCCTTGGTTCCAGTAGCATCCTTGTGAAGAGAATGGCACTGATGTTGGAGCATATGCATTGAAACCGCACTGTCCCATAGAATAACTAACTGTGGAGGAAACATGTAATATCATTAATGATAGTCCATGGGAAATAAACTCCTATAGTGCTCTATAGAAAACACTACAAGAAGATAATTCTGTTACTCAGACTTTAAAACTTATCTTTTTTTAAAAAAAAAAAGCTGTCATTGGCATGTAGTCCTCCTTGTAATAAAAATATGCTAACATTTTGAGCCGCAGGGAATCTCTGGTTCCAGTAGCATCCTTGTGAAGAAAATGGCACAGAAGTTGGAGCATATGCATTGAAACCGCACTGTCCCATAGAATAAATAACTGCGAAGGAAACATGTAATGTCATTAATGATGGAGCATGGGAAATAATCTCCTATAGTGCTCTATAGGAAACAATACAAGAAAATTATTCTGTTTCTAATATTTTAAATCTTACCTTTTTAAAAGCTCCCATTCGCATGAAGTCTGTCTTGTCCAAAACAGTTGCTGCTGATATTTTTTGAGTGTATGCATTGAAACCGCACTGTCCCATAGAATAAATAACTGCGAAGGAAACATGTTATATCATTAATGATGGAGCATGGGAAATATACTCCTATAGTGCTCTATAGGAAACACTACAAGAAAATTATTCTTTTCTTACATTTTAAATCTTACCACTTTAAAAGCTCCCATTCGCATGAAGTCTGTCTTGTCCAAAACAGTTGCTGCTGATATTTTTTGAGTGTATGCTCTGAATTTGAGCTTTGGATAATATTGGATAACAAATCCTTTCCATTTCTTTTTTCACTGCATTTTTTCTTCTTTTTGCATTTTTATCTGGTAAATAACTGTTAGCAATTTAGTAACTCTCTTTTTTAAATTAAAGTTATTACTTTCTAAATTCTTTACTTGGATCAGCAAGGACTTTAATTGGGATTCATATTCAGCAATTTTTTCCTTTAAGAGAATACATCCATCACAATCAACTTCTGTACTACATGAAAAATCACTTTTCAGCTTTTTGGGAGAAATCTCATTAATGTGACGCAGGGCACGTTTAGTTATTTCACGTTTTTTACTCCTACAGTCTCTAGATGTTTCACATTTTGAGTCAGAAGTAGAGCTAGTAGGTGTTTGTTTACTTACGGACGATACTGGTAAATTAAGATGCGGCACAGCTTCTTCTTTTAATATCAATCTATTAGGAACATAGCCTAACAATTCTGCTTGTAAATTCCTTTGGTAATCACTATCACTGAAATGTTCTGAACAAACCCGAGCAAAAGTAGGATTAAATTTCAAATCTCCTCGTCTACACAGAACTATCCACTGTTTCTTAATTTCTTCGTTTTTCGGGAACCGGTGATAAGATACAGACTTACCTGTTCTCCTAGAGTTGTTGGAACATGTTGCCATAGCACACTCACTCATTTTGAAAAAAAAAATCACTTATAACAATGGAAAATAAAACAATTAACTAAAAACACAACGATGCTCACGATGTAAACAAAGCTGAGTGCAGCCCAGTGACGTCACGCGCCAAAGTCGCAAAAATTTTTGATCTGCGCACCTGCCGAATGGCACCCCCCTGCATAGAAGTAGAACACCCTCCACATTATTCCTAGGACATTGAAATATCAAAAACGTCAAAGATGTACCTGTATCATTTTTTTATTGGTATTAGATGAGCAGTTATTCCTTTTACTCGAGTAAAATGGAATTACATTTCCTGCCAATATTCATAAAAATAGGGAATATCCATCTAATGGTAAATCAACAAAATTCTGTCTCTCACACACACAGAGGATGTTCCAGCGAGCACTCCGGCGAGTTATGAATTATTTGAAGTTTCTTTTTTTTGGCCTTACCCGCTCCCGTTATTAAGAAAATTGTTTTGTTTTTTTTGTCACATACTCACGCATGGAATCAACATTTAAAAGTCCGTCACGCAGGGGCTGCGTAAACTAAGCAGATTTCCCATGTGAAGTTTTACAATAGAGAAATCTGCATACTGGTAACACAAGCCCATCATGAATAAATACAAACGGTAATAAGAAATCTTTCAGTTAATTAAAATAAATTCCCAACTGAATTTAAAAATAATTTATATTTTAATAACTCAAATTTTAGTAGTACAAGAACTAAAGAAGGGGGGGGGCGGCGGATTAACAGAATGTATTTGCAAAAATCTCACAAAGTAAGGAAGGTAAGATAAGGTTAGAAACGATAGGTAAGGTTAAGGCGCATTTACACCAAACGAACAAAGAGCCAGAACTAGAGCAAGAGCATTCTTTTCTTGTAAGCAAATGCTCTTTCAAGAGTTTACACCAAAATATCAAGAAGCAAGAATAAGAACCAAAAACTAGATCCTAGAATGTACAGATGTTTACATCCACCGAACGAACGCTCTTTGCTCATTTGTGTCAATTATGCGGTTGGTGATAGTGCTTCGTTATGTTCGACTCAGACAGCGATATTATAATTGCAAGTGCTGCATATTTAATTATTTCGTCTAAAACACAAAGGAAAAGAAGGAAGAGACGTTGGTGGGTGACCAATTTAATGCAACGAAGGATACTGGATAATGTAGGAGAGACAATGGTAGACATGCAAGAACAAGAAGAAAGTGGTCAGTTCCAAAATTTTTGTAGAATGGCGCCTGAAGATTTTAATCATTTATTATCTTTGATCAGCGACAGAATTCGGAAGTCAAGCACAAATTTTAGAGACTCGATTCCTGCATATGACAGGCTAGCAGTGACGTTAAGATTTTTGGCAACTGGAGATTCCTATGGAAGCCTGATGTATTTGACTAAAATTTCCAAATCTACAATATGTCATGTTATACCTCAAGTGTGTACTGCGATAATTGAAGCATTGCAAAACTACACTAAGGTAAGTAAACAAAATTATATTCACTATTTTTAAAATATTTATTAATCAGTATTGCTAGCACAAAAATAATATACTTAGAATAAGAAAAAAGTTACTTAAAATTGTTAATGAAATACGCTAAAGGACTGGTTTCTTCAGTCTCGGCAGTTTCGGTATCATTGGAATTCGGAATGTGCAATTGTTGACCAGTGTTTATAGTATTGTGTGTATCCTGGTACTCATGCCAGGGGATCCGAAAAACGGATTTACAACTATCGTTTGTCAAGAGCAAGACGAATAGTAGAAAATGCTTTTGGCATACTTTCAGCAGTTTTTCGTATATTGCGGAAACCTATGTTACTACAACCAGATAAAGCATCTATCGTCATTATGGCTTGTGTACACCTACATAACTATTTGATGAAAAGAAAAGCTTCTAGGAAACTATATAATTCTCCGGGCATGATGGACAGAATTGAAGATGGCGTTGTTATTCCAGGCCAGTGGAGAAATTTGAACCCTTCAACATCATTTCTCCTATTTACCAACACTGGACGAAGACATACTGTGCAATGTGAAAATGTACGACGAGAATTCTCAGACTATTTTAATTTCACTAATATTTTACCATGGCAAAACAATATTGCATAATTTTAATATCTATGAACACCTTTTCGCAATGTTTTAAATTTATGTAGATACCCACCATTTAATTCAAAAAATGAACAATAAAAAAATTAATAAGTACTCACCGTGTTTTTATTTTGATCAGTGTCGAAATGTAATGTTTTCCTCGGCTTATATTTATCCATTAAAAAGTGCATACTTTTAAACGCAAACCATTTTGAATTATAAGTACAGTCGGCTCCGCTGCCTGACTTTGTAGTCATTTTTTTTGCCTTTCTCGGCGGTATGATGCAAGGAGCGAATCCATCTTTTTTTTTGTCTCTTCGAAATTACATTCCAGTACATTTGCAATGTCCTGCCAAGCATCTTGTTTGCGCTTTGTATTTTTATAGTGCTCAAAAGTCGGATCCCACAGACATCTATGATTTTGGTAGGCCTCTATCATTAATAAACATTTTTCTTGAGACCAATCCATAAGTAAGTCAACAAGTACGTAGTTAAATCGCTAGAACACTAGAACGCCTTGATGAGACCGCTCCGTCGAGCGAGCACGTCCGAACACGAAAGAATGCTCTAAGCAACTGTTCGCACGCTCTAGCGCCGTTTACATCAAGCGAGCGAGCATTCTTAGAATATTCCATAGAACACAATAGAGCAACGAAAGAATGCTCTAAGCCTGTTTACATCAAAATAATTTAATGGAGTGGGGATAGAATGAGCATTTGCTCGTCTGGTGTAAATGCGCCTTTAGAAGAAGCTTCCACCTGAGCCGAGTGGTTACGAAAACGGCCGGACTAATCCGAACTATACCCGACCACAGACTTCATAAAAATGCAAATATCTCGGTTAATATTCAAGATAGAGGATAAATGTATATAACAATATTTATAGTAAATTTAATTTGCAATAAGATTGGTTCTATACAAGTTTTTGATCCGATGCATAATAACGGAGATATTTTGAATTTTTGAAAATTCCCCCACCCACTGGTTTGATTTCAGCCGTTAACGAACTTGATCTTCATTTTTACATAAAACGATTAAATACCGAGTTTGGTGACGATTAAACAAAAAATGAGACCGCTAGAGTGTTAACAGACATATATATATATATATATATATATATATATATATATATATATATATAATTTGGAACGGACCTCATTTTCGTCATCTCTTGGGTAGGATCGATGGACATTTGAAGAAATGTTTCGAAAATCGCGTCATGAGTACGACCTCAATAGCTGATTTCCCTTAGGGGAAATCTGCTAAAATTGTTTAGCTTCAAAAAGCAATAATTCATTCAAAACCTGAGAAAAATCAAAGAAAATGGCCAGGTCGAACTTACTTAGGTTCTCTAAATTAGAACCATACTGCTAAATACGCTCAAAATATTTCCAACTCAGTCCCAAAATTCACACTGTTTGAAGCTTGTGATTACATGTATCCTTACATACAGTTTTTTTTTGTTTAGGTTTCAGAGATTAGCAATAAAATCCTTGTAGTAGAGCACTTACAACGTACAAGTTTTGCATTATTTTTACCATCACAAATGTTAACCTTATTGCCGCACAGTGTCTCGATTCCCCCATTATGGTGCAAAAAATCCGAATAACTAATTTTTTTTTTCTGAACCAAGTATTTTCTCTCCATTAAGAAAATGTAACGACATATAATCAAAAATTTCAAATACCTCCAATATTATAAGTCGGATCGAAATACTGTACATAACCAATCTTAATGCAAATTAAATTACCTATAAATATTGTAAAATAAATATGTTCCCTGTCATTAATAAGTGCCGAGATATTTGGATTTTTTTTAGTTTTCGCCACTAAGCACACTCCCAATCCTACTCAATAACAATAGTCGGTACTTTTGTATTATATCCACCACATTTTAGTTCCACTAGTTCCACGCTAGAGTGCGGTACTGTTTTAAGTAGTACGATTCATTGCCCGCAAGGGAGGTTATACTTACCTTATAACCTTCTACGGAATTATAATGATAAATAAAAGAAAACACAATTTTTAAAAATAAAACATTATATTTACATTTAGGCGGGAAATGTGTGGAAATACAATTTAAAATGCACTTATTGGAAATTTTGAGTTGTTTTTTGCAAAAATTGACAATGTCAATTCTTCGCACAAGCAGTAAATGAACTTCAATGCATAACAAAATGGAATTTTACTTCCTTCGAACCAAGTGCCAATCCGAACGCCGACTTGCTCACCACACTTTCTTACATTACACTTCCAAAAAACACTTTTTTTTCCATTATAAAGTTTCATACAATGTGATTTAGAACACTTTCTTCTGATAGCTAAAATATTCCTCTCCTGTAAATATTTAACAGCGTCTTCTTCAGTCGTTGGCAAATCCCAAAGAGGCATTTTTAAAGGACTAAGAAACACTAAACAGGATAATAAACAGCAAACGCAACTATGACAAAAGATAACCTCATTAGCCTGGGAGAGCTAGCGTCGCACTTCAGTAGCGCATTCTAGCGTGGAACTAGTGGAACTAAAATGTGGTGGATATAATACACAAGTACCCAATAGTCTGTTATATCACGGACCACTTCATGTTAAGCTTATATGTATGCCAAATTCTGTTTACAAGAGGCTTTTATTATGCGAGATATAAGCAAATTCGTCTTGTGATGACGCCATCAACTATGATTTTACGTTCTAACTCGAAAATATTTATTTATCTACACTATATTCGATATTAACATTTTCTGGCAATAGCAAAGCCCATATTTGTTATTTACTGAAATTGGACATGGAATAGTGAGGGTAGTTACGGTATTACATAATACATACGGTATTATGAGTCAGGTCATAAAATATTATAGAACCTGTCTTGTTAAACTATTGATGGTCTACAATTGTTAACCTATGCAGTTTTAGTAATTCAAATACTAATCGAGTTATTCGTATTTCTTTGTTTCCAGCCTTCAGCAGCCCATGGGTTTTTTACATAGAAATAGATAATGTTTGGTGAAATGAGGCCACAAGTACATTATACCAGCACGTTGGAAATCCGCATAGTTTACGGACTTTTAGCATATTTCCATTAAGGGAAATCTGCTATTGAGGTTAGGCGAAAGTGTAGTTTAATCTCCCCCTTGGTGGCGCACTTTTCAAAATGACGACCGCGGCCATTTTGTTTTCTAACTTTATCTTTTTTAACACTTTAGACATTAGTGACCGCATTCAAAAATTTCCAAAATACGCCATAGGTGGTTTGCACCAAGGGTGGGGATTTTAATTTTAACTTAATTTTTTTTAACTCAGCTAATTTGTTGATCCGTAGACGGTGACGAAACAAGATGGCGTACGGGTGGGAATAAACTACACTTCACCCTTGAGGTTGTACTCATGATGCAATTTTCGAAACATTTCTTCAAATGTGCATCGTTCCTACCTAGGAGTTGACGAAAATGAGGTCCGTAAGTTCGTTCGGTTTTTGCCAGTAATGCGAATTGTTTTCAAATATATCCAGTTCCCCTTAATTTATCTGATCTTAATGACACATCCAAAAGTTCAAAGCCCACTCTTTGAATCCATACTATGCTTGGTTTTATGTGACTATTTTTGTTTGTACTACAGCGTAGTGAATTTGTCAGGGAGCCAAGTGCATTTCCGGCATGTTTTGCTATTTTATTTCAAAAAAGGCAATCGAGTGGTTTAGACCCACCAAAAGATATGTGACGTGTATGGGGACGAAGCCATAACTGAACGTGCTGCACAGAAATGGTTTGCCAAGTTTCGTTCTGATACAAGTTTGAATGATTCACCCCGCAGAGGTCGGTCAACAGAGGTTGATTCCAGTGCTATCATGGCACTAATCGAGCAAAATCCATCGCTAAAGTTAGAAGAAATAGGGGAACAATAGGAATTGTTTAGGGAGTGTCCATAAGCATTTAAAACGGCTTGGCCTTCTGGATGTTTTGCTGGCACACAAATTGACTGAGGCAAACCGCATATCAATCTGTAACTCTTGGCTGAACCGGCATGAATGAGACCCGTTTCTCAAATGATTAGTGACAGGTGATGAAAAGAGGATTGTTTATGAAAATGCAGTGTGTAGGAGACAACTGCAGGTGAGCCGATGAATGCTACCCCTAAAGTCGGCCTACATCCGAAAAAAATTGCTATCCATATGGTGGGATTATCGTGGTAAGGTGTCTTACGAACAACTTCCTCAAGGGAAAACGATAAACTCGAAGGTCTACTGAAAGCAGCTAGCGAAATTAGACCAAGCAATACGACAGAAACGCCCAGAACTGGTCACTCGCAAAGGTAATGTTTTTCACGATGACCCCACCCTGCAATAATCACACAGAAAAAATTAAGGCAACTTGGCTGGGTTGTTTTGCCCCACCGGACCTTCGTCCATCCAACTACCGTCTGTTCCGTTCCCTCCAAAACACCCTCAACGGGAAATCGTTTGCTGATGAGAGACATGTAAAACCTATCTCTGCGAGTTTTTCGCTTCTCAGCCTCAGACGTTTTACGGGAATTATGAAATTGCTGGAAAGACGGCAAGAGGCCATAAAAATGGTGTATACATTATTGAATAAAATCGATTCTTTGTTTCATTTCACCCTCAGAAACCGAACGAATTTATGGAACCACCCCATATATATATATATATATATATATATATATATATACTAGCTCAGATACCCGGCTTCGCTAGGGAATTCATTTGAGGCTGAATGGTGATGGCAAGGCTTTACTTTGACATTTACCCGTCCTAGTGTTTAGGGTTAATACCCGTCGTTTCTGTGGATTTGTTAATAATAAAATAATTATTTAATGTAAGACTTCACTGTCCTCCATATTGTCATATGTCCCATTTCCTGTGCATTATGCATAGATTTGAATTATTAATGACAAAATATTAACATACATTTGAATTAATTTTTTCCCGGTGAGGTACCTGGTAGTTCTTATTGAAAAGAATTGATGAGCAAATTTCTCTAAATAACAAAATAAACAACTTTTGTTATGTGAATATTTGCCGGAACCCCAATAGGAAACGAAATATCACTATTTCTAATTTCAGGCGTCCCTTATAACCCCCACTCCTGCCCGTCCCTAGAAATGTTGGTATGACTTGTTATAATGAAAGCTTTTGTGCTAGTACATATACCGAGTTTTATTTATTTCGGTTGGGTCTTTTGTCCCAAAAAAAATTGTTCACTTCCGCTTTAGGTTTTAGCGTATATCTCGTTTATAATTCGGTATACGAAAAAAGTGTATATAACAAAAGTTACTCTAAATAACAAAATAAACAACTTTTGTTATGTGCATATTTGCCGAAAAACCAATAGAAAACGAAATATCGCTATTTTTAATTTCAGGCTTCCCTTATAACCCCCACTCCTGTTAGTCTCAGAGAAAATTAATATAGCCTAAAGTCTAAGTTGGGTTAGTAGTAATATACATACCAAGTTTCATAAAATTCGGTTCAGCCGTTTATGCGTGAAAAGGTAACAAACAAACAGACACCAAAGAAACAAAATGCAGTTATGGTGTCTATGACATGTGAAACGAAAAGTTATCGTGAAATTTCGCGAAAAAAAATCAATGTACAGACAGAGGTTACAATTTTATATATATACTAGCTCAGATACCAGGCTACACCCGGGAATTCATTTGAGGCTGGATGGCGATTGTATTTTTTTGGCAAGGCTTTACTTTGCACAATATTTTGACATTTACCCTTCCCAGTGTTTATAGTCGTTGCTGTGGATTTGTTAATAATAAAATTAATTTTTTATGTAAGACTTCACTGTCCTCCATATTGTCATATTTCCCGTTTCCTGTGCATTATGCATAGATTTAAATTATTAAGGACAAAATATTATAATAATATATTATAATTAGAATTAATTATTCCAGGTGAGGTACCTGGTAGTTCATATTGAAAAGAATTGTTGAGCAAATTTCTCTAAATAACAAAATAAACAACTTTTGATAAGTGCATATTTGCCGAAACCCCAATAGGAAACGAAATATCACTACTTTTAAATTCAGGTCTCTCTTATAACCCCCACTCCTGCCCGTCCCTAGAAATGTTAGTATGGCTTATTATAAGGAACGCGTTAGTGCTAATACACATACTGAGTTTTATTTATTTCGGTTGGGTCTTTTGTCCCAAATAAAATTGTTCACTTCCGCTATAGGTTTTAGCTTATATCTCGTTTATAATTCAGTATACGAAAAAAGTGTATATAACAAAAGTCACTCTAAATAACAAAATAAACAACTTTTGTTATGTTCATATTTGCCGAAAAACCAATAGGAAACAAAATATTGCTATTTTTAATTTCTGGCATCCCTTATAACCCCCACTCCTGCCCGTCCCTAGAAATGTTGGTATGGCTTGTTATAATGAAAGCATTAGTGCTAATACATATACCGAGTTTTATTTATTTCGGTTGGGTCTTTTGTCCCAAATAAAATTGTTCACTTCCGCTACAGGTTTTAGCGTATATCTCGTTTATAATTCGGTATACGAAAAAAGTGTATGTAACAAAAGTCACTCTAAATAACAAAATAAACAACTTTTGTTATGTTCATATTTGCCGAAAACCCAATAGGAAACGAAATATCCCTATTTTTAATTTCTGGCTTCCCTTATAACCCCCACTCCTGTTCGTCTCAGAGGATATTAATATAGCCTAAAGTCTAAGTTGAGTTAGTAGTAATATACATACCAAGGTTCATAAAATTCGGTTCAGCCGTTTATGCGTGAAAAGGTAACAAACAAACAAATAAACAAACAAACAAACAGACACCAAAGAAACAAAATGCAGTTATGGTGTCTGTGACATGTGAAACGAAAAGTTATCGTGAAATTTCGTGAAAAAAATCAATGTACAGACAGAGGTTACAATTTTATATATATATATATATATATATATAGATAGATATATATATGTCTGTTAACTCTAGCGGTTGCAATTTTAGTTACCAAACTCGATATTTAATCGTTTTATGTAAAAAGAAAGACAGTTGTTATTGGCTGAAATCCGTCCAGAGGGGAGAAATTTCGATAGTTCTTAATATCTCCGTTATTATGCATCTGGTCGAAAAATTGTATAGAACCAATCTTATTGTAAATGCAATGTTCAATAAATGTTATTAATTACGTATTTTCATTATCTTGATTATAACCGAGATATTTGCATTTCATAGTTTTCACCTCCCCCACCCCCTCCTACTCATGTCATGTTAACAATAAGCTGTTATATTATGAAGCACTGTGTATGAAATGAATGCATGTATAAATATTATTTTGTGTCCCTCCCTTTGGCAAAAGAGTGGTGTCTCTTTTCTTCTTGCTAGATCCATTACTTTTTATGACATGTTCCTGACCTTCCTATATCAGATTCCTTGAACCTGATCTGCAGACAATGCCATTCTGTATTGTCCAACACACTTTCCAGAGTTCTGTAGCTCTTGACTGCAATATGCACTGCTCCCAGTATTCAGTTCTATTTTTTTTTAAATATATAGTTCTTACCTTCAATAATCTTTCATCATTCAGAGATTTGTCATCCTTGCAGGTGTTTTTGAGAGGTGAACACATCCATTACACTAAGGTCTATCTCATCTTTTACCAAAGCTTTGAAGTGGGGGCTGGCAGCAGAACTTTATCTCTAGTTGATTGGCTTTTTATTAAGGATAGGCAGTACTATTAATTTATTCTAACACCAACCCATAGGGAGCAAAAATATCTAGTTCAAATCAAAATATTTGATATAATACTTTTAAAAGGAAAAAGTGTATACTAAATCAAAAGTCACTGACTACTCAATGGGCCTATGTGGATACAGTAAGCCATAATAACCTTAAAGTAGGTCGTCCAAATAAATCCTATCCTAATTTAAATGTTATATTTTAATATTATTCTAATCCTTTATTTACCTATCTCATCTCAACAACTAGGGATTAGATAAAGGACAGAATATCATTAACAAACCAAGTAACAGTACATAATACTATGGTAAACTATCAGTTATTAAGGAGGAACTGGTAGGTTACCTGTTCTAAAGTGGTCATTTAAGTGACATATGTCTTTTCAAAATGAACTTGGGCATGGTCCTGATGATAAGTAGTCTCCGTCAACTACCATTACTACTTCAACAAATGGACATATGTCTAAAATCACTGCCAAAAACACTAAATATTTAAATTTACTAGAAGACAATTTTGTAATTGGAAAAATGTTTATTATGAAATACTGCCAGGGTAGTAAAGAATTCCATAATACCCAATAAATTATCTCCTTTTAGAGGTAAAAATATTTCCAGGAAACTGAAATCAAGCCCTCAATAATAATAAAAATGATAATACTGGTGGTATTGTATATCTGAGTCATGTCTAGAAATGTAGGATGAAAGAGTAGCACAAAGGTTGTAGTATAGACATCCTGGAGAATCAACAATTCATAGGCTTGGCAAGCTGAAAGAGAATTTGCCACAACTCAGGCACTATACGAGCAGTAGTAGAGGGTTACTTTTAATGAAGTGGTCTAATATTTTAAGTTTCTGAAGCATTAAGAATATAAAAATGCCTTGGTGATATTATTATTAGGCAACCAAACCGCGATAGGCCATAATTTCAATTGGGCCTGGTAACAATAAAATAATGTAAATTAAGAGTGTCTTAAGGTAATCAGAAATATCAAACTCCATAGGTAGAAACTACAGACAGAATTGTCTTAGTCTTATATTTAAACAGAGCTCAACTAAACTAAAAAGGAATAAAAGATTAAAAATACAGAATATATATTTACAAAAGAAAAACAGAACGTTTTCACATTTTCGAGTAGTAAAAATATTTTTTTTTAAGAATCACATTTTGTAGGCTTAATTTGGTTAAACAGTCTGTCCTTTATCATCTGAGCCATCAGGCCATGAATAATTTCAACAGTTGTTTTACAACTGTCCTTGGTAGCTTTTAATAACTTGTCTTCTGTTCGTTTTTCATGTTGATCAGCCCCTCCAAACATGTGGCCACGACCTAAAATAAAAAGAAGAAGGAAATAAGTTCATTCCCAATAATTCAAAACGATATATTAAGCCTCAGAGTTGCAAAGTTTTAACTTAAATTATTAATACCCAGACCATAAATAATACTGATCAATTTTTTTTGCAGGCTTCCATGTTCCATTTCAAGTAATAGAGGTCTTCTGTAATTGAACATGTCCTGATATTTTCTAGTATTTTTGCTAATTTCCAGAGGGTATTTCAAATGAGAAGAGAGAGGATCTCGGTTGTAGCTAGCATAGTGCCCAGCAAAATGTTGGTATAAAATACCATCACACAGTCAATTCTATAAGACTGTGACAATCAACATTGATCAAATGAATGACTAAAATATAACTTAGCACAGTCAATCCATAAGAAACATCAGTCAAAATTCTCTATTTACAACTGATAAGTTTTATCCTTCCTATGAATTCATGATACTTCAGCAAAATGATTTATTAATTAATTTACAGAAAATATGAATAAACAAAATGTTAGGAACACAATATAAAAGATGAAAGTTACTAAGTTAGCCTTAGTAGCATAAAGTGGACATTATGTTTTATTAAAAAAATGTATATTCATAAAGTATTAAATTACCTAATGCTGATTCTGACTGTTCCAATTTGTCAGACAAATCCAAAATCTGTCCAGTAGTATAATCAGCATTTGTCAAAAGGCTAGCGGAGCTCAGTGTGTTTACCCAGTACTTATTCCATAAGGAATCCAATAAACGACGATCTAAGGAACTTTTAAAATATGATACTTCTAGTGAATAATATTGTTTACAATGCACTCCAAAGTCTTCTATCTTGTTCAGTGGTATCGTCTGGTACTCTGAAGGTTCCTCATTTGGTGGTTTATATCCCTATAAAAAATTAGTATGATCAATTTATTTTTAGAACAAAAAAAAATGAACATTAAAATTATATAACTATACTATAAAGTAGTTTTCCTGAAGGTCAATAAAGTATCTGGTTAGCGTGAAGCAGCCTTGCATTAACAAGTTAACTGCCGCAATAGCAATTAAGTAATTGTGATAAAGAGCATTTATAATTAGAAATTATACAATATTTTAAATCTATATAAATAAAACTCTAAGGTTTGTCTGATCTTTTAATTTATTTTTTTTCCGCTTCAGTCTATTCTAAGAACAATAACATCAAAATTGAAAATCTTGGTTGTCTGCCCGTTTGTTACTCAATCACTTAAAAAACATTTCAGAAGATTTTTTAAACATTTTTATATTTGTCAGTCAATTATTTCAAGGTACAACATACGTTATATGAGAATTCAAATATTCAAATGGGGGGGGGGAGTTACTTTGACATGAAAATACATATTCATCAATATCTTCGTTAGCATTGGTTTTATCAAAAAGAATAAATTGTGTTTAAAATAACGATTTTGGTCCTAAATCGATATTTACATTTATGCTTTTTGAAATTTTGAAAAAAAAATGCCTGAAAAGAATTGAAAGATGGTATATGTATTAAGGGACTCTGCATTGTTAATAAGAGCAATGTGATACTTTACTCCTCATACTTTGATAATTTATACCTGAAAAATTCTTCTATTGTATTGTAACAGAAAGCCAGAACAAAAGTTTGTCATATGTTTAAAAACTGTCATGATAGATAATTGTTCAAATGACTTTTGCTGTGAAGTCATATTTATTCAAAAAATGTTCTTTTGACAAAACCTCTAAAACAATCATCATTTAAACAAGTATGTTACGACAGATGGGGACACAAACAGGAAGACTATCACAGCCCAATTCAGAGTTAACAAACTTAAAGAAACAGTACTCCCTGATTTAATAATCACGAATAAACATGAAATACAGTTAAAACTTGAACTGCTCTAGGAATAAAAAATTACTAAAAGTGGGTTTCATCATATTTCACACATACAAATTTCTTACAAGTTAACTTGATAGTAAGTTATATATAAAGAGAACTATGCACATATTGAAAAAGGCAGGTTAATAAGAGAGGGAGGGGAATGGGCCTAATCAGGTGATAGCATCTATTCTTGAGCCTAGCATCTGATGATGGTATATAAGTGTTGAAAGGATGGTTTAAATAAGCAACTTAGCGGGAAGACTTCCAGTTTATAAGATTTGTTTCCCAGATCTGCACACCCAATTCCAGCATCATATAAATTATAACAGGGACTTTCTTTTGTTGTCATTATTTTTTGTTATTATTATTTACACGGGGAAGTCTGCTGCTCTCATACCTCTGCCACTACCATGAAACAGTTAATCTTGTAAAAGGCAATCCACTATGTATACTTTGGAATAACTCTCGAGGTCTGGATTTGGCAATGACAGTGTTTTTCATAATAAAGCATTGCCAAAATTTGCTGAATTTATGGTCATCTTTTCTGGTATATCTTTAAAAAACATTTCTGAGGTTAGGTTGGGGGACAGTAAGTGATCCAGTGGTTAAATTACAGGATTAATCTGAAAGAGATGTGTTTAAATACTGGGATCACTCAAAGTTTTATTTAGCTCTGTGGTCTTTTTTTTTTTTTTTATAATATATAATAAATCAATACATGAGAACTTTTTTTTATATTAAAAATAATATATATATATATATATATATATATATATATATATATATATATATATATATATATAATACAACCTTTGGATATGTCCTAAAAGCTCCTAAGCAAACTTTTCCAGCAGATATAGTACGCACTGGATCGATGACTATAGCAACAAAAGGTTCCTGGAAATTTTGATTTAACATCTGTGTGGAAACATCAATTCCTGAGAGCCAGCAACCATAACCTGGATGACTGTGATACCATCCAATGGCATTTTCCAAGCGACCAACCTTAAAATAAATATAATTTATTATGTAAATTTATACAATTTTTGAACAGTACTTAATTTGAACACCTAATTATAAACAAATTCCATGAAAAAAGAAAATGATATAACTAAACTGTATACAATAATGACATAGTAACGTTTAGCTATAATTCTCTTAAATTTTACAGAAAACTATAAGAATATTTAACCTTTTATATTCAATTGAAGCATTTATTTTAAAACTACAGCTCAGTAAAACATTAATAGTTGTAATAAACCAAAATTTGATAAACATTTATGTTAATGCCAAACCTATGCTATCCAATCAGTATTGTGATTAGCAGATATCTTATTCTAGTTAATCAATTCTATAAGGTTTTGTAGAAAATGTCTCAATTTACAATGCTTCCTTTATTTCAAAAAAGGAAGTTAAAAGCATATCACAATTAAAGGGTTAAGCAAACTTGAAGAAGTAAAAGTATGGTACTTTGTTCCATGAACATATTTTTTCTTATTTTTAACTCAAAACAGAAGTTGAGAGGTTAAGTAGAGCCTAGATTTGGGATCAGGATTGTTTTTAGTCAAGATACCTCGCAAATGTAGAGAACATGCTATGCTTTCTATACTCAATTAGATTTGTTTTAAAACATATAGATACTTGACAATACATTTTCATTATTATTGATGAATGGTGGAATTAAAGAGTATTTCATAATGGATAAAGGATACAATTGAAAATATAGGTATTTTCAGGCTGAGCCAGCTTTTGGTACTTAATAACACCATCCTAAATATGGCAGTAGCCTAAGTTATACTCACGATGATGTTTCTAAAGAGTTAGAACATATAGGGTATTTAAATAAAGGAGTTTCATTTATTAATTACCTTCTGCTGTTACAGTGGACAATGAATAGGTTAAAATTTCTACATAAAATATTTGAACTTTTACCTGCTTAGCTGATTCTATATAAGCTGTCATATATTCATAAGCTTGAGCTTGTGCATTCACTCTAGTTTCAGTCCCCTCAACTGGGAGTGCAAATGAATCCATGACTATCATGGTATTTGCATCAACTTTCCCTAACAGAAGACCCATGACTTCTAGTGTTCCTCCAGAACGAGCATGCATCACCATTTTCAACAAAGCTAAAGCTGATATTTTAATGTCAGTGAAGAAATGAGGGCTGAAAACAGGTTACAGGTATTAAAAACCTATACTAATATAAATACACTATTTAACAACGTTTAGGCACAGAAATAGAATATTTACTCTTTCTCCCATGGTTTAGCATTAAGAATATCCTGCTGTTGTTTCCTGTCATATCTGTAAATTTCATCAATGGGACTTATAGTTTCAATATTATTCGACATCTCCCAAGTTTGTTGTGCCATTGAAGCCTGTGTTTCACTAGAACTCGAAGCCATTATCACAGTTAATATCAAGTATGTAAAAAACTATACTTCTATGGAGAAAACAGAATCTATCCCAAAACCCAATTTAACTATAACCTCAGACAACGACTATAACCTAACTCCTTTGTCAGATAAGGATATAAACAATATCGACTACTCCAATTCTGCTGGTAGATATATTTGCAGTTCCACATGCCCGTCTTAATAATTATACATTTGTATTCAAAAAATAAAATAAACAAGTGTATTTCGCACAGAAATGGGGGTTGTTTTTTAAATCAGTAGATCACTTTTACAAAAATAATGATAATCATAACTAATTTTTGATTGCATGTCAACGGGGGGGGGGGGGCTCAATGAAAAACAAAAGCATGATACATTTTTGATTGTACAGAGAAGTATATGAATTTTGAAAATTCGAAATATCTCCATTATTATTTATCCGATCGAAAAATTGAATAGATCCAATCTTATTGAAAAATAAATGTTCTATAAGTGTTGTCATATATGTTTTTAGGTTATCTTGATTATTTACCGAACTGTTTGCCAATTTTAATTTTCATCCTTCAGTAAACCCCCTCCCCTCCTAAGGATGTCGTATTAACAATAAGTTGTTATATCATGAACTACATTATTAACAGTTTAATTTAACGCTGTTGTACATATTCTTTAATGGCTGAAAGTAGGCCTGGAATAGGGGGGCTTAGAGGAGGAGGTTCCAAATTTTAAAATATCTCCTTTATTATTAGCCGAAAGGGAAAATGTTATAGGACCAACTTTGTCAAGCTATTGATGCTCAACAATTTTGCTCTATTATTTTTTTCTTACCTCAAATATTAAGGGAAGTCAACTATGAAGGTTGTGCTGATGATTGGTTTTCGAAAAAAATTGTTAAATGTTCATCGATCCTTCACTGGAGATGACGAAAATGAGGTCTGTTCAAAATTATAAATATATACTTGTCTGTTGCCGCTCCAATGGTCGCATTTTTTCTCTGGTTTTTACCGAACTCGATATTTACACGTTTTATGTAAAAATGAAGGTCGCGTTCGTTAAGGCTGAAATCGGACAAGTGGGAGGGGGATTTTCGAAATATCTCTGTTGTTATGCCTCGGATCAAAAAATTGTATAGAACCAATATTATTGCAAATGTAATGTTCTATAAATGTTGTTATGTTCATGTTTTCTCTATATTCAGTATTAACCGAGATATTTCCATATTTTAGTTTCAGCCATCAGTTACCCCCCCCCCCTCTTACTCATATCATTTTAGCAATAAGCTGTAATATCAAGAGCTAAAACCAGATATGGTTTTCATTGAACTATTATTTTGCGAGAAACAAGCAAATACATCATGCGATAACTTCATCAATTTCGATTTTTCGTTCTTTACTTGAATATGTTTATTTGATCTACACCATACTCGATATTAAGCCTTTTCACTCAACACTATAGATCATATTCGTTATTGGCTGAAATTGGACCTAGAATAGTCATGGTTTAGACATGGGGGAATTAGAAAATTCAAAATAACTCTGTTATTATGAATCTGATCATAAAATGTTATTGAACCAATCTTGTTAATTTTTTTATTTTCTACAATTATTGCTATTTGCATTTTTTGGTAATTCAAGTATTAAGCGAGTTATTAGTACTTTCTTGTATTCTGCCGTCAGTACCTCCCTCCCTTCTACTCATCGGTTATTCACTTATAAATAGAGAATATATGCTCTGATGAGACCACAAGTGTGTTATACCAGCATATAGGAAATTGCTAAGTTTACCCAGCCAATCTTTAAAGCTCTAGTGGTCGCAATTTTTTGTTATCGTTACGAAACTTGACATTTAAATGTTTTATGTAAAACAAAAGATCAAGTTCGTTAATCGCGAAAATCCGATCAGTGGGAGGGGGGCGTTTAAAGGTGGGAATTTGGAAAATTCTTATCTCCGTTATTATGCGTCGGATGGAATAACCGTATAGAATAAATCTTATTGTATATGTAATGTTTTATAAATATTGCCATTTACGTTTTTCCACTATTTTGATTATTAACCCAGATATGTGCATTTTTTAGTTTTCGGCCTTCAGTAAACCCCCACTCCTATACATGTCATGTTAACAATAAGTTGTTATATTATGAACAGTGGCGGCTCTTAGCTAAAATTTGTGGGGGTGCTGCTCCAGAAAATCCAGCACGCCAGGGTCGGCACTGCGGGAAAGACAGTGCTTTCTCTCCCTTGTGGAGCTTCCTGTGTGCACATGCGCTCAACAGTCAAACACCTCGCCGCTGGAACTGTGAAGCGGACAGTTCCATACAAAGATTTTTGTATCTTCTTTCATAAACTGGGGGATGGTTACTGCATTAAGCTTAAGGATTATATATTATACAATAAAGAAAGAATTATAGAAAAAAGGCTCATTATATTAAATGCTATAGATACTATCAAGTGGAAATTGGGGGTGCTGCAGTTCCACAGTGCCTATACGCGAGCCGCCACTGATTATGAAGCACTGTATATAAAACCTAAGTACCAAATATTGCTTATTGAACTTTTACGTTTTGATATAAATTCAAATACATGACGCACGTTGGGAATCTGATTATTTAACGCATCCCTGTATGACGCACTTTTTCATATATTCACTGGAAGTTGGTGAAGAGGTGATGCAACGTCATACTCATTTGTCATTCCATGCGTTTATCTACTAAAGGCTAGGTATATATGGTTCTTGTCGGTTGACATTATAGGCCTTAAAGATCTTTAGCCGTCCCCGAACTGACTTGAGGGATTTACGACCAGAGTTTTCATGTAATCAACTCAACGTGGAACCACCGTCAACCAAGGAGGATATATTTATATATAAACACACATTCAAGTTTTCAAAAATATCCTCATGATTTCAACCCCAATAGTTAATTTCTACGAAGAGAAATCTGCTAAAAATAACTGTATGTTCATTATGCAACAAGTTAAAAACAATTTGATCAGCCTTTAGCGTTTTAAGCCTTCTGACGGATACGTCCTTACTCATCAGCCAAAGTTTAAACGTCGATTACAAGATTTGGAGATAGAGAAATACGTTAAAATGGAATAATAGGTCTATAGAAGGTATCAATAAACAGACTCCAGTTGTTATTTATCGCAACAGGTAAGTACTGTAAATTAGGTAAGATTAATTTTATATCCCGTTTTCCTTATCTATCATTTCTCTTATCTGGGTTGTGTAAACTTATGATATATCGCCTATACGGGACCACAACTTTAGTTATTATTTTGTAATTTAATAACGTATTTTAATTAATTTTAATAAGAAATGTGGCCTTTCGATGAGGCTGACGAATACGGAATTTTGCCCCCAGAACAAAATAGAAGGTGAGGAGTCACCAGTTGGAATTTTATATTTGTATTGTGTCGCTTAATATTGTATACTGTTTAGCTGGATTGTATTAGTATAATTTTTAGTAATTTGTTATAACTTCGCCAACTATCTTAAGAAAGGGTGGAGTTATTATTTAAATTATTATTCATTTTTTAAAGCTGCTAATGGTGTGGGGTTATTGATTATTCAAGTGCTATCGATTACATTATTTCAGTTATTCGCAAAATAAAATAAAATTGTACTAAAAAAAACTTGCCTTAAAGGATTTAAATGAATTGTTAATCGGCGAGATTTTGTTCTGCCATGATAGACCATTTTTAAAAAATATTGTGATGTTATGTTCCCTAACCTGATTCTGATTACATTACACCTGAGATTCCACCTGACTGTTCTTAGTGAATGTTTCATTAATTTTAGTTTTTAATATACGAAAATCTAACTATTCCTCTGATTTATGGGGCTTTGAAAGTTGTGTTTTGTGTCCATTCGTTTGACAGCTTGGGCTTCATGTTTAACACGTTGCAAGAAACTTGTATTAGGTGGAACCCTCTCCTAATTTCTACATTTTACTATGTTTAAGGAGTGAAAACATTTCACATACCAGTTTATTTTGTAAGGTAACTTTTATGTATAAATGTTTAGTCTTAAGGATATTAAAAGAGTAATTTATATGTGAATTATGACAGAGGTATTACATTGAGTTGCCTTATAGTAAGACTTGACAGGTACACCTTTTTCTTATTTATTTTAATGTAAAAGTTTTTTATTGTTCATGCTGAATGCCATAATTCCATAATGAATTCCTCATGTAATTTAATTTAGTTTTTTCTTATTTGATCAAGTTCGCATATCAGTTTATATTGGTTGAAACCAATTTTCTGAACAATGCTGTTTTGAATACATTATGTTTCTCCCCTCCCATATTTTGTATGTTGTTTCAGTTAACTTAAACATTCCGTGTTAGTCCATCTTAAGAAGAGGAATCATGAATCCCTCTGATCATGGGTATGAAGACTCAAAACTATTTAGGCTAATTTGTCAATCATAACCTGTGTTTTGCATTTTTAGATTAGTTTATTAATATTTTAATTTTAATTGCACATTTCTGTGTGTTTTAGTATCGTATTGTTTTTGCATGTCAAATAACCTATGGTGTAGGGTGTGTGCGTAAAACTTAATTCTTGTCAGTAATAATTAATCTTGATTTTGACAGAATAATAAAGGTTTTTGCCATTTTGCTGGTATCAGTACAGTACATAATGTGTTTCCATATTGATTTACTATTTAACTATGTCATTTCATAAGGAAGATGCCACATAGATACTTTTCTCATGGGCAAGTGATAATGGTTATTTTGATGCTGCCTTTATTAACTTTAATAATATGCTTGAGTGTTACCATTTTTGTCGTAATTTGAAATGATCCCTTTCTTAACTAGTTTGAAAGAATTTGTGTGGAAATGCATGCTTTCTCCTATTGCTTTAAAGAACATCATATTTAGTTCGTCGTGTTTTTTCTTCACTCGCACTTCTCTAATAATATCTGGCCCTTGGAAAATAAAGTCACATGAAAAGCTTTTTCAAACTAATTTATTTAATGCCCTATTATAATTGAATTAGTATTATGTTTAAAGTTAATAGTTTTTCATATTGCTATGTGAATCATGCTCCTTGATGGGGCTGTAATATATGTTTTTGGTTTGATATTTGGATAGTATATTTCTGATTATAAATACAAATTATGTTTTGATCTGGTCAATCGAAAGTTCTACAAATATCAAAAATTATTTGCTCCTGGGTTCAGATATCAAAGGAAATATATTTTTATGGTCTAACAGAATATATCTTTTATATCTTATTACTGATGTTTTAATTGTTAGGTTCAATGCTGCTTTTAATATGGCCGCAATTAAGCAAGTCATCAACGATGCTGTGGAAAGAGGTACTATAATTAGAGTTAGCCTATACAAAATTATTTCAATTTTCTTTATATTATATTCTTTTCTTTTAATGATTTCAGTTAGAGCACCGTCTCCCATGAGACTAAGAGACTTGATACGTCAAATACGTGCTGCACGAACTGCTGCAGAGGAAAGAGCAGTAATTAATAAAGAATGTGCTTATATTAGATCTACTTTTAGGGAAGAAGATAGCTTTTGGAGATGTCGAAATATTGCAAAACTTCTTTATATTCATATGTTGGGGTAGGCTATTGCAGTGTGCCTATAAAATTTCCATCGTGCAGTTGACTTCTCTTGATGTTAATTGTTTTATTTTTAGATATCCTGCTCATTTTGGACAACTGGAATGTTTAAAGTTGATTGCCTCTTCTAGATTCACTGATAAAAGGATTGGCTACCTAGGAGCAATGTTATTGTTGGACGAGCGCCAAGATGTCCACCTTCTTATTACAAACTGTTTAAAGAAGTAAGTATTGTTTTCTAATGTTAATAAAAATGATAATATTTTATCAGCTTTAAAGCTTCTTCGTTCAAATTAGGTAATGGAGCTCGGATTATGTTTAACGGGTGAAAATATGTAACAAAAAATGATTTGAGGTGGGCTGTTAGCCTTTTTTTTATTGAATATTGACAGAGTTTTTTCTTTAATGAAATACACCGAAGAATGCTGCTAGTAGTTAAATTTATTTGGATATTTTGATTACTGCTTGTCAGTCTTCATAAGTTGAAGAGAGACGACAGGCAGTCTGAAATGCCCTTACATGGTGGAAAAACACAAAATTAATGAATAGATAATTTTTCTTCTGCTCATGAATATATTTTCTTAACAGTAGTGGAATATGTGTTATTAAGACTGTATTATGATCATCCTTCACTATGTTTATGATATATTGGCATATTGTTAATATGGGATTAGTAGAAGTAGGGGTTTACTGAAGTCTGAAAACAAAATACATATTACTTGTGTAATATTCGAGATACATGAAATATCTATAGAATAACAATTATAAAGAATTTAATTTGTAACAATTATAGAGAATTAAATATGAAACAGATTCATGTTTTGTTTTGATTCTCAATAACAGAAGTAGCTTTATTTCCCTCCCCTCCCTCTTAACCCTCCGGCCTCTTGGTCCAATTTCAGCTGTTGATGAACTTGATCGTGTTTGTTTTTGCATAAAACATTTATATATATAGAGGTTGATGAAAAAAAAAAAAAAAATTGTGACTGCCAGTGCGTTAACTGACAAACATGTCTGTTGTCTTGACTATCAATATATATAAATATTTGAATGGACTTCTTCCTCGGAAGGATTGATAGATCTTTGAAGAAGTGATTAAGGTGTTCAGATGGTAATGCGGCTTACTCATTGTTAGAGAGTAGAGTACCTCAAATGAGCAAACATTTTTTTCATTCATAAATTTCCAGGGATTGAAAAAATATTTAGCTAATGATGGACAATATTTCAAATTAAATATTTTTTATAATATTCTTTCTTTGAATAGGAACAGTTTTGATTTTAAAATCCAATAAATATATTAATTATGTTAAGATAAATTATGATATTTTATTATTGTTTCTTAATTAAATTTCATTCAAATTTTGCTTCCAGTGATCTTAACAGTCCTACTCAGTTTGTTGTGGGTTTGGCTCTTTGCACATTGGGAGCAATAGCATCTCCAGAAATGTCCCGAGATTTAGCTGGTGAAGTTGAGCGTCTTATGAAATCTCCCAATGCTTATGTGCGTAAAAAAGCTGCTCTATGTGCATACCGGATTATCCTTAAAGTTCCCGAGCTAATGGAAATATTCCTTCCTGCAACAAGGTCTCTCTTATCAGAAAAGAACCATGGTAAGTAAAAGACAAAAGAAATTTTCTTGTATATAGAAATCATATTTTATTATTACACCTACAAGGTAGTCAGTTGTGTAATATATATTTTTAATTTATTTAAATGATTTTGCCTTTAATTAAATTAACTGTATATTTTATTATAAATTGTTTTCTATTTATTTTATAAACAGCTCCCTTTTTTCTTGAACTCTTTTAAATAGAAATTTATTCTTTTTAATTTTCTGGTTTATTGTTAGGTCAATAAAGTTTTGTAATAACTTCTAGAAGTTTGAGTACCTCTGCAGCATATGTTTGAATAGTGTTGAAAGTCCTTTGTACAGTTTTTTTTTTTGCATGTTTAAACTCATTCTTTCAAGAAAACTTTGAAAAATATTTATTATTTATTTAAAAACAAAAACCCATGTTTTAATGAAACTAAAACTAAACTCTGAGGAACAGCAGTTTGCACACTATTGTTTGTTTGATTTTTAATATTACTTTTGAATCTAATATTTACAATTTTGTGAGGTATTTTAATTCCCATTGATTGTTTGTGCCTGGGGAGGGGGGTTCTGATAGATTGGTAAGGTCCCAACCAATAACACAATGGCTAACTTAGTGTTAGTCTCATCCTTGTGAGCAATTCTAGGGGAGACCTTTCACATGAGGTAGTATTGTCAATACTTTTATTTTCAATATTATTGTTAATGCACATATGACCCTCTTGTGGCCATTCATAATAAAAGTATGTGTTCGGAATTCTTGGGCAATACATTATTCGAAATAGCCAATAGGTCGGCAATATTGCTTTCTATACAGTATTGACTTCCTGTGAATGCAATTCCAAATCAGTAAAAGTTCTAGGCATTCAATATTATGTGATACTGACTGTTTAAGGTTCACTAAATGCTCTTTCTCCCTTTGTATTTAACTTAGTTCTGTAAAATCACCCGCATAATGGCCTTTAACAAGAAACTAGTTCCTTTCTTAATGCTACTTTAAACATAAATGAATCTATAGAATTTTTATCTATTGTTGATTTTGATTGTTTATATTTATTTCAGGAGTATTGATCACTGGAGTTTCCTTGATTACAGAAATGTGTGAAAACAGTGTTGACACCTTGCAGCATTTTAAAAAGGTAAGGTCCTATTATATTTTAAGTTATAATTTTTTTCATAATTCTTCCATTATTTTAGTTCCTCCCGAAATAAGCAGCTAAGTTTATGTGAAGGCAAAAATGACCATTAAATATAATACTCTATATAAATGAAGATAGGTTGGCTACATTGTTGCATATGTTTGCATTTTTTTTTTTTTTTTAGCAGATTGCTATTGAGGTTTTACTCATGACACGATTTTGAAAAAAGTCTTCAAATGTCCATCAATCCTATCTAAGAGAATCAAGTTCATTAATGGCGGAAATCTGACCATTGGAAGGGCGGGTGTTAGAGGGGAGGAATTTCAAAACTTCTTAATATCTCCGTTATTATGTGTCGGATTGAACAATTGTATGAAACCAATCTTCTTTCAAATGTAATGTTCTATAAATGTTGTTATGTGCATTTTTTCACTAGCTTGATTATTAACCGAGATATTTTATAGTTTTCGACCTTCAGTAAACCACCTCCCCCCTCCTCCGGCTCATGTCACATTAACAATGAGCTGTTATACTATGAAGCACATTATTTGAAGCATAAATACCAAATATTGTTCTCATTGTACTTTTACTTTTTGAGATAAATGCAAATACATGACGCACTTGGGAAATCTGCTTAGCTAATGCAGCCCCTGCGTGACAGACTTTTAAAGCATTGAATGGTGAGTATGTAGAAAAAGTTGCCTCTTCCAGTGACCGGCTGTGTATGTATACAACTCTTTCCTCCGGTTTCCTTTGCACTGTGGGGGGAGTAGCAGTTGAGTTAGGCCTTCTACCTTCACACATAGTTGCTAATGCTCTTCTGAGTGTACAGTTTGAATGGTTTTTCCCAATTCAAGTATTTTGCTCTCATTTTTGAAAAAATTAATATATTTGAAATTTTTATTATTGCAACCTGATTATGGTACTAAATTAAACAATGTTATGAGATGTATTAATTCACTCCTAATATTATAAAATTGCAAAAATAAGTTTGTTTACAAATCCTATTATCAGGGATGTGAATAATTTACTTAAAAAATTTTACATTTTTCAGTTTACATAAAATTTTTTGAGATAAATGCAAATACATGGGACACGTGGGAAATCTGCCTAGTTTACGCAGCCCCTGCGTGACTTGCTTTTTAATTATTTTTTTTTGGATGGAAACTTACAAAAGTTAATTTATTTTTTTCTTCATACTTAAAAATTAGATTATCCCAGATATAAGGATCCTATTTCTTATAAAATTTCCTTATAGGGAACATTCCAGAGAAGAAAAGGTGTGAAATTGTATTGGGTTGAAATCAATGAAATGCCAGATTTATTTTGGCCATGAAATCATTGAAATGAGAATTTATATGTTCTTTACTCAAAAAAGTTTATTTGACCTATACTATAATCGATATTTAGCCAATTTATTCAAAAATTCATAGTCGTTAATGTCTGAAATAGATCCTCAATCCCCATAATCATGGAGGGGAGGGGGTCAAAATATCCGTTATGAAAATTATAATTCCGTTATTGTGAATCGTATCGAAAACTTATAGAATCAGTCTTGTTCTGCATGACAGGCTTTTTTTTTTTTTCATATTATCTGTTGCGTTTTGAAAAGAACATTTTGAAATTGTGTGGAGTATCAAAATTTTTAATTAAAAAAACTCCAGTTCCACTCCTACTACCCTTGCCCACTTCTCATTTAAGATGTGACCACTACCATCAGTTGTACCATTAGATTGTATCTCCCTGCTCTCCTGTATAACAATTTTGGTATATAATATACCTAGTCCTGACGTAAATATTGTTACAAGGAAATATACACAGAAATCAAAAGAACAATCAATTCTTCAAAAACCTTTATTGTAAAATAAATTTTGTATATACAGACAGTAACATAAAAATACAATTACTCAAAATGTTCCCATTTTGCCTTCACACAAGCTTTTAATCTTCTTGGCCAGTCATCAATTGCAGCACGCAGCACTTCTTGAGAAAAACGCTGAAGAGCTCGGATCAGTGATTGTTTGAGGCTTTCCAAATTAGGGTGTGCTCTGTGGCATGCCATCCTCTCCAGTTCTGACCACAAGCGTTAGTCTAGCGGGTTTAGATCGGGGCTTCCTGAGGGCCAATCCGAGGCCGAGATGAACTCAGGAACGTTCCTCTGCAGCCATTGCTGAGTTGACCTGGCCTTATGAGCTGGAGCAGAATCCTGCTGAAAACCCAGCGACTTCCAGCAAACAGAGTTTCATTCAGAGGCTTGACAACCGGCTCCAAAATATCATCCTGATAGTTTTTAGCCGATGTTTTAACACCATTTTCACAAAAGTGAAGCATTGTGGTGGCATTATAACAAACTCCCCACCTCACCATCACTGAAGAAGGGTGGTGACCTCTTTCCACTCTTCCAATGACTTCCTGGGCCTCTTTAGAGCTGTGCGCTTACACACGATCATTTTGGCGATTAAATTTTTCTTCTATTGTGAAAATTTTCTCATCGGTAAACAAAATTTTTTGATGAAGTCCATCGGCGTAACGGCGAAGAAGCACATTTGATCTATCCACCCTAATTTGTTTCAGAGAAATGGTAAGCCTTTGTCCGGTCATTCTTCGGAATGCACCCATCCTAAGGTCACTTTTTATTATGCGAAACATTGATTTGCCAGAGATTCCCATTTCCCGGGACAAATTTTTTTGTTTTTGGATGGGATTTCTTCTGATTCGAGCAGCCACTGCTCTCACTGCATTAACTGTTCTCACAGTGCAGGGACGACCTGGTCGAGGTCTGTCACTTACAGATGAGGTCTCATTGTACCTGTTTATAGTTCGGTACATGAACATACGGTTGATACCAAGTGGTTTCAGAGTGTTGAAAATCTTTGATCTGCATTTTCCAACTTTGTGTAAGGCGAGCACAGCGATCCGGTTTTCTTGATCACCCTACTCCATGTTAACCGAGTGAAAGAAAAATACTAACTGATTGGGATTATTATTCTTATGTGTCAAGCGGGAGTGGGGGTTGTAAGGGAGGACTAAAATTAAAAATAACAATATTTCGTTTTCTATTAGTTTTTCGGCAAATATGCAGAAGATAAAAGTTGTTTATTTTGTTATGTAGAGTAACTTTTGTTATATTCACTTTTGTCGTATAACAAAGCATAAAAGAGATATACACTAAAAAAGTAAAGAGGGAGCGAACAATTTTATTGGGCACTAACGATTGAACCGAACTTAACAAAACTCGGTATGTGAATTAGCATTAATTCTTCCATGGTTATAAGCTATATTAAATTTTTTAGGTTCGAACGGGAGTGGGGGTTATAAGGGAGGGCTGAAAAAAAAATTCACAATATTTTATTTTCTATTTGTTTTTAGTCAAACGTGCACATACCAAATGTTGTTTTTTGTGTTATTAAAGTAGCTTTTGTTTTAAACATAATATTATTAAATTTAATATCCTAATTGCTTGAAATATCATGCAGGACAACGTCTGTCGGGTCCGCTAGTTTACCTATATAATTTTACTCTCATTTCTTTGGTGTATTCAAAATGTTGTTACTCCACACAGTTTCGAAATGTTTTTCTTGCTCATTATCTAACTGTTTTTAAAAAAAGTAATTTTTATACTATTTCCACCAATTTCCACCCTGCTATAAAAGGGTAATTTGTAAATAACCTACTCCTATTAATTTTTGTTATTATATTACTGTTATTATATTCATTTAATATTGTTCTCTTGGCCAATGACTTCTATTAGGAGTAACTGTTACCTAATTAAAATTCATCTAGATTATGCTTTGAAGCATAAGCGTCATGCTTTTATATATTCTATAAAATATAATGGAGAATTCATAACAATGATGAAGCATTTGGTAATGGCTCAAATTAGCTCTCACCTTTGGTTTAATAATGAAGTAACTAATTAACACAAAGCAGTACATTATATCTCTTAATCTATTTCTGTGATTTTGTTTTTAGGTACTACTTTGTGTCTAGTCAATTGAATTATCTTTTGATTTTACACATACATATTGAGCTATCTTTATTTTTCTTCAAATAAAATATGAGCTTAATATATGAATCTATATATTTTCTGTAATATTCTATATATTAAAAGAGTGTTTACACACTTTGGACTTTCTGAGGAGGTTGTTTTGTTTTTATTTCTTATTTTGTATAAGGCCAAAAACTCTATTTTTCTTTAAATTATATTATATTTGTTTTTATTTCATGTCTTTGAGGTAATAGTTATTTATATGATTACTTTTAAAACTTCATTTAAGTATGATTTTTATGTGTGTGTGTATGTGCAAACATTTTAGGATCCAGGCCACACTGAGGTAATGCCTCTTTTTATGAGCTGGACTCACTTGCATGCATGCGCATGTGAAAACACTTCATTCTTATCTTAACTCTCTCCATACTAATATTACTCATTATTCCTCATACATGCTTGTACAGTACTCATTTCATACTTCATTCATTGCTAGCTATTCTTCATTCATTAATATATATATATATATATATATATATATATATATATATATATATATATATATTAAAAAAACAAATTTTTCAATTGACATTGGTTGGGCATGGTTCTGCTAATGTCTATTCATTGCATTATTTGTTCTGCAAATATTGATGCAAACATTTTTGTCCTTCATGACATTAACCCTTACAGCATGGCTCTCAAATGCATTGGTTTTTTTTCAAACAGAATATAAATTTTGGAGAGAATTATAACAAATATCAGACTGAAGTGTGCTTATTGAAAGGGTCTGACTAAATAAAAGTTTTATGGATAGGCCAGGAGGGTAGGCCTGAGAATGTATAGTGGGTCAAAAAAAGAAAGAAATTTAATTGTTCTGCTACAGAATAGATAATAGTGTGAGTGGGTAGAATTCAACCTTTGGTTCTTCAACTTAAGCAACCTGTGCATTCCTTTTTAATTAAAACTTTCCTTCAGTAATACACCATAAAGGGCTCCATTAACACTAATGTATTTATTTGTTAAATTCTATGTTATTCACTTTGTTATTTAAATCTTTGAGAAACAATTATTTCATAAATGAACACTAAAATGAAAATTGAACATGCAAAACTAAATATTAATTTAAAATATTTTTGCAAAGATTGTGATAAATATTCCATAGAAGAATCGGAGTAGTTATGCAGAAAGTAGTAACTAAGATCTAAGTAAATAGGCACTAAAGAAAATTAAAACCCTTGAGCTCATAATCAAAGAGACAAATTTTATTTTGAAAATTCTATGCTAATTGATAAAGAAAAAAATTAATCACGGAGGAAATGTAAGAAAGCATTCAGATTATTAATAATGGAACTAAAGCAACAAACATGAAAAGAAACTACAATTCAGTTGATAGTTAAAAAGCATTTTATTTAAATAAGACGATGAAGATGAAGAAAAAAGTCCGTTGTGTATAAGTGATTTAGTTTCTAGACCAGAAACTAAATTGACTTCTTCTACACCTCAGATGTTGATATTCATTAATATTGAAAACAACCACTTTAACAGCTACAATGTGACTTTTATATAATTAATCAGAGGTACAAATAAAAGTGACAAAAATGTTGTGGACTAGATTAATCCTGTAATGAATCAGAATCTGTGTTTTGGTGGAAGCATAGGGTGGTGAAATGAAAGTAAACTAATAATGTGAAATCCTAAGCGGTTATGGGTTTGCCCTTGCTAACAGATGAGTACTAATGTTACAAATATCTTCAACACAAGCTCTAGTCAATGAGATAATTTGGAGTAGTTATGCTAAGTTATAACTCTGTTAATTACAGCAAACATATTTTCTTTTTTTCTAAAGTGGCCTTACTTCTCGTAATTAATGCTTTTCTTTTATGAAATACTGCTCCATAGAATTTAATTCATTTGGTAGGTCTTGGTTTTTGAAATATCAGTTCCATTATTGAGCAACAGTAATAAAAGAAGAGAAAATACAATGAAATTACATGGTTAAAATCAGTTAGAAACACTTTTGTAAGGTAATTTTTTTTTTTTTTTTGTGTCATGGTAAGTTATATCCATGTAATGTGTATTCATATATTTCACCCCTCAAAATGGTTTATTGAATGCTACTGAATTATAAACCCATTTGTCATGAAGAATTTTTTTTTAAACTTTGGAAATTAAAATTGTATTATATAGTCTTATTGAAAATTCAGTATTTTGATTATGCTGGCTGATAATTCTTAGTGTATAATTACTCTGAAGATAGAAAATATTTGTTAATATAACTCATGAACCAATTTTCTAGAATTCAAAACGAAAACTGCCAGGCAAAGAATTACAAATTACCTTATAATCATCATTTATAGATAATTAATCTCTGTTTCTTGACTCACATGCATTCATTGGGATACTAAGAATTGACATGAAAAATGAAAATATTTGGCTCAACAGCTCATGAAGAGCTCAGGCCTTGCAGCTTTGGTAGCAAGTCAAGTTGTCAGCTTGAAGCTTCTTGTATTCGTGTTGACAGCAGGGATAAAATTTAGCTCCTTTGTTCAAATAGACACTCACTTGGCATGAGGTAAACAGACCGAAATCTAACCTCGAATCCTGGCAACTGCAAAATACCTCCCTCCCCCTCATTCATCTCTTTGAACCTTGAGGTTATATCCTGTGCAAACCCAAGGTTCAAACCTGGTACATCTTGTGAATTACAAAAGTAAAATGCCCATCCCCCAAAGAATTGATTTAGAAAGATAAAATAATAACTGGTCACTCCTAATGCGTAGCATAATAATGTACATGTGCATTAATGAAGGATTTCACTGAACATGTAAATGTAATAATAATTTAACAATGTATATGTATTAAATTATAGTTTTCTCTGATTTCAATAAACAAGATGATGTTCTGTAAGTTCAATTTAAGGGATAGAAGGCAGTCTCATATATGTTAATAAGTATTAAATTTAGACATGTTTTCTTGTGAAGTTAACAGATGTTATTTTTAAGTGAGCTTCTTTTTTGGGATATTATAGGGCTAAAGAAATACAGTATGTCCTTTTATTCATTCAGTCATGTATAGAAAAGAGAAACCAAGAAATAATTGCACTCAAGAGTAGTTTTTGCATGTATTTAAAATTATTCTCTTCCATTACTGTTGCTGTATTCATTTGTAATATTCTATTGTTAACAAGAACAATAATTCTGTTTTGAATTGTATATAGTGTTTTTTTTACTATTATTTGCTTTATTATCCCCATTAAAACATTTATTGGTGTTTTTTTTTTCCTTTTTTATTTCTCATCCATTGGAAATTTTAAGAACATTTCTTTGTTAATCTGTTACTAATATTTCAAAATGCATGGCTTTCATAAAAAAAAAAAAAAATATTTATTATTACTGCTATATTAATAGATTAAGAACTTATTTCTGTGGCAGGAATAATTGGATATTCTCTATTAATACTTAATAATTAAATAGTGCTCAAGTTGACCAGAAATATTATTGTATGCTACCCTTCTAATTTTGCAAGGTAAAACAGCTTGAGCTGATCTAACGTCCTAGAAGTAGTGTCATAGTTTATATATCATACTGCCCTTAGAGTTTGGCAGATCCAATAAAAATCTTACACCTTGTAGTTGTCATAATTTCTAAATAGAAGACAATTCAGAAAATTAGAGGAGCGTTCTCAAACCTGTATTAATTCCCAAACATCAGTTCTAAGCGCAGCACTCTTCCTCATAGCCATAATGATGTTTTCGATATATTATGCTGATATTTGGATCTTTATATGTGAATGATTCTTGAATCTTCGAAGCATGTGGTTGCACCAAATATATTAAATTTAAATTGCAAAAAAAATTGAACTAAGAATAAGTAAGGCTTGGGGTTCTGAACTTATTCAGTAAATCTTATTTACAAATGATTTAGCCAGTATCTGGTGAACGACCCTTTTTCAAACCTGGAATCCATCTATAAAATTCTAATTCATTTCAAGCTGTGTACATTCCGACAAAAATTAAATTTGTTTCCTGCTTTTAAAGTTTGAGTTGGAAAACTCTGCTTCTGTCCAAAACTGAAAACTGCTTGTAGATTATTTGGAATAAGGCAAGGAGATCTGTTTGTTCAGTTAATGACTATAAGCCAAGTTATCAAAGACATAAAACATGAGCCGCTGAGCCATACAACTCACTTCAATATTAAGCTAACCCAATAACATACTATTGCCTCACTTATTTCGGTTCTTTGTTGTGAAAGGATTAAGAGGAGGTAACTTTTGGTTGTTTTTAGAATACGTTGTGAGGCTTATTCTGCTTTCTTATGGCAGAAAACCAGAAAAATGTGTTCCTTAAATTGACGAAATGCAAGTTATATATGGTTTAATACAATTATGTTAGGTATATCTCAAAATATAGAGGCAGTTAAATATTTATAGTATAATAAAGTTGCCTACCAAATAATATATTGAATTTACTTATAATGCTTTGCACCTAATTTTTTCACTTGATTAAGTAGTGAGGTCATTTGCTTTTTGTGGATATTCATTCATTGTGTTAGCATAAAATATTCTTGTAATATTTTATTCTGTTCATTTTCCATTTGTTAAATTTTACACAACATTAAAGCTGGCCGTTAAAAAATAGAGAATATCCAATATTGCCAGTTAAGAATAGTTTCAGGTAGACGAGTTTTTTTTTAATCATTAAAAAAACTTTCACTTACGAAAACTAAATGTTCTAATGGTGCATGTATTTTTTTGTTACTTTTTCTGACATACCTCCTTAGAATGCCCAAAGACAAATTAGGTACTGAAAAAGTCAGTATTTTGAGTCCATGTTAATCTTCTTTTTCTTTTGTAGCATTTATATGTTTAATGGCTAAAACTTAATTATTATTGAATTGTAAGTGTAGGAATAAGAGGTTCTTTACTATTGTTTTCCTCAGCATTTGAAGTTTTATTGCGACCTTGAACTTCTAAAAAACATAAAATACTTTTCTTTCTTTTTTTTTTTTATTATAATTTACTCCATCCTTTTCCCCCTCTTTTTCAAAATTCTGTATGTGGCTTGGTCTTTTTGACTGCTCATTATGAACTTCTGCTCTTTTGGATGTACTTTCACACTATGTGTCGTGTTACTCTCTATGTGCTTATGTTAATTATCTGCTGGTGGTTATTATTTTTAGTTTTATATGATTTCAAGCTAAGCCTGAAATTGAGCATTGCCAGCATTGCTCTTAATTCTCTGAGTATTTTTGACAATATTCAACTAAACTCTTTGTATATAGCCTTAAGTGCAAGTATTTTTACTCATTTCTTATTCTTAAAAGTGACCAGCCAAAACTGGAAAATCCATGAAGTGAATAATTCCTTTTCTTTTACTAGAATATATATATATATATATATATATATATATATATATATAACAACACCAAAGAATATATATATATATAACAACACCAAATAATATATATATATATATATATATATATATATTATTTGGTGTTGTTATTCTTTTTGGAGTTTTGGTCAATGTTGGTGAACAAATCTTAGTTTATGCCGATATTTTGAGAATCTTTATTTTCTCTTCTTCAGGGCTGTAAAACACACACATATATATATATATATATATATATATATATATATATATATATATATATAAAATTTTAAAAATAGAATCATATACTTTTGTAACTTTGTAGATTTTCTCACTGGGCAAGCTGCTCTGTTCTGCACCGGCTGTCTGCTCCAGCTGCTTCCTCCTTTACTACTAAACCTATTCCCAGGACTGCGACCTAATTATAAGAAAAGTAGTGGCCATAAATAAAACCAGCCTGAAGAATACAGCCAAAGAGTTCTCCGAAAATTAGCCACCCCTTGGTAAACAAGACCACCAAGGAGCAGATAGTCAGTGCAATTGTGCAACCATTGTAAAATAAAGAGAGCAAAGAACAAAAAAAAAATCGCCATTAAGAATATTTAATTTAATCTAAGAGTGTAAGCCCAGACCTCAAATGTTAGAATTACTAAAATCACTTTTTTAATCGAGAATATGACTGAATGCCCAAATGGCTTTATAACCCAGTTGCCTTCTATTAGTATTTATTAATAAAAATATGATAGTGAATGTAATTAACTTTTCATAATTCTTATTTGAAAATGTTTTGCTTTATAGATAGTCCCAAACCTTGTTCGAATATTGAAAAATCTCATTCTTGCTGGCTATTCACCTGAGCATGATGTATCTGGAGTTAGTGATCCATTTCTTCAGGTAAGCAAATAAATTATTCATTTTTTTATACATAGCTTTATTTTTAGAATCAGTTGCCAACTTCAAGACTTCTCTTTCTCATTTCTCTTGAACCATCAAGGAACATATTTATATTTTTAGGTATTTTCACACATTCATATCTGAATCAGGAACTTGATTTTCATTACTAAAATCTCCTATCTAAATTAAGATTAAAAATAACATTCCTTTTTTTTATTTTAACTTAATATAATTCTCCAAAATTATCTATATGTGTATATAAAATTGTAACGTCTGTCTGTACATTGATTTTTTTTCTCGAAATTTCACGATGGGTTATTGTTTCACATACCATAGACTCGATACCTGTAATTTGTGGTTTTGGTGTCTGTTTCTTTGTCACGTTTTCACACATAAACGGCTGAACCGAATTTTGTGAAACTTGTACGGATATTACAACTACTATTAACCCAACTTAGACTATAGGCTATACTAATATTCTCTGAAATAAACAGGAGTGGGAGGGGGGCCTGAAATTAAAAATAGCAATATTTTGTTTCCTATTAGTTTTTCAGCAAATATGCACATAAAAAGAGTTGTTTATTTAGTTATTTAGAGTAATTTTTGTTATATAAACTTTTGTCGTATAACAAAGTTTAAACGTGATATACACTAAAAACTAAAGTAGGAATCCACAATTTTATTGGGCACAACGAGTAAACGAAACTCTGTTTGTGGATTAGTATTAGAACTTCCTTGATAATAAGCTATATAAACATTTTTAGATAACAACAGGAGTGGGGGTTATAAGGAAGGCCTGACATGAAATATCTCAATATTTCATTTTCCATTGGTTTTTCATCAGACGTGCACATAACCAACATTGTTTAGTTTGTTATGTAAAGTAAATTATTTATTACTTACGTCGTACAATGAAGTCAAAGCAAGATAAACGCTAAAAATTTAAGTGGGAGTCAACAATTTATTGGACACCCTTAATTGGACCATTGGATACTCCCCCTTTCCCACCAAAAGCACACAACAGAGAATGTGAAACATTATGAATTCTAAGTTTCTTCGTTGGGCATACAATAGAATATTTTTAAAAATGGCTATTAAATACTTGAAATAGATAAATTTGATATGTTTGGGGCTGCTTTGGGGAATAGAAATATTACTTAGTTTATAGTAAAGAATTATTCTATGAAAAAAATATAGTTATGAATTATATGGCTCATAATATTGTAAAAAAAGCTACATGCCCAGAAAACTTTAAAAACTGAGATGGGGAAATTGTGCAAAGTAAAGCCCTGCCAAAAGAAATTCCGACACATTGTGCCTCTAATGATTTCCCGAGCAAAGCTGGTTGCCTTTTCTTGTATGAAAATATACTTTTCACTTTGTTGATAACATTGTTAGCATCCACTGCAATACACGTAAGTTCATTAAGTTGTTCATGAAGTGATTGTAGGCTTTTATTAAGAGTAAGTGTTCTAGTTTCACTCTTTCAATCATAATCAATAAATGTAAAGCTCTCTGTCCCTTATATAATGGGTTTTGAATATTTTTGTTTCAAATTTTGTCTCACTTATTTTAGTATGATTTACGTTGGACGATGTTACATTTGAAAATTATATAAACTTGCGGTTGCATCTAGCTGTCACCTGGGAGCCTCCTGCTTTAAAATGGTGGGCTAGTGGCAACACTGCATGCATAACTTGTTCATCGAGGTTAGAAGAGTGAAAAAAAAACAAGTCAGTGCCTCAAGGGAAACTTACCCAAAAACATTGTATATTTTGATACACTTATTAAATTGTTTTGTTCACTTCTCTCTTATTATTCTACACATTACCCACACCAAAACATATATAGAATAATTACCCATCGTTGAAATGAAATGATGTATTATCATAGCTAACTTTTTATACTAACTAAATACTGTTATAGGTGAAAATTCTTCGGTTGCTGAGGATCTTAGGTAAAAATGATGTAGAAGCTTCAGAAGCTATGAATGACATACTTGCACAAGTCGCTACCAACACGGAAACCAGTAAAAATGTGGGGAATACAATCTTATATGAGACTGTGCTTTCCATCATGGACATCAGATCTGAAAGTGGTCTCCGGGTAAGTCCTAATATACATCCAAAAGATTTAGTGCAGAGCATAGTAGAATTTTTAATGTCAATTGATTTCAGCCAAGATTAGTGATTCATAGTTACTTTACATGCCTTCTAATTATTTATAGGGGGCTCAGATGAGCCATGTGAGTTAAGGCATTGGTCTTAAACTCTCTTAGTAACCCTAGAATTGTGAGTTCGATTCTCACCTGGGCAATAGGAATTTATTCAGTGACAAACTCATTGAATAAAATCCTTTGTTCCACCCTGGCTAGAAAAGGAGGGTAACCTATAAATAATCTGTCCCAATTTGTCTTAGTGGCTCAAAGTGGGCATAAATATTTGATTAATTTGAATATTTGATGTTTTGAGTGTTATTTGAAGTCATAATTTATTAATTTGTTAACATATAAACAATAAAAGCTATTAGATTTGATAAAGTTAGAGGTAGTGTTTAAGTGAATAATTTCTAATAGAAATGTATATATTTATAGTTTTGAAAGAAAAAAAAATGTTTATTTAGAAAAATCAACTACCATTGTCTTAATATATATATGTATAACATTTTTGATCTGAGTAATATTAAGAAAGATATCTGTGATAGTTTTAATTATTATAATTACATCTACTTTTATGTAGATTATTTTTATTATTATTTATTTTTTTACAGGTTCTTGCTATCAACATTTTAGGGAGGTTTTTATTAAATAATGACAAGAATATCAGATATGTTGCTCTAAATACCCTCCTAAAGACTGTTCATGTAGATACGAGTGCAGTCCAGAGGCATAGGACTACTATATTAGAGTGTCTCAAGGTATGATTTTAATTTAAGTTTTTTAATATTCCTTAAAGAAAATGTTTTTCCTTTTTCTGACTTATTTTTTATATAAAAAGTTAGTCTTAAATGATTATCTAAGTTTGAAATTGATTAAGTATAGCACTTTATAATAACAACAGTAATCACATTTTGATAAGTTAGAGCTAGAAGAGCCAGAGCTTGTCACATATTTCTACTGGGAGGATATTAGATCATGTTTCCTCTCTTGTATTTTTGGCATTCTCCCCCAAAATGTACTAGTTGCTTTTCATCAAATGCTTCATTATGCTGTCTGAGTATAGGGGAATGTATAGAAGTTCTAAACAAAGCTTGTTAAGAATCCACCTTGAATAATTTGTACTTGATCTTTCCATGTACCCCTGCCTCCTCTCTTTCCCTGTTCCTTTGAATGGTTTTATCCTGTTAAAAATAGGTGTAATTATCCAATACTTTTTGTTTTATCAATCTGAATGCCTATTTTCTTATGCATGATTTATTTACTTAAATACGGTTACAAAAGGAGCAGAATAAATATTTAAAATAAGTTAACATTTTATAGACGCCAAATAATTCACCCATGAAAATTCCACAACAAGAGGGTGGTTGAAACATTTGTTTGTGTTGCCATTAAACGAAGCTACATAACATTTGATAATTCATCTTTGGAGTCATCACAATAAAAATGTTGATATTTCTCATATTTGATTACCATTGGGCCTTTGAATATTAATGACTTATTTTACTCTTAAATCATTGTCTTATTCTGATTTTTCTTGATCTTTATGTGAACTACTTATAATAGGTAGCTATTGTACTGTATTAGGAATAGTATTAGGATCCTGTGAACAGGTTAACCTAATTTTCACGGAAATTGATGGAACAGTTATATAAAATAGTATTTATATAAATTATTCTGCAATTAAGGTAGTTACGACAGCAATACTAATTTAGCACTACTTATGAGATCTCTAATATTCCCAACAGTAAGATTGTTTCAGTTTTTTTTTCAATATTTAATAAACTGTAATTAATATATATTATTATTTGTATTAAGCATGGGCGTTACTGTATCAACTGCCACTTTAAGTTATTTTCAAGAGTCTATTGGGAAGAAGAACATCATGTTTAGATAGCACACCTTCAGAAATAAATTTTGTAATTAGTGGTAAAACTAAAAGTCACTTCTTGGGAAACTTATTTCCAAAGGTTTTCTGCAAGTTTCCAGTACTGCTATGAGTTAAAGCTTTAGAATTATTTTGTTTATTAGTTTCTGAAATGTCATAAATTGGCTATAATAATCTAATTTCACATTCATATTATTCTGAAAAAAAAAAATAAGCAAAGATTATTTTTTTATGTATACTACTATTTCTGCAAGTGTGAAGTTTACAGCAAAGTGAGCCTATAGTTCTCTAGTTTAGAAGGTTTTATATTCTTATCATCACATACATGTTTAGTTTAATTTCTGTTCTCAATTTCACAGGATCCAGATGTGTCAATACGTCGACGAGCATTAGAACTCAGTTTCGCTCTTATTAATTCAGGAAATATAAGGACAATGATGAAAGAGCTTCTTACATTTCTGGAAAAAGCAGATCCCGAATTTAAGGAAATGGCTTCTTCTAGAATTGTTTTGGCTGCCGAAAAGTATGCTCCTAATATTAAATGGCATCTGGATACTCTTCTCAATGTTCTTGTTGGAGTAAGGATCAATCTTTTATGTATAGATAATTTTATTTTAAAATTCCTCCTGCCTTCCTTCATATAATTACTTTCTTAGAAACATTTTCTAATCAATTCCATTATCAAAACATTGTACATTTAAATTTTGTGTTTGGTAATGAACAAAAAAAAATTCCAGCCAATTTCCACACCCAAAAAAATTGAATAAACCTCATTTTTGTCACCTGCTTGGTAAGATCAGTGGAGAAGAAACTTTTTAAAAATCAACCAAGTAGCAAAACATCTTAAAATAACATTTCTAGGTTTAATTCCTATTTAATATATTTTTTATATTAGGCAGGTAATTATGTACGCGATGATGTTGTATCATGTACGATTCAGTTACTTGTTGCAAATCCAAGTCAGCAAGAATATATGGTACCCCAATTATGGTCAGCCCTCGAGAGTGATACTGCAGATCGTCAACCCCTTACCCAAGTTTCAACATGGTGTATTGGCGAGTTTGGTGATTTGTTACAGTCTGCTTCTGGATTAAAGGTGATGACATTATATTTATATTTTTTTTATTTAAGAAAATGTAAAGAACATATTTTGTTTAGAATTACCATTATAGTCCTAAAACATTATTCATTTTTATACATTTCAAAGTTTTGAGACTTATGGACGCTAAAGACTATTCGTGTCATATACAAGTGTCTCAGTAGAAGCGAAAAATGTTATGCATATAAAGAACGGATTGTATTAAGAATCCATTATTCAGTCTTAAAGCATTTAGATTTATGCATTTTAAAATTTTGAATTTTAAATATCTTCATTAATATTCATTTTATCTGTAATAGTAAAAGAACAAATCGTGTTCAGAACCCATTTTTCAGCCCTAAAATTTTGCTTTCATTTATTAATTTGTAAATTCTGACTTCCAACTTTTGGTTGCTAAATACTGTTCTATAAGAATGCCTCAAACAAATTATGAAATTAGGCGTATATTCATAAAAACCTATGAATAAATATTTAATATTTATTTATGGAATGAATTTCGTCAAAGTGGGCTATATTGTCCTCCTCTTCCATTGATAGGAGTGGTCATTGGAAAAATCTTAATTAGATTTTCACGGAAAACCATTTTAACACCAACACCTGATACATTCTTCTGTGGTATTGTAGCAAATTATCTGAAAAAAAAAGTCCATCGCACAGGGGCTGGTAAAATAAGCAGATATTCCTCATTACATTTCACTTAATTGTATCAACTCATTTCCAGATAATAGCAATCCTAAACCTAAATGCTTATATCTTTTGTAAATCAAATGAATGACTGCATATTTGCTGTACAACAGGGGATTTGTGTTATTGATGAATATGCATTGATCATCATCATGTATCATGATGAATATGCATTGATCATCATCATGCATTGATGAATATGGATTGATCATCATCATGTGCATCTAATCTTTAGATTTCCATGGGAAACATTTTCTATTTCAACCTGTCAATGATGAGTAACACGGCTAGTTACTAATATTAATGTTTTTTTTCTAATTAAAAAAAATTAAAAGAAAAACTGGTGAATTTATGAATATAACATATTTTTAAAATTAGAATTTATATTTTTTCAGGTCTCAGAAGCTGAAGTTTTAGCAGTATACCAAAGACTTTTGTTTTCACCCCAAAACACACCTGTTACTAAACAATATGCACTTACATCATTAACCAAACTTAGCACAAGATTTCCTACTGAAACAAGGTAAATTATTATTATGAGATTATAATCATTAACTGTGTCATGAAAAATAAATAAATAGTACATTTCGAGGCTAATTACGATGATTTTTTTTTTTATTTTTACGGCAGAGCCATAAATAACCCTTTAATAGCCATATTTTTTTTTTTTTTTTTAAATTGTATGATGGTTGTTGATTTGTCTTGTATTGGAAGTCAAGAATTAAAAAATAAATAAAATGGATTGTGAGCGTTTATCCTCACTTTAGAAAAAACAAAATTCTTATCGAGATATACTTATGTATACATAATTTAAATACAAAATAAAACAATTTTCCCTCTGAAACACCACTATTATTTTATAATAACAATGAGACCAATTACAAATTACAGGTGAAATAGGGAGAATCATTTATTTATTTTCAAAATTTTTAACAATGAGTAAAATAAATATTTTAATGTATGACAAATTGTAAGTTAACAGAAACAAAAAGTAGATAGCAGTAGAAACAAAAAATAGATAGTAGCTAAAAGCTAAAAAAAAAATTGATTTCACACAATTTTTTTTTTTAAATTTATATCCCACAAGGGGCTGAGGTTGCTCATATGAGCTAAGTCCTTATCTCACATGGTAAATGTACATGGTAAAGTGGCGAGTTAATTCTTGCCTGAGCAATGGGAATTTATTTTGGGACAAGCTCATTAAATAAAATCCTTCGTCCCACCCCCAAATAAGATAACCCGTCCCAATTAGCCGAGAAACACAAAGTGGATATAAATAAATAAATTAAATAAATAAAGTAGTGCAGATAGATAATGGTATGAAGTAGATAAACTCCTGGAATATTACAATTATTATTTATTAATGTCCACTTTTTACTGCAATGACTAATTGGGGTGGGTTTTTTACAAGTTAGAGGTTACGACTAAAGATTTTGCCCAAGCAGGAATCGAGCTCACCACTTTGGTTTACTATGTCAGATTAAAGTCAATGCTTTAACTCACATGGCTAACCTGAGCTCCGATTGCAAATACCTGCAATAGGTATTGGCCTATCTATTCTTGCCACAAATTGGTATCTAATAGTAACTTATGCATCATCCCAACCTTGCTAGTAATAATTTTAAAATATTGCAATCAAAAATCTTTAAATTACAAAGCTGAAGAGTTAAAGATTGAAATTTAGATAAAAATAAATAATAAAACTACTCAATGCCAACTGTGTCTGACTTCTTTATTATATTTAGTCCAACTGAAATTCATTTGTTTGATGCTATTGACGTGCACAGAAAAATTTACTATTAGGATATTTTTTTTTCTTCAGATAACAAACATTTTTAAGAATAAAAACATTCTTTAAATTAGTTATGAAACCAATAAAGATTTAGAAAAATTTTAAAATCATGAACATTTTTTTTTTTAATTATTTATTTCCTTTTTCCATGCCTTTGATTTTCACATTTTAAAATGTTTTCTCATAGGAAATTTAATATAGAATACAATGTGGTCAAACTTTTTAATGTCCCAACAAAAAGTTAATTTGTGTAGGGGATTGTACTCCTTAGTTCTGTCATCTGCCTGTGGCACACCTGCTTTTGTCCAATGCATCACCTTTTAACAGGTGATATGCCTACTAAATATCTTAAAGAAAATAATTTTTTTCAGGGTTGAAGCTAAAACTTTATATAAAAATTCAGAATTCATTTTTAAAAATATTACATTATTTACAGTTGTATCTTCCATAATTCTTTAATAATTTATTCTATTTTCGATTTGTAAGAACAATTATAATATTAAAACAGAATGTAAAATCATAATAACTTATAAGCAGATCGCTGATATCAACAATCTGTAAACTTAACGTATGTAAAAATACTGAAATCGTATTCCATTTCTGATGATATATTAAATTATTTTATTTAAAAAGCTGTTAGTGAAAGGTAGAAATTCTGCCATAGTTTATATTATTTTTATTACGATTTATCAGTGTGTTGTGAAAATTTAACCTTGATAGCCCTTGGAACTCGTATGTTTAAGATAAAATTAATTATTCTCATTATATATCTTTAAAATGATTATGTTTATTGGTTTTAGTAAAATTCGAGAGTTAATAGAAAGCTTTGGGACACATGTTCAAATGGAGCTTCAGCAAAGAGGTGTTGAGTATGGACAACTCTTTGGAAAATTCTCTCACTTACGGAATGCTTTACTTGAAAGGATGCCTCCTTTAGAAATCCAGAAGAATGGTGCTAACGGGGGTCAGAATGGAGTAAATGAACTTGACTCTGAAGAAGATTTGATCGAGAGTAATGGAAGAACCTCTTTCCCGACCCATGATCGAGTGTCTGAGGTATTGGAATAAATATCTGTAAATATTCTATTCTTATTATTTATTACTTTTCAAATTATTGTTTTTATATTTTAATGCATTACTAAAAATATTTAAGACAATGTAACTTTCGATAAATTTGATTTTGAAATTTATAAGAAATATACTACATTGGAACCTAAGTTATATAATTAAATTATATAATTATAAATTATAATATCAGCTCTGATAAAGTTAAAAGACTGAATAGACTCCCCCCATCCAAGAGGCATGTTTCATATGCCAGTCTCATTAAATGTGACATATTCTTAGTGTTAGGTAGTGTGAATTCTGAAGTGGCTTTTTTTGATGAATCATATCATTTATAAAGTATCAAAGAATAGCAAATAACAAGTTACTTTTTTATCTCTGGAGCAGATTGCCCAATCTAAAGTAGGATTTCAAAAGGTCATATACCTCCACTTTTGTAAGTCCTTTATTACAAGCAGAGTATTTTCGGAACAACCTGTGAGACCCAGGCATAAAAATTAAATAAAGACTACTTTTACTATTTTTATTGATATCCCATGTTTTAGTGAATAGCGCTTCTATCGTGCATTAAATTATTATTTTAAATTTCTTGGAGAATTCACTGTTGGTTATTTATTCCTTTTGTTCTCTATCATTTTTCTCTATAATTAACTCCACAATAGATTGTTTGTTCTATAGGAAGGAAAGACATTTTCATCTGAATATCTTTCACTTGTGAGACAACATTCACTTGAATTTATTTGAAATAATTTTATTTCCTCTTTAACTGAGTTATTGTTAACTAAGATTCTAACAAACTTAACTATAGAAAGGAGAGCTTTGACATTAAAGAAGGAATTACATACAACTTACTGGTAAAATATAACTTTATTTTACAGTTGGGAAATTAATGAGACGATCACAACTGGTTTTTGTGATAAAAGGTTATCAGTACAATGAAGTGTATAATATTCAGCTTCCAAATTGTCCAGGAATACAATAAATGCTGCGAGTCTCTGGGATTTATTGCATCTCCTCATTGTATTTACAGTTTACAGTTGCCATTGTCCCTGTTTTCATTGAGCCAGCTATCCCTCATTCTAATAACACTTTTGCACAGCCTGTGCAAATATGATTTATTCTTTTATTGTTATTTAAAATAGTTATAAATCTATACAGTGGAAGGTTCAGGAAGGTCAAAACTATGCTACAATTTTGACCCAGTAGGTTTAAAGCAGGAAATATCCCAGCCCTCTAGGTCAGTTTATACAGAGTAAGCCATGATTTAGCTGTAACTACTTGTAGATTATCCTCAGAAATAAGTTCTTCAAGTTCCACAAAAAGCCATCATGTTAAATTTGGAATCTGTAATATCCATGCAAAAAGCTCCAATCCTAATGATTTATCCAAGGCCCAAGCCCAACAATCAATTCAATCTGTACAGGTTTTTTTGAAAATTCAAATTTTGGAAAATGATCATCATGACAAGCTATTTCAAACCCTTTTTAAGGAAATTGTACAAAGAATTTAAAATATATGTATATCTAAAAATTTGAAGGCAACCCACTCCATTTAGATGTTTTAGTAGTAGTGTGCATCACGTGATTTTTGTGTGAAGACACTAGTTTTTATGCCTTCTTCCTTACTACATCTGGGCGATGTTTTAGCCAGTGTTCATTAATTCTTTAACCAAGTAATTTTTGAAACAGACTGGGCTTAGGCTGTATCTGGGATTTATTTATGTACTCATAAATGATGAAGAATTATCATCAGTAATATTAGATGAAATACCATATTCCTAGAACAATTAGTGTCTGGTTTGTATTTTGGTATATAGTTACATTACATCTTCAAGCCATATTTTTTTTTCCTTTACAGAATGCATTATTAGTTCTCCTTGGTGGCGATTCTGGGGACACTGAAATAGTTGAACCTCCGATAAATCCTTCAACTGACACCAATCAAGATCTTTTAGATCTTCTAGGTATTATTAATTTGTTATATTTTATTATATATACTGAGAGTATACTGTATTCCTACTTTATATGTCCATATTTTTTTTAGGTGGGCTTGATTCAGGATATGATATTATTTCTGATAAGAAACCAATTGAAAACAAAATAACCAATGATACTACTGTTGCTCTTCAAAACAATAACAACAATATATTGAATGCTATTAACTCTGCAACGGATTACCTTGCAGATCCTATACCACTTGTCCAGCCACAAGGTAACCCCATAAGTAATCTAATAATTCTAAAAAAATGTTCAATGGATTGGTTAATAACCCAGTTCAATTGATTGTCATTATAACTGAATGTTTTACTTTTATTCTTTTATTTTTTATTGTATTGTTTACATCATAATTCCTGTGAGTTTCCTTTTATTTTTTTTTTTTTTTTTTTTTTTTTTTTAGCTCATAGACTAATTTGTGTGTGTGTTTATATATACATATATAGTTTTGACCTTATTTTTATTCATTTCCTGGGTAGGATCTATCAACATTTAAAGATTTTTTGAAAATCGTGTTATGAGCACAACCTCAGATCAGATGATTTTCCTTAAGGGAATCCTACTAAAATTCCATTCATAATTACACAATTAACATTATAACTTTTTCATTATATGAGAATCATGTATGATGAGCTGGGAAAGCTCACAATAAGAGTCAATGAATTCCATGTCGCAGTTGATGTATTAAATAAAGACCTTTCTTTAAATAAATACCTATCAAAATCATTATCATTTGCCATCTATTTTGCTGGATAATTCACTGCCTTTGGCTTATCTGTAGTAGCTTTGCCGGATTATTCTACAAATAATCAATAGTTTGCTGAATTAATCAGTACAGTGTAGATTTTCATATGCTTAACATGTTAATTGTAGACTTTGCATTGTACTTCTATTAATTGAACAATTAGTAATTAATACGTTTTCATAATAAATTATTTCTTTATAAAAATATTAGTTTTGTAAGTGCATATATAAATATTTCAAGATCTAATTTCCCTTTAGCTAGTTTCTAATGAAACATTGGAGTGTTTAATTCAATAAGGATGTTAACAAATATTATCTCCTTTGTTGTTTTTCATTTTAATTAGAACTTTAACTATATATTTACAGAGACTACAGTGTATGAAAAGGGTGGACTGAGGATAGACTTTAGTCTCCAAAAAGTTCCAGAATCTCCAAATACTACTATTGTCAATGTGGCTGCTTACAACACAACATCTACACCTTTTACAGAGTTTATTTTTCAAGCCGCAGTGCCAAGAGTAAGTATTAACCTCGTTATATAAGTTTTAATTTGTTTTTATATATACTTTTCTTCTTTCTATTGAAAAGGATGGTTAATTCTTATTTAGAAACAATGTCATACATTATCTTAGCATTAAATAGCTCATACTTAACTTGGAAAACATAAGATATTTGTATTACGACCAATATTTTTATTTTTAGTGGCAAGGCCACTTACAAAAACTGTTTTTTCCAAATAAGAAGAATATTGTTTTTTAATCTTGTTTGAATTATTTTAAAAAAATGGCACTTATCCACCCTTTATTAAATCATAATTAAAATAAAATCAGTTTATTATTTAAAATAACATTTCTAGAATTTATAAGCGACAAAATGGGTCACGGGAGACCACTCATTATTTACAGATAATATATTTATTGGTTCAAAACTCCGTTTATCGCTATTCGCTTTTATTGCTATAGATGGTTCATACTTGTCTAGGTTATCTTGGTCAATCTGTTTCTTTTCTTATCAGAAAATGAGTGATCTTTTATTAGCACCACTTGATCATCATTTATTATTACACCACTTGGATAGCAACCTGTAGAGTTGATGTGGCAGACAACCGCTTTATTGTCCCTACTCTGTAACGTCCAATTTTGGGATAACAGTATTTATAATTACATTTTCTCATTCAAACAAAATTCTAGAAGTGCTATTTTATTTAAATAATAAAGTTTTTTTTTTATGATTTAATATTGTCTTTAAATGATAGGCCTCCCAATAACTGATAACTACAAAAAAAAAAAATGTTAATATGCGTTGAATATTTCAACAAACAAACAACTTCAAACTATGAGCTTTCAAACCTTATACCTTTTTGTAAAATTCTTTGTATCAATATCATTTGTAAAACTCAGACAAACATTATAACATTTCATAGAAATTGAGATTGGATATTGAGAGAATTAAATAAAAAAACTGTTGGAAATGTGAGAAAATTAAATAAAAACTGTTGGAAATGTATCAGCTATCAGCTCAAGTAAAAATTATAAAGCAACTAAATATATTTTATTTGTGTACTAATTTTCATTAATAGTTTTATTGTTATTAAGAACATTAATTTTAATCTTCAACAATAATTAGAGTTTTTCTTGAAGACTACATATTTTTATTATATTTTCTGTTAAGTATGTAGTTTCTAATTTCAATTTTTGTTTTGTTTAGACATTCCAACTTCAATTAATGCCTCCATCAGGTACTGTTATTGGAGAAAATGGAGTAGTTTCACAGGTCCTGCGAGTTACCACCCCAACTCAGGTATTCTATTTTCTCTGACTATTTATTATCTTCTTTTTTTCCTTTTCTTTTTGGATAATTTTCCTGTATTTTCTTTCTTTTTTTTTTCAAAGACTGTAGCAGGTACTTATAAACCATGGGAACTTTTTAATTGTAAATGTAAGGGTGTTTATGAAGAAAAGCGAAGCTAGATTCAATTCTGATTAAACAAAGGTATATTTAAACCAATTATGGGTTTGCCTTGTGAGGATCCCAATTTCTGGTCTCTTGAAAAATTCTGCATGTGTGTTTAAAATTAAATTAAAGTGAACCCATGCTTTAGAAATGGTAAACCTCATTATCTTAACAGATGATAGATATTAAGCTACTTGCAAAGTAAATGGATAACTTTGGCTCAATAGAAATAAAAAATAAGTGTGAAGATTAAGCTGTTTATAGCGAAGTCTTCCCACAATTAAAGCTGTTTTATTTTCTAGCGAAGAGTAAGGTGAATTGACAGTAAGGATCAATGATCTTGTCTTTTTGATTTTCAAGATTGTATCATCACATATGACTTTAGGAGGCATGGTTCAGTTAATTGTTATTAAACTCTGAAGAATTAAAAAAAAAACTAATATATAAAAAGGGTAAGAAATGTACTAAAATAAAAGCAACATTTGCTCTTACTTGAATGCTCTAACACTGGCCTTGGAAATCCCTTATTAAAATCACAATAATACTAGTAGGTTTTCATATGATATACAAAAATTTAGCCCTAGAACAGTTTAGACTAAGTTATAAAGAAGTGGATGTAACTTTACTTTTCTCAAAGAGCTTTGCCAGCAACAATATGAAACTGTGTTCAAAAGCAGTGCATTGAGTGTAATCGCCTCATAGTGCATTAAATTAAGAAAAAAAAAACAGAAACTTGCCTTTTAAGGCAACAGAATATCTCTGAAATGAACTCAAATCTTAAAAAGGTACATGCCAGACTGTTATACCTTAACTAAGATTTTGTAGGCAAAGGATTGTCTGATACATGATTAAACTATGCTGTCCACACCAAACTATAGATGCAGGCTGTACAAAAACTGTTGACCATATAATTTGTGGGCGTTTACATTTAACTTTTACTCATTATAAGAATAAACATGATCAAATTGTAAAAATAGGGTATTTTGACCTAGCTGGTAATTCTATTTTGTCGGGAGGTGGGGAGAAAACAGTACTATACTAAGTGATATGTGCCACATATCCTGTCATGGAAAATGAATAGTTCATTGTATACTAGGAGAAAGCATTACTTACAATCTTATAGTAAGGTAAAATAACCTGATATTATCCTAGAGGAGAAAAAAGGTCTTTGTAATAGTAATTGTGATTTCTAATGTTAACAGCATTAAAAGTAACATTATTGGTTTTATTAAAGTAAGTTCTTTAAGCTGTGTATTTTTCTTCTTCAAACTACTGATGTGATGCACCATGTTTGGGTTGGCTCACAGAGAAAATGCTTGGATAAACTGTTTATATGTTTAATTTAGTTGTTAGAGTACTGGCCTAGACAGGCAGGAGAGCTCCCCAGCCAATGCTTTTGATAAAGACAATTGAATATATGGAACATTAATTAATCAAATTTTTGTCTACAGTGCCCTCTTCGGATGAGGATTAGAGTATCATATAACTGTGGAGGTGCAACTGTTACTGACCAGGCAGAAATAAGTAATTTCTCAGTTGACCAGTGGCAATGACAAGAGACCACACGGGGGAAGTGAATTATTCCAAGGAGCCTCATTCGTGAGGCATCTAGTGGCCTCAAATCACATTGATGTGATATCTACATTCCTAGACTCCTTCCTCCTTTTTATATAGGATACATCTCTTTTTATTTATATTAATTTGGATATATTCTTAGATTTAATACTTCTTAATCAATTTATTTTTCTTAATTGAAAAGAGAAATGACTTTCGAAGGACCACATTGTTAAAATAATTTGTTTGTTCATGTCTATTTAATGAACTTATGCATTGTACCATGTTACTGACATTTCCATGCATTATAATACCAGTTATATTTTGGTATTTGGTCTATTGCTGTTGTATCTACAGACGTTTTGTCTATTACGTTATTCAAAAGTCTAATGAAATTGTGATTTAATCTCCCACCCTCCTTTATAGAGTATCGAAGCTAAACAGGGTCATCAAATATATTTCAGAGAGCTTTAAACATGAGACCTCTGATTTGAAATATTAAACATAGTTAATAAAAAGAGTTCTCTACATCAGAAATAGGGACTTGGAAGTAAAACATGGTGCAGCATGTTCTTCTTTAATGGGCTTCAATTTATGAGACAAACTATTTTGTACATACAAAAGGAAAAGAAATGTTTGGCATATGCTATAGTAACATGGGATTCATTTAAGTCCTCTGTTTACATTTAATTTCAAAGTTTTATTTGAGAAGGATTCCATTCTCAAATTTATAAAAAATCGTATTAGAGTACTGATAATAGGGCACTGATCTCAAAAGAATTCTACTTAAAACTAAATTTGTTTAGGAAAAAGATGCTTATTATTTTTTTTTTAATCCATTCTGATATTCCTGTAGTTTTATTTTAATTTACCAACCGGTTTACTAATCAGTAGATTACTGTTTTCATTCCCTTGCTAACAAATTAAGAAATAATGTATTCTGGTATAAAGTTAATAATTAATTAAATAAAATGCTTAGCCTTTGATTAGTTCTCATGGATTAACTAATAGCAAAATTAGTAAACGGGTTTTGTTAAACAATTTAAAGAATTACATATAATGATGTAACATTTAAATTTATAAATTAAAAGAACTCTTGTTATTATAAATTTATGGAGCTGCTGCTATAAGGTGTTGATCATTGCATGCTATATTTCTAGTAGTCCATCTTAATATCTTGTCAGCTGTTTAATAAATGCTTCTATATATTTTTGTAGCAAATAGGTGTAATACTAACACATGAAAAAAAAAATGTTTTATTTATTGGCATGATGCAAAATTTATAATTATATGGACATCCCATCAATGTGATTAGTCTGTCAACTCAAGGCTTCTTTGCAGTTTATGCCAATAAGAATTATGAATTTGGCATTAAATTATATTGTGCAGGCTATTTTTTTTGGTGTATAAAATATCTTCAAAATGAGTAAAGTTTATTTTTAGTATTTTTTGTAACAATATCTGTTCTATGCAATGAAACTTCCTATTTTCCTAAGTAATGTTAGTTACCATGCTTTACTTCTGAGGGCTTCAAGTATCAATAGACTTTCCCTCCATGTATTATTTTTCCAACTTAGTAATGCAAAATCTTCTCAGATATTCAGAGCAGCCTTTAAGAATATTATTTTAATTTAAGGAAATATTAAACATCAGTCTGGAGGTTGTATTAATATTTTCAAAATTATCAGTCAACTAGTGTTACTATCATTAAAAATAAGTCCGTACATAAAGCATTCAATTTTAAAAGAATTGATGTAGTTGAAACTTTTGGGGCTAACTGTATGAAGTCTTGTAACTCGAAATTTGCTCTATTACTTAGGAGGGTAAAGGTGATAATCAACTGAAGAAACATTTTTGCCCCCGATCCTTAGTAATGGCTTGTAACTTAAATTACTGAATGTTATCCGAATTCATTGCTCCACCCTCTTACGGTATTGAAACTCTTGATATATTTTTATTTTCTGTGCTTGGATTTCTGGACAGCTTTTATCATATTTATTTTCTAGTAAAGCTAAAATTATTGATTATATTTAAAATGTCTCATTTGTTTCATGAGAAAAAATATTTTAGATCTCTCATTTCAAAAATTGAATATGTATTTTGTTGATCTTAATACATAATATTATGAATTTTAAGGGAGTTTTAGCTCTCAGAATCTATTAGATATAGATTTACAGCATAAAGCTAAATAATTTAAGAATGGATAAGGACTGATAATCGTTTTATGGCATTTCTCTTTTAGAGTTTCATTTTTGGGACTAAACACCCCGATTGTTGTGGTTGTAATGTAACCATATATGTGGTTGTGTAGTGTCACCTTTCCCAAATTTGAGTAAAAGTCTCGTTCTTGTCACACTTGATAGCTTCCTTTGTGCTTTAATCAGTAAGGCACACATTGACCACATTATATCCAGTATTCAAAATATAAAATAAAATTATTTAGCATTAAAACAGACTAATACAAACTCAGTAATTCAGTGAGTAACTCAATATTATGCAATAATTGCTCATGAGCAAATCTGCTTTATTAAAATTTAGTAATCTTGCAAAATAAAATGTTATGATTGGGTGAAATTTGTTTTAAGCTAAATGCAGATTACTACATACATTAGTTGTCTTTTTTTTCTTCTTTTTTTTTTGACAAAATAAGACATTTATCCTGAAATGCTATCAGTACAGAAACTGTGATTACATGTATTAACCATTTTTTTCATTTCTTAATTTTATCTTTGTTGTTCTTTTCTTTCAGCTTCTTCTCATAAATTATTTAGTCAATGATTTAATTATGTTACTATGAAATGTTAAGTATTTTCAATTATTTTATCTTTTATCTCATTTTAGTAAACTAAATTTGGAACTAATTAGCTGTGATATTTAGAAATAACAAATTTCATTCAGATTACTATTGTTAATTTAGAAAATATAGCAATATTTGTTTTACATGTTACTGCTAATTCATTCTGTGGCCTGTTCTTTCATTTATCAATTATTCTGTAAGGGCTTTCAAACTATTCATAGTTAATTTAATTTAGTTATTCTATTTCAAGAATGATAATCAAACCAATAAAATTATATATTCAGTATTTCCTTTAGTGTATATATCTATTGACTTTAGCGGATTAATGTTTAGTGCAATATATTCCTGTAATGAGGAAAATTAAGAATTTCTCCCCTGATAAGCAATTTGATTATTAAAATACAAAAGAAAAATGTCAGTAAAGCAATACATTGACACACAGAACTTTCTCATATCTCTATATATAGCGAAATTAAAATGGTGGAATTATGGTAATCTTTTAATAGGCAAAAAGATTTAATGAAAAACAGATCATCTCTTGCTTTTTTCCCTTTAATAAATTCCAAAACTACAATAAGTATTAATTTTTAGTTCTGAAGACTTTTTTTAATTTTTTCCCCATCATAAAATGGTAGTAATTCAATTTTAATTGAATGACACTACCTTTAATCTTATTTATTATTTTTTTACAGTATCAGTAATTTTTTTGAACAATATAATAACAAGAAAATTGTCCTTAGGTCCACATTCAGTTTGAGATTTGGAAGGTAATTAATTATTTTCTATTGTATCTGCAGGCCTTGGGAGATTTGTTTTCATGAACACGAAAAGCCCGATGTTTTCTGTTTCATTAAAATTAATTATCAATTATTACTTAATTAAGATAATTATTCTTTAAAAATGATTTAAGGTACTTTGACCCAATTATATTATATGAAAAACTGAAGTAACCAAAAAAATCAGTGATATGACAGAAAGGGCAAAACAGTTGCAAAAAAATATTCTTGCTCCCTCCATTTTCCTGACCAATTAAGTAAAATCAATTTGAAATTTTTCTGATAATGATTAAAACAAAGATATCTTAGTTCGTTTGTTGATTAATATATTTAGTATTTATTTTTTTCAGCACATAATTATATTAACATAATATATTGTGTAATTGGTGAATATAACTCATTAAGTTGATGAAATGTTTCTTTGGCAGTATTTGAATATTCCAATGAAGATAAAACACATTTCCATGGAAATTAATTATTGTATATTGGTGGTGTTATAAATCGTTTTTTAATTATCTGTATATATACTTTTGTGACATAGGGAATCCCACAGGAGGGGCTTTGAATTTTGTTTGTTTCATTAATTTAATAATTCTTTTGCTATCTTTGTAGTTTATTACAGAGAGACTATTGCTTGGATGATCTGCCTCTTATTCATACTTCCCCCCCATTTATTCTGGCGTACAATAGGAGTTACACACCCTACTGGTGGTTTCATCATTATTTTAATTGTATTATTGTTTTTAATATTAGGAATAATACCTATTATATAGGTTCATATTATTACATTAAGAATTACTATTCTGGTATAGTTAGAGTATTATATATTATTTATTTAATCTTTTTTTTTAATTCTAAAACTTCTACAATTATTTCAAATAATTAATGCCCACATAAATTGTTGTGTTTGTTCAGTATCCCAATTTATTTTGACAGTCCAAACTTATTTTTCTGTTGAATAAAATTTCCTCTTTTTATCAGGTTTGGGAATGCTTCAGATCCTCCTTTTGAGTTGCTCTTTCACTATCTACTTAAATTTACTTAAAGCTTATGTCTTTCTAACCAACTCCCGTTCACTTTTGTGGAAGTTCATGTTTTGCTACCTTATATGTATTACTGAAGATTTTGTCATTGTTCTGCTAGCTTGTGTGGCCTAACAGAAGAGCCTTTTATATCAGAGCGCCATGTATGTAGCTGCAAGACAGTTACAAATTTGGAAGATAAAAATAAATAATATTCTCAAACAAATGTTAAAGTTAAGTCACATTTGGCATGGTAAGTACTTGGATGGGTTGCTGTCTGATAAAAATAATGTCATTGTCATTCTTTTTTCCTCAGTTCAGTTGTAATGACTTGTAAGTAGGTAATACAGATTGGAGTCCTGAATCAAAACATTAAATTTTCTTTAGCCGAGCAATAATGATTTTCTAGGTTAAACATTATCCAATCCTTCTATCTATTCCAAATTAACATTGTAGCAACTAAGTAGATATTTGAATAAAGTGAGTGAAATTTTATCTCTAAAGCTTTCAATCATGAGAGGGAGATATGATTCAGCACTTGTCCTCTCACCAAATCCTATATAGCAGATTCTGAGGTAAAGATTCTGAAAAGGCATAGCACAGTTTCTACTGGAATGAAATTTGCTTTGACATAAATTTCTCTCTGTTCCCATTCTTCCCAGATACACAAATTATAAATGTACGTGATTTCAAAATTTGGGATCGTCTTTCTTTATACTGCACTGGCCATTTTCATGTAATTAATCTTCTGTTAGTATACCCGAGCTTTGGTCCATGTGCTCCTTGGTCCATTCTTCAATAGCATTGATCCCAACCTGAGTAAGCCTATTATATGCAGTATTACCATGATAGCTTCAGAAGTGATACTTTGAGTTCAGGGTTTATTTATTTTTTAATCTTCTGTGAATCATAATGAACATGCTAAGTTTAAAATTTTAGCTACTTTTGCTTAAATTCCATGCTTGAAATTATCCTTATTTTATATTTCTCTTGAAATTCGATGCTGGCCTTTGAAATTTCTATTTTCTACATTTTTAGGATTAATTACTTATTTTTAGAATATATATATATATATATATATATATATATATATATATATATCATATTATGTTTATCATTTAATATCAATAAATAGTTATAAATATAGTTTAATCTAAACTACTTACTGTACATTTAACAGCCCTTATGGAATAGAATGTTCATATTTGTGTGACAATCTGAATTTACATTGTGCAAACTGAAATATCAGACCTTCAAACTTACTTTCCATCTCAGAATTTTTAAGACAACTCAATTCCAACAAGTATTAAGTGATTAAATAAATTTTCTATAGATTTGTATTATTATGATGGATGAGCTATTTATAACCTGACTCTTTAGCCTAGGGATTAAATATTGTTGGAATAGTAATAAAGACTCAAGCCACTGTTTCAGATACAAGGCATATATTCTCCCGTAATAAATTTTTATATTTTGCACACCAAATCTAATTGCTGTAAATACAAAATAAAATAATAGCTGGGCCTTAAAAACTTAGAATTATTTTTACCTTACAACAGTTGAATAATCAATTTAGATTAAAAGGGAAGAGTTTAGTAGGTTTGCAGTAATTGATTTACTTCATTTGTTTATCCTTCGAATTTCACTATTTATAAATAAGTGAACTTCTATTCCCATTAATGCTCTTGCCGAGTACCTTGAACATCTTGCCCATTAAGGTGGGAATGGATTTTAATGACTGAGCTGTTTGAAGTTTCTGAAATCTTTCACCATCTGGAGTAATGAGAAGCTGAAATGAGCACCCCCACACATCCTGTGCATGCACAAACACACAATTCTTGTTGATTTGTCTTAAAAATTTATTCCACTCATTTAATTTAAATTCAGGAATTTTTGCTGAAAATTTGGATGTCTTTTGAATCCTTCATATTTCGTTAAAGTTTCCTCTTTATATCGTTATAAAAGAACTGGCATGTAGACAGTATTTAGGACTTTATTATTTTTTCAATATATATTTATTTTATTCTAAATAATTTCTAAACACCACTTATATTTTTTTATTAATATTTCAATACATATTTTATATATGTTATCTGCATTATTAGAATTATTTGTAAGGAAGAGAGTAAAGTCAAAAATGTAATGTACATATCTATCATAATGTAAATCTGTATATAATGAATATATATAAGCAGTATCTCTGCTGTATATGTGCATAATATGCCTGTTATTAAACTAAGTATAATAAGTAAACTATAATATAAATATTTTTGTGTACATATCGTATCTCTAAATGTACACTGTATTATTATTGTTGAAATTGTAGTAGTTATCAATGATTTGTACTTAAATAACAAGTTTGTTATTTTTATTATTGTTATAAATATTTATGAACCATATAATTTGGGGTATGATAGGGCACTTAAATTGTTTTATTAGAGACAATGTATACATGTTTATTGTTATGAGAGTTATTCAAGTAGATAAACATCTGATGGAGTATGTAAAAACTGGCATGAACTCTTATTACTACTTATTTTAACGTAAATTTTGGATTTTGAACCCTAAAAAATTATATATTTTGCTTACTGGACAATAAGTGTGTGACACTTTTAAGCATTTATAAATTGCCTAGTTGATGTACTCCAGCAGCTTGTATTTATTTTTTAATTGTCTTGTTATTTTTTCCTGTCACTGTATATATAAAAAGTTATTGTGAGTTCCATCCATTAAAACCTAGACACTATATTGTAAATACATAAACTTTCCAGCATAAATGCAGTTATATTTATTTAAACATTTCAGCTTGTTATGAATTTAAGAATAATGCGTGTGTACTAGAGAAATTACATTTATAAAATCTTATAATGTGTAACATTAACATAGTTTTATTTCTTGACCGAAAACCTGAATTATCTGTGAAGACTGAATGATAACATGAATTTTGATCGGTTCAAAGATGTATATATCGTAGAACACAAAAAACATTGATTTCTTTAATGTTTTCAAAAATAAAGCTTCAAAGACTATTTTCATGTAAACCTATCTATTTAGAAAATATAGAATTATTTTATTTCATTAATTAGACACATTTTTATGAACAACTTATGATGGGGCAAAGAAAAAAAGCAGGTATGAAATTTTAAAAAATGGAGTGGATACTATTTTCTTCCATTTTTATTTTATTATTTTTATCTTATAAGCCAAATTGTTGCATTAGTTATCTGAATATATTGTTTATTTTTTAAAATACTTCAAATCTATAACATGTAATATAAAAATGTGAATAAAAAGTGTATATAGATTAAATCTATAATATGTTGTACCCCATATTTGAAAAACCCTTATTCCTCTTTGTAAACCTCATTTAAGTATACTTTACATTCTGGAATTAGTTTCATATGCCTTATTTTTGGTATTATCTCTCAACCCTGAGAGAAAGTAATTTCATCTAAATATTTTTGTTCTTAATTTTTTTATTTATTATAAGGTTTGATAAACAGTTCCAATAGATTAAGACTAAAAGGAAAAGAAAATACTTAAATAATAAGTGATTACATTCTAGTCTAAGAGGAAGTTGAATAATTGAAACTTATTTTATTACTCTACGTGTTTCTCCTCAATTTGATTATACAACAAAAGGATAAAAGTCATCCTTACTGAAAATAAAACAATCATTTTAGCATAGGCATCCATATTCTAACATTGACAAATTTTGTGCTAAAATTCCTAAAATCCACCAAATTTATACTGTTTAAAATAGGGAGATCGACTATCTATCTATAGTTATACTATAAGGGTTTTCCATAAAAATTACTTGTTGATTAACTTTTGACATACCTAACAAAAATAACTTTATTTATAAAATTTGCAATAGATAGAAACATTTCATTTTCAAACAAGATAACTATATTTAATGAGGAAGAGAGATAGGAATGTCTGGGATATGCTTTGGTTTGGATTATCTACTGAAGGAGTAGGAGGCAGAATCTGAAGTATGACCAGAATTAAATTTCATTTTAATTTATGCGGCAAGAGAGTGAAGAGAAAGTAATTTTGTAAAATGGCAGAACCAAGAAACGTGCAAGAGTTAACATAAAATTTTAGCAGGATACAACATATTTATTGATACAGTTGATATTGATTTTTTGTTTTAAATGAAACTCATTAATATCGAGTTTGGGAATGATAAAACAAAATTTGAAACTGCTAGAGGGTGTAACACGGATATATATATTTCAACAGACCTTAATTTCGATATTACAGGAGTGATGGATATGTGAAGAAAGTTTTCAAAAATCACTGTATGAGTACAACCTTAACTGCTGATTGGTGGTAAGGTAAATCTGTAAAATACTATAAATACGAAGTGCTCTTTCTTTACCATCTAAATTTTTCCCAACAATTCATCCACCATTTACAGATAGTAAGTGTGCCCATTGCAACACTAATCCACTGTATTCTGTTATCAGCAGGTACTCTACTTCTTATCCTAATACACTTTCCAATTCCCAATGGCCTTTATTTCAGACAAAGTAATTTTTTTTATCTCTTAATTCTTTTAAGAATTCGGGGTTCAGGTTAGTCATTTGAGTTAAAGTGTTGCCTTTAATCTCACATGGTAATCCTAAAGTGGCGAGTTCGATTCCCGCCTGGGCAAAGGAATTTATTTAGTGACGGAATTCATTAAATAAAATTCTTAGTCCCTCCCTGACTAGAAAAGGGTGGTAACCTGAAGATAACCCATCCCGATTAACCATAGTAGCATAAAGTGGATGTAAATAATAATAATATGTATTTGTACTTATATTTTAATGGCATATCTTCAAAAGAGATTTGTCGAAAAACTAACCATTAAATTGGACGACTGGCAATAGCAGGACTAGCACTAAATACTACAGACTCTATGTCTTTCACATGCTCCCTGCCTAAAGAAGATTATGATCAGTTTTTAACGCATGTGAACAAATAATACATTGGGTGCCCACCTGAAACCTTGCTTTTCTTTTAACAAATGTAAAATCAAAATTAGTGGGGTTGCTAGACATTACCTAATAACAAATGTTTTCCAGACATAACTGATTTAAACTACTTAAAAATGAGTTTTGAAGCCTCCCGGACTTTAAAACAGATATTTACTGAAGTTTTTAACACCGTTTACAATTCATTCATCGAGATTTCATTGCAAAAATGGAAGGATTAAGGCAGGAGTATTTATAGTTAATAAGTAACTGCAGAGTCAGGTTCCTGGAGCGGGAATGATTTGGGGCTGTACTGACAGAATTGCCATTCATGCATTCATTTTCTCCAACATTATACTATAAACGGACTTTGACTAAACTAGCTTGAAAATATAAGGGTATAGAGATAAATCTGTACATAGCCACAATTTTACTCCCAGATCTTTGTGACTTGCTAAAACATATCAAATTAAACTCCCTAGGCGACATAAGAAACGAAATCCAAAATGAAGCTGCCCTTATAGGGGAGAGGCTTTATTCCTCTGGACCTGACTATAGACAAGGACCTTTGAGCAGACCTTTTAAATACCCTCGAACCAAAATACGATAGATATAACGAGCCACGTACTTATGAGCCAAGGTATAGGGAACAACAGCCTTACTACGACCCGAATTTCAGGTACCAAAACCTTGTCACTCAGTACCCAGAGGACAGCCACCAGCAATTTCAGCGGAAACCACCCCTATGGGACAACCTTAGAAAATTAAACACTCCCCCTATCCATTGTACTCCACGACACAATCAAGCCTGCAGCAAACAAAAGAAAAAAAAAACAGGACCAATTTGTCAACCCAAAATACAGTTGCCATGAAGACAATGCGCTCTAACTCATATTCTGTTCATCACATCCATGACGAGGAAAGGCTCAATACTTTAGGACAAATTATATCATTTTTTTTAAATGCCGACCTAGAACCACACCCGAATATCCAGCCACATTCATAGAATAAGGGAAATCTGCTAAAAATTACAGTAATTTACTATCAACACGGGCGAGAAATGGCGTATTGGGCGAAAACCCAACACCAACAATTTCACCTCTTCCTCCTCAGTACCCGACGGAAGTAAAATAAACTAGGGAAAACACCAACAGGAAGAGGAAAAAATCTTCTAAATGGAACACTAACAGTGCTTTTAAATATATCTCCCACGATAGGGTTCGATGGAGTAGGTATTATATGTAAGGTTTCACATGGGTGGAATGCAGTTTAACCCCACCCTTGGTGAATTCATCGAAAATCGAGTGATCACGTGATTATTATTTTTTTTCTCATTGCTTTTTTAACTCAATTTTAAACAACAAAGCGTAATCCGGCGTTTTCATGATGTCCGCAATATTTACAAACGTTACTTCGGCGGATTTTCAGCTTGGCGTCATCAAAGCTGGGGTTAAACTGCTTTTTCATCCATTCTTGTATACTCAGATGTATTGCTCATCTCGAGGCAATTTCTCAACAACATTGCCACACATTCACTGATTCAACTGGACAAGGCTGATTTTTTTTTTCAAACAGAACTATCTTTTCTTGGACACATAGTGTCAACTGACTGACTTAAGCCACAACCCAAGAAAATTTGAGCATTACTTGACTTTCCCACACCAACCACAAAGAAATCCACCAATTCCTTGGGCACACTGAATATAACACGCGGTTTATTCAAAATAATGCACACTTCAAACCCCTAACACTAGCTCTAATTGAAGGCCTTCTAAATAAATGCATCTATACTGCATGTTCCTGATTGTAATCAGTCTGTAATGGAGATTAATACTCGCCACAGGCTTAAAGTGCCATTTTGTCGCAATTTTCAAAAGGGAGGGACCTCCGAAAGCACTTACGTCTCGCAAACTTACATCGACTGAACAAAAATATGGCACAATGTCAGCGACTAGTATATTAAACCCTGCCTCTACCTTCACTCCTTTTCTTGAAATGAATTGCTGGTGTAAATTATACTAGTAAAGTATTTTTCGGAAGTTCTAAGTTTTTAATTAACGTAAATGAGGCCGCTTACCTGTTACGGCACTGGCTGTAATAGTTGTTTGGTTATTATGAAACTCATTATTTTAGAGTTCACGTAAATAAAAAATCGTTAACGGTTGAAATCGAGGTGAAAGTGTATTTTAGTCCCCCCCCCCTTGGTGCCACAAGATGACGACGGCGGCCATTTTGTTTTTCTATCTTTTTTAACACTTTAAAATTTCCAAAATACGCCATCGGTGGTTTACATCGAGGGTGGGGGTTTTGTTGTTCTAACTTTATATTTTTTAACTTTAAAATTTCCAAAATACGCCATAGGTGGTTTTAAGCGAGGGCGGGGATTATAACGAAACAGGATGGCGGCTTAGGTGGGGGGGGGGGGTGAAGGGTTTGGGAAAATGATTAAAAAGTCCGTCACGCAGGGGCTGCGTAAACTAAGCAGATTTCCTCCGTGAAGTTTTACAATAGAGAAATCTCCATACTGGTAACACAATACCACCGTGATTAGATAAGGAGAAATCTTTCAGTTAATTAAAATAAATACCCAACTGAAACGGCTTCTGGATTGTAAGAATAATTTATATTTTAATAACTCAAATTTTAGTAGTCCAAGAACAAAAGAAGGGGGGGGGCGGATGAACAAAACGTATTTGCATAAATCTCACAAAGTAAGGAAGGTAAGGTAAGGTTAAAAACGCCAGGTTAGAAGAAGCTTCCGCCTGATCCGAGAAATGACGAAGATGGCCGATATAATCCGAACTATACCCCACCACAGACTTCATAAAAATGCAAATATCTCGGTTAATATTCAAGATAGAGAATAAATGTATATAACAATATTTATAGTAAATTTAATTTGCAATAAGATTGGTTCTGTACAATTTTTCGATCCGATGCATAGTAACGGAGATATTTTGAATTTTCGAAAATATCCCCCTTTAAACCCCCCCTCCCTCTGGTCCGATTTCAGCCATTAACGAACTTGATCTGTCTTTTTACATAAAACGGTTAAATATTGAGTTTCGTAACGATCAAACAAAAATTGCGACCGCTAGAGCGTTAACAGACAAATATATATATATATATATATAGATATATGTATATATATATATATATATATAGATATATATATATATATATATATAATTTTGAACGGACCTCATTTTCGTCATCTCCTGGGTAGGATCGATGGACATTTGAAGAAAATTTTCGAAAATCGCGTCATGAGTACGACCTCAATAGCTGATTTCCCTTAAGGGAAATCTGCTAAAAACAGATGACTTTGGATAAAAACTTCTATTTGAAAAAGCAGCTACAACTCAAGATAACATGTTGTGATAGATAGATTACAAAAATCCCCGCCAGAGTGCTCTCTGTTCCCAGCTGTTTTCCCAGGACCCGGTACATTTGATTGGAAATATTGATCACAAAATAACCAACACTTCCCCTTGAGCGATATTTCCAAAAACAATACAATTTACTTTGTAAAACAATACAATTTACTTTATAAGTCCAAAACACTTGAAAAAATATTCATGTTTTTCCCTACTTAAAGGTTTCGTCAAAATATCAGAGAGCATTTCTTCAGTGGGCATATGCTCCAGCACAATATTTTTATTGTTGACATGTGTTCTCAAAAAATGATTACATTACATCTATATGTTTAGACCTTTGACTCGTAACTGAATTTCTTGCTAGATGAATTGCACCCATATAATCACAAAAAATCTTTGTTGGAAAGTTGTAACAATTTGGCTCAATTTCATTCATTAAAACTTTTAACCATAAAGCTTCCTGAACCGTAAATGACAATGCAATATACTCACTTTCAACAGTTGAAAGTGAGACTGTACTCTGTTTCTTAGTACTCCAAGAAATTAAACCATTCATAAATTTAAAACAACTTCCAGTTATTGAATGTCTGTCATTAACTTGATTTGCCCAATCCGCATCACTATAACATTCCAATTCTTGATTTCCATGTTTAGAAAATTCCAATTTACAATTTTGAGTCCCTCTCAAATACCTAAAAATCCTTTTAACTTTAATCCAATGACTCTTTTTAGGTTTTTTACAAAATCTACTCACATGATTGACTGCAAAACATATGTCGGGCCTCGAAATTTGGCAAAGATAAAGTAAACTTCCTACCGCCTTCAGGTATGGCACAGATGCAGGGCAGTCCTCATCATCCTCGGGGTCCTTCTGTCCGTGTTCCATCGGAGTAGACACAGGCTTCGCTTCAGCCATGTTGAAGCGCTGTAGGATTTTCTCAGTATAGGCAGATTGGTCAATCCACAGTTTCCCAGTGGCTTCGTCTCTTGTAAGGTTCATGCCAAGGCAGTTCTTCGCCTCACCCAAGTCAGTCATACCATACTTTGTTTGAAGTTCTCTCTTCAACTTGGTTTTCAATTCCTCTTTATTAGTAAAAATCAACAAATCGTCGACATATACTGCTACAACAATATAGTCGCTATCAACACTCCTGTAGTAGATGCAGGGGTCGGCCTCTGACTGTGTGAGTGACAGCTCTGTCAAGGTTTGATGAAGAGTTTGATTCCAACACCTTCCACTCTGTTTTAGTCCATACATGGACTTCTTTAGTCGCCAAACACGATTCTTGTGCTGCTCTGCTGCTTCTGGAGGTGTAACATAAATCTCCTCCTCCAAATCACCGTGTAGATATGCGGTTTTAACGTCCATGTGAAAGACCTTCAAATTTTTCTTCACAGCAAGCGCGAACAAATATCTTAGTGATGTGTACTTGAGAACGGGGGAGAAAGTTTCTTCGTAGTCTATGCCAGCACGCTGAGCACACCCCTTCACCACTAATCGAGCTTTGAATTTAGGGTTTTCGCTATCTGGATTTTTCACTTTGAATACCCATTTGGCTTGTAAGGGTTTCTTCCCTATAGGTAACTTTACCCAGTCATATGTCTTGTTTTTCTTAAACGAATTCAGTTCGTCTTCCATCGCCAATCTCCATTGCTTGGAGTACGGACCTTTGAGCGCCTCATCTGCGGTCAATGGTTCTTCAATGGGGTTCAGTGCAGCTAGATATGTGACGAAATCACTCATATCTTTTGGTTTCGGCACACGACTGGATCTTCGAACCTGAGGTGAGTTCTCCTCCTGGATATCTGGCTCGCTAGAGACAGATCCTGGCACTGAATCATCAGAATCAGTCTGATGGTCGTATCCTGATTCCGTATTCTCATCAGAAACGTCCTCTTGTGAATTGGTTGTATCCTGGAGAGCAGGCGGCTCATCCACATCTAAAAATACTGACGTAGTAGGCAGCTGTCGAGGCTTATGTCTTTCTTGGTTTGAAGTTTCAAGAAAAACAACATCTCGACTCATAGTAACCTTCTTCGTTTCAGGATCAATTAATCGATACCCTTTGATTTCCTCTGAGTATCCGACAAAAATGTATTTTGCCGATTTAGGATCCCATTTTCTTCGGATTTCCTTGGGAACCTGTGCCATAGCCGGACATCCAAAAATCCTCAAGTGAGACATATCAGGCCTCTTACCATACCACGCTTCATATGGAGTCCTCCCGACAACAGCCTTTGTCGGTGCGCGATTGTTGAGGTAAACGGCTGTAGAAACAGCTTCTGCCCAATAGCTTTTTGGCAAACCAGCATCCTGTAACATAGTGCGAGCCTTCTCCACAATGGATCTGTTGGCTCGTTCAGCCACTCCGTTACTCTGTGGCGAGTACCTAACGGTCAGTTGATGCCTGATTCCTGCAGAAATAAGTCCAGCTTTGAACTTTGAGTTGACGAACTCAGTCCCATTGTCAGACCTCACACACTTGATTTACTTCCCTGTCTGAGTTTCAACCAGAGCCCGAAATTCAGCAAAAATATCACTCACTTTGTTCTTTTCTGAAAGAAAATATACGAATGTGTAACATGAGAAGTCGTCAATTAAGGTGAAAAAATATTTACTTCCACCTATGGATAAATTTTCCATGGGTCCACATAAATCCATATGTAGAACTTCCAAGATCTCCTTTGCTCGGCTCTTACTGGCTCTGAAGGGTAGTCGAGCATGCTTCCCTAATAAGCAGACTTCACATGGATCATCATTAGGTGTTATTTTATCAATACCTGTACACATGTCTTGAAGTAGGTTCATCCCCTTCCTGCAAAGATGTCCTAAACGTCGATGCATTAGGGAACCTGCATCTTCAGCGAAATAGGTAGGTAATATTCTGTCCTTCATGGTATCAAGCTTGTAGATCCCATTCTTCCTTTTAGCTGTGGCTAATACTTCACCATTAGGGTCAATGACCTTTCCCATTTCTTTGGTGAATATGACCGAATGTCCCTTATCAGTAATTTTGCTGACTGATAATAGGTTAGCACCTATACCTGGCACGTAATGTACATCATGCGCTACAACGCTATCAGCCTGTCCATTAACTATCAGTGAAATGTTGGTTGTACCAACAGCCTGAGCAGATAAATTTACATTATTTATTGTCGAAATTTTTAAATCTGAATCACCAGATACATTGTCTAGTATATCTATGTCATTGACTAGGTGAGAACTGCAACCCGAGTCAAGAAAAAAAATCTACACTGTTGCTAGTGTCATTAGGTCTAGACATGTAAGCAAAAAATGCTTTACCTTTGGGTTTTCCTTGATTTTAATTTTCAGTAGAATCTTGTTTCTTACGATCTTGGGTCTCCATCTTCTTGGTACGGCACTGTGAAGCATAATGTCCCCTTTTGTGACATGCATAACACTCAATTTTATGTTTTCCTTTGCCTTTGGAACCCTTCCCCTGGGAGAACAATGCTGTCTCACTACTGGGTGTATGTGAATGTGCGGGAGTCTTCACATCCTGGAGAATTTTTACTTTAATCGAGTCTCCTGTGATTTTCAGTCCCGAGCTCTCTAAACCCATGATCATTGGCTTGTATTTATCAGAAAAGCCCGCCAATAAAATTGTCCCGAGCCACTCATCATCCACTTTGAAGCCAATATCAGTGAGCCTCTGTGATGTTGACATAATTTTATTGACATATTCTTCAACTGAAGAACAGTTTTCTAGTCTGGTCGTTATCAATGATCTCAAAAGACCTACCTTCCTGGTAAGACCATTGTCCTCGAATGCAGTCTTCAAGTTGTCCCAAGCCTCCTTGGCTGTAGATGCACTTTCTATGTGTGGGAACACAATTGGATCGATAATAAGTACTATTTTTGAAAAAGCTTTCCGATCTTTTACTAAAATGTTCTCTTCTTTCTGCGTCGTAGCAGCGCCTTCTAACTTGGGAACAACGATTGATCCATCGACCACACGCCACAAATCGTCAAGATTCAAATATGCCTTAGCTGCAAATTTCCACGAAGCGTAATTTTGTCTGCCGAGAAGTTTCTCAACCGGTGGAGGGTGGTTTGATGCCATGATGAACGAAATTCAGCGAAATAATCAACTGTTCACAACCTAACCTCACTGCACATGGGGACAACACACGAGATTTACACTTTTCATGAAGTTTTTCGATCGAATCTATACTTTTTCTCGATAGAAAACGATTTAAGCAATCACTGGGCCCATAACCTGAAGGGTTTGGGAAAATGATTAAACAGATGACTTTGGATAAAAGCTTCTATTTGAAAAAGCAGCTACAACTCAAGATAACATGTTGTGATAGATTACAAAAATCCCCGCCAGAGTGCTCTCTGTTCCCAGCTGTTTTCCCAGGACCCGGTACATTTGATTGGAAATATTGATCACAAAATAACCAACAGGGGGCTAATATGCACTTTAGCCGAAATCGACGTGGGAAAAATTGAAAATTTTGAAATATCCCCGTTATGGGCCAGATCGAAAAATGTGATATAACCAATCTTGAAAATGTTATATTCTACATATATTATTTCATAGATGTTTTCTTCAACTCGAATATCAACTGAATTATTTTATTTTTTTGGTTTCAGCCTTTTGCAAATCCCCATTTCTGAGTAGCATCATACACACACACACACACCTATAGAAAAAGATCTATGGAAAAATGAAACATTGAAGAGGGTCGTGTACATTTGTGCTCCTGAAGCTGGTAATTTACAAATTATAGATTGCCTAATGGAGCACCACATATTATTGTAGTATAATACATATTCCAAAATAATAGGAAAGGACATTTTATTTAGCTTACAATACCCTGTCTGTTGGACTTTTATTTAATTAGTGTATTTCTTTGGTGAATTCCACCGCATAATAATAATACCTCTTTGTCCTTCAAGATAACCTGTAACATGCCGTCACTTTATTTTGTTCAATGGATGTGAACGAATAATTGATTAAATTACAAATGGATAATAATGACAATTCTTTACCTAGTTCTGTAGAAGATTGCTTTGAATGTCGTCTTGTTGGTGGACTAGGCTGTTTAGGGATTTGTTCTTATATAATATTTCAATCTAGGCAAATGAAAGGGTTAAATCAGAAGGGGATGATGTTAATAGGAAGTAGTAAGCAAATTAATTTGTTTTAATTTACTATATTTTACTAATGTGTAATATCTCATTGCTTCTTAAATGTATTGATATTGCAGGTTTCGGCTTATTAGGATTATGTAGGTTACTTGGAGTGAACCCTTTCAAAAAAGTAGAAGCCCTAAAATGATGAAGTTTTCTTTGACTCTAAATTTAAGAAGGCCGTTTTGGAAAAGATGACTTCACAATCAACATGTAAACAAGAAGAAAGAATAATTACGTGCCATTTATGGCTATTTCTGTATAGCCATTAAGATGGGTGTAAACATTTTTTTTCTATAGTGAGGCTAATAAGCTGAAAGAAGTCCTCTGACTGTTTATCTTTTTTCACACTTAAAAAACTTTGTTTGTCATACTTAAACCTGATTACAATTTGTGCCTGAGGAACTGAATAAAGAATTACTTTTCTCATTTTGAGTATGAGTTCATAGTCTTTATAAAAAATCACTACTTGAGCATAACAATGCTCAGCCCCCTTCACAATTCTCAACTAAAATTGTTACTTTTATTATCTAATTCTTATATGAAGTCCTTGTCTCCAACAAATTTATGTGATTAGATTATCCCATTTTAATTTTCCACTCTAATTAATTGCTTGGTATAATTAAATTAGGATACATTTTTGAACAGATTTTTATTTTGAGCTTTAGCAACTCTTTAAAAATAGCTAAGAAATATAGACTGCTAAATTGGAAGAACTTAATTAGGTTGCCAATTTAATGGTGGGAGAAATGGCTGGACATAGTAATAAAATTAAAAAAAAACAAAAGTGAGAAAAGTTCCAAGAAAGAAAATCAGGTTTAGCCAAAATATATAAATGCACCTATCCACTCTGTTATACAATCAACTATGACCTCTGTTAGCATTTCTTGAAAATATATCGATAGTGTTTAAAGAACACTAAATTCCTAAGACAAAATTTTTCCTTTACTTAATACCTAATCATCCTTTTCCAGCTATATTTTTTGCTTTATTAAACTGTTTTTGTAATACATAAAATGTTATAGCAAGTTCTAAAAAAAATTGTATTTTACCTATTTATATAAAATACAGGTATTTTAATGTTAAAATAAGTTTCATTTGATTTGAAATTCCCCGGCCCTTTTGTTTCATTTATTTATATTTTCAACTTAAAAATCATAGGAATATTAAATAATGGGATTAGCTGGGTTAACAATAAAAGCTCATAACACAGCCAATAGGTAAAGTAAGCAAATTTCCCTAGGGATAGAGTGACGAAAGCACCCACTTATGTATGTGTGGGTGCGTGTGTATATATATATATATATATATATATATATATATATATATATATGTATGTATGTATGTATGTGTGCATGCATACATAAACAGCAGAACTGGATTAGACTTCAAGCAGAGTACAATAAAGTCCGAATAACTCGCTTAATACTTGAGTTATGAAATAATGCATAGAACAACAATTGTAGACCATTAATAGTTTAACAAGATTGGATCTATAACATTTTATGATCCAACTCACAATAACAGAGAGATTTTAAATTTTCGAAGCCCCCCTCTAAACTCCCACTATTCCAGGTCCAATTTCCGCCAATAACAATTATGATCTGTAGGTTTGAGTCAGAATGGTATAGATTAAATAAACATTTTTGAGTAAAGAATGAAAAGTCTTAATTTTCACGTATTTGTATTTATCTCAAAACGTAAAAGTTCAATGAGAACAATATTTGGTATTTAACCTTGAAATGAAGTGGTTCATGACATTACAGCTTATTGCTAATATGACATGAACAGGAGTGGTGGTTTACAGATGGCCGAAAACGAAAATATGAAAATATCTCGGTTAATACTCAATATAGAGAAAACATGTACATAAGAATAATTAAAGAACATTAAATTTGCAATAAGATTGATTCATACATTTTTTCTACAACTCAAATATTAACTTAAGTTATTTGTATTCTTTAGGCTTCAGCCATTTGTAAAATCCCGCTTCTACTCATCCAATATTCATTTTAAGTACCAGAGTCACTAAATATCTCAGTTCCAGCTTTCATTTTAAGTCCTGATTACGGTGAGATGAGATCATCTCGTCGTGTTGATATTCTAGCAAGGAGAAATCTCCACAAAATAAGCAGCACCAACAATTTTCCATAAGAGTAAAAGTAATTCGGGAGAAATAATTGTTTAAATACTGCATTATAAAAACTAAATATCAATTTTTTTAAAGTCCACAGTAGAAGGTTTTTATGTGATCTTTTGAATGCCATTGGATTTTTAGATATAAAAATTTTTGCTGCTGAGCAATAAAACGTTTTTGCATTGGTTGCACAAAAGCATGTAGAGGGGAGTGTATAAGGTTCCGTAGGAAGACTACATCATTAGGTAATTTACTATATGTATTAATCTGTGAGAAACCAGGATAATTATCTCTTTAAAAAAAATACTCCATATGAAAATAAATATTTTATTAACAACAATGATCTATATTAATTTAAATATGCTAAATGCTAACAAATTTTAATTAAAAAACGATATTGTAATAATAATCTTCATTTCACAGAAATGAATATTTTTTAACATTAATGAAATTTTACAATTTCAAAGAGTTACTAAATAATTTTAAATTTACAAAAAATAAGTCATCAACTTGTGGAAAATACTCAGCTTTTTTTGGGATATTAAAAAAAAAAGAAGTGTTTTACAACTCGTAAAATCTAACAGAAGGGGGAAAATGGGAGTGGTTATATTAATTTGAATTTCTAAATAAAAAAAATAATGAATTATTGCTTAAAATTGCTCAGTCATTTTGTTGAGAATGATTAATAATGAAGGAAATCCGAAGTAGAAGGAATAGGGCTATGGGTTGAACTATCAGAGCTAAGTGTTTCTTCTTTCACTTTTATTTTGGCAGCTTCTTTTTCTCTTTCCCTTTCCCTTTCTCGCTCCTTCTCTCTCTCACGCTCTTTAGCTCTCTCCTTGTCTTTATCCCTCTCTTTCTCACGGTCTCTGTCTTTATCCTTGTCTCTATCTCTCTCTTTATCTCGATCTCGCTCTTTGTCTTTGCTTTTCTCCTTATCTTTGTCTTTGCTGTGCTTATGGTCATGCTTGTGCTTATGTTTATGCTTATGTTTCTTCTTGTCCTTTTTCTTCTTTTTACTCTGAAACAAACAAAAAGAATATATGTTAATTAATATCTTATGAATTTTTATTTAAATAAAATTTCAAATCTGTCTTTGATAATCCAAAAATGCTTTCACAAATGTAATTCACGACTAACAAAAAAAAAAAAGGGGGCAGTCAAGTTCAAATATAACACCTGTTTCATTGATTTTTAGGACAGAATGCATCGCCACCATGCAAGGCAAGGATGCCTTTTTTTTTTTTTATAGGAGGGCTCCAAGGTTGGTACATCATAAGAAGTAAGCAGGATCATCAAATTGCAATATATGTAAAGCTCGAAAAACACTGTAATTACATTATTGATGTAATAACCCAAGATTTAAAATTTAAAAATGAATAAGGAAATACAACTTTTTTTAAAACAAGTTCTGTAAATTTCCTTACTCGCTTTTTATTTTAAATCTTGGGTTTTTAATGTATAAATATGTCTGTGTGTAACCAAAAATATTACCATTCTATAAAACAGCATCACAGTAAGAATTATTTTGATTAAATTGCTAAAAAAATGCTTAGGATCAATAAATTAAACAAATTTATAGCCACTCATGGATTCGAATAAATCTAGTTTCTGTTCAAAATATAGTGATTGCATGTTCTTAGCATTTCTAGAAAAAAATCTGATTTTTCCGTCCAGGCATACTGCTGGAGAAGTGTTAGAGGTGAAGACCGACGTCAAAAGTAATTAGCTAACTTAGGTACCCATCTTTGTCAAGTTGTATAATTCAGGTTCCCATGCATGTTAAGGCTATTCTTAGTAAACTCTCACTCTTATTAATGGAAGAAAAGCGTAATATATATAGCCTATTTTAAAAACCTTGTGCCCAAAATATATATGAAATAAATGTTAATATTGTTTTATGAATATATTTTTCTCACTTTGCTTGAGACATTCTCATGGAACTCTAATATAATTTAATTTGGGACCAGAAGTTGAAATCCATTAATTTAAACAATGTTTAGGACTGAAAAATATATTTTCAGAACAAAATGTTTTTTAAATTTTTCATATTGCATCGATACTATCGAAGATATTGACAGACGTAGTTTTAACATCTAAGTAAAACCCCACTCTTGTTGACGGTAGTAAAGTATAAAATCACCCTTGTTGGCATAATTCATATTCCGGATACATATACAAAAAATTTTAAATTCTAGGCACTCTAAAGAAACAGTAATATATTCCATTTAATGACCGGAAGTTGGAAGTCAAAAGATTCAAATATGCACTAAATAACATTTTAGGACCATGAAATGTATTTCAAAGACAATTTAGTCTTTACATTTTTCCGACCAAACCAATATTAACGAAGATATTGACAATATGTTTTGACGTTGAAGTAAACTCCCACTCCTGAGGGGATAGTATAAAATAACACATGTTAACAATATTTACTCCCTTAACTCATATGCAAAACATCTTTCACATTTATTAATGTAAACAACGTTATAGGACCATAATTGTTTTTCTAAAAACAGTTTGTTCTTTACATTTTTTAGATAAAACCAATATTAATGAAGATAAAGGCAAATGTGTTTTCACATCGTAGTAAATCCCCCCTTCCTAGTTGAAAATTCAAATTGCCATATAGCCTAAATTGTTTCTTGGGGTATATTGGCTCACAAATATAAAAGTGGATAGAAATTCTCCGAGCCGTTTTTGTATGATTGAGTAACACACAGACGGGTAGCCAGACGTGATTTCCAATTTTGTTGCCTTTGTTCTTAGAATGGTCTGAAACTTAAAAAAAAAAAAATCATCCCTGCTGAATTTAAAAAGAAAATCAGACAAAACTTAGAGTTTTTTAATATAGATTTAACTTAAATGGAAATCATATGAGTAGGAGCTGGGATTTGCTAGATGGAAAACCTAAATAATACAAAGAAGTGTTAATATTTGAGTAACAGTAGTTTCAATAGCAAGAAAAATGACTGTTGAAAATAACTTGATTAACAAGACTGGCTGTATAACTTTTTTTGATGGATTCATTGCATAACACAGATATTTATCATTTGATATTTCCCTCCCTCCTATAGTACAAAACTATACTGAAAATTCTGAAGTACATAGGATTTACTTAAAAATACTTTTGACTCAAAACAAATATGTCCAGACTAATTGGACTGTGATGAGTGTTTTGGATTCCCATAGATATAATATACATAGGAACTTCTCTATTTCTTTGTGAATAGCTCAAAACAGAGTTGGACTCAAGACACTAAACCTACAGTGGGATGATAATTTCTACAGAAAGTAATATCTTCCTATTTTAAACTGTGAAGAAACAGATGAATGCAAGAGATCAAATTACACAGGATGAAATTTAAAATTCAAGGTACTTAATTCTTGACACATTTTTAATGAAAATAAAGTGCTGCTTAGCAACCATAATTAATGAATAATATTTTTGTATTGGTGGCGAGTTCGATTCTTGCCTGGGCAAAGGAAATTATTTAGTGACGAAATTCATTAAATAACGTCCTAAAATCCCACCCTGGCTAGAATAGGGTGGTAACCTGTAGATAACCCGTCCCGATTACCCTAAGTTGCAAAAAGTGGACGTTAATAAATAATAATAATAATAATAATTTTTGTATTGTTTAGAAATCCCTGAATATTGTATTTCTTTTGAGTGAAATTGTATAACTAATTAATAAACTATTAGTATTTACCTTTGATGTAGATGCTTCTGCTTTGATTGATTCTTCCTTCTTAAACATTCCAGGCTCAAATCCAATTGGTCCAACAGAGCCACCAATTCCAGGTAATGAAGCCGAATTATCAGAAAAATACTCAGTTTTTATTTGTCCTTTTTCATGCTGAAATTATACAATACTTATTATAACCTGTAGTAAATGTTTGGGTCATTTTCATTTTGCATCAGCAGTTATTTTCACTATTGATAGTAATACATAAAACACGTTATTTTTAATATTTAATAACCAATGGTGGAATAATTTGCTAAGAAAAATTGGAAAATACTACATATCTTTTGTTTATGATATTCATAATAAAAATGCTAAGGCATGACAGTTTATGAAAGGGAAGATCCTTTCACTCATGGGTTTCCCTATGAGAATATCTAGTTTTAGCTTCTGAAACTAAGCTTGCTACTTCTTCCACAATGAGCTTCTCAATTGCCACATGATGCTGAATAGGTTCTGAATTGAAGTTGACCACAAATTCTATTAGTCACTCAGCTAAAGAAAGTATACTGTACATAATTCACTTTGATCAGCCTTAGCACATAAGCACATACAATTCTAAAAGATGGTAATGAAGAGGGAAGAATGAAAATTTAAGACTAAACTGATTTTTAGGGAGTATAACATGGAATATAGCTAAGCAACCTAAAGCCGATGGGTATTCAGATATTTTTTACTTCATGAGTTGATGAGTTCAGCTTTACAATTTAACACAAAATAAACTAATTCCAAAGGGTTCAGGAACATTTTCATGCCCGCTATCCTACAAAACTTGTTCAGTAACAGGAATTTCATTAGACAAAACATTTAAAAAATGAGCAATTTTTACATAAATGTAAGTAATAGTTCACAAATAGTACAATGTGAAAGATTTCCAAACTATAAGATTGTTGTGGTAAGATGTAGTAATAAGGTGGACTGAGGAAAAGAGGCAACACAAGAAGAATGCTTGCATCCCTGAAACCCAATAACGGTACACCTAAATAAAATTTAATTTTAATCCTAGGATTTAGAGCTTTACACACTAGGCTACCTCCATACCCACATTTCGCACATGGGTACCGGGAAAGTATAAATGCATCAGACAAGACAGTCAATTGGAATATCTGTAGGACACTAGCAATAGGACTAGCGAAACAATGGTAAAAACACCATGACACGTTGAATACTAGAGATCTTCGATAATGAAAGTCCGTTATAATCTGGCATTGGTGAATACCAGAAGTCATTGATAAACTGGGTTTGGTGAACACCAGAAGACCTCGATTATCAGTCTTTGGGGAATACTGAAAACCATTGATAATCAGTGTTTGGTGAACACTAGAAGTCTTATAATCAGAGTCTGGTGAATACCAGAAGTCGTTGATTGAGTTTGGTGAATACCAGAAGACCTCAATAATCAGTCTTTGGTAGATACTGAAACCCATTGATAATCAGTGTTTGGTGAACACTAGAAGTCTTATAATCAGAGTCTGGTGAATACCAGAAGTCGTTGATTGAGTTTGGTGAATACCAGAAGACCTCAATAATCAATCTTGTGTGAATACTGAAAGCCATTGATAATCAGTGTTTGGTGAACACTAGAAGTCTTACAATCAGAGTGATGAATACCAGAAGTCGTTGATTGACTTTGGTGAATAACAGAAGACCTCAATAATCAGTCTTTGGTAGATACTGAAACCCATTGATAATCAGTGTTTGGTGAACACTAGAAGTCTTACAATCAGATTCTGGTGAATACCAGAAGCCATTGATTAAGTGAGCTTGCTGAATACCAGAAGACCTCAATAATCAGTCTTTGGTGACTATCGAAAGACCCTTATAATCAGGATTTGGTAAACATTGGAAGACCTTGATACTCAGGATTTAAGTGCTTCCAAACTTTAAATCTCATAAATATTGAACAAACTCTTGAATTTCTCATTTTATTTAAATCTCTTTTTCTAGTTGCTAATTGTAATGGGTGGTGGGTTTCTTACCTTAATCCTTTTCACTTCGTCCTTGGCCACAACCTCCACAGTAACCACACCAAGGTCATCGGTAACTATTTCAGTGTCTTTTATCGGTGGTGAAGCTTTACGTTTCAAACCACTTCCATTGCCGTGGAAAGATGTTTCTCTAACCTGTTAACACCCAAGTTAAAGAAATTACATTTCCAAGAATAATATGGCAATCCCTGAAACCCATTTAATAATAATAAGTGTCCAGAAAAATGATTTTTGAATTTTTTGATGAACAATTTTGAACAGATGTTTTTTGAGAATACCAAATTATGCTGCAGGTTAAGAAGTAGGTCTTAAGATTCATGGCAAGACTATGGGTCTAAAGATGAGATAACCATCTCATTTTTACAGCTATTTTTCTACTCAAACCTCATTGTATAACAATTGTTTATTATTTTATTTTATTAGATTAAGTGGATTAAATATTTTACAGTATGCATATGAAAGCGGGTAATTGAAATTTATTTAAACCTATAAGAACTCATAGCAGGTCCTGAAGTTAGTATAATTTAGAGGTCACTTATATAAAAAATGTAAATTGAGGTTTAATTAAAAATCTCAAACTCTAAGTCAAATGAGGCAAGAAAAGGGTTCCTATCTTACTTCTAATCAAATGGAGCTCCCTAGGTTACTTGAAAGTAAGGACAATTTTAACTTATTGGAGAGAGGCAAAGGATGGAGGTGGTTAGTTTTTCCATCCCAAATCCTTTAGTCCATTTATTTTAGAAGACGGCATATACAGTGTGTGACAGCATAACTCCTTTTTTTCCTTGAAGAAAGGAAGTTATGGTACCGCACCCTGAACGAACATTTTTCAAATAACTCTCAGAAATGGCCAGTAGGGAGTAGTATTAGATTACATTTCATTAAAACTTGCTCGCTCTGGTTAGTTATTTTATTTGGTTATCCATTCATTTTTTACCAAATTGAACTTGTAATTCAGTCTTTAATTAAGACTAAATAAAAGGTTAACACAAAACTTTTTTATGGCTCCTCACAATTTTATTTCTTATAAACGCTGAGCGCTTTCGGGGACTAAATCCCCTTCCTCAGAGCTAAAAAACAATGTAACACCATAATAAAGGAGTCTAAAAATTAGTTCTTAAAATGTTTTACATAGTTGGTCATATAACAAACAGTCTATAACATTATACATTTTTTTTCCAATAATAACACCTATATTCAAAAACACAATTACAATTAAAATATAACAAATTAATAATTACTATTTAAACATTAAAATAATATTAAGATCGCCCTACGCTCTGACGGTAATTTTGCTTATAATATTATTTTAATGTTTAAATAGTAATTATTAATTTGTTATATTTTAATTGTAATTGTGTTTTTGAATATAGGTGTTATTATTGGAAAAAAATTTTATAATGTTATAGAATGTTTGTTATATGACCAACTATGTAAAACATTTTTAAGAACTGATTTTTAGACTCCTTTATTATGGTGTTACATTGTTTTTTAGCTCTGAGGATGGGGATTTAGTCCCCGAAAGCGCTCAGCGTTTATAAGAAATAAAATTGTGAGGAGCCATAAAAAAGTTTTGTGATTAACCATTCATCACCCTCACCACCAGCTAAAAATAAATATGACTAAATAAAAGGTTTCAGGTTTGAGTGAATGGTAACTTCTCCAATTTACAGTGTATGGTTAAAACGAAAAAGCTATAAAAACATCTATATGCAGGTTATGCAGTATTAAAGCAAATAATATGAATATATATTTGGTTACCTACCTCATATGTAGGACTAGTTTTTATCTTTGGTACAGTGAAGGTATCAGGAGCAGGGAGGACCATTGGTCTTTTTTTGCCATACAGAGTGTAGTAAAGATCAACAAAACTGCACCGAAGTCGTGTATCATGAGACAGCATGCAACTAGTAAAACAAAAAATCAATTTTATAGTACCAGTAATATATTGATAAATGGACATATGAGGACCTTAGTTTCAAAGACGGAGTGATGAATTTTTTTCTAAATTGGGTTGGTGATCATTCATTAAGGATATATCAAATCAAATCAAGTCCTTGAATTTCAAAGTTCAAAGATGAACATCAGTTTTAGAAATGGATAGTCCAATGTGATATATCATCACTTCCTAAACTGATTTTACAATGTCAATCATAAATTTTATTCATATTGTTACGAAAATTAAATACATGAAAAATTAAACGGAAATAGTCACGTATTTGGGAAGTGCAAGGTAGATCAAAAAAGCCGACAGAGGATCAAGTTCGTTCGAGTCCTGTTCTGGAAGGGTCTGGGCCTCCCCTTTGATGTTTTACCACCAATCTATATAAGACACCCTGCCCTGGCCGACCCTAGTCAGTTTTAGTTTGCTCTCAGATATCATCATGTGCGTTAGTGCTACAGTGCGACTTAGTGCAGTGGGGTAAAGTGTTTTTATGTGAAGAACAGTGTTGTGCCGTGACTGTAAGTAACAGTTTAGTGCCGTGTTTAACACAGTGCAGTGCCCTCTTTCTGCGAATTTCAGTGACCTTGAGTGAATTATTGGACTGTGTAATAACAAGAACAGTGACACTATCAGTGCATATTGTGAGTAGTAATTAAGAATAATTAACCAAGTATATTATGCATTGTTAAATAAATTGTGCAATGATAAAAACTGTGAAACTTGTGTGTGTTTAATTTTGCAATCCAAAAGAACTCTTATTAAAAACGTAACAATATTTTCATTAGTGAGACATTTCTAGAGCCCAAGTACATTAAAAGAAGTCTGCCACGCAGGGGCTGTGTAAACTAAGCAGATTTCCCACATGGTGGATGATGATCTCATCTCAACATTCTCTATTTCTAAGTAAAATTCTAGTCGAAATGGGGGTTTCATGAAGGTTGAAAATAAGAAAGTGCGAAACTCACTCAGTATTTGTGTTGAGAGAAAATAGTTTAACAAGATACAATTTTTTGATTAACAGAGATATTTTGAATTTCCTCCCTCAGATTTCAGCCATTAACAAATATAATCTTTAGTGTTGAATGAAATGGTTAAATATTGAGTATGGTATTGATGAAGTAAACATTTCCAAGCCAAAAATGTAAAATCTTAGTTGATGACGTCCATACAATGTATTTGTATGTATCTCACATAATAATGTGCTCAAAACAATATTAGACATTTAAGCTTGAAATAATATGTTTCATGATATATTGGCTTATTGTTAAGGCATGATGACTAAGAGGAGGGGGTTGTACTGAAGGCTGAAAATTAAAAAAATGCAAATATCTCTGTTGATAATTGAGATAGAGAAATAGTGTTTAGAAGAACATTTATAGCAAATTAAATTTACAAAAGGACGATTTCAGCCATTAATAACATGGTGTTTAGTTTTACATGAAACACTTATATACTGAGTTTGGTAACAATAATACAAAAATTATGAATAGTAAAAGATGATAGAAGTTTAATATAGGAAACTTTAATTTCAATTTCCCACTCAAGGGATTTGAATTTCCTGCTCGTGACCGATCTTACTAACTGGACATGTGTTTATGAGAAGATACATATTGCAATTATTAATGTGCTTTGTGCAGAAATAATATAGAATACCTATTGTAATGCACATAGGTAAATTTTTAGTAGTACACAGGCAATAAATAACTTAAAGTATACAAAAAGTAGAAATGTAGACTTGGCACGTGCTAGATGACTTGGAGCAGTCACCTCCTGATCCGTAAGCTTCTTTAAGATTATTAGTCTCTTGTTTTAGTTAAGCCCTTCCAGTATTTTATATGAAGAAAGTCCTTTTTAAAGTGAAAAGCATAGTAGATGTGACACTGGATGAAGACAATGAACATATTTGCAACAGGAATTTAAAAAATTTAAAAATAGTCTCGAGACTTGATTCTCAAATGTATATGGGTGTGAGAGCGGTCTCGGGGAGCGGAGAGTACTAGTCTCTGAGACAGGATTTGTCACAGGCTCATTCCTGCTCTAGGGCTCTAGTCTCGTCTTCCGTCAATGTTGGAACAGCTGAGACCTCAGGCTGAGACTTGCTTAGGAGATTCCTATCAAAGAGGGTGTTTTTTTTTTTTTAATATTTATTCTTTTGTGTTTATTAAATTTGGTAAAATGAGTGTACGCCACACTCCATGAACAGGAATTGCATCACTCAATTTTGTATCTTGCTTGATAATCTAATTTTTTACTAAATCTAATAGTTGTTTGAATTGCACTGCAGACATCCGAATAAAATTTTGAAACTGATGTGCATCCTCCAACCGTAACTCATTAATGAGTGTTGAACCGGTTCCCAAATTAATTCAATGACCCATTTCCTTACCCAGCACTTTTTTTTTGTTTTTAATTTTCCGTTTTTGTACAATCTTATATGCAATTAAAAAAGCTAGGGCCTGATGCGAATCCATTTTGCAAAATAAAAATGCTTATAATCACAAACAATCAAACTGCAATATCTCTATCTTGGTGTCACACAGAATACTGCAAGATATGTCTCAAGTCAACACGCAAATGTCTTGGTCTCGAGACTATAGTCTCTGTCGAATCTCCCACACCAGTCTCGAGATCGCAAGAGATCTCAAATGGACAAGAACCTGGGACCAATCTCGAAACTTTGTCTCGAGATTTTGTCTCAATTCGACACTTAGCTTTATATTCGCACTTTCGAGTTGTCTATCTGATTAGGAGCATGTCAAATTAAATCCTTTCTCTACTTCAGCATATTTAAAGTATAGAATCCACAAAAACTATAAATTATATAATATAATATTTTTGTGTGTAAATATAAATTATATGTGAGTATGTTGCACCATTTAATATTGTTATTTTTATTTACCCTTATTTTTACTGGTAAAAAACCAGTTGGGTATATTTATCCATATTAATATAGATTATTATCAGGCATTGGCCTGTTTTGAGTGTGCACATTGTCATATTAGATTCAATTGAATCATATAGGTCTATAAGACGAATACAAACATATAGTATTAATAATAAAGAGTGTCATTGCTAAATAAAAATAGATATCTATAATAAGAACCTCTTTGAGTTCATATATATATATATATATATATATATATATATATATATATATATATATATATATATATATATATATATATATAAAATTGTAACCTCTGTCTGTACATTGATTTTTTTCGCGAAATTTCACGATAACTTTTCGTTTCACATGTCATAGACACCATAACTGCATTTTGTTTCTTTCGTGTCTGTTTGTTTGTTTGTTACCTTTTCACGCATAAACGGCTGAACCGAATTTTATGTAACTTGGTATGGATATTACTACTAGCCCAACTTAGACTTTAGGCTATATTAATATTCTCTGAGACGAACAGGAGTAGGGGGTAATAAGGGAAGCCAGATATTAAAAATAGCGATATTTCGTTTCCTATTGTTTTTTCGGCAAATATGAACATAACAAAAGTTGTTTATTTTGTTATTTAGAGTATCTTTTGTTATATAAACTTTTGTCGAATACCGAAGTATAAATGCGTTATACGCTAAAAATTATAGCGGGAGTCAACAATTTTATTTGGTACAAAAGACTCAACAGAATTAAATAAAACTCGGTATGTGTAATAAAACTAACACCTTCTTTAGAATAAGCCATACCAACATTTCTAGCAATGGGCAGGAGTGGGGGTTGTAAGGGAGGCCTGAAATTAAAAATAGTGGTATTTCGTTTTCCATTGGTTTTTCTGCAAATATGTACATGACAAAAGTTGGTTATTTTGTTATTTAGAGTAACTTTTGTTATACACACTTTTGCCGTATGCGGAAGTATAAATGAGTTATACGCTAAAAACTATAACGGGAATTAACGATTTTATTTGGTACCAAAGACTCAACCGAACTAAACAAAACTCCGTATGTGAATTAGCACTAACCCCTTCATGATAATAAGCTGTACCATTATTTCTAGGGAGGAGTAGGAGTGGGGGTTGTAAGGGAGCCCTGAAATTAAAAATAGTAATATTTCGTTTTCTATTGCTTTTTCTGCAAATATGCACATAACAAAAGTTGTTTATTTTGTTATTTAGAGTAACTTTTGTTATATGCACTTTTGCCGTATACCAAGTATAAACGAGATATACACTGAAAACTAAAACAGTAGCTGACAATTGTATTTGGAACCAACGAGTGAACGGAACTTAACAAAACTCGGCATGTGAATTAGCATTAATTCTTAAATGATTATAAGCTATATTAAATTTTTTAGGCTATATTAGGTTTTTTAGGGGGGGGTTATAAGAAAAGGCTAAAATAAAAATTCGCAGTATATCACATTTTCTGTTCGGTTTTCAGTCACTGTTGGTCTTTGTATTGTTTCAAGGGAAAGGGAGTTTAATTCAAACATAGTTTAGCGGAGAGAATACTTTCTATGATTATGAATTATATATATTAAAAAAAAAAAAAAAAACAACTACATGCACAGGAGACGGGAAATATAAAAATATTGAGGACAGTGAACTCTTAAATAACAAATAATTTTATTATTATTATTATTTATTGACGTCCACTTTTTGCAACATAATATTATTAAATCCACAGCAACGACAGGTATACATCGGGAAATGTTAAAATATTGTGGAAAGTGAAGGCTTGCCAAAAAAAATACCACCATCATTAAACCCTAAATGAATTCCCGTGCAAAGCCGGGTACCTTAGCTAGTATGTATATGTGTATATATATATATATATGTGTATATATATATATATATATATATATATATATATATATATATATAGTTACAGCTATGCTGTCTTGCTGATAAATGATAATGATAAATAAATGCCTGTTAATAAATCCATGGTACTCATACACTTCTTGAGGGGTGAAACCTAAACTGAATATATTTATTAAATATAATATTCACATTGAAATATCCTATTCTTTACAGAGATCTTTTGAGGCTACCAGCCATCTCTGTTTTTTAAAGCGGAGGGCTGAATTGACTCATACTATTTCTCAATAAAACTTTTACAGAAAATCCACTTTTCGTTGTTCATATTCTAAAACTAGAACTGTACAAAACAGTAGAGCCCCGTTCATAAAATCTGATTCAAATATGTTATTTAAATATCAGAAGAAAATTTACTTAACCCCCAAGTTCAATTTCACAATAAAGTTTTCTAAATGTAAATAACAAGTGTTCTTACTTAAATAACTTCCAGAGCCTGTGAACCAATTCTTCCCTGTCGAGCCTGTGTTTCATGGCCTGTCTTCGAAAAGGAGGGTTCTCAGAAAGCATTCTTACAAGTGCAAATCTGACACCAGGATCTGGATCGTCTTCTGCCGTATCCAATAAAAATTCTAAATCTGACCACTTTCCATCAATAACTGTATAATCAACAAGGGCTTCTAAAGCACATAATCGAACATCTAGAACAAAATCCAGTTTTCTATTTACAGTATATATGTTTGTTTTTTTCTAAACTGCAATATAAATATTGAGTTTTCTTATTATATGAGTTGTGCTAGGGAAAAACTACAAGACATTCAATGCCAATCTTAAACTTTTGGTATAGAGGAAGGAGCGTCCTCAAGTTTATAAAAAGTAGTCTGTTCATAATCTGTTGTAGAGAGAAATAAACTTTAATTACTTTGGAAGAATGATGAAGATACCATTCTTTCATAGTAATACAAAAGGATGTGAGGGAATAATACAGTTCATGTTGGTTCTTGGGGAGAGAAGGAGATTGCAATTATCACGAGGCTCATATAGGAGCATGCCCAAGAGTCCTGAACTAAGATTAATTTTAATTAAAAGCCCCTTCTTTATAAATAGATGGAAGTAAAATCTTGTCTAAATTGTAAAGTGATTCTCAGTTATTCTAAATAATTAAGGTATACCAAAAGACTAACCCTTAATTTATATTGTATAATAATTTATTTCATTTTCTTATACCTCCATTGAAGATATATAATACTAAAGATTTCTTCCTCTTAGTAAAATAAGCCCATAGAAAGCAGGAAATCCAATATGGGGCAATGCTCTTTATTTATATAAAACTTAATCTATCAGCTTTTGGTTAACCATTGGTTATTGAATGATAGTAGAGGATGATTGGGTATCGACTATAAATTTCCAATTCTTCAGATAGAGGTGTTTATTTATTTTTTATGCTGTCAATTTTGGAGACCATTGGTTCCCTTCTTTAGATCTAACAACGGACAAACACCAACAAGTGTAAACAATAGTGAAACAGAATTTTTTAACGATATATAAAAATCATTGTTCATAAATATATAAAAAATAAATGTATTTCATTATTATTTTTTTATATTTATATAAAAAATTCCAGACATTCCTTGGAAATGCTGAATGCATTGCTTGGAGACATTTATCAGTGATGAGAATAATGTTATAATCATAACATAATATCCCATGACTCACGTTTTTTCTAATTAGGGCTTATGATCATACTATGACAATTTTGTATGGTGGTATCATGTTTGATGCATTAACAATAAAAGTTGAAAATTAAATAGGCACTGGAATAATGGGTAGAAAATGAAGAACCAATGAACACATAGCAAAAGGAAATTTAGTGTGTCACTTCATGCTATCACTCAGCAAAGGCCCTTAAGAGATACTAAAGAAAAGAAAAGATGATGAGATTATTACCTAACCTACGAAGATGCACTTCATTATCTTAAAATGTTAGATTATTTAAAAAATGCATGTCAATGTACAAAGGAAATAAAGTGCACAACTTACCAATGAATTGCCCATAAGCTGCATATGCTCTAAATAAAGTTGGTGAACTTGGGAGGTGTCCAAACTTTTGAAGTTTTCTGATTGACTTGAGGCAGGCAACAGTAACAGTCAGTTTGTAACATGGAAGCAACTTCTCTAAGTTCAAATGACGGGTTATTTCTTCTAGCACTAGTTTGGTGTCTGATGATAAAGAATCAGCAGTGATTTCAGCCCTAAAATAAAATTCATAGCCTCATTTCTTCAAAAATCTAAGCAGATTTTCCAATAACTGGAATGTCTCACAGAAAAAATTACCCCATACACTATTTTTCGCTTAATAAGAAGCCTATGTAGAGAGGGTGAGAAAGAGATAGAGAGAGAGGGGGGGGGAGACAGAGAGGTAGGGGGGGGGACAGTTCAATAACTCCTAAGAGCAATGTAAAACTTATTTGGTTTAGGTAAAAATAAAGGAAAAATAATAAATCTAATCTAGTACTTTTAATAGCATATACTTGCCCATGCTGAACTACAGATATCACAGGTGTTATAGTTTCTCCAAGTGCTTCAATGAGAGCAGCTCGATAATAATTATCAGAAAACTTATTTTTACTGTTATCATTGTACTTAAAAAGATCTAAAAGAAATTTGATAACTTCAGGAGGGCATATACCATGTGCATTCCTGAGTCCTGCCATAGCCACAGGAATTGTCTAAAAAAAAACAAATAGACAATAATATCTTTTTCAAACAATTTGTTTTCAATTCAAAAATAATATTTCTTGTTGACAAGTAGTTTATATTTTACATAAGGAAATAAATTATTTATTTAACCATGAGCTGCATTAGAAAGGTTAAATCTAAAAAAATATTGTTTTTGCTTAGTTGAAAAATATTCTGAACTTCTCTATTTAATCTTTAATTTAAAGGTAAAATAATTGAATCATAAATACCTTTTGTAGGAAATAATGTTGTAGGTTTGTGAAATTATTCTGCTTTATAATATGAGGACAAGAGAAGGACCCAAAAAGTTTTCTAAATATTGCTAACATTGCTGGAGGGCCTGCCCAATTAGTAACCATTGAATTAGCTACCTGGAATCAATTTAATTTTTAAAAGACATAATAAAGCCTAACTGAGAAACTTAATAGTGATAACAAACAATAATAAAAAAACATTTTGTAGTATACAATTGGGCGCTAGGCTTAGAAGCCGATCCGAGATTTAGAAGCTTGCCTTCTTCTTACACTGTGTACTGCAGTCGCCAAGCAGGTTCCTCCAAATGAAGATCTCCAGTTTCCTTAAGTCCTGCAGTAATCCAAAAAGCCCATACAAAATGTTTTAAGGCAACCTAGTAGGTTCAATTCTTTCAATATGTGCCAAAACTGGAGTCTGGGAAAAGGATAGACTACATGGTGCAAGAGGATAGGAGGGGGGGGACTCCTGAAATAGAGATGGGTATTTATTCATACAAAAGGAAAAATGAAAATTACAGATTCATATCTTCAAACTGCCTATAAAATTGAATTTGTTGCCATTGTTGTCCGATGTTAATGGAATTTATGACCATATAATACTCAATCACTGTTAGTATTCTGTACTCCATGTAAGAATAAAAGTTTCTTTCCCCAAAAGTAGTCCCAAAGCACAATGATGGCAGTTATTTTATGTACATAATAGTCGTTATTAAAAGTACTCTTTTGTATGTCTGGAGAATAAACTTTATAATGGTACATAGTATTTTTAGTAAATTATAACATATTAACTGAGCAGTATTAAGAAATAACAGGGTACACATGCCCCAGCGCTCATCCGTATAAATTATTTATACATGAACATTAAACAAATTCACATTTCAGAGAGTAACACTACATACTAAGAATATTCCTAAAGCCTAAAACCTAAGTTTGGCCAGATACACGATCTAAGTTTCATAAAATTAAGTGCAGTAGATTAGGCATGAAAAGAGACAGAAAAACCGAAAATTGTTGCTATTGTTTCAATTCCATGTGAAACAAAAAAGTATTGTGAAATTTGTAGAAAAACATCAATATAAAATAGAGGTGTGTGTTATGTGAGAGTGTACAAAAGCACTACCAATAATCTTTTTAAGTGACATTCTAATATAATTAAGAAAGTTGAGTACCTTTGTGAGACAATGTGCTGCAGCACATCTCACTTTCACATATGTCTGCTCATTTTCAATAGTGTCAGTAAGAGCCATTCTAGTTTGAGGAGTTGGAAACCGCTCTAAAGCAATTATAGCTTCAAATTGGGCTGTAACATCTCTTTCATGTCGAAGTTGGTATTGCCACTGATAATCAGGCTGTTCAATGTTACAAGATCTTATTAAAGTCATGTCTGGATCCAATCGTATCCACAACACAGGAGAATCAGAACTGAAAAGTACACAGAGTGGTACATTTAATAAGTTTTTATATTTAATCTAGTCCAATGTGTGTCTTTCAGTATGTACACTGAACAGGATGTACAGGGAAGTTAGTTTCTTAATCATAGAATCAGCCCATGAGTTTTGAAGATATAGAAAAAACTTTAGTGATATTTCACTTCTTAAAATAATAATAAACATAATATAGTAAATATAATTAAAGTAATATGGCTAGTAGGAATGGTCAAAAGTTTCTTTCTAATTCAAATAAAGGATTAGAATTGCCAATATAAATGATACTGTTATGACAACAGACAGCAGGTATGACAACAGTTTCCTTCTAAACCTTAAGGTGAATGTCTCAGTACTCCTAATGGCCAGCAAGAGATGTTCAAGAGAGGATGTTTAATGGCCAGAGTTTGTCGTGTCCATTAATCAGGCAGAAGTCTATTGTTGAACCAAATCCTTGTTCAGGGATCTTCCTTTACACATACTAGGGTCCATGCCCGTGGTAATAACAGAGTGTAAATATAAATCCTCTTGGGATAAAGAAATTTAAAGAAAGTCTGATTTATGGTCAAATGGATAAATAAACTACAATGATCAACCAGAAAACACTCAATCATGATTATCTACTAATGCTTCAATTGTTTAACAAGTACAACAACCATGAGAGACTCCTGAATGGATTTGAAATACATTCTTCAATTGAAGGATCAAGACTATTTTATAATAATTTGATTGTTGAAAAGAGTAACCTAAGTTATTGCATTTCATTTCCTGCAGGCATTTGAAAAAAAAAATTATTACTTACTAATGCTAAAATATTGGTTAGTATATTATTTCGCATTAATTCTCAATGTAAAAACATAATTCATTTGTAGCTTCTAAATTATTATTGTCATTAAATGTATCTTAACTTACTCCATTGCTGATAAATCCATGTCAACTTCTTCGCCCGTGCAAAGAGGAATTTTCTTTTTTTTATTTCTACGGCTTTTAGAGTGGCAAGTGAGATCAGATTTAGCAACATTTCCTTCAATTTGAAGATTATGTTTAAAGGTGCCATCTAATTCTTGAATTGTAACAAGAAGAGGGCCTACATATTTTCTAATTCCTCTTTGCGAAACTGCATCCTGTCTTATTTCCAATTCAACAGTGTTCCTGCAATACAGTAAACATGTCTGAAATTAACAAAACTGTCTATTCAATAACTTATGTCTACAAATATTTTGTAGTATTCTTTAATCTGTAATTTGAAGTTTTGTAATTTTATTTTTTGTTGAACTTTTCCAGCAAAGCATGTTATAAAAGAATAATGGAGGAAATTATAAAAGTTTATGATGATTGACTTTGAAAGATATTTTTCAAAGAATAAATGTTCCAAAAAATGTTTCAAAAATTATATTTAGAATGGTTAATATTGATGGAGGAATAAAATTTTCAAGACAAAATATGTGATGTTTAAATAACATTTTGTGAGAGAATTTATGGATCTACCTTTGGAATAACAAATACAGTTTCTAAAATTAATCTGTCATGCATAAGCTCCTTAATTAGCATTTTGGTGTCTAGAATTTGGGAAATATATTTTATTTTCATATCATATTCCTGTCTGAACCACAACACCATGCTCATAGGGCTGTATTGACATCATGCTCGGTGTAAAGACAACTAACAGACTATTAAATGAAACCAGATTAATAATGTAATTATGTTGGCATGTGTGAAGGAAAGTGGGCACAATGCACTCTAGTACCAAGCGAAATTACAAAAAAATACCTATAAATCATTTGGAATAAACAAATCTTTAAATTTAAGCAAACAAAACCAAATAATAAATTAGTGACACCACAAAAAGAAAACTATAATAAATGACATATATCTTATACAGCTTACTAAAATAAATAAGATATATTTTAAATGAAGTGCTACTAATAGTTTCATTAATTTAAAAAAATAAAAAGGAACCACCTCCCACAATTGAAATTATAATGGATTAAGCATGTTTACAGACAGATAACCCCATTATATATACTTTTCAACACACTTCATCTACAGTGAGGATTTAAAGGAATTGCATATAACAAAATTTGCAGTAAATTAAATTTGTAACAAGATTTGTTATACAGGGTACTTAATACTTGCTGCTCATCCATCTTTTTTTTCAAGAGCTTTAGGAATTTCTAAATGAAACTTTGGAGGTCATAGTAATAGTATTTAGAATAAAGTTACTTTTGGAAGTGAAGTCAACTTTCAAACCTTTTCCAGTTCTTCTCCAGCACACCCTGGAATTTTCAATAGAACACCATATTTTTAATGATGGGTACTTATAGAAAATCACATTTTAAAACGATTATATCAGTAATGTTTTATGACCTGAAACTGTTATTTGTCCAAAATCACAATAAACTACACTTTTTCAGTCATTTTTAAATCCCAGGTAAAATTGTAGAACTGTATCTAGCTCTCATACAGCTGAGCTCCAAGCCATCCTAATAGTGTTGCCGGGAATACACAGCTACCAAAAACAAATAGTACTGTGCAATGATTCATTAAGCTCAATACATTCAATAAACAACATGAACTAGGCCTACCTACAACATGATATGCCATACTTCCTTTACATTAAACAAGGAAGTAATACATCTTCTATAGCATAATTTAGAATACGGGGTGTGGCTATTAAATAATGAGACTGACGCTGTAAAACATTTTATTTTTATTTCATACATTTTTACTTATTATCACCTTCAATATACACCCCTCCTTTATCCCTACAACGCTCCATGCGAACCTTCCATTGTTCGAAACAGTGCTGGAAGTCTTTTTCTGTCAGCTCCTTCAGGACGCGTGCCGCTTTCTCTTTCACAGCTTCAACAAACTCAAATCTTGTTCCTTTTAATGCAGATTTCACCTTAGGAAACAGATAGAAGTCGCACGGCGCAAGATCCGGCGAATAAGGCGGATGGTCTAACACTGGGATGCTGAATTTGGCTAGAAACCTCTTAACAGACAATGCGGAATGAGCCGGCGCATTGTCTTGGTGGAGAACCCATGATTTGTCCTTCCACAATTCAGGTCGTTTTTTTCCTTATTCTTTCGCAGAGTTCAGCAAGAACGTGAAGGTAGTAATGTTGATTAATCGTTTGACCTTCAGGAACCCAGTGAAGGTTCACAATCCCATGAATATCTAAAAAAACAATCAACATTGCTTTGAATTTTGATTTGCTCATTCGAGCTTTTTTGGCTCTCGGTGAAGATGGGCTCTTCCAGTGCATGGATTGGCGCTTTGTTTCAGGATCATACATAAAAAAGCATGATTCGTCACATGTTATTATCCTTTCCAGTAAGTTTGGGTCATTTTCAATGGCATTCAGAGTGTCAGTACAAACATTTTTGCGAGCTTCCAGTTGTTCAAATGTGAGAATTTTAGGCACCATTTTGGCACACACTTTTTGCATGTTAAAATTGTTATGTAATATTTGCCATACGGATTCTTTATCAATTCGTACAGTTTCAGCAATCGCACGAATACTTAACCGACGGTCAGATCGAATCAGATTACCGATTTTTTTGATATTGTCATCCGATTTCGACGTGGAAGGGCGACCCGGGTGTGAATCATCTTGAACGTCTTCTCGGCCATCTTAAAAACGCTTAAACCACTCAAAAACACGTGCACACGATAAACATTCATTGCCATACACTTCTTTCAATAAATTATAAGTTTCAGTAGCGGTTTTTCCAAGTTTCACATGAAATTTCACAACAATTCGTTGCTCTACTGTTACACTTAACATTTTTCCGGCGAAACAAAAAAACAACTCTAATGCGAACGAAGGCTACGGCTTTACTGATTTGTTTACAGAAGTGAGAGGCACTATATTCGAAAGAAGAAGCTTCACGATAACAGCTATTAGTTGATGGCGTTTGACGCATACGCAATTCTTCTGTAGCAGCGTCAGTCTCGTTATTTAATAGCCACACCCCGTATAAGCAATTCCAGTGTACACAAGATGAAGCAAACCTAACTGTAAATGCTGATCACCCAGAAATGTTATTCTCCTTCACATAGTTTAGTTCTGCAGGCATTTGTTATGGATCTACAACTACCTCATTAGAAAATCAATTCAGATAAATTCTCTTCTATACAACATGCCAGCTCATTGGCTACCCTCAACGAAAAACAACCAACTTATTGACAAGTAATAGGTTATACACATAATATGATAATATTTTATAGTTTATTGCTGAAACATCAAGTAATAAAGAAACCTACAAATTCAGATTTCCTTCATATGGATCTCAGTATACAACAAATGAAATACTAGTATTCTTAAAGAATAGAACAAAGTGTGTTTAATTGGATATGATGATTGAAATCAATAATTTCATTTTTAAATTAGTTAGATTAGAACTTACTAAATGAAGAGAATTTACCTTTTTCTGTTGAATATAAAAGCTAAATGGAACTTTGCATGTCCTCCTGTGCGAACCCACTGATCAATAAAAACAGCCATGTCTTTTCCAGTGACAGTGAAAATGGCTTTAGCAAAAGTATTTGTACTTATCAACATATGAGACCATTGCCCAGATGCTGATTTCAGGACAGATGCATTTGATGCAAGGGAAAGGTGTTTGTTCAAAACCTATAGTAAAATAAAAAAATATTACACAAATTAGATTCTATAAATATTATAAATTAATAAATAAGTCCATTTTCCTTATTGATTATATAATTTGATACATTTGTTTTGTAGGTCACTTTATCAGAACATTACAAATAAAAAATCTTGGCCTTAATCCTGAGTCATAAAAGACATGAAATAATGGATGTAAAATCTAATAAGCATAATAATTAGAACAATATAGATTAAATTTTATAATATTCCAAGAGCTGTACCTGTAGAAGCAGTTCATAACCAATACGATGCTCCAGCATTCTAATTACCAAATGAGCTTTCTTCCTCATTGTCTCCACATATAATGGTGACATAGTGGATAAATTCTTTATAGGAAAATGAAAACCAGGGTCAGGAGTTTTAGGAACTGTAGTTGGTGCACTTGCTGCAATCGGAAGTGGAGCTGGTGGTTGACTAGGATCCATAATTATACCTCCATATTCTTCTTCATATTTCACTACATCTTGCAATTCCTATAAAACAATCATGAAAAAGTAAAATTCTCCTCCGAAACCTTATAAGATGTTCATATGGTTTAAATATAAAATACCTTCTGAACCCATTCTCGATAAGCATTGCTGCCAAAACACTTTTTCGAATAGAGGCCAGTTAGGTATGTCGCTATTCCTTTGGGCAACCATGCATCAGACCAATTCTGCATGGATATGAAACAGCCAAAAAATTGTTCGGCTATAGCTTGAGCCATAGAAGTTCGAGTGATGTAAGTTTGATCAACGATTGAACCAGGATGTAAAAGATTGGTGCTGGAGGAAAAGAAAAAAAAATCTGAATTTATAATTGTCAGAAAAATAAAGAAAAATAAATGTAATCATTAATGTTTGTAAAAACCTTAATCAACTGAGAAAAAATATCATGAGAGTTGAAAGTAATTTTAGAGTAATAACTCTCTTAATATATGAGTTAAGAATAAATGTATAGAGCAACTGTTGCAGAGCATCAGTATTTTAACAAGTATGGTTCTATAAACTTCCTCAAACCGACTCATAATAAAAGATATATTTTGAAATTTCGACCCCCCCCCTCTCTCTACTCTAAACCCCCTATATTCCTGGTCAGATTTCAGACATAAAAAAAATATGAAAATTAGCGTTGAATTAAGTGTTTAAATATTGTAAATATAGACCCAATAAACGTTTTTAAGTAAAGAAATAAAATCTTAATTGATAATGCCATCACACTATGTGTTTGGATCAATCAAGACAATATTTGGTATTTAAGTTTCGAATTAAGTGGTTCATGATATAACAACATATTGTTAATATGACATGAGTAGGACTGGCGATTTACACATGGCTGTAAACTATGCGAAAATATCAATTAAAAATGAAGGTACTGAAAAAACATTTATAACATTAAATGTGCAATAAAATTTATTTTTGATCCAATACATAATAACGGAAATATTTTGAATTGCCATAATTTTCACCTCTAAATCTACCCCCCCTCCCATTGGTCCGATTTCAGTCATTAAGAGACTTGACCTTTAGTTTTACATGAAACGCTTATAAATAGAGCGATGACAGATGAATGCGTGTGTATGTGTATGTATGTATATATATATATATATATATATATATATATATATATATATATATATATATACATACAAACACACATAGGGTGTCCCAACTTCCCATGCCAACCCCCCTAAAATTGCCAATTGTATTAATAAAAGGCTGAGGATGGTGTGCAATAACTGTGACCCCTGAAGAATCTTTTCAGTCCATATTCAACTTTGTAACCTTCTCTTGTACTTCTCCAGCAACCATAACTTTGGAATTTCCAATGGAATGCCATACTTTATATGACAGGTTCTTGTAGAAATCAATTTCTAAAACGAGTTTATATCTGTGAATTTTTTTGATCTTATGCATTCTTTAGCCGTAAAATGCACAAACATTTATTTCAGAAACGGCCCATTTTACTGAAAAATGCTGAAACATAAAAGTTGTTCCCAACAAAATTATCATTGAAACAAGTCTACGGGAAAAGGAATGGATTCTGTAATTAAAAAAAAATGTTTACTTCAAAGAACATCAACATAAATAAAACATTCACAAAATTATGTTTTTCAAATTAATTACATAGTAATTTTTTATAAAAAGAATACATTTACTTCATGTAAAAAAAAACAGAAAACGTTTTTCTCTTTGAACTAAAATACTTATAGTTAGTATTTACAAATGTGTCCTTCCTCAATAATGCACTTCAAAAGTTGATATGAAAACCCTTTCGCCAATGTGTATTTCTACTACTGAAATTGAATTTATCGCTAATCTGATTTTATTTTGCTGGTAGATGATGCCATTGGCCCTCCCCCATAGAAAATAATACATTTCTGTCAGATCGAGAGACCTGGGTGGCCACTCATTGAGTAAGCTGTGACCGATACTGCGTTGGGGAAAGATTTCTCTTATTGTTGATTGAGTAGAGGGATGAGATCCGTCAACCTGTAGCCACAATTCATTTCTTTGTATTAGGGGTATGTCTTCTATTTAAATTAGAAATTCTTCATTTAGGAAGCGGACTGCACCATTTAATGTTTTCTTGGAAGATACTGCACATTTTTTTTTTTAAACTAAGCAAGTGGAAAATGTATTCCTCTTATAAATAATTACTACGTAATTAGTTTTAAAAAATATATCTAAGAACGTTTTTTGTTATGTTGATTGATGTTCTTTGAGATAAACATTTTTTGGATTCATTCAAGAATACTTTGGAGTTATTTCATTTTTTTAATTTCGGGATCCGTCCCTTTTCCCGTATACTTATTTCAAAGATAATTTTGTTGGGTACAACTTTTATGTCGCAGTATTTTTCAATTAAAACCTCCTGTTTCTGAAATAAAGTTTTATGCATTTTACGGCTAAGGATGCATCAAATCAAAAAAGTTTCCTGATAAAAACTTGTTTTATGATTTGATTTCCTACAAGAAACCATCATAAAAAGTATGACACTCCATAGGAAATTCCAAAGTTAGTGTCGCTGGACAAGTACTGGAGAAGGTTACGAGGTTGAATATGGACTGAAAAGATTCTTCTTCAGGAGTCACAATTATGGCACACGAACTCCTAGCCTTTTATTAATATAATTGGCGATTTTAAGGGGGGGGGGTGGCACGGGAAGTTGGGACACTTTGTATATATATTTATATTCTTTCAAGGAAAATCTGCAAAAACAGGGAAATTAGAAAACAACTTACCTTAATATACTCATTGTAGCATACGCATGGACAGGCACATCTGCTTCATCAACAAATACCTGTTTATAGCATGGATATGGATAACGATTTGCTAGAGTTTCTTCATAGAATTCAAATGCTTCATGCATATATCGAGCAGAAACTTTCAAATTATCCATCATACCAGGAAGGCAGAAGTGAGTAACTTCATGCATATAGGGATCAACAAAAATTTCAAAAGGCCTAAGCAACAAAAGAGAAGAATGAGTTATACAAAATGATATAACTTACTTATGTATAATTGGAACTGAATTTGTTAGCAAAATAAAAGGAAGTATAAATTGCAGTTGCTTGGTTGTCCAAAGAATGAAGAAGGATCCAACATTGTAATTTTGAATATTTTCATTTTAATCTCTTCTATAGAAGATTGATACTACATATTCTAAAGTGAATAACCAATATAGTTTTGAAAGGAGGCAGATGAATCATTAAAGGTGGGTTGTTTTAATTAATTATATAACAAATTAGTTCTGAGGGAGGGTATGCAATATTTCCTTTGTATCCTCCTTGTGTTTCTGGAAAGAACTCATAAAAAAACAAATTACAATGCTAAAGGCTCTTTGTATTCAAGTGAGATTGAGAAAACATACCAATATATAAAATAATATAACAAAACTCATGGATTTTTTCTGAGAACGAAAAGACAGTTGCTATATTTCTGAAAACTTTTTAGAGGCTACAAGATGTAAATAGTTAAAAAAAATCTCAAGAAACGTTTAACTTCACATCTTCTATTAGATCAATTGATTGAATTTAGAAATGGCTCCATAAATAATTGTAGTTGTATTTTATATTTCTGTGCCAGTGATTGAGCCATATGAAAGTAAAATACAGTAACCAAATTTGTGAATGGGTAGGCAGGTGTATAATTAATTGCAGAAGAAAATGGGTAACCCCTTTATGCATTAAGGTACATCAATTATTAAACCTCTTCTTGTAGCTAAAGAAACAGGAATTTATCACTTACAAGAAATTCATATCAAATCATCACATATTGAGTCACTACCTACATATTAGCCTAACCTCTGACTATTTTTATAATAATAATTTTCTTCAATCAAAAAAGTGAGGATCCTAAACTTAAAAGAAACAACAACTTTGAAAATTATGTTCTAAATTATCATTGAAGTTTTTATTTGGAAATGGAAATATATGCAGTAGTACATTCTTTGTGTCATAGTTTTGCATATGCCCTCATGTTAGTATATAAGTTTGTAATTTAGCTCAGCATAATAATCCCGTTATTCAAGGCACCAACCTGAACATACAATCATGATACATTTTTCCTTTATAATTGTACTTACAACGTCATGGAATTGTATTTCAGAAAAAGTTTAAAAACAAAGTACCTCATAATGTAGAAAATGTCTCAGAAATTATATAGAAGACTAATACTAACCCAACTGCTAAAGCGATATTGGGAGCAGCTGCAGGTACATTGAGTCCATAATAGAATGTTTTCCGTCGCATATCTGGAGTATAAACAACTTCTATTAAATCCCCACATGAGACAGCAGTCATATTTTCATCGACAGTGAATTCCAAACGCCAAGTGCATGGTTCAGCAAAGCTGTCCACACAAGGAAACCATAGCCGAGATGAATTTTCATAGCAATAAGTAAACATATGAGCTCCTCTCTGTAAACAAAATAATAATGAAACAATAGGAACACAGAATTTTTCAAAATATACCATAACAGTCAATTAAAAATATCATGACAATCCATCATTAATGCTGGAGAAATATCAAATTGTGTTATAGATATAATCACATAAGGCTTCAATCCATGAGGTATAATCTGTTAATGGCTAAATGGATGAAAAATGAATTAATAACAAATTCCTGAGGGCTATGGATCTGTCTTTTTAAAAATAGAAGTATAGATACTAATTAATAATAAAGAAGTCTTTTCTTTATACTCTAAACTATTTAAATATGTTTTTTTTTTTTCGTTTTCTTAAATTCTATTTACATTTTATTTTAATTCTAATTCCTTTTTTATTTTAGTGAATATTTATTAGATTATTTTCTTATTATATTCATATTGTTCTTAAGAAGTGAAAAATGTCATGTAGCTCTGTATTTGCTTCAAGACGTGATTGTACACTAGTTAATTAAGCTGTATGGTTGCTGGGATTTCTACTAGTACTGAATACTCTTTCTAAGTAAAGCTGTAACTTATATAGCTTTCTACTAGTGCTGACTCAACACTATGAGGCAATTGAGAAGCTAATAGAATAAAGAATTAGCTATAATTTGGCCTATGAAGAATATAGGTATAACAATGACAGGTGATATAGGAGAAATGGAAAACTTCAGGAGCACTGGACACTAAATAATGAATGGAACATAAAAGTACTAGCAAATTTTACAAGCTATCAAGAAATGATAATACGAGATGCAGGAAAAATCGTCAAGATCCCTAACATCATTAACATAAAGGAAATGTATAAACTTTCACAACAATTAGGAATATAAACGACACTAAGCCATGGAAGACATTTGGTAAGGATTAACAGATCGTAACTGCCTTGCAATCGTAAAAACAACTCTAGAAAATTACTTTTCAACAAGATGTTTTCTAAAATAGTTTTTGATCTGACCAATAATAGAGATATTTATAATTTTAAAAGTACTCCTCTAGATGCCCTCTCCTCCTGGTTCATTTTAAATTATTAATGAGTGAAACTTCTAATTTTTACATGAATTGCTTTAATATTGAGTATGCTATCGATCAGATTAAAAGTAAGGCCTCTAGACTATAGAGTACATTGATGATGGTATTTACAAGTTTATCCATGTATGTCACACAGCAAAGGGCTGATGAAAACAACATATAGTATTTCAGCTAATACATTTCATGATAATTAGTTTATTGATAATGTGAGATGAGTAAAAGTTACTAAGGCTAAAACTAAGAAATATAAATATTTTGGTTAATATCCAAACTAAAAAAAAAATGTTTAGAACAACAATTATAGAAAAGTAAGTTAACAATATTGCTTATATAACATTTTTAAATTTAACTCATAATAATAGAGAAATTTCAATTTTTTTATCTTTATCTGCTCTGTACTCCCCCTCCCTCCTGCACCTCTCTTCTGGCCATTGACAAATTTGATCTTTAGAATTCCATAAAAATCTTTAAGATCGAGTCTGATAATAATCAAACGGTAATTCTGAGCTATTATCCGGTTAACTTCAATTCCCCCCATACTGTAATATTACATTAGTGTAGTGCTGAATATTAATATTCAGTCCTAATTATGTGTCGGAAAACGAAAATATATTAATAAACTTAATTTAGTAGTCGTCTGGCTCACTATCGGTATCTGGCTCATGAACGACGCGAGATAAATTTTGTAACACTAAAATTTCCAAAATACGTCATCGGTGGTTAAAACCGAGAGAAGGGGTTATTACATTAGTGTAGTGCTGAATATTAATATTCAGTCCTAATTATGTGTCGGAAAACGAAAATATATTAATAAACTTAATTTAGTAGTCGTCTGGCTCACTATCGGTATCTGGCTCATGAACGACGCGAGATAAATTTAAGATTTAGATAAATTAAGTTTATTAATATATTTTCGTTTTCCGACACATAATTAGGACTGAATATTAATATTCAGCACTACACTAATGTAATAACCCCACCCTCGGTTTGATCCACCGATGGCGTATTTTGGAAATTTTAGTATTACAAAATTTATCTCGCGTCGTTCATGAGCCAGATACCGATAGTGAGCCAGACGACTACTAAATTAAGTTTATTAATATATTTTCGTTTTCCGACACATAATTAGGACTGAATATTAATATTCAGCACTACACTAATGTAATATTACAGTATGGAGGGAATTGAAGTTAACCGGATAATAGCTCAGAATTACCTATATATATATATATATATATATATATATATATATATATATATATATATATATATATATATATATACTTCATATTTTATAGCAAGGGTCACCAATAAAAAACATTTTCGGTGCAAACTTTATTGAAACTGTTTCTAGTTTTAATTCGTCCCTTGTTAGATTTTGCTTTTTTATTAGTCTATATTGTTCTACATTGTCTAATAAAATTCGTCTCCTTTTCTTATTAAGTACATCTATATCTGTAAAGAAATCTTCAGTAAATTTAAAAATATTTGGATTAAATTCGAAATTTATTTCCAAATTTTTTAATTTGGAATAAATTATATTTTTTTTCTGCTTTTTTAATTCCACTGTCTATTAATTTGCTAGGGTAACTGTTTTCTTTAAACAGTAATCTAAGTTTATTTTTTATCTCCTCAAAATATTGTGTAGGTGTTCTCTTTAATGCTGTCAAAGATCTATTTAAAATCAAATTCTTTTTAAAGCTCAATGGGCAATTAGAGTAAAAATTAATCATTCTTGTTGAATGATACATTTTGGTAAACCACTTAAAATTAATGAAATTGTCTTTGTTTTTTATTACTTCCATGTCTAAATATCCTATTTTACCATCCGCTTCAACCTCTTTAGTGAATTGAATATTATTATGTTTACAATTAAACTTAGCTAGTAGGTTGCCAATATTTTTTTCATCTATAGATAAAATTAAATCATCAAAATATTTGTATAAAAATTGGATATGATTTTCACTATTTTCGATTAATCCCATTAAAAATTGGTTCATAAAAATATTGCTTATCGCTATGGAAATAGTAGTCCCCATTTGCATCCCGTATACCAATTTGTAAATTTTATCATTTAACTTGCAATATCCATTTTGATAACATAATTTAATAACTTCTAAAAATAAATCTTTGTCTTTAATTTATGAATATTTCACAATTTTTCCCCAGGAATCCCCCTCCCTGAAACATTGTTTTCATTGTTCTTTTACTATGTGAGATATACTCTAATATGTTGGCTGTGTGGCATTATCAATTAAGATTTTATGTTCTCTACTACATGATTTTTTATTGTCAATAGTATACTCGATATTTAACATTTTCATGAAAAAATAAAGATTATATCTGCTAAAGTTGGAATCAGACAATGAAGAAGAAAAGGTTCCAATGAGAAGAAGAGGTTTATATGGGAGTAAAACTGAGAATTCGTAATATATCAGTTATGATGAATTGGATTGAAAGTTAATTCTTATTATAAGTTTAATTTTCTATAAATGTTGTTTTATGCATTTGTTTTGGATCTTAAACAATAACCGAGATATTAGCATTTTTTTTAGTAATCAGCCTCAATAAAAACCCACTCTTACTCGGGTGACTTCCACTTTTAGTAACTGAGTTACTAAACATCTCATATCCTGCTAGTATTTTGATTCCTATTTACAGAGGCTTTTTATTACAGGAGAAATAGGGAATAGATGGTGATTGGAGATCTTCAGAGTGTCGTATACCAGCTCATAGGAAATCTGGTTAGTTTACTTATGGTAGGATTGATGGGCATTTGAAGAAAGTTTTTGGAAAATCGCATCATGAGTGTAACCACAATAGCTGTTTACTGTAAGGGGAATTTAATGAAATTGTTCAAGTATTTTCTGATAGAAATGATAGATAAATATTTGTAACCTCAGCAAGGTTTCCTTCTCCTTCAGGTATAACAAAGTGAACACCTCCTTGAGGATTTTCTAAAGAAAACTCCACTCCTATACGAAGATTCCTTCCTTCACTGACAATACTGGCTGCTTCAGGGGGGATTATGATAAGCAACTCTCCACCATTGTTGTCTGGATCAGTTTGCACTGCAGCATGATAATGAGCTGGAGCAAACTGTTCCAAAGAACGCCTGAAATGAAAAACAATCTTACCATAAAAGTGTTAATTTTCAACTTATATTAACTGCAAAAATAAGAAAAATAAATAAATTTAAAGTTTGGAAGCATAGTAACCTAAAATACTAAAATAATTTAGGTTTCCTGAATGAGATAAAAAATTATTTGTATTATAAATTTGCATATGTTTGGAGGCTCAAAAACTTTTTTCAACAGCTATTTGATAAGTAGACACAACTGTATCTGAAAATTTATTATATACCACTTGGCTGATCATTAGAAAGCTTGCTTGAGCCAGCAATGAAATGTATTTATATTTAACCTACTTATAATAACCTCTGCATTTGTATTTCAGGAAGCTTGATTAGACTTTAGACTATATTAATATTTTAAGGATGAATTAGAGTGTAAGTATGATCAAAAATAAAAATGAGGCTCAGGTTTGCCATGTGAGCTAAAGCGTTGACCTTAATCTCACATGGCAAACCTAGAGTGGTGAGTTCGATTCTCGCCTGGGCAAAGGAATTTATTTAGTGACGGAATTCATTAAATAAAATCCTTAGTCCCACCCTGACTAGGAAAGGGTGGTAACCTGTAGATAACTCGTCCCAATTAGCCCTAGTTAAAAAAAGTGGACGCTAATAAATAATTTAAATTTAAAAAATAAAATTATGAAAATTCATTTCCTGTACAGTAAGAGCTCATTAGGCTTTCAAAAAAAAAAAAAAAAAAAAAACTATCTTTCAACGGAAATTAAATTTTTAAAATGTCTATGATGTTTTGGTGGTTACAGATCCTCCGACCTCACACTGGCTTATGCATACCTACATGTCATTCAATGCTGATGCTGTGAGTAATGTGATATCCTCAGAAGTTTGAAATTGTTCAATTTTTATAACTAATTTTAAAAAAATATTCCTTATGAGTGAGTGCATTGGGAAGGTGTATCTGTTTATGTCTGCTATTTATTGGCATTCCTTAGTTAATATGTTACACATACTTAAAGGTAAATTCTGGGATAGAAAATATAAATAAACTCAGTATGGAATAATGTTATTCTTGCAATGAATAAATTTCAGACTCATTATTCAGTCTAAATATTTTCTGAGGAAAACCAGGTTATCAATAACTAAGAATTCACAAAATACATAGTTACTGGTAACATCAAATACCATGTTTGTACTAAAGTAATATTTAATGAAAGGAATATAAAAGTGAGTAGTATTAATTGTATATAATATATAAATTATCAATAGCCCTTACTCTTTTTCATCTGTATGAATAATGTCCAAGAACGGATCAAAATACTGGAAACTGGCCTCAAAAGTATCATTGAGAGAAACTCGATATATTCGACACTGTTTAGCATTTAATTTTATTACTCTTAAACTATCTTTTAATGGAATGATTGTCAGTTCAACAACCCCCTAAATAAAAATTAAAAAAAAAGCTTAATATCTCTGTTTTACAAAATGTTACATCCAATTTACTACAGTAAAAGTAAAATCTCACAATAATAATTTTCCGTTGAAAATTAATTCCAGTTAAGCTCACTATTTGATGGGCTGTAAATTAGAGACATTTTATAAGAAAAATCAGTAAGATATAATACAATGTATGTATTATTTACAAAATACTTATAATTTAAATGGCCTTGCGGTATCCCCTGTCTTTTCTTTCCTCATATCTAATTCTAATAACAAGGTTTTCTCTCAAATCTAATAGCACAGCATACAGTGCTACATTCTTTAATGAATTAAGTACAGCACCGGGCTAATGAAGCCCAATGCGACTGTTTACAAACTAAACAAGAGACTACGACGTAAGAGGTTATTAGCTCATCCAAAGAGATCAAATAACCATCAAAGCTCTCGGCATTTGAAGTGAACAAGAAATGAATTTTAGCATATTTATAAGGGAAATCAACAAATGAGGCTGGACTCGACGAGTGCAACTATATTTGAAAAAAATGGCCATTGATGATCATCTTTACTGAGAAGACGACGAAAATGTGGTCCATTCAAGTGTGTGTGCGTGCCGAGTAAGTACGGTTTCTGTTCATTTAACTAATCCATTCAGGGCTAACAAAGCAAGAGATAAGGCTCATTTGGCTGGACACTGCTTTACGTGACTCTATTCTCCTAAGCTGTAAGTAGGTTTTTGTACCTTTGAGCGTCCTTAATTTTTTAACCAAATCGTCCGAAATACTGTCGCCACAAGATTGAGGGAGCACCCTGCGGTGGACACTAACCTCCTGGAAAGGCATCGAAGTGAAAGACGGTTATTTGCTGAACAAAATTTCCATTGGACAGAGGAGCAAGGGTAGCTGTTTTATTCACAGATGAGTCTGTACCACTCAGACGGCCGAGACTGAGTGTGGAGACGACCAGGGGAGCGTTTGGCTCAAAATACTCTTCGCGAGTCCCAGATCAGTTCTGGTTTGGAGAGGAATTAATTTTCATGCCCGTACGGAACTAATTGTTCTTGATAGAGGCCTGACTGCTCGGAGGTGCATTGAGTAAGTGCTTCAAGAGGCTATCATCCCATTTGCTCCATTTATTGGTGACGAGTTCATTTTAATTCAGAATAATACTCGCCCGCACATCGCAAGAATTGTCAGCGAATATTTGGAGCAAGTGGGAATCACAATTCTGGGCTTGCCTGCACGATCTCCAGATATGAATCCTATAGAGCATTTGTCGTATAATTTAGGAAAGCGTATTAGACGTCGTCATCCTCCTCCTAGTGATTTGAATCAGTTTCAAATTGCTCTTCGTAAAGAATGGGATGCTGAGCCGGAGGAGTGTATCAACAATTTAATTTCTTCGATGACAGAATAAGTGCCCTTCGCTGTGCAAGAGTGGGTAATACCCAATGTTAGAAGACCGTCCGATATAAAACAAATGTTAAAATTATGATTTATTAGTTCTTAAAAAAGTATTAATTTCTTGTTTGTTTAATTATTTTTTACTTTATAATTGTATTTAATTAATATATATTATTCTTTTTAAGTTAATTTTGTTTAGACAACCTAGTATTAAGAATCCAATTCATTCCATGAATTAAAAAAAGAAATACTTGATAAAATTATAAGTAGAAATCAGAGTGTACAGGTTTTTTTTTTTGCTGCTGAGTATATATATATATATATATCCCCTTAAGGAAAATCTGCAAAAATGCAGTACAAACGATTTAATTTAAATTTAGGCAATGCTCCACTTTATCCAATTAATAGAGAACTGGCTAAAATAATCATCACCTTGCAGTCAGCTTAATCTGAATAATAACTGCACAAAAAACTACCAGATTTTATCGCCATTTATTAGCTTAAAAATATAATATACAGTCGGTCTGTTGAAGGGATTTGTCAAGTTATGTTGTGAGTTTTACTTCAATTCAGAGGTGATTAGGCATTTGATAGTAGACGAATATTTTAAAGACAACAATACAAATTTTTTGGAAGAGTGTAATAGAAGAATTGGCCATTAAAATAAAGCTACTATTATGGTTTTCATAAGTAATTATCACATTATATCAGCTATCCAGCATATGTCACCTTTTTTCTTTTAAGGTTTCTTTCCAGAGAATCTGTTTACTGCTATTAGATAGTATGTTGGTCCTGAAACCATAGGTATAATTAACTATTTTTTAATTCCTAATCTTAAGCTGCAATATATATATATATATATATATATATATATATATATATATATATATATAACTCCTAAATATTTAAAAATAATAAAATAAAAAAATAATACTTACAAGAATATATAATAAATATAAGAATTCTTGATATTTTTAAGAAATGAGTAAAAATTTGTAATGTATTTAAGGAATGAATTAAAATATTAATATATTTTATGAATGAACAAAATATTACTTTCTGTGGTGTCATAGAAACACCTTGTTTCCATGGACACCCAAACACAGTGGGAGTCTCAGTAGCAGTGAGACATTTCTAATTGATTATGATAAAACTGAAAATAATTTTAATAGGGCCAACTAAAGTAAGCCATTTACGTTTAAAACTATGTTTTTATAACTCTTTTTAAAACTCATATTAATTTTGAATGTTTAGTCAGGTAAATCGACAATAGCAAATTTTCTCTCTGAAGCTGTTGACTATACCAATACAGAGTACCGCCCTACACCTGGGGTACGGATATTAGAGTTTGAAATAAATGCCAAAGATAGTAAAACTGAAGTAGAGCTGTGGGACTGTTCTGGGGACTTCAAGTAAGTTCAATTAAACAATATTTTTTATTTTATATATTTTAGAGATTGTTTTCATAATACAGGTATTATTTTTCAGGTATGAAAGCTATTGGCCTGTATTTCTTTGGAATGCACATGGAGTGGTTATAGTTTATAATCCAGAAGATAAAGAACAAATGCCAGAGTTGCAAAGATTTTATGAGCACTTTGTTGCTAACAGTGTTATACCCAAACATAATGCTCTTATTCTGGCACATTCCAAAAATCCAGACTATAGAATTCAATCTCCTGACTTTAGTAATTTATTCAATTTAAATATATTCCTAGAGAAATTGTTTATATATGTCATAAATTGCTGAAATTTTCGTTTATTAAAAAAATATGTTTTTTTTTTTTTTTTTTTTTTTTTTTTTTTTTATATTCAGATGATTTTATAACTCATTCTAATTATATTGACAGCTGGGCTTTTAATTAATATTGTTCATAAGGGAAAAATGAATTTCTCAGTGCAAGGAATGGTTAATTTATGCACTAATAGATTTAATTTATATTAATGGTTCCGAAAATCAGTTAATAGCAATATAAGTAGCATTTAACTTTCAAGGCTGTTATATTTTCCTCTTCTTTATTAAGTGGTAGACTTGTTTTCTTAGACTCTGTAATAAAGAAGCAAACACTTCAATGAATAAGTTTTAAGTTTGGTATAAGTTCCAAATGTTTTCTGAATTTACAATTATTTTAATGAGTTCTTATTTTGTTATTGAATTCCTTAGTGTAGTTTCATTCTAAAAGTAAATAATTCGTTTACTAATAACCAAGTACAATAGTTCTGGTAGCCTAGCCCTGTATCACCATTTGTGACAATTCATTCAGCAGCAATGGGTAACTTCAATTGTAGGTTTTCAAATTAGTGCTTGAGAGGTTTGTCCCTGTTGACATACCAATCAATTGCTGTTTGGACTGGTTTCCATTCGTCCAACCATCCAAGCCTGTCCTTAACAGTGTAGTTGAGTTACTCTATGCTGTCCATTAGATCCTCCTGTTATAGGACTCTTCTTTTTCATTCAAGAAAGACCCTCTGGGTAATAGACCTCATTAAATAATAATGAGTGCTCATGTATCACTGCTACACATAAGTGTTAGTCAGATGGTGTCACCAATTCTTTGGTTATTCCTGTCTGTTAATAGACTTATTATTTTTGTTAAATATATTCAAAGTAACCACTGAAGACGGAGGCCAAAGGACTTTTGACTTGCAAAAATATTTTCATTACTAAACTTAATGACTGGAAAGCATTAAAACATTTACTTTAGTAAGTTTAATAAATGGTAATATCACATTTTTGGTGGAGAGGGTTGTACCAGGGGGAAAAAATATTCAGTAATATATTCTAGTTAAATAACCATATTGACAAATTAAAAATGATAGATTGATATCAATTTAATGTATTCTTAGAATATTCTTAACAGTCAGATTTTCATAATATAGGGAGCCCAAAAAGAAAACCCTGTAAAAAAAAAAAGGTTTGTTCAGAGAAAAATATACGAGTATGAAGAATACTCAAAAATTCATTTTATCAGAAAGACTTGTCTAACAACATTTGGGAATGGCATTATAACAAAATGAGCCCCAGACACACTCAGATAAAACTATCAAGGCAAATGGTTAAAGAGGAAGAGTTTGCTAAATTAAAGAAAAAATTAAAAGCTTTCTAAAAATAAGTTGAATTTGCTCAGACGAAATATAAATGCACAGTCAATGAATGACTTTAAAAGAGTAATAATTTCAATAAAATTATAATTAAAATGATTAATTTTAATGATTTATAATATTGAAGTTAACCAGTACACTTTAAATATTTCATAAAAAGTAAATTCATAATTATATGATTTCATTTATTATTATTTATATCATTTGTTGTAGGTGGAGATATGGCAAACATAGCTCATGAAAATGCTAATGTTTTAGAAGACAGTGACCGGCTGAAGTTTGTCTTTGAGAGATATATTTCAACAATACTTACTGATGCTACTGACTTTGATCGAGATGATTTAAGTCTTATTTCAATGCCTGTATAATAGTTTAATCTTAATGAAATAAAGCACTGTGAGCTATATTCTTTATCATTATAATTTATATTGAATGTTTTATTTAATTTCCATTTAAAAATGAAAAAAAAACCCTCACTCAGGACCTGTTAAGCAGATTAGCAATGAATTGGAATGATTCCCATAATATGAATTGAGAAAATCTCATAATATATATCCAAATAAATTTAATGAGTACAACATTTTTGCATAAGCAGACATTCTCATTTGAAAAGGATTTAACAGTTTTATGAATAAAAAGTACAAGTTATAAAGGATTTATTTAGAATATTTACAATTTATTTACATTTTTATAAGCTAAGAGTCATTCGTTCAGTCATCTTCATCAATAGCTGATTCTGCTTCTACACCCATGGCTACTTTTGAAGCTAAATCATGCTGCTCTGACTTTAATCGTTCTCTTATAAGCTCTGCAATTGCACGTTGAGTTCGTTTTTCTAAGCGCTCAAGTTTCTTAGATGCATCTCTTTTTAAATCCCAATCTGGCTTTCTTGGAGCTAAACTAGTTAAATCCTATAAAAAAAATGAAAAAAAAAAAAAATCATTTACATTGCTTAATATTCACAGGGTAGGGCAACAACTTAAACAATTAATCTTAAGACATTTATCTCATATGAAGGTAGAGTTAGAGGCAAAAATAATTATAGGAAATAATTGTTCTCCTTAAGGGATATACATATATAAAACCTCTTTCCCCATAGTGATTACTCTATTAAAAACAAAAACAAAAAAACTTTATATTTTAGCTGAAGATGTGATATTCAGTGAAGTAGTAGCTTAATGAGAAAATTCAATGAGTAAGTTGGAGGGAGGGGGGGAGTTACTGAAGGCTGAAAACACAGACAAACCCCTAAGATTTAGATATTTGATTCGTCTGTCTGTACTTGGATTTTTTTTTTATTTTAAATTTCACGATTTTTTCATTTCATATGGAACTGAAACGATATCAACCATTTTTGGTGTCTGTTTGTTTGTTAACTTTTCACGCCGAAACTACCAAACCGAATTTTATGAAACTTGGTACATGCATTACTAATAACCCAACTTAGACTATAGGTTATACTATTATTCTCATAGACAAACCGGTTAAATAGAGACTTGAAATGAAAAACCTTGATATTTCATTTCCTATAGATTTTTCGACGAACATGTACATAACAAAAGGTGTTTATTTTGTTATTTAATGTAACTTTTCGCATATACACTTTTGTCTTATACCGAAGTATAAATAAGATATATTCTAAAACTATAGCGGGATTCAATTTTATTGGGCTCATCCGATTGAACTGAACTGAACAAAACTCACTATTTGAATGAGCATTAGCTCTTCCATGATTAGAAGCTATATTAACATTTCAAGGGACACACAGCAGTGGGGGGGGGGGGAGGTAAATCACGATTTATTAATTTTTAAACTAAAGTAAGAGGTGTTTGGAATTGCAAAGAAAGAATGAGAAATATTATTCTTTTTATATCTTTGTTAGTACTTACAAGGTCTTCTATAATGACCCTGGTGTTTGCTGCTTCTAACTGATCTTTTATTTCCTCTTCAACATTCCCTGGTTTTGCAGGTTCTAAAACTGTTTCTTTCAAACCGTCATCACTGGGTACATAGTTCCTGAAGACAGGCCTGAAAAATAGAAAACAATCCTAGAATTTTACCATTGAGTTATTGATTTTTTTTAGTGTATTATTAACGCTTGGGGATATTAGTTTTTGCAAAGATGTTTCGTCATTTTTGTAATGTTTTAAGAGTGGAATAGTCTTGAGAAAAGGTAAGAACTCTTTAGATCAACATTTACAGTTTTATTACTATGAGCATTTGTTGGGGATTGATACAATAAACTATAATTCAAACAGCTTTATCCAATAGTTACTATTTCAGCAAATTTTGTCCTAACATTATTCAACAAAGTGAGATTCATGTGTTCTGAAGTGCTGTTTTGTAGCAGGAGCTACTTCCTCTTTTGCAGCAAATTCTTCAATTCTCTAATTGTTAAGTTAGAGGACCATTCAGCTATATTTTACTCATTGATGCTGAGATTAGGTGTTAGTGTTGGTCTTACTCCACTTAGTAAACCTAGAGTTGTGAGTACAATTCCCATGAGGGCAATAGAATTTAGTGTCAAACTCCACCAAATACAATCCTTAGTCCCACCCCTGGTTATAAAAGAATGGCAACCTGTAGATAAAATGGCCCACACACACACACACACACATATATATATATATATATATATATATATATATATATATATATATAAAATTATGCCCATAGCGATAGAAAGAGATACAACTTAATTCAGGATGAAGAGGAATCCACTTACAGGACTTAAAATTTTAATTTGATCAATTAGATTTACTACATGCCTGAAATTACTTTAAACATAAGGCCTCTTCTAAGATTCTTTACTTGAGGGTAATGAAAACAATTTCAGAAACAACACTTTAAAACCTATAAATTGTAATAAAAGTAAAAAGGATCACCTTGGAATAGCTGGGCCTTCTTTTGGTTTAAAATCTTTATTTTCAGTAGTGCCTTGCTTACTTTTCAATGCATTTAGTCGCTCTTTTCTCTTTAGAGCTTCTTCCTCAAGCTTCCCTATTTTGTCTTCCATTGTCATTTTTAAATGTTTTTGATTTAGTCTTTCTCTAAAGTCTAAAAATCTTGCAGCACCTCCAGTACAAAATAAACAGTATTGATAAGGTTATAAATTCTTGAGGGAAATCTGGTTACATTTACAAAGAGTTGCAATACTATAAATTGCAACCTCTATGTAAAAATGAAATATAACAATTCTTCATATACGTGATTAAATTAAGTATAGAAAATTTGCGAACTATCGATAGTAATTGTTCGCAAATTTCCTATACTTATATTTAATGAATGTAATTATGATTTTAAATAATTATGATTATTTAATGATTGTAAATAATTATTCATCGATATAAATCATTTGGATATAAGGACTGGACCCAAATAATCAAAATAAGTCCTACAAAGTGGATTCATTTTTGACAGTTCTTCTTATCCAGTAAAATACATATACGGTGTATTAGTTTTATTAACATTCACTTTATGTTAATATGGTTTACTACTATCCTTTTAGCAGATTTCCCTTAGGAAAAATCAGCTATCGAGGTTGTACTCATGACGCGAATTTCGAAAAATTTCCTCAAATGAGGTCCGATAAAAATGAAACACAAACACGCACTCTGTCTGTTACTGCTCTAGTGGTCGCAATTTTTGTCATATCGATACCATGAATTAAGATTTTATATTGTTAACGCAAAAATGTTTATTTGTTTTATACCATGCCTTACATTTAAACTACTTATTCCACTTCAAAGATCATATTAATTAATAGCTGAAATCAGATCCGGAATAGGGGGAATGGGAAATCGAAAATTAAAAATATCTCCGTTATTATGAATCTAATCAAAAATGTTTTAGAACCAACCTTGTTAAACTTTTATGAGTAGTAATGGGGGTTTACTTTAGGTTGAAAACAAGGAAATTCGGATAATTCGCTTTATACTTCCGTCACGAGATAATTTATAGAACAACAATTGTAGAGCATCAATAGTTCAACAAAATAACGCTATAGTGAAGGCTTACAGAAGCGCCATCATTATTCAGTCTCCAAAGATGTCTCATAAATATATATATATATATATATATATATATATATATATATATATATACTAACTCAGATACCCGGCTTCGTCCGGGAATTCATTTGAGGCTGAATGGTGATGGTATTTTTTTTCCCCTCCTAAAGTCTAAGTTGGGTTAGTAGTAATATACATACCAAGTTTCATAAAATTCGGTTCAGCCGTTTATGCGTGAAAACGTAACAAACAAATACACACCAAAGAAACAAAATGCAGTTATGGTGTCAATGACATGTGAAACGAAAAGTTATCGTGAAATTTCGAGAAAAAAATCAATGTACAGACAGAGGGTACAATTTTATATACGAGTATATGTATAAAGATTCATTATTTATGTAAATATACATATTTATAAATTTGAATGGACCTCATTTTAGCATTTTTTTCCCTTAAGGGAAATCAACTATAGAGGTCGTATTATTCAAATGTTAATCGATCCAACCTAGGAGATGACGAAAATGAGGTCCGTTCAAAACTATATATATATATATATATATATGTCTGTTACCGTTCTAGCGGTCGCAATTATTGTTTAATCGTTACCAAACTCGATATTATTTAGTCGTTTTATGTAAAAAGAAAGATCAAGTTCGTTAAAGGCTGAAATCGGACCAGGGGGAGGGGGGGAGGTTAGAGGAAGGAATTACTAAAATTCGAAATATCTCTGTTACTATACGTTGGATCGAAAAATTGTATAAAAACAATTTTATTGCAAATTAAATTTACTATAAATATTGTACTATACATATTTTCCGTGTAATGATTATTAACGGAGATATTTGGATTATATAGTTTTACGCTTTCAGTAAACCCCCCACTCCTACTAGTGTCATATTAATAATAGGCTATTATATCATGAACCACTTCATTACTACATTAAATATCAAATATTATTTTCAACAAAGCTTTATTATACGAGATACAAACAAATATGTCCTGTTGACCCCCCTCCCTTCTTTTGTTCTTGGATTACTAAAATCTGAGGGATTGAGATAGAAATTATTATGATTCATTTAAAATTACTCCACTAGCTATTGTAAATAATTTTCAATAAAATTAATATGTTATATTCAGATATAGTTTGATAAAATGTTCCTTCCGGTCTATTCAGCTCTGCGAAGTTGGCTACAATTCCGTTGAAGACATTATTAACTTGTAAAATGACGGAATGATTTCTTATTACCGTTTGTATTTATTCCCTTAACATTCACGATGGTGTTACCAGTATGTGGATTTATTTGTTGTAAACCTTCCCGCCCGCAGACCCTGCGTGACGGACTTTCCGTCATCATGAAAGAGCTTTTCAAAAATCTTTAATATCTGATTCCTCAGAGAAATCTGATAAAACGAGGTAAGCTTAAATAACTATTAAAAAGCGAGCCAGACCATAGTTTATATATATAAAACACACACACACACACACACACACACGCATGCACGCACACATACACATACACAGTGCATGGAACTCATTTTCATCATCTACTGGGCAGGATCGACGGGCATTTGATGACGTTTTTCATAAAATCGCGCCATGTGTATAACCTCAATAGCTGATTTGCTTTAAGGAAAATCTGCTAACACTAATCCATTAAGAATGCCCAAGGATGCTATGGGAGACCGAGGACGCCTGCTGCTTTGCCCTAGCAGTATTGAATCAACTCGTTCAGTGTCCACCAGTTCTATAGATCTTCACTGCTACACTGGGTTAACAGCTTTATTGTGATGAAATTCGTGAGTAAACTTAAAAATGGGTTTAAGGTGTAATTGGTTTTATTATTTCGAATATTTTTTTAGACGTTTTAAAAAGTAACCTCCTCAAATTGTTCATCTGTCATGTTTCTCTTATTCTAATATTAAAGACGTAGTTTTACGTTTATCGCGTTTATGTATGTTAATTCCCTCTCCTCATGAGATTTCCCTTTAAGCTAATTATAATTCTTGTATACATAGAGCCCTTATGAACAGAGAAATAATCCAAGAATATCAGATGACGTCATCCATGCTTTGTGCCAACACCGTGGCCAATGTGCATAGTTCATGGAGCCAACTCTAGGATGACTCACTGCTCAGGTGTACTTTGGAAATCATAAAATAAAGTTTTAATTCGTAAAGAAAAGCGACTCATATAGAAATTGAATTTTTGTGAAAGTCATTAACAAAAACTATTTTGGGTGAAAAACGGCATTATTTTGGGCGAACTTCAACATAAGCTCAGAGAATAGGATTCAATATGTGAATAAAACGAAAATCCTATTCATGAAATGAATAAGACAAAAATAGTATTCAATATGTGAATAAGAAAAACAAATTGTATTCAATAAATGAATATGATTTTATTCATATTCATGCCTGTAATCATATCCGTAATCAAGAAAGCACACGTGCATCATATTCATGAACACAATACACCCACCTCGTGTCTCATGCCCTGTTAGAATTTACAGGAAATAAAAGTCGTCACGCAGGGGCTGCGTAGACTCAGGAGTTTTCCCACGTGCTGGCATGACACACTATTGATCTCTTCACACAATATATGTTTTCTATTTCTAATTAAACATCCAATGAGTAGGGTTTTATGGAAGTCTGAAAAAAAGAAAGTAGGAACTTGCTTAATATTACAGCTCGGAAAACAAATTTATAGAACAGCAATTGTAGAGCATCAATAGTCTTAACAAGATTGGTTCTATAATATTTTTCGATACGACTTATAATAATGGAGACTGTATGAATTTTCGAATTACGCTGTGTTATTTAGAGTAACATGTGTTATATACACTTTTGTTGTATACCTAAGTATAAATGGGTTATACGCTAAACACTATAGCGGAAGTCAATAATTTTATTTGGCACAAGGGGCTCAACCGAACTATGCCAAACTCGGTATGGGCATTAGCACTAACGCGTTCATTATAAAAGTCCGTCACGCAGGGGCTGCGTAAACTAAGCAGATTTCCCTCGGGAAGTTTAGTAATAGATAAATATACATACTGCTAACACAATGACACCGTGAATAAATACAAACGGATATAAATGTTTCATCCAATTTCAATAACCTGCCGACAGGAAGCGTTAGGTTAGAAATGTAAACAAACGGGCCGGGCCGGCTCACAACGGAAAGAAAAACAATTACTGAAATACATATATCAGAATATAACACATTATTTTATTGAGAACTATTTACTATATCTAGTACTGTAATTAATAATGAGTCAGAATAACTGTTATCTCAATCAATAAAATTTTAGTAGTCCAAAACTTTAAGATGGGGGGGGGGGGAGTCACCAGGGCATATTTGCATGTATCTCGTATAATAAAGGTCTCTTGAATACAATTTTTGGTATTTAAACTTCCAATAATGTGATTTATTATGTAGCAGAGTATTGTTTACGTAACATGAGTAGAAGTGGAGGTTTGCTAAAAACTGAAAAATGCAAATATCTCGGTTAATATTCAAGATAGAGAATAAACGTATATGACAATATTTATAGTAAATTTAATTTGCAATAAGATTTGTTATATACAATTTTTCGATCTGATGCATAATAACGGAGATATTTGGAATTTTCGAAAATCCCCCCCTCTAAACCCCCCCTCCCTCTGGTCCGATTTCAGCCATTAACGAACTTGATCTGTCTTTTTACATAAAACGGTTAAATATCGAGTTTCGTAACGATTAAACAAAAATTGCGACCGCTAGAGCGGTAACAGACAAATATATATATATATATATATATATATATATATATATATATATATATATATATATATATATATACAGTTGTGAACGGACTTCATTTTCGTCATCTACTAGGTAGGATCGATGGACATTTGAAGAAAAATTTCGAAAATTCCGTCATGAGTACAACCTCAATAGCTGATTTCCCTTAAGGGAAATCTGCTAAAAGCCGTACCAACATTTCTAGGGACGGGCAGGAGTGGGGGTTATAGGGGAGGCGTGAAATTAAAAATAGTGATATTTCGTTTCCTATTAGGGTTTCGGCTAATATTTACATAACAAAAATTGTTTATTTTGTTATTTAAAAAAACTTTTGTTATACACACTATCGTCGAATACTGAAGTATAAAGGCGTTATACGCTAAAAATTATAGCGGGAGTCAACAATTTTATTTGGCACAAAAGACTCAACCGAACTAAATAAAACTCGGTATGTGTATTAGCACTATCGCCTTCATTATAATAAGCAATACTAACATTTCAAGGGAGGTCTGAATTTAAAAATAGCAGTATTTCGTTTTCTATTAGTTTTTCTGCAAATATGCACATGACACAAGTCGTTTAGTATGTTATTTAAAGTAACTTTTGTCATATTTATTTTTGTCGTATAACAAAGTATAAACTAGAGCGGGAGCCATTAATTTTGTTGGGCACTAACGATTGAACAGAACTTAACAAAACTCGGAATGTGAATTAGCATTAATTCTTCCATGATGATAAGCTATATTAAAATTTTTAGGTTCGAACGGGAGTGGGGGTTATACAGGGGGGCCTGAAATAGAATTTCGCGATATTTCATTGTCTACTTGTTTTTCGACAAATGTGCACAAACAAAAGTTCTTTACTTTGTTATTTAGAGTAACTTTTGTATAATACATTTTTTTTGGAAACAATGTAAGCAGCAAGCAATTTCCGTAGAAATATTGATATACTCAACATTTCTTTCCAATATGAACTACCAGATACCTCACCTTGAAAAATTAATTCAAATCTATGTTAATATTTTGTCCGTAATAATTCAAATCTATGCATAATGCACAGGAAACGGGAAATATGACAATATGGAGGACAGTGAAGTCTTACATATAAAAAATAATTTTATTATTAACAAATCCACAGCAACGACGATTATAAACCCTAAACACTGGGACGGGTAAATGTCAAAATATTGTGTAAAGTGAAGTATTGCCAAAAAATACCATCACCAATCACCCTCAAATGAATTCCCGGGCAAAGCCGGGTATTTGAGCTACTATATATGTATACTCGTGTATATATATAATTAAAAATTTTTAGTTGGTGTTTTCTGCAATATTTAGTGTTCAACGTAGGTATAAATAAACTTATTATATTTACATTTTACCTTCGCAAAATAAATCGCTGAAGATTTCTACGACTGCCAGCAAAGTTAATTCTTCTAGAGCTCATTGGAGCTGTATATGTTGTAAATCCAGTAGTTAAAGTACATTTTTGGTAAAACACTGATAATCTTTTATTAGTGAGCTAGTTTCAAATAGAATTAAACGTCTTTTACGAAATCGAACTCTCGATTTAAACTGTCACGAAAAGGGATTTACAGAAATCCCTATTAAAATTTGCAATTACAAAGCGTCCCGTAAAGAAATGATTGTGTCCCTGAAATGTAGCTCCCAAGCTAAGGTCATTTCAATTCTGTAACTTCCTACTCCATAGGAGGAAAAGAATCAAAATATTATTAATTTTATGCGAGGGTTACAGTTGGTTTCCACTCTTCTTACATAATATTGTGTCCTTCCACCAAGAGATTTATATGTTCTCTTTCTAGCAGATTTCCCTTAAGGGAAATCAGCTATTGAGGTCGTACGCAAGACGTGATTTTCGAAATATTCCTTCAAATGTCCATCGATCCTACCTAGTAGATGAAGAAACTGAGCGCCGTTCAAAATTGTATATATATATATATATATATATATATATATATATATATATATATATATATATATATATCTATGTATGTATATAGATCTATGTATATATTTGTCTGTTACCGCTCTAGCGGTTGCAATTTATCTCTTATCGTTACCAAACTTGATTTATAATCGTTTTATATAAAAAGAAAGATCATGTTCGTTAACGACTGAAATCAAAAAAGGGGTGGGGGGGGGTTAGGGGGGAGAATTTCGAAAATTCTTAATATCTTCGTTATTATGGGCCGGATGGAAAAATTGAATAGAATCAATCTTATTGCAAATAAGATGTTCTATAAATGTTGTTATATATACTTTTTCACTATCTTGATTTTTTACGGAGATATTTGCATTTTTTAGTTTTCGTTCATCAGTAAACCACCACTCCTACTCATCTCATAGTAACAATATGTTATGAAGCCCTTTATTTGAAGCCTAAATACCAAATATTGTTCTCAATTGACTTTTACGTTTTAGATAAATGCAAATGCGTAACGGACGTAGGAAGTCTGCTTAGTTAACGTAGCCCCTGCGTACTTGTGCTGGTATGACACACTAGTAATGTCATCTCACCATATATTTCTCTGTTTCTAAGTCGAAGTCCGTTGAGTACAACTCGATGAGTAAATAACTCGTTCAATGTTTGAGTTACGAGAAACTTTATTAAACAAAAATTGTAGAGCTGGAATAGTTAATCAAGAATGGTTCTATAACAATTGTCGATCCAACTCATAACAACGGTGATATTTTGAATTTGATCTCTTCCGATTTCTGATACTTCTTTACGCACCAAACGAAATAATTTTGAATATATTTTTTTAAACGCTTAGAACACTTGCAGTGTTGTACCAAGAAGGCAGTCGGTTTTGTATCATTAACTATAAAGGACCTACCGTAAATTAATAATCAAATAGATGGAAATATGGGCTTATTACATAGAAAACAGCGGCAGAAATTGTGTAAAGTAATTACTATAGAATAAGATTTCCTATCGAATATTTCGCAGCCCTCCTGAGCACAGATGCTAACCAACAAGTTCTGAATTACAGGTAGGATGCCTTCTTTTGCTGTTTGTTCTAGTATTGGGAGAATATGATGTCTGCCCGAAGAGTAGAAGCATTCGCCAAGCAGGGAATAACACAGCCATAATACGAGGACACAATGTATCACTTACAACTGAATACGACACACAGAAGGATGTCTACAAATTCAAGTTAGTTACTTTTCATAACAATTAGATAACATATCATGTATTTTTATCATGTATTATCATGTATTGCCTGAAACTACAAGTGAATAATTCACAACGAGGGGTCAGGTTAACTAACGGTATGAGTTAATGCGTTGGCCTTAATCTCACATGGTAAACCTAGAGTTGCGAGTTTGATTCACGCCTGGGCAATAGGAATTTATTTAAGCGATGTACTCATTAATAAACATGGATACCAAAAAAATGTTTGCTAAGTCTTTCGTTTGGATTATACTGCTTTACAGGAGGGAAGGTTGGACTCTCCACAAAAGGGAATATAATATGTTGAAAGAAGTGTGGATCTGGTGAAGAATCACTAGAACAAGTTGGACTAAAATAAAATCCAACATGGAAATTCTAAATGAGGCAAGTGAGAGCAATAGTCTTATCAAGGCCATGGAAAAGAGGAAAGTGAAATTTCTTCGGCATATCATAAGGCACAACGACTTCATTACTAATATATTTGAAGGAAAGGTTCTTGGGCGTAGAGGAAGAGGAAGGCCTAGTTAATTTTGAAGACATCAAGCATCTTATGGATTTCCGTGAGTATAATAGCATGAAAAGAACAACTTCCGATAGAACACAATGGCTGCAACTACAAGGCGTATATTTTATATATATTGTTGCGAAAATTAAATACTTGGAAGAATTGGACAGAGATGTTCACGTGTTTGGGGAGTGTGGAGATCAAAGGGGTGCCGCTAATTGGTCTAGCCCGTACTAGTCCCTTCCAGTCCAGACGTCGAAGGGTCCAGCCAATTCCCCTTTGATGTATGCCGACGACCTATATAAAGAACCGGCCAGCCGCGAGCTTATATACTATATCCCAATACTCCGACCTGACCACCACCGCTTTCTCGAACGGCCCCCCCCTAGGGGCCACCCCACCATGAACCCACAGAACCCCGCTCTGGGGCTTGCTGACTCCCCCCTATCCCCTGATTGTGACAACACAGAATTCCCCAAAGACCCTCAAGTTTATGCTGTACTTAGAGGAATTAATGCCCACCAAATGTCGGCCGAGGAAATACGACACCTATTCGTGTCCGGCTCCGACTCCCAACCCCCCAGTCAGTACACTGAACCACCCTCCCCTGCCCTTATGGATACGGCGGAGCGTCCAGGTACTTCTCAGGGCGAAGGCATGGATGACAGCCCTGCTGTCCCCCTAGCCTTCCCTCGGAAGAGAGCCCTCCCTGGTCAGGATGGCTTCATACAGGCTCCAAAGAGCAAGGCCAGGCGTTCGACCCCTAACTCAAATCCCCCACCCCTGTCACCACTAGTAACTCCTTTGCCCCCCTCCAAAATGCCCCATTACCACGGTCCCCCCGCCCATAATAGTGCCCAGGGAAAAACGATCCACCTTAAGGCCCGCACCAAACAAGAGTTTACTGTCCGTACCACTCCCACCGAAATTAGAGTACAAACCTCCAACACACCGGCCTACCAAGAAATACTCGGTATTCTAAGAGACCCCGAAAGCCAAGTGCACTTTTACACATTTGCCCCGCGTGGCACGCCTTGCAACCCAAAGTATCTTATACTCGGGCTCGACAGAAACCACCCCATTGAACATATCAAAGCGGCTCTTGCCCATGACGACCACATAGATGTCCGCAGGCTCACTAGGAGCGATGAGGCGGGGTGAAAAACTGAAATAGAGCTGCTCCTAGCCACATTCACCCCAAATACGACCCTAAGACTCACATCAATAATCTCCGGGCTGAAGACAATATAATCGTCCACACTAAGAAATATAACCCTTCAAAAGAGATCCCCCAATGCCATGCCTACCAGATGCACGGCCACACCAAACGGTATTGCCATCTCCCCCCAAAATGTGTAATGTGCGCCGGTGAGCACAGCATAGAAAATTGCAACAGGACAGTAAACACGCTGAAATGTGCAAATTGTTTAGGAGCCCACCCAGCCTCTTACAGAGAGTGTCCTTAAAGGCAAGGCATAATAGAAAGGGTAGAACAAAGAAAGGCCCGGGCACTTCAGCCAGCCTTCATACCTGCTCCTTCCCCCACCACGAATGCCTGGACGGCCAGGCAAAGGGCCCCCCGCTCCACATTACCGAGTCTCTACCCACTGCCCCTACTCAGCCAACAGGTACCTACCCCACCGGAGCTTCCCAACCCACCTACCCCCACACCAAACAAACGACCCAAATGCCCCATCCTGGATGATAGAGATTAAAACTATATTCAACAGAGTGGTGGACATGATCATAGGATTAATGGAACTCCTGACTGCCTTTGTCCAAAAATGACCCGTCCCTACTCCATTTTAAATTTCAACATTAATGGAGCTCTCCTACACACGCCCGAGCTTGAAGCTCTTTTGTCCTTGCATCATCCAACAATCGTGGTGTTGTGTGACACACACCTCGAACCCTGGGATAACTTCCACATTACCGGCTATAGTCCGGAAGATTGTAAGACACACATCCTTGGCGAAGAAAACCCCACCTCGAAATCCGAGCGACCCTGGAGCTGGACACGATCGCCGACACCATCAAAAAGAGGCACATCAAGTTTTTTGACTCTCTCCAATACCTGCCGAACCCCCTATTCTCATCACTCACCCCACCACCACTACCTGAAAACTGGCTGGGCACCCGTGGCCGAGGTATCCCGCTAATAGATGTCACAATGTAGGCCCCTTTCACCCTCTCCCAACCCACATCCTTACTCCTTCCACCTCCTAAAATAAAACAAAAATGAAAAAAATAATAGTTACCAACACAGAGGATATAAAAATTAAATAAAGAAAATATCCGTCAGTCACGGACTGGCACCCTTTTCCTTCGTTTTCTTACCTTCTCTTCTATCTCTTTGAACTTTCCTCTTCTTTCATCTCCTTCGTCAATCCAGAAGGTAACCAGCTACCCTACCCACTTCAACTATACCTTAAATACACCCTTCCTCTTTTACAACCTCCCCTTAAAATGATACCCCTGGTATAGCACAAGGGGGCTCATGGCATAACCTAGGTGTTATCTACACCTGCCGATTTTATAGAGGTTTCGCTGGAACTCAGAAAAAAAAGAAAAAAGAAAAAGAGCTAGTCAGTTTTATTCTCAGCTGTCTTGATGGTCACATCAGTGCGACTTAGTGCAGTGCGGTAAAGTGTTTTTTTTTTATGAGAAGAACAGTGTTGTGCCGTCTTTTTGTGAAGTTCATTGATCGCGAGTGAATTATTGGACTGTGTAATCTGAAGAACAGTGACGCTATCAGTGCATACTGTGAGTAGTAATTAAGAATAATTAACCAAGTGTATTGTGCATTGTTAAATAAATTGTGCAGTGATAAAAACTGTGAAACTTGTGTGTGTTTAATTTTGCAATCCAAAAGAACTCTTATTAACAACGTTTATTACTGGTTTTGGTAATAAAACGTAACAATATATAAAACGGACCTTATTTTCGTCATTGACTAATTAGGATCAATGGAGATTTTAGGAAATGTTTCACAAAATCGGGGTGGGGGGACCTTAAGGGAAATCTGCTAAAAATTTGTTAACAACTCAAATTTTATTTATTCTTCTTTCTCTCTTATTTTGAGCAAGACAATATCGGCTTCAAGTAAATCCTTCATATCTGAAAAAAAAGTAATCAGAAATATTGTACAGAGATAGTGGTAATAATTTGTATAAGATTGATTTAAATAAATGAATATTCCAAACATCATATACGAAATTATTTATACATTTTGTTTTATTGTTTTTGATAGCTCTAATCCCATTTGATTTTCAACAGGTTGCTGGTGGACCTTGGCTCAGAGACCTATTGGCGAGGAGAGAATAGCTTTTATTCAAGAGATTCATTTGTGACAGTTAAATGGACAGCATTCCATAATGGGTTCGTCTTTGAATACCTCGAAGAACAACCAGGTGGGGCCGGCTATGGTGGTGCACCAGTACGCCCGATCGGAAAATAGAATTTTAGAACAGAACTGCTCATGTGAATTTGAAATGTAGGTTTCATCAGAATATTTATACTGACTCACCAATACCGCTTTAGGCCAATGTTGGAACCATAAATTTTCCTCCTGTCTGTCACCTTTGCGAGAGAAGGGTTTTCAGAGGCATCCCGAAATATTTAGCAACTTGTAACATGTGAGAGCCCAACCTATGTGAGAGGATAATCTAATGTTTCATTATATTAATTACACATAACATATACAAAATTTCCGTCACGGAAGAGCTGCAAAACTAAGCAGATTTCTCATGTGAACTTTTACAATAGAGAAATCTGCATACTGCTATCACTTTACATCACCGTGAGTAAATACAAAGGGTAATGAAAAATCTTTCAGTTAATTTTAATAAGCTCCCAACGGAAAAGGCTTCTGACTTGTAAACAAATCGTTCTGCCAACCACTCAGAGCTGAACAGATAGATAGGCATATTCTTCACCGGAAAGAAAAAAACAATTACTGATATATATCTGAATGCAACACATTAACTTTATTGCAAACTATTTACTGTATCTAGTACTGCAATTTATAATGAATCAGAATAATTTATATTTTAATAACTCAAATTTTAGTTGTCCAAGAACTAAAGAAAGGGGTGGGGATTAGCAGAACTTATTTGAGTTAAACGGTCAAATATCGAGCATGGTATAAATCAAACAAACATTTTCGAGCTAAGAACGTAAAATCCTAATTGATGACGTCACCAAACAACGTAATTCTATTTTATTTGTACTAAAATTTCAATGAATAGAATATTTGGCATTTAAGCTTGGAATAAAGTAGTTCATGATATACAACAACCTATTTTGAATATGACACGAGTAGGAGGGAGGGTTAAGTGAAGTCTGAAAATTAAAAAAAAAATGCTAATATCTGGGTTAATAACGGAAATATTCTAATTTTTTAAAATTCTCCCTGTAACCTCTCTCCACCCACTAGTCGTATTAGAGCCGTTAACGAACTTGATCTTTATTTTTACAGAATCGTTAAAATTTCGAGTTTGTTAGCGATCAAACAAACATTGCGACCGCTAAAGCGATAACAGACAAATATATATCTATATATAAATAAAATTGTAATGTCTACCTGTACATTTATTTTTTTCTCGAAATTTCACGATCCTTTTTCGTTCACATGCCATAGACATATCTGCAATTTATGACTTCGGTTTCTGTTTGTTACTTTCGACCCATAAATGGATGAACCGAGTTTTATGATACTCAGGTTTCACAAGTTGTTTATTTTGTTAATTACAGTAACTTTTGTTATATACACTTTTGTCGGAGAGCGAAGTATAAACAATTCCGGATTGATCAGGAAATCGATTTTTTGTTATTCTCGAAGACTAAAAAAGATTATACAAGCTCTCATAGTTACTAGATATTCAGGTATAAACCCTAAACACTGTGACGGGGAAAGGTAAAAACATTGTGCACAGTAAATTCTGGCCAAAAAAGACCGGGTACCTTAGCTAGTATATATATATATATATATATATATATATATATATATATATATATATTTAACTTTGAACGGACCTCATTTTCTATCATCTCCTGGCCGTGGTAGTCCTGATTACATGGACATTTGAGGAAATTTTTCCAAAATCGCACCGTGAGTTCAACAATAATAGCTGATTTATCTTCAGGGAAATCTGCTTAAAAAAAAATCTTTTTAGGTCCTCTATCCGATGAGCTTGGTAGTTAAGCCTTTTTACTGGCTGCAGTGCCTTCAATATCTTATAAATATTCATTCTATTGACCAGAAATTATCAAGTGTTGCACTCTAATTATTTTTGTTGTAATTTTTGCGTAACTCGAATATTAAGCTAATTATTTGTATTTTCTTGTTTCCAGCCTTCAGTAAAGCCCCACTTCTAGGCATACGAGTTTTACTTTGAGTAACTGAGTCTATATCCTAGGCTAAGGATGGGTCATCAATCCTCGCAGATGGTGTCACCTGATAAGAGTGTATACTGATCATTAAAACTGCATTTATTATATTTTATAAACATATATTTTAAGAACATTCTTCTTTGAATGGTATATTTTAATCTTCTCTGAATGACTAGCTCAGACTTCAATAATTAACTCAACTCATAATACAGTGATTACCAAGGAATTCGTTATTTATTAAATTTACTAGGAGCTATTCATTAGTGATTTTTTTTAAAAACTAATCATTACATAGAACAAACACAGTGAATAAACAGTGGAGGATAAAAGTATTTGCACACCCCGTTTTTTCTTTAAATAATAAATTAAAAATAATTCATTTGTGTTTTCCCAAAAAAAAGTACAACTAAAATTTGTTAAATATCAGTTAACATTCAATTCAAAGCCTTGGTCATAATAAAAAAATATTTTAAATAACGTAAACACCAGGAAAAAAGGTCGTCCCAGGATACTAATTGAAAGAATGGAGATCAAAATAAAAAAATTGAAGCTTTTAAAAATCCAGCTATAAGTGCAGCTAACGAAAACGGTGAGGAATGTTTTAAATTCTAAAGGTCTTTATGGTAGGATTTCGAGAAAAAATCTTTATATTAGTGGAACCAATCGCAAAAAAAATTCTTTTTTTGCTAGAGAATACATTAACAAGTCCATCAGTTTTTGGGGAAATATGCTGTTATCTGATGTGAGTAGGTTTAAATTGTTTGGATCTGATGGACGAAGCCTATTTGGCGTAGAAGAAATGAGGAAATGAAAAAGCAAAACGTTACGGTTACTGTGAAAAATGGCGGAAATGCAATGGTTTGGGGATGCATAGCTTTTAATTGAGATGGAAATCTTGAACCTATCGTAGGTATTTTAAATGTAGAAGGTTATATGAGATTTTTGCGGAGCAGCCTTTCAGCAAGTGCAGTTAAATTGGGGATCCAGCTTTAGTTTATATTCCAGAAGTAAATGGTCCGACACATACAGCCAATGAAATTAAAGAATACAGCCAATAAACTAAAGAACGGTTAATATTTAATGGTCGCGCTCCACACCCCTCCTCAGTCACCAGACTAGAATACAATTGAAACTTTTTGCTACACGTAAGACCAAAATGCTCCAAACCACCACATAACTGAAGGCCACGTCAAGAATCCTTTAGTTCGAGAATGGGAACAAATCAATCCAGATTTAATTAAAGACCTTGTACAATCAACGCCTAGACGATTACAAGAGATAATTAACGCTGACAGACATCGTACAAAATATTAAATTTTAAAAAATGAAGAAAAATTGTGATGTGCAAATACTTTTTTCCAGGAATTTTTTTAAGATTTATATTTTATTTTACTAAGCAAGACGTTTTTCATTTGAATTATATATGTATTAATTCCGTTTTAAATATACTTCTTATTTATTACCTTATACAATTTTTTATTGGCTAAATTAATAATTTAATAAAAAAAAAAAAACCTGGTGTGCAAATACTTTCCCCCCCACTGTATATGTATAAACCAAACACCTTTCATACATATCACAGGTAGCAAATACAAACATGTTTTAAGCAATACCAAGTTATTTATGTTTTTTCAGTGATATTTTATTTTTTGATGTTTGTACATATTTCCCTTATGGGAAATCAGCTATTGAGGTTGTACTCATGACGCGATTTTCGAATTTTTTCTTCAAATGTCCATCGATCCTACCCAGGAAATGACGAAAATGAGGTCCGTTCAAAACTGTATATATATATAAATATATATATATATATATATATATATATATATATATATATATATTTGTCTAGCGGTCGCAATTTTTGTCTTATCGTCACCAAACTTGATATATAATCGTTTTATACAAAAAGAAAGATCAAGTTCGTTAATGGCTGAAATCTGACCAGTGGGAGGGGGGGGGGTTTAGAAGGGGAGAATTTCGAAAATTCGTAATATCTCCGTTATTAAGTGTCGGATCGAAACATTGTATAGAACCAATATTATTGCAATAAATTGAAATTTAATGTTCTATAAATGTTGTTATGTACCTTTTTTCACTATCTTGATTATTTACTGAGATATTTGCATTTTTTAGTTTTCGGTCTTCAGTAAAGCCACTCTCCTACTCATCTCATATTTTCAATATTCTATTATGTTATGAAACACTTTATTTGAAACTTAAATACCACATATTGTTCTCATTGAACTTTTACGTTTTGAGATAAATGCAAATGCGGGGCGCACTTGGGAAATCTGCTTAGTTAACGCAGCCCCTGCGTGACGGACTTTTATAGCTCAACACTGGGCATGTTATTTACAAAGAACTAACCTAAGCACTTGAAACCAGCTTTTTATATATATATATATATATATATATATATATATATATATATAAATTCATTCATTAAACTAGAGCTATCTCTATTTTATTAAATACTTTAATAATTGTCAATATTATAATTATTTATTAACGTCCACTCATTGCTACTAAGGCTAATTGGGCGTGTTATCTATAGGTTACCACCCTTTTCTAGCCAAGGTGGAACTAAGGCTTTTATTTAATAAGTTCGTCACTAAATAAATTCCTATTTAGGTATACTCTAGGTTTACCATGTCTACGTATATACTTCATCATAAATTCAAATTAAAATATGCAATGTAAATTAAATGGTTTACTTATATATATACATATAAACATTTTTTATTTACTTCCTGAATTATCCCTAAAGGAAGGGAGTCTATTTCCCTCATGTCCCGTACATGCTTTAATAACATGAGTTTCTTATTAACAATTTTTAGCAGATTTGAGCTATTGAGGTCTTACTCATGACACGATTTCTGAAAAAGGTCCACAAATATCCATTGAACCTACCTAGGAGATGAAAAAATGAGGTCAGTTCAAATATATATTTATATATATACTCGTTTATATATATATATATATATATATATATATATATATATATATATATATATATATACACAGGGTGAGTCATATGAAACTTTCCGGTTTTGGAAGGGCGTTGCACGAAGAAGGGAAGGAGTAGAAGGGTGGGGATGGCGTCATTAGACGCGCCATGACATGCAGTGTTAGTGTGAGCAATGGCTTGGTCGGGACAACATCGTGCGTTCGTAGTTGAAGAGTTTATTAAAAATGGCGGCTCCGTGATCACAACACAGCGTGCGTTCCGTTTACATTTTGCTATTGGTCGACGTGATCCCATTCCCACTGGACCAAGAATCAGAAATTGGGTATCAAATTTTAGAGCAACATCATCAGCATTAAAAACAAGACCACAAGGCCGAATTAGGACGTCAACGTCAGCGGAAAACGTGGATAGAGTGCGGGCTTCAATTCAACAATCCCCTCGGCGTTCTGTTCGGAAACATGCCGCTTCACTAGGATTATCTTTCAGTAGTGTCCGCAGAATACTGCATAGAGACCTTAAATTTCACCCATACAAGATTCAGGTAGTGCAAGAATTAACAGTTAGAGACTTAGACACACGAACAAATTTATGCCGCGACATTCAGCAGATCCCCCGCACTGCTGTTTTGATCTTCAGTGATGAGGCACATTTTCACCTCGCCGGAACTGTTAACAAACAGAATTTTCGATACTGGGCTGAGAATAACCCACGAAACCTACACGAACGGCCACTCCACAGCCCTCGAGTGACAGTGTGGTGCGCTATTGCAGAGTTTGGTGTCTGGTGTCCCTATTTTTTTGAAGAGGATGGTCAAGTCGTCACAGTTACCTCTGCTCGGTATTGCGACATGCTTGAAACTTTTCTGAAACCGAAATTGGAGGAATTAACGCAGAATCATGACAACGATAACATCTGGTTCCAACAAGATGGTGCTACAGCCCATACATCCAGGCGTTCAATGGAAATCCTGCGACAAATGTTTCCCGGTCATCTTATTTCTTTACGAGGTGACGTTGGGTGGCCGCCGAGATCACCTGATTTAACCCCCTGCGATTTTTTTCTTTGGGGTTACCTGAAGGAAAAGGTCTACACGCATCGTCCCCGAACCATCGATGAACTGAAGGCTGCAATCACGGAAGAAATCAATGCTATTCCGCTGAATATCACTCGACGAGTAATTGACAACTTCCGGGAAAGGCTTCAGCAGTGTGTGAACAATGGAGGTAGACATTTACAGGATATCATTTTTAAAACCAACTAAATTAAAACTGCATGTTATGTACTTTCAAACAATAAAATAATTTTTACTGCATGTCGCTTTGTTTTTAATACACACCTTATTGAAATCGAAAAGTTCAATATGACTCACCCTGTATATATATATATATATATATATATATATCTATGTGTGTGTGTGTGCGTGTGTGTGTGTGTGTGTCTGTGTCTGTGTCTGTTACCGCTCTATATTCAAACTATAGGAATAGCATATAGAACAAGAATTGTATTGCATTAAATGATTAACAAGATTGATCATGTAACAGTTTTCAATCAAACTCCCAATAACAGAGATATTACATTTTTTTTTAAATTTTAACCCCTACTAATCCCCCCCCCCTCCTCCTGGGTCCATTACAATAATCAAACCGCACGTCGCATTTTGAGTTAAAAAAAAAAAAGTGTTCTTTATTTCTGAGAGGTTCATTGTTTGATTTTGGAGGGTTACTTGTAATCTTCAATATCTTTGGGTTCAAAATTTGCAGGATGACCATTAATGAATAATATTGTTACGTTTATTACAAAAAAAAAATATGAACGTTGATTATTAGAGTTCTTTTGGAATTGCGTTATTAAAAACACTAGCTTTAGAGTTTTTATCACTCCTCAATTTATTTGACAATGCACTAAACACTTTGTAATTATTCTTAACTACTACGCATGGTATGCACAGTACAATAACTTACCATCACGCGAATCACTGAAGTTCACAAAAACACAGCACTGCACAGTCCTTCACAGAGTACACGGCTCTGCACTGTTCCTCACACGGTGCTACACTGATATTCACTTAAAACACTGTACCTCACTAAAAATGCTCTATTCACTACAAGTGAACTGAGAACAAACTAACTTTCGGGCGAGCTGGGCCGTTTTTATAGACGGGCGGAGAGATCAAAGAAAAGTCCGTAACGCAGCCACAATATTTATGTTTGCACAATATTTTGACATTTACCCATCCAGTGTTTATGGTTAATACCCATTGTTGGCATTTGTTAATAATAAAATTAATGTTTTATGTAAGTCTTCAGTGTTATTAAGGACAAAATATTAACATAGATTTGAATTAATTTTTCCAGGTGAGGTACCTCATAGTTCAAATTGTAATGTATTGTAGAGCATATCAATATTTCTACGCAAATTACTTGCTCCACACATTGTTCCTGGAGAAATGTATAAAACAAAAGTTAATCTAACTAACAAAGTAAACAACTTTTGTTATGTGCATATTTACCGAAAAACCAATAGAAAAAGAAATATCGCTATTTTTAATTTCAGGCTTCCCTTATAACCCCCACTCCTGTTCGTCTTAGAGAAAATTAATATGTCCGCGTATTCAGCGTTGGTAAATCTAGCCATATTTGTTGACTTCACTGAACAGTACTAGCAACACCACTAATGTGAGATGTGAATTTTTTCGCGAAATTTCACGATAACTTTTCGTTTCACAAGTCATAGACACCATAACTGCATTTTGTTTCTTTCGTGTATGTTTGTTTGTTTGTTTGTTACCTTTTCACGCATAAACGGCTGAACCGAATTTCATATGTATATTACTACTAACCCAACTTAGACTTTAGGCTATATTAATATCCTCTGAGACGAAGAGGAGTGGTGGTTGCACAGGAGACGGGAAATAATGTGCAAAATGCACTGGGACGGGTAAATGTCAAAATATTGTGCAAAGCCTGGCCAAAAAAATACCACCACCATTCAGCCTCAAATCAATTCCCGGGCGAAGCCGGGTATCTGAGCTAGTATATATATATATATATATATATATATATATATATATATATATATATATATCCCCAAACCAAACGGCCAAACTTTAGAGATCGATAGAGGATCGAAAAACTAAAACAAAAAGTCCTCTGGCATATGCCTCGTTTTCGCTTCGTTTTCGAGAAAATCACAAAAAACTAAAAATAGTTGTGCAAAAACTAGTTAAGGCCAATGGAAGAGCGGATTTTATTCCTTGAATGAATTTTAGCAATAAATGTTATTCCAATACAATTACCTATTTAAAGTAGATAACATTATTAACAATAACTGAAAATTAAAACATAAAAAAAGATTAAAAATTTAGAAAATTAATAAAATAATTAAATATTCTTACTTGGAAAACATAAATGTTTCAGTTTTTATATGGGTCTACCTTAGTGAGAAAAAAACCCTGAAAATTTTGAAGGTTTTACCTTCTCTAAAATTACATCGTTCATTTCTAAAGCGTCAACGTAAATGTTGTTCGAAGTGCTGGCCTCTCGCTGCAATACACGCATCACATCGCGTACTCACAGATCGCACTGCATCTAAACATTGTTCTGCGGTGAGCTGGTTGCAAACCATTCTGATGCGCTCGATGAGGTCATCCCTTGTGCGGACGGGCTCTCGGTAGACATTTTCTTTCACGTATCCCCACACGAAGAAAACTAGTGGAGAGAGGTCCGGAGACCGGGGAGGCCAAGGCACCGGCCCACCTCGTCCTATCCAGCGACCTGGGTAGTTGATGTCCAACCAGTCTCGTACGGCCCTTCCGTAATGTGCAGGACACCCATCGAATTGAAACCAGCTCTCAAGCCTTGTTTCCAAAGGGATATCTTCCAAAAGTGCCCGTAAGTCATTCTCCAGGAATAGATGATAACTTTCAGCGTGAAGTCGAGCAGGTAAAAATACGGGACCTATTATGCGATTATAACAAAGACCGACCCACACGTTTACAGAAAATTCATGCTGGTAGTGAAATTCTCTAACAGCGCGGGGATTTTTATGTGCCCAAAGGTGGTAGTTTCTTTGATTGAATATGCCCGCACGTGTAAAAGTCGATTCGTCCGTCCAGATTACTTACGAAAGTTTACATCGTTTTGCAATTGTTCTTTGAACCAATTACAAAAATTTAATCGGCGGGGATAATCATCGGGTATTAAATTTTGTACCTTTTGTACATGGTAAGCTTGCCTGCTGTCAGCCCTTAATGTGCGCCAAATGGTTGTCTTTGGTATGCTTAGAACTGAAGCAGCTCTCCGGACGCTTGTGCCAGGGTTGGTATTGAAGTGCCTCAGTATCCTCTCCCTCCGCCTCAGGTCGGCTTCCATCGGAGCCTACATACGGTTTCCACGACGATTACATGAGATGGACCCAGTCTCTCGAAGCCTTCTGAAAGTGCTGGTAAAAACACCTCTGTGTGGGGTTTTTCGCTCAGGAAACCGTCTGCGATATTCCCGAACTGCCTGACGTGCATTGGCATCGCAGATCCCGTAGACGTAGACTATGTATTCAGCGTTGGTAAATCTAGCCATATTTGTTGACTTCACTGAACAGTACTAGCAACACCACTAATGTGAGATGTGAATTTTTTCGCGAAATTTCACGATAACTTTTCGTTTCACAAGTCATAGGCACCATAACTGCATTTTGTTTCTTTCGTGTATGTTTGTTTGTTTGTTTGTTTGTTACCTTTTCACGCATAAACGGCTGAACCGAATTTCATATGTATATTACTACTAACCCAACTTAGACTTTAGGCTATATTAATATCCTCTGAGACGAAGAGGAGTGGTGGTTATAAGGGAAGCCAGAAATTAAAAATAGCTATATTTCGTTCCCTATTGGTTTTTCGGCAAATATGAACATAACAAAAGTTGTTTACTTTGTTATTTAGAGTAACTTTTGTTATATACACTTTTTTCGTATACCGAATTTTAAACGAGATATACGCTAAAACCTATAGTGGAAGTGAAAAATTTTATTTGGGACAAAAAACTCAACCGAACTAAACCAAACTCGGTATGTGAATTAGCACTAACGCCTTCCTTATAATAATCCATACTAACATTTCTAAGGGCGGGCAGGAGTGGGAGTTATAACGAAGGCCTGAAATTAATAGTGATATTTCGTTTCCTATTGCATTTTCGGCAAATATGCACATAACAAAAGTTGTTTATTTTGTTATTTAGAGAAACTTTTTTTTATATACACTATCATCGTATACCGAAGTATAAAGGCGTTATACGCTAAAAATTATAGCGGGAGATAACAATTTTATTTGGCACAAAAGACTCAACCGAACTAAATAAAACACTCGGTATGTGTATTAGCACTAACGCCTGGGGTTTAGAGGTGGGATTTTCGAAAATTCGAAATATCTCCGTTATAATGCATCGGATCGAAAAATTGTATAGAACCTATCTTATTGCAAATTAAATTTACCATTAATATTGTTATATACATTTATTCTCTATCTTGAATATTAACCGAGATATTTGCATTTTTATGGAGTCTGTGGTCAGGTATAGTTCGTATTAGGTCGGCCGTTTCCGTAACTGATCGGCTCAGGTGGAAGCTTCTTCTAACCTTACCGGTCGTTTCTAACCTTACCTTCCCTTCGTTACTTTGTGAGATTTATGCAAATACATTCTGTTCATCCCCTCCCCCTTCTTTCGTTCTTGGACTACTAAATTTGAGTTATTAAAATATAAATTATTCTTACAATTCAGAAGCCGTTTCAGTTGGGAATTAATTTAAATAACTGAAAGATTTCTCATTGCCGTTTGTATTTAATCACGGAGGTGTTGTGTTACCAGTATACAGATTTCTCTATTGTAAAACTTCACGTGGGAAATCTACTTAGTTTACACAGCCCCTGCGTGACGGACTTTGTTATGAATTTGATCATCAGATTTTGACTTAAAATTAGAGTAGCATAGACTGAAAATCTCAATCCGAAGTAACACTTAAATTCTTTTCAGATAGCCATCTTAAAACGGGAGTAATCGATAAGGAATCTGCTTTGTAAATAGTTATTTACATTTATGAGTTTTGAAATTTACCCTTCCGCCTTGCGGACACCAAATATTTTATTTGTGTGTCATGAAAATGCGTGAATAAAAATGGGAAAATGTATGTATATTCATTAAGGGAATGAATATTGTTAATATGAGCAATTCGATACTGAACCATTCATACTTTAATACTTTAGACCTCACATATTCTTTTATCGTATTCCAATAGAATACATGAACAAACCTTTATGTTTTCTCCGGTTGCTCAGATGATGGAGTCGTTTTATTTTGACGGGAAGCGAGATTTATTTAATCCCAAGAATAATAAATTCCTATTGCCAATGTGGGAATCGAACTAGCCACTCTAGGTTTACCATGTGAGATTAAGGGCAACGCTTTAACTCACACGGTTAAAGCCCCGCTGACAATAAGAAAGTGCGAATACCTCGTATACTTGAGTTACGGAAAAATTCACAGCAAAACAATTGTAGATCATCAACATATTAACAAGATTGTTCTATAACATTTCACGATCCGATTCATTATAACCAAGATATTTTGAATTTTCGAATTCCCCACTGCATCAGGTCCGATTTCAGTCTATGACAAATGTGATCTTTAGTTCTATTTTTAAGGCTGTGTGTGTGTGGGTGTGTGTGTGTGTGTGTGTGTGTGTGTGTGTAGGTGCGCGCGCGCGTGTGCCTGTTTGAACGGACCTCATTTTCGTCATCTCCTGGGTAGGATCGATGGACATTTGAAGAAATTTTTCGAAAATCGCGCCATGAGTACGACCTCAATAGCTGATTTTCCTTAAGGGAAATCTGCTAATAGTGATATTTCGTTTCCTATTGGTTTTTTGGCAAAATGCAAATAACAAAAGTTTTTATTCTTTTATTTAAAGCAAAATTTGTTATATGAACTTTAGTCGCATAACGAAGTGTAAACTAGATACACACTAAAGGCTACTTAGCCTTATTTTATTAGTATTCATTAAAGTGTATTTGATATAGGAATATATGACAAATGGTGTTATGTTTTTAGGCTTATAGCTCTAATTATGATTCGTGATTATATTTCTAAGTATGATTCGAATTAGCGAGGTTTTAGTTTTATTTGTTTTCACTAGAAAATAACGTCGTTATTTATTTCTAATACAAATGTGTGATTTAAATAAAGTCTTGGTGAATTTGCATGTGTGATAGCGGAAGTTATGGGGAATCCAAGTCTTTAATCTATATATATATATATATAGATATATATATATATATATATATATATATATACATATATATATATATATATAAAATTGTAACCTCTGTCTGTACATTGATTTTTTTCGCGAAATTTCACGATAACTTTTCGTTTCACATGTCATAGACACCAAAACTGCATTTTGTTTCTTTCGTGTATGTTTGTTTGTTTGTTTGTTTGTTTGTTACCTTTTCACGCATAAACGGCTGAACCGAATTTTATGAAACTTGGTATGTATATTACTACTAGCCCAACTTAGACTTTAGGCTATATTATTATTCTCTAAGACAAACAGGAGTGGGGGTTATAAGAGAGGCCTGAAATTAAAAATAGCGATATTTCGTTTCCTATTGGTTTTTCGGCAAATATGCACATAACAAAAGTTATTTATTTTGTTATTTAGAGTAACTTTTGTTATATACACTTTCGTCGTATACCGAAGTATAAATGAGTTATACGCTAAAAATTATAGCGGGAGTCAACAATTTTAATTGGCACAAAACACTCAACCGAACTAAGTAAAACTCGTTATATCTATTAGCACTAATGGTTTCATTATAACAAGCCATACCAACATTTCTAGGGACGGGCAGGAGTGGGGATTATAAGGGAAGCCAGAAATTAAAAATAGCGATATTTCGTTTCCTATTGGTTTTTAGGTAAATATGAACATAACAAAAGTTGTTTACTTTGTTATTTAGAGTAACATTTGTTATATACACTTTTTTCGTATACCGAATAATAAACGAGATATACGCTAAAATCTATAGCGGAAGTGAACAATTTTATTTGGGACAATAGACCCAACCGAAATAAATAAAACTCGGTATGTCGATTAGCACTAACGCTTTCATTATAACAAACCATATCAACATTTCTAGACATATAGTGATATTTCGTTTCCTATTGGTTTTTCGGCAAATATGAACATGACGATTAACAAGAACATTTCAATTGTATGAAGCATTTTAAAAACAAGTAGCTGTTTCATGAGGACCAAAGTATATTACTCCCCCCCCCTTCCTCTGTCTTTCACTGGAACATTAATTAATCGGAAGTAAGTAATTTCATCCTTTAATGTGTTTAAAACATCAATTAATTCACAAAAAACGAAAGTATTTAAACATACATAATTAGAATTGAAAATACAATCTGAATATAAGGTAATGTTAGCGGAATTGAGAGTTAGCCATTAGTCATGTTCTATTGGTTAACCTGGAGCGCCAGGGAGGGGTGGGGAGACCTTCCTGTAATCTATAACCTTTCTCACTCCCTCTTTCTTTCCTCAGTTGTTTTACACACTTTTTTCGTATACCGTATTATAAACGAGATATACGCTAAAACCTATAGCGGAAGAGTATTTTGTTATTTAGAGTAAATTTTGTTATATACACTTTTTTAGTATACCGAATTATAAACGAGATATATGCTAAAACCTATAGCGGAAGTGAACAATTTTATTTGGGACAAAAGACCCAGCCGAACTAAATAAAACTCGGTATGTGTATTAGCGCTAACGCTTTCCTTATAATAAGCCATACTAACATTTCTAGGGACGGGCAGGAGTGGGGGTTATAAAGGAGGCCTGAAATTAATAATGGTGATATTTAGTTTCACCACAATATTTTGTGCTTAATAACTGAGATCTATGCATAATGCAGAGGAGACGGGAAATATGACAATTTGGAGGACAGTGAAGTCTTACATAAACAATTAATTTTATTATTAACAAATGCTAACAACGGGTGTTAATCCTAAATAGTGGGACGGGTAAAGGTGAAACTATTGTGCAAACTAAAGCCTTGCCAAAAAAATACCATCACCATTCAGCCTCAAATGAATTCCCGAGCGAAGCCGGGTATCTGAGCTAGTTCTGGTATATATTTATTATTTCGTCCGATATGTTGACGTTATTTTAATATGTATGTACTATATATAATTATTAAACGTTGCTTAGTAATGCCATTATGACAGAAGACAATATGCGTTTAAACTCAATAAGATTGTTTAAAGTGCAACTCTGGCTGCTGGGCATTTTGCATATAAATTAAATTATTTTTGGGTTATCAATGTTATTTATTTCCATGAGGTATATAAATTATTAGAAAATTCGAATTGTTTAAATAAATAATTTACGTAAAACATTATTGATAATCCTCATTTGGGAGCGGGCGAAGTAGGGGGGCTAACACAGTTAATTGTCTTACTTATTTCCTGTGAAAATTTGGTATTATTGGAAGTACTTTCTACTCACATTCAGTATCCTTAAACAATGTGTGCTCGGGTTTGATTTTGACAGGAAATATGTACATTATAGGTGATATTTAATTATAGTAAATGCTATCTATGATTATGATTTAAATTGTTCAATGTAGGTCAAACAACGGACAGGGATTGATTAGGAACTCATTTTCATTAATTCTTCGAAAGTTACATTTCTATCCTATAAGTCCCCTACGTTATGTGGCCTTTACGGAAAAACAATACGCCCAGATGGGAAGTGTTATTGTAGTTATATTATAATTGTATACATTGAAGCCTTGCTATTAAAAATACCATAATTATTCCGTCAACAATGATTTCCCGGGCTTTGCCGGGTACTTAGCTATATTCATATAATTTTGAATGAAACTCATTTTCGCCATCTACTGGGCTGTATCGACGGACGTTTGATGAAATTTTTCATAAAACGCGCCATCAGTAGAAACTCAATCCACTCGCCACGGAGAATGTCCAAGGATGCTAGGGAGACCGAGGACGCCTGGTGCCTTCACCCTGGCAGTATTGAATGAACTCATTCAGTGTCCACCAGCTCCATAGATCTTCGCTGTAACACTGGGTTATCAGCTTTGTTGTGATGAAATTCGTGAGTAAACTTAAAAATGGGTTTAAGGTGTAATTGGTTTTATTATTTCGAATATTTTGTTAGACGTTTTCTGCGCATGTTTCTCTTATTCCACTTCCTTATGAAATTTCACTTTAAACTAATACAGCATTAAATATCTCATATCCAGGCTTATTTTAAGTATTGCATACTCAGAGTCCTTATGAATAGAGAAATAGATCCTGGAATATTAGATCACACCACTCTTTTGTAATCCAAAACGTGGTAAATCTACATAGTTCATGCAGCTAACTCTAGGATGACGGAGTGTTCCACAAATGCGGTGAAAATCATGAAATAAAATTGTGAATTTGGCAAATCATAAAAATATCTGATTTTAGTGAAACCGAACCAAGTCGTGAAAACGCCTTGATTTTGGGCGAAAATCGCAGAACTAGAATAACAATCCTTTGATGCGAATAAGATAAAAATCATATTCATGAGTCGAATAAGATATCATATTCGCGATGAGTACGTGGTTATATTGGTTGTATAAGTACATACAAATACGCCCCACTCATGCCCCTAGTCCAGCTTACAGGAAATGAAGATAAACAGGGGCTGCGTAAACTCAGGAGTTTTCCCACGTGCTGGTATGACATACTATTGATCTCTTCACACAAAATATTTTCTATTTCTACGTAAAAATCCGATGAGTAAAAGTTTACGGAAAACTGGAAAAAATAAAGTAGGAATAACTCGCTTAATATTAGAGCAAAGAAAAAATATGTTTAACAATAATTGGAATTACAGGATTGCGGCTATACATTTTATGATAACAGAGATATTTTGGATTTTCGAATCCCCCCTTCTCAAAACCCCACCTATTCGCGGTCCGATTTCAGCCATAAACAACTATGAAAGTTAGTGTATTATTATTATTATTATTATTATTTATTAACGTCCACTTTTTGTAACTCAGGCTAATTGGGACGGGTTATCTACAGGTTACCACCCTTATCTAGCCAGGGTGGGATTTTAGGATGTTATTTAGTGAATTTCGTCACTAAATAATTTCCTTTGCCCTGGCGAGAATCGAACTCGCCACTCTAGGTTTACCATGTAAGATGAAGGTCAACGCTTTAACTCGCATGGCTACCTGAGCCCCAAAAAAGTTAGTGTAGAATGAACAGTTCAATATCGATTACGGCATAGATCAAATAAACATTTCCAATCAAAAACGTAAAATCTTAATTCATGGCGTTGTTTGTATCTCACACAGTCTTCGAATAACGTAGCAGTGAGACACTGAAGATTGAAAACTAAAAAAATGTAAATAACTCGGTTAACACTCATGATAGAGAAAATAAGTAAAACGAAAGTCCGTCACGCAGGGGCTGCGTAAACTAAGCAGATTTCCCACGTGGAGTTTTACAATAGAGAAATCTGCCTAATAACAGCTGTAGTAGTAAGTAACCTCTAAACCTATTCACGAGAGGGACGAATAATTACAAAAACGGCCGCCAGAGCTCACGGCGGAAAGTCCGAACATAGCCACTGCTGCCGAGCACATGCAGAATACAAATGCAAATATCTCAGTTAATATTCAAGATAGAGAATAAATGTATATACCAATATTTATAGTAAATTTAATTTGCAATAAGATTGATTCTATAATATTTTTCGATCCGACGTATAGTAACGGAGATATTTTGAATTTTCAAAAATCCCCCCCTCTAAACCCCTCCTCCCACTGGTCCGATTTCAGCCATTAACGAACTTGATCTCTCTTTTTACGTAAAACGCTTAAATATGAAGTTTGGTAACGATTAAACAAAAATTGCGACCGCTAGAGCGTTAACAGACAAATATATATATATATATATATATATATATATATATATATATATATATATATATAATTTTGAACGGACCTCATTTTCGTCATCTCCTGGGTAGGATCGATGGACATTTGAGGAAATTTTTCAAAACTCGCGTCATGAGTACGACCTCAATAGCTGATTTCCCTTAAGGGAAATCTGCTAAAAACATTTATTGGCAATATAAATGCATATGTAACATTTTGAACCTTATTTTGTCATCTTTTAGGTAGGATCGATGGACATTCGAGGAAAATTGAGGAAAATCGCGTCACGACTACAACTTCAATAGCTGATTACAAATTTGTTTTCCCTCGATCTGTTAGTATGGCTGTATTGAGATTTCGGTCTCTGTCAATATAACTCGCAGAATACTAACTGGGGCAGTAAAAGATCACGGAAAATCATATTTGGTATTTAAGCTTTCAATAAAGTGGTTCATGATAAACGGCTTATTGTTAATATGACGTGTGTAGAAGTGGGGGTATGCTGAAGGCTGAAAACTAAAAAAATGCAAATATCTCAGTTAATATTCATGAAAGAAAAATACCTTTAGAACAACATTGATAAGCAATTAAATTTGCAATGGCGTCGGTTCTATACAAGTTGTTGTTCCGACGTATAATAACAGAGGTATTTCTAATTTTCGAAATTGCCCCAGCCTAACCCCTCCACTTCCAATGGTCCTTAAGGGAAATCTGCTAAAATTGAGAATAGATGGCGTTAGATCATCTAGTTTATGTAGCCCATCAATGAGATTCTTGCTTATTCAGTCGCGAGCTCGATTCCCACCTGAGCAATAGAGTTTATTTATTTCAGAACTAATTACATAAAATTATTAGTCCCACTCTGGTTAGTAAAATATATAGTAGATACCATATGGGTCAGCTGCAATAGCATAAATTAGGAGTTAATAAATACGATTATTCCTAGTTGTCCAGTGACACTTTTGGATCTCAGGTTACAGTTTATCCATATATTCATGCCTTATTTGGTTTAGCTCTTTGATCTATGGGTTCAATCCCCGCTTAGTCAAAAGACATCAATAGCGACAGACCGATTTAACGTATATGTATACTCGAATAATAATATCAATACTTCTAGGGCTCATTGCAGCTGACTATTTTGTAAATCCAGTAGTTACTATACATTTTTAGCAGATTTCCCAAAAGGGAAATCAGCTATTGAGGTCGTACTCATGACGCGATTTTCCAAAAATTCCCTCAAATGTCCATCGATCCCACTCAGGAGGTAATGAGGTCCTTTCAAAACATTAGTCTGTTAACTCTCTAGCGGTCGTAATTTTTATTTGATCTTTACCAAACTCGATATATAAAATTTTGATTTATAACTAAAGATCAAGTTTGTTAATGGCTGAAATCTGACTAGTGGGAGGAGGGGGGCTTAGAGGGAAGAATTTCAAAAATTCTTAATATCTCCGTCCGGATCAAAAAATTGTTTAAAACCAATCTTATTGCAAATGTAATGTTCTATAAATGTTGTTGAGTATGGTTTTTCACTATCTTGATGAATCACTTTATTTGAAGCTAAAATACCAAATATCGCATTCTTGAACTTTTGCTTTTTGAGATAAATGCAAATACATGATACACGAGGGAAATCTGCTTAGTTGACCCAGCGCCTGCATGACAGACATTTTTGGGCCTGATAATCTTTTATTAGTGAGCCATTGTCAAATAGAATTCCAAGTGTTTTAGGAAATCTAACCCTCCACTTAAATGTCCAAGAATTTCGCAACGGGATTTACAGAAACGTCATTAAAATTTGTTATTATAAAGGGTCCCGTACAGGTATGGTTGTGTCCCTGACACGTTGGTCCCAAGTAAAAGGTCATCTGAGTTCTACAACCTACTTTGTAGGAGCGATCCAGTCAAAATACTTTATGCCTGGGTTACAGTTGGTTTTCATCTTCTAACATAATACTTCGTCCTTCCATCAAGAGATTTATATGTTCTCTTAAAAGAAACACTAACTAAGCAGATTTCCCATGTGCTGGTATGACGCACTAGTAATGTCGCCTCACTATATATTCCTGTATTTCAAAGTCAAAATCTGATGAGTATGACTAGACGAGCAAATAACAATATTTGAGTTACGAGAAAGTTTATTGCACAACAATTGTAGAGCATGAATAGATCAAGATAGGTTCTATAACAATTTTCGATCCCACCCATGAAAACGGTAATATTTTGTATTGTCAAAAAATCAAAATTATTCCAAAAATAAAGGGCTAATTTTATGCTTTATACACTTTTTACCCAAATTTGGGGTTTAGGGATGAAATTGGAAGCTGTTTTCATATTTTAAATCCTTTTAGCAGATTTCTTATGAGGGAAATCAGGTTTTGAGGTCGTTCTCATGATATTTAAAAAATGAGGTCCGTTCAAAATTATATGTATGTAATGTATATATATATATATTTGTCTGTTAACGCTTTAGCGGTCGTAATTTTTGTTTGATCGTTACCAAACTCGATATTTAAAAGTTTCATGTATGACTAAAGATCAAGTTCATTAATAGCTGAGATCTGACTAATTGGAGAGGGATTAAGAGGTGGGATTTTCAAAAATTCGAAATATCTCTGTTACTGTACGTCGGATCGAAAACGTATGTTGTGTATAGTGTGTGTAAATGTATAGAAGCAATCTTAATGCCAATTAAAAGTACTATAAATATTGTTATATGCGTTTATTCTCTATCATGAATATTAACAGAGATATTTGCATTTTTTATATTCGGCTATTGTCGGTTCTGTTCTTGCAATTCCGCTGAAAGTTAGTTCGGCCGTTTCCGTAACTTCGGTTCTCGTGACATTGGTGTAGAGGTTTAAGCTTCTTCTTCGTGATATATTTGCATATACGTTCTATTGACCTCCTCCCCCCCATATATTTCTATCTGTTCAGCTCTGAGTGATTGGCAGACCTGTTTGTTTACAATTCAGAGCTTTCCGTTTAGAGGTTATTAAAATTGACTTAAATATTTCTCATTATCGTTTGTATTTAGTATTCACGGTGGTGTTACCAGTATGTAGATTTATCTATTGCCACCACAAGTACCTTTTGCTCTCCGGTGTTAATCTCGAAGAAGAAGGACGGCGGAAATAGGTTCAGCGTGGACTGCAGGGCGGTCAACGCTCAGAAGCAAGACTAAGCAGCATCGTAGTTTTAGCAGATTTCCTTTAAGGGAAATCAGCTATTCAGGTTGTACTCATGATAGGATTTTTGAAATTTTTCTTCAAATGTACATCAATCCTACCTAGGAGATGATAAAAATGAGGTTCGTTCAAAACTGTATATATATATGTGTGTGTGTGTGTGTGTGTCTGTTACCACTCTAACGGTCGCAATTATTGTTTAATCGTTACAGAACTCGATATTTAGTCGTTTTATGTAAAAAGAAAGACCAAGTTCGTTAACGGCTAAAATCGGAACAGGGGGATGGGTTTTAGAGGGGAGGATTTTTGAAAATTCGAAATATCTCTGTTACTATACGTCGGATCGAAAAATTGTATAGAACCAATCTTATTGCAAATTAAATGGTCTATAAATGTTGTTATGTACATGTTTTCATTATCTTTAATATTAACCGAGATATTTGCGTTTTTTAGTTTTCGGCCTTCAGTAAACCCCCACTTCTGCTTATGTCATATGAACAATATGCTGTTATATTATGAAACACTTTATTTGAAGCCTAAATAACAGATATTGTTTTCATTGGACTTTTACGTAATGAGATAAATGCAAATACGGGACGCAAGAGGGAAATCTGCTTAGTTAACGCAGCCCCTGCGTGACGGACTTTTTCACCTCGGCAAGGGTATTCCCGAGTCTACATTCCGGCTATTGGTAGTGGTGTTGTGTTAAATTATTTTTTTAGCAGATTTCCCTTAAAAGAAATCAGCTATTGAGGTCGTACGCATGACGCAATTTTCGAAACATTTCTCCAAATGTACATCGACCCTACCCAGGAGATGACGAAAATGAGGACCGTTCAAAATTATATATATATATATATATATATATTGTTACGTTTTATTACCAAAACCAGTAATAAACGTTGTTAATAAGAGTTCTTTTGGATTGCAAAATTAAATACTCACAAGTTTCACAGTTTTTATCACTGCACAATTTATTTCACAATTCTATACACTTGGTAATTATTCTTAATTACTACTCACAGTATAGACTGATAGCGTCACTGTTCTTCAGATTACATAGTCCAATAATTCACTCACGGTCACTGAAATACACCAAAAGACGGCACTGGACTGTCTTAAACAGGGCGCTAAACTGTTACTACAGTCACGGCACAACACTGTTCTTCTTATAAAAACACTTGACCGCACTGCACTAAGTCGCACTGTACCACCGAACGCACATATGAGCACTTGAGAAGAAAACTGACTCGCTTGCGGCTGGCTGGTTCTTTGTATAGGTCGTCGCCATACATCAAAGTGGAATTGTCTGCACCCTTCGACGTCTGGACTGGAAGGGTCTAGTCGGAGGTAGACCTTCTGTCGGCTTCTTTGATCTACCCCACGCTTTCCAAATACGCGACTCTCTCTCTGGAGGATTATTCATGTATTTAATTTTCGCAACAATATATATATATATATATATATATATATATATATATATATATATATATTTGTCTGTTAACGCTCTAGCGGTCGCAATTTTTGTTTGATCATTACCAAAATCGACATTTAAACGTTTAACGCAAAAAGACAGATCAAGTTCGTTAATGGCTGAAATCGGACCAGTGGGAGGGGGGGGGGGTTTAGAGGGTTTTTTTTCGAAAATTAGAAATATCGCCGTTACCATACGTCGAATCAAAAATTTGTATAGAACCAATCTTATTGAAAATTAAATTTACTATAAATATTGTCTTACATGCATTCTCTATCTTGAATATTAACCGAGATATTTGCATTTTTATGAAATGTGGGCCAGTAAGAGACGAATGAGTTTCCCGCCAAAAGCTAATACGGCCGTAACTGTTCGGCTCTCGTATGTAGATTTCTCTATTGTATAACTTCACGTGGTAAATCTGCTTAGTTTACGCAGTCCCTGCGTGACGGACTTTTTATAAACGCTTTGACCAATTGCAGTGTTGTTCCAAGAATATAGTCAGCTTTATATCATAAATTATAAAGGATATGAGCTTAAATATGTGAACAAATAGGTGGAAATATGGGCATATTACATAGAAAACATCCGCAGAAATTATGTCAAATAATTACTATAGAATAAATATAGAATAAGATTTCCTATCGAACATTTCGCAGCCCTTCTGAGCACAGTTGCTAACCTACAAGTTCTGAATTGCAGGTTGGATGCCTTCTTTTGCTGTTTGTTCTAGTATTGGGAGAATATGATGTCTGCCCGAAGAGTAGAAGCATTCGCCAAGCAGGGAATAACACAGCCATAATACGAGGATACAATGTATCACTTGCAACTGAATACGACACACAGAAGGATGTCTTCAAATTCAAGTTAGTTACTTTTCATAATAATTATATATCACATGATGTGTCTTTAGCAGATTTCCCTTAAGGAAGGTATTGCTTTTTTTTGCAAATATGCATATAAAAAAAAGTTGTTTATTTTTTTATTTAGAGTAACTTCTGTTATTTACCCTTTGGTCGTATACCGAATTATAAAAGAGTTATACGCTAAAAGCTATAGCGGGAGTCAACAATTTAATTTGGCACAAAAGACTAAACCGAACTACACAATACTCGGTATGTGTATTAGCACTAACTCTTCCATGATAATAAGCTGTACCAACATTTCTAGGGACGAGTAGTAGGGGTTGTAAGGTAGGCCTGGAATTACAAAGAGCGATATGTATTACGTTTCCTATTGGTTTCTCGACAAATATGAACATGACAAAAGTTGTTTATTTTGTTATTTAGAATAACTTTTTTTATATTCACTTTTGTCGTTTAACAAAGTATTAACAAGATATATACTAAAAACTAAAGCGGGAGCCAACAATTTTATTGGGCACTAATGATTCCACCGAACTTCACAAAACTCGGTATGTGAATTAGCATTAATTCTCCCATGATTAAAAGCTACATTTAAGTTCAAACGGGAGGGGGGTTATAAGGGAGGCCTGAAATAAAAATTCGTGATATGTCATTTTCTGTTTGTTTTAAGGTAAACGTGTATATAACACTAAGTGTTTTTTTGTGTTATTAAAAGTCACTTTTGTTTTATACATTTTTTCGTATAACAATGTATGAAGCAAGAAATTTGCGTAGAATTATTGATATGCTCAACATTTTATTTTAATATAAACTGCCAGGTACCTCACTTGGATAATCTATGTTAATATTTTATCCCTAAATATTAATTTATAAGAAACGCCAGTTTGCCCTGTGTATTTAAAATTTTATTTAATTAAAAGTGAAAATTATTTAATCAAACAGTTTTAGTATTGTGAAGATAATGCAATCAGATTTGTTAATACAATTTAATGCATTATTGGCTTAAGATCCTAAATGAATAGCAAGATGGCACCAGTAGCCTGGGGAGGTCTGACTACTTCCTTTGTCCTATCAGTTCTGCCGCTTCATTATAGGTCTATGTTTACATGTTACTTAATGCTTATACTTTTAGCAATGTAGTGTTATTATCAGGAATATGAATTTGTTTACTTATCATAAATAAATAATTTAAAAGGATGAACGCTGGGGGTTGCACCCAGTTATTTTTGGTATTTATTAACTCAGCTCAAAATGAGTTAATATATGATATACACTACTGAACGCAGTATGTACCAATATGAATAGTGGTTATGACGTACCTAAAACAGCTATCACCGTTGGGCTTTGTACCGCATTAAGGGACTTTTATAACTTAATTTTTATTCATACATCGTTTGGAAGACAAAATATTTTCTATGATTATGAATGATATGGTTCATTACATTATTAAAAAATACTACATGCACAGGAGACGGGAAATATAAAAACAATAGTTGATTTAAATCTGCTAATTTGAGGACAGTCAAGTCTTACAGAACAAATAATTTTATTATTAACAAATTCACAGCGGGTATAAACCCTAAACACTGGGACGGGGAATGTCAAAATATTGTGTAAAGCCTTGCCAAAAAAAAAAAAAAATACCATCATCATTCAGCGTCAAATGAATTCCGGAGCGAAGCCGGGTAACTTAGCTAGTATTTTATATATATATATATTTGTCTGTTATCGCTTTAGCGGTTGCAATTCTTATTTGATCGTAACTAAACTCGAACTAAACTAAATATAAACTGTCAAACGATAATACTAAAGATCGATTTCGTTAATGGCTGAAATCGGACCAGTGGGAGGGGGGGGGGGTGTTTAAAGATAGGATTTTCGAAAAATCGAAATATCTCCGTTACTATAGGTCGGATCAAAAAATTACACAAAACCAATCTTATTGTAAATTAAATGTACTATAAATATTGGTATATTTATTATCTATCTTGAATGTTAACCGATATATTTGCACTTTTCAGTTTTGAGCCTTCAGCGAACCCTTACTCCTACTCATGTCAAATAAACAAAACTCTGTTATATAATATACCACTTTATTAGAGTCTTAAATACTAAATATCGTTTTCGAGAGAACTTTATTATACAAGGTACATGGAAATATGTTCTGTTGACCCCTCCCCCGCCGTCTGTTTTTGGATAACTAAAATTTGAGTGATTGAGAAAAAAGTTATTCTGATTCATTAATAAATTACAGTACTAGATATAGTAATTAGTTTTCAATAAAGTTAATATTTTATATTCAGATATATTTCAGTAATTGTTTTTCTTTCGAGTCAAGAGTATTTATATCTATCCAGTATTTGTTTACAATTCAGACGCATACGTTTGTGAGGATTATTAAAATGTAAATTGACTGAAAGGTTTCTCATTATCATTTGTATTTGATCCCTTAATATTCATGTTGATGTCAAATTTGACCACTATGTAGATTTGTCTATTGTAAAATTTCACTTGGGAAATCTGCTTAGTTTACGCAGCCCCTGCGTGAAGGACTTTATTGTTTTTGATAGCTCTAATTCCATTTGATTTTCAACAGGTTGCTGGTGGACCTTGGCTCAGAGACCTATTGGCGAGGAGAGAATAGCTTTTATTCAAGAGATTCATTTGTGACAGTTAAATGGACAGCATTCTATAATGGGTTCGTCTTTGAATACCTCGACGAACAACGAGGTGGAACTGGCTTCGGTGCACCAGTACGCCCCATTGGAAAATAGAATTCTCGAACAGAAGTGTTTATGTGAATATGAATTGTAGGTTTCATCAGAATATTTATACGACTCACCAATACCTCTTTAGGGCAATGGTGGAACCATAAATTGTCCTGTTTGTCACCTTTGCAAGAGAAGGGTTTTCAGAGGCATCCCGAAATATTTAGCAACTTGTAACATGTGAGAGCCCAACCTATGTGAGAGGATAATCTAATGTTTCATTATATTAATTACACATAACATATCCAAAAAAGACCGCCACGGAAGAGCTGCAAAACTAAGCAGATTTCCCACGAGCTGATATGGCACACTATTGATCTCATGCCCCCCATATATTTGCTATATCTAAGTAAAATTCCAAAGAGTAGATGGGGGCGGGGGTTATCGAAGGCTGAAAGCAAGCACGAATAATTCGCTTCATATTTAAGCTCAATACAAATCTAAAGACCAACAATTGCAGAGCATCAGTAGTTTAATAAGATTGGTTATATAATATTTGTCGATATCAGGTTAGCCATGTGAGTTAAAGCGTTGACCTTTATCTCACATGGTAAACCTAGAGTGACGAGTTCGATTCTCGCCTGGGGAAAGGAAATTATTTAGTGACGAAATTCATTAAATAACATCCTAAAATCCCACCCTGGCTAGAAAAGGGTGGTAACCTGTAGATAACCCGTCCCAATTAGCCTAAGTTGCAAAAAGTGGACGTTAATAAATAATAATAATAATAATTAAATTTATGAGGAGCTATTCATTAATAATTTTTTTTTAAAAACTAATCTATATATTTAACGAAAATAGTGAATATATATGTAAAGCGAACCCAGTGCACACTTGTGACTGATAACATATGTACTTTAAACAATACCAAGTTATTTATCTTTTTGCAGTGATATTTTATTTTTTGTGCTTGTTCATGCTCATCATATGTCTATTACTGAATACTTTAATAATTGTCTATATACTTTATCATAAATTCAAATTAAAATACGCAATGTAAATTAAATGTTTGGCTTATATATACATATATTTTTTTATTTACTTCCTGGATTTACCCTAAAGGAAGGACGTCTATTACCCGTATGTTCCGTAAATCTTTTTATAAGGTGTTTCTTATTAACAATGTTTAGCAGACCTAAGGGAAATCAGCTATTGAGGTCGTACTCATGACGCGGTTTTAGAAAAATCACCATCGATCCAACCTTGGAGATGATGAAAATGAGGTCTTTTCAAAATAATATACATATATATGTGTGTTACTGTTTTCGACCTGGTTTTATATAAATATAGTGTTGTTGTTTTTTGGAGTTTTGGTCAGAGTTGGTGAAAAACTTTTAGTTCATTCCAATATTTCAAGAACATTTATTTTCTCTTCTTCAGGGAAAGACTAAAGATACTTAAAAACTATTGTACATAACTTATAATAGTCAGTTCAGTCTTGTCCTGAAGAAGAGAAAATAAATATTCTCGAAATATTGGAATAAACTAAGATTTTTTCACCAACACTGACCAAAACTCCAAAAAACAACAACACTATATGTATGTATGTATGTGTATATATATATATATATATATATATATATATATATATATATATATTCCAATGTGTATATATTCCTTAAATAATATCGTCTTATCTCCTTAGTCCTACTCTGGCTAAGAAAGGGTGGTAACCTGTCCCAATTAGCCTTAGTCCTAAAAAATAATTAATATATATATATATCTGTTACCGTTGTATATTCAAATTAGGGGAAAACAAGAACAACAAATGATGAACAAGATTCATTAATTAACATTTTTCAATCAAACTCCCAATAACAGAGGTATTACGAATTTGTTTCAATTTTAGCCCCGTGTACCCTCACTCCCCTCCTCCCCGGGTCCGATTACAACAATCCAATCAAACGTCGCACTTTGACGTATTATATAAACTATTAAAAAATTCGAATTGCTCAATGTTTTTAATAAATAATTTAAGTTAAACAATATTGATAACCCTGAAGCGGGTGCGGAAGTAGTAGGGAGGTTTACATAGTTAATTGTGTTAACTTATTTCCTGTGAAATGTTTGCATTATTAGAATTACTTTCAACTCACATTTGCGATTACATGCATAGTGTTATGTATATAACTATGCTTAAACTATGTGTGTTCGGATTGGTTATTGACAGGAATGTAGATAATAGAAGAATTAATTAATTATGATAAATGCTATGCATGATTATGATTTACATTATTCACAGCGTATCAAACAGTGGAGTGGGATTGATTAGGTACTCATTTTCATTTATTCTTCAAAACTTAAATTACTATTCTATAAGTTTCTTCCAGTTGCCTGACCTTAACGCAAAAACAATTCGCCGAGACGGGTAGTTTAATAGCAGACGTTGAAGCCTTCATATAGAAATACCATCATTATTCAGTCACCAATGCTTTCCCGACTCAGGTTCTTTTTTTTATTTTATTTTTTATTTACGTCCACTTTATGATTCTATGGCTAATTGGGACGGGCTATCTACAGGTTACCACCCTTTTCTAGCCAGGGTAGAACTAAGGAATTTATTTAATGAGCTCGTCATCAAATAAATTTCCATTTTCAGGGCGGGAATCGAACCCGCCACTCTAGGTTTACCAAGCGAGATTAAAACCAACACCCTAACTCGACACGGCCAACCTGAGCCCCTGACTCAGGTTCATAGGAAGTATTCATAAAACATTAACCCGTAACAACAGACGGGAGTCAGATTGACTCCGCATTGTTAGATAATCATTAGTTTCACATTGTTGTACTTCCGTTAACCGCACCTTGCTCTCAGTACCTTCAAACTAGTCTTTCCTCAGTCTGCACGTGCATAGTCGAGACTACATATCTGTTTCTTTGTCACTTATTTGTTTCTGAATTCAGTGATGCGCATTACGGAGTTAGCTTGACTCTACATCTGTGTTAGTGAGAGACAAAATTGGTACGCTCCTTCCTCCAAATTACATACTTGCGAAAAGTTTTTATGTATATAAATGCTACAATAGTTCTTTATACCTTCTAATCTTACTGTCAGAACAGGAAAGGAAGCTACAGAAACCAACACAATCAGTGCTGAGGTTGACTTCTCCTATTTGATAACTCACTGAGCACGTATTATGTTTTATGAATTCTTTAGTCTTAAATAAAATTCTGATTTACTAAATGTGGTAATTTCCACCCCTAATTGTTCATATCCCTTAATTATACATAAAATAAATAAATAAAGAAATAAAAGTTGCGATAGAAAGGTGTAAATGACAAAGGAAATATATGGAGTCAGTTTGACTCCATGTCTGTGGTTATGTAACACAAATTCACGTCTGTGGTTACGGGTTAAATACGCTTATCAAGTTTAAAAGTCAAGTGATGACCCATTTAATATCCGAAAAAGGTTAAAACTGCACAAAAAACAAAATGCGTTTTCACATCTAAAGAAAAGTAGTTAATGAGCAGTTGAAACTCGTCATATAAATTTAATTTATCATTATACTAATTTGTAAATAGAAAATTTAAATATACAACATTTACAATTAATACTTGCATTTTAAAAGAAATTTTATATTTTCTTAATATATGTATTCAGCGATTCTAGTCTGTGTGTGAATATGCTTTGTGTGTGTTAAATGTTTGCTGAACTCTTTACAATAAGTGTAATGTAAATATTTCATCCTTTGTTTTTGTCTAGCAAAACTGAAGGTCTTTCCTCTCTTTAGATACATATTCCATTTCATTTATCAATTTATTTAATTTTTATAATTTTGTTTACTATTTTTTATTTGATTTCCCTATTATCAAACGTGACTCTTTTTCCTTTTTTGTTATACTCACCTTTTAGTTTTTTGGAATTAATTTATGATTCTATCTTTTGTTTGTTCCTTTCTTCTGGTCGAATTTTGTTTATTGTTAGTTTTCTGTTTTTCGTTTTCCATTTATGTTTTTGGTACATTTCTGTTTTCTGTTTCCTTTTTGATTTCTATTTCTGTTTTGTGATCCATGTCAGTTTTTGGTTTTCTATTTTGTTGTTGTTTTCCATTTTGTTTTCGTGTTCAATTTCTGTTTTTTGTTTCCGTTCTGTTTTCTGTTTCAATTTTGTTTTTTATGTCATAGACACCATAACTGCATTTTGTTTCTTTCGTGTATGTTTGTTTGTTTGTTACCTTTTCACGCATAAACGGCTGAACCGAATTTTATGAAACTTGGTATGTATTTTACTACTAGCCCAACTTAGACTTTAGGCTATATTAATATTCTCTAAGACAAACAGGAGTGGGGGTTATAAGCGAGGCCTGAAATTAAAAATAGCGATATTTCGTTTCCTATTGCTTTTTCAGCAAATATGCCCATAAAAAAGTTGTTTATTTTTTAATTTAGAGTAACTTTTGTTATATGCACTTTTGCCGTATACGGAAGTATAAATGAGTTATACGCTAAAAACTATAGTGGGAGTCCTCAATTTTATTTGGCACAAAAGACTCAACCGAACTAAACCAAACTCAGTATGTGAATTAGTACTAACGCCTTCTTTATAATAAGCTATACTAACACTTCTAGGGATGGGCAGGAGTGGGGGTTATATGGAAGGCCTGAAATTAAAAATAGCGATATTTCGCTTCCTATTGCTTTTTCAGCAAATATGCACATAACAAAAGTTGTTTATTTTGTCATTTAAAGTAACTTTTGTTATATGCACTTTTGCCGTATACGGAAGTATAAATGAGTTATAAGCTAAAAACTATAGCGAGAGTCCACAATTTTATTTGGCACAAAAGACTCAACCGAACTAAACCAAACTCGGTATGTGAATTAGCACTAACGCCTTCCTTATAATAAGAGATACTAACATTTCTAGGGACGGGCAGAAGAGGGGTTATAAGGAAGGCCTGAAATTAATAATAGTGATATTTCGTTTCCTATTGCATTTTCGGCAAATATGCACACAACAAAAGTTGTTTATTTTGTTATTTAGAGAAACTTTTTTTATAAGCACTATCGTCGTATACCGAAGTATAAAGGAGTTATACGCTAAAAATTATAGCGGGAGTCAACAATTTTTTTTGGCACAAAAGACTCAACCGAACTAAACCAAACTCGGTATGTGTATTAGGACTAACGCTTTCATTATAATAAGCCGTACCAAGATTTCTAGGGACTGGCAGGAGTGGGGGTTATAAGGGAGGCCTGAAATTAAAAATAGTGATTTCCTATTGGGGTTTCGGCAAATATGCACATAACAAAAGTTGTTTATTTTGTTATTTAGAGAAATTTGCTCAACACTTCTTTTCAATATGAACTACCAGGTACCTCAAATGAAAAAATTGATTCAAATGTATGTCAATATTTTCTTATTAATAATTCAAATCTTTGCACAACGCACAGGAAACGAGAAATATGACAATATGCAGGGCAGTGAAGTCTTACATAAAAAGATAATTTTATTATTAACAAATCCACAGAAACGACGGGTGTTAACCCTAAACACTGGGACGGGTAAATGTCAAAATATTGTGCAAAGTAAAGCCTTGCCAAAAAAATACCATCACCATTCAGCCTCAAATGAATTCCCGAGCGAAGCCGGGTATCTGAGCTAGTGTGTGTGTGTGTATATATATATATATATATATATATATTGTTACGTTTTTATTACCAAAACCAGTAATAAACGCTTTTAATAAGAGTTCTTTTGGATTGCAAAATTAAATACTCGCAAGTTTCACAGTTTTTATCACTGCACAATTTATTTGGATAATGCACAATAAACTTGGTAATTATTGTTAATTACTACTCACAGTATTGACTGATAGCGTCTCTGTTCTTCAGATTACAGTCCAAAAATTCACTCACGGACACTGAAATTCTCAACGAGACGGCACTGCACTGTCCTTTACTTCGCGGCACTGCACTATCCTTTACTTCGAGGCACTGCACTGTCCTTTACTTCGCGGCACTAAAATTGTTACTTACTGTCACGGCACAACACTGTTCTTCTTATAAAAACACTTTACCGCACTGCACTAAGTCGCACTGTTGTGAACATCAAGACAGGTGAGAATAAAACTGACTGGCTCTCAGCTGGCCGCTCTTTATATAGGTTGTCGGCATACATCAAATGGGAATTGTCTGGACCCCTCGACGCCTGGCTGGAAGGTACTAGTAGGAACTAGGATATTCTGTCGGTTTCTTTGATCTACGTCACACTTTCCAAATACGCGACTCTCTCCCACTCTGAAGGATTATTCATCTATTTAATTTTCGCTACAATATATATATTTAAGCTTTACTGACTTTTTACGGCGCATTATATAGTGATCAATGGTTCACCTTGCATTATGCTGTAGCGCTGAGCGACAACGCCCTCTATCTCAAAAAGGGTTTGATGTATACCAAAATGCTTTATACAAAAGTTACAGAAAATATGGCTCACAACTTTTTGTCACCTCCTAGGTATCGATGGACGTTAGTAGAAAATCGCTTCATGAATACAATCTGGGCTCAGGTTAGCCATGCCAGTTAAAGCGATGACCTTTGTCTCACATGGCAAACCTAGAGTGGCGAGTTTGATTCTCGCCTGGGCAAAGGAAATTATTTAGTGACGAAATTCATTAAATAACATCCTAAAATCCCACCCTGGCTAGAAAAGGGTGGTAACCTGCAGATAACCCGTCCCAATTAGCCTGAGTTGCAAAAAGTGGACGTTAATAAATAATAATAATACAATCTTGATAGCTGATTTTCCTCAAGGGCGCTGTACGAGAGAAACAGAAGCTCCAGAGATTTTAAAAGAAATAATATTAATTTTCAAATAATAATTTTTTCAAAAGTGTTTCATCAAAGAAAGAGGGTAATATGGATACAGTCCGAAGTGTAGCAGATTATGAATTTTCAGCCCTCAAATTTACGAGGTATACAAATAGTCCAATTCCTCCAAGACAATAATATATATATATATATATATATATATATATATATATATATATATATATGCATTAAGAATAATGTTAGCTACATTCCCGTAAGTGGGGGAAGAATAAAACTTTCCTCATAATAACCTTGAGCAGGATACCTTGGCATCCAGGATGTTCAGCTTGTAGTTAGCAGCAACATCCCACAGAGCTTCAACAAAATTTGCTTCTCCGTTGATAAAAAGTATGCCAAGCAGGGACTGCGTTAACTAAGCAGATTTCCCACGGAAGCCACGTATTTGAATTTGTCTTAAAAAGTAAAATTTCAATGAGAACAATATTTGGTATTTAGGCTTCAAATAAAGTGCTAAATATTTGTATATAGATTTGAACGAACCTCATTTTCATCATCTAGGTAGGGATCGATGGACATTTGAGGAAATGTTTCGAAAATCGCGTCCGTTAAGGGAAATCGTCTAAAATAGCCCAAGGAGAATGTCTATGGGAAATGGAGAGCGCCCGATGCTTCCTCACTGGCAGTATTAAAGCAACTCTTACAGAGTCCATAGATCTCCTCTGCATTACTGGGCTAACACCGTTATTATTATGAACTGCGTGAGTAAACCTAAAAAACCTTTTATGCAATTCTTTATATAATTCCAAATAACTATTTAGACATTTGTAAAAGTTTATAGCCCTTACGTCATGAAAATGTCTTTAAAATAATGTAAATATGATTTTTAATCTTCAAATCGAGAGTGTTTTATTTATTTCAACAAATATTCAACTCTGCTTTCAACTAATACTTTTTGAAGCATTATTAAAGAATACATATCAGAATTGTACAAAAGTTATCCTATTCCCAAGATTACCGTGAACTGACTTAACCAACCGCATCAATTCAATGAATTCTCACAATGTATTGCAAAGGTATGAGAAATTACATTTGGACTTATAGACTCGAGTTAATAAACCATTAAGTGTAGCGAAGAATAATTGTTTTCGATAAAAGCAAAAATAAACAAAGTTATCCTATATTTTAACGAATTATTATTATTATTACTTATTAACGTCAACTTTGTGCTACTATGACTAATTGGGACGAGTTATCTATAGGTTACCACTCCTTTCTAGCCAGTTATTTAATGAGTCCGACACTAAATAAATTCCTAATGCCCAGGAGGGAAACAAATTTTCCACTCTAGGTTTGCCATGTGGGATACGTTTATTTATTTATTTATTTATTAACGCCCACTTTTTGCAACTTAGGCTAATCGGGACGGGTTATCTACAGGTTACCACCCTTTTCTAGCCACGGTGGGATTTTAGGACGTTATTTAATTTATTTCTTTAAACGTTTATTTCATTTCATTTATTTTATTTCTTTAAACATGGGAGAATATAATTTTACAAAATTAAGTAAATATTAAAAATCTACAAAACTAAATTTTATAAATGTACAATATAAATACAATCCACAATATTAAATATAAAGTGTTAGTAGATTTAAAAAATAAAAAAGAAAAAAAAAACTATAAAGAGTTAAACTGGAAGGAGGCAATTCTTATATTCCACATATACAATGCTTGTTATATATAATTTTCATAATGATAACTAATAGCTTTTATATTTCATCAAATAATCCATTATTTCTTAAATACTTAAAAACATCATCTATAAATTGGCTACTGTCGGCTAGTAGTTGGCATAAATTTCTGGGCCATGGCTACGTTATTACTTGTGTGCAGTCAGTTAATATGTGTTTTACACTCAGCGTCATATTGCAGTTCCGACATATATGTTCATCTTGTCTGCTCATTAGATAGTGTTAGTCAAGTGTATTCTGTAGGCATGCAAGTACAATTTCTTCTCTTCTAGAGTGTCTATTTCTTGAAGTCCAGTTTAGCGTATTCGATTTGATTTCTCTAAGTTTACTGTCAGAGTTATACCATAAATTATTCATTCATTAATTACGAGTTTTCTTATTTCAGAGAAGGAGTCATGGTGAGATACGTCGTAAAAATCTATTTATTCAAGATCAGTCGATTGTTTCGCTGCTTTGTCTACTATATTACTTTGAGTTATGCCTACATGACCATGGGTAACCAATAAATAGTAGTGCTTTTTTAGTCTATGAATATTATTAAAAATTTGAATACAAGGGGATTGGTGAAGTATATGTCTTCGAGTGACTTTATTGAACTCAATGAATCTGTACAAATGACTGTCATTGAGTAGTGGTGTTCGTTAGTCCTAAAAGTATAGCGTGTAATTCTGCCGTGTAGTCATGCAGTTTTTTATGTACATTATTGTCTTCTACCACAGCAACAATCCCAGTTCCATAGTCTGTTTTGTGTGAGATTAAGGCCAACCCCATATCATGTGAGATTATGTAAGGCCAACGCTTTAAGACACATGGCTAACCTGAGTTTAACGAATTAGGTATAGAAGATACTCAAACAAGGACATACACATGACATAACTTCGCAAAAGTAACAATTTCGAATCTTCTCAAATCTTAGTAAAATCAGCTCCACAACAAGGCAGTTTTAAATTTTTAAAACTGTAGAAACTTAAATTATCGAAATATTGAAACCAAACCTACATTTAAGCTTTTGAAAAAAAGGACAAGTTCAAATATCAGGTTCTACCCATTGAGTAGAATGTATGCAGATGGACCTAAAACAGATACAATAAAGCGAAATGGAATAGAATAACAGAAACTAGTTTTGAGTTTAAGTTTGATTAAATATAATTATATATATATATATATATATATATATATATATATATATATATATAAAATTGTAACCTCTGTCTGTACATTGATTTTTTTTGCGAAATTTCACGATAACTTTTCGTTTCACATGTCATAGACACCATAACTGCATTTTGTTTCTTTCGTGTCTGTTTGTTTGTTTGTTACCTTTTCACGCATAAACGGCTGAACCGAATTTTATGAAACCCAACTTAGACTTTATGCTATATTAATTTTCTCTGAGACGAACAGGAGTGGGGGTTATAAGGGAGGTCTGAAATTAAAAATAGCGATATTCCGTTTCCTATTGGTTTTTAGGGAAATATGCACATAACAAATGTTGTTTATTTTGTTATTTAGAGTAACTTTTGTTATATACACTTTTTTCGTATACCGAATTATAAACGAGATATAGACTAAAACCTATAGCGGAAGTCAACAATTTTATTTGACACAACAGACTCAACCGAACTAATTAAAACTCGGTATGTGTATTAGCAGTAACGCCTTCATTATAATAAGCCGTACCAACATTTTTAGGGACGGGCAGGAGTGGGGGTTATAAAGGAGGCCTGAAATTAAAAAAGGTGATATTCCGTTTCCTATTGGGTTTTCGGCAAAAAGGCACATATCAAAAGCTGTTTATTTTGTTATTTAGATTAACTTTTGTCATATACACTTTCGTCGTATACCGAAATATAAATGCGTTATACGCTAAAAATGATAGCGGGAGTCAACAATTTTATTTGGCACACAAGAGACTCAACCGAAATGAATAAAACTCGGTATTTGTATTAGCACTAACGCCTTCATTATCACAAGTCATACTAACATTTGTAGGAACGGGCAGGAGTGGGGGTTGTAAGGGAGGCCTGTATATAAAAATAGCGGTATTTCGTTTTCTATTGGTTTTTCTGCAAATATGCACATGACAAAAGTTGTTTAGTTTGTTATTTAAAGTAACTTTTGTTATATTCACTTTTGTTGTATAACAAATTATAAACGAGATATACACTAAAAGCTAAAGCGGGAGTCAACTATTTTATTCGATACCAACGGTTGAACCAATTCCAACAAAACTTGGAATATATAAATTAGCATTAATTCTTACATAGTTATAAGCTATATTAAAATGTTTAGGTTATAACGGGGGTGGGGATTATAAGGGAGGCCTGATAAAAATTCGGGATATTTCATTTTTTATCCCAAAACAACCACGGGTACTAGCCTTGAACACTGAAACGGGTAATTGTCAAAATATTGTGGACAGTAAAGTCTTGCCGAAAAAATACCATTATCATCCCGGCTCAAATGAATTCCCGGGCGAAGGCGGGTACCTTTGCTAGTTTTATATATATATATATATATATATATATATATATATATGTGTGTGTGTGTGTGTATTTATTTACCCACATATGTATATTTATTTATATGTACAGATACATACATACTTAAAAATAAGCTCAAACAACAGGAATATTTCAAATTCTTGATCCATGATATTTGAGGAAAATGGGGTATTGAACATTTCCATGCATTTGATTATCAGTCACAGAAAGGAAATCTGCTAAGAGCCCTAATCCAACGGTGTAACTATTTATATCAACATAATTTTATATAATACCAACATAAATATTTAATTCCCCGATAATTTTTTGACCTGGGTGATAATAACCGTCTGCATTAAGTAAAACATATTGATATTCCTTTTTAATGAAGCAGGTATCAAAAAAAAGTCCATGTTTTAGAAGAAATCGATCCTCAAATTAAACCCCTATCAAGAACCTGACGTCTGAATATACAGAAATCGACTTTAAACTTTATTATGCATGACCTCATGAAGACAGAAAGGTGTCCATGATGCTTGTTGCATCACAGGAAAGGTCACCTGAACTCTGTGACCTATTCCTGAGGAGGAAAAGTATCACAAACTATTCGGCCAGGGTTACCTTTTCTTAAATATTATCGCATTCCTTCACCTATAGGATACAAATAAATTGTTATACTTTTAGATTATATCTTAACACATTTGCCACAAAAGAAATCTGCAATTCAGGTTGTATTGTTAACAATTTATAAAAATAATGAAAAGCCCGTCACTCAGGAACTGAGTAAACTTAGCAAGTTTCCCACGTGCTGCACGATACATGGCTGATCTCTTCTCACCATATATTTTCTATTATTAAGTAAAAATACGAATAGTAGAAGAGGGGGTTTACTTAAAACTGAAAACAATTACAAAGACAGAATAACTCCCACAATATTTCAGCTACGAAAAAAATGTATGTAAACAACTATTGCTCATTGTTAATATGACAGGAATAGAAGTGGGGGTTTACGTGAGGCTGAGAACTAAAAAAGTCCGTTACGCAGGGGCTGCGTAAACTAAGCAGATTTCCCGTGAAGTTTTAGAGAATAGAGAAATTTCACGAGAGCCGAGAAATCAAGGAAACAAACGAACTAGTTTTTGGCGGGAAAGTCACCCACGTCCGTTAGCCACCCAGATTTAATAAAAATGCAAATATCTCAGTGAATATTCAAGATAGAGAATAGACGTATATAACAATATGTATAGTACATTTAATTTGCAATAAGATTGATTCTGTACCCTTTTTCGATCCGACGTACAGTAACGGAGATATTTCGAAATTCCTCCCCTCTAACCCCCCCCCCCTCCCAGTGGTCCGATTTTAGCCGTTAACGAACTTGATCTTTCTTTTTGTATTAAACGATTATATATCAAGTTTGGTAAAGATAAAACAAAAATTGCGACAAAAATTATATATATATATATATATATATATATATATATATATATAAAATTGTAACCTCTGTCTCTACATTGATTTTTTTTTCGAAATTTCACGATAACTTTTCGTTTCACATGTCATAGACACCATAACTGCATTTTGTTTCTTTCGTGTATGTTTGTTTGTTTGTTACCTTTTCACGCATAAACGGCTGAACCGAAATTTATGAAACTTGGTATGTATATTACTACTAACCCAACTTAGACTTTAGGCTATATTAATTTCCTCTGAGACATATCAAAAGTTGTTTATTTTGTTATTTAGAGTAACTTTTGTCATATTCATTTTTATCTTTAAACAAAGTGTAAACGAGATATACACTATAAACTAAAGCGGGAGTCAACTATTTCATTGGGCGCTAACAATTAAACCGAACTAAAAAAAACTCGGTATGTCAATTAGCATTAATTCTTCCATGACTATAGCTATATTAAAATTTTTAGGTTAGAACGGGAGTGGGGGTTATAAAGGAGGCCTGAAATAAAAATTTGCGATATTTCATTGTCTATATGTTTTTCGACAAACATGCACATAACATAAGTCGTTTACTTTGTTATTTAGATTAACTTTTTTTTTTTTTTTTTATACGTTTCTCCGGGAACAATGTGTGGAGCAAGTAATTTGCGTAGAAATATTGATATGCTCAACAATTCATTCCAATTTGAACTATGAGGTACCTCACCTGGAAAAATTAATTCAAATCTTTGTTAATATTTTGTCCTTAATAACTGAAATCTATGCATAATGCACAGGAGACGGGAAATATGACAATTTGGAGGACAGTGAAGACGTACATAAGAAATTAATTTTATTATTAACAAATGCCAACAACGGGTATTAACCCTAAACACTGGGCCGGGTAAATGTCAAAATATTGTGCAAATTAAAGCCTTGCCAAAAAAATACCATCACCATTCAGCCTCAAATCAATTCCCGGGCGAAGCCGGGTATCTGAGGTAGTAAGTATATATATATATATATATATATATATATATATATATATATATATATATATACACACACACACAGTTTTGAACAGACCTCATTTTCGTCATCTCCTGGGTAGGATCGATGGACATTTGATGAAAAATTTCGTAAATCGCGTCATGAGTACGACCTCAATAGCTAGTTTTCCTTGAGGGAAATCTGCTAAAAGAAGGTTTGTGGCAAACCAGGCGTAAAAGAGGGACGCTAGCATGAAAAGGAAAATGGGCTGATGTACACAATTACAGGAACCTTGGGCGTTGTAAATCATTCTCGATCCTTAAAAAACCATTGCATTGTTCATTATGGACTGTAGCAGCCATTGCTGAAGTTGCTAAATAGCTAAGCAGATTTCCCACGCACTGATATGATCTTATATGTATGCTATTCTCTTCTTCCCCCATAAAAAGAAACATATGTACACAAAACTTGAAATTTAATTTGGATGAGATATTTTTAGTGAGCCAGCTTCTCGAAGTTAAACTGGGATGAATAGAATTAGAACGTCAATGAGTGCTTAAACTAAAAACGTCTGTCACACAGGGGAGTGCTTAAACTAAGCAGATTTCCCACGAGCTGGAAGGACACGGCCGTTTCACCTTCCAAATATAACAAGCCCGTCACGCGAAGGTTTACTATAGATAAATATACATACAGGTAACACTACCGTGAATGTTAAGTGAATAAATACAAATGGCAATGAGAAATCTTTCAGTGAATTTAAAACACATGTTCATAATCTCTACAACGAAATTTTATTTAATTTATTACTAAATTTTAGTAATCCATGAACAAAAGAAGGGAGGGGGGTCCACAGAACATATTTGCATATTGTTACGTTTTATTAAAAAAATCAGGAATAAACGTTGTTTATTAAAGTTCTTTTGGATTGCAAAATTAAACACACACAGACTTCAGAGTTTTTATCACTGCACAATTTATTTAACAATGCACTATACGCTTGGTTAATTATTCTTAATTACTACTCACAGTATGCACTGATAGCGTCACTGTTCTTCAGATTACACAGTCCAATAATTCACTCACGGTCACTGACGTTCACAAAAAAACGGCACTGCACTATCTTAAACACGGCACTGCACTATCTTAAACACGGCACTATACTGTTCTTTACAGAGTCATGGTACAACACTGTACTTCACATGAAACACTTTACCGCACTGCACTAAGTCGCACTGATGATCACTTGAAGACAGCTGAGAACAAAACTAAACTGTCGGCCAAGCTGTATGTTATTTATAAAGTAGCGGCAACATCAAAGTGGAATTGTCTGGACTGGTAGGGACTAGGACGGGCGCGCCATGTGGCGGCATCCTTTGATCTCCTCGTACTCCCCAAATACCTGACTATCGCTGTTTAATTTTTAATGTATTTCATATTCACAACAATATATCCCACAAAGTAAAAAAGTTCAATGAAAACAATATTTGGTATTTAACCTTGTAATGACGTGGTTTATGATATAACAGCTTATTGTTAATATGACATGAGTGGAAGGCTCAGAACTGAAAAATGCAAATATCTCGGTTAATATTCAAGATAGAGAATAAATGTCTACAAAAATATTTATAGCAAATTTAATTTGCAATAAGATTGTTTCTATACAATTTTTTGATCCGATGTAGAGTAACATAGATATTTCGAATTTAAAACCAAAAAAAAAACAGGAAATAAAACAACTTTATTACATTACATTGTTAATAAATTTGGTAATATAATATTTTTTTGATTCTCTGTATACTGACAGAGATATGCGTGATTATTTATATTAATCTCCCTTTAAAGCTTACATTCCTTTAAGCCCTCCAGACACACACAAACAATTTGGTGGAATTCATTTTCTCTGATTGAGTATAATTCCATTGCCTTGAAAAAGGCGTTGAGTAAACTGCCAATAGCAGAGTTTAACGTGTAATAATTTCTAATTGATTTTTTATTTTTATACACTTTAGCCACTTGCAGTGTGGTACCAAGAATAAGTCAACTTTATATTATTAAGTTGTATTTAAATAAATGTTATACGTCCGAATAGCACTTATTTGTAGGCAGAACGGATTTAGCGTAAATTAATGAACAAATAGATGGAAATATTACATAGAAAACAGCGGCAGAAATTGTGTAAAGAAATTACTATAGAATAAGATTTCCTATTGAACATTTACCAGCCCTTCTGAGCACAGTTGCTAACCTACATGATCTGAATTACAGGTAGGATGTCTTCTTTTGCTGTTTGTTCTAGTATTGGGAGAATATGATGTCTGCCCGAAGAGTAGAAGCATTCGCCAAGCAGGGAGTAACTCAGGCATAATAAGAGGACACAATGTATCACTTACAACTGAATACGACACACAGAAGGATGTCTACAAATTCAAGTTAGATCATTTTCATAATAATTAGATATCATATGATGTAATTTCTTCACTTCTTGAATAGCTGCGATTTCTATGGTATACTTCTTGACTTCATTAATCAGTTTTAGCGGCTCCTGGTCTGTATGAGCTCTGAAGATTCCACATAGTTAGTTGGAGTCCCTTGTACAATGCAGGGGCCATTAACTTATTTAAACAGTCGGTTCCAAGGGTAGTAATTGGATTCGTAATCATGATGTTTTACATAGATGCATGAAGGACTTAAGTCTGTTGGGACTAGACAGACTGGCACACCCTTTAACTCTCACCTATTCACCAACAAGCTCTGGTAGCGAACTGGAGTACTTTGATCGTCAGTGGATAGTAAATATTGCTACGTTTATTACAAAAACAATAATAAACATTGATTAATGGAGTTATTTTGGATTGAAAAATTAAGCACACAAGCTTTAGAGTTATCACTGCTCAATTTATTTGACAATGCACTATACACTTGGTAAATTCTTTTTCACTACTACTCACAATATGCACTGATAACTTCACTACTTATTGCACAGTACAATTACTCAGGATCACTGAAGATCACAAACATGGTACTGCACTGATCTCCACAAGAAAATGACACTCTACTGTTTTTCACATAAACACGGCACTGCAATGAAACTAAAATGCACTATTCACTAAAGCTGCACTGATATTTCCTAGATGAGAACCTGAGAAAAAACTAAACTGTCAGCCGAGCTGGGCAGCTTTTACAGACGGGCGGCGAGATCAAAGACAAAGGGCCCAGACTGGTCTAGGTGAGGACTGAGCATAAGCCTCCTCTCAGAGCTCTGCCTAGAACTTTACTGGTGAAATCGGTCCTCCCGCTTTCATCGGTCAGTTCCTTTCATCTACTTCCTACTTCTTAAATACAGCTTAACTTTGTGTAATTTTTCATGTACACAGTTTTCACAAATATATATATATATATATTAAAATTTTTCAAATCTTATTTCTTTCTCTTGTAATTTCTTTGGGTGACAATATCAACTTGAAGTTTTGTATTACAGTGAATCTTTCAGATCTAAAGAATATAATCATAAAAAAATAAATAAAATTAGTTGCTAGTATTTACCAGCAAAGTTTGTTTCTTTGTTTGTCTTTAAAAAAATATGTTGATTACTGGGGTGTTTAGGAGTTCCTACTGCAATGTGAAGGCTGTAGCATTTTCTGTACACTTTTAAAAAAAATGTCGGACTAAGCACATTTCTTATGTAATGGAATGACACACTTGTCATGTCATCTCATATTTTACTCTCTCATAATAGAAGTGTTGCGCCCAGAGCGCTGTTATTTAGTTTTCCTTATATATAAGCATCTCTACAGGAAGATGATCGCAGAACCAGCTTCAAGATGGCACTCCTCCAGATAGAGGAACCCATGCCATCTAGTGGCGGCGCATTACAAAACGTAATCCTCAGAAGGATAGAGTCCAACTCCGGCAGAGCAAGAATGGAAAAGATCACCCAGAGATTCTGGTTCGAGGCAATACACCAGGTAGACACAACTCTCTAGCCAAAAAGACTTTTATAATGACTGGCTAAGGAACTGCGGGTCACCAGTGGAGTGCTTGAAAACTACCAAGTTAAATCAATATCATCTGAAAGTGGTAACCATTTTAGCAGATTTCCCTTAAGCGAAATATTAACCGAGATATTTGGGTTTTATAGTTTTCGGCTTTGAACAACATTTGTACTTGTTACTGGCTGAAATCAGCCATGGAACAGTGGGGGTTTAGAGAGGGGAGGGGGCTTAAAAAAAATCTCCATTATTATGAGTCGAATCGGAAAATATTGTTGAACCAAACTTGTTAAACTGTTGATGTTCTACAATTGCTGTTCTAAACATCTTTTCATAACTCAAGTATTAAGAGAGTTAATCGTACTTTCTTGTTTTCTGCCGCCTGGAAACCCTCTCCTAACATCTGAACACATATATATTTTTGTGCAACTTCGAAGCGAACAATTACTTATAAATTCTGCTTTATTGTTTTCATATTTCTAATTTCATTCTATTGTTACAGATTAGTGGTGGACCTTGGTTCAGAGACCTATTGGCAAGGACGGGATACTTTCTTTGGAGAAAATGGTAATTCAATTGTCACAGTTCGATGGACAGCTTTTCAAAAGGGATTTGTGTTTGAATACCTCAATGAAAATGCAGGTGAATATGGCGGTGGCGGTGCTGCACCAGTCCGCCCAATCGGATAATAGTATAGTGAATGGGAGTCAATTTGAAATGTATGTTTTACTAGAAATATTCATACAACTCATTAATTAGCCAACTTGTATAGTCTGTTTACGCTAATGATGTAACCAAAAAGTTTCATGTCTGTATCTAGATTTTTGTGAGTTCGTATTAAGTTACAGGTTTCTAATCTTACTGTAAAAGGTGTACTAACATTTTCTTCCCCCCTACACCTGGACTAAGAAGAAAGAATGAAAAAAAAAATCATGTATTAGAGGAAGGACATGTGAAGGAAAGGAAAGCTAAAAAAATTCCAAGCATGCAAAATAAAAACAAGTACCTCATGTAAACTAGCTTGTACATAAAATATACACATATATATTGGACCTGTGATGTAGGACAAGGGCTGTGGAGTAAAGGACTGTCTTTTTCTGTATATTTATTACATTTGAAGGTGGTCTTGTTGGCAGGATTCTGGGTGCCATTTGTCTCAGGATACATGTTAAAGATGATCTCCACAGGGCCACAGTTGTAACAGACAGGGTAAATCAAAAGTTAGTGAGAGAGTAGGCTAAAAGAGGAAAGGATTAGTAATATAGAGTATGCATAATCAACTCGCACTGATATATCTGCGCACCTCTTGAGAATGTCCTACTTATACCTGGGCCAAGCAGTGGCGAGAGTCAGTTGTGAGTTGAGTGGCAAAGAAAAATCAATAGCAAATATTCTATACAATAATAATGTTGATATATTCAAATGCCTTATATAAAATAAATTTGTTTCCCTGAAAAGAGACTTTGACGCAATTTTTCTACATGGCATAAATTAAACTTCCTTTTTTCCCCCAGGCCCATCACCTCTCCCCCATTCATAAGTGAAAGTCTGTGTCAATGATTACTAAAAAAGTCTGTCATGCAGGGGCTGCATGAACTAAGCAGATTTCCCACGTGAAGTTATACAATAGAGAAATCTTCATACGAGAGCCGAAGAGTTACGGCCGAACTAGCTTTTGGCAGGAAACTCACTCATCCGTTATCGGCCCACATTTAATAAAAATGCAAACATTTTGGTTAATATTCAAGATAGAGAATAAATGTATAAAACAATATTTATAGTAAATTTAATTTACAATAAGATTGGTTCTATAAAATGTTTTGATCCGACGTATGGTAACGGAGATATTTCGAATTTTCAAAAATCCCCCCTCTCACTGTTCCGATTTCAGCCATTAACGAACTTGATCTGTCTTTTTGCTCAACTTTGATATAGAGTTTGGTAACGATCAAACAATAATTGCGACCGCAAGAGCGTTAACAGACAAATATATATATATAACTTTAACTCACCTCATTTTTGTCAACTGGGTTGGATCGATGGACATTTAAAGAAATTTTTCGAAAATCACGTCATGAGTACGACCTCAATAGCTGATTTCCCTTAGGGGAAATCTGCTAACATAAAACAAAATATTAAACAACCTGAAGAAAAGAGTAATGCAAAAAGATGCTAAACACTATAGTTGCGAAGCATTGCTAAACAGTGAATAAATTAAATTAATTACAAAACAAATAAATTTTATGACGATAAATTAATATTTATACGGGGTGTGGCTATTAAATAACGAGACTGACGCTGCTACAGAAGAAGTGCGCATGCGTCAAACGCCAGCAACTAACAGCTGTTATCGTGAAGCTTCCTCTTTCGAATATAGTGCCTCTCGCTTCTGTAAACAAATCAGTACAGCCGTAGCCTTCGTTCGCATTAGAGTTGTTTTTTTGTTTTGCCGGAAAAATGTTAAGTGTAACAGTAGAGCAACGAATTGTTGTGAAATTTCATGTGAAACTTGGAAAAACCGCTACTGAAACTTATAATTTAATGAAAGAAGTGTATGGCAATGAATGTTTATCGCGTGCACGTGTTTTTGAGTGGTTTAAGCATTTTCAAGATGGCCGAGAAGACGTTCAAGATAATTCACGCCCGGGTCGCCCTTCCACGTCGAAAACGGATGACAATATCGAAAAAATCGGTAATCTGATTTGATCTGACTGTCGGTTAAGTATTCGTGCGATTGCTGATAAGGATAATATAATAATAATAATAGGAATAAGGAAAAAACGACCTGAATTGTGAAAGGACAAGTCATGGATTCTCCACCAAGACAATGCGCTGGCTCATTCCGCATTGTCTGTTAAGAGGTTTCTAGCCAAATTCAGCATCCCAGTGTTAGACCATCTGTCTGTTGAAGCTGTGAAAGAGAAAGCGGCACGCGTCCTGAAGGAGCTGACAGAAAAAGACTTCCACCACTGTTTTGAACGATGGAAGGTTCGCATGGAGCGTTGTAGGGATAAAGGAGGGGTGTATATTGAAGGTGATAATAAGTAAAAATGTATGAAATAAAAATAAAATGTTTTACAGTGTCAGTCTCGTTATTTAATAGCCACACCCTGTATTAATTTTTTTTTTTTAATTCTTAAAACTTTTAAATGTCCTTTCAGAGATTTAAATGTTTCTTTTGGTAACAAAAATGTTGTTGACTGTATCTGTTAAAGGGGTAAAAATCAGAAAATATTCAGTCTGGGGCAATTGAAAATTGTCCATTGAGGAGGGGTGTCCGTTAGAAAAGGTTTCATTATGCATGCAAGTGTTGAGTGGTACCACTATGGTGAAGTATCTCACATCTGTAACTCGCTCACCTGCACAAACTAGCAGAGAAATACTGGACCTCAGAGTAGTTATGGATCACATGCTGGATGAACACATAGATACTCAACACCAAACTCTCCAGTAGCTGCTAAGCGTTAAAGTGGCACATTATATAGCAAATTAAAAATTAAGAGGTGGTAATCTACTTATGTTATTGGTCAAAAACAATACAAAAACCTAAGAATTATATATAAGCAAAGGTATAAAAATTTGAAATGACTCCCACTTGGAGGGCAAATATAAAAAAAAAATATATGTTTTTGATTTCTTTACCCTTTGATGTTTGTTTGATTTTGGGCAGAAAACTTTCGCGGTTATCAATGCTCAACACTCTTCAGACCGTATTTGAGTTCCCCGTCATGGGAAGTCCCAGGCACACGCACGCTAGGCCGACTTTTTATTATATATAAATATGCATATATTTTTTTTACATTATTTTTTTTTTATTTATATTCTTTTTTTCTTCTTTTTTTTAACTTTATATTTTTCAACCCCCTCTTTTTTTTTTTGGCCTTTAGTCGCAAGTTCTTGGGGCTTTTGTCTCATGATCTTGGGACTATTAACCCGGTCCTGGGAGCACCAGAGTCACCTTCTCTGAGCTCACCAGGATAAATCTCAGCGGGCGGGTCCTAGTCTCGGGGGTGGTAACGTTGCATGTCCTGCGACGGCTAAGTTCTGCTGGGGACCTAGTGCTGGGAGGTATAGCCTGGCCACCCTTCCTCCTGAGGGGACATAAATATTCGGGAGGCCTGTTGTCCCGAGGATACGGGACCCCTCCTACTGGGCTAGTCACCCGTAGGAGGGAACTATCACTGATTCAAAGTACATCAAGTTGCCTCGGATTAGGATAGACAAAACGGTTACGACACGGCGCTCGAAAGGACATCAGATTTGGAACATGGAATATAAAGACTTTAACCGGCAAAGAGAATGAAATAGTGGAGGAGATGGAAGCCTACAGGGTAGACATCCTGGGAAACTCCGAAGTAAGGAAGAAAGGGCAAGGAGAAGTGAGGCTTGATAAAGGGCCAAGGAGGGGATTAGCATGATAGTGAGTGAAGGGCTGTTCGCTAAAGTAGAGGAGTGGAGGTCCATCTCTTCAAGAATAATAGTGGCAGACATGGAACTATCAATAGGAAAAGTTACAGTCATACAAGTGTACGCACCAACGGAAGATGCTGATATACTGGAAAAGGAACAATTCTATGCATATCTTGAGAGAGAAGTCATAAGAGTACAAAACCTAAACAAGGATGTTATTGTAATGGGGGACTTAAATGCAAGGACAGGAAGAGACCATGCTGGAGCACACGGGGCTATGGGTCTGCATGGAGGTGAGCATACCAGGAATAGAAATGGTCAAAGACTCATAGAGTTCTGCATAGATTATGATCTTCTTATCGGTAACTCCATGTTCCCACATAAACTAGTCCATAAGATCACTTTTTCTGCTGAGGAAAGAAATGCAAATAGCATAATAGATTATTTTATATATAGCAGAAGAATAAGAGGATATTTTAGAGATGTGAAAGTTATAAGGAGGGCAGAAATAGGGTCAGACCATTATCTCTTGATTGGGGACACTCAAATCCTCCAACCTAGGAAGGAACAGAGGAAGGGATATAGGAAAATAGACATTGCGAAAATGCAGTTACCTGGGAAGAAAATAGAGTATGCTGAAATCATCATTCAAAAAATCCAGAAGTGTGCTAAGGAAGGAAGTGTGGACAGCATTTGGGCAGAAATGAAAAAAGCTATCCTAGAGACAGCCGAAGTAGTATGTGGAACAGTATTAATTACTGCTAAAAGAAAAAGAACGAAGTGGTGGAGCAAGAGAGTTAAAGCAGCGATCGCAAGAAAGAAGCTGGCTTGGAAATTATATACTAGGACCAAAAGTGCCGAAAACTGGGAACTCTATGTCAGGAGAAGGAATGAAGCCAAGCAAGTAGTTAGAGTAGCAAAGACGAAGAGCTGGGAGGAATTTGGCCAGAAACTTCAAAATGACTACAAGGACAATACAAAAATCTTCAGGAAAACTATTAAGGCATTGACAGGGAAGAAAAATAAGCCTATAAGAAATATAAAGGATGAAAGAGGCTTACTTCTTACAAGAGATGAGGAAATCTTGAAGAGATGGAACCGCCATTATGCTGAACTGTTTTCCAGTGCAATAATCCAGTGTTAACATAGATATAGATCCAGAAAGGGTAGTAGCAGAAGAAGAGTACGATGACATAATCTGGGAAGAGGAAGTGGAAAGAGCTATAGAAAAGCTAAAGACTGGGAAAGCAGCAGGGAGAGATGGCATGGCCCCAGAGCTGATTAAGTTTGGAGGGCCAGAACTTAATAAATACCCGCAGATTCTCTTCCAAACAGCTTTTTCTCAAAAAACTATGCCAATGGAATGGGAGTACAACATTCTCATCCCTATACACAAGAAGGGAAGCTCAAGCGACTGCAGCTATTACAGGCCTATATGTCTTTCCCAAGTGGTATATAAGTTATACACAGCCAACCTTGAACGAAAGCTCAGGAAAACCTTGAGGAGGAGCAGGCAGCTTTCAGACCTTACCACCAGACCCAGGATCATATCTTCTCTCTCAGAACTAAAATAGAGAAGACATGGAAACGAGGGAAAAGCATGTTTCTGGCTTTCCTGGACATCAAAGCAGCATTTGACTCCGTTCCTAGACACGAAATATGGGCTGCTCTGGCTGCTAAAAATGTCCCCACTGCACTCATAGACTACCACAACACTAAAGGCATTGTAAGAATAAATGGAAAAGAATCCGAAGCCTTTAGCATGAATAAAGGAATAAAACAGGGAGACAGTCTTAGCCCTCTCCTATTTATAATATTTATGGATGAAATCCTAAAAATGTGCAAGTGGAGGACAGCTCGGACGGTCATTGGAAAGTGGAATATGAGGACAATTGTTGCTCAAGTTATGGTTAATGCAGATGATAGCATAGCAGCATTCTCATAGCAGACTCAATTGATAACGTAAGGCAAGCAGTCATAGAGTGGGAAGCTGAGCTCAATAGAAAGGGAATGTTGATAAATGCAAGTAAGAGCAAGGTAATGCATATAGGCCGGGAAAATGAGATTGGGGAGATCCGATGCAGAGGAGAAATCCTAGAGATGACAGAGGAATATACCTACTTAGGCACGGTCATCAGAAGGAATGAAAGGATAGATCTCCAATCGGATCAGGAAGGCGAATAACGTCTATTACCACCTATGCAATACAGTTGCTGAGAAGAGGGAGGTTAATAAAAAAGTGAAGCTGCACATCTTCAAGGCCATTTACTTACCTACTCTTCTATATGGAACCGAAAGCTGGGTCCCACTTGACAAACACTGGCGTCGAGTAACAGCGGCGGAGATGAAATACCTGAGGAGAGTGGTGGGCCGACCAGGAGAGATCTTGTTAGAAATCAGCACATACGAGAGGAGCTGGAAGTTCCGGCTGTTAAAGAAATAGTGGAAAAAAGGCAGCTGAAATGGTTTGGCCATCTTTGCTGGATGAAGGAAGAACGAGACCAAAGGAAGTTTTTTGAGACTAGGCCGACTGGAAGTCGACCCCGAGGCAGACCCAGGATGACATGGTCGGACAACATCTCCAGGTTGGGACGACAAAGAGGGCAAGGGCCGAATTCCATGAAAGCGTTAGCAAGGGGCCGGGATGCGTGGCTGGCTTGGACTGAGGCACCTCCACGCTGAGAGGCATAAAGGAGGAAGAAGAAGAAGAAGAACCCCCTCTTTTTTTTTTTTTGGTAAGGGGGGGGGTTCTTGGCCGTATGCCTTTAAACCTACGCGCAGGTATCACAGAAACCATTTCACATTTCAACTCATTAAGACAGAATAAAGAACGAAGAATTTACCCTTTGAGTTGGGGAGGAGGGAGAGCTTGGTAGCGCTTCCCCATTCTTGATGAAATATAAAATCTACTAGTTATCATTATGCAAGATTATACATAGTAAGCACTGTATTTGTGGAACATAGGATTTACCTCTTTATAGTTGTTTTTTTTTTTTTTTTTTTAATATGTTGTAAATATACTAACATTTTATATTTAACTTTGTGCCTTGTATTTATTTTGTACATTTGTAAAATTTAATTTTGTAGATTTTTAATACTTATTTAACTTTGTAAAATTATATTCTCCCATGTTTAAAGATGAATCGCCATTGTGAATCGCTCAAATAAATAATCAATCATTCCCATGGACAGAATAATTTTACGTCTCTCACCTCCGGCCTATATTGCTAGTTAATTCATTGATTCATTAGAAATTCATTTTTTTTTTTATTCAATGTTAAGTTCAATTAGATTTTCTATTTTGAACAAAATTTTCTCTGCCATAAAACTCATTATTACATGGTAAGATGAAGTCTGAAATAAAATGAAATTATTATATAAACATAAATATGGATTGCAATGTGTGAAAATAAAATTGAATTCAGTTATTTATGATTAATTAAAAAAATTAAGATAAAATGTAATTGAACTTAAAAAAAAAAAATGTAGATCCTTTTTCATGAAGCAACAACATAAACAAAAATGATATACTAATCTTTTATATCTGTAATAGGTACAGAGAAATTTACAACTTTTTTCTATTATCATAGTTATTTTGTTATAAAAGTTACATATAGACATCAATGGATTCAGGGAAGGTCAAAAAGTATCATTCCTTAAGCAGATGTCAGACAGAGAAACTTAAGAATACCGTAAAATATCTTAGTATAATAGTGATAGAATCCTTAATATTATAGAATATTAAGTAATATAATATTTTCACACACTTTATGAGGTTTTTCAATAGTTGAATAGATTAAGGTACTTAATTAAAACATAAATTGAAAAGTATATTTTAAAAACAATTTATTAATCTTTAGGAAATATTTGTGAAAATATAGAAAATAGACAGTTTTACATTAGGTCATAAAATTCAGAACATTATTTTAACATTTATTAAAGTTTTAGTGGTGTGTTTCCTCAATTGATAAAAATTAATTGAGAAAATACAGAATATATTTAAACAAAAACATTGAACATTAAAATAACATCAACTACAGAATAGCAACCTATTAGATATGTATAAAGTACTGTCATGGTAATATCAACCAAATGATATGGACGTATAAAGTGACTGACAACATACTGACACAAGAAAAATTTACTTTAAGCACTAAATAAATGTAAAAATAAATAAATTAAAATAAATAAATAAATACTTCTCACAAATAAGGCACCTTTACTACAGCAATGGAATCACCAGCAAATTGTAGCTGACATTGAGCTAAGAACAGTACAACATACCAAGTTTTATGCATACACATTATTTAACAGGCCAAAACTATAACATCACAAAACTTGAGATATAAATTTACAAATAAAGTAAATAAATAGTAAAAAACAATATTAAGAGGATTCTTCAATGATACCTTCTATAATTATTTATCTCAATTAAATGTAAAAATAAAGACTAAATAAATTTTTAAAAATATAGCCAGAAATTATAGCAAGAATGAATTCGAGGTAAGCATAGATCTATAACACATTTATATTACACATAAAAATTTAATTAACTACAGCTATAATAAACTTCTTACTTTCATTTACACTTTTACAATTTTTATCAATAATTTACTATATACAAATTTCAATTTCCCATTCAATGTTCAACACATTCAACTTTATTTGTGAGGCTTGACACATATAAACAATAAATAACAACATACCTCTAAACATCATTCACAAGTGTGCTTTTCATATATTTCAACTCTCGCCTGGAAAACAGAAAAACAAAATTAAAAAATAACTGACTAGTTTAAACAAAATATTTATTTATTTGGAACACTTATTAATTGCTCACATTTCTTATTTTGTGGAGTTAACAGTTCTTGAATTAAGTCATTTTTTGATATTATGATTCCAGTGACAGTGACAGAATCTAGCTTGTAAAAAGGGGTTTTGTAATAACTTAATTCCGGGTACTTTCTTATTTCCAAGTGTAACACAGAAATTCTCATCATTTGTAACAGTGATATGAGACAATTTTTTCACCCCTTGTCAATGACAGTAACCTCAGAACAACTATAACTGGCAATAAATCCAACATTACTTCATCCCAATACATTGTAATAATAATAAATTAATGTAGTCATTGTTATTTATTAATATCCACATTGTGCAACTGAGGCTATGTGGGATGGAGTATTTACAGGTTGCCGCTCTTTAATAACCAGGATGGGACTAAGGATTTATTTAGTGAGTGCTTCACGATAAAATAAATTTGTATTGCTGCTGACTCGGGAATCAAGCCCATGACTCTAGGTTTACTGAGTTCATTAAATGATAATATTAAAGTTCATAAAAGGTTCAGCTTTTAGACAAACACCAAATAAGAACAAAGCTGGAAAAATAGATCACTAACTGTAGGCTCTGCCACAATTCCCAAAATGCAGAGCACACAACACATTCAAAAGTTTAGAACCACCTTAATTTTTTGAAAAAATTCAAAATATCTTATAATAAATAAAACTAAACTCCAATCATTTTAAAAATGAAACTTTTATATAACAATAGTACATTAAATAAACTTTGAAGGTTGAAAACAAGTACGAATAACTCGTGAATATTAGGGACGAAAAAATGGATAGAACAGCAATTGAAGACCATCAATTGATTAACAAGGTTGGTCCTAAAACATTTTACGATCCAACTCATAATAACAAAAATATTTTGAATTTTTGAATTTCCACCTCTAAACCCTCACTATTCCGATCACCCAATAACAAATATGACCATAATTGTTGACTGAAACAGTTCAGTTGTTGAGCATGATATAGATCAAATAAACATTTTTGAAGTTAGAACATCAATTCCGAATTAATGATGCCATCACGCAGTGAATTTGCAAGAATCTCACATAATAAAGGTCTCTTGCAAACAATATCCAGAATATAAGCTTAGATTAAAGAGGTTCATGATATAACAGCTTATTATTGTGGCTAATATATGGTTAGTTTTCAATGAATAAAAAAAATTATCAATATACTGTTGTCACATCTAACCTTGGAGACCACTGACCCTGGATGGTATGAGTGACTGTTGAGGTCCACTGGGCTGGTATGAGAAGTATATCATAGATGCAGCGGGAAATTTAAGTGATATACCAAATACCATTATAACTTAGGGCTTTTCAATGAGTATATCATAAAAAAATAAGAAAACTACCCTTACCTCATGCCTTGATGTAAATAGTGGTCACAGATATCATTTTGTATGATGTAGAGCATACAAAGTGTTTGCAGGGATGGGCCTGAAATCAAAACTCTCATATTTAGATATATATATATATATATATGTGTGTGTGTGTGTGTGTGTGTGTGTGTGTGTGTGTGTGTGTGTGTGTGTGTGTGTGTGTGTGTGTGTGTGTGTGTGTGTGTGAGGGTGTTAATGAAAAAAATACTAACAAATTTCATGGTCAATACAGGTGACCACTAACCTTTAATTAACGGTCTTGTTCAATATTCTCATTCCCCTTTAAAGGGGTAAATATTACTTTTACTAATATTTAGATCACTTTATCTTTCTTTTACTAAGCCAAAAGTAAAGAGATCCACATGTTTTACTAGTATGTGGATGATAACTTATTTGTTTTAAATAATGAAATGAATAAAAAGTCTTACTCAAGTCAAGAACATGGAGATCATCATGGTCCACCAAGTTAAGTTCCCACTCCCTATTGTACTCCTCATCATTAGCATATGCTGAATAATACACTGGTGAATCACTTGGGCTGCAAATACAATTTTATTAGTTTATTAGCTACAATTTATTAATTATAGGGAATGAATGTAAGAAATTAATTAATGGAGTAAATAAAAGCAATGCCATTATAATTCAAATATAAAAATTGATTATTACACCAAATAAACAAAAGATTGAAATGACATTAAATATTCTTCATGGTTTTGAGCAGGTCAAAAAACTTGCAACATTCACTTCATTTTTCTAATTACTCAATCAGTTTCACATACTTTGATACCTCATCAGGAGCATTTTTACATACATCAACAATCTATTTTTCACTATATAAACTACTAAAATACTAAAGAAGCCTGGTGAAGAATGATAAAAGCAATGTGGTGAGTCCAAATCAGCTGTTAAAACATGGGGGCTCCATAAACTAAGCAGATTTCCCAAACGTTGGAATGCACTACTCATCTCCTCTCACAGTATATTTTCTATTTCCAAAAAAAAATACTCGATGAGATTAAGAGAGTAGTCAATAAAATCTTAATTGATGACATCTGCACGTATCTCATGTAATAAATGTCTCTTGAAAACAATGTTTGATATTTATACTTGGAAAAATACATTAATGATATATTCGCTTATTTTTAATGTACGACGACTAAAAGTAGGTGATTACTGAAGGCTAAAAACTAAAAATGCCAATATCTCAGTTAATACTGAAGATGCAGAAAACATGTATTGTATATAATATTTATAGAAAATTAATGTTGCGATAAGATTGATTCAGCACTTTTTCAAAGTGATGTATAATAATAACAGAGATATTTTTGAAATTTCCCCCTCCCACTGGTCCAATTTCAGCCTATAACGAATTTGTTTTTAGTTTTACATACAACTTTTAAATATCGAGGTTGGTACGCATCAAAGAAAAATTAATTGAGACTGCTAGAGCGGTAACAGAAACAGAATATATATATATATATATATATATATATATTTGGACGGACCATATTTTCTTCATCTTCTAGGTAGGATCGATGGACATTAGCGGAAATTTGTTGAAAATCGCATCATGTGCACAAGATTCTCTAAGGGAAATCTGCTAAAATCGATATTCGAAGTTACATTGATTAAAAGTAAAAGTATATATATACAAAAAATATGTTCACAGATTAAACTAAAAAAAAAACATTATTGAGACAATTAAATTAAGAAACATATTATTTACACGTTTGATTTTTGTTATCTTGATTACAACCTTATTACTGTTTTTAATTATATAGCTTTCTTAACCCTTTAAAGGGCACATTTCACTGGCTATCAAAAAAATTATATCTGTCCAAAAATGGTGTTAGAGGGTCTATAAATGACTATTAATAGTAAAAAAATAGTTTAAAAAAAAGTACTAATTCTGTTTATCCCATCTCGTATCTTTTCAAATCCATTTAAAAAAATAAATAAATAAATAAACAGAATAAATAGCAATAGTCTAGATGTTACCTCCTCAGTATAAAGATTAAAATATTCGTTAGTCAACTCTTCTTAATTATTGACCTGCTGTTATATAACCAATGTAGATGTAATTTTAATGATATTTAGAATGGTATTTTCGAATGTTGGTGGTAAAAGTGGGAAAAATTTGCAATGCTGATTTAGCAAGTAGATATTGGACATAAAAGTTAAGTAAGAAAATAATAATAAGAGATGTATTGTAAATAGAGAATGTTCAAAATCAACAAAAATTTGAAATTGTAATTTTAGGGAGAAACAAATACCTTGACAAGGAGCTAGAGAGCTTGAAAGCGGGAATTTATTTAAATAAATAAGATGTTTTAAGGAAGAAAAGAAGTTTTTGTTCTTTGTGTGTGTGTGTGTGTGTGTGTGTGTTTGTTTTATATATATATATATATATATATATATATATATATATATATATATATATATATATATATGTATGTTTGTAAACGTGTGTATGTGAGGGAGAGGGAGTTACTGTTTAACCCTCTTCAGTACTTTATTTCAACAACTTGTGTTCATTTTTGTGGCTTTTGCTTTTTGCAAAAAACAGGTATTTTGTCTAGTGAATAATCAAACACCAAAGACTAAAAGAAAAGAAAGAAATATTTATAATTTGAAAATAGCGCTTCATAAGAAGAAATGCAGTTAAGGTAATATATTCTAGGTGTGAAAGAGGGGCAGAAGTGGGTTAGGTGCATAATACCACTTATTACCTTGTTCCTCCAAAAAGATACAATTTATCTTTAATCACAATGCAAACTTGTCTTCTTCTTTTTTTTGGGCTTTTTCCAAAGGTATTCACTTTGTGCCAAGTACATGTTACAGGATCAAAGCAGTGTATGTCATTGTAATGTTCCTTGAGTATGCCATTGTAGCCACCAAATATATACAATTTTCCATTATATAAAACTAAAAAGAAATATATACAATAAAACAAGGAATAATTTATTACTTTTTAAAACTATGAATATATTTAAACTATTTAACAAAAGTCTTAGAATTTTTTTGGGGATTGAGAGAATTTAATCAATTAACTTTAATGAACTGCATATATATATATATATATATATATATATATATATATATATATATATATATATATATATATATATAACTTGAAACCTATGGATAGTTTGAGAAAAATATTTCTTAAAAATTGAGTAGACAAGTTATTATAAAGGAAATAATGTTATCTACTAATGCCCACATTATGCTACTATGCCTAATTGGGATGAGTGAACTACAGGTTTCTACCCCACAGGTGGGAGTACAGATTTTATTTAGATGGAAATAAATTTCTTGAATGTAAGCGACGAATTAATTTTTTCAGCTATTCAACATCTGAATAGTACACCAGACTGTAATCCACATAGAATAGCAGTTGACATGGTCTTGACATGCTGATTATATTCTTTTTTTTTTTTCTAACTAATTTTTTATTCAATGAATAATTTAGTTGTTTTTTTTAAAAGATTAGAGTAAATTGTATTAGTGGATTTAATTTATATATGTATATAAAAAACAAAATGTAGACAAATACTTTTACACCATCTCAATTCCTTTAATGAAATGATCTAGGATACAGAATTCCAATGAATTAAAGGTGTTAAGGAGATGTCACATATACAAATGTATTTCAAAACTCACAAGCAGAATGGCTCCGTCTGCCAACAGGAATGTCGCCAGAAACAGCAGGTTTGACCCATGTAGACGTTTCTGTGTCAAGGTACATGATGTCATTAGGATAAAAATCCTCTTCTGAACTGTGAGGTGCAGCTCTATCAGATCTACCGCCGAATATATAAATCCTCTTACCAATTGCTGTTCCAGTATGAAAATCAGTGTAAGGAGGACTTTCACCCTAAAAGCAAAGAAAAATATATGGTTTCGTAGACTTTCTCGCTGGGCTGAATGTTATTTTTCTCCAAACTCGCTTCTGCTCCAGGGACCTTCTCGTCATGCATCATGGTGCTAATTTCCAGTAGCTATTCGGCCACTAGTGTCAATCTGGATGGCTTGCAGCCCGGCGCCTTATTTAGAGGTTGCATTTGCATCCCGGACTGCAACTCATCTGGATTGAAATAGTAGGGATGTATAGCTCGAATAATGTAGCAGTAGGGCTACTAAAAATTAGCACAATGATGTGTGATAGCGGTGAAGACTGCTGAAGCAAAAAGCCGGTTTGGAGAAGAAGAAAAATATAATAAATACATTTCTTTCAAAAATACACTGGTACTCATTGGTTACAATAACTAAATTTGGAATCTTCAAAGAAAAAGTACTTGAATTTTATCTGAAATGAAATTAATAATAAAAAAAGAATTTGTCTTTAAAGTCGAATGCTGAACTTGTTATTTTTGACAATATAACAACAGTCAGAAGTAGTACACTTATTTTTTTAAATTCGGAAAAAGAGTAGGAATAGTTTCAATTAATTAACCTTAGCCAATACATAGAAATTAGTCAAAATGTTAATAACTATTCTATCAATGAAATGTTATTAATTAAAGGGATGCAGTACTGTATCACATATTTTATAATCAATGCTATTAATTAGCTGAAATTGTAATTTAATAAGAATCCAACTTGATGAAAGAAAAATTCTTTTAAAACATTCGGCTCATCCTACTGCATGATTTGGAATTTACCAGTCAATCTCCAAAAATTGGAAATGCTGGTATTTAGAAGTGGTAGAAAGAGACGTCCAAGGATGATGTATGGTATTTTGAAGGTAGCAAAATAGAAATAGTGACCAAATACAAATATCTAGGAATCAGATTAACATCCAGCCTAACATTAACTAATCATTTTAATAGTAAAGTAATATATATATATATATATATATATATATATATATATATATATATATATATATATATTATATACGGGGTGTGGCTATTAAATAACGAGACTGACACTACTACAGAAGAAGTGAGCATGCGTTAAACGCCATCAACTACTGTTATCGTGAAGCTTCCTCTTTCGAATATAGTGCCTCTCGCTTCTGTAAACAAATCAGTACAGCCGTAGCCTTCATTCGCATTAGAGTTGTTTTTTTGTTTCGCAGGAAAAATGTTAAGTGTAACAGTAGAGCAATGAATTGTTGTGAAATTTCATGTGAAACTTGGAAAAACCGCTACTGAAACTTATAATTTATTGAAAAAAGTGTATGGCAATGAATGTTTATCGCATGCACGTGTTTTTGAGTGGTTTAAGCGTTTTCAAGATGGCCGAAAAGACGTTCAAGATGATTCACACCCGGGTCGCCCTTCCACGTCGAAAACGGATGACAATATCGAAAAAATCGGTAATCTGATTCGATCTGACCGTCGGTTAAGTATTCGTGCGATTGCTGAAACTGTATGAATTGATAAAGAATCCATACGGCAAATATTAAATAACAATTTTAACATGCAAAAAGTGTGTGCCAAAATGGTGCCTAAAATTCTCACATTTGAACAACTGGAAGCTCGCAAAAATGTTTGTACTGACACTTTGAATGCCATTGAAAATGGCAAATAATAAATAATCCCAAACTTACTGGAAAGGATAATAACATGTGACGAATCATGGTTTTTTATCTATGATCCTGAAACAAAGCGCCAATCCATGCACTGGAAGATCCCATCTTCACCGAGAGCCAAAACAGCTCGAATGAGCAAATCAAAATTCAAAGCAATGTTGATTGTTTTTTTCGATATTCATGGGATTGTGAACCTTCACTGGGTTCCTGAAGGTCAAACGATTAATCAACATTACTACCTTCACGTTCTTGCTGAACTCTGCGAAAGAATAAGGAAAAAACGACCTGAATTGTGGAAGGACAAGTCATGGGTTCTCCACCAAGACAATAAACGGGCTCATTCCGCATTGTCTGTTAAGAGGTTCCTAGCCAAATTAAGCATCTCAGTGTTAGACCATCCGCCTTATTCGCCGGATCTTGCGCCGTGCGACTTCTATCTGTTTCCTAAGGTGAAATCTGCATTAAAAGGAACAAGATTTGAGTCTGTTGAAGCTGTGAAAGAGAAAGCGGCACGCGTCCTGAAGGAGCTGACAGAAAGACTTCCAGCACTGTTTCGAACAATGGAAGGTTCGCATGGAGCTTTGTAGGGATAAAGGAGGGGTGTATATTCAAGGTGATAATAAGTAAAAATGTATGAAATAAAAATAAAATGTTTTACAGAGTCAGTCTCGTTATTTAATAGTCACACCCCGTATATATATATATATATATATATATATATATATATATATATATATATATATATATATATATATACGGTCATCATTATTCAGTCTCCAAAGATGTCTCATAAATATATATATATACTAGCTCAGATACCTGGCTTCGCCCGGAAATTCATTTGAGGCTGAATGGTGATGGTATTTTTTAGCAGGCTTTACATTGCACAATATTTTGACATTTACCCGTCCCAGTGTTTAGGATTGATACCCATCTTTGCCGTGGATTTGCTAATAATAGAATTATTTGTTCGATAAGGCTTCACAGTCTTCGATATTTTTATATTTCCCGTCTCTTATACATGTAAATATGGTGAATTTTTATTTCAGGCCTCCCTTTTAACCCCCCTCCCGTTCGAACCTAAAAACTTTAATATAACTTATAATCATGGAAGAATTAATGCTAATTGACATACCGAGTTTCGTTAAGTTCGGTTCAGCCATTAGTGCCCGCTAAAGTTTTAACGTATCACTTATTTATACATAGGTATATGACAAAAGTGTATATAACAAAAGTTACTCCAAATAACAAAATAAACAACTTTTGTTATGTTTATATTTGCGGAAAACCAATAGGAAACGAAATATCGCTATTTTTAATTTCAGGCTTTCCTTATAACCCCCACTCCTGCCCGTCCATAGAAATGTTGGTATGGCTTATTTTAATGAAGGCCTCACTGCTAATACACATACCGAGTTTTATTTAGTTCGGTTGAGTCTTTTTTGGCAAATAATATTGTTGACTCCCGCTATAATTTTTAGCGTATAACGCATTTAAACTTCGGTATACGACAAAAGTGTATATAACAAAAGTTACTCTAAATAACAAAATAAACAACTTTTGTTATGTGCATATTTACCGAAAAACCAATAGAAAACGAAATATCGCTATTTTTAATTTCAGGCTTCCCTTATAACCCCCACTCCTGTTCGTCTCAGAGAAAATTAATATAGCCTATAGTCTCGATTATATATATATCTATATATATATATATATATCTATATAGATATATATATATATATATAAAAATTGTAACCTCTGTCTGTACATTGAATTTTTAAGCGAAATTTCATGATAACTTTTCGTTTCACATGTCATAGACACCATAACTGCATTTTGTTTCTTTCGTGTCTGTTTGTTTGTTTGTTACCTTTTCACGCATAAACGGCTCAACTGAATTTTATGAAACTTGGTATGTATATTACTACTAACCCAACTTAGACTTTAGGCTATGTTAATATTCTCTGAGACGAACAGGAGTGGGGGTTATAAAGGAGGGCTGAAATTAAAAAAAAGCAATATTTCGTTACCTAATGCATTTTTGTCAATTATGCACACAACAAAAGTTGTTTATTTTGTTATTTGGAGTAACTTTTGTTATATACACTTTTGTCGTATACCTAAGTATAAATGAGTTATACGTTAAAAACTACTGCAGAAGTCAACAATTTTATTTGGCACAAAAGACTCAACCGAACTAAATAAAACTCTCGGTATGTGAATTAGCACTAACACCTAATAATAAGCCATACTAACATTTCTAGGGACGGGCAGGAGTGGGGGTTATAAGGGAGGCCTGAAATTAAAAATAGTGATATTTCGTTTCTTATTGGGGTTTCAGCAAATATGCACATTACAAAAATTGTTTACAGGAAACGGGAAATATGACAATATGGAGGACAGTGAAGTCTTAAATAAAAAAATTAATTTTATTATTAACAAATCCACAGAAACGACGGGTATTAACCCTTAACACTGGGAAGGGTAAATGTCAAAATATTGTGCAAAGTAAAGCGTTCCCAAAAAAATACCATCACCATCCAGCCTCAAATAAATTCCCGGGCGAAGCCGTGTATCTGAGCTAGTATCCACTAAATATGCATTACATGTCACGTGGCATACATTCATCTGAAAAAATGACATCCCATTATCAACAAAGCTCCAACTATTTCACTCTGTAATAAGGACCCTGCTGTTTTATGATGGTTTTTGGGGAGGAATGAAGTACAAATAAATCAAAGATTTGCAAAAATATTTTTTGAGAGATAATTTAGCCTTCCAAAATACGCCTAATTGTGCCCTATATTTGGGAGCAGAAGCACCATTATTCATATTTAACACTACACTTGAAATATATAGTTAATGTCGTGAACTCAAGTGATGGTAAGCTAAAAAAGAAACTGGCATTAGAAGTTAAAGAAAAATATGTTCCGGTACGATAACGTAGTTGAAATGTGACAAACAATGAATCTTCCCACAGATGAATTTTTCAAAACCCTTGTCAGTCAGAAGAACAAAATTCTAAAGAAATTACTGATGCAATTCCAGTCAATAGAAATTGATAAATTTAAACAAAACCTTGCCCATGTACAATTCCAAGATTTATAGAAAGTACTCTCATTTTTCTCCCGAGCATTAGAATACATTAAAGTAAACCATTTCCAATATGTGAGAGCAATAGCCAGAACCACGACAGAAATATTCAAGTTGAACAAGAAGCCTTGGATTAGGGATGACACCATCAACTGCTGAGTGTTTAAACTCAAGGAACCTGAAGACACCTATCACTTCCTCGCTGTTCCTCCCATTCTCTGGGAGTTCCACTTTGCAGCATTTGGTCGAATTACTCTCATCAGGAATCAAGTAATAGCCATACTGAACGGAGGAGATTACATTAACTTTTATAAATATCTCCAGTTGTTATTCTATGACCTTATATAATGAAAACTGGACCTTATAATCTTTTTTAAATGTCTAAATAGAAGATTGTTTTATTATGTATTGTATCATATTAAATTCTTTTGTATTTCTGAAATAATTTTTATGAAATTTGCTGAAAATAAATTTACTTTACATAATTACTTTAACTAAAAAATTCTGACCCTGTAGTAATTTGTCTTCATGAAATTATACTGAAAACTAAAATAAACTTTGGTATAAAACAATAGGCAAGGGATAGGAAAAAAAAAGGAAATAGGAATAAGAGAGAGGGCTCCCTGGGAGTTGCATTAATTGTTAAAAATTACTTTTTTCCCCAAGAGATACATTGGAACTCTCCTCTACAAGTTATTATCATGATAAACTAGGGCACCAGTGTAGTTATACAATACCTCAGGTGCCTAATTTATTTCCTTTTTAGAAACAATGTGAGCAGTATTGTTCTAATTAAAAAGACAACACCAAAAAAGAACATTTTCACCCTAATATATAAATGAAACCATGACAGCTCAATGTTTCAAAAGAAAAAAAAAATTAAGTAAAAATAAATAATAAGCAGAGTAATATAAATATTAGCAACTATTCATGAGTATGTAATTTTTTTTTAAACTAATGTAAAACTGAACGCACCTTAGTATCAATGAAGGACCAATTCAATGTCTCTAAATTTAGGGCAAAAACATCTTGTGAAAACTCTTCAAACTCCTCCTCATAACCACCATATATATACATACTGTTTCCTATAATGCAGGCAGAATGGCCATCTCGAGAACAAGGGATGTCCCCCGTCGTAGGTGGATTGGACCACCGAAATGTTTCTGTATATGAATTAAGAAATTAATATAATTAATAATACATTATAAGGTAAGTAAAAAAAAAACAAATTAAAACATGATAAAATACTAAATAAAACATTTATAAATATACTAACAACAAAATGAACCTAAGAGTAGCAACACACATATAAAGTAATAGCAATAACTTCTAATAGATTTGAATTATAATTCAGGACAGTTAAGAAGTATTTTTCTATCATTCTAAATATTAAAATATCTAATTCAGACTGCAGGCAAATAATGAATCCCCAGAGTGAGAGCTATTTTAGGGTGTTTACATATAGATAATTGAAATTAGCTATAGTAGTATTAAGTGGACAAATACTTCTTATGAAAAGAAATTTAAAATGACAAACCTAAATACTTGTAATCCAAGATAAAAGGTTTTCAAAAAGAATCAGGGTCAAGATAAATATTCTTAAAATGAATACCATTTAAAACTAATTTAAGGTTGTATAAATAACAAATTTTTATCAAATGGACATTCATTTAAAAAAATGAATTTATTTTATATTTATTTTCAGGAGAAATTGTTTAAAGAAAATCATTATATCATCATCATAAACCCTACAAACTTCCTTATAGGGGTATTAACAAAACACTACAAAACTACTTAAAGGGTATTTATAAAACCCTACAAAACTACTTAAAGGGGTATTTATAAAGCCCTACAGACCCCCTTATAGAAAATCATTATATCATCATCATAAACCCTACAAACTTCCTTATAGGGTTATTAACAATCTCCTACAAAACTACTTAAAGGGGTATTTATAAGACCCTACAATCCCCCTTATAGAGGTATGTATAAAACCCTACAATCCCCCTTATAGAGGTATGTATACAACCCTACAATCCCCCTTATACAGGTATGTATAAAACCCTACAATCCCCCTTATAGAAAATAGAGAAAATGTTTAAAGAAAATCATTATATCATCATCATAAACCCTACAAACTTCCTTTAAATAATGTTCAATAGCCTAATAAATACCTTTGAGCAACTATCAATTGAATTGCCATGAAACTATTATTCGATTTTCAACACTGACTCCAGAAACCACTTTGTTGGCTTCACTAAAGATCCAAGAGCTGTGTCCATAGTGACATTGGCAATTCTTCCCAAATAGAGTATTTTGAGGATAGCACTTTTTTTGATAATTATGAATGGGGACACAAAATGTCTTAACAAGAAGATAGTAGGGGTCCTATTTGTAGGTGACTTTGCTATTATTTGCAGAGCTCAAAGCTTATCTTTCATTAAATCATATCTACAGTCCACAAACTCTAGATTACTCGAATTTGGTTTTTGTTCACAATGACTGGCCAATTTTTTTCTGAAAGGCGCTGCAATAGAATATGTTGACCAACTAAATTTCTGGTTTTGTTTTGAGATGGCAAACTGAAATGGGACAGGCATATTGACAATCTTAAAAAATGCTCATCAGTAAGACTCAAATTCTTAAAATACTCATTAACAGATCATGAGGAGTAAATAGGATTACTCTGGTAACAATATATAAAGCATTAGTATTGTCTAATTGGACTATGGCAGCTTTATAAATGGATGAGCACAAAATATGGAAACTAGATGCAATTCATAATGCAGGATTACGATTAGCTACATAGTAGGAGTCCTATTTGTAGGTGACTTTGCTATTATTTGCAGAGCTCAAAGCTTATCTTTCATTAAATGATATCTACAGTCCACAAACTCCCTTATAGAGGTATTTATAAAACCCTACAAACCCCCTTATAGAAAATAGAGAAAATGTTTAAAGAAAATCATTATATCATCATCATAAACCCTACAAACTTCCTTATAGGGTTATTAACAATCTCCTACAAAACTACTTAAAGGGACATTAACAAAACACTACAAAACTACTTAAAGGGGTATTTATAAAATCCTACAAACTCCCTTATAGAGGTATTTATAAAACCCTACAAACTCCCTTAAAGGGGTATTTATAAAACCCTACAAACTCCCTTATAGAGGTATTTATAAAACCCTACAAACCCCCTTATAGAAAATAAAGAAAATGTTTAAAGAAAATCATTATATCATCATCATAAACCCTACAAACTTCCTTATAGGGTTATTAACAAAACACTACAAAACTACTTAAAGGGGTATTTATAAAATCCTACAAACTCCCTTATAGAGGTATTTATAAAACCCTACAAACTCCCTTAAAGGGGTATTTATAAAACCCTACAAACTCCCTTATAGAGGTATTTATAAAACCCTACAAACCCCCTTATAGAAAATAGAGACAATGTTTAAAGAAAATCATTATATCATCATCATAAACCCTACAAACTTCCTTATCCCGTAACCACAGACGTGAATTTGTGTTACATAACCACAGACATGGAGTCAAACTGACTCCATGTATTTCCTTTGTCATTTACACCTTTATATCGCAACTTTTATTCATTTATTTATTCATTTTATGTATAATTAAGGGATATGAACAATTAGGGGTGGAAATTACCACATTTAGTAAATCAGAATTTTATTTAAGGCCAAAGAATTCATAAAACATAATACCTGCTCAGTGAGTTATCAGATTAAACTGTTCTCAAAGATTTACTTAAATTATTGGCTTATTCATTTCATAAAAGTAATAAACAATGTTTTTCACTATAATTTCAGATACAGATAATGTAAAATATAACTCTCTTACAAAATAAAACTGCCCTACTTCAAACACAATTGTTGCACCCAACTAATGAGCACTGTCCACATACTGGACGTTTACAACGTCTGCATAATGTGCTGGGTTTTCTTTTCCTTTTTTAGGGAATATACAGCAATATTTTCTAGTTACTAGCTTGTCTCCACCGGATACTGTTTGCTCCTCTTCTTTACCAAGAACCTTCCTGATTGTTGTTCTCACTTCCTGGCCAAGTCGAGGATTATCTAATCTTCTCTCTAGTAGAAACTAACAATTTCTGGCTTGTTATCTTCTTCATCTTGAGCTGGAGAAGAGTGCATAGATGACATAAGTAGTACAGCTATGCCTTTCTTTGGTACATATGATATTAATATCAAATCCTTTGAGAAACCATAAATACTACTTCCAACTTCTCTTCTCTTTTGGGGCAAAAATTCTGGTGGTATTTCCCTTTTATTCCTTTTTACTGTCCAACGTATGTCAATTTCTTTTCCTTCAGGATGTTCACCAGTTCAACTGACGAGAACCAATTATCTGCAGTTATATTCATATTTTAGCCATAAATAGGAGAAGTCAACCTCAGCACTGATTGTGTTGGTTTCTGTAGCTTCCTTTCCTGTTCTGACAGTAAGATTAGAAGGTATAAAGAACTCTTGTTGCATTTATATACATAAAACCTTTCCCAAGTATATAATTTGGAGGAAGAAGCTTACCAATTTTGTCTCACACTAACACAGATGTAGAGTCAAGCTGACTCCGTAATGCGCATCACTGAATTCAGAAACAAATAAGTGACAAAGAAACAGATGTGTAGCCTCGACAGTGCACGTGCAGACTGAGGAAAGTCTAGTTTGAAGGTACTGAAAGTACGGTGCGGTTTACGGAAGTACAACAATGTGAAACTAACGAGAATCTAACAATGCGGAGTCAATCTGACTCCCGTCTGTTGTTACGGGTTATAGGGTTATTAACAATCTCCTACAAAACTACTTAAAGGAGTATTTATAAGACCCTACAATCCCCCTTATTAAGGTATTTATAAAACCCTACAAACTCCCTTAAAGGGGTATTTATAAAACCCTACAAACTCCCTTATAGAGGTATGTATAAAACCCTACAATCCCCCTTATAGAGGTATGTATACAACCCTACAATCCCCCTTATACAGGTATGTATAAAACCCTACAATCCCCCTTATAGAAAATAGAGAAAATGTTTAAAGAAAATCATTATATCATCATCATAAACCCTACAAACTTCCTTATAGGGTTATTAACAAACTACTTAAAGGGACATTAACAAAACACTACAAAACTACTTAAAGGGGTATTTATAAAACCCTACAAACTCCCTTATAGAGGTATTTATAAAACCCTACAAACTCCCTTAAACTACAACACAATTAAGAGTCACCATCACAAATGCACACAATTTCTAACAGAACATGGACAGACAGGACATTATTTAACAAGATTTAAAATTCAAGACAATGACAAATGTACGTGCGACTTACAGACAACACAAACGTTTTTACATATACTTTATGACTGCACAACATTTAGTCAAAATAGATCAAATTTAATAATGAACATAATTTTAAAAGGAGGTAATTGGCCAGAACCACCTCATATTATATTTGACAAACATAATAAAGAATTTATAAAGTTTATCAAAAGTATAGATATGGATGTAGCAAAAATTCATTAGAATGTGAAGTTGATTGTGAGGAATGGGAATTATAATTCAATATATTTACCTTACATAGACTCGCAAATTAAACATCGTTGAGTTTAAATTTAATTTCAATTGATATGCTTTTGTTCCTATTGTATTTATTTGTTTACTTTTCATTTCATTTATTAATTCTGTTTGTAATTACCATACTTATCTTAATATTGTATTTTAGTCATTTTTATTTATTTATTTATTTTTTTTTATTTTATTTCATTTTTTTTTTTATTTTTATTTCTTGAATATTTGAATGACAGTTGATAAACAAATATTTATTGTAAAATAATGATGTATTTAAACATAATAATACATGTAATATGCCATGTGGCAATGGAACATGTATTCGAATAAATAACTCCTCACAGGGTTACTATGAGGAGAAAAAAAAAAAAAAAAAAAAACTCCCTTAAAGGGGTATTTATAAAACCCTACAAACTCCCTTATAGAGGTATTTATAAAACCCTACAAACCCCCTTATAGAAAATAGAGACAATGTTTAAAGAAAATCATTATATCATCATCATAAACCCTACAAACTTCCTTATAGGGTTATTAACAATCTCCTACAAAACTACTTAAAGGGGTATTTATAAGACCCTACAATCCCCCTTATTAAGGTATTTATAAAACCCTACAAACTCCCTTAAAGGGGTATTTATAAAACCCTACAAACTCCCTTATAGAGGTAATTATAAAACCCTACAAACCCCCTTATAGAAAATAGAGAAAATGTTTAAAGAAAATCATTATATCATCATCATAAACCCTACAAACTTCCTTATAGGGTTATTAACAAAACACTACAAAACTACTTAAAGGGGTATTTATAAGACCCTACAAACCCCCTTATAGAGGTATTTATAAAACCCAGAAACTCTTTTTTGGAGGTATTTATAAAACTCTACAAACTCCCTTATAGATGTATTTATAAAACCCTAGAAATACCCTTATAGAGGTATTTATAAAGCCCTACAAATGTCATTTATAAAACCCTACAAACTCTCTTATAGAGGTATTAACAAATCACTACAAAACTCCTTAAAGGGGTATGTATAAAACCCTACAAACCCCCTTATATAGATATGTATAAAACCCTGCAAACCCCCTTATAGAGGTATGTATAAAACCCTACAATCCTCCTTTTAGAGGTATTTATAAAACACTACAAACACCCTTATAGATGTATTTATAAAATTCTACAAACCCCCTTATAGAGGTATTTATAAAACCCTACAAACTCCCTTATAGATGTATTTATAAAAGCCTAGAAATACCCTTATAGAGGTATTTATAAAGCCCTACAAATGCCATTTATAAAACCACATATTGGAGGCCACATCATCCAGGGTAGTGAAGTTGAGACAGTTTCATAAAATCTTTGCAAATGAATAAAATATATTGTAGAGGCCATTGGCATTATTACTATTATTATTATTATTATTTCATCATACATAAACTGGTACTCCCTCTATGAACCCTAAAATTATAACCTACTGCCCCATCTATGACATTGACAGTTTCGGATTCTATTGTTTGCATTACGATTTAGTCCAACATTTTAAAAGGTTCATCTGGTTTTTGTTTTTATTTTAGTTATAGTTTTGATGCTTTATGTGTATATTATGTAGTTCGATTGTATAGTTATTTTAGTTATAAATTTTGCATTTAGTGTTTTTTCTTGAAGGTAAACCGGTACTGTGACTTTACGTGCCCCACCAATAGATATTAAGATAAAGTTTAAGTTCGATTATCATGGAGAAGTCTGTTGATAAATTTCAGTTAATGACAACCAATAATAAGGGAGGGGGTTTCAATGTACTAAGAACTGTATGGAATGAACATTTTTTTTTGGGGGGGGGTTCTGAACTGTGACAGCCAACGGTGGTATACTTGGATAGGAATCCTTGTTTGCAGGAATGACACAGGAGTCCATGAAGTAACCAGGTTAATGCATAATCTTTAGATCATAAGCTGAATGTTGCATGACTGCAAAAAAATCATTATGTATTTTCTCTTAACTAATAACATAGATGACATCAAATATCTTATAGATTCCAGTGAGTATAGTAAAATATGACATATAAAATACTACGATATAGAAGTAGCTTCCTCCACAATATAAAACAGTTATAAAATGTAGTCTTTAGATCTTAATTCAGATTTCTTAAAGTCGACATATTGCTATGTTCCAGAAACAAGGAGCAGAATAATAAATTTTGAAGCTTCATTGAACTATTACTAAGTGAGATACATGCAATTACTGAATGTTAGGACGTCATAAATTAAGATTTTCCAGTTTTGAGTTGAAAATATCTATTTGATCTATGCCATACTCAATATTTAACAGTTTCATTTAACTCTAATGTTTATATTTGGTAATCGATGAAATCTAACCAGGAAAGGGGGGGCGGGTTAAGACGAGTGGGAGTCAAAAATTCTATACTCCATTAATATGGGGCTGATCAAAAAATGTTATAGAAACAATCTTGTTAAAATATTGTGGTTCTACAGTTGTTATTATTCTATACACATTTTGTAGCTCAAATATTAAGCACGTTATTCGTATTTTCTTGTTTCCAGCCTTCGGTAAACTACTACTTCTACTCATCAGATTTTATAAATAGAAATAGAAACTATAAGATAAGATGAGATCACTAGTGTGTCATCTGCCAGTGTGGGAAATTTGATTTGTTTACATAGCCCTTGTGTGGCAGACGTTCCTTGTTTAGGACTGATGTCCCTATAGAGTGAAAAGCATATAATGAAGATAGCATTGAATTTTAGATCATAATTTGCATTCATATTATTGCTCTATTAACAGGGTTAGGTATAATATGAAACAATAATATTAATAATGAGAAGAAGCTTAATTACCTGTATCAAAGCAGAAAAGACGATTACATGCAGTTTGGTCATTCCTTCCACCCCAGATATATATTTTTGTGCCATATGCCACAGCTGTGTGACCGTATCGTAGGAATGGAGTTACAAAGAATTGAGGATTATTTCTATGACATTTTGGGATTTCCCTCCACTGCAAGTTATCTGGGAGGAAAAATATTACGTTTATATGAAAACATTTTTTAATTCCACTTCATCTTTATCAAAATCAAAAATAAATAAATTAGTAAAATAATGTTGAAAAACATTGACACAAATGACTTTCGGAATCATTAAGAATAAATGAAGACCATCATACGTTTAATTACTTAAAACTATCTTTGGAACAATGAGTAGCACACGAAATGATTTTATTAGACTAATATAAATTTTATATGAATAGGAATAAACCTACCAGAATGACATAATGGTTTTACATAGCCATTAATTTATAAAGAGAATAAAAAGAGGTTATCTTACTGGAAGCCAATTTATTTTGCTACTGGTTTTGTTGACACTTTGAGGGCCACCATCCTCAGGTGTGACAGTGATGAAATAGACTGAAGATAGAGCCTAGGCCACTCCTTAGTCCCTGGGTTCTGCTTGTGGTAAAAGCTGTGAATCCCGAAAGCCCATCAAGACACACCTGGGGATGACAACTGAGCCACCAAACTCAAGGGATCCATATTACATATTGAAATTGAAGCACATAGGTGTTACATTCCTCATCAAATCTAGGCCTCTGTTACCAACTTATACATTCAGATTCTTAGTTCCACAATTTCACTTCAAAAACATCTAATGATTTCACACTAGTTGTATTTTCATATGGCATATTTTTAGGCAGCCTGCTGAGTTCTAGTCTCCCAGTATGACCCATCAAACACAGCTTGCTCTTCATACAGAACAAATGAAATGAGGCTCACCATACAAGCCTAACTGTTCAGTGTTGCTTTTGATCTTCCATTTGTGTTGCCCTTTAAAGGCTTCACATACATTTAGGCTCGTCTCTCATATATCAGAAGGGCTCTCCTGTTTTGTTTTGTCAAAGACTACATTTTCAAGAAATAGCTGTAATCCTAATGAGCTTTATACAATGAGATTTCGAGGGAGAGGATTATTTCAATAATCTTTTGTACTGGTTGCACTTCCTCAGTGTCATCAATTATGAATAGGTTAATCCAAAGGTTATCCAAATGGTACCACAGCAAATTTCTTGGTTCAGTCACTGACTGGAATATACTTCCCTGTTTGTCCTGACAGAATCTACCCCACTGATGAGTCCTTAATCTTACAACTTTTATGCCCTCAGAGACTTATAACATTCTCAGTCAAGAACAATATGTCAAATATGGGGTCCAATGACCCCAATTTAGTTATTCAAATATCTAATTCAATATGGCTAAGTTAATATTAAATCTAACTTAATACTTTGTGAAAACTTGAGATGATTGACACTCCTAAAGCCAAAGCAGCTTCCTATTCTGATTATTATTTATTGTTTCAGGAGTCCATGTCAGAGAGTTTTCATTTCTCAAACTTCATAGTCAACTTACTTATATGAAGAACATGTACATCCATAGGCAACTTATGAAGATACAGATTCATATCCACACTGCAGTAACCACCAAAGGTAAATATTCTATCACCAACAGCTGCTGCGGCATGGTTAACCCGCTGAGGTCCTGTTCTTACATGTGCCACCCAATGCATTATACTGAAAAACAAAAATTCTATAACACTAAAGAAACTAGTTAAGTAGGACAAAACACTAAATAATTAAAGAGCAATAATTCTCTCAAAAATATTTCTTTTAAAATCTTGAATATTGGATATAATCACAGAAATGATCATAGTCATTTTATTTCGGAAAACCTTTTAAAAGTAGTGGCAATAAGTTGTCCATTTACAATAATGATATTTCAAAACATTTTACCTGAAATGTAAATGAAGATCTAATTATAAAAATGTGTTCGTTTTGCAAAAAAGGGGAGGGGGAAGGATATAGCACCTGGAATAAAACAAGCTAAAGAAAACATTAGAAATACAGACATGCCTTTTTAAAAAAAATTATTTTCAGTTAGAACTAGTAATTCACATGCTATGTATAATTACACCACACTACAGTTTATCTCATCACTATCATAATAGATGGAATATAAGCACACGAAAGAAAGAGACGCCTCATTATTTCCAGGCTGATCTAAAGTCCAATTTAGAAGATAACACAAACAAGCATATTTAACCCTTTCCTTGCGCAAAGCCACTATAGTGGCTAAAACCCCATGAATCCGTTAAAGAAAATCGATCCAAAAAAGAAAAACATGACAACAAAATATCTGAATAATATCTGTTAATTACCTAACACAAAGTCTAAGAGAAGGGATCTGGGGTCATAACAAGTGATATTTTAGAAAGACCAAGCCATCAGATATCCGCTCACCATATAGATAAATACCTAAGAGAGTATGGAATAATGTAACAGATTTTTAATACCCACAATAAACCAGAGAACTAAACAAATAATAATAAATTTTTACTAACTGAAGGATTAGAAGAAAGTAATCTCAAATCAGGCACACCCTTCTTAATACATAAAACTATTAATAATTACTGCAAGGAACCCAATAATGCAAAAAAATTGTGAAATGGCATTTCATTCATAAAAACTAGAGCAAAGGAGAAATTATTACAATTTGGGATCTTCAGTCCAACTATTAAAGTGCTTGTAAGGCTCCAGAACAAAACATGAGCAAGGGAGTAATTTTTTGTTAGACTCAGATGAAGAAATAGAAATATTAGATGAACTCAAAAGTAGTAAAATTGTAGATGTAAACAGAATAATATCTAAAAGGGCAGGAATTAAACAAGAAACACATTTGTTAATATTTTTTCTGCTAACCATCCCTGAAAATATTAATGTGTACGAGTTAAAAATGATACCATCCCAAATCCAAATTCCATTGATGGAAACATTTTAATGTAGGGCACTTTGCAAGTACTAGTTCAAATGTATAATTATGTTCATTGTGCACAAAGGCAGAGCATAACCACCCTTCGAATGAAAACAACCAGCTGTGAAAATTAATTGTTCTGGGACCCCAATATAGGCTTGAAATGCCTTAAATTTATAAAGGAAACAAAATAAGAATGTTCAATATTGGGAACATGTTCTCAAAAGGAACATATGCAGAAAAACCACAAAGAAGGGAACTGATATAGTATAGGTTGCCCAACTTTAGATTTTAATTTGCTAGGCAAAGGTGACTAAGTGCTAGGTGACTAAGTCTGTGAAGCAACTGCTACTGGATTATTCCCACTACAAACACTACCTTGAGGCTGTTCTAGCCTCCCCTCCATCTCACATTTCCCCATCCTTTTACCATCTCAGAGGTCTCTTTTTGTTAGGAAGTATGATCCTACAGGCTTAAATATAGACATGTGCTATGGAGAATCACCGACGTCATTATTATACATACTCAATATATATACCAAAATTTGATGTAATGGAAAGATTTTTCTATAGGCCATACTGTAATTATGTTGCAACCTTTGTTTTGTTGTTAATTTTTTTTCTTCACATTCAATTCCTGTGTTTCCTTTACATTTTTTTTTTTTTTGATAACTTGAAACATTTTTGTTGTGCGGGTTCTGACATAACAGAAAAGTTGTCAACTTTGTTTCAATAATGTTCAATAGCCTAATAAATACCTTTGAGCAACTATCAATTGAATTGCCATGAAACTATTTTTCGATTTTCAACACTGACTCCAGAAACCACTTTGTTGGCTCCACTAAAGATCCAAGAGCTGTGTCCATAGTGACATTAGCAATTCTTCCCAAATAGAGTATTTTGAGGATAGCACTTTTTTTGATAATAATGAATGGGGACACAAATTGTCTTAACAAGAACATAGTAGGAGTTCTAATTGTAGGTGACTTTGGTATTATTTGCAGAGCTCAAAGCTTATCTTTCATTAAATGATATCTATAGTCCACAAACTCTAGATTACTGGAATTTGGTTTTTGTTTGGAATAACTGGCCAAATTTGTCTGAACGGTGCTCCAGTAGAATATGTTAACCAGCTAAATTTCTGATTATGCCTTGAAATGCCAAACTGAAATGGGACAGGCATATTGACAATCTTAAAAAATGCTCATCAGTAAGACTCAAATTCTTAAAATTCTCATTAACAGATCATGAGGAGTAAATAGGATTACTCTGGTAACAATATAAAAAACATTAGGATCGTCTAATTGGACTATGGCAGCTTTATAAATGGATGAGCACGAAATATGGAAACTATATGCAATTCATAATGCAGGATCACGATTAGCTACATGCACCTTATACCCTGCCCTGCAATAATAAGCATGTGTGCTGAAACTAGAATCCCACCATTGAGTTTTTATTGAGTAAATAAATAAATACTTAGCTACATGAGTGGCTCAAAGAGGCCATCCGATATTTCAGACTATATTCTACCCTCCCTATTTATGGCTATATAATCGAAAACCCATATCACCAAAACCAATCGGAATTAGATTAAATTATTTAACTGAAAGACTCATGCAAAGCTCAAACAGAATTGAATAAATACACTAATAGGTCAACCATTGGAAAATTAAGGAAACACTTAACAGAGAAATATCACCACTGGTCCAGTTCGTAACTAATATCTTAATGTATGTATAATGTAGGTTTTGGCATGGAAATGTGTATTGTAGTGTATTTTTATTTTGATTATAAGCTGGTAAAAGAGGTGTTGAGATTCTTATGATTAAAATATACAAATATTTAAACACTTTACTTACAGCTATAATAGAAGGTTCACATCATACATATTAGGAAATTTCTCAAATTGGACGAGTATTTACTTAATAGCCCATTCTTCTTGGACACAAATGTTTGATATTAAAATGAAACCACATAAGAAAGAGGCTATCAGACTTCAGATCTAAAAATAAATTTAAAGTATATGATCACTATGGAAAACTCAAATATCTGTCCTATGGTCAAAGCAAATATTGTCAAAGTCTTTGGCAAACCATACTTTAGCAACAACTATTTTTATGAACAAAAGGAAAATATTCAGCAGAATTGGATATTAGGTAAGTATTTGCAATTCACTTTGCCGCTGACGATAAGAGGAAAAGTAGACATAAGTTATATGTATTGAAGTTTTTCAGTCAACACTCCCTTTCAGATTAGTTCAGAACCATTTGATAGCATGTCAGTTATAGTACAAAGTAAATGAATTATTTAGGCATTAAAGAATAATAATAAACCAAGATGATAGCTTGAGACTCTTGTGGTTCTGAAAAGTCTTGAATCCAAGGAGTGATCTCCTTTGGGAAAGTAAGCTTAGTTATCAAATAATGATCAATAATAAGGAAACCAGGATAAGCTACAGCTTGAATATTGGTTTCATCGGGGAGAAAAAAAAAAAGAAAAAAAATATATATATATATATATATATATATATATATATATATATATATATTAAGAGATAATTTAGTTTTAAATATATTTTCCAGTGCTAAAACATAATTCAAATTAATAAATTAAAAATTTTTCACTTCAAATGGAATTTATTCCTTTTTCATGCCTCATTAGGATTTTAAAGTTCTTTTTGTTGCTTTAAAGCGATTAAGTAGCAAATGGGCAAAAGGCAAAAATATAACTTTCGTTGTTTTTAGAATGACCTGAAACTTGAAAACATTTATTATCCCCAACAAACTTAATAGATTATCAGAAAAATTTGAGTTTTACTTCCAGATACCAAAGGTTTATGTTTTGTTCATGACGTATGCTAGAAATTCCAATACATATTGGAGTGAACAGCAATTATTCTCTCATGAAGATTCTGATAATTCTGTTATATGTATTTTTTTTTGGTTTCCTAAAGATTTATTTAATTTGGTAATTCTTAATCTGAATGGTTGATCACTCATTGTATAGATGTTATTACAATAAGCAATATTAGCAAACACTTTTAGATTTTTATATACATTTTGACAACATAATAGCATGTATTTAACAAAATTAATGTCTTAATGGGGAATTGAAAATATACTCTACTACTTCTTTCACTAGGTTCTTAAAGGTACATCAGCAGGAAAATATGGAGGAAAAAATAATCCAGTCAGAAACAGACAGATATTTGAAAATAAAATGTGTAAATATAAATATTTTCAGAACACTCCTAATTATTTATATTGCCAACTGAGTAAAATATGGCCACTAACACTTAAAACCCTGAAGTCCCTTATATTTCAACAGGGGAAAAAATGTAATTTGAACTGTTTTGAAAAACTGTCAAAATAACAAGAAAAAAGAAATAAAAAGAACAATATTGTAAATGAAAGAATATCTAACTATTTTCTACAATAAGTTAAAGCAAATTTTAATTTAAACAATCAATGTCCATCAAGACAACTTATTCTTATTATAACAAAGAAATGGATTGTTACATTGACAGTCTGTGGTTATGTTAAAAAAAAAATAAGAACAAAACTTCGAAAGAAAATTATTCATATTTGTCAACATTATATTGGTTATACTGTCAAAAATTAGTATCCCTTTAGAACATTTGACAACTTTCCTGTAAGCTACATTATATCAATACCTCTTTATCAACTCCTTAAAGTCAAATTACAGGATGAAAAAGATTAAACATGTGACCATACTAATAATATCGCACTAGTGAATTTTGGATAAGTTGTTCAATGTAATAAATGAAATATTCGTGTAAAAGTAACACACAGTTATTTACAATGAAGGGAAGGTACAATAGCTGTTTACCTATAATATTGTCAAGACTGATCATTACTCCTAACCACTCGAATCCCCTTCTAATGTGTTCGAACTCCTGGGATCTGAGTAACGAGAATTTTGAACACATTCATCTCAGATAAAATAAAAATATTTACATAAAGATTAAATCATTTTATGACCACGAGAGATAAAAAGTGCCAATTTTAATCAATGTTGCACTCAAATTAATAGTCATATTTTATTGCAAGCTCTTTGCATATTAAGGCCAATTATTTTTTTTATTGCGGAGAACTGTAAATTAGCCATGCTTGAAAGTTTGTTAACATTCAGACACTAATAAAGTCCGAGGATCGGCAACCGGTCTACAAGTTTAATATGCTTAGTTTTAGACTAATTGAATTCAAATGATTTGTGAAAACTTTATCACTCACACATAATATTTTAATGAATAAGAAGAACAATGCCGTAACAATGATTAAATTATTTATATTACTCTATATCTAACAATATACAAAGTTCCATACACCCCCCCCCCATGATTTGCTTTTTGAAGGCAAATAGACCGGCTGGGTTATAAAAACTTATATACTAACAAAAATTGTGTTTAATGATTATTATTTATTAACGTCCACTTTTTGCAACTAAGGCTAATTGTGTTTAATGATACAATTTTACAAATTCACAAGTGTGGGTCTTCACAGATGCCTCCAAACTTGAGAAATCATCTTGTGAATGCTCATGGATTATTGGGAACAAGGCAATGAAGTGCAGTATAATCTCTGTAAATTTACAATTTTCACCACTGAGTTGATGGCTATTAAGCCAAGCTATAAACGATATAGATTTTTTATTTATTTTATTTTATTTTACGTCCACTTTATGCTTTTGGGTTATCTACAGGTAAACGATATAGAACAAATGCAACAAGAATCATTCGTAATCGTTACGGACTCATACAGCTCGCTCCAGAGTCTTACCAACCCGAAGTCACGATGTTACCACACAGGCCTAGTAAAAGGTCAAATACAAAGCTCAGAAAAAAAACAGAAAAAAACATATCACTCGTTTGGGCTCCCTCACATTTTGGTTTGGAGGGTAATGAAATGGCGGATTAGGAAGCTCGTACTGCTTGAGAAGATGGAACTACGGTAACCTTCATCCCTCCAGATGATTGGAAACGAGAGTTTCAGAAGCTCATATTTCAAAGGTGGAAGCCAGACTGGTCAAAAAAAACATGACAATAAACTGCGACAAATCAAAGAAATTACTGAGCGTTGGAATACTGCAAGTAGAAAAATCCGAAAAAAGGAGGTCGTTCTTGCCCGTGTCCGAATTTAACACACAAAATTAACACATACGTAGTCATTTATTGGAAGGGTTATTCCCAGCAACCTGCGATTGTTGTAATGCCCATCTTAATGTCTCACATCTTCTCCTTAATTGTAAAAAATACGATCTTCCTAGAAGACTTTTGACCGAACTTAAGAGAACTCAATAAAGACGACGGAGAAGACATAAAAAAAATGGCTTTTTGCATTTTTAGCTGAAACTTGTTTGTTCTAAGACACATAGATCCATCTACCACTAATGACAATAATAGATGCGGTATATTGTAATAAAATAAATAAATATATTCTTATTAATGGTTGTTGTTGTTATAACGTAGACTATTTGCTACTACGGCTAATTGGGACGGACTTGTCTACAGGTGACACCCTCTTCTAGCTAGGGGGGAATGAAGTGCCCTGTAAGTGATCAAAATGTTTCCCACGTGTTTGACAAATAATTTCTTTATTGATTAATTGTTGATTGGCAGGCGTGTTTGTTTCAAAATCGTCGCCAGTTGCCAAGCACTTTAAAGTTATTGATACTATATGAGAAGGTGGTACAGATATCAGATGATAGCAACAGTCTGCAAGATAAATCCTCAATATTCATCCTTCCACTTGTTTTTCTTGTGAATAATAGCCTGTAGATCCGGATATCTTTGTTCCTGGCTTCCTGTGCTTACCCTGGTAGTTGCCCAAGAGGCAATATAGCATTTTTCATTATAAGCAAGAAAAGAATTACCCTTGGAGACGGAGAGGAAATAGCAGGCAGCGTTCCCTTCGAGTTTTTATCTCATGGTTTTCCTGAAACCTCCCCTTGACCCTTCGGCTGACATTTTCCGACTGCGAATATTACACCATTCGATTCTCAGATAGTTCCTCTAACATTTGTTACGAAAATCAGCGAGATGACTCTTTCAAACCTTCTCAAATATGAGTAATAGGTGGCATAAAGTGTTTCCCTTAAGGGAAATCAGCTATTGAGGTCGTACTCATGACGCACTTTATTTAAAGCTTAAATACCAAATATTGTTCTCATTGAACTTTTACGTTTTGAGATAAATGCAAATACGTTGCACAATTGGGAAATCTGCTTAGTTTACGCAGCCCCTGCGTGACGGAGTTTTAAGAATATATACCTAGTTCATGTGAATGGATATTATAACTGTTAGGATGTCCCTGCATTTTGTATTCCATGTCCAATCAGAGAGACATAAATTAAAACCTCTCTCTCTCTCTCTCTCTCTCTCTCTCTCTCAATCTCTCTCTCTCTCTCTCTCTCTCTCTCTCTCTCTCTCTCTCTCTCTCTCTCTCTCTCTCTCTCTCTCTCTCTCTCTCTCTCTCTCTCTCTCTCTCTCTCTCTCTCTCTCTCTCTCTCTCTCTCTCTCTCTTCTCTCTCTCTCTCTTTCTCTCTCTCTCGTACGTAATAAGCATCGCATTATGTATGTTATTTGTTGTGTTTCATTTCTTTTTATATGTTCGATTTCTGTTTTTGTGCTTCATTTCTGTTTTCTATTTTGCATTTAATTTCTGTTTTAGTCTTTCCACTTCTGTATTTTGGTTTCCATTTTTGTTTTTGTGTTCCATTTCTGTTTTGTGACTTTATTTTCTTTTTAATTAATTTTGTTTTTTAATTTCATATAGCTTTTGACTTGAGCAACATTTTCACAGCAGTGAAGCTCCAATAAATATATAAATAATGTGTCGTCTTGTGCAAGTTGTTAAAATGACTCAGGCAATTAATGAGTCATTGATATATAAATAATACAAGTTTAAAAGAAAAAAAAATCCCTTTTACCCACTTGTAAATTAGACTTAAAGTGAATCGTTATCGTCCACTTAGCGGTAATCGTTATTTGGATATATTTCGTACTTTGGATTTAAACATTAGGGGGCGCTATTAGACTAATATCCCGAGTGACGGCACAGTTATTTTTAAAGCATATCGCACATATTTTTCTGTAGAGCCTCTAAGTAGAGAGCCTCCTGTTAGTTGATCTTCCTTTTTACATAAAACGATTAAATTCCGAGTTTGGTAACGATCAAACAAAAATTGCGACCGCTAGAGCGTTAACAGAATTTTTCGAAACTCGGGGCATGAGTACGTCCTCAATAGCTGATTTCCCTTAAGGGAAATCTGCTAAAATGCAAATATCTCGGTTAATAATCCAGATAGTGAAAAAATGTACATAACAACATTAATAGAACATTACATTTGCAATAAGATTGGTTCTATACCTACAATTTTTCGATTCGACGCATAATAACGGATATATTAAGAATTTTCGAAATTCTCCTCCTCTAAGCCCCCCCCCTCCCATCCCCCTAGTCCGATTTCAGCCGTTGACGAACTTGATCTTTCTTTTCGTATAAAACAATTATATATCAAGTTTGGTAACGATAAGGCAAAAATTGCGGCCGCTAGAGCGGTAACAGACAAATATATACATATATACACAGTTTTGAACGGACCTCATTTTCGTCCTCTCGTGGGTAGGATCGATGGACATTTGAAGAAAAATTTCGAAAATCGCGTCATGAGTACGACCTCAATAGCTAATTTCCCTTAAGGCAAATCTGCTAAAAGGTTGCCCATACCTGCTTTAAACAATCAAATCGAGTTTAAACGCATATTGTCTTTTGTCATAATGGCATTATCAAGTAACGTTATATATAGCACGTAGTTGTTTCAATAACGTCAACATATCGGAAGAAATAAGCTACTATATACCACAATTAAAGAGTTTGATTCCTCACAACTTCTGTTATTACTCCTTGTGATTAGTGACTTTGTTTAAAAATTACATAATAAAAAATGAATAATGAAAATGCTCTCATAGTTTACTTTTCCATCGTTATTTCCTACTAAAATAAATATTAAAGGAGGTTTGGGGGGGGGGTGCAGAGATTTGTAACCTCACTAATCCGAATTAAACATAGAACTACCATATACGTCTAAAAACGCCCATATTAAATAAGCATTAATTTTTACTAATACAAATGGTTGCTCCCGCTATAGTTTTAACTTATATCTCGTTCATAATTTGTTAAACGACAAAAGTGTGTATAACAAAAGTTCTCAATAACAAACTAAAAACCTTCTGTAATGTGCACGCGATAATAGGCTTCCCGACTATCGACCTCCCCCCTATTTTTCGCCCGTAGAAATGTTAGCATAGCTTATTTTCACGGAGGAGTGAATGCTAATTCACATACTGAGTTTTGTTTAATTCGGTTGTCTTTTGTGCCAATAAAATTGTTGACTTACGCTTTTGGTTTTAGCGCATATCTCGTTTATACCTCGGAATTCAAAAAAAAGTATATATAACAAAAGTTACTTTAAATAACACAATGAACAACGTTTGTTAGGTGCACCTGTTGAAAAACCAAAGGGAAATGGAATATCGCAATTTTTCATTTCAGGCATCCCTTATAACCCCCACTCCTGTTCGTCTCAGAGTATTCATATAGCCTAAAGTCTAAGTTGGGTTAGTAGTAATATACATACCAAGTTTCATAAAATTCAGGTCGAGCCGTTTATGCGTGAAAAGGTAACAAACAAACAGACACCAAAGAAACAAATTGCAGATATGGTGCCTATGACATGTGAAACGAAAAAGTATCGTGAAATTTTGAGAAAAAAAATCAATGTACAGACAGAGGTTACAAACTTCTTGTTACAACCTCTATTGCTGATTTTTTTTTGAGGGAAATCTCCTAAAATTAATATAGTACAAAGTTTAATCTGGCTATCCTAAAGTAGAAATAGCGAGATCATTCATTTTGATTCAGTTATTAAAGCATCGTTCAATTATCAGCTCGAAGTGGTATATTTATGAGCATATCTCAATAAAAGATCCTCTAAATAAACAACTTTTGTTATGCAAATGTTTGCAAAAACGAATTGAAAGGAATTGTCACGATTGTACAATTTAGGCCTTCCCGATTCACTTTCAGGCTTTCGATTCGCTCATGTTCAGTCGTAAGTATTTTAATCTAAGCTTATTATCTGAGTTGGATTACGAAAACACAACTAATTTCGTTCCATCAGTGCAGTTGATTATGCATCATGAAATTGTTTGTTTGAGCTAGTTTTATGTGAATGGCGTTATTTGAAATTGTTATTCGATGAAAATGTTTACAAGAAAAGCCACTCTGAATATGAAAGTCCATCACACAGGGGCTGCGTGATTAAACAGATTTCTCACTTCGGGTTTGCCATACTGTAGATCACATCTCACATATATTATACATATCTAAGTAAAAATCCGATGTGTGTAAGTGGGGTTTACTCAAGGCTGAAAACAAGAACGTACAAATAACTCGCTTAATATTTGAGCTACAAAACAATTTAAGGACCAATAATTGTTTGACTTCAATAGTTTAACAAGATTGGTTCTAAACCAGTTTTCGATACGACTCATATTATTGGAGATATAGTGAATATTCGAATCCCCCTCTAATCCCCCTCCTATTAACGGAGATATTACGAATTTCCAAATCCCCCCCCCCTATTCCTGCTCCGATTCGAAACATTAACGACAGTAAGGGAACTGCCAACTTCATTATCAGCGAGAATCCTGGGAACCGCACCCCCATCATCTCATGTCTTATGTGCAGGGAGTCAAAGGAAAGAAAACAATTCCTGATTAAGCGATGCGTGCCGGTCCTAGAGCTGGAGAGATGCTGACTCCTGCCCCAAAACCTAGCTAGCAGGCGCTTGGCTGGTACAAGGGAAGTATAATAAATGGCAGCGCCATTTGACGAATAGCCATTCAGAATGCAGCAAGCCCGCCATGGGCAGTAGAAATTTATTTAATGACGCACTCATTAAATAAGCTCCTTAGGCCCACCCTGGCTAGAAAAGGATGGTAACCTGTAGATAACCCGTCCCGATTAGCCTAGTAGCATAAAGTGGAGGTAAAAAAAAATAAAAATGCAGCAAGCCTGCTACGTCACTCAGAGCCAAACCCCGGGGACGACCAGGTTAAATACGATGAATATAAGCTGTTTTCTGATTAATTTGGTGAATACAAAATTAATAAGATGGTATAGGTCATTAAATGATACAAATTACTTTAGCTGAATATATTTTACTTGAAATAAACTATGTGATTCCATTAAAAATAAATACACAATAGTTCCTTAAAATTGAGATATGTTCCTTTACATTTAAAAATCGTAATTTTTCTACATAATCAACACAATACAAAGAAAAACTTTACTATAATAAGATGAAATGTTCAAAACATGAAAACAGTAATGCCTAATATTATACATAGTAATTAAAGTTAATAACATTGAACAAACCAAGCAATAAACTAAGATACCAGTTACTAGAATATAAGTTAGTAAATTATTTTAAACATCAACTAGTCCATTCAGGTACAAGATTTTTAAAGGCTATCATTGGCATGTAATCCTTCTTGTCCTAAAAAGATGCTTATATTTAGAGTCACAGGGATGCCTCGGTTCCAGTTAGATCCTTGTGAAGAGAATGGCACTGATGTTGGAGCCTATGCATTGAAGTCCCATAGAATAAATAACTGTGAAAGAAACATGTAATATCATTACTAATGGGCCATGGGAAATAAATTCCTATACATCACTATAGGAAACACTACATGAAAATAATTTTGTTACTTAGGTTTAAAAACTTATCTTTTTAAAAGTTGTCTCTGGCATGTAATCCTTCTTGTCCTAAACTTCAATTCAATTCTGATCAATTTAGTATACGTATAAACTTGGCTGGAAGAAGAGGACCACTCAACAGTCTGACACTGGACTACGTCAAAATTCAGGAACTTCAGATTCAGAGGGAATTATCAAAATGATCCTGAAGGTAGTCCTAGTGATTCAACCAAAACACTCATTCGTAGTTACAAGATTACTGACTTTAACAAGACTTTAGGTATCATACCAATAAATGTCCCTCACGCAGGGGTTGCGTTAAATAAGCAGATTTCCCAACTACGAGTAAGACAAACTAGTAATCTCATCTTACTGCCTATTCTGCCTGAAAACAAGAAAATACGAATTACTCGCTTAGTATTTGAGTTACAAAAAAATGCTTAGAAGAACAGTTGTAGAACATCAATAGTTTAACTTCATTGGTTCTATAATCTTTTAAGATTTGACTCATAATTACGGACATATTTCGTAATTCGGGGTCCGACTTAGCCAATAACAAATATAACCTTTAGAGGTGACTAGAACTGTTAAATATCGAGTATGGTATAGATCAAATAAATTTTTTCACAAGTACAATACCGTAAAACCTTAATTTGCATGCAAATTAAAAATTCTAATTACACGGTTAATATTCATTAAACAGAAAAGATGCATAGAACAACAATTATAGGACATAACATTATCAATAAGAATGGTCCTGTACAATTTTTTGAAACCGGCGTTAAATAATGGAGGCATTTAAAACTCCACCTCTAACCCCCTCCCATCCCACTGGTCCGATTTCAGCCATTAGTGAACTAGATCTTTATTTTTAAATAAAATGTATAAATATGGAGTTTGGTAAAAATTAAAACCGCAAACAAATATATATGTAGTTTTGAACGGACCTCATTTTCGTATTCGGTAGGCTCGATGGACATTTGAAGAAATGTTTCGAAAATCGCGTCATAAGTACAACCTCAATAGCTGATTTCCCTTGCGGGAAATCTGATACATTTACCTACTAGTGCAAAAAAACTAGCAAAGAAGGCAGTATTGGTTTCGAGATAGTTTAGGTTTACATTATTGACACTAGATGAATAAATATTGTAAATAAGATTTGTGGAATACCTGTTGCTAATCATTCACACCTCATACGCGAACTCCAGCATGTCATAGCCAATCCTCTGTGACTCACATCACTAGCTTTATTATCACTGATAACGCCAATTGATTTCACATTTCTACGCACACACCAAAATAAATAAAACCCTGTTTGCCTGAAATTTTATTTAAATATGACGGGGATACATTTTTTTTCCATCTTGTTATTCTAAGAACAATTACATCAAAATGTATATTCTTGTCTGTCTATATTCTCGTTTGCTATTCAGTGCTTAAAAGGATTTCCATGAAAAATTATATTTTTGAGCAGATATCCCGAGGTACAACATAAGCTACACGAGAATTTGATTTTTCAACTATGAGTGGGGCTTTATTTTTTATCGGAACATATATTCCTCAATATTTATTTATTCGGAAAAATGTAGAGAATGCTTTGTGCTTGACATATAATTTCCCATTCTATGCAGTACAGTTTGTGCATTTTGGTGTCCTTTGCTTGTTCCGTCAATTCTTGTTGCTGTGTTTTATCAGATTTCAGCTATTGAGGTTGTATTCACCGTTTCAGTCAAAACTAAAGGTAATATTTGTTATTGGCTGAAATTGGACCAAGAATAGGGGGAGGTTTTAGAGGAGGGATCCGAAAATTCAAAATATCTATCTATCTATCTATCTATCTATCTATCTATCTATATATATATATATATATATATATATATATATATATACGATAAATATTATGATTATCGATAACCCTACTCCGATATATAATATCATATTATTATGGTGAATATATTATGCCATATTTCGTTTCTTATTGGGGTTTATTAAACAAAAGTTGTTTATTTTGTTATTTAAAGTAACTTTTGATATATAGACTTTTTCCATATAACGAAGTATAAATGAGGTATACACGAAAATCTATAGAAGGAGTCAACAATGTTATGGGACTCGAAAGTCTAAATCGAAATCAACGAAACTCAGTATTTTTGACAGTGATAATATTATAATCTATGATTATGTTATATATAAAAAAAGATAAATTCACAGGAAATGGGTAATATAAAAATATTGTGTATTTTGTAGAGTTAAACACATAACAAATACTATTACTATTAACATGTCCCCAGCACTCCGGACTCGGGTGTAAATCCTAAGCATTGAGACTGGAAAATGTAAAATTATTGTACAAAGTAAAGCATTTATCTCAAAACCTAAAAGTTCAAGGAGAACAATATTTGGCATTTAAGCTTCAAATAAAGTGCTTCATGGCATAATAGAATATTGAAAACATGAGATGAATAGGAGTGCGGCTTTACTGAAAACCGAAAACTAAAAAATGCAAATATCTCAGTAAATAATCCAGATAGTGAAAAAATGTACATAACAACATTTATAGAACATTACATTTGCAATAAGATTGGTTCTATAAAATTTTTCGATCCGACGCATAATAACGGAGATATTAAGAATTTTCGAAATTCTCCCCCTCTAAACCCCCCCCCTCCCCCTGGTCCGATTTCAGCCGTTAACAAACTTGATCTTTCTTTTTGTATAAAACGATTATATATCAAGTTTGGTAACGATAAGACAAAAATTGCGACCGCTAGAGCGGTAACAGACAAATATATATATATAGTTTTGATAGGGCCTCATTTTCGTCATCTCCTGGGTAGGATCGATGGACATTTGAAGACAAATTTCGAAAATCGCGTCACGAGAACAACCTCAATAGCTGATTTCCCTTAAGGGAAATCTGCTATAAAAATACCATCATCACTCAGCCTCAAATGATTACCCGGGGGGGGGGGGGTTACCTTAGCTAGTTGCTCATATAAAATCCACTTGAGTACCATGACCAGCATGACATCTAAGCGCTATGGCAAGAGTTAAATAAGTTGACTTGTAATTATTTTTAAATGATATTGACAAACAGCTGGTCATGTTATAGTTCTTAGATGTCATACTCATATGGATTTGCAATATGTTAGGATACTGATAAACGTTTATCAAAATATGACCAATATAGGCCAAAACGTAATATTAAAATATATATGGTGGTTATTTTGGGTGAAATCTGTAGACATTATTATTTCCTCTAAGGATTCATAGACCCTCAAAAATTGAAAAACTGAAATTATTACAAGAATAATTTCTTACTTCGAATTTATCACTCACATAAAAACCAGTGAGTACAATAAAACTATGATGAAACAACGAACTGAAGTACTAAACATTTATCGAGTAGATTTTTTTATATGTCTCTAGATTAAAAACGTAATTTATATTTCCAATATATTTATCAATTTAGTATTTCACTATTGTATAAGATAATACGTGCCTGTTTTATGTAGTAATTTACAAATTAATAATTGAAATAATGTGAATTTTATTTTGTGAAATACATATTTATTGTATAAATATATTACAAGACTTTCCTCAAGTGGAGACGATTTTTTTTAAAGATATAATTTCGTAATAGATAAGATATTATACCGCCAGTAAATCACAGAATAACAGAAACCCACTTTTTTTTTGGTTTTAAATCACAGCTTGAAGATGTAACAATTAAAAAATACAGACAACTAGTCAGTCCAATTTAGTTTCCCATTTAATACCAGTCTCTATAAATATGACTACTTAATCAAACTGTCTCTTACAGGAGCTCCTGATTAATAAGAAAATGTAATTAAAATTATTTTCTACCTCAATTAAAAACCACAATTCTTTTAAAGTGTCTACATTTCAGATGTGTCATAATAGATAGTTCTATGTCCTACACATTAGAACACCAAATATTGCTTTATCTAGAGAATACAGCTGTTAGTTGTTCCTAAAGAATCTTGGGAAGGGGGGGGGGATGCCACTTGTGAAGGCATTATCCCCCCCCCATTAACCTATATTTTTTAACAGCATGGCATTGTTAGTGTATTTATTAAAATAAATCATCTTCATTTAGTAGGGGTTCCTTAAGGGAAATCACCTAATGATATTTAATGATAACAAGTACAAATGATAATGAGATTCGATCCGAAGTACAATAACGGAGATATTCCAAATTTCCCAAATTCCCCCTTCTAAACACCCCTTTTCCTATTCCGATTTTAGCTATTAATGAACTTGATCTTTCTTTCGCATGAAACGCTTACATATCGAGGTTTGCAATGATCTAACCAAAATTGCGACCTCTAGAGCGGTAAAAGACAAGTATATATATATATATATATATATATATATATATATATATATATATATAAATGTTGTTGTGTACATGTTTTCTCTGCATTGAATAATAATTGAGATATTACCATATTTTATTTTTCGGATATCAGTAAACCCCCAATCCTACACATGTTATATTTAATTTATCATCCCACCCCCATTTATTTACGTTTCTCAAAACTAGCCTCAATTAGTGTTAAATCATCAGCGAACTGTAGATTTCCCAGTATGTACCCAAAAAGTTGTATACCCTTTTATCTCCAGTTCCAGTACAACCTCGAGGAGTGCTATGAACTGTATCCCCCTATTTAACCCAATATCTTTCAGGATTTATAACATTCATATAGCTCTTTGATTATTTTAATTCAATTATCTCCTATTGGCATTAGCCGTGAAAAATGCTATTTTGAAAAATGGAAAACCGAGACTTCAACTGCCCTTAAGTACCTCCTCAAACTTTTCTTACACCTAAACTACTTACATATGAAAAGGCTTAATTCACAAGCAGCGTGTTAAAAGTTTGGCAAAGCAAAAATGAAATTCTAGTTTTTAATTTCTAAGATATTTCTGAGAGATTTAGTGCCCCTAGAGATTTCACAAAGTGGTATTCGTTTAAGTAATTGAGTATTTTCCCCATATTCCCTAGCTGTCATAATATAAGTCCTTTCCGAACTATATCACAGACAGAATTGTTTTTTTTTATTTATTTAAAAATTAAGAATGAAGTTTTTCATCCTTGGAATATGGTGTAGTGTAATGTGACAAGTCCTAAATCTACACGGTCAGATGGGCTTAGGTTAGCTATGTGAGTAAAAGCGTGGGCCTTAATATTTTGGTAATCCTAGAGTGGTGAGTTCGATTCCCGCCAGGGCAATAGGAATTTAATTAGTGATGAACTCATTAAATAAAATCCTTAGGCCCACCCTCGCTGGATGGTAACCTGTAGATAACCCAATTAGCCGAAGTAGCACAAAGTGGACGTTAATAAATAACAACAATTTGTTTATTTATAATCATTTCAAAAATTGTTGAGGTGCACCATGTCAAATATATAGGCCTGAAACTGAAAAGTATTCTCTTATCTTTGCTAGGTGTTAGAATAGGAATAATTATTGACTCATTCCAGGTGTGAAGATAATGTCTACCTTCGAAAAACTCATTATATAATGTTGAGTATTAAAGATCCTTTGTAGGATAGATTTTTTATCATCTTGTACTCAATATTGTCTGTTAGAAGTATTACGCATTGCCTGTAAAATATTATGTAGTTTTCGAATTCTGATCAAATAATTAAGAGTTTTTGTGTTTCATGTCCGTGACAATTAGCATAACAAAATTCTTTTAATTGTTAAGAATATTCTCTAGAATTTTCACAACTATTCTGAATAACCTGTAATTTTTTTATTAACCTCTAATTGAGTATTAACCCAGTTATATCTATTTTTTTTTTTTTTAATATCAGGCCTCAATGAACCCTACTTCAACTCATGCAATTTTCTCTTAAAGCAAAATACCATTAAACACCTTAAGGAAAATCTGAACGGAAATTTGCTAACATATACGTCAGAGATGGCTGATTCATAGGGCGGGACACTTTGAAGTGGAACGCTTAGTGTTGGAGGAAAACCTGCATTCGTACTTACATTACTGCTGGTAACCAGGATATTTCCTGGTAATTTTGTGCCTATTCGGGACGAAACTACTACTAGAGGGCGGCAGTGTTGCTAAAATTACTTATATGTAATAACGAATTTAAGAGATACATGGAGAATGAAGGCATCTATGCAAATGAGGAGGAAATCAAGATCCGTCTAGACTAATCAACTAACTGTAACTGACCTATCACTGAGGAACTTGGCGCCTCGAAGCTTCTACTCCGTTCGCTCAACAGTGTAGTCAGTTTTCAGTCTTCTTGATTGGGCATCATTGCGGTGCAGCGCTGTGTTTAGTGAGCATCAAGTTCCAGGTATCGTGAGTTATTGTGCTATGTAATAAGAACGTGAAGGTAACAGTGCATATTGTGATTAGTTGTGAAGAATAGTTTACCTAGTGTGTAGTGGACATCAAATAAATTGTGCAGTGATATAAACGCTAAAGTTTGCATATTTAGTTTTGCAATCCAAAAGAATCCTAATAATTAACGTGTAATATTTTTGTAACAAACGTAGCAATATTATTATTCTTCCAGGGAAGCTGGTTGGTAGAGGAACTAAATCAATTTGGATGTTGGTGTTTATTATTATTTACGTCCATTTTATGCTACTATAGCTAGTCGGGACGGGTTATCTACAGGTTACCACCCTTTTCAAGGCCAGGGTGGGCCTAAGGAGTTTATTTAATGAGTCCGCCACTAAATAAATGTCTACTGCCCAGGGCGGTAATCGAACCCGCCACTCAAGGTCTACCATGCGAGATTAAGACCAAAGCCTTAACTCGCACGGCCAACCTGAGCCCCCAAGTTGGATGTACACAGTAGGCCTGTTTTCCTCTACTGTAAGTTTTATTTAGGAAAAGTCCACTTTCAAAGCAACAGCTGTTCCATCTTCAAAGGCAATGAAGATGGAGCTTATGCTCTGAAAGTGCACTTTGCTTAAATAAAACGCATTGTGTTATACTTACTGTGTATATCCAAAAAAAATTATCATTATTATTTTTTAATTGCTTCTAAGAAAAAGTTTGTTTTTCATTTCATTTTGAAAAGTTGCTCTCACGAGATATTTTTACAGTTGTTTAAATCTGCAGCAATGCTTCTACAATGATCCCAGAAAACTCTCCTCTTCAGAATTTATGATTCAATAAAATTATGTAGTTCTCTTGGCATAATTTGATAAATAAACAAACGTCTACAGAATATAATTATATATTTTGGTATTTAAAACATTTGACTGAGATTTTTTATATTGTTAGAAATATTAATGTAATGAGAAAGGTTAGTCTTCGATATAACTGAAGTATTTTTTTTCTTCTCAGAAAAACATTTTTGTGTTCATGTCAATTGATTAATTATAACAGTTATATTATATTCAAAAGTACATTACTTAAAAATTATTACAAAATAAATATGAAAACAATAAATATTAAAAATAAATATGTTATACAAAAAATACGATACAAACATATTATACAAAATCTATACAACCTATTAACACTTATTTATTTTACACAACTCATGCTCATTATACAATCATAAACTAGAATTATACAGGAACTTTAAAACTTATCATATAAAAGAAGCAAATTATCCCCTGTGTTTTAGGAGAAACAAAAAATAAATATAAAACAATATAAAAATTACTACATAAGTACCGTCGTCGTAGAAAGACAAATCAGTCAGGAAACTCTGCTACCGAGAAAAGTATGCCTATTTTTCAAAAGTATTGTAAATCACAGTCGTTTTCAGGCATTAACAGAGGCGCTTGGAGGTGGAGAGATTCAAGTGGCTTACATAACTTTAATATTCAACGTTTTAGAAGACTTTGTATCAGTATAAGTAGACATTTATACGAACTGAACATTCAAATAGTTTTCAGATTTCATAATTAACTATTGACCTTTAAACTTAATTTTTTTGATGACGCGTTTAGTCACTTGTAACCAACCTCTCATACACAATCGTCTGGATTGAGGAAATAATTGCCTGCTCTGGCAGTGTGGCCTTTGCATCTTCATAAACGAAGAATCATAATTGTGTAATTTTCCATTGGTGCAATAGCACTCAAGTAGGCAGCGGAGTTATACCCTCAATCTACAAACAGATATTTGCAATTAGATAAATTAATTATACATAATTAAAACAGCAAAGAAATTGAGATTCCTAACAACACTTAAAAATACTCTCAAAACTTGCCAATATTTAAAGAATATTTTAGCAGATTTCCCATGAATATATTCTTGTCTATTACCGCTCTAGCGGTCGCAATTCTTATTTGATCATGACCAAACTCGTTATTTTTAGTTTGACGTAAAAAGAAAGATCAAGTTCGTTAATGACTGAATTTGGACACTGGACTGGATTTTTAGAGAGGGGATTTTTGAAAATTCGAAATACCTCTGTTATACGTCGGATCGAAAAATTGTATAGAGCCAGTCTTATTCCAAAAAGAATTTACTATAAACATTATTATTATTATTATTATAATTTATTAACGTCCACTTTTTGCAACTTAGGCTAATTGGGACGGGTTATCTACCGTATAATTTCCTTTGCCGAGGCGAGAATCGAACTCGCCACTCTAGGTTTACCGTGTGAGATAAAGGTCTACGCTTTAACTCGCATGGCCAACCTGAGCCCCAAAATATATAATCATTATTATGTACATTAATTCTCTAACTTTAGTATTGATGAAGATATTTGCATTTTGATAGTTTTCAGCAATACACTGTTATATGATAAACCACTTTATTCCAAGCATGAATACCAAATATTGGCTTTAATGGATGTTTACTGTGTGGGGTACATGCAAATACGTAGTGTGATGACGACATCAATTAAGATTTTTAAGTCTTGAATCGAAAGTAATAATGTATTCTATGGCCATACTCGATATTTAACTGTTTAATTCCACAATAAAGATCATATTTGATAATGGTTAAAATCGGAGGTGGAATAAAGGTGGGAGGGGAGGTTTAAAGGAGGAAATTTTGATAATTCAAAATATCGCCATCATTATGAATCGTATGGCAAAATGTAATAGAACCAATATTGTTAAGCTCTACAATTAACCTCCCCCCCCCTCAAACACAACCCCTTTATTCATCTTTTTATTCAAAGAAATAAACAATTAAATCACACATATCGTATACCAGCGCCTGGGAAATCTGCTTAGTTTAGCAAGCCCCTGATTTTTTTAATAATACATTAAAATTAATATGAATACATTTTGTTGCATTGCGAAGACGAGATTTTACTCACATGAAGGTATGGTCTGTGAATCCGAATGGGTTTGAAGTCAGGGAAGAACGTCAAAACCAGGCCGCTCTGTGTGATGGCTAGAAGCCACTCAGCAGACGTACTCAACACATGCCAGGTGTAGCCTGGGTCAGTGGGCTTCCAATGCATTGTATCTACAGGACCTGCAATCAAAACCAAATATTGAAATAAATCAAAGAGAATTATACGTCAGATAGGGATAATTAAGAAACAAGTCGAAGTAATATATGCCAGTGATTACAAATCAATGCAGCTTTTGTTCAGGAAAGATAAATGACTCCCTATTGATTGGGAGGTGAAACCTGAAGAAGATATTTCGAGCCAAAAAGCGACATTAAAGTTAGAAGATCGGGAAAAGAAATTACTGCCACTCACATTTTAGCAGCTTTTCCTCACGGGAAATCAGTTATTGAGGTTGTACTCATGACCCGATTTTCGAAAAATTTCCACAAATGTCCATCGATCCTACCTAGGAGAAAACGAAAATGAGGTTCGTTCAAGATTTTATAAATACACTCGGCAGCTAACAAAACCGGACACTTCATATGTTTTATTTAAAAAACAGATTACCTGTATTGTGTTTGTTTTTGTAGGTAATCCAGTCTCTGCCCATTGAACTAAGCCCTTCAGAACTAACATGGCAAGAGATAAGGCTCTCATTTGTCTGGAGACTGCTTTACGTGACTCTACTCTCCTAAACTGTAAATAGTTTCTTTGCACCATTCATCGTCTTTAACGACGCGTTTACACTCATTATTGAAGGTTGTTTTTCCCTTCTAGGAAAATGGTTCTTTCGGCAGAAGATGTTGCCAGAGCTGTTGCCTTGGCACGGGAAGGCTGAAGCATCCGCTGTATCGCCTAAATGCTCGGAGTGGCAAGATCTACTATTCAAGACGCACTCCGGCGTTTGGGAGAGACTGGGAGCATGACCGGAGGGCCGGCAGTGGCACAAGTCGGTCAGATTGCCGATTTATCGTCCCCTCAGTTTTGAGAGACATGCATTTAACTGCTCCTAAGGTTCAGATCAGGCTCCAAATCGTCCGAAATACTGTCGTCACTAGACTGAGGGAACACCCCGCGGTGGACACGAACTCCTGGAAAGGCATCAAAGAGAAATACGGTTATTAGCTATTGAACATTTCCATTGGACAGAGGAGAAATGGACAGCTATTTTATTCACAGATGAGTCTGTACCACTCAGACGGCCGAGACAGTGTGTGGAAACGACCAGGGGAGCGTTTCGCTCAATGTACTCTTCGCGAGTCCAGGCCATTCGAAAGGTGATCAGTTCTGGTTTGGGGAGAAATTAATTTTCATGCCCGTACCTAGATTGTTCTTGATAATGGAGGTCTGACTGCTCGGAGGTGCATTGAGTAAGTGCTTCAAGAGGCTATCATCCCATTTGCTCCATTTATTGGTGACGAGTTCATTTTAATTCAGAATAATACTCGCTCGCACACCGGAAGAACTGTCACTGAATACTTGGAGCAAGTGGGAATCACAGTTCTGGACTGGCCAGGACGATCTCTGGATATGAATACCTATATATATATATTTGTCTGTTATTGCTCTAGCGGTCGCAATTTTCGCTTGATAGGTCCCAAACTCGATATTTAATCCATATTGTGTAAAATTAAAGTTTTAATTCTTAACGGTTAAAATCGTACCAGTGGGAGGGGGGGGGGTTAGAGTGGGGAATTTTGAAAATTCAAAATATCTCCCTTATTATAAGTCGTATAGAAAAATTGTTGTTATATACATGTTTTCTCTATCTTCAATATTAACCGAAATATTGGGCATTCATTAGCATTCAGCATTCAGTAAACACCCACTTTTAGTCATAGTACTTTAAAAAGGAGTTAATATAATATGAAACGTCTTACTCCTAGTGTAAATACTAAATATTGTTTTCAGCAGACCTTTATTAGGCGAGATAGATACAAATGTTGGGTGTGATGACATCAACAATTATGATTTTGTTGACCGCCTACTTGTACTAATCGGATATTTTTTTTTTTTTTTTTTTAATAGAGAATATATAGAGAGATGACATCAGTAATGTGTCATTCCAACATGTGGAAAATATGCTTAGTTTACGGACCCCCTGCGTGACGGACGTTTTAAAGAGTTAAGGTTTAATTATTTTTTAATATTTTTAATCTCAAAAAATGTAATAATTTTTATTTTATATAATGTTATAAACAAATAATTCAATAGAATATAAACTACGTGCAATATGCCAAATGACATTTTATCATAAATAAATTGTGAAACTATGAAAAACAAATACGGTTAATCACCCTCACCACCAGGTGAAAATAAAAATGAAAAGCAAATACCCCCCAAAAATAATGCAAGCAATCCACAGGAATACATAGATAGGATTTAGTATTGAATGTGGCGTTGTTTTCTTAAAGCAAGTTGTACCCCAATATGCGCAATATCCATTTCCTACAATATTTTTTTTTTGCTGTGAAATTAACGTGATGTTAATGCGATTTAATGCAACAAGTTTATGAGAGGTATAAACACCATGTCCGTCATAAATAGGTAAAGTCAATAAAAAGAAAAAAATCTAATTTCCATTAAATGTGGAGCATACTCCTTAAATAAATTACTTAATTTATCCTCCCAAGCTTTCACATCTTGAAATATATAACCACGGATGGCTACTGCGAACACCTCTGTAAATTCTTCATTTGATGAAAAGTTATTCTCATTGAATATAAAAAAAACACTATTTCCAAATATATATAATTAAATTTGTGACTAATGATATTGAAATTGGGTACTGATAAGGTAATGATAAAGGAGGAAATGATTTAACTTTGATCAATTCGCACTGACAGAATAAAAAAGTTTTAACAAAGAAGTGGACAAATAAATACCTACTTGTCGAACTTATCTGAAGTGGTGTATGTGGTAGTCGAGGAAAGATAAACAATAAATTAAGTTCTAAGTAACATGTTACTAATTAAAGAAATTTAGGTCATTTTGAGCCTAAAAATAGTCTGTGGCACTTCACGGGTGAGCTCAGAATTGATTTTATTTTTCCCTGTAGGTGGATATGTGCTTGCAAACAGGAATACCGACCAGTGTACCACTAAGCTGTGTTTATATTTGTCATATTAAAAACTAATTGCTCCTTCCGATTGAAATTAGCTTCAATGAATAAACCATAATTGTAGACATTGCACGAAAGTACGTCCCAAAGGGGCTGCGTAAACTAAGCAGATTTCCCACGTGTTGGTAAGACGCACTAATGATCTCATCTCATCACGTATCCTGACTAACAACAAGAAAGTACGAATTATTCGCTTAACACTTCGGTTAAGAAAAAATTCAAAGAAGAACAATTGTATAGCATCAATAGTTTAACAACATTGGCTCTATAACCTATTACCAGCCGACTCATAATTACTGAGATACATATTTCGAATTTTCGATTTCACTCACTCTAAACCCCCCCCCCCTATTCCTGGTCCCATTTCAGTCAATAAAAGTCCGCCACGCAGGAGCTGCGTAAACTAAGCAGATTTCCCACGTGAAGTTTTACATTAGAGAAATCTGCCTAATAACAACTGTACTAGTAAGAAACCTCTAAACCTATTCACAAGGGACGAATAGTTAAGGAAACGGCCGCCAGAGCTCTCGGCGGAAAGTTCGAACATAGCCGAATCCTGGCGACAACACACAGAATACAAATGCAAATATCTCTGTTAATATTCAAGATAGACAATACGTGTATATAACAATATTTATAATAAATTTAATTTGTAATAAGATTGATTCTGTACAATTTTTCGATCCGACGTATAGTAACGGAGATATTTTGAATTTTCGAAAATCCTCCCCTCTAAACCCCCCCCCCACTGGTCCGATTTCAGCCGTTAACGAACTTGATCTTTCTTTTTACATAAAACGCTTAAATATGAAGTTTGGTAAGGATCAAACAAAAATTGCGACCTCTAGAGCGGTAACAGACAAATATATATATATATATATATATATATATATATATATATATATTCCCTTGAGGGAAATCAGCTATTGAGGTTGTACTCATGACGGAATTTTCGACATTTTTCTTCAAATGTCCATCGATCCTACCTAGTAGATGACGAAAATGATATATATATATATATATATATATATATATATATATATATATATATATATATATATATATACAGTTTTGAACGGACCTCATTTTCGTCATCTACTAGGTAGGATCGATGGACATTTGAAGAAAAATGTCGAAAATTCCGTCATGAGTACAACCTCAATAGCTGATTTCCCTCAAGGGAAATCTGCTAAAAAGTATGATCAATAGTGTTGACTGAAACGGTTAAATATCGAGTATGGTATAGATCAAATAAACATTTTCGAGACAAGAAAGTAATATCTTAATTGATAACGACGAAATTGCATGTATCTCGCATAATAAAGGGCTCATAAAAACAATATTTGGTATATAAGCTTAGAATAAAGAGGGTCATAATGTAATAGCTTATTGCAAATTATGACATGAGCAGGTGTAGGGGTTTACTTAAGGATAACAAATCCAAAAATCTTGGTTAATAATCATGATAGAGAAAAAAAGTATTTAACACCATATATAGGTATTTTAAATTGCAATAAGATTAGTTATGTACAGTTTTTGGATGGGACTTAGCGCAGATATTTCAAATTTTCGAAATTCCCTCCTCTAAACACCCCTCCCACTGGTTAGTTAAAACGGACCTCATATTCGTCATCTTCGAGGTAGGATCGATAGATATTTGGTTTAATGGTCAGTACTGCGTTACATTTTAATTTATTGGTCCTCTGACGCAATCAAACTTTTTCATGGCATTATTAAATATTAAAGTTATATTATTGCCTTACCAGGCATTATTCCTGCTCCAATAGCCACAACGAGGAAAAACACTGCCAACGTACAGAGGACACAGCGTGTGAGAAAGACACCTTTCGATTCGAACTCCTTGCCCATGTAATAAGAAAATATTGTCTGTAACACATAAAAAAAACAACCAGATGAGTATAATTATTTGTTATTTATTAAAGTCCACTTTTTTCTACTAAGGCTCATTGGAACTGGGGGCTCAGGTTAGCCATGTGAGTTAAAGCGTTTACCTTAATCTCTCATGGTAAACCTAGAGCGGCGAGTACGATTCCCGCCTGAGTAGAGGAATTTATTTAGTGACGGAATTCATTAAATTAAGTCCTAAGACCCCCCCCCCCCCTGGCTATAAAAGGATGGTAACCTGGAGATATCTCTTCCTGATTAGCCTAAGTTGCAAAAAGTGGATGTTAATTTATAATTTAATTTAATTCATTGGAACTGATTATTTACAGGTGAACACTCTTTTCTAGCTAGGGTGGGACTAAAGATTTTATTTAATGAGTTTAATGCCACTAAATAAATTCCTATTTGCCCAGAAGGGATTCGAACTCGCTAGTCTAGCTATACCATGTGAGATTAAAGCCAATTCCTAAACCCGCAAGGGTAACCTGAGCCCCTACTTTAGTTAATTACAGGTTCTAGTCCCATTAACTAAATAGATCATTAATTTAATTATGTCTTGTACCTGGAGAATAAAATATACGGCTCCACCAAGAAAACACATTGCAGCTCCAACGTAATGAACAGGTTTCAATCGAGTCACCTAAAATTAAAAAAAAATGTTATTAAAAATATTTTATAAAGGGGATATATTAAAAGGCACTAAAAATCTAGTTGCGAAATTATTCACATTTTTGTCCGGAATACTCGTTAGCATTTTAGTTATATGGATGATGTTGAATATGCAATAAGCTGTGCCTTAGTAGCACAATATTTAAATTAACAATTATAAAACATATCTGCAAACATATCTGTAAACATATCTTATATATTGAGTAAAAAGACATGACTTCAGAAAAGTTCCTTTACTGAGACCCTGACGGACTCCATGATATAAGTGAATGAAATAATTACACCTGAATTTACACAGTAGGCCTGGTTGCTTAGAAGAAACATTACAGTAAATAACTGAATGAATAAATAGGTTTGTCTTGTTCAGTAATTCATGAGACCCTTATCAAATAGTCCGTCCCGCAGGAGTTGCGTAAACTAAGCAGTTTTCCCACGTGCTGGTATAACACACTTATGATCTCGTCTCACTACACATTCCAAATTTCTATATTAAAAAACCGATGAGAAGAAGGCGGTGGCGAGGGGTTCCTGAAGGCTGATACTAGACTGTACGGCTAACTCGCTTCATACTTGAGTTACGAAAAAAATGCATAGAACAGTAATTGTAGAGCATCAATACTTTAACAAGATTGGTCCTATAACATTTTAAAATCCCATTCATAATAACGGAAATATTTTTAATTGTCGAATCACCCCCCCCCCCTCCTAAAATTACATTATTACATTTAAGATTTCAACCAATAAGAAATATTATTATAGTATTGACTGAAACGGTTTAATGTCGAGTATGGTATAGATTAAATAATGATCTTCCAAGCAAGAATGCAACATGTTAATTGATGACAGCATCACACAACGAACTTACATATATCTCGAATAATAAAGGTCTCTTGAAAACAATATTTGGTATTTAAGACTAGAATAAAGTGGCATTTGTATTCTCGTATGGAGGGTTACCGAAGACGCAAAACTAAAAATGGAAATATCTCGGTTAATATTCAAGATATAAAATATATTTATATAACAACATTTATAGATAATTAAATATGCAATAAGATTACTTCTATACGAGTTTCAGACTCATAATAACGGAGATATATTGAATTTTAGAAATTCCCATTTCCCACCCCCCCCCTCACTCGTCCAATTGCAGTCATTAACGAATATGATCTTTAGTTTTGCATGAAGCACTTATTTATCGAGTTTGGTAACGATCAAATAACAAAATCGGTAACAGGGAATTATATATAAATAAATGGACCTCATTTTTGGCATCTACTAGTTACATTTTTTCGAAAATTGCATCATGAATACGACTTCAATAGCTGATTTTACTTTAGTGAAATCTGCTAAAAATACGTCGAATTTAAGATTAAAGTAAAATTTACATATACATAATATATAAAAGAACATATCTTTGTCATTATTACTTATTCATAAGATCCATTCTTTTACTCTCCCCTGAATTGTTTTCATCGTAATGAAACATATTTAAGTTACATGTGAGTGTGCCCGTATGTTATAGAGAGAGCTATCAATAAAAAGCTTCTCTCTGCATATATCTTAGAGTATAATGCCCCACATGTTTCGTGGGCAAGATACAATAGTCTGTTTTAATCGATGGTCTTTGCAATAAACACATTGAAGAGCATTTGAATATTGGGCCGAAGAAATCTATTGGAAGAATTATATATATGTTTTTTTGTTTATTTACCTGAAAGTTGGCAACCATGGAGAGTCCAAGGCAGGAAACATAACCGATGTAAGTGGCAACAGTATTGAGCCTAAGATTAGGCCCAATTTTGAATTTGAAATTAGCAAATATATCAACTTGCCTCCCTCTCATATAGACACAGATGCTTACTGAAACAAAAATAAACATTTTTACGTTTTTTATATATCTTCATAAGAATTCAAAAAGAGTTCTGACGTATTACTTATAACAAGAAACCAAATATTTTAAGAATAATTCTTTCTGAAAGCAAAGAAATTATAAAAAATAAATTAAGTAAAAACTACAGGAAGTTTATGAAACTGAAATAAATAACAAATATTAAAATTATAATAAATAATAAAAGAATTATACATGAAACCATACATCCACGAGGTATACAATTAGATAAAAAGTTCGTCACACAGGTGTTGGACCAACTTAACCAGATTTCCCATGTGCATTTATCTCAAGAAGTAAAAGTTCAATGACAACAATATTTGGTATTTAGTTTTAAAATAAAGTGATTTATGATATAACAGGTTACTGTTAATATGACAGGAGTGGAGGTTTTCTGAATGCCAAAAACTAAACAATGCAAATATCTCGGTTAATATGAAAGATAGTGGAAAAACACTCATAACAACATTTATAAAAAATTACATTTGCAATATGACTGGTTCTATACAATTTTTCGAGCCGAGGCATAATAACTGAGATATTACGGGGCTCAGGTTGGCCGTGTGAGTTAAGACGTTGGTCTCGATCTCGCGTGGTAGACCTTGAGTCTAGCGGGTTCGCGTCCCGCCCTGGGCAGTAGAAATTTATTTAGTGAAGGACTCATTAAATAAACTCCTTGGCCCCACCTTGGCTAGAAAAGGGTGGTAACCTGTAGATAACCCGTCCTGATTAGCCATAGTAGCATAAAGTGGACGTAAATAATAATATTATTTGCAATATGATTGGTTCTATAAAATGTTTTGATCCGACGCATAATAACGGAGATAGTATTAAGAATTTTAGGAATTCCCCACTCTAAACCCCCCTGCCCCTTGTCCGATTTCAGCCATTAACTTGATCTTTCATTTTGCATAAATCGACTAAATATCGAGTTTGTTCAAACAAACTAAAATTACAAAAATACATACATACGCAACTAAAGACAGTCAGACTAAGGAGGTCAAGAGAGTCCTGGAAAATTAATATAATACCCTCGGACTAAAACCATCGTTAAAAGTTCTGCATTGACGCATGCAAATCTTAAGTAATTAATTATTAATTAATCCAGACAGATGATTAATGCTGACAGTTTTAAAAGATAAAAAATATATATTATAATTGTGCCTCCCTAGACGTTGGAAACAAGAGATAACTAATTGAATAAATACTTGGAGGTATTATATAATATTCAGTTGATTTAATTTTTAAATATAAATATGTATTAAAGCACTCGATTTTCTTTGTTGTATTAATAATATTATTATTGACATCGTGTATTTATCATCAGCAGTAAACACATGACTAATTTCTAGTGGCCTTCCAATGTAGTTAATTTCATCAAATACCAAAAGTCTTTACTATTTCTAAATGAATTTCTAGCACACATCTCTTGACATTGTTGTAATGCTTCATGTTGCGATATAGACGGAACTCCATAACTAAGCCAAATTGCATGCCTAATTTTTGGAATTTCTCAAGTTTAACCTGTGCAACTGATTGTGATCTTAACCAATGGCGACCTTAAAGCAACTGGTGGTCTCACGGTATTGTTACAACTCCTACGAGTCATCATCAGACAATAAACTGATAAGGTATTGCCACTGATAAAAGAACACACACACACACACACACACACACACACATACACACACAAACACACACACACACACAAAAGAATTGTAACCAATCATGCAGCAACAAGTTTACCGGAAATCAAATTAGAAGTTTTATAGATGAAAACTATGCTACATCTGCTTACTGAAAAATAATGAATATCTGGTTAAATATCCAAGGCATAAATCAATCTCATCACTATCCTGGTATCTTACTCTCTACCATTTTCTAAACAATTACCTATTCCAAGCCTCTATAATTATAAGCGGGCTTGAAAGCTCTATAATTCTTACATATCAATAAAAAAGTCCAAGAAGAGGGTATTATATTTTTCAAGCCAACTCATAATGACGAAGATCTTTTGAAGTCGTAAGGTCTCAGCCAACAATAAATATGATCTTTAGTGTTGACAGAAAAGGTTAAATAGCGAATATGGTGTAGGTCAGTTAAACATTTTCAAGTAAAAGCGTAAAATCTTAATTGATAACATTATCATACGACGAATTTGCATGTCTCTCCCATAATAAAGGGTTCTTAAAAACAATATTAGGTATATCAGGTTCGAATAAAGCGGTTCATGATACAACAGCTTATTGGTAATATGATATGAGTAGAAATGGGGGTGTACTAAAGCTTGAAAACTAAAAAATTGAGAGATCTCGGTCAATATTTATGATATGTAAAATATTGTTACGTTTTATTACCAAAACCAGTAATAAACGTTTTTTTAATAAGAGTTCTCTCTCTGAAGGATTATTCATGTATTTAATTTTCGCAACACTATGTATAGAACAATATTTATAAGACTTTCAATTTTCGAAATTCTTCCTCTAAATCCCCCCCCCCCCTCTTACTCTTCCGATTTCTCCCATTAACTAACTTAAGCTTTCTCTTTACATAAAACGATTAAATATCGACTGGGTAATGACCAAACCAATATCATTTATATATATATATATATATATATATATATATATATATATATATATATATATAGAGAGAGAGAGAGAGAGAGAGAGAGAGAGAGAGTGTTCAAAATTGATTCAATTATTCTTGAAAACAGGTTTGAGTTGTATGTATTTTATTAAAGTATATACATATATATACTTACACAATAATGCTGCTATATTAAGGAACTGTGAGAACACGCAACTCTCTGGGAAGAAAGCTCCAGTGTCACTAATGTACGGGATTAATGGGAAGACATGATTGTTCTGCACTGAGATAACGAACCTGGAAAATAAAAATGCAGTTTAATATCAAAATTTCTTTAAAACTCAAATCGTGATTGTTTAAGAAAAGTTATACATTTGACTATAAGGTACAATAATATTGGTTTCACACTTTTGATTCCCCTCATCCTAAACCCCCCTCCCTCCCAATAGTCCGACTTCAGCCATTTATGAAATTGATCTTTAGTTATCCATGAAACGTTTAAACATAGAGTTTAGTAAGAATAAAAAATAATTGTGACCGCTTGAAAGTAAATTGACAAAATATATTAATCTACCTCTGATATATATATATATATATATATATATATATATATATATATATATATATATATACAATTTAGAACGGACCTCATTTTCGTCATCTCCTAGGTAGGATCGATGGACATTTTTCGAAAATCACATTATGAGTACGACCTCAATAGCAGATTTCCCGTAAGGAAAATCTGCTAATAGAGACTAAAATATTATTTAACGTCATCTGTGTCTTCACGAGACAAAACAGTTTACTTTGCGTTATTCTTCCTTGACAGTTACTTTATTCCCGTCTTACTGAGGCGCCACTACTTTGATTTAAGCAACTATCTCTTTGAGTTAATTTATAAAATCGCAAACATGGAAATATAACATAATAAATTACCCACTCCAATTACTCAACCAATCCACTCTTGAACCGGAAGATATATCTAATAAAAAATAATGCGTTTTTTGCTATGTCTGTTAGTGATACAATGAAAACCCTGATAAACAGTTTTAATTGTAATCCACAGTAAAAGTAGATAATTCCTTATGAAGTAAAAAGCGTCATTCGCAATGCAAAGGTCAATTAGAGTATTAAATTTCTTTACTTTTTTTATTTGTATGATTTATTTTGAAATGGTTATTTTGTCGAAATAAACATGAATAAGAAAGGCGGGTTTTACTCTAATCTATTCATTTTATATTTACATACGTTACGTCATTATGGAACATTTAAATTTACATATTGATTATTATATGCTCCTATAATATTTTATTTTGAATATTCTCACTATTGTGGCAAAATCAATAATCTATTTAAATTAAATTATAAAAAGAATCGATGGCTTATAGTGCAGGAGAACGTTTAATAGTAACGAAGATATTTAGATTTTTCGAATATTCACTCCCCCCCCCCCGTCTAAACCCACCGTCTTCCCCAAGGCTAATAATTTCTGCAATAATAATAAATTACAATATTTACTTTTCGGGCTAAATATCGAGTTTGGTGTTGATCACATAAAAATCATGTACTTTAGAGTATAAAATCTTAAATGGTGACGTCACACGATAAATATTTGTGCATATCTCAGACTGTAATAGCTCAATGAAAACAATATTACATATTTTATTTCTAATGAAGTGGTTCATGATATATAAGTTTATTGTTGATATGACAATAATAGGAGTGGATATTTACTAAAGGCTTAGAATTAAAAAAAGGTAAATATCTCGGTTAATATTCGAGATAGAAATATATATATATATATATATATATATATATATATATATATATATATATAAATATATATATATATATATATATATATATATATATATATATATATATATATACTTTTATGTCCACCATTTTGCTAAGCCAGCATTGTCAGTTTTTTAATTTTGTCATCCACATTTAAAATTTCCAATAAAATGTGGCGTTTCTGAAATAACGTTTTGTGCATTTTACGGCTAATGGGTGCGTCAAATCGAAAAATTCATTGATATAAACTCGTTTTAGAATTTGATTTTCTACAGGAATCAGTCATAAAGAGTATAGCATTCCATTGGAAATTTCAAAGTTGTGGTCGCTGGAGAAGGATACGAGGTTGAATATGGACTGAAAAGACTGACTCTTCATGGGTCACAGTTATTGCACACCAAGTCTCAGCCTTTTATTAATACAATTGGCGATCTGAAGGGGGGTGACACGGGAAGTTGGGGCACCCTGAATACATATGATGATGATCTAATAACATATGATGATTGTAATGTAAGAGGGAATGGAGTAATAACCTGAAATCTAAGTTCTGCGTCACACAAACAAATAGCCTAATTTTATACGGTTAAGAGGGGTCAGAGATGCAGTCGGATAACTAATTTTCACAAGTCATTAATTATATGTCATTGATATGTCGCAAGTCATTGATATGTCATTAATTATATGTCTATGCTAGTAATAGCAGTAGTGAAAAAAAAAATAAATTGAATAGGAAGACAAAAATATTTTTAATTACTTCACGCAAAAAAAGAATCTTAAGGTCTTAAACTAAGCAATATTTATTATCATCGTTTTCTGCCGGCAGGCGTTCCGTCCTCCTTGGCATTAACAATGCTATAAGCATAAAGGGTTAATTTTATCTCTTATCCTCTAAAGCAATCCATAATTACCTTAGGTACTAAATAACCTTTAAAATTATTCCTCCAAGTCAATCTAACCATCAATCTAAACCACAGGAGAATAAAGTATTCTATGAAGAGGTCTGATTGTGAGTTGCAATTGTCATTCCTTGCTTTGAATGTTCAATTTGAGAGAAATGGTCCAATAAAGTTACGACATTTTCCTCGAATACCACATTCATGAAGTTGTGAGATGCTTATGTCTTGACTGATTGTGCCTAAAGCTTTTGTGATGTCAAAACCAACTTCCAATATGGATTTCTTGGTTACTAATGAGTTCAAGTGGTTATCCATCAGTCTGGCTATCTGGTCTTGTTGATTTTTTTTCTTAAAACCACATTTAAATCCAGATAGTATACCTTTGGACTTTATAAACCACTTTAGGCGATTATTTAACATATTTTCTAATAACTTGCAAGCACAGGTCGTTACAGAGATTAGTATGAAACTTGATACATCAGACTTATCTTTATTTGATTTTAGTATAGGAATTACAATGCTTTGTCTCCAACATTCTGGAATTATTTCAGGGCCATTGGCATTATTCATGAAGTCCAAGAGTTGATACTGATTCGGTAAGTGCTGTAATATACTATATGGAATTTTATTTGGCCCAGGTGCATTATTTTTTGTTTGAGATATGGCATAAAGTAATTATTTATTTGAAAAGGGGTTAGCCTATAGGATGATTATATGGATGAGGTGTCACAACTTGTACTTGTGGGGATACTACTTCAGGCTTATTGGCTTTTGATAAGTTGTTGAAATATTGACCCAATGTATTAGCTATTTGTTTCGGGTCATTGATGACTTGATCACAGATTTTCAGCCCAGATAAAGGGATTTCATACTTCTATTCGCCGTATACTTGACCATATTTTATCTGGAGGAGTATTCCTATGAAATGTGAATACAAATTCTTTCCAGGGTTCTTTTTTACTCTTCTGAATAACATGCCGAGCGAAAAATATAATAAAGATTGCTTAGTTTGATACCTTAAGATCCTTTTTTTGCCTGAAATACTTAAGTTGATTTCAGTAAGGAATAGATGCAATTTTTAATTATTTGTTATGTGAAAGAAAAATAACTAAATTTATTAATTATTTATTTACTCCATACTAAAAATCATTGAACTTCAATGATATTGTTAGTTGGCAATAGTGAGTTTTTTTTTAATAACTATGACGTTAGTATATATATAAATCAAATAAATAGAATGTGCATTATTTACACACTTAATGGAAACCACAATTATTATTATTATCAACATTTCATCTTTGTTAGGAGTGGTCTCTTATCATTCGCATTGTTTGATTTGCAATAGTCATTTGGAGATTTCTGTGAACGACTAAAGTCGGAGACCGCTGGGATCAATGGTACTCAGAATAAACTTCGGATGTGGTCGAACACATTATCAAAAATCAAATAAATTACCTTATCATTTTTATCGGCATATCAAACCCAACTGGCATTCTATTAAATATTTTTTTTTTATGAAATTGACAAGTAATAGAATCAAATATTCCATCCAAACCAGTTTCATTATCATTTCAGTGATAATGAAGTATTTGAAGATGAGTTTTTTTCAATTATTATTATTATTATTATAAATACATGAGGAAAAAATAGAGTGTAAGGTTACAAGGATATTCTTAGAGAATGACATGGGGAAACTCACAATTCTTTAAGGTAAGAATAAGGGTATAGTACATATTTATTTATAAGAAATGAAATAATGAACTACAATTTTTCGTTCCAAAATGTAGTACTTTGATTTAAGGATCAATAAATAATGCATTTTCATTTTTGATAAAATGTTTCTAACTACCAAAAAAAAAAAACAAATAAATACTTATATTATTATTTATTAACGTCCACTTTTTGCAACTTAGGCTAATCGGGACGGGTTATCTACAGGTTACCACCCTTTTCTAGCCAGGGCGGGATTTTAGGACGTTATTTAATGAATTTCGTCACTAAATAATTTCCTTTGCCCAGGCGAGAATCGAACTCGCCACTCTAGGTTTACCATGTGAGATAAAGGTCAACACTTTAACTCGCATGGCTAACCTGAGCCCCTAAATACTTATAAACGGCTGTCTGATTTTAACAGGAAATAAACGGTTTGATAATATTTCCTGTTAAAATCCAGCTGTCTGATTTGTTGGTTGTGAGAATTACTGCATAATGTTGCTCACGCACGAAGCCACCATTAGTAGAATTGTCAAGGAAATAGCAAAAAATAACAGTCTTGTATTGATCATTTTATGTTTGTGAAAATGCTGATATTTACTTTTTAGATAGTATTATATTTTGGAATCTCGAAGAAAGTGGTTCTAGCCGGGTACGATCAACATTCCGAAAATTAAGGATGTCAATATTCTCCGAAAAAAATTAAGCAGTTTTGTTAATTTATAGTGGCTCTTGAGATCAATGTATAATTTCAAATAAGTTAGTTCCCAATCAGTACATTTTTAAGTGCTAAAACTTTTAGCAGATTTCCCGTTTTAGTCAACACTAAAGATCATGCTAGTTACTGGCTGAAATCGGACGAGGAATGTTTTTTATTTATTTGATGTGCCCCGCAATGAGGCAATGTCGTTAAGTAACACGGACCAGAATTAGTGGTGGTTTAACGAGGGGGGGATTAGAAAATTCAAAATATCTCCGTTATTATTAGTCGGGTCATATAATGTGATAGGAACAATCTTGTTAAACTATTGATTTTTTACAATGGTTGTTCTATGCATTTTTTCGTTACTCAAGAAGTATTCGTACATTCTTGTTATCTGCCGTCAGTAACCCTCCCACCCTTTACTCGTGGGTTTTTCGCAATAAAAATAGAGAATATGTGATGAGATGAGATCACCTGTGCTATACCATCACGTGGGAAATCTGCTTAGTTTACGCAGCACCAGAGTGACGGACGTATTGTTATGAGAATAGAACAATCAGGAAAATATTTGGGAAATTATAACATTATTTTAGAAAATTTAAATATCAGTTAATATTCAAAATCAATACATTCAGTTTAGAATCAGGCCATTAAATCATTAGTACGAAAATAACAATGATATCATTTTCTTTATTCTTTCATTTTCTTGAGACGTTTTTAGTGTTCACAAGTCAAGAGCTCCAATTACTTTGATCTAGAGACAATTAATTGGTTTCCACATTTCTCAAGTATTCCCTTTGTTCTCTGAGAATTGCCCAAAACTTAACTTTGTTGTTAAGGTAGTGTTGGACATTGTTATAATTTTAATCAGAAAATATGGTCGGCCATTTGTTCTTAATGGAAATCTTCCAGTTGAACTAATTAAACTTAATACTGAACATCTCAAGAAATAATCGTTTTTAAACCTTCATTAGAAACAGTTGATAACATTTGTTTTAGTTAATACATTAAACCTGACTAATCACTTCATAAGAGGATTTACACATGACAGAACTTGAGAAAATTTAACTTGAGTGTTCTTGTTAAAGTAGAACTGGAATATTTATGAGCTGAGTTAGGCTGGCTGAAGTCTAAAAGAGTTCTTTTCCTTGTTAGTTTAATTTGTATTCTCTAGTAGACTTCAGTTAAATATATATATATATATATATATATATATATAGATATATATATATATATATACTAGATAAGGTACCCGGCTTCGCCCGGGAATTCATTTGAGGCTGAATGGTGATGGTATTTTTTGGCGAGGCTTTACTTTCCACTATATTTTGACATTTCCCCGTCCCAGTGTTTAGAATTTATACACGTCGTTGCTGTGGATTTGTTAATAATAAAATTATTTGTTATTTAAGAGTTCACTGTCCTCAATATTTTTATATTTCCCGTCTCCTGTGCATGTAGTTTTTTTTATAACTTAATGGACCATATAATTCATAATCGTAGAAAGCATTCTATCTTCTAAACCATGTATGAATAAAAGTTCCTTTCCCTTGATGCGGTACAAAACCCAATGGTTACAGCTGTTTTAGGTGCGTCAATACCGCTATAACCCCCACTCCCCTTCGAACCTAAAAATTTTAATATAGCTTATAATCATGGAACAATTAATGCTAATTTACATATAGAGCTATGTTAAGTTTGGTTCAATTGCTAGTGCCTATTGAAAGTGTATATAACTAAAGTTACTCTAAATAATAAAATAAATAACTTTTGTTATGTGCATATTTGCCGAAAAATCAATAGGAAACGAAATATCGCTATTTTTAATTTCAGGTCTCCCTTATAACCCCCACTCCTGTTCGTCTCAGAGAATATTAACATAGCCTAAAGTCTAAGTTGGGTTAGTAGTAATATACATAAAAAGTTTCATAAAATTCGGTTCAGCCGTTTATGCGTGAAAAGGTAACAAACAAACAAACAAATAAAAAAACAAACAAATAAACAAACAGACACGAATGAAACAAAATGCAGTTATGGTGTCTATGACATGTGAAACGAAAAGTTATCGTGAAATTTCACGAAAAAAATCAATGTACAGACAGAGGTTACAATTTTATATATATACTAGCTCAGATACCCGGCTTCGCCCGGGAATTCATTTGAGGCTGAATGGTGATGGTCTTTTTAGCAGGCTTTACATTGCACAATATTTTGACATTTACCCGTCCCAGTGTTTAGAATTGATACCCATCTTTGCCGTGGATTTGCTAATAATAGAATTATTTGTTCGATAAGGCTTCACAGTCTTCGATATTTTTATATTTCCCGTCTCTTATACATGTAAATATGGTGAATTTTTATTTAAGGCCTCCCTTTTAACCCCCCTCCCGTTCGAACCTAAATATTTTAATATACCTTATAATCATGAAAGAATTAATACTAATTGACATACCGAGTTTTGTTAAGTTCGGTTCAGCCGTTAGTGCCCGCTAAAGTTTTAACGTATAACACATTTATACTTAGTTATACGACAAAAGTGTATATAACAAAAGCTACTCCAAATAACAAAATAAACAACTTTTGTTATGTTTATATTTGCGAAAAAATCAATAGGAAACGAAATATCGCTATTTTTAATTTCAGGCTTCCCTTATAACCCCCACTCCTGCCCGTCCATAGAAATGTTGGTATGGCTTATTATAATGAAGGCCTCACTGCTAATACACATACCGAGTTTTATTTAGTTCGGTTGAGTCTTTTTTGGGCAATAATATTGTTGACTCCCGCTATAATTTTTAGCGTATAATGCATTTAAACTTCGGTATACGACAAAAGTGCATATAACAAAAGTTCCTATAAATAACAAAATAAACAAATTTTGTTATGTACATATTTACCGAAAAACCAATAGAAAACGAAATATCGCTATTTTTAATTTCAGGCTTTCCTTATAACCCCCACTCCTGTTCGTCTCAGAGAAAATTAATATAGCCTAAAGTCTAAGTTGGGTTAGTAGTAATATACATACCAAGTTTCATAAAATTTGGTTCAGCCGTTTATGCGTGAAAAGGTAACAAACAAACAAACAAACAAACAAAACAACAAACAAACAAACATACACGAAAGAAACAAAATGCAGATATGATGTCTATGACATTTGAAACGAAAAGTTATCGTGAAATTTCGTGAAAAAAATGAATGTACAGACAGAGGTTACAATTTTATATATATACTAGCTCAGATACCCGGCTTCGCTCGGGAATTTATTTGAGGCTGAATGGTGATGGTATTTTTTTGGGAAGGCTTTACATTGCACAATATTTTGAGATTTACCCGTCCCAGTGTTTAGGGTTAATACCCGTCGTTTTTGTGGATTTGTTAATAATAAAATTAATTTTTTATGTAAGACTTCACTGCCATATTTCCCGTCTCCTGTGCATTATGCATAGATTTGAATTATTAAGGAGAAAATATTGACATACATTTGAACTAATGTTTTCAGATGAGGTACCTGGTAGTTCATATTGAAAAGAAGTGTTGAGCAAATTTCTCTAAATAACAAAATAAACAACTTTTGTTATGTGTATATTTGCCGAAACCCCAATAGGAAATCATTATTATTAATTTCAGGCCTCCCTTATAACCCCCACTCCTGCCCGTCCCTAGAAATGTTAGTATGGCTTATTATAAGGAAGGCGTTAGTGGTAATACACATACTGAGTGTTTTATTTAGTTCGGTTGAGTCATTTGTGCCAAATAAAATTGTTGTCTCCCGCTATAATGTTTAGCGTATAACGCCTTTATACTTCGGTAAACGATGATAGTGTATATAAAAAAAAGTTTCTCTAAATAACAAAATAAACAACTTTTGTTATGTGCATATTTGCCGAAAATGCTATAGGAAACGAAATATCACTATTATTAATTTCAGGCCTTCCTTATAACCCCCACTCCTGCCCATCCCTAGAAATGTTAGTATAGCTTATTATAATGAAGGCGTTAGTACTAATTGACATAGCGAGTTTGGTTTAGTTCGGTTGAGTCTTTTGTGCCAAATAAAATTGTGGACTCCCGCTATAGTTTTTAGCGTATAACTCATTTATACTTCCGTATACGGCAAAAGTGCATATAACATAAGTTACTCTAAATTACAAAATAAACAACGTTTGTTATGGGCATATTTGCTGAAAAAGCAATAGGAAACGAAATATCGCTATTTTTAATTTCAGGCCTCCCTTATAACCCCCAATCCTGTTTTTCTTAGAGAATATTAATATAGCCTAAAGTCTAAGTTGGGCTAGTAGTAATATACATACCAAGTTTCATAAAATTCGGTTCAGCCGTTTATGCGTGAAAAGGTAACAAACAAACAAACAAATATACACGAAAGAAACAAAATGCAGTTATGGTGTCTATGACATGTGAAACGAAAAGTTATCGTGAAATTTCGCGAAAAAAATCAATGTACAGACAGAGGTTACAATTTTATATATATATAGATAGATTAGCTCAGATACCCGGCTTCGCCCGGGAATTGATTTGAGGCTGAATGGTGATGGTATTTTTATGGCAAGACTTTACTTTGCACACTATTTTGACATTTATCCATCCCAGTGCATTTGTTAATAATAAAATTATTTGTTATTTAAGAGTTCACTGTCCTCCATATTGTCATATTTCCCATTATATGGTGCATTATGCATAGATTTCGCGAAAAAAATCAATGTACAGACAAAGGTTACAATTTTATATCTATCTATATCTATATATATATATATATCTATATATATATATATATATATATATATATATATATATATATATGTATATATAGATATAGATAGATATATGTATCTGTGAAATATGTGACCACAAGCCACTTAGAGCATCTCCAAATCTACAGATTCAAAAAAAGAGACAACCCAAAAGGCAAAAACTTGAGAATGCTACAAGAACTTAATAATGAGGAAAAAGTAAGGTTTAAGCTGAAAGCAGAAAAATTATCTGTTGACCCGGAATAGTACCTCGAGTATATAACCAAGACTCTGAAAACTGTAATTGCCGAAATACATAACACATGCTCTAAAGAGTAAAATTCACAAAATTTCTCAGCCAGTATAAAAAACCTTTTACACAAGAGGAAGAATCTTAAAAATATTGTAAACAGGAAAATTGAATACACAGAAACTTGCAAAATAATAAGAAAGAAAATTAAGAATAGATGCATCAAAAAAGCAGGTCCAGTTGGATTTAGCACTAGAAATTGGAGGAATACTCAAGCAAATCCCCTCAGGAAATAAATTTGTGCTATTAAAGATGAAAGGAATGCAATTCTTACAGACCAGTAAGAAATTATAAGCAGGATTCAAAGGTACCAAAACATCCCTCGTCATACAGAAGAAGAGATAGAATGGATGCCAGAAAACGAAGCTCTCTCACGTGATAGCAGAATAGAAAATTCTCTGGAAATATATAATGAGCAGCAGGAACTGGGAAGGAAAAGGTATAAATATTAATGGAGAGTGGCTAAACCATTTGGAATTTTTAGAAGACATGGTTCTAATTGGAAAAAATACTGAAGAGGTTCAGGAAACGCTGGGAGAATTTATTCAACGATGGGAAGGAATCGGACTAACTTCAAAAAATGCAAATACATGATATTAAATACCGATGGTCACTTGGAAATAGATGCCAGAAGACTAGAGGAGGTGTCCCGGGTCTTGTACCCTGGTCCGCTGATTACGCTTCAAGACAATAACTTGGAGATTAACATGAGGTCCAAGGCTGCGTGGAAAGCCCTTTTTAGATAGCAGCTGTACTGATCAAATGCCACCACGAAACTAAAAAGAAATTATGGGAAGCACAGTCTTACCAACAGTGACTTACGGGTGTGAAACATGGCCAGTAAACAAAAGCAGAATTATAAAATTCAGAGTTATAGTGAAGGGAATGGAGCGCTACATTCTTATCATGAATAAGAGAGACAAAAGTCGAGGAAGTGGATTAGGAAAAAACTAAATTCCATGTCATAGCGTGGATAATTAATAAGAGAAAATGGGCATGGGCAGGATACCTGGTGAGAGAGGATAAATATAAATGGTCTAAAAATCGTATCAACTGGTGCACGCGAACTACAGGAGGAAGACCACCTACACCATGGCACTTGGATATGAGGACAACATGTGGCAGGGCAACATGGTAGAGAATTTCTGAAGAAAGAAGAGAATGGAAGAAACTTGGAGAAGCACACTACTTAGCCAGCATTAAACTTGAAATAAATTAGCATATCGTCGCACACGAAAATCATAATGAACTCAAAAGACCTCAACTTTAAATTGAGTTTGTACTAGATGTATTGAAACGAAAAAATGTACTGTACCTTCATGATCTGCAATATTTATGTATGTACAAATAAAGATTTTATTTTTATATGCCGTGAGTGCAAACCAAGAGTGTGGTTATTGTAGGACCTATTCAAGATAGGAAGGCGAATTGCCTTCTTTACCTCTCGAGTAACCTGCTTAGAAAGTATATTATACTACCCTAAAAGTATAATACACTACCTCCCGGAGGTCTGATTACATGGCGTACATTATCCCCATGATGTTGAATCACCAGGGGGTATAGTGAGACATAGAATGCGGGGTCTAATCTAGGTGTAGAGCAAGTGCCTTGCTCAAGCAGATCCTCCCTGTGCACAGAGGAGTTGGGTGTGGCATCGGAACCACCCCCTTCAGGGTATGCTGGCGCCGTCCTCCGTCGACATGAGTGTGAGTGGAGAACCGCAGCGACTATGGTCCCGGAGCATGCGACCAGACTATTAGACTTAGAGGATTAGACCATACTGGTAGCACTAGGTTAGTGAGGGAAGCCCTCGCCAACACGGTTATGTCCAGAAACTGATGGCTGGTGTTTGGAACCGTTCACGGTTGCCACTCCCAGACGCCATGGCCGTCCTTTCAACTCTCAGACAGAAGCGTCAGAAATAATTAAAGAAGGTGCATCTCAACCCTTTCGGCCACAGATGAATATAATCGTCTAATCTACTGAGGTGATTATCAGACTATCAGAGAGTCTGTTGGACCTGTAGGATTTTTCCTTTCCATCATTGTACTTCGGGGAACCTGGAGAGGGTGAGAGGGGTTGAGGCCAAACGGCTATGTACCATTTCGTTCCGATTTCTACCTCTTATGGCCTAGAAAGTATCTAATCACACTAAGATAGTGTAATCCCATCTTTTAATCCTTTCCGTTGTTCTCGGAATTGTTTTTAGAAGTGGTGAGAGTGTTAACTTCCTTATCCGTATAAGTGTTTGTGCTTATATGAATTACCTAGCCCACTCCCACCGTTTTGTCAGCCTAATTTCCTTTAGCTATTTATTTACTTTCTATATATTTTTTTAATTTGATTATACGTATTTGGAATTAATGTAATGGACTAAGATGGCGGAATACCTAGCTCTTCGTCTGCTGCCTTGTTATGGATGGTTGTACTGACTACCACCATCGAAAGAGTCGCAAGTAAGTAGGAGCTGTGTGATGAAAGGTTCACAGCAGATACTGAAACAAATTGTTAAAGTTGCTGACCTTAGAGAGTTCTGAGGTGCTATTTATACTCGAGACGAATCACTCATTTGAGTTATGAAAAAAATACATTCCTCGTACGATTTCAGCTAATAACAAACATCTTTAGTGCTAATGTTGAGTAGAAGTGGGGGTTTACTTAAGTTTGAAAACTAAAATATTCAATTATTTCTGTTCAGATTTAAGATAGAGAAAATATGTATATAACAACATTTATAGGCAATTAAATTTTTAATAAGAGTGGTTCTATACCACTTTTCGATCTGACGCACAATATCGTCAAAAGATATTTCGAATTTACGAAATTCTTGCCACCCCACCCCCTCTTCCCGCCAGACCAATTTCAACCGATAACGAACTTGATTTTTAGTTTTACATAAAACGCTTATCGAGTTTTGTAACGATTAAAGAAAAATTACGACCGCGAGAGCAACAGGTAATGGACAAATATATATATATATATATATAATTTTGAACGGACCTCATTTTTATCATCTATCGGATCGATGGACATTTGTGGAAATTTCTCTAAAATCGTGTCATGAGTACAACATCAATAGATGTTTTCCCTTAAAGGAAATTAGGTAAAATAGCAGAACTATTAGTATCGGCGATTGTAGAGCTTTGATTAAGGATTGAATGCAATTCTGTGTCAACCAATAGGAGATCAGAAGAAGACATTCAGAAATATTGAGTTTGTCAGATCCAAAGCAAGACTGTTGTATGGACTTGGTGATTTGCTAAGAGATAAATCAACATCTTCTTTAAAGAAACGCTTGTTTAATTATATTTATACATTTTCTCACAGTTCGTTTGAAGCAGAATGTGGTGTTGTTATCTGAATTAAGTTAGGCTTAACGAAAATATTTACTTGATCAATACCATACCCAATATTTAACTGATTCTGTTAATACAAAAGATCATATTTGTTATTGGCTAAAACCGGACTTGGAATAATGGGGGTTTCTAGGGGGAAATTTGAAAATTCAAAATATTTTCGTTATTATGAGTCGGATTGTAAAATTTTATAGGACCATCCATGTTAAACGGTGGCTAGTCTACAATTGTTGGTCCATGAATTTTTTCTTAACTTCAGTATTAAGCGATTTATTAGTACTTTCATTTTGTCTGCCTTCAGTAACCCCCCTCCCCCAAATAACTCGTTCTACTTATCGTTTTTATGAATAGAAATAGAGAATATGTTGCGAGATATCACTAGTGTGTTATACCAGCATGTAGGAAATCTGCTTAAATTCAGTAGCCCCTGCGTGACGGTCTTTTTATTATTAAATACTTCCTTTAGGAGACCATTTAAAATTTACTTGAAAAAATTTGATTTTGGGTTGTACAATTTACTCTTAAAAGAACCGTCAGATATTTCATTTTATTGATAAAAAATCATTGCGGAAATTGATTCCATTGAAATGTGCATTTACTCTTATGCCACACGAAAAATAAAACCAATATTACAAAATGTCTAGTCTAGCGCGAGTGAGCATGTATAGTCAATCACCCTGAATATAAATAGTCAGCTCACCCCTTGTAGGTGGTCAATGCTGTTAAGGTACAGTACAAGTACTTGATACTTCTCTCCTTTCTCTGAGTCTATATTTTCCCTCGTTTGTTTTCAACCATTAACGCTGACTATATATATATATATATATATATATATATATATATATATATATATATATTAGGGACTAGAGTTCATGGTGTGGCCAAGGAACATTCGAAGGTTATATCAATTATCTACAACCTTGATCACATTCTCAAGGTAAAACATAAGGAAAGGTTATTTCTCGTCTGAAATATAATTACGGTAAAATACTACTATTTAACTGCTAATAACTAAGCTATTGCTATGGTCCTTTAGGATACTTGACTGATCATCGAATGCTACAGTAAGTGGGTGGATTATGGGGACATAAACAATTTTTATAATACATTCAATAAATGTATCAGTATTTTTTCCATTTTTACTTCCTTGTACGAAGTATTGTAACCCCGGAAGCGTTCGGTTTTAAGATTTCAAAGGAATTGCCCGTTTCGATCCTCTCTGAACCAAATTTGACTAGTAGTGGCTTCCGTACGTATACAAAACGACTAGCCTCAGAATGACGCATCGACTAAGTTCGGGAGGGGGGTGTTCAGAGGAAGGCAAAAATAAAGACTTGTAAATTTCCTCGTACGTATTAGAGATACAAAACATATCTTCGGGTCGTTTTGTTTATAATAAAAATATCTATAAATTGTATAATTATTTATTTAGGTGTGTCGCAATTTTAGCGATTCACAGATACTCATATTGTAAAACTAAAAGTTGGTATAGCCACCTCATTATAAAAGAAAAATATGTTAAAATGTCTTCAGTCGTAGGTCGCAGGGCAAGATTACATTTTCTCCAGTGGATATGAATGGTAGCAGATTCTAATTCATTAAACCTAAGGTTCGAAAACGTTTTAAATGTAGTTGAAAAGATGTGACTATTGGAGGTGTTTCATGATTGTCGCGATGTTTGGGCTGTTGTCGTGTAGTAGTTCTGTAAGATTGATTGGTAAGTTCTTGTTGGTTATTAGTCTGCAGTCTGTAAGTAAGTGTTTGATAGTTAGTTGTGTATTACATAGTGTACATAATGGTGGCTCAGTCCTAGTCATGAGGTGTCCATCCGTGATTGGCCATTTCTCAAACGAACAAGAACTACTTCTTCCCTTCTAGTGTCCCGATTGCTTGACTGCCATTAACGAATAGTTTTTTTTATTTCTCGTAGTTTTGTGTGTGTCTGACGGCATTCCACTACCCATTTAACTCCTCTCTCTTTTAATAACTTTAATGGCGTCTTGTGCTGAAATGTGATCAGTATGTAACGTGTCAAGTTAGTCGCTTATAAATTAATTGTATAATTAATTTTATAGGAACACAAGGAAGTCATGCGGAGCCCATATCCGAATTTTAATAGATAATAGACGCTCAGGGAAATTAGCTATTGAGGTGGTACTCATGATGCGATTTTCGAAACATTTCTTCAAATGTTCATTGATCGTAACTATTAGATCACGAAAATGGGGTCCGTTCAAAATTATATATATATATATATATATATATATATATATATATTTATATGTATATATAATATTCGTCTTTTACCGCTCTAGCGGTCGCAATTTTGGTTTAATCGTTACCAAACTCGATATTTAATCGTTTTATCTAAAAAGATCAAGTTTGTTAATGACTGAACCAATCTTATTGCAAATGTAGCTTTCTATAAATTTCTGTTCTATAAATATACATTTATTTACTATGTTGATTATTAACGGAGATATTCGCATTTTTCGGCCTTCAGACTACTCCCGCCCCCTTCCCAATCATGTCATATTAACAATAAGCTGTTATATTATTAAACACATTATTTTAAGCTTAAATACCAAAAATATTTTTCTAATTGAACTTTAACTTTTTCCCACACGTAGCACACGTGGGAAATCTGCTTAGTGTACACAGACCCTGCGTGACGTACTTTTTTGTTCACTCATGAATCTGTTTAGTTTGCGCAGCCCTTGGGTGACGGACTTGTTTAGTTTGAGATACAGTTCATACAATTCCATCAGATATAAATATATAGTGACTCAGCTGAGGAATTAATTTAGTTACGTGCCAATGCAATTTCAAGTTACGTTCAATAGTTAGTGCACGACGCATCTGACAAACAATTGGGAAGGGAAACAAAATCAGCCATTATTTCCATTATTTCCGTCGGATTTAACCCGGAACCTCCGGGTCATCATAAAGACCCGTCACGGAGAGGATGCACAAACTAAGCAGATTTCTCAGCGACTGGTATTTGATATGAGCCAATGACAAATACGATCTTTAGTGTTGACTGAAACGGTTAACAAGTTTGGTAGAGATGAAATAAAGATTTTTGAGTTAGAATATAAATCTTAATTGATGAGGTCATCACGCTGATCACAAATTCACACGAATTTGCATTAGTCCCGCGTAAAAAAGGGCTATTCATAAACAATATTTAGTCTATAAGCTTAGTTTAAAGTGGTTCACGATAAAACAGCTTATTGTTAACTAGACATGAATAAAACCAGGGGTTAAGGCTGAAAACGATAAATACCTCTATTAATATTCATGATACATAAAATATGCATAGAACAACATTTATAGTAAATTAAATTTGCAGTAAGATTGGATATATACGTTTTCCGGCGTATAATAACTGAAATATTTCAAATTTTCGAAATTCTCCTCCTCTAAACCCTTCTCCTACTGGTCCGATTTCAACCATTAACGAAATTGATCTTTCTTTTTACCTAAAACAATTAAATATCAAGTTTGGTAACGCTAAAACAAAAATTGCGACCGCTAGACCTTTAACAGACAAATATATATAATTTTCATCGGGCCTCATTTTCGTCATCTCCTGGGTAAGATCGATGGAGAAACTTTTTCGAAAATCGCGCCATAATAGATAGGGAAATCTGCTAAAAAGTAGATGGCGTGAGATTAGCAGCGTGTACAGAACGTGGGAAAATTGTTTCATTTACGCAGTCCCTGCTTGACAGTCCATGCTTCTCATTCTGAAATACAGTTCGAGTCGTGCTTACATAGAGTATTGAAGAAGCGAGAAATAGAGATCACAATGCCGAAAATAGAAGTCATTCCTGGACATGGAGAATCAACTTAGTTAAGGCAGTTTCTCCGTGGCCGAATTTTGTTATTTCTGTGTCGCTAGAAAGGCTTCATTCAAATTGTATTTCCCTTCTTTTTTTTTTTTTTTTTTAAAAAAAACCCTTTAATTATGAGCAAAAACTCACGTGCAAATGAAGGTTAGAGGTGTGATGAGACATACTAGCGTAGGCATGAGGTGTAGGTTCCTCCTGGCGAGAGCAGATGCCACCCCCATCACGATAATGATGATAACAGCTCACTGGCACAGATCTGACTGAAACTGTCCACCTCAATCCACCTACACAGCTGTTTTATCTTATCAGCTAATAACCCACTCCACACACAGAGCAATCACAGGATTCGCTCATTACTAATCAAACGAGGTGATTTCCTCCTAGCGTCTAAGTGTGTCCTTATAGAGGGTCGGAAAATGAGTAAACAACCGATAAAATGCCCTTCACGCAGGAGCTGCGTAATCTAAGCGGATTTCCCGCATGCTAAAGACGTTTGACGTGCTTAATGATTTCGTTGCTTTAGTGAAAATAACCTGGATAGGGCTTCACTCAAGGGGGGAAACAAAAAATCTCATGTGGTCTCCACATGACTTCCTTGTACTACAATTACCCGCGGGGGGAAGAACAGGGTTCTTCACCTGTACAACACACTTTACGTTCAGAAATTGAGAACTAATTTAATTTCTGTGGGGAAAATAACTGATAACGGATATCAGGTTCTTTTTAGAAAGGATACTGCTCTGGTACTGGACGGAGATGGAAAGGTTAAGATAACAGCAAACAGAAGATATGGGGTTCACTAGATCAGGATCGCGAGGGAATTTAAAAATGCACAAGAAAGTAAAGTCGAACCTTCTTTGTTATCATGACACCGAAAATGGGGACATTTAAACTATCGAGACTTGAGAAACTAATTAAAAATAAGTACGCATGAGGCCTAAATGTTAATCGGAAAGAAGATGTACTAGTGAAACACGATTAAAGGGAAAGTTTGTTCAGAAGCTGTTTCCAAAACATTCGCCCTAATCATAAAAATTGTTAGAAATCATTCATTCTGATATGTGTGGCCCAATGAGAGCAGCTTGGATTGGAAAGTCAAAATATTTTATAACCTTTCCGACAATTACTCTCGATGGTCAGACTCTAAAAGACATTGCACGTTATTTTCTCCTAGAATCTGATTAGCCAAAAATATTTGGGCCGACACATGTTGGGACGGGTTATCTACAGGTTACCACCCTTTTCTATACAGGATGGGACCAAAGATTTTATTTAATGAGTTCGTCACTAAATAAATTCCTATTGCCCAGTGGGGAATCGAATTCGCCACTTTAGACTTACCATGTCAGATAAAGAGCTGCGGGTTAACTCACACGGCTTTATCATGTGAGTTATACTTCGTTATACGACAAAAGTGTAAATAACAAAATAAACAACTTTTATTACGTGCATATTTGCTGTGAAAGCAGTAGGAAAAAAATACCGCGATTTTTCATTTCAGGCCACACTTATACCCCCCCCCCCCGCGCCACTCCTGTTCGTCTATAAGACTATTAGTATAGCCTAAAGTCTAATTTGGGATAGGCGTAATACATGTACCAACTTTCATAAAATTCTGTTAAGTAGTTTAGGCGTGAAAAGGTAACAAATAAACAAACAGAACCCAAAGCCAAAAATTGTTGAAATCGCTTCAATGGAATCAAAATCAATGCACAGACAGAGGCTTCATTTTATTGATTAAAGAAACTTCACTTTAATTTTAAAATCTCTGAAAGTCTACTTTATGGTAGAAGGAAAATTGCTTAAGCGATAAGCAGAGTTGAAGTAATATTTATAAAACTGCCCCATTATAAAAAACATTAACAGTAAACCCCTTAAGAGTAATCTGCTAAAAGGAAAACAAACACGTCAGACATGGCTGATTCATAGGGCGGCACACTTTGAAGTGGAACGCCGAGTGTTGGAGGAAAAACTGCATTTGTACTCGCATTACTACTGGTATCCAGGATATTTCATGAAAATATGCAATAAATGCAATAGTTTGAATCACAGTCCGTATATTTGTGAAAAATGTGGCACACAAGAGTATTCTGGAATAAGGTTCAAGAGATCAGGTGAGTTTACTGTATTCGAACTGAAAACGAAATTATTTATAAAAACTGAAATTTGTTAATTTGAAAAATATATGCTAAGTGTGAATATATATATTCATTCATCCATACTGAAGACGAATTGGATTTCAAGTACTTTCTTCTGCCATCTTATTTCTTAGATCTTATGAGTATCTAAATTTTTTTTTAACCGCAGCTAAGTGTGATTATTAAAAAGTAAAGTCCGTCACGCAGGGGCTGCGTAAACTAAGCAGATTTCCCACGTGAAGTTTTACAATAGAGAAATCTGCCTAATAATAACAGTAGTAGTAACCTATTCTCACGAGGACGAATAGTTAGTGAAACGGCCACACTAGCGCTCGGCGGAAACTCCCGAACATAGCCGACCACACTCACAATACAAATGCAAATATCTCGGTTAATATTAAAGATACAGAATAATTGTATAGAACAATATTTATAGTAAATTTAATTTGCAATAAGACTGGTTCTATACAATGTTTTGATCCGACGTATGGTAACGGAGATATTTCGAATTTTCGAAAATCCCCCTCTAACCCCCCCCCCTCCCACTGGTCCGATTTATGCCATTAACGAACTTGATCTTCCTTTTTACATAAAACGATTAAATTCCGAGTTTGGTAACGATCAAACAAAAATTGCGACCGCTAGAGCGTTAACAGACAAATATATATATATATATATATATATATATATATATATATATATAATTTTGTCTCATTTTCGTCATCTCCTGGGTAGGATCGATGGACATTTGAAGAAATTTTTCGAAACTCGCGTCATGAGTACGACCTCAATAGCTGATTTCCCTTAAGGGAAATCTGCTAAAATTATATAAAAGACAGAAGATAGATAGACTACGTGTATGTTGTTTTCGGTCATTGGCAGCCCAATATTGAAGCTTTTCAAATATAAGTAAAATGGCAGTACGAAAGTAAGCTAGCCTTGAAAATTCAATATAATATATAGCAGGTTTATTTTCTCCTAAGTGTAAGGAAACATACTTGAGAATTTACTTTGGTAATGGACTGATTGGCGGTTATTCAAAAAGGCGAAGGAGGGGGGGGGATCAATACTTCTTTGTCAAATATTTACACATTAAAAAGTACTCTTAATAATTTTATTTAAAAATGATGCTTTTATATAACAAACTAGCTCAGAAACCCGGCTTCGCCGGGAATTCATTTGAGGGTGAGTGGTGATGGTATTTTTTGGCAATACTTCACTTTACACTATTTTGACATTTCCCCGTCCCAGTGTTTAGGGTTTATACCCGTCGTTGCTGTGGATTTGTTAATAATAAAATTAATTTTTTATGTAAGACTTCACTGTCCTCCATATTGTCGTATTTCCCGTCTCCTGTGCATTATGCATAGATTTGAGTTATTAAGGACAAAATATTAACATAGATTTGAATTAATTTTTCCAGGTGAGGTACCTGGTAGTTCAAATTGGAAAGAATTGTAGAGCATATCAATATGTCTACACAAATTACTTGCTTCATACACAGTTCCCGAAAAAATGTATAAAACAAAAGTTACTCTAAATAACAAAATAACCAACTTTTGTTCTGTGTATATTTGCTTAAAAAAAAACCAATAGGAAACGAAATATCACTATTTTTAATTTCAGGCCTCCCTTATAACCCCTACTCCTGTTCGTCTCAGAGAACTATTAATTTTATAGCCTAAAGTCTAAGCTGGGTTAGTGGTGTACGTACCAAGTTTCATAAAATTCGGTTCAGCCGTTTATGCGTGAAAGGTAACAAACAAACAAACACACACCAAAGAAACAAAATGCAGTTATGGTGTCTATGACATGTGAAACGAAAAGTTATCGTGAAATTTCTAGAAAAAAATCAATGTACAGACAGAGGTTACAATTTTATATATATATATATGAATGAAGTGTTTATTTGTTAATTTTATAAGTTCTATTTCATGATCATTTTCTTCCCATAGGGGAAATCAGCTATTAAGGTCGTGCTCACAACGCGATTTTGGTACTTGTGTATTATATCCACCACATTTTAGTTCCACTAGTTCCACGCTAGAGTGCGCTACTGAAGTGCGACGCTAGCTCTCCCAGGCTAATGAGGTTATCTTTTGTAATAGTTGCGTTTGCTTTTATTTGCATTTGCTTATAGTACTGTTTAGAGTTTCTTAGTCCTTTAAAAATGCCTCTTTGGGATTTGCCAACGACTGAAGAAGACGCTGTTAAATATTTACATGAGAGGAATATTTTGGCTATCAGAAGAAAGTGTTCTAAATCACATTGTATGAAACTTTATAGTGGAAAAAAAAGTCTTTTTTGGAAGTGTAATGTAAGAAAGTGTGGTGAGCAAGTCGGCGTTCGGATTGCCACTTGGTTCGAAGGAAGTAAAATTCCATTTTGTAATGCATTGAAGTTCATTTACAGCTGGTCCAAAGAATTGACATCTGTCAATTTTTGCAAAAAACAACTCAAAATTTCCAATAAGACTGCTATTGATTGGAACAGTTACATGAGGGAGTTGTGTCTCTTAGATATGAAGAACAGTATTTCCACACATTTCCCGCCTAAATGTGAATAAAATGTTTTATTTTTAAAAATTGTGTTTTCTTTTATTTATCATTATAATTCCGTAGAAGGTTATAAGGTAAGTATAACCTCCCTTGCGGGCAATGAATCGTACTACTTAAAACAGTACCGCACTCTAGCGTAGAACTAGTGGAACTAAAATGTGGTGGATATAATACACAAGTACCGCGATTTTTGAACATTTTCCTCAAATGTCCATCGATCCTACCCAGGAGATGACGAAATTTTTTAATTTATTTAAGCTCAGTTTAAAGTATATCGAAAAAACAAATCGGAGTTGGATGAGTATTTAGTTCTTAAGAAAATATATAAAAATATTATTGTAGAGAAAAAACTAAGTATTACAAAGAATTGACTGATTGTATTAGTAATACAAAAGACAGTAGAACATTCTGGGTCACCGTCAATAAAATTGTTCGAAAAAAAAACATTTAATAATATTTTATCTTTAGATGAATGGGAAGCATATTTTAAATCACTTTACAGGGCTCCAGCAATAAGTGATTTTACATATGTTGAAGTTCTACGTCCCCTTTTAGACTCACATATTTCGAAAGAAAAAATCGCAAATAGTCTGCTTTCCTGTAAAAGTGGTACGTCTCCCGGACCAGATGGGATTACTTATGACTTCTACAAAGCCCTACCAGAAGCTTGGCTTTCTTATTTAGAACAATTCTTTAATAATATTATTACCAAGGAAGAAGTTCCATGCAATTGGTCTCTCTTAAATATGGTAATGATACATAAAAAGGGCGATAAGCACAATCCAGAAAATTACCGTGGCATTGCACTGGTCAATTGCATATTGAAATTATTTTCTCAGGTACTGTTAAATTGATTGCTAATTTGGGACGAGGAGGTTAATATATTGCCGGAATGTCAGACAGGGTTCCACAGGGGCAGAAGTTGTCTTGACAATATTTTTACTTTAACCTCTCTTGTTCGAATTCACTTACGGCTAAAAAAACGCTCAATTTATGTTGCATTCATCGATTTTAAAAAGAGCATTTGACTCTATTTCACACCCTAAATTATGTAAGAAGCTCTATGATTTAGGTATAAGCCCAAAAATGATTCGAATTCTTGTTCAGTTGTATAATAATGCCAGAATTAAAGAAAATCAATGAACATATTTCAAAAATAAAGATCACTCAGGGCCTTTTTCAGGGCGAGATCCTAAGCCCTTTTTTGTTTGTTTTCTCTCAGACATCGAAATGTTTTTTTAGAAGTAGAGATTTAGCTGGCTTGAGTATAGATGCTTATAATGACGTTATAGTTCTGTTATATGCCGACGATTTAATCATACTGTCAGATAACCCAAGGGACCTACGGAAAAAGTTAGCTACTCTGGAGGAATATAGCAATAGAAATTCCTTAGAAGTCATTACTACAAAATCAAAAATTATGGAATTCCATAAGGGGAAATCCAAAAAGGAAACCAATTTTTTTTATTCAGGTGAAAAGTTAGAGCAAGTAAAAAAGTTCATTTATCTGGGTATAATGTTTTCCTTCTCCTCATTATTCCTTGAAGAAACATTATTTGCCATAACAAAATTTAAATGTGCTCTATCCGTAGTATTTAAGATACTAGTGGGGTCAAAATGCCACAGTTGGGACGCAACCGAAAAACTAATTAATTCTATAGCTAGGTCGGTATTGGTATATGGAGCACCAGTTTGGAGCCTTAGATACCTCAATTACCTCGCACAAGCAGAAACAAACTTTTACAAACATCTATTTCAGCTTATTAGAAACACTACTAACTTCATCATTAGACTAGAAACAGATTTTGTGTCAACTCATATTATGAAGTCAACCCTTCAGTGGTCGTGTAAAATATTATCAATGGGCAGAGAAAGATTCCCTAGGATCTGCTATAATAGGCTCCTATTATTAGAGCAGAGTCCCACAAATATTATCAGATTTAATTGGGTATCTCAAATTAAAAACCTACTAAACTCTTTAAATTTCATTGACATCTGGCGTACTCAAGACAAAACCTTAATTAAATACACATTAGCTCAATAGTAGAAGGATACCAAAGTAAGTTACTTTCTATAGACCTTGAAAAACTCAAAATTTCAAATTATAGTCTGTTACAAAAGGCAATTTTCACACCTACTGGTTCACCTCAGGAATTTCTAACTATTGGTATGCCATTAAAAATTGTAAAGGCCATTGCACAGCTAAGAACGTCAAGTAACGATTGTATAAAGTTTTCAATGAAAAATGTATACCTACTATAATATTAACCCAAAAGAAATTTGCACATTGTGTAATTTAAATATGAATGAGGACATTTATCATATAATGCTTCATTGCCCTATTTACTCCCCTTTCAAAGAACAGTATTTACCATTCATCAAACAGCCAACTGATAATCCACAACTTCATAATATTCTAAATAGTGCAACTAGAGAAGTATATATTAACATTTTTAAATATTTAAGAAACGGTTTCAAACTTCACAAACCTTATCTGAGTTAACATTATCAAATTTCTCTTCTTCTCTTAATTGTTTTTTTTTGGTTTATTTAGTACTCTTATACCTATGTATTAGTAAGAACAGGAACCAAGATAATGATAAGTTTAATGAAACTATTATGTTGAAAATATAATGTTTTAATATTAGGTAAGATAATAAAATATAATGCCACTTATTAGTTTAGAGTTTTCTAGAAATGTTAATGTAAATATATGTATATATATAAGCTACTAACGTAGAAAAACTAACCTCATTATATAAGACCTACTCCCTGCTATAAGGAAAATCCTTGTAAGCAATAAATAAAATAAATATATTTATTTATGGACATCACATCATAGGTGATTTGCCAAATTATGACGAAAATGAGGTCCGTTGAAAATTATATATAAATATATATATATATATATATATATATATATATATATATATATATATATATATATATATATATATATATATAGATAGATAGATAGACATATTTGTCTATTAACGCTCTAGAGGTCACAATTTTGGTTTGATCATTACCAAACTCCATATTTAATCGTTTTATGTAAAACGAAAGATCAAGTTTGTTAATGACTGAAATCGGACCAGTAGGAGAACGGTTTAGAGGAGAATTTCAAAAATTTGAAATATCTCAGTTATTATACGCCGGAAAACGTATATATCCAATCTTACTGCAACTTTAATTTACTATAAATATTGTTCTATACATATTTTCTGTATCATGAATATTAACCGAGATATTTGGATTACATAGTTTTCCGCTTTCAGTAAACCCCCACTCCTACTCATGTTATATTAATAAGCTGTTATATCATCAACCACTCATTACAAGGTTAAATACTAAATATTGTTTTCATTGAACTTTTACTTTGTGAGATACATGCAAATACGTACTGTTGATCCCCCCCTTCTTTTGTTCTTGGATTACTAAAATTTAAGTAATTGAGGTTAAAATTATTCTGATTCATTACAAATTACAGCACTAGCTATAGTAAAAGTTTTCAATAAAATTAATATGTTATACTCAGATATATTTCATTAATGGTTTTTCTTTCCGGTGGAGGATTCAGGTTGGCGTGCCTGTTTGTTTACAATTCAGTCACTTTCCGTTGGAGAGATATTAACTTGTAACTGAAAGATTTCTGTATTTATTCACTTATTCATGGTGGTGTTACCAGAATGTATATTTATCTATTGTAAACCTTCGCATGAGAAATCTGCTTAGTTTACGCAGCCCCGGCATGACGGACTTTTTTATAGTGCAATAGGTCCTCTCATAGTTGAGAGGCAAGTGGCATTCAAAATCTTGCCCTGTATTTGTAAAATATCAATGTTCACCACATTATAAAAACCTGAGTCAAGAAAATTCATAGATATCTAGAAGAAAGTCACTGTATTATATGTTAACTAAAATAAATAACAAATTTTGCTGAAATTTATGTAAAAAACTGTATTTTTACCACTCATTGTTACAGTTTTAGGTAATTTGTATTAACATTTTTTTTTTTATCTTACAATAATTTTCCTCGAGAAATTAAATAATGTGTATAATACATAATTATAATAATAAGGAACAAAATATACAATTTACAACATATAAAGCAACAATTTTTTTTGTGAAACTGTGGTAGTGACACTTCACTTCAATCTTTGTAATTTATTTTTTAATGCACATAGTTCGTATTACTTAAAAATGTTATGCAATATCAGAAATATACAAAACTGTGGTTGTAATTATATTTACTACCTCACAGTTCAAGTAGCAAAACATAATTGCTTGGATTATTATTAAAAGTTTGGAAAAGTATTTATAACTTTAATGATCATGATAAGTGTATACATCCACTATACCTTATTTCATCTAGATTTAGGCATCAAATAACACAAATTATGTAAATTAGATACATTTTGTAAATTTTTAATATAGTGGCAAAGAAATATAAAAAGAAATATTGGTAATTAACATATCTTTCTTTAATCAAATACATGTTGAAGTCAAGAAATATATACCAAAAACAGTCTTGTTACTATTTTTTGAATTTTAAAAGAAATATAATAACTTAAAAATAGAATTTTGAACATAATAAAATTTGTGTAACAATAGTTTTAGAAACATTAACAATGATCACATAATGTAATTATAACATAATAAATAATTAAAACATTGAAGTTATTTAAAATGCCTGTGCTAAACATGCCTATGGAAACAAGCTGAATCGTTGAAAAACTATAAAACCATTCTCAGAGAAAAATAAATATCTTATAAGTGAAACAATTAAATGAATTTATTTATGGCCTGAGATCATTTAACAGTTTCCTATGTCATATATATTAGTGAAAATAAGTATAGCAGGAAACCAGTGATAAAAGAAAACTTTTTTACTGAATTGTATGAAAGAGTTGATTTCACAAGAAAATAGATTCAATCTTTCTTCAAAATCCTACATTTTTTTTTTTCAACAATTAGACAAACACCCAACTAGTCATACTGTATTCTACATAACCAACACAGAACAATACCAATCAGATTCATGGGCATTCAATATAACACATTAAAGACTAAAGTAGACTATAATCTTATTACTCTAATAATAAAGAATTAATAATAATACGGAAATTTACAGATTTACAACAGAGCATAATTATTACTCAAGTAAAGATTTTTTAGGCATAACATATTGTTTAAATAGAAGCCATTAAATAAAACTTTAAAGAATTCAGTCAATCTATGAGATTATTTTAATTCAATATAAAAAATAAAAATGATTATGCCACATATTTCATATACAAAAATAGCGGTAGTTCTTGTTTCTACAAAGTGAAAATGTCTAATAATATTACAACTGCTTAGACTACAAATAATGAAGTATTGAAAATATTCAAAGCAGGGACAATGATATTAATATGAAGACCTTATTCAACAAGATCTCAGGTGTAAAGGATTTAAAAATGATTACAGCTACAAGAGTTGCAGGTAACGCATTCAATAATCTAAAAACTGTTAACTCAAAATTACCCATGACCCATAAGAGCTATTTCTCAAAGCCACAAGCTAATCCACACAGCAAGACAATTGCTTCTATTCAAATACAATTTATATAATGATAAATGATTAAAAGGAGGTACATTGGCAATCATAATCCTAATGCAGGTCACCAGAGTAGTGGAAACGAGTACTCATAGTTCAGTTGTAAAATATAACTACTGGACAAACTCATTCTCATAAATGGTCCACATTCCATTATATACAATATAAGTAATAACTTGTAGCATAAAATGCTAATAAACACTTAGCAGTGTAGTATAATAAAGGTTAATAAATAATGGTCAAGTGCTTGTATCTCTGATAACTCTGAGATTTTAGACAGATTGAAAGCGAATTTTCCACCTATTAAAACGCATCTTTGACAAAACCAAATTATCTAAAAAAATAAAATAAAACAACCTTCACCTTACTTCCCTAAGCCTTTTTTGTGTGTATATATTTAATAAAGTGAGAAATATTTAAAATAATTAACAGAATATCTAACTGACATATACATGTATATGACACAAACTTATCTGAGAGACATATTAAATACTAGTTTTTTTTTCTTTCTTTAGACAAATGAGGAGAGGGGGAGGGATGAGCAACAGAAAGTCAATATTTCAGAAAACAATGAAATGAACGATTTAATTTTTTTTGTTACTAATTAAATAGGCATTTCAATACTATCAATACTTAATTTACTTTTTACACACATAAGTACATATCAATATTTATACATTCTGATATTATCTATGTATAAATACATATGTAAATATATATAAATATACTAACATCATTTGCATATATTACAATGAGCTTAATCTACATATAAATAATAACAGAGAAAATAAGGTAGCATCGATTCTAGTAGAATAAGAAAAACAAGGAGCGAAAAGGAAACAGTCTAGACTAGAGTTGATTGGACACTTAAACAAATATTCTCATGAGTAGCAAATGTTTTAAGTTGAAAATATATTAATAAATATTGGTTGGTCAAGATACAGAAAAATCAGAACGCAATTACACCACTTGTCAGTATAAAGCTATATAATTTGTTAGAACTGTTGTTTTATACCAATAAGTAATAGTCTTTGTTCAGGTTAAACAGGTTATAACTAATTTGGAAATTATATTGATTAAACCTAATCAAGAGATGGGGCTCAGGTTAGCCTTGTGAGTTAAAACATTGCCTTTAATCTCACATGGTAATTCTAGAGTGGCGAGTTCAAATCCCGCCTGGGTAGAGGAATTTATTTAGTGACGGAATTCATTAAAACAATCCTTAGTCCCACCCTAGCTAGAAAAGGGTGGTAACCTGTAGATAACCCGTCCCTTAGTTGCAAAAAAAAAAATATATTATTCAAAATATAATATATCATTAGCCACTACCTTTTCCCAGCTTTCTAGATTCCGTGATGGAAGAGCAATTCATCATTAGAGCCAATCCAAGAATCGACCCAATTTTTGCAATCTCCATAACAAGTGAAGCATTGTTCAGACAGACCATGGACCTTCAATTGAAAAATGTGGTAATCATATGGAGCAATCTCTAGAGTATACAACAGGTGGGGTAGGACCTCCTATTTGGTCGTTTTGATGTATGTTTTGACAGGTTTTTCAACATGCGGATGGACATTGTGATGGACCAAACTTCCCTGCTTTTGAATTATTCCTATTGATTTCAGTCTTTTTCTGACCGCTAAACAGTCAACTCCAAGTTTCAGCCAAATCTTGAAGCTTTTGGCAAGGCATTTTTTTCATCTTTGAATTTTTTTGGCTGCCAGGTCATTTCTTGCCTTCTTGCTCAAAATCAGTACTTTTAAGCCAAGCAAACCACTTGCGACATGTCTCCTCAGCTAGAGCACGCATGCTCTCCAAAAACATCCATTAAAATTAAATGTCTTTCAGTAGTGTTTTTCTCCTGTTAAAGTAATGAAGAAGAAACACCACAAAAACACTTTATCTGGTACAAAATTAAACTTATTTGATATAGTAAAACAATTAGTTAATTACGCTTCAAATGAATAACTTACAATGTAAACAAACAGTAGGATTATGCGAAAGAGGGGTCATCAATTGGAAAAACCCACTAATACGGACTTCTATTCAATTTCTATTTGGATACTAGAAAACGCTATGAACTAATTCAACTATCCAATATCTAGAATTTATAGCTTAATTTAAAAATTTTGATCTCACTTTTCATAAAAAACCAACATAAGTAATGAATTAAAAATATTTTGTATACATCCATCTTTAAGCTAATAAGATTGAAAATCTTTTAGGCAACACCTAAATATTACAATGAATGTATGATTTTCAGAAAGAGGGAACTGATATGAAAGAATAAGATGTACCAGAGACATAAGCATTGTGGTTTACATATGTAGATGTTTCTTCTATTTTTATAAATTAGATTTTAGATCTTATTCCAAGAGTGTACCTAGGATCAAAGCTGAGGGGAGGGGGCTTAGAAGTTATTTACTTAAATTTTATTAAACTTGAAAAAGTTAAAATAAATAAATAAACAAGATAATAAACAAGATATTATAACCTTAACATCTTTTTTTATATCATGTATTTAGTAAAAAATAAATAAATGTGAAAGCAATATTGTAATAATAAAATGGTTTTAATATCAAAACTGTTTGGTTTTTTACTTTTATTATTTATTTTTTATACACTTCAAGAAATAGTTCCTTCTAAAGAATTGGGAAGATGAGAATATCTGCTTCAGTGCCCGGTTTTTTAATAACTTCTCATAGACGCAGTGCGCACCTCAAGAAAAAGTAAGTATAAACAAACCAGGTACATATTAGAAAGGAAATGACCCATAAATCTGCTCCGTAACTACACAAATCACATTATCCAATCAAAGCTTCCAACTATCAATTTGTACTTACACATTAACTTTTGATTAAATATTAGAACATGATATAATTATATACAGGCTAGAGTAATATATACGCTGAAGGCTAATCAATAATAAATGTTAATAATAAACTATCACAGAGGCATAGCTCTTTCCTCGACCAGATATCTGAGCTGATCTGACCCAACAGGCCTGTACATACACCAGGCAATACACTTACTTAACAATATATGTGTTATATAGAGACAACTTCCTCTACTTACTATATGGGAAATCAAACGACTTGATTCCATCTTAGGAACTGATCCATTTTATTTATTATCATTACAATATTGACAATCTACTTTAGTAATGATTGGCAAACAGAACTCATTTTTTTGGAAACATAAAAGAAATAACCAATATAAATATTTTAATTTACTCAAGAGATGGACACAAACCATCAGTAAATAATTTTAAACAAATCTTTAAAATTAATAATTAAAATAAAAACAATTTTTAAGTTTTATCAATATGTACATCAAACATTTTCATAAAAATAAAATGTTTTCAGAAATTTTAGTTAACTTAAAAAATGTTTCAAGAATATGTAAACTGACCTGACGACAAGAGATTGCTGGAGGAACGTCCCAAAACAGAACATAATTAATGAGGCTCTCTGATCTGGCTGATTTTTGAAACTTTATCAGAAATAAATGTAATATGAGATGCTAAGGCATTTTTTTTTTTATTTTTTAAAAAAAGACTTTTATAAATAAGGGGATGTACAAACTCTCAATATTTTTAACAGCTGACAGCTCCACGACTATATTTCATGATATTCTGGGACATTCCTATAAATCTATTTTAAAATTTTAAAAAAGTGGAAAGATTAGTCAAAGTCATAAACATTAGAAACTTATAAAAATCTAAACTTGGAGTGGAATAGAAAGGTGATCATGCAAATGACATCTTTTTTCTTTTTGAGGTCTTAAAATAGTTTTCTAAAATATGCCCACCAGAAGTCATAACAAAAAATCTATTCAATATCCTAAGTACTACAGTAAGCAAAAATGAAATCAATTGTTTTACTTAGTATAATAAATCTGTTTGACTAATTTAATGTCCCCAGCATTCCAATAAGTAGGTTCTTGAGTTTGAAATCATTACTTTCATTTCAGCCTTGGATGATTATAATAATGTTTAGGGGAATTCCTTTGATTTTATCACTCTCAACCCAAGGAAATGAAAAGGCTAAAGAAATAATTTTTCAGTTCTTTAATTCAATAATCAATACTTGTTCGATATTACTGGATCATAGGTTTTAATATTACCTCTTGACGTAGTAATTTGGCATGAATATTTTAATGAGATTTTGACTATTTAAAAAGTGTAACACTATAAAAATAATCAAAATTTATAAAAAAATTAAACAATAGAATGTAAGGAAAGAGGAAGTTGCTCATTTTATAATAATACACTATTAGAACACATTTTAAAGAGGCAGCATGGAGTCAGTTCCAAAATATATGTACGTTGAACTTAGGTCCTTTAAGAATAATCCACAGGATTACTCAGAGAGGTGTGGGAACACATCAGTGAAATTATTTTTCTCTTTGAAACCTGCGAAAAAGAAAACAATTTTTAAATACTATTACAGCAGAAAAATTAAATAAAAACAAAAATTAAAAGAATAGTGTTCAGACAGTTATTTAGATTCCCCTAAATAGTGAAATTTCCAATTGTCCATAATATGCGAGTCCTCATCAGACTATATTATGTTAAGAATAATTCCACTGGTTCGATTTCAGCCATAAACGAACTCAACCCTCACTTTTGTATGAAACACTTATATATTGAGTGCAGTCACGGTCAAATAAGAATTGCAGCTGCTAGAGCAGTAATAGACACACGCGCGCACGTGTGTGTGTGTGTGTGTGTGTGTGTGTGTGTGTGTGTGTGTGTGTGTGTGTGTGTGCGTGTGTGCTTGTGTGTGATTTTGAACTGACCTCATTTTCGTCATTTCCTAGGTAGGGCCAATGGACAATTGAGGAAATTTTTCAAAAATCACGTCATGAGTACGACCTCAATAGCTGATTTCCCTTAAGGGAAATCTGCTAAAATGTAATCAAACAGAAGTTAATAGATTTTTACATGATAAAACTACAAGTCCTAAATAAATTATAGCAGATTTCTCTTAAGGGAAATCAACTATTGAAGTTCTCCTGATGACACGATTTTCAAAAATTTTCTTCAAATGTCCTTCAATCCTACCTAGGAGATAACGAAAATGAGGTCCGCTCAATGTTATATAAATACAAAGTAGATTTATGAACTAGCCATTAATATTTATCATAGATTTTTAAACCATAGTAGGTTAGAAAAAATAATTTCTTTTATTAAGTCATTTGTAAAAATTTATTTAATCCCTGAAGCCTTTCGAGTGTTCACACTCTTCAAGAGGTTTTTTTAATACAAATTTAGACAAAAAATATCTTAATTAAAACTCTCTTATACTAAAAATGTTGTAGTATTCATTTAATCAAACTTTACTTACAACCTCCATATAGTTTCTTACTATAGCATCCTTTATATAAATAATATACGATATAATAGAGTTGTCCTCATTAATATAAATAGGCTAAAAACATTTTAACAAGTCTTTATTATTAAAATCCATTGAACTGGATAATTATAGTAAGCTAACCTACCTAAACAATCATACTCCACCTAGGACACGTCTACAACCGGCAAATTAACTCATTTTACTGTAAATTAAGACTAGTATAATAATAATAATAACCTAAATGAGGTGATAATGGTCTAACTTTACGAGGGGACCAGTCGTACAGTGAAGTGGGGGCCAGTACTAGAACTCACAACCATTGACTTACACTACTGTACTCTAACCACTCAGCCACAATGATTCCCAAAAATATTTTATTTGATATTAATTAACAGTAATAAGTCTGATATTTATAAATTAGTAATTGCAAATAATTTTTAAAAATTTTCAGTAATTTGTCTGTACAGTGTTTTACAAAATATTTTGATTATTTTTTAAATATGTTTTAAATTTTAAATTAGAGAAAAAAAAATGTATAGAACAGTGATTATAAAAAATTAAATTGGTAACAATGTGGGTTACACAAAATTTTTCAATACAACTCATAATAACAGAGGTATTTCAAATTTGTTATCCTCCTCTATACTATGCCCTTCCTCTGCTGACCTGATTTCAGCCATTAATGAGCCTGATCTTTAGTTATACAAAAAGCACTTAAATATTGGGTCATTCCATGCCAGTTCAAAATACAGTGGTATATGGAAGATAAGATAAAAATGATTTTGATTCATTGCAAATTACAGCACTAGCTTTAGTAAATAGTTCTCAAAAAAATTAATATGTTATATTCAGATATATTTCATTCATAGTTTTTCTTTTTGGTCTATCTATCTATTCAGTGCTACGAGGTTGGCTGGCCTGTTTTTTTACAATTCAGCTTTCCGTTGTAGAGATTATAAACTTGTAAATTGACTGAATGATTTCTTATTACCGTTTATATTTATTCGCTTAACATTCACGATAGTGTTGCCAGTATGTAGATTTATCTATTGTAAACCTTCGCATGGGAAATCTGCTTAGATTATGCAGCCCCTGCGTGACGGACTGTTTACTCTATTAGTCATAGCCTTTCATATGACATGTAACAAACTATAGGTTCTAATAAAAATATTTTTTCAAAACAAAATGAAAATTTTGGTTTTGATTATTTTGAAAAGTGTTTTGGGCACTTTTTTCAAAACTTTATGAAGCTGTATTTCTGAAAAACTTTTGAGATAAAAAAATTTAATTTGGTGGCATGTTTCTTATTCTCAGCATCTACTAACAATTTACAAAATTTTAGGAAATTCCAAAATGGTCAAGTAAAATTTTAATTAAAAGTGTGTTGAGCTAACATGGAATACCCTCTTGAGTTTAATAATGATTAAACCGTAAATTGAATTATCAATGATATATAATTATTTAACAAGGCCACTACCTAAATAAATCTGTGAGGGGGTGGTGGAGGACGAGGATGAGTAGTTCCATCACCAAGATCCAAAGCAAGTTGCTCTGAATCACTACTTTCGCTACTATCAGCAGCTGTGTTTGGTTCGCAGGTAGCCATTGCTACATCAGGCACAGCTCTTGATAAACCAAGCTCTCCTCCACAGCCAGTCCCTGTATTCCCACCGCTTCTCCAGTTCTGAAATAATAAAATTGTATAATTAGACATTTAGTCAACAGACTATAATCAATAGGTAATGATGTATTTCAATTTTCTTTTAGTCATTACAATCTATGACTTTACTTATTATATTTTATATCTTTTAATGTAATCACAAGTTATATTTCTGTGGTATATCTTTATTATTTAGATTCTTGAAGTTTCAATTTTCAATTTTTTTAAGTAAATTAATTTTATTAATTAAATTTGTACTTTAATGTCTTATATTATAGTTTTATTAAATTATAAATTTAACCCTCTGGTGGATGAGCCGCGGTATGCGCACCGCAAATTTTATTTTCTTAAGTGGCCACTGGAGAGTTCTAATAGTCGTCTTCCATAGCCTTCTAGTATTCAATCTTCACGGTAGAAGGAGCATATGTGACATTGTTTGAAACCATACATCGTCCTTGTTTACTTGCAAAACCATTTGTAAACTTCTGCCCAGCCTCTGCAGTGTGATTGCCGCCATCCGCCTAATCATGTAAGTATTTTTTCAACTTTATATGCTTACAATTTTTTAACCTTGATTTCAATAAATATTCTTATTTGCAGTTATAAATGGTTATTATATGTTTGTATCTATATCCAGGGATAGGGATATTGTAAGGGATCCAGAAGAAATCCTACTAAGTACAGTATATTGTTACGTTTTTATTACCAAAACCAGTAATAAACGTTTTTAATAAGAGTTCTTTTGGATTGCAAAATTAAATACTCGCAAGTTTCACAGTTTTTATCACTGCACAATTTATTTGGATAATGCACAATAAACTTGGTAATTATTCTTAATTACTACTCACAGTATAGACTGATAGCGTTACTGTTCTTCAGATTACACAGTCCAACAATTCACTGAAATTCACAGAAAGACGGCACTGCACTGTCCTTTGCTTCGCGGCACTGCACTGTCTTCTACTTCGCGGCACTGCACTGTCCTTTACTTCGCGGCACTGCACTGTCTTAAACACGGCACTAAACTGTTACTTACAGTCACGGCACAACACTGTTCTTCTTATAAAAACACTTTACCGCACTGTACTAAGTCGCACTGTAGCACTGATGTGACCATCAAGATCGCTGAGCATAAACTGACTCACGGCTGGCCCGAGCTCCTTTTTATAGGGAGGCGGCATACATCAAAGGGGAATTGTCTAGTTCATTCGACGTCTGTCTGGAAGGTACTGGTCAGACCTAGAACATTCTTTCGGTCTCTTTCATCTACGTCACACTTTCCAAATACGCGACTCTCTCTCTCTCTCTCTCTCTCTGAAGGATTATTCATCTATTTAATTTTCGCAACAATATTTTGAATAAACCGGCAAAGTATGGTATAAAAATATATGCCCTTTGTGACGCAAAAACATTTTATACTCTAAATTTCGAAGTGTAGTGTGGCCATACTTAAAATCAAATAAACCTGAAGATGTCTTCAAAAGGCTGGCAACTCCCATTGAGGTCACAAACAGAAATGTTACGACTGATAATTATTACACCAGTTATAGTCTAACTGAATATATGATGGATAAGTAGTTGACTACCATCGGTACTTTGGAAAAAAATAAGAAAGAAATACAATTTGAATTACAGGCTAGTAATACAGGAGAAATTAGGACAACGATCAATGGATTTCAGTAAGATTTCTGCTTATCCTCGACTGCTACTAAAAAGACCAAAGCTGTGTTCCTCTCTTCTTCAGTTTATAATAAAAATGAAATTGACGCCAAAAGTAGAAAATCTATTGTAAATTTAAACTATAACAAAACGAAGAGTTGTGTCGATACCGTGGATCAGTTGTATGCCTCATACACAACATCCAGAATAACCAGGAGATGGCCGTTCACACTGTTCTACCGACATTTTGACATCATAGGGATCAATTCTAACATCATCTTCAGCCACAACAGCCCAGATAATAAAGACAGGCGATGTACTTTTCTAAAAAATCTATCTTATATGTTAATGAATTCTCATCTACAACAAAGAGCGAAACTAACAAATCTTCCGAAAGACATACAAATATTTCTGGAGAGGTTCAGAAACGAGAAGAAAATTTGTGACGAACCTAAACCTGGAATATGTCACACTTACATATGACACAAGAATATCAGGACAAAGGCATTGTGCAGCACATGTGGCAACAATGTCTACAAGAGGCATTCTTGTCAAAATGTTGTGTTTTTCTTGTGATGGTCATGATCAGTAGATGGAAATTTGTTCTGATTAAAGGTGTATTTTGATATAAATTATTTTAATAATGTGACTGCTTTGTTACTAAATAATATGTTAAGTAAATAATGAACCAATGGAAAACTGTTTTATTTCATATTTTGGTACCCTGCTAGCTTGAAAACGATAATTATGGGAAGACTAAATTGCAGTGTAAAAAGTCCTTCACGCCGGGGCTACGTAAACTAAGCAGATTTCCCTCGTGAAGTTTAGTAATAGATAAATTTACATACTGCTAACACAACACCACCGTGAATAAATACAAACGGAAATACGAAATGTTTCATCCAATTTCAATAACCTGCTGACAGGAAGCGTTAGGTTAGAAATTTAAACAAACGGGCCTGCCCCCCTCACACCGGAAAGAAAAACAATTACTGAAATATATCAGAATATAACATATTAATTTTATTGAGAACTACTTCTATATCTAGAACTGCAATTAATAATGAGTCAGAATAATAGTTATCTCAATCAATCGAATTTAAGTAGTCCAAAACCTTAAGACAGGGGGGTACCAGGACATATTGTCCAGGTACCAGGACATATTTGCATGTATTATCCCGTATAATAAAGGTCTCTTAAATACAATTTTTGGTATTTAAACTTTGAATAATGTTTTTTATTATGTAGCAGAGTATTGTTTGTGTAAAATGAGTAGAAGTGGCGGTTTGCTGATGGCTGAAAATTGAAAAATGCAAATATCTCGGTTAATATTCAAAATAGTGAATAAATGTAAGGGAAGCCTTATCGTATATATGAATAAATAAGGCAAATATACAGATTGCAGCAGTCAAGTTGATTTGAAACTTCCGAAGATTTCTTTTCCTTCCCATATAACACATAAAAAATTGTATCCCCTCCACAAAGAAATTGGAAGCAACACTTGCAAACTTATATTTACCTTTTTATGTTGACTAGATGATTTACCTCATACATTCTCAGAAAACATAGGTCTAGATAGCTTATATTGGCTTTGACATAACGAGGCATCTATGTGTAACATCAATACGGTTGATGATATTGCACAGAAAATGAGCCTTACTGTACCTCTTATAAATAAAGGACCTCGATATTTTCATCTGACATACACAAGTGCGATTAGAGAAGATCCAAAATGCAGATTGCAGCCCCCCCCCCCAACCCTAACCTTGGGTACAAGTTTATTAACAAAGCAGAATATAAAGCTACATACATTATGATGACGTGGGTGATGTCTAGATCCCTCAGTGACTATCGCTGGAAGGTGATGTGGACGAGGGAAAGTCACAGCTCCCCTGACAGGAATATTACGATTTCTTGCAAGTTTATTACTGTTCTCGTCATCCTCTTCGATTCTATAAGCAGAGCTCGCATTCTCGAGCAATACAGCCACTGGGTCAGGCAGATTGAATTCACGAACCACTCGGAGCCTTATTTGTCTATTAATATCTTGCCGAGAAGACAAAGGAAGAGCAAGAGCACGCTGACAGGATGGCGACTGCCTCAGTTTGCACTCCCTTTTCAACATAGCACTCATTGTACTCACATCTGGAACTGAAATCAACAAAAAAATATATTTTTAATTGCTATTGTACAGTGAATAGTGGAGGAAAGCATTCCTTAATTACAGGTTTAAATAAGATTAAATTTATACTTTTTCTTTTCATTAAACAAATATTTTATGAGTGGACAGGCGCATGGCTTTGCTTGGGAAACCTTTGGAGACTGAATAATGAAGGTAATTGTAATGCAAGCCTGTAAATTGTTATTTTTATATTTCCGGTCTTCGTGTTTACATGTTTGCAAACATAACTATCTGATAACTTAAGCGAACTAATGGAATTTTGTAGATATTTGAGAATGAGATGAGTCCTAATCAATACCTCTTCAATATTGGAAACACTATGGAAAATGTAAATCATAATTATGGTTAGCATTCATCATTATTAAGTACTGTTGCTTGGGAAATATTTACACTGAATAATGAGTGTAAATGTTATTCATTGCAAGGCTATACTAAATGCAATCTATTAACATTCTCAGTATGTTCTAGTTTTATAACCTTTTGGGAACTATGGGGGACCATAATATTGGTGAGTATGGGAGAATAAAACATTAAGTGATTTCTAGCCAATTACATTTCTCTTTACAAAAAATCATGGGCCATTTAAATCATAATTATGGATATTATTGTACATTATGAACCATGTGAGAATTAAAGTCCATTTCGCTCAAAAGCGGTCTCAATCACAACACTGGTATTTTATGTACGTAGTAAATATTATTAAAATATTGTATATGTGGAGTTTAAATTATATTTATAATGGTACGTAGATTGTTCAGTAAAGTGAAACATACTCACATAGCAATGTTCAAAAATAATAGTAATAGTTGGATACACCTCCTCAGCATTTTCACTTCCCTTTATCATTTGTATTTTAAAATTATTTACATATGAAAGGTAAAATATGGTGATATTAAAATGAAGCAATAATAATAAGTTTGTGTACTCCTGCCAAAATACGGCTCACAAAAATTTTAAAATAGGAGGGCAAAATTTCCCCTATTACAATAAAATAATTTCTACGTATTTCAAGTTTTCCCAGTATTAAAATGCAAGAATTGTAAGTGTACCCAATGCCTCAAAAATGGTTGTGACAGTTATATAATTAGTCTATCACCATTGAATTAACTAGTTGGGATATAACAGAAAAACAGCTAATTTTTCTAAAGAAAAACTGTTAAACTTAAAAGTAATGCAATAGTATATATATATATATATATATATATATATATATATATATATATATATATATATATATATAAAATCAAAATAAAGAAAGGCACATACCAGGAATTGCATGAGCAAGAATATCAATATTATGATGGCGTGGAGGTCGCTCTTCAACCATATATAGAGTATCTGGGATGTCAGGAATGTATCTTGATCTCCGAAGGCGCATAATTTCACCTTCACCAACCATTTGTTCTTCGACAATAGCCTAAAAGGAAACAAGCACTAGTAATAATTCAATTATCACTAAGAAAGATTAAAATATTATACAGACCACCTTATATAAGAATAAATAGAAATATAGATACATAAAAAACAAACCTCAAATGCATATTACATATTGCATCTTTGTTAATTTGTAATAACTTTATGGTTTTAAGTGGCCAACTTATTATTGAGTTGATTTCAGGAATTGGAAAAGAAATTTATGTAGTGACAAACTCATTGAATAAAATCCTTAGTCTCCCCCCCAGGCTAGAAAAAGATGGTAACCTGTAGATAGCCAATCCTAATTAGCCATAGTAGAAAAAAGTGGACGTTAATAAATAATAATAATAATTTTAAGCTAAAAAGTAAGTAAGTAACAAAGAAAAACTTCATTTTTTGAATTGTTTGAAAAGTAGTAAATTTATGCAACACTAGTTTTATAAAATTGTCTGATGAAATTTATAAATTACAAGGCACTGAAGGAAGTCAAAGAAGGTAAATGGACCCCACTGACAATGGTTCCAAAAGAAGCTCAAGAAAAAAAATGTAACCAAGTGATAAACCAATGTCTAGCCATTCATGAAGTCACTGGCATGATATCACCATCAGTAGAAGACATTTTGTAACATGAATTAAATATGACAAAAATTTCTCTTGAAAAAAACTCATTTTGGAAAAAAAAAAGTCAAAAGCGACAATTACTTGCTCAATATCACCCATAAATTTTATTTTCTATGACAGGCTCATCAAGAATGTGAAAAGCACTTCAAAATTGAAGGCAATACCTTTCATTATTTTTTCATAAATATTACTATGATGTAATGAGTCCCTCATGATCAACCCATAATTATGAAATCTAGAATTCCTAGTCAAGCAGAATGAAAGTGCAAGGAAGACAACCTAACACGATGCAGCCTCTCAATGGAATATTTTTTTAGCAGATTTCCCTTAAGGGAAATCAGCTATTGAGGTCGTACTCATGACGCGAGTTTCGAAAAATTTCTTCAAATGTCCATCGATCCTACCCAGGAGATGACGAAAATGAGGTCCGTTCAAAATTATATATATATATATATATATATATATATAAAATTGTAACCTCTGTCTGTACATTGATTTTTTTCGCGAAATTTCACAATAACTTTTCGTTTCACATGTCATAGACACCATAACTGGTTTTTTTTTCTTTGGTGTCTGTTTGTTTGTTTGTTTGTTACCTTTTCACGCATAAACGGCTGAACCGAATTTTATAAAACTTGGTATGTGTATTACTACTAACCCAACTTAGACTTTAGGCTATATTAATATTCTCTGAGACGAACAGGAGTGGGGGTTATAAGGGAGGCCTGAAAATAAAAATAGCGATATTTCGTTTCCTATTGGTTTTTTGGCAAATATGCATATGACAAAAGTTGTTTATTTTGTTATTTAAAGTAACTTTGGTTATATTCACTTTTGCTGTATAACATAAACGAGATATGCGTTAAAAACTAAAGCGGAAGCCAACAATTTTGTTGAGCACAAACGATTGAACCGAATTTAACAAAACTTGGTATGCGAATTAGCATTAATTCTTCCATGATTATAAGCTACATTAAAATGTTTAGGTTCAAACGGGAGTGGGGGTTATAAGACAGGCCTGAGATAAAAATTCGCAATTTTCATTTTCTATTTTTTTTTCGGCTAACGTGCACATAGCAAAAGTTGTTTACTTTTGTTATTTAAAGTAACTTTTGTTGTATTCACTTTTGCCGTAAATGAAGTTAACATGGCATATACGCTAAAACCGTAGCGGGAGTCATTAATTTTATTAGTGGTTATTTAAGTGTTTTTAATAAATGCATATTATGACAAAAGATGTTATGTTTTATTCTTATATGATAGTTGCAAGTATGATTCGGATTAGTGAGCTTATAAATCTCCGTCGCCTCCTCATTTATTTATTTATTTATTTTCCCTATAACTTTGTTATTTATTTCTAATAGAATATAAACTATAAGAGCATTTCTGGTATTTAATATATACTCGATATGAATGTTTAAAGAATTACTAGGTTGCAGGGGGGCTCTCTTCCCCTCATCTAGCTTTTTGAACATAAATGAAATTATGTTTAGGGATCTATTATTTAGTTCCATCAGGGAGATAAATTATTAAAATAATATTCTGAATCAATATTCTAAGGAAAACAACGATGATAACGCTCCTGCGAGAGCGGAAATGGACGGGAGGTAATTGAGTTTAGTTATTTCCTGTGGAATGCTGCCACGTCGGGAAGTGATTTCCACTGAGGCTTACTAATACGAATATAATCAAATGTATAAAACTATGCTAAAACTATATGTGCTTGGTTTGATTTTTGGCAGGAAATATGTTCATTATAGAAGATATTTAATTGTGATAAATGCTACCCATGATTATGGTTTGAATTATTCAAAAACCGTGAGTCAAAAAGTCGTGAGGGATAAATTAGGAACCCATTTTCATATATTCTTCAAAACTAAAATTTCTATTCTATTAACCCTGAAAGTTACACTTTAGGATTGGCTGTTTTGAAAAAACAATACATCGTGGAGGGAAGTGCAATTGTACACATTGAAGTCTTGCTATAAAAATACAATCATTAGTCAGTCAGCAATGATTTTCCGGGCATCGCCGGGTACCTTAGCTAGTATATATATATATATATATATATATATATATATATATATATATATATATATATATATATATATATATATTAGCTCAGATACCCCGCTTCGCTCGGGAATTCAATTGATGCTGAATGGTATGGTATATTTTTGGCAAGGCTTAACTTTGCACAATATTTTGACATTTACCCGTTCCAGTGTTTAGGGTTAATACCCGTTGTTGGCATTTGTTAATAATAAAATTATTTTTTTATGTAAGACTTCACTGTCCTGCATATTGTCATATTTCCCGTCTCCTGTGCATTATGCATAGATTTGAATTATTAAGGAGAAAATATTGACATACATTTGAATTAATTTTTTCAGGGGAGGTACCTGGTAGTTCATATTGAAAAGAAGTGTTGAGCAAATTTCTCTAAATAACAAAATAAACAACTGTTTTTATATGCATATTTGGTGAAACCCTAATAGGAAATCACTATTATTAATTTCAGGCCTCCCTTATAACCCCCACTCCTGCCCGTCCCTATAAATGTTAGTATGGCTTATTATAAGGAAGGCGTTAGTACTAATTCACATACCGAGTTTGGTTTAGTTCGGTTGAGTCTTTTGTGCCAAATAAAATTGTTGACTCCCACTATAATTTTTAGCGTATAACACCTTTATACTTCGGTATACGACGATAGTGTATATAACAAAAGTTACTCTAAATTACAAAATAAACAACTTTTGTTATGTTCATATTTGCCGAAAACCCAATAGGAAACGAAATATCGCTATTTTTAATTTCTGGCTTCCCTTATAACCCCCACTCCTGTTCATCCCAGAGGATATTAATAAAGCCTAAAGTCTAAGTTGGGTTAGTAGTAATATACATACCAAGTTTCATAAAATTCGGTTCAGCCGTTTATGCGTGAAAAGTTAACAAAAAGACAAATAAACAAACAAACAGACACCAAAGAAACAAAATGCAGTTATGGTGTCTATGGCATGCGAAACGAAAATTTATCGTGCGAAAAAAATCAATGTACAGACAGAGGTTACAATTATATATATATATATATATATATATATATATATATATATATATATATATATTTGTCTGTTAACGCTCTAGCGGTCGCAATTTTTGTTTGATCGTTACAAAACTCGATATTTAACCGTTTTATGTAAAAAGACAGATCAAGTTTGTTAATGGCTGAAATCGTACCAGAGGGAGGGCGGGTTTAGAGGGGGGATTTTCGAAAATTCGAAATATCTCCGTTATTATGCATCGGATGGAAAAATTGTATAGAACCAATCTTATTGCAAATTAAATTTACTATAAATATTGTTATATACACCTATTCTCTATCTTGAATATTAACCGAGATATTTGCATTTTTATGAAGTCTGTGGTCGGGTATTGTTCAGGTTAGTTCGGCCGTTTTCATAAGTCTCGGCTCTGGCGGAAGCTTCTAACCTAACCTGTTGTTTCTAACCTTACCTAACCTTCTTTACTTTGTGAGATTTATGCAAATACGTTCTGTTCATCCGCCCCCCCCTTCTTTAGTTCTTGGACTACTAAAATTTGAGTTATTAAAATATAAATTATTCTTACAATTCAGAAGCCGTTTCAGTTGGGAGTTTATTAAAATTAACGGTAATGAGAAATCTTTCAGTTAATTGATGGAGTTCCTTTACTCTCTGGTAATTTTACCTATCTGACTAACATAACGTAAATGAAATATCACATATATAACCTTATAAATATATCATAAAATCAGTTTTCAACAATTATTCATTTAAATTTAATTTATGAACAAAGGCTCAGGTGAGCCATGTGAGTTAAAGCATAGGCCTTAATCTCACATGGTAATCCAAGAGTGGCGAGTTCAATTCCCCCCTGGGTAATAGAAATTTAAGACTTTAGTGACAAACTCATTAAATAAAATCCTTAGTCCCACCCTGGATGAAAAATGGTGGAACCTGAAAATAAACCGTCCCAATTAGCCACAGTAAGAAAAAGTGGACCTTAATAAATAATAATTTATGAAAAGTTTATCAATGTAAAAGCAATTTGGATAACTGAATCATTATTGGTTAAGGGCATTATTTCACTAATATGTTTAAATACGAAATACTCCAAGAAAAGTGAAAGGGACGATGAAATGGATTCTTAAGAAATCCTTGAGAATATTTTAAAGAATAAAACAATGAACGAGGTTTTCAGATATTTTGAAGTAAATAATTACATAGTTCAGTACTGTATAAACTTCCAGACTAATTACAAGAAGATGAAGATTTATCCACAATTCATTATAAATAAAACCCAAAAATTGTATGGACTATTGGATATTGAAATCTCAAAATATAATATTTTTTACTGGAAGAATAAGTTATAATAGCAGTAAACAAGAAATATGCTTTACCTTGACTTCTTCGTAATAAGGATTGAAGAGTCGAGGACGAGGAGAAAGCCTAGAGTTGAGCCATGGATTATGCGGTCTGTCTCCAATCATGTGAGGAGGGGGTGTAGACAGGAGTCCTCTCCTCACAGCATTGTTCAATGTTTCTGCAGAGCGAGGTAGGACATGCTCCGATCGAACCAGTGGCAGCAAGTCTGCCAATAACTCCCGCAGCTCTCCATCTGAAAGGTCTCTTTTCTTTACTCCTTTGCGAGCCACAGAATGAGCAGTCTGGCTGATAACATTCGGTTCTACAAAATAGAAATGAATGTTATAATTACATTAGAAATAAAATTGCAAAAATACTAACAACAGATATTGGGGCAGGCTCTAAGAATTAAAAAAAAAAGTGTGTGATTAGTGGGAGCTCAACACAATTTAGAAAGAACAGTTAAGATAATAGATTGTTGAGCTAGTAACCAAAGTGCTGAGGAATCCCGAGTTTAATATTAAATTTTATTATATATGCAATTAATGGGTTTTGCCCTTGAATGCTTAGGCATTTCCTAAGTATGGATATTGTGAGGAATTTAATCCCTTGAATACAAAAAACTTTTGATGACAGCCACTTTCGTAACAGTGGGTGAGTGTGTCTGGTGGACTGAAAACCACTTTCGTAACAGTAGGTGATTGTGGCTGGTGGGCTGATAGCCACTTTTTAACATTGGACGAGTGTGGCTGGTGGACTGATAGCCACTTTTGTGTCAGTAGATGTGTGTGACTGGTGGACTGATAGCCACTTTTGTGACAGTAGGTGTGTGTGACTGGTGGACTGATAGCCACTTTTGTGGCAGTAGGTGAGAGTGTCTGGTGGACTAATAGCCACTTTCGTAACAGTGGATGAGTGTGTCTGGTGGACTGATAGCCCCTTTTGTAACAGTGGGTGAGTGTGGCTGGTAAACTGATAGCCACTTTCGTAACAGTGGGTGAGTGGCTGGTGGACTGATAGCTACTTTCGTAACAGTGGATGAGTGTGTCTGGTGGACTGATAGCCACTTTTGTAACAGTGGTTGAGTGTGGCTGGTAAACTGATAGCCACTTTCGTAACAGTGGGTGAGTGGCTGGTGGGCTGATAGCTACTTTCGTAACAGTGGATGAGTGTGGCTGGTGGACTGATAGCCACTTTTGTAACAGTGGGGTTAGTTAACTTTGGAAAGCCGAATTTTTAGTTCCTTTCCTCAGAGGACTGAAAATGTAATGAAATGATTCCTACAATCCATTTTTAGAAAGAACAACTTCTAAATGACTCTTTTTGGAAACTGAGACTCTTATCTTACTTAAAGGCAGTTTGTTTTTCAAACAGAAGTTGCCCCCAAAACGAAAGGACTTGGGTATACAAATTTTTGTATTGTACGGCTGTGTCACAAAATATATTATACACTTTATAGTATATACGGGCATTTCTTTGGAAAACCAAGGTTATGGACTGGGAATAATGGGAAATGTAGTGTGTAGTCTCATTGATCCGTACCTTGACCAGGGACATACTTTGTTAGTTGAAATGAGGTTCTCCAGCCCAGAACTTTTCCTATTATTTTACAATAAAATTACATATACTACTGGCACAAATCCAAAAATAAGAAAAATATGCCAAAACTAGAAGAAAAAAAAAGGATAGGCAAAAAGAAAAAAATGTTTGCTCTGAACTAGATTGGTACAAGGGCGTTTGGATGCTATTAACTATCCATGACATGGATGTCGTTGACACTGAAAAGATCCATTGGAGGAACAAAAAGAAAATTATAAAACCAATAGCAGATTACAACAAATGCAGGGGCACAGTTGACAAGTCTGGTTTGATGATGTTTTGAGTACAGTGCCTGAGGAAATCTTTGAGCTTGTCAAAGAAATTATTTCTGCACCTCTTTGATACAGTGATTTATAATGTGCACAAATTATATCAGGGATGCCAAGAAGAAAATGTCCAATCAACTAGGCCCGATACGAGAGATAGTGGGAAAATTCCATCAAGAAAGACAAAAGTTTCCAGTGAGACCATCAGAAGAAGGTAGTCAAGATTGATTGAAATTTCATTTGAAAAATTACCACACCTGAGGGGGAAAGCAAAACATTAAAGATTTCCAAGTGTGCCTTACAAGACATCAATGGTAAAGGACCAGCCATTATTGTCATGAATGCTTAGAAATTTACCATACAAAAACCAACATTTAAGAAGTTTTTGGAATAAAGTTATTATTATAAGTTGTTTCTTTTTAGAAAGAAAAAGGTGTTGATTTAAAAAAAAGTAAAAAATCAAAAGAAACCCTGCCATTGGCTGGTCTGGTAACCAGAATGCGAAACTGCAGACAAAAAACGTTTTTTCAATATAGAAATAACTAGTATGAAGAGAAATGATAAAAAGTGAGAATGAGAGAGTGGAGGAGCTACTTTCGTTTAATTCAGTCTCGGAGCATTGGAGGGAGATGGAAACTCCTCCATCACTCAAGCCTCTTTAGTCATGGGGCTTGCTGTCTCAAAAGGATTAAGGTGATAACTCAATAAAGAAGTCTAATTTGATTGTAATATGAACACAGCAGGAAGTGTCATAATGTGATTTCCCTGAAAAGAAAAATACATAATAGTTTGAGTGTCATAAACAAAAATATCTAGCTCCAATGGGTAGACAGGACACACACACACACACTCATGCATGAATGTGTAAATTAGGTTACATACATAGAAATTACATTCTGGTGTCATTCATGTAGGTGGCGAACCTGCTTTCTTTTTCCAACCTAAATGAGACAAATTTTTCACTTATTAATTCCAAAACAGATTAATATCTTTCACATGCTTTCAGAGCTTGGAACGGCTTGAGTTAGGTAGCATTAAAAACCAAGCACTCCTTTCCTAACTGCCATAGTCTGAATTCACTGGGACCAAAACAATAGAGGAAAAATGCACTACGTTCGGGACAGTTCTTGCAATAACTCATCTTGGTTGTTGAGAGTATCCTGAATAAAACAAACAAAAAACATTACCTCTATCTTCCATTCTTCGAACAAGATGGTGCTCTCCCCACTTAAGCACAGCTTGGAGAATATCTAATTCTGATGCCTGCAAGAAGTCTGAAGAGAGAGCATCTATAAGATCTACTTTATCAAGCTGATACAGGACTGAGGAATGAGCAATTGCAGAAAACTCTTCCCTCAAGAGATGACGTGCCTGACGTAGAACCCAGCCAGAACCATGCCCTTCTCGTCCCCAGCGAAGAACGACTAAACCGAAGAACAATAATTAATTAATTAATTCCTAACAATACTATTAAAATTAAACTTATTAAATAATCAAAAAACTGATTTTAGTACTGGTAAGAAATGTAAATATTTTGAATAGAAAATGCACTATGAAAGTCAAATGAAAATCTAGTAAGTCACTGTATTTATAGTGAATATTTTATTTTTACTATTAATTTATTAGTGCTTAAAATCCTAGATTAACTGTATAATTAGAAACATAAATAATTATTATTATTTATTAACGCCCACTTTTTGCAACTAAGGCTAATTGGGACGGGTTATCTATAGGTTACCACCCTTTTCTAGCCAGGTTGGGACTTAGGATGTTATTTAATGAATTCCGTCACTAAATAATTTCCATTGCCCAGGCGAGAATCGAACTTGCCACTCTAGGTTTACCATGTGAGATTAAGGTCAACGCTTTAACTCACATGGCTAAATGGAGCCGCCATAAATAATTAAAAATTGAAAAAGCTCTAATTATGTGAATTCCTGAAGATAAGGCAGAAATAAACTTACACTGAAGAGTGTTTTAATCTTTTAGTCCTTGGCACATAAAAATCAGTACAAAATAAATTTATGTTTATATTATGTAGGAACAAGAGCAAAATTAATAGAGAAAGTTGAGTTTTACGAACTTCAATCAGTTGAGGTACTGTGGATGTATTACTGTGGCTGAATGCGAGATGTATAACTAAATAAATATCAATACATAATAAAGTCTGTCATGCAGGGACTGCGTAAACTAAGCAGATTTCCCGAGTGAAGTTTAACAATAGATAAATATACATACAGGTAACACAACACGACTGTGAATATTAATTGAATAAATACAAACGGTGTGTGTAATGAGAAACCTTTCAGTCAATTTTAACAAGGGGGGAAATCTAAAAATAAGTGTTTTTGAGTAAAAATTGCAAATATTTACAAAGAATCTACAGTCCATCAATTATCTCAATCATATAATAATAAGAAGGATTTTATCTGCAATTTAATGATCATTTTCTATATTTGGCCAAAACTATACATCTTTTCTGCTTCCCTGTATGAAGCTAAGGAAGTATTGAAATCACAAAAACAGTTTTCAGATTTGAATCAAGTCATCCAAATAAATCCTCCCTGTACTCATTGTGAGTAGTTTTGAAATGACGCCTGCACATTTCATGCATAACTCAAAAACAACAAGCCTTAGGATGTAGAAATTTCATGTTTCGTTTCAGGTCAAATATTTCTGAGCCTACAAGTACAGCAAATATCTACTTCCTTCATATACAAAAATTTCATCTTCATAAGAAACTCAAAGCTCTTAAAAATAATATATATATATATATATATATATATATATATATATATATAAAAAGAAAACTAACAAGAAACTATATAATTACCAGGTAAATTTTCAATAGTAAGGGATTCAATAATTGCATCCTCACAACCTTGAGAAACAATGTCTAATTCAAGGAATCGTCCTATTTGATAAAGCTCCATTGCCTCCTCTAAAGCACTAGAACCTCGATTAGTCAATGCCTCGGCCTGTGAACACATTTAATAATGAATTAAATAAATATTTATTGTTATTTGGTAAGGGAAATTAGATCAGTCTATCTAAATATTGTAACTTTTTCTAGCCAGGTTGGTTACAATCTTTGAACAAACCAGAGATTTAGAATGACGTTAAAAAATAAGCCAAGTAATAAAATTCCTACAAACATTTAATCATTCAATCTTCCCCATTTGACCTAAATGGTGTCCCCACATAAAGATAAATCGAGCTGAACAATTACACTATACTTAGCTCAGAAAGATTTATTTGAAGCATACAGGTCAGTAATTATTTCATATATCACATTCTAGAGGAGAGTTTAAAATAACTTTTATTTATTGAATATAAAAAGGAAAATTATTTAAACAAACTCTTCTTATTGTATGGCAAATGCCATGATGGTTCTAAGAACATCGACAATAAGCATCATATGCAGTATGAGCATAACATACATGGTACCTCCTGGATTGAAAATAATGGGTCCCTTTGCATTATGACCCCCCCCCCCAGTAACATTAAAACAAGCAGAAACACCCACACTGGTATTAACTTTACAAAAAGTCCCAAGTGCTATTCTCCTCCGTGTAAGCAGCCAGGTATTACTTACCTAGGACAGCATAACCCCTAATAATTTTAATTTTCACCTGACAACTCTACCATAAGCTTGCTGAAAGTATTTACTGCATTATAGAGAGGTGATGCAAATAAATATCATTATCCTATACTTTTTTTTTAAATCTGCCTAAAGGTAAAATATTATCTGTTGTTGAGGCCCGGAGCAAAAACAAACCTGGAATTCTCCCAGTACCATTTCATCATCTCCATTGACCTCCAACAAATGATAACAAACAACCTATAAGCTGTGAGAGAACCGCTATTGTCCTAATAATTTTCAACTTTTAGCTTATTGCCTTTTTTATGTCTAGGGATAATGATTGCTTCTCTCTAATCTGAAAGGATTTTCTTTTCAGGCCAAAAACCCCACATCACCTGGTAAATCTTCTTCAAGATTGACCCTCCTGTTTGTTTCAGAAGTTTCAATGGAATGTCACAGGCCCAGGAGACCAATTGCTTTTAACAGATAGGATTATTTCAGTAATCTCCTCTTTACCAAGTGGCATGGCTTTCTTAATGTCACTGCCATGGGGTTGACTAATAAGAGCACACATTGTCTGATTGGTTACTGCATTTAATCCTTTAATTGCGCAAAGCCAATATAGTGGCTTGAGCCAGGCTCATCTATCAATGATTTAGTCTCTCATAGTGAGAAGATTCCTTTGTTTGACAAAAATTTAGTCACAAGCATAAATTCTATTCCAAAATAGATAGTACTTACTCCTTAGTAAGTAAAAATATAAAACACTTAAATAAAAATCAAAAATCATAATTTGAATCCTTACATCGCCAAGAGTAGGACCACCAGGTCGCATAATAAGAGCCAGATCAACTGTGTCAAGGTATATAGCATTTAATAGAACTCTGGCATATCTTTTCGGTATCACAGTTTCATCCAAAACAATCCTAAACAAGAAAAATAGAAATTATTAATATTACACACTGATTCAAAATTAATTAATAATTATGTCATACACTGATTCAAAATTAAAAAGGGTAAAAGTTAAAACTTGAATTATATATATATATATATATATATATATATATATATATATATATATATAAGCTGATATATCTTAAAGAAGCATAAGTATTCTAAATAATAAATCTCAGGATAATTTTGGCATTGCAGTCATTAATTGGCCCATGTTTATTCAAATTTGATTTTGTATGCAATTAAATTGAATGAACTATTCAATGAAATCTCATCTATCTAAATAATGAGAAGAAATTGTAGCACAAAAGATAAATATAATAGCTTAATAAAATAAAAAAGTTAAGTTTTGATAGTTTCCAACTTTTTTAAAGAAGGCATAATGTAGACTACCTATTACTTGTTCTCTTTCAGCAGATTTTCCTAAATCAACTTGTACATATTTAACGGTTTAAAATTCATTGCCGAGGTAATATCGTTCCAATCTTTGATGGAACCTCTATCACACGTGGGTTTTTCATTCTATCTCAGAGTCAATCAGCTGTGCATTGTCTTCATTACTTAGTACAAGTCTCTCTAACTGTTTGCTCAGTCGTGAATTTGAGCAGACCTCATCTCACACTAACGTGCTAATTTATTTTTTATTTATCAACATGCTAAGCCAGGCAAATTATATAGCTGTAGCATCTAGAATCCAGAGTGAGTTCGCTGTTTAAGTTCATATTCATTTTCCTTTCCTTAAGTTGTATCTTTAGCCAACTTAACTAACTCCACTTATTTCATCTTAATTATAACAAACACAATGGAACTTATTTTTTTTTCTTGTTTTCTAAGCCCCTTTTACAGTTGTGTTTCAAACCTGTAGGCCTCCCCTACATGAGGGGGTAATGGTCTAACTTCCCACGGGGACCAGCCGTAATGGGAAGTAGTGGCCAGCTAGTACTCAAACTCACAACTGTTGACTTTGAAATCCAGCTCTCTAACCACTCTGCCACCTCTCAAATAGTCCTCCAAATTAATTATTTTCTTATTCAATCCTTATGGATTCGGATTTTTAAAAGATATTGTTACATTTAATATATATATAGAAAAATAGTATCATGAGTACAGCATCAACAGCTAATCTCCCATCAGAAAAAAACACTCGAAGTCACTGCAAAAATACTTCAGAAAGCTATCACCATCACAATAATAATACAGTTAAATAATATACCTTGTTGGAATATGCAAAACCCGCTCAGTTGTTTCTTCACCCGACCTGCTGCGTCTCTGAATGAGAGATCTGAAGAAAGGAGATCTAGCACTTAGAATAGCCTTGTGGCATGGAAGTTCAAGCTTAGGCCTAAATCCATACTCCGAACTACCAGAGTCAGGCCTGTGGTAGTCCGAGTCTGAAGTAAATACCAGAGCAGCATCTGCATAGTCCCCTGTATTACAAAATTTCCCGTTCAATATTATTCACATTGTAATTTAATAAATGTAAAATATATTTTCCCAATTGAATCATTATTCCTAGTTCTTAGATAAAACATCCCTCTGGTTACATGTTAAATAACATCCACAATTTAGGAAATACATATTGAGTGAAAGCATTGCAGGAAGCAATTTTGTCCACTAGTATTATTCTTAAAATAATTATATTGAAAATTTTTAAAAAAATCAACCTATAAAATAGCATTAAATAAAAATATATAATTTGATTTGATGTTTAACTATAGGCATTCATTGTATCAACTGAAATTGACTGCCCCGTTTCAGATATAATCTCCTCTGTCTTACTTCTCTAAAGTCCAAGTCCAAAGTCACCATCCCAGTTTACGCCTATTATGGCACAAAGGACCTTACACTCAAATCTTTCAACCTTCGTTTACAGGGTACTCATTTAACACCCTTGTCTCACACCCATACATGAGAGTTCATGTTTGGTAATGGAGTTATAGACCCTCAGTTTCAAGGCTCATGAGATTTTCCTTGATCTTAAAACTTGATGAACCAAGAAAAGCACAGTTAGTACTAGTTATTCTTTGGTCCATTTCAGTAAAGTGATTGATGATAGAGGTTATAGTAGCTCCAAGGTTTTTGAAGCTACTAATATACTGGCAATTATGATGAATTTCGTTACAAATCTTCCATAGCTAACATTGGTTATAAAACATCTAAAATTCAAAGAATACATTTTCTAACATCTATAATAGTAATAATTGTATTAATTAATAAATTGTATTAATGTTAAAAACACTCCAAAATGTATAACACATGTTTAATTTCTTAGGCATACTTCATTTTTCATCTTATATTAAGTGACAACCTTAGTAAATGATGAGAACATTATTTCATCCAATTGGGGTGGAACTATGTATTTATTAAAATCTACTTCGTGCTTTGGGCCCAAGTAATAAGACTCATATATTAAATGAAATATCATTTCTAGCAGTAATTGAAATACATCTCCACTCCATTATTGCTATGCTGTAAGTGGTGATAAAGCTGACAAATTTAATTTTTGACTTTGAAGTTTATTACTGTCCTTTATAGGGCAAATGAAAAATGAAAAAAAAAGAATGAAGCCCTATATCCTTTCCATTTATAGGACATGTTCTAATTATGTTTAAACATGCTCTTATGACACAACTTAAAATGTCCATAAGAAAAAATATATAAGAGAAAACAAAACATTTATTAAAAAATAATATTGTCTTAGAGTACACATTATTTACCTGATTCCTAAGTCACTCTCTTCACACTAAGGAAAATGTAAAAAATATATTGAAAAACAGATATAGGAACTTCATAAAATTTTATTAATTTTCTCACCAGTTTCTAACAAATATCTGAGGTCGTTTTCAAGGGATGCAGGATGGCCAAACTCCTCGCCCAATCTCTTGAGTAGTGCCATATCAACTCCAGCAGGTCCTGACAAGTCTCCTGTGTACAAGTATCGAAGTAAAGCAGAAAAAACTTCTACATCAACTCCGCAAGTCCGCAGTTCCAAGCATATCCGAGCTCCATACCTAAATAAATAATAATTTAGTGCTGAGATTCATAAAATTACTCGTTGTTTTATTAACATGTAGGACAAAATGATGTAGGTAATAATTTGTAGGTGATGAAGAGTTGCATTTATTTATTGTTGGCCCAAAAAGATTTATTTTGTCATATATTAAATTAAACCAAATGCAATTCCCAGAAAAGAAACAATATCTCAAAAACAAGGGCTAAAGAATCAAAGGGTTAATGAAGTTCCAAAACATTATCAGCTGATTCTCATAAGTATTAACTTAATTTCAACTTAAACTATAAATATGAGATAAATTTGCCAGCTTTAAAGCAATGGAAGGTGGCAAGTTTAATAAAAAGACCAAATCGCAACAGAAAAAAGGAGACGGCTCAGCAATGAGATATTTAATAATTAAATGGTTTGATTTAGCTAAATATATATATATATATATATATATATATATATATATATATATATATGTGTGTGATTGTAACCTCTACCTGTACATTGATTCATTCTCAAAATATTACGACACTTTTTCATTTCATATGGAATGCTTTAGATGGGGTCAACAATTTCAAAAGCAGAATTGACTGCACGAAATGTAACAAAACTAAGTATCTATAGCATCAATCCTTAATAGATTATAAGCTATATTAACAATCTTTGGTATAAACAAGAGTGAGGGAGGGACTGTATTGGAGCAACAAATAAGGGAAATATGTTATTTCCAAAAATGCAATAACTAAAATTGCTTATTTTGTTATTTAGTTTAACCTTTGTTTTATATATATATATATATATATATATATATATATATATATATATATATTGTATAACAATGTATAAAGTAAGTAATTTACATAGAAATATTGTTAAAGTCAACAATTCTTTCTCATAAATGAATTTATTAATCTTTGTTCCTTGTAACTTACCTTGAGAGATTATCAAGTTTTCATTGAATTTCTCAAACCCATGTTAATTTTTTAAAGCCATTAACAGGTTGTAGGAAGAGCAAAGTAGATTTCCTTGCACCCTCCCTCTCTCCCAAACATTAATTAATCAGAAATGTCAGTTTCCCTTTAAATGTATTTAATACTTTATTTAATTAAAACATGAAAATTCATTGAACACATTTAGTATTTTGAAGATAATGTAATCAAAATTGTTAACATAACATACCTTGCTTTGTTTGGTTAGGTTCAGTCATTTTTGGTCAATACAATTGTTGCCTCCTGCTAAAGTTTTTAGCCCATATCTTGATATGCTTCATTAAACGATAAAAGTGTATAAAAACAAAGTTGCTTTCAAGAACAAAATAAACAACTTTGAGTACACATTGGGTCAGAAACTAACCAATTTTTCATTTCAGGGTTCCCTTATAATCCCCATCCTGTTTGTCTCTGATAATATTAGTTAGTATAGGCCTAAAGTTGGTTTACTTGCAATGGCACTACAAAGTTTCTAAGAATTTGGTTCAGTAATTTAGCAGTGAAAAGGTAACAAATAGACACCAAAACCAAAAATTAAAGATATCGTTTTGAATCCATGTGAAACGAAAAAGTGCTGTGAAATTTTGAGAGATCAAATCAAATCAAAAATCAAGATAGAGGTTACATTTATATACACACCATGCACACATAGATACAGAAAGATTTAGAACCACTAAATATAGTAATTCTGTATTTATTTATATATTATTGTTTAACGACGACCACTTTTTTCTACTGTGGCTAATTAGGACGGGTTATCTACAGGTTGGTAACCAATCTTTTCTAGCCAGGGATTTTATTTAATGAGTTCGCCACTAAATAAACTACTATTGCCCAGGCGGGAATTGAATTCGCCACTCTAGGTTTACCATGCGAGATTAAAGGCAATGCTTTAACTCACATGGCTAACCTGAGCCCCAGGTTTAATTGATATTTTTAATTCTGCATAAAAATATCAATTAAAATAAGTAATCCCTTTTTTAGAAGAAAAATTATTGACTAAATTTTATATTTATAAATATTTTCAATTACCCAGGGCAACCAGCAAGAAGGTCTCTGAAATAAGGACACCTTGCTGAAAGAACAGCTCGGTGAACAGGGAAGCAGACGCCTCTGAATACAAGATCAACATCTGTACAATATTTGAGGTCATAGAGGGTAGAAAGGTCCTGCTTAAATGTAGGCGCAGGTGGGCGAGCAAGTTCAGCTTGAACAGCAAGGTCCTTGAGTGCAGCGAGTGCTTCATATTCATCTAGTAAGCATGCAAGTTCTCCTGGACTCCATTCGGAAACAGCATCCCTCATCACACGACCGTGATCTGTTGCCTTCGAACACCTCCTTCTCCTCATCAACTTCTTTCGCAGCGTGGCAAAACCACCCACCTTACCCTTTTTTCTAAAAAGAAGTACAAAAATATAAATACAGACATTAACATAGGTAATTATTGTAAGATTATCATTATTGCAAATTGAAAGATATAACCAAGACAGTTTAGGAATTGTGCATGAGTCTTGGTGGCCCCAGGGACATTGGTTAGTTACTACCCCTTCCATAAAATTGACTGCACTAACCATCTTTTCTATGAAATACTAATCTATTCTCCAATGAATTCTTTATATACCAAATAAGGAAGAAAAAATATTTCTATAGCAGTCTTTTAAGTAACAATATTATAATGTAATTAAAGGAATGGTTTGCAATGGCTAACTGAATCTATTAAAAGCACGAAGATCTAAATTAAATAATTGTTAAATAATTGATCGGTACTTCAGGCTCAAAGCAGGGAATACATCCAGGATTTAAGATTATTCATTGATCACTATTATGTGTAAATCAAATGAATGGTTCAAAATGGTATAATTCAATCGATGGTTAAATATTGGCTGTAAAGTCTGTATTTAGACAGACATAAATACACAGACATACAGAAACGTACAGTAATGACATTTGTTTTACCTGCCTAGTAAGTATGTATAATTTGAAACACATAGATATATCAAGACACCATTGCAAACTAAATTCAGTGAACTTTTTCAATATGACAATGTGCCATCATCATAAAAATTGTGATTTTCTTAAGATTTTAAACAAAATTTTAATTTATAACTCATTTATTTCAACTAAAAAGAGGAAACAGATCCAAAAAAAAGAATAATACAAATGTTTGCTGGTTTAGGGATTTTAATTTTGCAGTCTTAAGTGTTAACAGAAATATTATCAATGAAAAACTCAACCCCATCTCAGATAAAATATTTAAAAACAATAAAACAAAACAAGCAAAGAAAGACTCTCCTAGATGGACAGTTTTACTATGACAACAGGTAGGCAAAACTGAGTAGAATATAGATTCATTTAAAGATAAAAAATAAAATAAAATAAAAATAATAAAGATTAATAAAAGTAGAGAGCAAAACAAAGAAACACTTCCTAACAAATATGTAAATATGCTAATAGTATAAATCAACATGACATTGGAAAGAAAAGTTCTGTATCGACCCAAGACACATCAGAATGGACAACAGACATGTAAATCTATACTATGAGAAAAACAAATTTCCTCAGATAAAATAAACAACCAATACCTTATCATTAGACGTGTGTAAGGAACTATACAGTACAGCTTTTGACATGCTTGAAAAAGCTGTCCTTACATCAAAAGCAATTGTCATTTGCACTAGATAACCAGCCAGCATTGGTATACCAATAGATTTGATAATAGTAATACAAATAATGGCAAACAAACCCACAACATGATTTGCCAGTTTTGTAAATCTCTAGTTAGAAAATATCAATGACCATAACTCTGAAAAATAGTGACATACACTGACTTGTGTAATTACTCCGAAGTATATTCTATTAATTTTCCTCTGATCCAAAATTCCCATTATTCACAATAATAAAAAGTAATTTTTAAAAAATGTTGAGGGTGTATTCCTCTTAAATTAATTTTTGTAGCTAGGAGAGGAAGCGGAAACTGAACAGTAAATTTAACAAACTTATCAAGCGTTTTTCATAAATATAAGACAATAATTTGATAAATATAAGGTGATAATTTGAAGTGACCATTAAGGTGAATTTCTAGCTAAAGTGGCCTTCTTTCTTCTTTCATTACTATCTCCTCTCCTTCTATCCCTATCCTTTCTTCTTTTGTTTTCTCCTGTCCTTCACAACCCACCCGGTATTAACAGCTACCAGGTCACCTGCATCCATTGCTTCATAACTCCCTAACCATACCCACAATCTCCTTTATAATGGAACAAGTGTTCAGCAGAAGGGGAACTATCTTTCTCCTTTCTGGTAGGTAACACTACCTTATCGCCATCATTATTAGACAAAGAGCTGGGTCTCAGAAATAACAAAAAAAACATTAAGGTGTATAAATAGCCAAATAAATAGTGTGAAGCAAAATAAACTTTCAGGCAGAACAGCATTTCACCAGCTTTTGAAACTGCTATGGCTGAAACCTATGGGATATGCGGGTTTTTCGTGAAAGTATATAGTTCTTCTCTACCAGTTTGTAACACACTCAATGAAGGTTCACTATATATAATCAGAATCCATAACTGAATTATTTGTGCTACGTGCATAATTATTTTGTACAATGAGACAAAAAGTCTTTCATAAAAAGTCCGTCACGCAGGGGCTGCGTAAACTAAGCAGATTTCCCACGTGAAGTTTTACAATAGAGAAATCTGCCTAATAACAACTGTAGTAGTAAGAAACCTCTAAACCTAAAACATTATTTAGGGCGTAATAACCCAGAAGTTTCTAGCCCCAAAAAACAGTTAACCTAACCTCTAAACCTATTCACGAGGGACGAGTAGTTATGGAAATGGCCGCCAGAGCTCTTGGCGGAAAGTCCGAACATGGCCTACTGGTGGATCACACGCAGATTACAAATGCAAATATCTCGGTTAATATTCAAGATAGAGAATAAATGCATATAACAATATTTATAGTAAATTTAATTTGCAATAAGATTAGTTCTATACAATTTTTCGATCCGATGCATAATAACGGAGATATTTTGAATTTTTGAAAATCCCCCCTCCCACTGGTCCGATTTCAGCCGTTAACGAACTTGATCTTCCTTTTTACATAAAACGATTAAATACCGAGTTTGGTGACAATTAAACAAAAATTGCGACCGCTAGAGTGTTAACAGACAAATATATATATATATATGTCTATACAGTGGAATCTCTGTTAACCGGCCACTTCGGGACCGGAGCCTGGCCGGATAACGAAATGGCCGGTTAAACCGAATTCTTGTCAGAGTAAAGAAAGTATGCAATAGAATTGTTTAATAAAGACATGTATTATTTAAAAAAATCTAGCATTTTTAAAAAAAAATCGTATTATTAAAAAAAATCTGTAATTTTTGTTTGTTTTTTTACATTGGTAGCTTTTTTAAATGCGATATCATGCCATTTTTTTATAAACATTACATCAACTGCAGATGATTCTTTGATTAAACCACTCCTTAAATAAAAACGAATCCATCCAAGCTGATTTTTGTGCCCTGTAGTAAACAGGGAGCCTTTATTTTCTAGTTTCGATTGCAGTATTTGTGCCTTCGATTTTAAAATGGGGCCGCTTATCGGAGTTCCTCTCCTACGTTCCTGCTGGAACCAAAGCCATAGAGCATCATCTACCATCTCATTCGTCGGTTTCCGAAGTGTGCATCTTGTAGAAAGGACTTTATCCGATTCAATTCCTAAACAAAAATCCTGAATTGACTGACGGTTTCGGCGCCAGTCGTTGACAGTACTTTTTCCCACGCGTAGCTCGTCACAAATCCTTTTCACTGGTTCGCCTTTATCTAAACGTTCAAGAGCGTCTAATTTTTGTTTCATACTCAAAACTACTCGTTTACGTTTGTCACTCATTTTAGAACAAAAATATAATGACCGTCCGAGATAAAATGAAGGGGTAGACTGATTGTGAGACCTACATATTCCCAGGAAGGGCTGGACACCAGCCCGCGAGCATGTCTCGGTAAGTCTCGACTCCTTCCCGCCTCAGCGTCACCAGCCGGTTAAACCGAGGGCCGGATAAGAGGGATTCCACTGTATATATATATATATATATATATATATAGTTTTGAACGGACCTCATTTTCGTCATCTCCTGGGTAGGATCGATGAACATTTGAAGAAATTTTTCGAAAATCGCGTCATGAGTACGACCTCAATAGCTGATTTCCCTTAAGGGAAATCTGCTAAAATCAAAATATTTGGGTTTTCAGATGAGATGATTTTGAATGGAACAACTGTGTAGTAAAATAAATTTGGATAAAAGAAATAGTTAAAACATAGTTAATACCTGATGACAAGAGGTTGGGCAGTCGCCAGCTGTTCCTGAGTGTCAGAGGGTGAAGGAGTAGCCGGGACTGGAGACGATGCACCAGCACCCATAGCTCTAGTCATTCGGACATCCCAGCACCCGGTGCACGGCAGGAGCACCGCACTCACCACGTTCATAACACTTTAACTAAAATTATTAAAAATGAAAAATACAAAAATTGTATTGGATGGTCAAATTTTAAAGTGAATTCTTAATGAAACTGAATGCTACATCCCAATCAAATTAAATCCAGCCAACAATATCTTCAAAATTCTATTATTAATGATGACTACTTGTTTTTGAAATGGTGGATATATTTTATAATGAGTATGCAGATAATTCTAATGCATATGAACATGAATTTAAACAGTATACATTTAACTAATAACTTTTATTTCTTCCAATGCAAAGCTGATATCATTTAAAATTTAAGAACTCATAATTTATACAAAGGTGAAAAGAAAAATGAAATGGATAAATCCAGAGATTTATAACTGGTAGTTATAATAATTTACAATTAAAAATTGAAAAGCACACAGGCATTTATTCAAATGTAAAACATAAAAAACTCATATTCATAGTTCACTTTGAACATAAATAAATGGATTAGAAGGCTAAGAAACCAGACATTCATAAATCAATCTTTGTCTTTTTGTCAATAACTGTGCCTGTCATTGATTTTTAAAAATTTACTCATTATAAAGATCGGAATTCACTCATTATACAGAGAACAGGAGCGCTCATGACTATCCACATAACTATAATTAACCATGAAAAATCAATTAATTTATATTTACTTTAATATTTCATCAACTACTCTTTTTTGGCTGAAGGTATAGGTTTTGAAATAAACAATATGTAATTCATTAAGCTTCATCACAGGTTATTTTCAGTGAATCAGCTTCTATTTTCCAATCTAACTTGAATGCATTTTATTATTTTTGAAGTCCAAATACATGAAGACATTTAAAAAAAGATTATCAAGTAAAAATGGAATGAAAACATAAGTAGCTCTTTTTCTAATGGTTGTTGTTAGGGAAAGGAATGAATTGATGTATAATCAATTCAAGTGATAATGATTGGGCAAAGTATTAAAGATTTAAAATCTGGCCTATATATAGAGCACCATTTGGTATGAATGTTAAATGGTATTTATTAACATCCACTTTGTGCTACTACGCTAATTGGGACCGATTATCTACAGGTTACCACCCTTTTCTAGCCTGGGTGGGACTAAGGGTTTTATTTAATGAGTTAGTCTTTAAATAAATTCCTATTTGCCAATGTGGGAATCGAACTCGCCATTCTAGGTTTACAACATAAGATTAAGACCAAAACTTTAACTTAGGAGGCTAACCTGAGCTCCACTACTTGGTTCACATGAAGATTTACAAAGCAATGATAAATCTAAGATAAAATATTTTAGTCAAGTGTAATAAATACCCAAATGTAAATCAAAAGGGGGAAAATGAGGAAGTCCCAAGCCCAGACCCTGCTGAGCACCTCTATCATCGGAAGATTTGTCATTTAAAATATAACTTTATTAAATGTATAATCCAATCAAGGGGAGTTACCTAAAGTATATGATGTGGTTGTATATACAGTGTAATTTAATATTTTAATACAATTAGAATATGGAAATATATGGCTTAACAACCATAACAGCCCATGAAGGGCAAAGGCATGTCATGCTTTGACAGATTCCTCAAAATCATTTAAAGCGATAACAAAGTATAAAAGGAAAACAATTATAGATCGTTTGACCAAATTATTTAATTATAAATTATTTGGGGCTCAGATCAGCCATATGTGTTAAAGCGTTGGCCCTGGTTAGAAAAGAGTCGTAATTTGTAGATAACCTGTCCAAATTAGCTGTAGTAGCAAAAAGTGGACATTAATAAATAATAATAATTGCTGCCCCTCTAAAGAAAATATTACTGAATGTCAAGCAGGATTTTAAATAGATAATGGATGTTCTAATATTAAGAACTGTTACTTTAATTGAGCCAAGGGTATATTTATAACCGCTATAGATACTTTGGATAATAGATATGGGCTATCTTCAGGATACAATCTTGAGCAAGGGTAGGACTAAGGATTTTATTTAGTACTTTTCACTAAATAAATTTATGTTGCAATGAAGCAACATAAATTGGGTCTGAATCCAATGTTATTAAGGATATTAAAATCAATGCCTTAAGTCACATAACCCAGAAATTAAGGGTAGTATTTAAAGAGAAGTTGTCGACTTATCCTTTCTCAAGCTGCTGATTCACAGATTAATTGTTTACAAATTTGGCTAAAATCAGAACATCTGCCCATTACTCATTTTTGAATTCATAGAAATTCCCAACTCTGTTATTTTATAGCAATATAAATTTGTTTAAAAAAAGGTAGTAGTAGATATTATAATTGGCATCTATGTAGATGGACTTTCTTTCAGGCAGATACTGATGTTTAGCAAGTACTGGACAATTTATCAGAGATTACTTATAACAATATTTCAAGATGGAAGGCATCAGAAAAACTTACATAAGCTTAAAACAATGATATTAGAAGTAAACATGATATTGCTGAAATGTGGATATTATGGGCCAAATCACAAAGTCGAATCAAATCAGATGCTAGTAAGTAGTGACATTAATTATGAATCAAAATTCCATTTTAAAGGAAGGTTACTAACATATACAAAAACATACATTTATTATACTACGTTACTAGCATACTTTTAAACTAACATAAGTTAAAATTTTGAACTTTTTCTCAATTTATATAAAAAAAAAAAAAAAAAAAAAAATATACTAAATACTATGAAGGAAAAAATACAATTGAATAAAATAAAATGGTTCCATAAAAACAACACTAAGATAGTAAAGGAGTTGAATCTATATTAGGTATTACAGGAGAGTATAAGTCTCTTAATTAGAAACAGATGAAAAGTTAATAAACGATATCATGAAAAAATAAACTAAACAATAATAAATAACTATTTAAAAAAAAAAAAAAAACTAACAAATACATAACTATTAAATAATTAACGACACACCTGAACCAAAATTTGAGATAATAATACTATAAAGTAAATAAACATTTAAATGTAATTTCTCTTATTAACCAAAAAAAATGGAAGAAAATGATATAAATTATGGTTACAGAAAATCATTATTTACAAAAAGACAAGAAATATGTGACTCATTATATTTAAGAACTAAATCAATTCATGAAACTTAACATATACATTTCAAATAGAGAAAAAAGTATCAAAGCAAATAAGGATACAATTCACAAACAAAACTTATAAAATATACGGCAAAGAAATGTCAAATGACCACGAGAAAATGAACCACATTAATAGTGATAATAAATATAGCCAATATAGAAACATTAGGTGTAGAAAAATAATAGACAAAACTGTAAATAGCTAAAAGAAAAAAAAAATGTTTCGAGGTAATGGTAACAGACTATACACAGATAAACAACTTTATGAGTAGACAACTCGTGACAATAACAAACAGAATAATGTTCCTTGAAATACTACAAAACCTACTTTCTTCAGTTTACCTTTTTAGTAAAATAAGAAACTTTAATTTATTCATAACATGATAAAATAATACAAGCAGTTGATTGATGTCACATAAATGCAAAGTTTCCCACAAATCCATTAGTAAAAATTAGATTAAGCTAAGAAGGAGAAGAACAGAGAAAATCCCTTACATAAATGAAGAACAAGGGGGAAATAAGTTATAAATTCCAATTATAACATCTTAACCTACCTAAGGGCATATTTTAAAATCCAACATGCATGAATAGAAAAATTAACTGTGGAGAATATCATGAGTTCAAGAAAAAGTATACTATTTACCTTCAAACATCATTCTTCTTTCGTTTATTCATTTGGAGGAAGATTTCAAGTAACGAAATTTTGTAAACACCCACTAATAGTTTGAGCCATGTTTATATTTAACAAATCAACAAATGAAAAAAAGTAAAGAAAAATCATTCATAAGGTACAAATTCAACAGAAGATGCGAAAAATGTAAATAAAACTTAAACTAATGAATCATAATAGAAAGTTTAAAACTGTCAAACTATAGCCAACAGGACTCTTGACAAGTCCTAAGCAGCTTTCATTTTCACAGAAGGTGACAAAGCCTTCTCGATTGTGAGAAGTCTAATCATATTCCAATTTAAGAGGTATAAAATGAAGTATAACTTTTGAAGCACATCATTAATACATTCATAGAACCCGAATGATAATTTTAAGGTCTTAAAAAAATTAAATAATATTCTAGGAAATTCCAATTGATCCGTAAAGTGAATGCGTTGGTATTAATAAACTAAAGTAAACCTAGAGTGATGGGTTCGATTACCTCGTGGGCAATAAGAATTTACCTAGTGACTAACTCAGTAAAAAAAATTCTTAGTCACACTCTGGCTAGAAAAGGATGTTCTAGGAAACTAATCCATCGATGTTTGGATTAATTTCACTGATACAAAGACGTAATGAATTTTCCAAATTATTTTCAGCCTGCCTTGTACGATGTTTTGATTTATTAAATTTCATCATTGAAAAGAGCTGTTCGCATTTATAAGTACTGCCAAATGCATAAATCTCTTCTCATCTTCCTCATTTGAAGTAAGTAGTGTAATATTTTTATTTAATTGGGGTTTTCAAAACGTTTCGCAGACCGGTTGTTGCCCACATATGGTTTATACAGTTTTTTGTCACCAGACCTTGAACATAGACCTTATATGTATAAGTTTTACCTGGTAAATATTCTACAAGCAAGCCTTTTTCGTAATCTGAGCCGAGGTTCCTTACACAGGCCATCTATCTGACACTAATCACCATCATAGTGGTTCAAACATCTTTTATCACTCCATCTTTTCCCCTTGCCATCCCATTACTATTGGCCACACACAGTGTTTAATAATAGAAACCTGAGTAGCCGTATGTTATCACCCATTAGAATTTGTTTGACCGTGCCATTCGTGTTATGTCCTATAAACAAGCCTTTTAGCAGATTTCCCTAAAGGGAAATCAGCTACTGAGGTCGTACTCATGACGCGATTTTCGAAATGTTTCTTCAAATGTCCATCGATTCTACCCAGGAGATGACGAAAATGAGGTCTGTTCTAAACTGTATCTATGTATCTATCTCTGTATATATAAAATTGTAACCTCTGTCTGTACATTGATTTTTTTCACGAAATTTCGGGATACTTTTTCGTTTCACATGTCATAGACACCATAACTGCATTTTGTTTCTTTCGTGTATGTTTGTTTGTTTGTTACCTTTTCACGCATAAACGGCTGAACCGAATTTTATGAAACTTGGTATGTATATTAGTACTAACCCAACTTAGACTTTAGGCTATATTAAAATTCTCTGAGATGAACAGGAGTGGGGGTTATAAGGGAGGCCTGAAATTAAAAATAGCTATATTTCGTTTCCTATTGGTTTTCGGCAAATATGAACATAACAAAAGTTGTTTATTTTATTATTTAGAGTAACTTTTGTTATATACACTTTTTTCATATACCGATTTATAAACGAGATATACGCTAAAACCTACAGCGGAAGTGAACAATTTTATTTGGGACAAAAGACCCAACCGAAATAAATAAAACTCGGTATGTGTATTAGCACTAATACTTTCATTATAACAAGCTACACCAACATTTCTAGGAACGGGCAGGAGTGGGGGTTGTAAGGGAGGCCTGAAATTAAAAATAGCGATATTTCGTTTCTTAATGGTTTTTCGGCAAATATGAACATAACAAAAGTTGTTTATTTTGTTATTTAGAGTACCTTTTGTTATATACATTTTTTTCATATACCGATTTATAAACGAGATATACGCTAAAACCTACAGCGGAAGTGAACAATTTTATTTGGGACAAAAGACCCAACCGAAATAAATAAAACTCGGTATGTGTATTAGCACTAACGCTTTCATTATAACAAGCTACACCAACATTTCTAGGAACGGGCAGGAGTGGGGGTTATAAGGGAGGCCTGAAATTAAAAATAGCTATATTTCGTTTCCTATTGGTTTTTCGGCAAATATGAACATAACAAGAGTTGTTTTTTTTTTTGTTATTTAGAGTAACTTTTGTTATATAAACTTTTTTCGTACATCGAATTATAAACGAGATATACGCTAAAACATATAGCGGAAGTGAACAACTCTATTTGGGACAAAAGACACAACCGATCTAAATAAAACTCGTTATGTGTATTAGCACTAACGCTTTCATTATAACAAGCTACACCAACATTTCTAGGAACGGGCAGGAGTGGGGGTTGTAAGGGAGGCCTGAATTTAAAAATAGCGGTATTTCGATTTATATTCGTTTTTCGGCAAATATGAACATAACAAGAGTTGTTTATTTTGTTATTTACAGTAACTTTTGTTATATAAACTTTTTTCGTACATCGAATTATAAACGAGATATACGCTAAAACGTATAGCGGAAGTGAACAACTCTATTTGGGACAAAAGACCCAACCGATCTAAATAAAACTCGGTATGTGTATTAGCACTAACGTATTCATTATAATAAGCCATACCAACATTTCTAGGAACGGGCAGTAGTGGGGGTTGTAAGGAAGGCCTGAATTTAAAAATAGCGGTATTTCGTTTTATATTGGGTTTTCTGTAAATATGCACATAACAAAAGATGTTTATTTTGTTATTTAAAGTAACTTTTGTTATATACGTTTTTTTCGTATACCGAATTATAAACGAGATATACAGTAAAACTAAAGTAATTTGCGTAGAAATATTGATATGCTCAACAATTCATTCCAATTTGAACTACCAGGTACCTCACCTGGAAAAATTAATTCAAATCTATGTTAATATTTAGTCCTTAATAGCTGAAATCTATGCATAATGCACAGGAGACGGGAAATATGACAATTTGGAGGACAGTGAAGTCTTACAAAAAAAAAAAAAACGACGGGTATAAACCCTAAACACTGGGACGGGGAAATGTCAAAATATTATGCAAAGTAAAGCCTTGCCAAAAAAATACAATCACCATTCAGCCTCAAATGAATTCCCAGGCGAAGCCGGGTATCTGAGCTAGTATATATATAAAATTGTAACCTCTGTCTGTACATTGATTTTTTTCGCGAAATTTCACGATAAATTTTCATTTCACATGTCATAGACACCATAACTGCATTTTGTTTCTTTGGTGTCTGTTTGTTTGTTTGTTACCTTTTCACGCATAAACGGCTGAACCGAATTTTATGAAACTTGGTATGTATATTACTACTAACCCAACTTAGACTTTAGGCTATATTAAAATTCTCTGAGATGAACAGGAGTGGGGGTTATAAGGGAGGCCTGAAATTAAAAATAGCTATATTTCGTTTCCTATTGGTTTTCGGCAAATATGAACATAACAAAAGTTGTTTATTTTATTATTTAGAGTAACTTTTGTTATATACACTTTTTTCATATACCGATTTATAAACGAGATATACGCTAAAACCTACAGCGGAAGTGAACAATTTTATTTGGGACAAAAGACCCAACCGAAATAAATAAAACTCGGTATGTGTATTAGCACTAACGCTTTCATTATAACAAGCTACACCAACATTTCTAGGAACGGGCAGGAGTGGGGGTTATAAGGGAGGCCTGAAATTAAAAATAGCTATATTTCGTTTCCTATTGGTTTTTCGGCAAATATGAACATAACAAGAGTTGTTTTTTTTTGTTATTTAGAGTAACTTTTGTTATATAAACTTTTTTCGTACATCGAATTATAAACGAGATATACGCTAAAACATATAGCGGAAGTGAACAACTCTATTTGGGACAAAAGACACAACCGATCTAAATAAAACTCGTTATGTGTATTAGCACTAACGCTTTCATTATAACAAGCTACACCAACATTTCTAGGAACGGGCAGGAGTGGGGGTTGTAAGGGAGGCCTGAATTTAAAAATAGCGGTATTTCGATTTATATTCGTTTTTCGGCAAATATGAACATAACAAGAGTTGTTTATTTTGTTATTTACAGTAACTTTTGTTATATAAACTTTTTTCGTACATCGAATTATAAACGAGATATACGCTAAAACGTATAGCGGAAGTGAACAACTCTATTTGGGACAAAAGACCCAACCGATCTAAATAAAACTCGGTATGTGTATTAGCACTAACGTATTCATTATAATAAGCCATACCAACATTTCTAGGAACGGGCAGTAGTGGGGGTTGTAAGGAAGGCCTGAATTTAAAAATAGCGGTATTTCGTTTTATATTGGGTTTTCTGTAAATATGCACATAACAAAAGATGTTTATTTTGTTATTTAAAGTAACTTTTGTTATATACGTTTTTTTCGTATACCGAATTATAAACGAGATATACAGTAAAACTAAAGTAATTTGCGTAGAAATATTGATATGCTCAACAATTCATTCCAATTTGAACTACCAGGTACCTCACCTGGAAAAATTAATTCAAATCTATGTTAATATTTTGTCCTTAATAGCTGAAATCTATGCATAATGCACAGGAGACGGGAAATATGACAATTTGGAGGACAGTGAAGTCTTACAAAAAAAAAAAAAACGACGGGTATAAACCCTAAACACTGGGACGGGGAAATGTCAAAATATTATGCAAAGTAAAGCCTTGCCAAAAAAATACAATCACCATTCAGCCTCAAATGAATTCCCAGGCGAAGCCGGGTATCTGAGCTAGTATATATATAAAATTGTAACCTCTGTCTGTACATTGATTTTTTTCGCGAAATTTCACGATAAATTTTCATTTCACATGTCATAGACACCATAACTGCATTTTGTTTCTTTGGTGTCTGTTTGTTTGTTTGTTACCTTTTCACGCATAAACGGCTGAACCGAATTTTATGAAACTTGGTATGTATATTACTACTAACCCAACTTAGACTTTAGGCTATGTTAATATTCTCTGAGACGAACAGGAGTGGGGGTTATAAGGGAGGCCAGAAATTAAAAATAGTGATATATCGTTTCCTATTGCATTTTCGGCAATTATGCACATAACAAAAGATGTTTATTTTGTTATTTAGAGATACTTTTGTCGTATACCTAATTATAAAGGCGTTATACGCCAAAAAGTGATAGCCGAAGTGAACAATTTTATTTGGCACAAAAGACTCAACCGAACTAAACCAAACTCGGTATGTGATTTAGCACTAACGTCTTCCTTATAATAAGCCATACTAACATTTCTAGGGACGGGCAGGAGTGGGGGTTATAAGGGAGGCCTGAAATTAATAATAGTGATATTTCGTTTCCTATTGGGGTTTCGGTAAATATGCACATATCAAAGTTGTTTATTTTATTATTTAGAGAAATTTGCTCAACAATTCTTTGGAACTACAAGGTACCTCACCAGGAAAAATTAATTCAAATGTATGTTAATATTTAGTTCTTAATAATTTAAATCTATGCATAATGCACAGGAAACGGGAAATATGACGATATGGAGAACAGTGAAGTCTTACATACAAAAATAATTTTATTATTAACAAATCCACAGAAACGACGGGTATTTAAACTAAACACTGGGACGGGTAAATGTTAAAATATTGTGCAAAGTAAAGCCTTGCCAAAAAAATACAATCGCCATCCAGCCTCAAATGAATTCCCGGGCGAAGCCGGGTATCTGAGCTAGTATATATATAAAATTGTAACCTCTGTCTGTAAATTGATTTTTTTCGCGAAATTTCACGATAACTTTTCGTTTCACATGCCATAGACACCATAAATGCATTTTGTTTCTTTGGTGTCTGTTTGTTTGTTTGTTACCTTTTCACGCATAAACGGCTGAACCGAATTTTATGAAACTTGGTATGTATATTACTTCTAACCCAACTTAGACTTTAGGCTATATTAATATCCTCTGGGACGAACAGGAGTGGGGGTTATAAGGGAACCCAGAAATTAAAAATAGCGAAATTTCGTTTCCTATTGGTTTTTCGGAAAATATGAACATAACAAAAGTTGTTTATTTTGTTGTTTAGAGTAACTTTTGTTATATACACTTTTTTTGTATACCGAATTATAAACGAGATATACGCTGAAACCTATAGCGGAAGTCAACAATTTTATTTGGCACAAAAGACTCAACCGAACTAAACCAAACTCGGTATGTGAATTAGCACTAACGTCTTACTTGTAATAAGCCATTCTAACATTTCTAGGGACGGGCAGGAGTGGGGGTTATAAGGGAGGCCTGAAATTAAAAATAGTGATATTTCGTTTCCTAATGGGGTTTTGGCAAATATGCACATAACTAAAGTTGTTCATTTTGTTATTTGGAGTAACTTTTGTTATATACACTTTTGTCGTATACCTAAGTATTAATGAGTTATTCGTTAAAAACTACTGCGGAAGTCAACAATTTTTTTTGGCACAAAAACTAAACCGAACTAAACCAAACTCGGTATGAGAATTAGCACTAACGTCAACCTTATAATAAGCAATACTAACATTTGTAGGGACGGGCAGGAGTGGGGGTTATAAGGGAGGCCTGAGTCAACTATTTCATTGGGCGCTAACGATTAAACCGAACTTAAAAAACTCGGCATGTCAATTAGCATTAATTCTTCCATGATTACAAGCTATATTAAAATTTTTAGGTTAGAACGGGAGTGGGGGTTATAAGGGGGACATGAAACAAAAATTTGCGATATTTCATTGTCAAATGCCAACAACGGGTATTAACCCTAAACACTGGGACGGGTAAATGTCAAAATATTGTGCAAAGTAAAGCCTTGCTAAAAAAATACCACCACCATTCAGCCTCAAATCAATTCCCGGGCGAAGCCGGGTATCTGAGCTAGTATATATATATATATATATATATATATATATATATATATATATATATATATATATATATATTTGTCTGTTACCGCTCTAACTTAGTTAATGCAGTGTGACAGACTTTTTTTTTAAAAATTTCATACTTAAAACACCCTTTTTTTTTGTCATCTACTAGATAGGATTGATACACATTTGAAGAATGTCTTTTAAATTTCACAACATATTTACAGCATTAATAGCTTATTTTTCTCTTAGAGAAATAAAATAAAACAAAATATATCTTCTTAATTTGTTGGCAGGGTGGGTAAATAAAATTCTTTTTCACCTTTGGAATTTCTTTTATTATATTTTACCCTATCTGTTCGATGTCCTATAATTTCTTCAGCAGAAAAATTTCTTATAAAAGCATAACAAATAAATTTAATAAAACAATGATTTTTACATGTTTTTCGCGGAGAAAGGTTTTATTTACTGACCCTAGCAACAAATAAAGAAGACATTATAAAATTATTGGGTCGAAAATAATGCATAGACGAATAAAATAAATTATGTTTATAACTTAAAAAACTCTTATCTTAGGAGAAAAATCTAAATCAAGGTAAATTATTTATAACAAATTAATTAAGTAAAGTAGATATCAAATTTCATATTTATTTACATGAATTAAAACTTTTTAATATACCAGAAAAAGCATTTCTGCCTTCAAAAATGCAAACTCTATATATGGCTACAATACACTTCTAGTGGTCATAGGTGATTGTTGAGATACGTAACTTTTAGGGGGTTTGATAGTTGATTCATCAAAATAAGTATTAAACTTCTTCCATTTTTTCCTTTTTTTGGGGTCCTTCTTTGATGTAGGAGGTGTAAGAATGGACATCAAACCTGTAAAACATTTAACTTGATTAAATGCTATTAAATAAAGTTCATTTTATGCTACTTAGGTTAATAGGGGCATGTTATCTTTAGGATACCATCCTTTCTAACCAGAGTCTGGGTGTAAAGTTATAAAGCATAGAGGTGTGTTCAAATATTATATCTAAGCATATTTATTTCAACATCTAAACATTTTTTAAAGGTGGAAAGAGTGGTCCACCCAAATTAGCCTAACTTGCATGAGAATAGGATTTTTTTTTTTTTTTTTAAATTGGTAATATGCAACATGTGTGTAAAACATCTAGGTAGAGAATCTAGAAATTTTCCTCAACAATATTTTCATTAAAGCTTCACCAGGTTTCAAGGAATCATTTCTCCAGAATCAAAGTTATGAAAACACTGTTCCAGAACTGAGTGCAATTTTGGGATCATCAACCTAGATAAGGAATATACATACATTCATATAGACAAAAATAAAATTGTATAAAGGAAAAAAACAAAAAACAAACAAACAAACCTGCTTTTTGTGCCATTGCAACCATGGTTCCAATTCTTTTTTGCTGCAACCGACAAAGACCAGTGATCCTTCGTGGGAGCATGCATCCATCAGATCGAACAAACTGAGAGAGAATGAGGACATCCTAAGAGAACAAATAGAAATGCATTTTTCATAATTTACTACACCCATATATCTTTCAAAGGTTCAGAAATATTCATTTATTGCTGAAGTTTAACTTAAAGAAATTAAACATTTTTTTTGGAAATTAATAGATTTCATTGAACAACCTAGAAGTATTACTGCTACTAATAGTTTTATATTAAAGGAAACCCCTATCTGGTGACCATAGAAGAGGTGCATTTATGTTAAAAGCTGTAAAAAAAAGGATAAGAGATCAAAAAATCGTTGAAAAAGGAAATTGTACAATCATATTTTAATTTTTTTGTTATTAATGTAGTGATTATCTGATTGAAATATGAGTAGATCGGCAGGTCATTCTGTAGACATTCTTCAACAAACTTATTTATCCACTCTGCATGTTTGGCTTTTCCCGAAGCCTTTTCAGGAAGTTACAAAACCTAACATATAACTATACTATCTTGCACTCAGAAAGTGTGGAACTTATATTGACGAGGAGTACTGATGTTGCTCTCTGATTGGAAGGTTCCATGGATTTCTAATTTAAAAGGAATATACCCACTTGGATCAACAATATTTTGTCCATTATTAATTGGTTCTGCTAGAACTGGCATAAATATTAAGTAGCATTCTTGTAGGTAAGTTAAGGCACGATAAATATTTAGATCTGTGAATAAATGCATCAAAGGAGCCAAACTATGATTTAAGAAGTGCCAGAAAATACTTTTTCAGACTAACGGTACAAAACTACCTCTGACTTAACGAAGATTTGGGCTTGCTTGAAAAGAAGAACTCACCGTGTGTTTAACATCAACACCCAAACTGCATAATGTACAACATTCAGGGTTTAAAGCAGCTTTCAACAGTCTTGATTCATTTGGATCAGGAATAATTTTGCCCTCTATCAGTAATTTCTTCTCCACTTTTTGCTCCTCGACTATAAAATTTATAATGAAGATTAGTATAATCGCATAAAATATAATATAACACTATGGTAAGCCTAAAATTTACTGATTTTCAGCAAGTGTTGTGCAGACAAAGTTACAGGTCTAGTTGAGGGTGGAATGAACCCTTTTCCTTTAGAAAACGTTAACAATGTGGATACAGTCCTTCTTATTGATAACATTTCAGCAACAATCGTGAGTTAGTAATGTCCATAAACCATTATTCTTATTTATCACAAAAAAAAAAAATTTCTTTAAAACATGAAGCAGTTAAACACTACAGAAGCTAAAGTAAGTCAGAAGGAGTATGTTCAATTAAAGCAAAGAGATACGGGAACTGGAAATGACTTGTTTTCTAGAATTAAATTCATAACTAATGTTCTAGAATATTTAATATGATATTAGGTTATTCTGTTTATTTGATCCTTAACCCCAATTTCCTGGAGGAGCCTACATTAAAATTGTAGTTTACATATCAGCTAGTGCAGGCTTTAAAGAGTGCATTCAGCCTTCTAAGAAATGATTTTCCTGACGATTTAGCTAGGGTGTTCTCTCAACTCACGATGAAGGCTTTATTTTTAGGTATTACCACATGAACTATAACGGAAAAATACTCTAGGTCCTAGTAACTCTCAAATTAATTGTATATTTGTTCCAAGGGAACAGAAAATACCGCTTTAATCGAACCGGGTCTCGTATACAGGTTTAAGAACGAACGTACAGAATATGAAAACCAAATTCATCAGTTGTTTTTTATTAACGTCCAATTTGTGCTGGTTAATTGGGATAGGTTACTTACAGGTTAACACCTTTCTCTAGTCAGGGTGAGACTAAGGATTTTATTTAATGAATAATGAATATGTTCCTATTTCCCACGTGAGAGTTGAACTCACAGCTCTAGGTTTACCAAATGAGATTAAGATCAATACCTTAACTCAAATGGCCAATGTTTAATTATTTATTTTTTAAATCCCTCAATTAAATTATTTTGGGGTATTTAAAAAAAAATTACAGAACTTTTAACTAGACTAAAACTAAAATGGTTTAATTTCAATGACATATCTGATAAATCCTATCTTGGTAACTTGTTACTTCAGCTAAACTTTTGGAAAATTTTATCTGGTGGTTTGAGCTACGAAAGTCCTAGGGTTCTCTTAAATGCAGGGCATTTTTTGCTTGACACTATCCGCCAAATTTTCTTGCCAGTAGTAAAGATGGTCTTTATACTATATTTCTTGAGAATTTTCGTTACCTTTTCTGGCGTTGTTTTCAAATACGGAATAATTCCTAATTTTTGGTTATATTTTACTTCTTTGGTCCCATCTTTCTTAGATAAGTTTTCCTTCTTATATTCATTGTCAATCTGTTCTTCATTATAACCATTCATTATTAGGGTCTCTCTTATATTCTGTGCATCCATATATCTAGACTTTAACACTCCTACCCTAGATGTTATTCAATTAAAGCAACTGTATCAATATACATCTGATTTTCAACTTAAATTTCAAATCCAGCAGGGATATATTTGCCGCGTGGCATTATGATGGATGACAGGTGGCGAATTCCTTTATTTTCCTCTAGGCATTAAGGAGCAGCTGAGTTACCCCATTTGTTGATGGATCGGAAAAACAGAAAAAGGCTAGTATACGCGGAGATAAGAAAACAAACAAATTGTAGGAGTCCGAAACTGAGATAGGGGATAATGCGGTCAGTACGCCTCTTCGCCAAGGGAAAGTGCTCCGGTGAATATATTGTAAATGGAAGCATCATCCTCATAGGCGTTCGTTGATTTCGTTGACACGTACCTTGGTTGACACAAATTCCAGAAGCGGGTGGAAAATAAAATTGGAATCAGTACGGTGGTTTTGGCACAGCGCATGGAGTGGTTTGGATTGGAATATCCTCTCTGGACTAAGAGCCTCCAAGGAACATCTTAGGGAAAAGAAAAGACAATAGAGATGGTGGAATATATGACTTCAAGTTTCATTCTAAGAACAATTGGATTAAAAGTGAAAAGCTTTTGAATTCATGAAGATTTCTATGAACTTTTATATCTGTTGGTCAAATATCCCAAGGTGCAAAATGGGCTATATGAGATTTGGAATTTTCAACTTGGAGGGGGTTACTTCGACGTGAAATCATATATTCGTGAATATTGGTTTTATGAAGAAAATAAAAACAAAAAATCAAATTGTGTTTAGAATAACGATTGCAGTTCTAAATCGCTATTTAAAATTACTAATGTCTAAGTCTTGACTTCCAACTTCCGGGCGGCAGACGTTATTCATTATATCATTATTATTTATTAACGTCCATTTTTTGCTACTATGGCTAATTAGGAATCTTATTGCTATTATGGTTAATTGGGTCGTTATTCGTGTTCCATGAAAATGCGTGAATAGAATTAAGATTTTTTTTTTTTTGTATATGTATTAAAAGAATAGATTTTGTTAGCATGGGTTATTATACTCTTTATTACCACGTTCAGAAGTGGGGATTTACTTCGAAGTCAAAAAATACGTTTTACCAATATCTTTCTTTTATATGAAAGATCATATTGTGCTCAAAATCTATTTGTCTGACCTAATGCATTGTTTAAATTTTCGATATTCATAATTTTGGTTTCCGACTTCCGATCACAATATAATTTTTTGCGTTCAATGAAGATGGCATGACAGAATTTTAGATTTTTTAATATAAACCTTAGGGTAAAGAATATATCCAACGTTGGTTATTTTACACTTTACAATCACCACCTGGTATTTTGTGGATGTCAAAAACGTAGGTACGTCAATATTTTCTTCAATAATGATTTTAACGAGAAAAGTAAGAAAAAAATTTTGTTCAAAATGTATTTTTCAGTTCTAATATGCTACTTTATGTATTTTAAAATTCTGATTTCTTCTGGTCATGAAATAGAATTTGTTTGATTTTCATGAGGATTGAGGCAAGCCTCAAGTGGGTTGTGAAATTATATATATATATATATATATATATATATATATATACATATACTTAGTGCATGGACTTATGGGATCTTTTTATTTTGACGAATTAAAAAATTATGGCTTAAGTGCGGTTTAGTCCCCCCCCGTAAGCCATCTTGTTTCGTCGCCGTCTAAGGATTCGACAAATTAGGTGAATTAAAAAAAAATTCAGTTAAAATTAAAATCCCCACCCTCGGTTAAAACCACCGATGGCGTATTTTGGAAATTTTTGAATGCGGTCACTAAAGTCTAAAGTGTTAAAAAAGATAAAGTTAGAAAAACAAAATGGCCACGATCGTCATTTTGAAAAGTGCTCCACCAAGGGGGGGACTAAACGACCCTTTCACCAAAATTATTATATCAATTCATTTACAGATAACAGCAATTGTAAACATAAATTCGTCTAACTGTTATATATACAGTGTAACAAGTGTATGACTACGCTGTTAAGAGGGCATTTATATTATCTTTAAACAATATGGATGATTTCGTGCACCCGATCTTTATATTCCCGCGGGAAACCATTTCAATTTCAACCCTTCAATGACAGTTCTAGTTCAGAATTAATCCAGCACTGATATATAGCCAATTAATTTTCCAATGCCAATTCGCGAACAGAATAAGTTTCTCTTTGGCTAGGAATGAAGTTTGTTATGACGTCAAAACTTCATTTTCATAAAACTTAATCTGATCTTTTTTGGCAAATAAAGCATTTGAGTATCGATAATTACATTATTAAGAATATAAATTAAGGGCAGCGTCTGAGAGAATCTGCATCTTGAATCTAATATTATTGAAATCTGAAAAATTAGATGTTCGACTAAGTTCTAAAGAAAATACAAATAATAATGATCTTAAACTCTGAAAAGAGAAGTTCATTGAACATGGCTTGTTTATGAATTTGAAACGGTTCTGTAGTTTATATATAGAGCTAATTGAAAAGTTTAAAGGCTTAAGTTGCAAAGGCTCAGCTATGTTCTGCAGAAGATTAAATTGTATCCTAATAAACAGTTCACTTTGTTTAATAAAAAATGTTAGTTAATTGAATAATTAAATTTTGTCCTTTTAAAAGGGATCGTTTATGAACTGTTTTTAATTTCATATAAATAACATTAATATCCTTTGTAATGCAGTTGCAAATGCTTTATTATTTATTTCCGTCAAAGAAACAATTCTTTAAACTATCAACCTTTTGTTTAGTTTTTTAATTTCAAACTTTTGTTTAGACATTACTGTCATCAGTGTTTATAGGAAGCTGGAATAAGTATAAAATTATTTCTGACTGGGTTTGAATTCATGCAGGTTTTTAATTACTTTTTAGTAAAAGGGTTGAAAATAATTTTTCACAAGTGTAATCTTTTATGATAACAGATATCACTGAGATAATTATGAACAAATGTAGACAAATATTTGCTCTTTGTAACAAGATCATTTATCAAACTTGACATTAAATGGCAGAGAGGGTATTGTTCCTATAAACTGATGTTCATTGTTTCTAAAATACCACCTTCTGTGCAACCTGATTTCTCTTGCTAATTCTGACCTAAATTTAATAAGCTGGTATGTAGTTTACCCATATCTTCTGTGCAGTGAGTAACCCGTTCACTAAAAATGATTATAAGAGCATTATTGACTATAACTGTAATTTTATTTTAGGATTTTATTTTGTTAATTATTGGTGTTTCTTGTTAACAAATGATGATTTGTTTGTAGTTCAGTATTAATCTTTCGTCACAAGCTATGTCATCTGTCAGGCCTGTTTTGATAGTTCATGGTGGAGCTGGCTCAATTCCTGATTCAAGGGTTTCAGGAAAATTTGAGGGTGTGAAAAAAGCAGCTATTTTAGGACATTCTGTTTTAATGAAAACTGGAAATGTTCTCGATGCAATAGAAGCTGCTATACAATCCATGGAAGATGATCCTGTATTTAATGCCGGTAATGCTGCATTTATTTAGTGGACAACTTTATATTTTTTATAAAGACTCCAATGCCTTTCCAAATATTTTCATAATTTTTAATTGTAGTCTCTTCTATGTCTGGGTCTGGTTTCGATCACATAATCTATTTTAACTCTGGCTCTCCTATTTAATGAATTTTGGGTTTTTATTATTAAGACACATAATAAATGATAAGCTCATGTAATTGATTTCTCTGTTCTAAATTATTAGAAAGCCAAAAATCATTTGTTGAGAAATTAAAAAAAATATCAACGAGTAGCTTCAGAATCGAAATATCTTCATAAATTGAAATCAACCAAAATTGCTATTAATAGCAAAAACTGTTTTTTGGATTCTGGCAAAAAGCAGAAAACATTTTTCCCTGGTAGAATTTAACCCTGTTTAAATTTATTTCAAAAAACTTACAAAATAGACAATTTGAATGTTTTAGGAAAAGGATCCGTTCTGAACTTAGCTGGAGGAGTTGAAATGGAGGCTAACATAATGGAAGGAAAAAACCTCTCTTCAGGTATATTTTGATTTTTGTAATACTAAACTCAACAATTAGATCACCATGATTATTTCAGAAGGTTTCAAAGAGTTGGGCCTATAATAACAAAAAAATATTTTCTTTGAAAAATCTTACTTGACACTATTACTTCAGGTAGGTACATTTTGTGGTGGGAGGATATCTTTTAGCGGAAGTGTATTAAACAGGATCAATAGTCAATTAGATATGCTGGATGTATAGCTGGCAGATGGATTTTTCTGAGTCCTATTCTTTATTTGATTTATTATTTTTTTATAGCTCTGAATTCCCTTACCTGTCTATATTGAGAAGGAGATGGCAGTTCTGGGTTCAGTTATTTTAATTATTAATTGCATTCATTAAAATTTGTATTTACTTTACTAATAATCTTAACTATGGAGATCCAGTTTGTGTGTGAATACTTAAGTTATTTTACAATGCTTGCAATAAAGGGATATTCAAATCTTTTAAAGTTTTATGTCTGTTTGAGAAGTATAAAATAATTTGTCATTGTAACTTCTTTTAAAATTATTTTTTAGCTATAATGTTTGGCTATTTACTATTCTATATTTTGGATGGTAACCTGTAGATAACCCGTCCCAATTAGCCTGAGTTGCAAAAAGTGGACGTTAATAAATAATAATATTTACTATTCCCACTTAAAGACCTCGTGAGGGCCTAAACACATGGAAAAAATGGTTCTTGAATTTATTTTAACAATTAATGTTTCACTTTTTTTTTTTCATAAATGGAATATACAATAAGCAAATATTACTATTTTAAATACTTTTTATTGTATGCTAAGAGCTTTGAAATTTAGATGACATTGTCCATTTAAATTAAAAAGAAAAAATGTAATACACTAATAGAAGAATAAGAAAAGCAACATGTGGAACATAAAACATATAAAACACAACAGAATAGTAAATAAAAATAAGCAAACAGGACAATATTGAACAAGAATTCAGAACAAAACACCAGCAATGACAAATAATGGTAAAACTGCAAATTGATGATAAAAGAGTATTTCAAAATTAATAACTAAAATTATATGGTAATAAAAAATTAAGCTAAACAGTTTTTGAAGTTTAAGAAATTAAAATCATGCACACCACACACACACCAGTTAGATTATCTCCCGAAGATTCATTTATTTGTGGAAAGGCTCGCTTCATTTATATTATAAAGCATTGCCTGTTTATATTGGATGACTGATAGGTTCAAGATGTGTTGATTAACTTTAGATTTATGTAATAAGTTAACAACTATACTCAGGGATGTCTTTAAACAACCACTATTACAAATTCAGAAAGTTGTTTGATGTATCCTGCCTATTGACCTCAGAAAAAGCTAATAATTATTCTATTTTATTAACTAAACCCATCTTATAACAATTTCAGTTTTTTGAAGACAAAGTCATTATTATTTATTGTTATTATATTAATAAATAAGTATTTTCAGGAAGTGTTACACTAGTGAAGAACATAGCTCATCCAATTTCTCTAGCTAGGCTTGTGATGGAGAAAACTCCTCACTCTTTTCTTGGAGGAGATGGAGTTGAAGAGTTTATTATAAAAATGGGAATTCCAAGAGTTCCTCAATACAGCTTAGTGACTGACGCTGCAATAAATGCTCTAGAGGAATTTCAAAAGCGTCAAGGAAGTGGTCCAAGTGTCACTGAAATAGGCGAGTAAGTGTCAAGATTTATTCTTTTTCATTTTGTTATTAGGATTCATAGATGATAGACACAAAATAAAGTGTAGGTTAAGAGTTAAACATTATAATTCCCACAGCTCCCTTGGCAAGATTATTAGTAGGACAACATCATCAAGCTTCTTAATTTAATTTCATATAAAATGTCATGGAACTCACAAAGTGTTGCAGCTAAGCTGCTTTACAGTAATGGAGAAAGATTTAGAGAAAATAAAATGAAGTATTTATGGGGGGGGGAGTAGTGAAAGATATACATATAGTATGGCGAATCTGTCATGAGCTGTCCTATTAAAAAAGTCAGCCTGGAGGGGTTGGGATGTGCTCTATGAACACTGCCCAAGAAGTTGCTATATGGTACACCTTGAAGAAGAAGGAAAAGGAGTAGGTCCAGTTGGGAAGTTGGCTTAATAAACTGGAAGAGGACATGAAGGTTTTTGAGATCTGTAATTAAGAAGACTTGCTAAGAACCCACAAGGAATGGTCAACAATAGGCACTTTTAAGGACTATAGTGACTAGTAAGTAAGTAAAATGGAAGTCCATGGCATAAGTGCTTCATAAACTAAGTAGATTTCCCACCCTAATGACTTATTTTCTCATAATGAAGATCCTCCAACATCTCAACAGCATTCAACAGGACATACAATTCACAATGGAAATAGAAAATGGGAAAGAAGAGGAAAACAGTAGCGAGAACATTTATCGCGAGAGCTGAAACTCTACCTGAGCCTTCAAAATTGGAAAGTGAAGAGAAGAATATAAGAGAGAGCCTAATAATGAATGGTTATAATGAAGGACAGATTGACAATGTATTTAAGAATGGATCATTATCTTAGAAAGATGGGACCAAGGAAGTAGAATATAACCAAAAATTAGGGATTATTTCATATTTGAAAGCAATGATAGAAAAGGTAGTGAAAATTCTCAAGAAATATAGTATAAAGACTATCTTTACTACTGACACGAAAATTTGGTAGATGATACCAGGCACAAAAATGCCCAGCTGTTAAGAACCCCAGGATTTCAGTAGCTTAAACCACCTAATAAAATTATCCGAAGTTAAAGTTTTAGCTAAAGTAACAAACTACTAAGAAAGGATTTATCAGGTAGGCCATTCAAATTAAGCCATTTTAGTTTTAATCTAGTTAAGAATTTGATCTGAAAAAATAAAGAATAATTATGTGAGACATTAATGGTTATTTTTCCTGATCTACGCACCATAAACTATCTTTTGGGTAAAGGAGTTTCTAATGGAAGAAAATTTGTATATTACCCTTTCTAATTAAGTAAATTGCATATTATAAAATCCAAAAAATAGAAAAATCTTGAAAATTTCTCTGGACATTATATGTTTTAAACTATTTTTGTTTATAATCAATTTTAATTAATCCAAAAATAGCAAATATCCGGGTGGTGTTGGAACTGTGGGTTGTGTTGCTGTTGATTCTTCAGGTCATGTGGCATCTGGTACATCAACTGGAGGTATTACTGGGAAGTACAAGGGTAGAATAGGAGACACCCCCCTCCCAGGTATGTTACATTTTATTATTATCATACTTGTTTTCTACCTACATTCACTTTTATTTTGAGTTCCAGATCATTTTGAATAATAATTGTCTTATGATATCTGGTACCAATGTTCCATTAATTGTGGTGCACTTCTTCATGGTATAAGAAGGTCAAATGTTCTACCCCATGTATTTATACTTGTCTTGTCCTATTCTGAGTATGGAGTCACTGTACACATGAATCTGTATTGGATCTGCTCAATTTCTTTGGTCCTTTCTTAGACAATTTTTGCCTTTTTAAATTCATTTGTCAGTTATTACTTTATTGTAAATTTGAAGGATTTGATATTCTTACAGCTCTCTTCATTAATGTTTTTTTTTTTTTTGCTGTGTTTTCCTGACTCTGGGTAGAAATGGGAGAATTATCAAGTATGCTTCTTTTTTGGTTTTGGTTATCTCTCTCAAAAAGTCAAAATTTCTATAACTAGTAATTAAAAATATTTTTTATCTCCTATTTGAAAGAGGTTCTTTCAATGTAAAAAGCTATTTTCTATACGAGAAATGATTGGAATTTTATTACATTTGGTATTAATTTTTTAGGATGTGGTGGCTATAGTGATGATGACATTGGAGCTGTTTCAACAACTGGACATGGTGAATCAATCCTTAGGTACAATCTAGCTCACCGGATATTAACTGCCATTCAGCAAGGTTTGTTGCTATGTTTACTTCTATTATTGCTATCACCTCTCGTTTGGGATGCAAAATGTCTGGTTCATAAAGCAAAGAATTGGAAATCTAACTTCAATACAGGCTGTTTATTATGGGGTTTTTAAAATAGAAAATTGGACATTTAAATTTGACATTTCATTGGCGTCTTTTTCTATTTTAAGTTATTCATTTTAAAAACATGTGATGTTTTACCCACCATCCAATGTGTCTACAATGCGGGGTCAAAAAAATACTTTAACTATTTATTGCTATTTTGTTTTTAAATGTGGTAACTTGCAGATATTTTCTGGAATATGCTGAATGGTAGTGGAACCAATTGATCAGGATCAATAAAAAGCCTTGTCCTCTACTATTGTTTTAATTTTATGCAAAGTGCACTTTCAGAGTCAGTGCTCCCTAGTCAGTGCCTGATTATAGCAGTGTAGTCTGGACAACACTGCTGGTGGGTCGCCCGGCGGTTGTTGTCGTGGCTACACTGCTGTAATCAGCAGGCACTGACTATGGAGCGCTGACTCTGAAAGTGCACTTTGCATAAAATTAAAACAATAGTAGAGGACAAGGCCTTTTTATTGATCCTGTAGATATTCTGATCCAACGGTCTCTAAAAGCTTAGGAAAATTTAAAACATAAAATTAACGAAAATTTTGTTTCAACTGGCCAATGAAGGGCTTAACACCTCTGCCACAGCTTTGGTATGAGGTCAAATGCATTCCCTTTCAAACGATGGTAACACAACATGCATTAGATAATTTATTCTCTATTTATGTAGCTACTCAATTGCCTCATGGAGTTGAGTGGCCTACCAAACTCATGAATAAGTCCAATCTACAATCCCAGTAACCGCAAAACTAAAAAAAAATTACTGTGCAATCCCTACAGTATAAAAAAAAAAATTCTGTTTTGATTTTCTTCATAGAAATATACAAACAGGGGTTCAATAGAGCCAGCAATTCTTTTTTCCCCTTAAAGGTATTTTCCTCACTCGTTTTCAAGTATTTGTTGAATGACAGAACTAATCCATTATTGTTCATAGACTCTCTGTAAATGACACATCATAAATTGTTTGTCATTGTTGCTTAAACAAAAAATGAATTGTGTTCAACTGTTTGTTAAGTTGGAGACTAGTCAAACACTTCTGCCCCTTTTTACAACCCCTCCAGTGCACACACAATGTCTACAACCTTTACTATCATATCATTATTGACCAAAGGTTCATTTAAAAAGTTTATTACTTAACATTGATCTGTAACATATTATCAGCATCTTTACCTTGGATACTAACAAAGGGTATTTCACCTCGCTCACATTTTCACCTTCATACGTCATCATCATGAGCCAAGTTGTACTAAAAAATGCATTATAGTAGGTGAAACCATTTTTAAAAAATTACTTCTGCTGTCAGCCTCCAAATTAATAAAGAATAAATACATTCTACTAATCAGAAATGTTCATTTGATCAGGTCAGTCTGCAGAGAATGCCACTGCTTCTGCTTGTGATGGAATGACTCGAAGAGTGGGGAAGACTGCCGGAGCAATAACAGTCACGAATAAGGGAGAAATAGGTATAGGATTTTCATCAAGACGAATGGCCTGGGCTTATCAATTAGATGATGAAGTTCATTATGGTATCGATCCTGGGCAGCACTTAGTTGAAAAAATTCCATTACAAAGTTGATTAATTTAGTGTTCTTCTTATCAAGACTGATTTCACTTTCTGTCTTCTGGAATAAATATAATAAGTGCATAAGCGTTATATGTATATTTAAGCTAAAAAAAAATAAAAATCAACTTAAGAACATGGTAAAAGATATGTGCACATCTCTTAACAGAAATGGGCATGGGGCTTTTGGATGTGACACACTTCATTGTAAAATCATACTTTTAAATTCTGCATTAAAAATATTTACTTAGGAAAACACATGCCTCTGTCTTACTGAACAGAAGAGGGACTGAAATTAAATGTCCACACCTTTCTTGTACAACTCATTGCATTCCTAACAGCTCTCACTATTATAGATTTTTGTATCTCAGAACTAGGAAGTTCACGGATCTCCACTAACCATGTATAACCAAACACGCAAGAAATCAAAACTAATTTTTCATGATATCGGTTACCATTCATTGACTTTTTAAGGCAGAAAAAATGTAATTTAAGCATTTCTTTTGGGAATTTTAAATTTTCAATATAACAGAATAGTTATATGACTGTGCTTAATTATCGAGATATTTTATGTCAACCCTTAATGCTTAGAAAATTCATGTCATTAATGTACAATAGTGGTAGTTGTTAGCTAAGGTCCAAATTTATTTCAATGCCTAAAAGTCAGATGTACACATTTTTGGTGTAAGTGAATTTACTATATCTAAAATTCCACTGTTCCTCAATTTTACCTTTACAAATGGCTTGACTTCTAGAAATAAGTAAACATTTTGCCACTGATATAATGTACATTTATATTGTAAAAATTAACAAAAATAAAGGGAAAAAATCTGGGGTATAAAGAATGAATTAAAAAGATCATATTATCAATTTTATGTTCTAAGTGTTATATTTTATATTTATGATAATAAATTTTCTTATTACTATTAAGAGTGAGTTTCACTTTTTTTATCCTTACGAATCTTCAAAGCAGCTAGTAATCACTCAAATAGGTACAATGTGGGTATATAAGTACATAATGAAAATCACAAGTTGGAGCCACTTATAATTGTTATTGCACTCTACACATTTCAAGAATTTGCTTACATATCTCTTTTTTAAAAATAAATATTATAATTAAAAAAACAAAACAAAAAACTATCATATATTAATTATTACTACTATTATTGATCAATGTCCAATTTTCGCTACTATGGCTAATTGGAATGGGTTATCTGCAGGTTACCACCCTTTTCTAGCCAAGGTGGAACTTAGGATTTTATTTAATGAGTTCGTCCCTAAATAAATTCCCATTTCCCAGGCGGGAATCGAACTCGCCACTCTAGGTTTACAATGTGAGATTAAAGTCAACACTTTAATTCACATAGCTAAATATTTATAATTTAACGAAGATAATCTTTCTCACTGGGAATTAAGTGTCATTCTTCAATATTCCTGCCTCTTTTGCCATTATAAATTAACCATTCATGTTGCCAACACTACAGTTTTATTGTTATAAACTCCAGCATCTGTTAGTCCACAAGATCAATTTAAATCGCCCATTTTCAGTCTGTCTTGGACCATCTGATGAACCATACAGCAATTTCTGTGGCAGCCTGTAGATTATATTTGATTAATTATTATTTTTTCTTCTCAACTCAGATGTTGACCTAACATATTCATTACGTCAGTAGTAATACTGATATTTCATCTCTAATACCCACTTGGCAGAACCAAATTTATTGAACTTATGATTTTGATGTGGTATAATAAGGCGTCTAACCCAAAGTTTCTTTTTAGCAGGTCGTTGTGAGAATCTATATTTTCACTATTACATTACACATATTCACTACTGTTACTCAAAACTTGTGGTTTTATCAAATTTGATTTGATTGCAGCTGAGTTCATATTTCCATTTTATATGCCCTAACTGTTTTTAACTTATGCTGAAAATTGAGTAACATATTTCAAGAGATATTTGATGAATTTTATTATACAGAACTCGAAATAATGAAGTATGTCAGAATTGTTGGTGTAAATAATCTATAAATTGTTCCCAAACTTTTGTATTGTTTCATAAAACAATGTGTAATTTAATTTATTGTGTGTGAGTATTGCTGGATAGAGGTACATAAGCACAAGCTTGCTGTTCTTAATTAACAATTTATTTCCCATAGCATGCTATCATGCTTATATTGATCCTCTCCTCCCCATGTGAACACACGTCGCCGGTCACTGTCCTTTGCCCACTTATCTGATGGTGAATATAAATATTCCGAAAAAGTTTTACTTAGGATTGCAAAGTAATCTCCATTGTCCTCAGGTTCTAACTTCCACTGATCTTGTATTACATTAGTACCTGGTCGCCAAGTAAATACATTTCGCCTGTCTTTAGCATGTTTTAGTGGATCTGCTGCTGCATATAAGTATTCGTTGTGTACTGTGTTTTTCAGATTGAAATATTCACCATTATGTACTGGAATTATCTTCCAATAGCCCTGGATTATTTCTTGTTTGAGTCTCCATGTGAATATGCTCCGCCTGTCTGAATCATATGCCCAGTCATCATTGGCTGCATACAAGTATTCTTTATAGGTTTTACTTTTTACCGTGCAGGAGCTTCCATCCCAAATTAAGCCTCTCACAGAATTATGAAAACTATTTTTAAGTACTTCCATTTTATCTCTAAGATTTTCCCTTATTGTAGGATAGTTCTGCATTTCCATAAGTTCTTTCACTCTATAAGCCAACATTAAGGTCTGATAGCTAGTTAGGTCGCCATTGCTTTTCATGATGTCATATAGTGCCATGAGGCATACACTTTCATCTTCAATGAAAGGAGTGTCTCTAATGAAATTCAAAGCAATTTTTGCATTATCTATATTACTGGCATATACCTTTTCTAATATATGAGGATAATAATCTCTGATTAGTATGGCATTCTCTTTTAAAAATGGTAAAAGATTGTTATAATCAGAGTTTCTTATACTGTCGGCCCATGATTTAAATATCTCTTCAGTCCTTTCTCCTAGTGTCATTGCGATTGATGTATTCTTCATGCAACGATCCATTCCTTTGTTAAATAAGACAACGTATGGACTATTTAGACCATCACTGCTTTTCACAAGTTCATACAAAGATATGTAAAGTATTAAATTTTGGCTACAGGTTGGGAGTGCATTGCCGAAGTTAACAATGTTCTTTAAATTTTGTAATTTTCCATGTTTATTATAATATACTCTCGTAATTTCAATTAAGACAGAATTACTTTTTAATTGTTTAAAATGACTAACAGCATCATCAATATTTCCGTTCCTGATATCCTCTATACACAAATTTATTTGCTCTTCTTTAAAAGCGCTTTTAATATCATTTAGGACCCTTTCTATACCTTGAAGTTCAGTTCTTAAAGCATCAAAACTGGTCTGCAAATCAGTTGGCAATGAATTTTTAATAAATTCACCTTGTTCATATTTAAATTTAATTTTCTTGTAAACATCCTCCCATTTAGTTGAGGTATTTCTGAGAACTGCTTTCTTAATTTCCTTGGTGATATGCTCAGTGGCACATTGCATCAAATTCAACCAATTTATACAATTATCTGAAGACGCTTCAACTAGTTCACAAGTAAGTGTTTGCTCTACAATTTGGGAAAATGCACTTTTTACCTCATTTTTAACCTCTAATAATTTCTCTATCGAAAGTGAGCACAAGCCAGTTATGCTATTCATTGATCTTCTTTCACGATGTAATACCAAATCATTGTATGTTCTAACTTGAACATTGTATTGAATGTTTCGAAAGGAGCCATTATTCTCATTGGGTTCATATAATTTTCCAATCTTTAGGGGTACAAACCCATATTCATATCTTTTTAAATTGATGAAGGGACTCTTAAATTTAGCCTGGTCATCCTTTAGCTTCCTTTTGGGTGGTTCAAATGTATATTTCTTTATTTCATTGGTATTGTTTAAGTGAAGTATAGTTTTTAGATTCCCTTTAATTTCATGACTTAGAAATGTATTTCTAGACAAAAGTGTGTAATTATCATTTGAATATTTCAATGAAAGTATTTGCACTTTACTGCCATCATCATTTTTTTGAGCATATAGTGTATTTTTGAGGTAAACTGTTTGGGCAGATGCATGAAAACAAAACATTAAAATAAATATCCTAGACATGTTTGTTTAGCTATATTTAATCCATTCAAATGGCGTTGCTCTAAATATTATAAATATATCCTACTAATCTTTTATAGCACCAAGAATTGAAGTATTAAGTCATTTGCTCTAATTTAATTATTGATTTCTTCTGATTTAATAGCTAGACAACAGCTTTTATGAAAGATTGAGGATTATTTGTAAATATTGTAATCATGATAAAGATTTAGTTTAAAAATGTAGACATTCTCTAAATTTTTTTAATTGATTTGTTTAGTTTTTAATTGCCTTTAAATAACAGAATAATTATTTGAAATTTTGAAAACTTTTTTATTTATTTAATTTATTATTGAATGCATATTTGTATAAATGTGGCTAATTATAAGTATTAATTCTAAAAACTTCTCATTTCTTCCTATGTAGTGTAGTAGTTGTCTTTTCTTACAATTCTCAGCAAGAAGACTGGCAACTGAAATAAACAAATTACAAATTGTTAAAATTTAATTGATATAAATTAAATAATTGTCAAAATAAATAAAATAAATGTTAATCAAAATTCATCAACCAATCTATTAGAAATTCATCTTGTCATTGTCGCCTTTCAAGCAAATTACAGCAAAAACAGGAGTTTGTGTCTTTGCAATTTGCTTTCAGTTTGTGTGATGGCATTGAAATGATCACTGCTTAAAGACAAGGAGACCTATTATCACCAATGCTATTTCACTTTGCCTTGGAAGTGGCAATCCAAAAGATAAGGACTAACCCTGATGGTAATATGAAAAATAAATTTCTACAAGCACATGGAGTGTGTTAATGATATGTTGATCATTGTTAGAAATATTGCATTAGCTGGTGCTTTAAAAGAGTTTTGTGAGCTTTACAAAGCTTGGGCATAATTTATGTATGGATATTGCCTATTATCTATGAGCCACTAGCTGTTCTAGAGAGATTGATAATTCTGTCAAATTTAAAAGGGGGGGGGGTCTCATTTCCTATTTGCATCACCTTGAAATACTTGGAAAAGATAGTTAGGAAGGCAATAATGAGGAATTAGATAATTTTATTCCCTGTTAATAGAATTTTTTAGCACATTTCCTTCAAGGGAAATTAGCTATTGACATTGTAAGCATGATGTGATTTTCGAAAAATTACGAGATGGCCAAAATGAGGTCCGAAAACACACACACACACACACACACACACACACACATATATATATATATATATATATATATATATATATATAAAATTATTGTACCTATACATGTTATATACATATTTTCTCTATCATGAATATTATCTGAGATCTTTGGATTATTTTAGTTTTCAGCCTTCAGTAAACCCCCACTACTACACATGTCATTAACAATAAGCTGCTTTATCATGAACCACTTTATTCTAAGCTTAAATACCAAATATTGATTTCAAGAGACCTTTATTATGCGAGATACGTGCAAATTTGTTGTGTGATGATGTCATCAATTAAGATTTTACATCTTGTTTCAAAAATGTTACTTGATCATTGACCATACTCGATATTTAGATAGGTGGGCACTCAAAAATTCAAAATATTTTTGTTATTATGATTCAGATTGTAAAATGTTATAGGACCAATCTTTTTAAACTCTTGATTCCTTAGAATTTTTGTTCTATGCGTTTTTCGTAACTCAAGTATAAGCGAATTATTTGTATCATCTTGTTTTCAGCCCTAAGTCCTAACTTGTTTGTAAGCTCATGTCCTAGTGGATAGCACCTTGTAGAAGATAAGTATGTATTGATCAGCGAATAAGCTGTTCTTTTTAATATTATTTATATATTTTACCTACTAAAGTATTTTAATTTTTTTCCATACGTTTTCTCTAACAATATATGTTTATTTTAAAAAATATATGAATATGAAAAATATTTATTAATTTTAGTTTTTGATCATAAAACAATAATTTATTACACCATTGATTTGAATATTGATTAAAACAATAAAATAAATACGTTTTGATAATTTAAAACAACAAACGTATAGAAAGTCTTGTATAGTCTTGCTTTAAGATTGTGATTTGCATTGGAAAGGTGCTGCATGTGAGGAAGGATTTTTTTCTTTAAATAGTTTGCAACAATAGGAAAAAGTTGTGGTTATTTTATGTTCGTAGAGGAGATTTATGTGATTGTTTTAGATACGGCTTTGATGGCTAGTAATCCTCTTACAGTGGGAAAAATGAATGCAGTACCTGCCTTACCTATATTACACTTCTAAGCCTTTTGATTCTCCAGTTCCAATATCCAAGAATGAGAGTTTTGGTTTTTGATTTGAATCTGTTGAAAACCTATGATCCAACACGGAAAACATTTTAGTTAGTATGGGTCAATCAAATACTATTGAATATATAAAGAACACCGATTTTTTATTAAATTTTAAATTGTTTTTATTAAGTTTTAATTGTTTTAAAATTAATTAATTAATTAAATACATATTTTAAATTTCTCCCTCAGAAAAAGTGCTTTAGCTGAAATACAGTTTTTAGCAAATTTCCTTTAAGTGAAATTAGCTTTTGAGGTCATATTCATGATGTGATTTTCGAAACGTTTCCCCAAATGTCCATCAATACTACCTAGGAGATGTCCGTTCAAAAAGTATATATATATATATATATATATATATATATATATATATATATATATAATAACGCTCTAGCAGTGTCAATTTTTGTTTGATCGATGCCAAACTCGATATTTGAGCACTTTGTGTAAAAATAAAGATTAAGTCCTTTAATGGGTGAAATTGGACTGTTGAGGTGTGATGGAGAGGATGAAGGATCCTACAGAAGGCCACAGCAATATAGGCATGTTCTAACAAAATCAATTCTATTGTACCAATACAACAATAATCAAATAAAATTCCATTTCTGAATAAAATAGTTTATATATATATATATATATATATATATATATATATATATATATATATATATATATATATATATACCTAGTCCTGCCATAAATACTGTTACAAAAGTTGGACTTTGTTTAATTCTTGAGTATTGTTTATATAATCCCCACTTCTTATCATTTGTTTACTTGACACATAATAATAATCCCAATAAGTTAGTATTTTTCTTTCACTCGGTTAACATGGAGTGGGGTGATAAAGAAAACCGGATCGCTGTGCTCGCCTTACACAAAGTTGGAAAATGCAGATCAGAGATTTTCAACACCCTGAAACCACTTGGTATCAGCCGTATTTTCGTGTACCGAACTATAAACAGCTACAATGAGACCTCATCTGTAAGTTACAGACCTCGACCAGGTCGTTCCCGCTCTGTGAGAACAGTTAATGCAGTGAGATCAGTGGCTGCTCGAATCAGAAGAAATCCCATCCAAAAACAAAAAAAATTTGTCCCGGGGTATGGGAATCTCTGGCAGATCAATGTCTCGCATAATAAAAAGTGACCTTAGGATGGGTGCATTCCGAAGAATGGACAAAGGCTTACCATTTCTCTGAAACAAATTAGGGTGGATAGATCAAAAGTGCTTCTTCGCCGTTACGCCGATGGACTTCATCGAAAAATTTTGTTTACCGACGAGAAAATTTTCACGATAGAAGAAAACTTTAATCGCCAAAATGATCGTGTGTACGCGCACAGCTCTAAAGAGGTCCAGGAAGTCATTGGAAGAGTGGAAAGAGGTCACCACTCTTCTTCAGTGATGGTGTGGTGGGGAGTTTGTTATGATGGCACCACAATGCTTCACTTTTGTGAAATTGGTGATAAACATCGGCTAAAAACTATCAGGATGATATTTTGGAGCCAGTTGTCAAGCCTCTGAATGAAACTCTGTTTGCTGGAAGTCACTGGGTTTTCCAGCAGGATTCTGCTCCAGCTCATAGGGCCAGGTCAACTCAGCAATGGCTGCAGAGGAACGTTCCTGAGTTCATCTTGGCCTCGGATTGGCCCTCAGGAAGCCCCGATCTAAACCCGCTAGCCTCCCGTTGTGGTCAGAACTGGTGGAGAGGATGTCATGCCACAGAGCACACCCTAATTTGGAAAGCCTCAAACAATCACTGGTCCGAGCTGTCAGCGTTTTCCTCAAGAAGTGCCGCGTGCTGCAATTGATGACTGGCCAAGAAGATTAAAAGTCCGTCACGCAGGGGCTGCGTAAACTAAGCAGATTTCCCACGTGGCGTTTTCCAGTAGATAAATCTGCCCAATAACACCTTTGTAGTAAGGTATCTGTAAACCTATTCAAGAGGGACGAATAGTTATGGAAATGGCCGCCAGAGCTCTCGACGGAAATTACCGAACATAGCCGACGACACACAGAATACAAATGCAAATATCTCGGTTAATATTCAGGATACAGAATAAATGTATAGAACAATATTTATAGTAAATTTAATTTGCAATAAGATTGATTCTATACAAGTTTTCGATCCGACGCATAATAACGGAGATATTGTGAATTTTCAAAAACCCCCCCTCCCAATGGTCCGATTTCAGCCATTAACGAACTTGATCTTCCTTTTTACATACAACGATTAAATTCCGAGTTTGGTAACGATCAAACAAAAATTGCGACCGCTAGAGCGTTAACAGACAAATATATATATATATATATATATATATATATATATATATATATATATATATATATATCTATATATATATAAAATTGTAACCTCTGTCTGTACATTGATTTTTTTGCGAAATTTCACGATAACTTTTCGTTTCACATGTCATAGACACCATAACTGCATTTTGTTTCTTTGGTGTCTGTTTGTTTGTTTGTTTGTTTGTTTGTTTATTTGTTTGTTTGTTTGTTACCTTTTCACGCATAAACGGCTGAACAGAATTTTATGAAACTTGGTATGTATATTACTACTAGCCCAACTTAGACTTTAGGCTATATTAATATTCTCTAAGACGAACAGGAGTGGGGGTTATAAGAGAAGCCTGAAATTAAAAATAGCGATATTTCGTTTCCTATTGCTTTTTCAGCAAATATGCACATAACAAAAGTTGTTTATTTTGTAATTTAGAGTAACTTTTGTTATATGCACTTTTGCTGTATACGGAAGTATAAATGAGTTATACGCTAAACACTATAGCGGGAGTCCACAATTTTATTTGGCATAAAAGACTCAACCGAACTAAAACAAACTCGCTATGTGAATTAATACTAACGATTTACTTATAATAAGCCATACTAACATTTCTAGGGACGGGCAGGAGTGGGGGTTATAAGGGAGGCCTGAAATTAAAAATAGCGATATTTCGTTTCCTATTGCTTTTTCAGCAAATATGCACATTACAAAAGTTGTTTACTTTGTTATTTAGAGTAACTTTTGTAATATGCACTTTTGCCTTATACGGAAGCATAAATGAGTTATACGCTATAAACTAAAGTGGGAGTCCACAATTTTATTTGGCACTAAAGACTCAACCGAATTAAACCAAACTGGTTATGTGAATTAGTACTAACGCCTTCATTATAATAAGCTATACTAACATTTCTAGGGACGGGCAGGAGTGGGGGTTATAAGGATGGCCTGAAAATTTATCAGTGATATTTCGTTTCCTATTGCATTTTCGGCAAATATGCACATAACAAAAGTTGTTTATTTTGTTATTTAGAGAAACTTTTTTTTTATATACACTATCATCGTATACCGAAATATTAAGACGTTATACGCTAAAAATTATAGCGGGAGACAACAATTTCATTTGGCACAAAAGACTCAACCGAACTAAATAAAACACGCAGTATGTGTATTAGCACTAACGCCTTCCTTATAATAAGCCATTCTAACATTTCTAGGGACGGGCAGGAGTGGTGGTTATAAGGGAGGCATGAAATTAATAATAATGATTTCCTATTTGGGTTTCGGCAAATATGCACATAACAAAAGTTGTTTATTTTGTTATTTAGAGAAATTTGCTCAACACTTCTTTTCAATATGAACTACCAGGTACCTCACCTGAAAAAATTAATTCAAATGTATATCAATATTTTCTCCTTAATAATTCAAATCTATGCATAATGCACAGGAGACGGGAAATATGACAATATGCAGGACAGTGAAGTTTTACATAAAAAAATAATTTTATTATTAACAAATGCCAACAACGGGTATTAACCCTTAACACTGGAACGGGTAAATGTCAAAATATTGTGCAAAGTAAAGCCTTGCCAAAAATATACCATTACCATTCAGCCTCAAATGAATTCCCGAGCGAAGCCGGGTATCTGAGCTAGTATATATATAAAATTGTAACCTCTGTCTGTACATTGATTTTTTTTGCGAAATTTCACGATAACTTTTCGTTTCACATGTCATAGACACCATAACTGCATTTTGTTTCTTTGGTGTCTGTTTGTTTGTTTGTTTGTTTATTTGTTTGTTTATTTGTTTGTTTGTTTGTTACCTTTTCACGCATAAACGGTTGAACCGAATTTTATGAAACTTGGTATGTATATTACTACTAGCCCAACTTAGACTTTAGGCTATATTAATATTCTCTAAGACAAACAGGAGTGGGGGTTATAAGGGAGGCCTGAAATTAAAAATAGCGATATTTCGTTTCCTATTGCATTTTCAGCAAATATGCACATAACAAAAGTTGTTTATTTTATAATTTAGAGTAACTTTTGTTATATGCACTTTTGCCGTATACAGAAGTATAAAGGCGTTATACGCTAAAAATTATAGCGGGAGTCAACAATTTTATTTGGCACAAAAGACTCAACCGAAATAAATAAAACACTCAGTAGTGTGAATTAGCACTAACGCCTTCCTTATAATAAGCCATATTATTTCTAGGGACGGGCAGGAGTGGAGGCTATAAGGGAGGCCAGCAATTAAAAATAGTGATTTCCTATTGGGGTTTCGGCAAATGTGCACATAACAAAAGTTGTATATTTTGTTATTTAGAGAAATTTGCTCAACACTTCATTTCAATATGAACTACCAGGTACCTCACCTGAAAAAAATAATTCAAAGTATGTCAATATTTTCTCCTTAATAATTCAAATCTATTCATAATGCACAGGAAACGGGAAATATGACAATATGTAGGACACTGAAGTCTTGCATAAAAAATTAATTTTATTATTAACAAATCCACAGAAATGACGGGTGTTAACCCTAAACACTGGAACGGGTAAATGTCAAAATATTGTGCAAAGTAAAGCCTTGCCAAAAATATACCATCACCATTCAGCCTCAAATTAATTCCCGAGCGAAGCCGGGTATCTTAGCTAGTATATATATATATATATATATATATATATATATATATCATTTTGAACGGACCTCATTTTCGTCATCACCTGGGTAGGATCGATGGACATTTGAGGAAATTTTTCGAAACTCGCGTCATGAGTACGACCTCAATAGCTGATTTCCCTTGAGGGAAATCTGCTAAAAGCTTGTGTGAAGGCAAAAGGGGGACATTTTGAGTAATTGTATTTTTTATGTTACTCTCTGTATACACAAAATTTATTTTACAATAAAGGTTTTTGAAGAATTGATTGTTCTTTTGATTTCTGTGTATATTTCCTTGTAGCAATATTTATGTCAGGACTAGGTATATATAATTTTGAATGGACCTCATTTTCGTCATCTCCTGGTTAGGATCGATGGACATTTGGGGAAACGTTTCGAAAATCACATCATGAATATGACCTCAATAGCTGATTTCCCTTCAGGGAAATCTGCTAAAACAAACCTGGGAGCCAACAATTTTATTTCCCTCAGGGGAAATCAGATATTGAGGTCGTACTCATGACCCGATTTTCGAAAACTTTCTTCAAATTCCATGGAGAACTAAACAAAACTCGGCATGTGAATTAGCATTAACTTTTCCATGATCATAAGTTATAACAAAATTTCTAGGGGCGACCAGGAGTGGGGGTAGCAAGGGAGGCATTATATGAAAAATTGATGTATGTACTTCATTTCCTATTGGTTTTTCGTCATACATGCACACACCAGAGGGTGTTTATTTTGAGTAACTTTAGTTATATTCACTTTTGTCGTACAACGAAGTATACACGATATGTACGCTAAAACCTATAGCGGGAGTCAACAATTTTATTATTACTCATTAAAGTGTTTGTAATATAGGCATATTATGACAAATCATGTTATGTTTTTAGACTTATATGATAGTTCTAACTATGATTTGGATGGTACAAATCTCCGCCCCTCCCCTTCTCTATTGTTATTTATTTTAATTAGAAAATAACGTTGTTATTTATTTCCATTATAAACTATAAGAGCATTTCGATTATTTAATTTGTATAATGTATTCTTTAAACATAGTCATGCTGAATTCGCACATGTGATAGCGGAAGTTGTGCTGAATCAAACTCTAATTGTGGTATATATTATCTTAATTCCTCCGATATGTTGACATTATTGAGATGACTATTTACTATCTATAACTATTAAACGTTACTTGGCAACATCATTATAACAACAGAAAATATGTGTTTAAACTCAATATGATTTGAGTTTGCAGGGAAGACTACAATCTTTTCCCCTCACCTCGCTTTTAGAATTTAAATAAAATTATTTTTTCTTATTTATTTACACCAGGTATATAAATTACTAAAAATATGTTTTCTTTAATGATTTAAATAAATAATTTAAGTAAAGCAAGTTGGTGCTGAAGCGGGGGCGTAAGTTGTCGGGAGGCTAACACTGTTAATTGTGTTAACTTATTTCCTGTGAAATGATGGAATTGCATTCTACCCAAATTTACTATTATGCATATAACTAAGCTCACAATCTCAGGTTGGTTTCTGGCAGGAAAACTGTTCCTTATAGATAACATTTAATTATAATAAATTCTATCGATGATTATGATTTGAATTATACACGGTGTGTCAAACAGTAGAGAGGGATTGCCTAGGGACTTATTTATTCTTCAAAACTAAAATTTCTATTCTATAAGTCTCCTACCTGAGCCTTAAGGGAAAACAATGTGCCCAGACGGTAAGTGTTAGTACACATTGAGGCTTCCCAAAAAAACATACCATCATCATTCAGCCTCTAATGATTTCCCTACCGAAGCCGGGTACGTTAGCTAGTTAACTATAAAACTTTGAGCTACGTAGCACGCTCGTTTAACTCATCCTTACTTATCGGTTATCAACACTGCCGACTTATTGGTGACTCTTCTATTAAATTATGAAGAATATATAAGAATATTAGATTCAAAATCAGAAGAATAAAAAAATTATTAAAACGTTACTTTTTTAACTATATGAAAGAGTATAAGCCAAAAAAAGTTAGAAAAAAGACCGTCGTGCAGGTGTTACGTAAACTAAGCAGATTTCCTACCAGCTGGTATAACACACTTGAGATCCCATCTCACCACATATTCTCTATTTCTATGTAAAAAACAAAAAAAAACAATGGTTAGTGCTTACTTACCCATGAGGTATGGGTACCCGCTTGGAGGGGGGAGGGGTTACAAGAATAAGAAGGGGGGGGGGGCACAAAAGTATGCATAACTTGCTTATTCCTTGAGTTACGAAAAAATGCATAGAACAACAGTTATAGAACATCAATAGGTTAAAAAGGATGGTTCTATAACCTTTACGATCCAACTCATAATAACGGAAATATATTGAATATTTTGGAATTCCCCCCCCCCCTCCCTCTAAAGCCCCACTTTTCCATATACGATTTCCGCCAATAACAAATATTATCCTTAGTGTTGACCGAAATGGTTAAATATTGGGTATGATACAGATCAAATAAACATTTCCGAGTAAAGAAAGATAATTCTTAATTGATGATGTCAACACATAATGTACTTAATGCAGTAAAAGTTCAATAAAAAATAAATTTGGTATATAACCTTGTAATAAAGTGCTTCATGAAATAACAGCTTATTGTATAATACCATGCCAATAATGGTCGGAAGGCTGAAAACTATAAAATCCAAATATCTCGGTTAATATTGTTGCGAAAATTAAATACATGAATAATCCTTCAGAGAGAGAGTCGCGTATTTGGGAAGTGCGATATAGATCAAAGAAGCCGACAGAATGCCTAGCACCTACCACTACCTTCCAGCCAGACGTCGAGGGTCCAGACAATTCCCCTTTGATGTATGCCGACAACCTATATAAAGAAGGGCCGCGGGCGAGGCAGTTTTATTCTCACCTGTCTTGATGTTCATATCAGTGCTTCAGTGCGCCTTAGTGCAGTGCGGTAAAGTGTTTTTATAAGAAGAATAGTGTTGTGCCGTGACTGTAAGTAACAGTTTAGTGCCGTTTTTAAGACAGTGCCGTACCGCGAAGTAAAAGACAGTGCAGTGCCGCGAAGTAAAGGACAGTGCAGTGCCGTCTTTCTGTGAATTTCATTGACCGTGAGTGAATTATTGGACTGTGTAATCTGAAGAACAGTGACGCTATCAGTGTATTCTGTGAGTAATTACCATAATTAAGAATAATTACCAAGTGTATTGTGCATTGTGAAATAAATTGTGCAGTGATAAAGACTGTGAAACTTGCGAGTATTTAATTTTGCAATCCAAAAGAACTCTTATTAAAAACGTTTATTTCTGGTTTTGGTAATAAAAGCGTAACAATATTCATATTAGAGAAAACATGTACATAACAACATTTATAGAAAATTTTATTTGCAATAAGAATGACTCTATACAATTTTATGATCCTACTCATAATAATGGAGATATTTAGAATTTTCCAAATTCCCCTCAAGCCCCCCCCCCATTGGTCGGATTTCAGCCATTAACGGACTTAACCTTTAGTTTTATATGAAACACTTATTATCGAGTTATAATTTTGAACGGACATCATTTTCGTCATCTCCTGGGTAGGATCGATGGACATTTGAGGAAATGTTTCCATAATCGCGTCATGAGTATGACGCTAAGAGATGATTTTCTTAAGGGAAATCTACTAATTGCTACACAAAGTGGGGATTGAAGGCTTAACAATATTCATATCGTCGATACACGCAACACAAATCCTCATTTTTACTGAAGCATTATCGTAGGAAAAAAAAAATTCTATTTGGTGGCCAGAAATGTGAAATCAAACGTTCTAAATTTAAAAACGTTTTAGGAGTGAATAATAAATTCTATACACAATTTCTTTACATTTTATCGACGAAAAACAATAACAAAGATATATTCTGAATTCCAAGTAACTCCCCACTACTTTCAATGATGGTATATTAAAAAACGTTTTCAATTCTAGTTTTTAAGCGATTGAGTAACAAACGAGCGGACAAACTGACAGGGCAAGAATAATTATTTTGATGGCATTCCAAATGATTAAAACTGATTATTTTAAAACTGACTTAAAAAGGATTATCTTAAATTTATTTAAATTTGGATAGGTGACATTTTTCAGAAGGCTCTTGACTTGAAAGTGCACTGGGATATCCAAATGACTACATCTGGTTATATTCCAGTTTAGAAGCGTTTATAATGAAGAAGAATATTTATTGTGAAATTATACGTGGAAAACCAGTTTATTTTACTCATCACCTTCGTAACAGGAATTTTAGTTTTCGGGTTATGTATGCTATAATGCTAATATACATACATACATATACATATACATATATATATATATATATATATATATATATATATATATATATATATATATATATACTAGAGGGGCCCGACAGACGTTGTCCTACATGATATTTCAAGCGATTAGGATATTAAATTTCATAATATTATGTTTAAAAGAAAAGCTATTTTTTATAAGAACAACTTTTGTTTGCCTAAAAACAAATAGAAAATGAAATATCGCGAATTTTTTATTCAGGCCTCCCTTATAACCCCCACTCCCGTTTGAGCCTAAAAAAATTAGTATAACTTATAATCATGGAAGAATTAATGCTAATTTACGTATAGAGTTTTGTTAAGCTCGGTTCAATCGTTAGTGCCCAATAAAATTGTTGGTTCCCACTTTAATTTTTTAGTGTATATCTCGTTTATACTTTGTTATACGACAAAAGTGAATATAACAAAAGTTACTCTAAATAACAAAATATTCAACTTTTATCCTGTGCATATTTGCCGAAAAACCAATATGAAACGAAATTTTTAATTTTGGGCCTCTCTATAACCCTCACTCCTGCTCCATCTGCCGAGCTGATTTGTGAATCTTAATCATCCAGGGCGTCACCCAAACGCATACAAAAAAATACATTCAAATCGGTCCAGCCGTTTAGGAGGAGTTCAGTGATTTACACACGTACAATATAATTATATATATAAAGATATAATATTCATATTCATTAACGCCCATTTACTACAATTATTTAGGATAGGTTATCTACAGATTACCTCTCTGTTTTTTTGTTTTTTTAATAGTGTGGGACTAAGGATTTTATACAATGTCTTTGTCACAAATTTAATCATTATACCCCAGACATGAATCCAACCCACGATTCTACGTTTACCACGTAAGGTTAATCACAACGCCTTAACTCACATAGGGTCCCCATTCTTAAAAAAAAAATAATACTCGTAATAATAAATTGATGACATTTATTTTTTCAAATATTAATTTATTTAAATTTTTGGGAATTCAGCTTTCTCATTATTATTCTGAATTGTCTTTCAACTCTACAAATTCAAGAAAATTCAGTTTTACTACGAGGAAGACACAAATGCAGAACAGATAAGCCTTTTACGCAAACTTTGCGCCAACTAAGCAGATTTCCCAAGCGTTGAAATCCCGCTGTATGTTCCGCTGCTGAAGTTTTATTCCTAACGCGATTTTTGAAAAATGCCATCAAATGTTCGTCGATCCTACCTATAAGTTGACGAAAATGTGGTTCACTGAAACTCATCTATGTGCAAATAATCATGCGGAGATGTATATTTTATTAGGCGTATCAGTGATGGTCAGATTTTAGCCCTCGACTTTGTTGGGCAGGACTGGACAGCTTGAATAGATGAACAGTTGTCTCCCTGGAAGATGCCATAAACTCATTGGAGATGAACACGTGAAAGGCTGGAGCACAGATGGCAGGAAGGGGTTGCAAGGACGATGTCTGAGTCAGGAACTGGAAGATGGCTTCACAAGACAATTAAGACTGAAATAAAAGTCCGTCTCGCAGGGGATGCATAAACGAAGATTTCCCACGTGAAGTTTTACAATAGATAAATTTACATACTGGTAACACTTAAAAACCACTGTGAACATTAAGCGAATAAATACAAACGGTAATGAGAAATCCTTCAGTCAATTTTATTAACCTCCCAACTAAAAGCGTCTGAATTGTAAACAAACCGGTCAGTCAACCTCTCAGATCCGAACAGGTAGATAGAAATATTCTTTACCAGAAAGAAAGAAAATTATTGAAATACATCTGAATATAAGATATTAATTTTATTGAAAACTATTTACTATATAAAGTACTGCAATTTATAATGAATCAGAATAATTTTTACCTCAATCACTCAAATTTTAGTAATCCAAGAACTAAAGTCCGGGGAAGGAGGCGATCAACAGAACGTATTTGCATGTTTCTCGTTTAATAAAGGTCACTTGAAAACAATATTTGTTATTTAAGCTTGGCATATAGTGGTGTATTATGTAACAGCGTATTGTTTATGTGATATGAGAAAGAGGGGGGGGGGTTCCTGAAGGCTGAAAACTAAAAAATGTAAAATCCTCGGTTAATATTCAAGATAGAGAATGAATGTACATAAAAATATTTATAGTACATTTAATTTGCATTATTATTGATACTATATAGATGGTGGAGCAGGAGTGGAGGTTGTAAGGGAGGCCTACAATTAAAAATAGCGATATTTCGTTTCCTATTGGTTTTTCGGCAAATACGCACAAGATAAAAGTTATTTATTTTGTTATTTAGAGTAACTTTTGTTATATTCACTTTTGACGTATAACAATGTATAAACGAGATATACACTAAAAATTAAAGTGGGAGCCAACAATTTTATTGGGCACTAACGATTGAATCGAACTTAACAGAACTCTATATGTAAATTAGCATTAATTCTTCCATGATTATAAGCTATATTAAATTTTTTAGGTTCGAACGGGAGTGGGGGTTATAAGGGAGGCCTGAATAAAAAATTCGCGATATTTCATATTCTATTTGTTTTTAGGCAAACGTGCACATAACAAAAGTTGTTTTTTGTGTTATTAAAAGTAGCTTTTGTTTTAAACATAATATTATTAAATTTAATACCCTAATCGCTTGAAATATCATGCAGGACAACGTCTGTCGGGTCCACTAGTATATATATAAAGTTTTGAACGGACCTCATTTTCCTCATCTCCTAGGTATAATCGTAGGACATTTGTGGAGATTTTTTCAAAAATCGTATAATGAGTACGACTTAAGGGAACCTGCTGAAAGACATTTTTAATTATAAGGAAGCCCACAGTGTCAAATGGATCCTTGATTGTCAAAAGGAACGCGATTCAACACCTTCACCGACACATCTCTCCTCTTGACCGCTGTACAAGCCAATAAAGCAGAAACTGCTTAGAACACACCTGTTTTTTTTTGTGGAAAAAAATCCTAGTTATCAGTGAGGATGTTCAATTAGAGAATGTAATTAGGATATGTAAGTCAATAATTGAATAATCCATTGCCTTTGATCGAAAATGCATAAACCCGGAATGTATACATTTTGTATACTTTACAAAACACGTGGTAAATGATGCAGCAGAACAAATATATGTAAAATAGTATAAGAATTATCTCACCTTAGATTTAAAATCGTCAACACTAAAGCGTTTTTATCACCAAACACATTTTTTAATAAGATGTATTCTCGAATGGCTTGTACACCTGCCTTCTGTAAACCAGGATCCCAGCACAAGGACAGGTTATGGAGTAGTATTATTCTTTTCTATCCCTTCTCTCTTACTCTTCTACCCCCTCCTTCTTTCATTCTCGTTTCTATTTCCTCATTCCAGTTGCTTCCCAATTCCTGATAGTACGCACATTGATAACATACATCCAATAAAGATAAACAAAAAAATCTTGATATCTCACTAAAGATATTACTACCAACGTATACAAAACTCGTTTAATTACTAAATAATTTCTTGATTTTTTTTTTGGGTACATTCAGTTATTCACTATAAATGTTCAGTTTCATGACACTGGGGCGCTCCGGACCTACCCACATACACAAAAAAATATAACTTACTGAATTTCTTGATTTTCATCGCACAACAGGGATGTCCTTTCTATTCTTTTTGTCATTTTGGGGAACAAAATGAAAGAAAAAAAAACTATTACCTCTTACCTTCTGCACTATGGTGAATGTATACAAATTTGAATGTGACATCATTTCCTTAATTACAAAGTAGAGTGTGTGTGTGTGTGTGTCTATATATATATATATATATATATATATATATATATATATATATATATATGTATATATGTATATATGTATATATATAAATATACACACACACAGAAACAAACCTATCAAGGTCCTTATCTACCTTATTTATGGTAATTATATCCATTTTAGTTTATATTGTATAAATATTATTTCTTTTGGCGATGTTACTAAGGGAAATTTGATTTTGATATAACTGGATGTTCACTATCCTAATAGATGCTTTAGTAGATCTAGAGTGGCGATTCCTCCCTGAGCAAATAGGAATTTATTTAGTGACGAACTTATTTAATAAAATTCTTAGTCCCACCACTCTGGCTAGAAAAGGGTGGTAACCTGTAGATAAGCAGTCCCAATTAGCCACAGTAAAAAGTGGAAGTTAATAATAATAATAGCATGTAAATTTACATCTTCATTATTTCTTCTGTCTTTTACTAAGATCTTGTAGATATTGTGCAGTCGACATGGGTATAACTCCTCTTGATCCAAACAGTAACCCTTTAACTGCCAAATTTTCTATATTGTAATTTTCTTGAAAATATGGACAGCATTGGAAGTAAATGTTTTTTTCTTTCTTTTTTTTTTCTTTTTTCAAAATTTACTTCTTTCGCTTGTTTTTTTTTTTATTGTTTCAAATCTGACTATCGGATCTGGATGACACCTTTATTTTATTTTCTTTGTATTGCAACAATGCCGGATCTTCTGATGGATCCATCTAATAAATTTCTGGTATTTATTGTGGTATTTATTCTGGTATTTTTTGTCAACGAGGTACGCGGACATCATTACCTTCAAGGAGAATTGTAAATTTGCCTACATCCTGGACCCAACGATAAGGTACGAGAGCAACGACCCTGATCAAGCGGAGAAGATCCGTCAGGAAAAGAAAAATATTTACGACAAATGTACTAAATTTTACTCGGAAAAATTTAGGGAATCATTTGGGGAGCGGGATTTTCTGGTGATTGGCTTGTGGTTCGGTGCCCGAGGAACGGTCCCTAAACGTACCCGGACATTTTTTGACGAGGTGGGAATAGACAAGAAGGCTCTGCAAACCTTGGTCGAGGGTGTCATTATTGATACTTTAGGGATTATTTCCCACCATATATTTTAAATTTTTCTCCGACCAGTGATCTTATTATAGATCGACGGATCATGTTAGTACAATAATGATGTTTCTAATTTTATATCTAGTGACATTCACCTTTTAGGTTCCTGACTGTGTTTATTTTAGTTATTGAACTGACTAAATACAATATGTATTGTTTTACTGTTGTCCTAGGGATTGACTAAGTTGCTGTGTGCTTCAGCATCTCAATGTAATTGAGCAGCCCCACAAACTGTATAAAAATTTGTACAATAAAGTGATTCTCTCTGCTCCGTTAATATATGATATATTTTACACAACACACTAAGTACCATTGTGAACATACAGTTTACAAGCGAGACTTACAAAAGAATATTTTTAATAGCGGTTATTACGTACCTAAAACATCTGTCACCGTTGGGCTTTGTACAGCATCAAGGGAAAGGAACTTTTATTCATACTTGGTTTGGAAGATAGAATACTTTCTATGATTATGAATTATATGGTCCATTACGTTATAAAAAAAACTACATGCACAGGAGACGGGAAATATAAAAATATTGAGGACAGTGATGCCTTACATAACAAATAATTTTATTATTAACAAATCCACAGCAACGACGGGTATAAAGCCTTAACACTGGGACGGGGATATGTCATAATATTGTGAAAAATAAAGGCTTGCCAAAAAAATACCATCATCGTTTAGCCTCAAATGAATTCCCGTGCGAAGCCAGGTAACGTAGCTAGTGTATATATATTTTCTTTTAAAAGAAACAGTAATGAAAATAACAAACCGATGGCCTGTTGAGTATAGAATTCTATTCTATAAGTGCAATAAAGCATTGAGGAAACTTGCAGAAGTTTTATACCAGAAAATAAGTTATTGGAATAGCTATTATGGGTAAATTTATAATATACTATTATTAAAAATCCCATTTTACTTATCTTCATTTAATGTTTTGTTCAATAATGTTCTGATTTATATATTGGAGTTAAGATTATTTATTATTTTATTTATTATAAATACATTTTTTTTAAATTATATATATTGTTTAAAATTTGCTATTAATCTACAAATACATGTAATGTACTATATTGTACGGGACATGTAGGAAATGAACTCCCTCTCTGAAGGGTTACTTCATTGAGGGATATAGGTATATAACTGTAAAAACCTCCCGAGACATTGCTGTTAAGTTTATGATCTGCAACGTGAAAGTTTGTGTTTTCAAGTGTAGCCTCTTTTATCGCAATTCCCATCTGTTTCTTCTGACGTAATTAATTTCATCTCAACTAGAATCACTCAGGGTCAGTGAGAGGCCATGTTTCTTCGTTTTATGGTCATCACAAATACTTACATTTATTTTCCTTCATATTATAGAATATATTTCAGTCTCATCATTCAAAAGCATATTAATAGCTAGGGTCCGATAACATGCCTGTTTTGAGCTTTTTATTTTATTTGTATTCCATTTTTTTCCTAACGTGTTCAATAAGACACGGAACAAGTGATTTATAGACAAGGAACGATGTTCTGAGCGACGTTTACGCGCAATGTCTGCATTCGGTGATAATTGTTCGAAAAAATCTAATTCGATAAATTCTTTAAAGGTATTTTATATTAAGAGGAAATAAATTTGAATATTTATTTCATAAATAAACTATAAAGGTTGCACTTATGGCGTGAGTTTCGGAAACTTTCTTCATATGTCAATCTATTCTGCCTAGGAGAAGACAAAAAGTCCACCATGCATGGGCTGCGTAAACTAAGCAGATTTCCCAAGTGAGGTTTTACAGTAGATAAATCTACATACTGGTAACACTTAACACCGCCCTGAATATTAAGAGAATAAATACAAACGGTAATGAGAAATCTTTCAGTCAATTTTAATAACCTCCCAAAGGAAAGCGTCTGAATTGTAAACAAACAGGTCAGCCAACCTCTCACAGGTAAGAAAAAAACAATTAACAAAATATATATCTGAGTATAATATATTAATACTATTGAAAACTATTTACTATAGCTAATGCTGTAATTTATAATAAATCAGAATAATTTTTATCTCAATGACTCAAATTTTAGCAATCCAAGAACAAACGAAGGGTTGGGGATCAACAGAACATATTTGCATATATCTCAAAATATGTAAGTAATGAGAACAATATTTGGAATTTAACCTTGTAATGAAGTGGTTCATGATATATCAGCATATTATTAATATGGCATGAGTAGGAGTATGGGTTTGCTGAAAGGAAAAAACTATAAAATCCAAATATCTGGGTTAATATTAATGATTCAGAAAATGTGTATTGAACAACATTTATACATCTCCTGTAAGAAAAGAAAGGCCTCCTTCCTCCACAGTTTAATCTATGCGACAGAGCGCTTTCAGAGCATACACTCCATCAACAGTGCCCTCTTAATAATTCCTTAGATATTAATTCCTTCACCATCCAGCACCTCAAAAATGGATTTATAGATCATTCAACTTGCAACTGGTTTTACACAATTTTTCGATGAACGTATGGTAAAGAAGATTTTCAAATTTTCATGAGAACGACATCAATAGCCGATAATCGGCCCCTTAATATGTATATATATATATATATATATATATCTATATATATATATATATATATATATATATATATATATATATATATGTATGTATGTATATATCACTAATTTCTTATGTCGTTTGTCAGAATGCAGACCTTCCACATACTCGCCACTCTATAGATCATCCCTTGTCTAAATAATTTAACTCGTTAAAAACAGTTTCAAGTTTAAAATATATCTCAATTATGACCGTCAAAAAAAAAATATTATCACCTATTTGAAAATAATTTCTACCAGGAGGAGACAAACTTCTCACCATTTATAACGAATGACACTCATCTGTAATTTATGTTAAATATTTTCAGTGTACTTTAAATTTATTAATTATTGACTGAAAATTACTTCTAGGGAAATCCTTCTTACAGGGGCTATGTTTTTGCATTTATCTCAAAATCTAAAAGTTTAATGAGAACATTATTTGGTACTTAGCTTCAAATAAAGTGCTTCATAATGTAACTGCTTATTGTTAATATGACATGAGAAGGAATGGGGGTTTAAAAAGGGCTGAAATCTAAAAAATACCAACATCTCTGTTCATAACCAAGATAATGAGAAAACCGACATAACAATATTTAAAGAACATTACATTTGCAATAAGATTGGTTCAATACAATTTTTCAATCGGACCCATAATAACAGAGATATTATGTCTCACCGGAGATGTCGACTCAATAGGGACCAGCTCTAGAGCACTGAAGATGGTACGGTTCACCCCAAAAGTACTTTGTCTGTAATAAAAGAAGTATAAAGAGTGGAGGTGTTTGACCTTTTGATCCTTCCGTTGAGAGATATTAAGCGACTGCTATAGCATTAACAGATATATATGTATATATACACACACACACATACACACACACACACACACAGATACACGTGTGCATGCACACACACACGTGAACACACACACACACACACACATCTTACCTAAGATCGATGGATATTTGAGGACATTTTCAAAAAATCATGTCATGTGTAAAACCTCAATGTCTGTGTTACAAGAACATAAGATCAAATCCACAAAAATGGTGAGTGTAAAATATTGTTAAATAATGAAAATTTCTAATGAAGTAACGTAATAAATAAACAATTTATTATAACATAGTTTATAACATTTTTTAAATGAGAAAGCTAAATCACATGCATATAAACAAATAAATGATCACAAATTATTATATTTCATCTCACCATATTGAATATTTCACACAAATAAATTTAATAAACAGCCTATACTCTTATAAACATATCAATAGGACTTATATTGACATAAATTACTTAGGTTTATAAACAATATACAAATTATAAATATTTTTGCCATATATTAATATTGTCAATAAAAAAAATCTATCAGTGACTAATGCTACTTACTTATATTGTTGGCATTAAAAAGTAGAAATTAAATATCAGATCATCAAACTACAATTAAACAAAATACAAAATTTCAATTCCCTTAAATTCACAAAGAGAATACAAACATTTTAATAAAGGATAATACATGCAACCAAAGAGACCAGATCCACAATAAATCTTTATTAAGTCCCCAGATAAATATATTCGATAAAGAATTTCAGCTTGTTTTAAAACCTCATTAACATTACAAAATTTCCTTAAATGCTACTCATAATCTCTAAACTTTATTTTTAATATATATTTCATAATTTGGTCTTGTTTAATAATCATTTACATATTCGTTTGCTTCAAAGGCAATGCAGAGTGATATGTGATTTTAGCTAACATATTTTTGATATTGAAAAAAAAACAATCGAAACCATGGAAGTAATATCCTTCAACACTCAAAAGACAATGTATAAAATGTTGTGTTATATTCTATATAAGTTATTCAAATAATGGATGTTTCTTATAAACCGAAATATTAAACTAATGAAATATTTTTTTATAATTACTCGTACATGGTATGTATTGTAGTACTTTGATTCAGAATTTCGTAACTCATGAAACACACAATATGAAACTATAATTGTATTTTCTTTTCTAGTTAACAGAAACCCTATTTATTATTTTTAATAAATACTTTAAATCATCAGATTTTCCTATTGTAGCTCAAACAGTATAAACTGATATTGCATTGTTATATCAATTCAATAATGTGGTAACCACTAAATCTTAATATATTTGTTGGTTTTGGCTTTTTTTTTTTTTTTTGTACTCTGGAAAAATTAAAAATATTTTAGCCCGCCTGTTTCCTTCATGTGAACAGAACAAGTAAATATATACGCTTAGTATAGAAAATTGTCTTGATAGGACCCGAAATGAGTTTGAAAGTTAATTAATTACCTCCAAAAAAATGTTTGGTGTGACATGTAATAACCAAAGCTAAACATATTAAAGTTAACATTACAGAATTTCCTGAATACCAGTATAACTTTTGTTTGACATTTCTTACACAATAAGTAAGTATAGCTTAAACAGAACTGTGCTTCGATGTACAGATAAATGGTCAACATTTACACTATTAATTATTTTATTCAGAGCCAGTTTTAATTAAATTTATATTAAATGTAGAGGGGGGGGTTGAATGTTATGTTTTAAAAATTATTTTAATAGAAAGTGGTTTGGATATGTTCTAAAAAACTAATAAATCATCTTGGAAGAATAATCCCCCCTCCAAAAAAAAAAAAAGAAGGAAAAAAAGCGGGTTGATATGTAATTTGCAATGTTAAACATAATATTAAAGAGTCTCCTGAATATAAGTATGAAACTTTTGTTTGAAATTTCAATGCAATCAGTTTATATAAAACAATGTGAGTTATGTCAAATTTTATTGTTATGGTAAAAAACGTGGACAGTAATAAATCAATTTTTATCACTATTTGAATATCTTGCATCTAGGTTTCTAAGATGAGGACTAAATATTCCCTGAAATAATTGAGAAACCGAAACATAACAGAGACATTTTAATAAATAAATACCTGGATAATTAATTTCATGGTTCACTTCTAATTTCTAATTCGCATAGATATATTAAAATTGTTATTATAATGTAGCCTTTGAAATGCAGCTGGCAAAAGTTTTTTAAGATTTTTTAACCTGATGTACATATCCAAAGTAAACTCATCCGAATATGTTTTGGTTGCCTTAGTTTTGACTGTTGGATTTGTAATTTTTAAATCTTTCTGAAAAAATAATGAACAACTAATTATTTTCTTCTCTCTGAATAATGACCATGAAAAGTGTGCTTCTCGTAAAAGTATGTATGACAGCTGATGGTTTTGATATAAAATAAAAGGTGATGAGATACTTTCATTGCGAAGAATAGATCTGAAATTGGTTTGATTGGAAATGGCAAATGCTCAGTTGGATGATGTTTCTTTTACCAACTCTAACTCTTGTGTAGTATTCTCACATAATAATATAAATTGTATGCTCAGTTTTGAAGATAGGTACTGACACCTGCTCGATGAAAGCATTATTCAAAAAAGTATTCAATTGAAGATAAAAACAGTGCTAGAAAGGCAAATCAAAACAGTAAACAAGGCTAAAATTAACTACCAAGGACTTAATTCACCAATAATTAAACTCTATAAAGGCCCAATCTAAAAATATTACTAATTCATTCAATATTATCACATTATAAGTTCTTATCTTATTCTTTATCAAATCACTATATGTTATATGAAAAAAAATTAGTCATTATATATGTTTTTTTAAGGCTAGGTTATGTATTTTATCTGTGTATTTGGTTTAATAGCTTAATACCGAAGCGTGCTTAGTACAAGTTTACCTAGTGCCACAAATTTATGGTTAATTGGTCAATACATACACTTTTAATTATTTTATTCAGAACTGGCTTTGATTAAATGTTTATTAAAGGGAAGGGGGTTGAATATTATATTTTAAAAAATTATTTATTTGTGTTTTAGAGCATTATATGGGTTTGATAATAAAGTATAGATTAGCTTAGAAAAAAAAAGAAAAGTTAAATCAATGGAAGTATTGTTTTGGCTGACCAATGAAGATGAAATAATAAAATGAAATTATATCCTTAATATTACATTCTCTCGGAATAATTTAGAGGTATTGACCATTTTCACCAACCCTATTAAATAATATAAATATTGACATCTTCCAGCCAGGAGGTTCAGAGCATATTTATGGGCAGACATGTTGAACATGTTTGTTTTAAAGTATTGTTTCTTAAGAAAAAAAAATGGGTATCATTATTTTAATTTGTTTGTTGTAACATTTTAAGATAGGTTTGTAATATAGTTTAGTTTTATAAAAATATGCCCATTGAAATTAATTCTTATTTAATTCAGAGCCGGCTTTAATTAGATGTTTATCAAATGGGAGGAGTGTTAATATTATAATTTAAAAACTGTTTATTTGTGTTTTAGAGGATTTTATGGGCTTGATTTTAATTCATTGATTAGACTTTAATGCTAAATATATTTAAAATTTATTAAGATATAATAAGTTAAGTGGTAGTATTTTTTTGACTGAGGAATGAAGATAAAATTATAAAATGAAATTATTTTCTTAATATTACATTCTCTGGAAATGATGAATTAATTTATAGTAGAGGCATTGACCATTTTCACCATTCATATTGATATAAATATTGACATGTGCCAGCCAGGATTTCAAATCATAAATAAAGAGGGATGTTGAAAAAGTATGTGTTTTATAAATTATTATTTTTTAAGAAAAAACGATATATCCATATTTTAATTTTTGTTGTAAAATTTTAAGATTGGTCCTTAATACAGTTTAGTTTTATAAAATTATGCCTTTTGTAATTAATTAGAGTTTTATTTAACATTTAAGTTTTTAACAGGGAACAATTTTTGGTTCTAATTTCTCTTAACCCCAAAAGTTTTGCACTAAGTATAACTCACCATGTGGAAGTTATATTTATGGTTCTAATTCTCTTTCCTGTCAATTACTCTATTCATTATTGCTATTTCAAAGTTTTTTAGGTGACTTTCTTTCCACCGAGACTGAGGAAACTTTTCCCAAATACCCTGTTAACTGATATAAATATTTAACTGATATTCTGGTCTGAGTAAGCTAGGATCCCGTGCTACCTATAAAGACCTATATATCAAAATTGTAATTTCCATTTTATTAGTTCAGATGTTGTTGTCTAATTCGTGGCATAGGAAAAGCCAAAATTATTTTTGGAGGGAAAAATTAAAAAAAAAAAATACTTTTTCCTAAGTTTGAGGTGCAGTAGTAATAAAAACTGAAAGGGTTTACCTTTAAGTTTTTGTTTCAAAGGGGAAACTGCTAAACTCCTTATTAGCAGATTATTTCCTTTTGTTCTTTTCAAGTTGTTAAATAGTTTCATTCGCATCTCATGAATGGTGTAAAATTATACAAAATAAAGTACACATGAATTATTTTATAAACTGTCGATGTTGCACCTTAGAATAATTCTATTTTCAAGACTCTCATCTACAAAATTTTTGTTGTTATTTCACAAACAATACTTTGAAATGAGGTGAAAAATCTTGACAAAACTCATTGTCCAACTGCATTTTTGTCTTCTGACGACTGCTGTGTATTCTAATTCATTAAATATGTGCAATAGAAAGCATATTCATCCTTGTTAAAATACGATGAAAGTGATAGCTCGTATTTTTTCATTTTCTAATTAACAGTCATTTTATGATCATTTAAGAACAATATTGCAGGGTGACCTAATGTTTAATTTTTTCTCAATAGTTCATAAAATGAAGATTTGCAAGCCTTTTCTAACAAATAACAACCGACAGTTTTAAAAATACTCTTTCGATTCTGCTTCTATCAGTACATTGCCAATGAATAAGTAATGAAAATAATCACACATTCATTTAGCCTACAGAATAATCCTAGCACTGATAACAATAAATAAAAGCTTGATTATCTCCTAAAATTAAATAAAAACTAAATATATACTATTCAGCAAGACAGTTTCATTTTAATACAATTAAAGCTTTTGCAAAGATTATATTCTCATGCATATCCTTTTCATACAAATTTATTGTATAAAAGCTGTTACAGAAGAATATATTTGTATATATATTTATATATAAATATAAAAAAAAAACAGTCAAAAGAGGATTAACGAAGAGTTGTGGAATTCTTCATTTTTCATCATTGGGCTTTGGGGAGGTGGCAGGTGTGATGGGGAGCCTCCCACCTCCGAACCTAGCTTTCAAGCTGTCGTGCTTGACTGTGCAGGCGCAGCAAGAAGGCAGTTGGAATATATCCGTTATGGGCTTTCCATCTTCGTCCAAAGCTACCATCTTCCTGAAGATGTACTTCTGCTTGCAGCTGGTCTTGTAACCGAGGGGGAACTGATCGGTAAAAGAGCATGCCTGGTTGCTCGAATCACTGCTTTTCCTTGAACATAGAGACATGGCAGTTAATTGAAACAGGTTGACAATTCTAAGTTTATATATGTTATGAAGTTTTACTATATTTAAAAAATTTGTACCTTATCTTTACTGGGCCCAAATAAAGTATTTAATGCAATAAAAGTGATCTTCAGGTCACACCAGCAACCTTTATTGTTTTAAAGCAAACGTTCTGTCCCCCTGGGCATTTACAATGCTAAGTTTAAAATTATTCTCCCAAGCCAATATGAAACTAAAATTATTGTGGAAGAATAAAAAACTTATTAAAAGCTTTAACCAATGTGGTAATTTGTCCGAAATATAGGAAAATTTCCACATTGGTTAAGACTTAAAATAATAAATTTTTATTCCCCTGATATGTTTTCAGTTGTACATTGACTTAGGAGAACAATTTTAAACAACATTGTAAATGCCCAGGAGGGCACAACATTTCCTTTTTATTGCTTAAATATTTTTTATACAATATTATTTTGGCCAGTACTTTAAAATCTAGGAGGATACTCCTGTCATAGCATTCCTGAGGGCTTGGATGACTAGTATGGAGCTATTAACATAATGCTATGTCGGAAATAAAAAAGTAGTTTTTTTTAGAAGCATCTGGTTCTTATGGCCATCTTTCTTTTATCTTTTGAAGCTTCAACGAATTAAAAAAAATAAAATGACATTAAAACCCAAAATGTATTCAGAATTTTAGTCATTTATATGTATATTTATTTATATAAATATATAAATGACTAAAATATTTTTCAATTATTGATTTGCCTGGAAGATTAAGTTTTCTTGCTAATTCCAAATATCAAAATGCTTCTTTTAGAAAATACGAGTAGCTCTATTTAAATAGCACATGACTATGCAATTGCAAAGGATTTTGAAACCCTTTTCTTTTAACATGTTTTCCATTTAAATTGTATTGTAAAAGTTTAATAAATTGATTAAATGCCAAACTCACAGGCATTTCTCTATCCTTACTCCTTGGTTGTATGGAGGCTGGTTCACAACATAAAGCCATTTGTCCTCTTTGGTCTTAGCAGTTTTAGGGTAAACAACTTGCTCCTGAAATAAAATAAATATTTTGTATACACAGTTATTTACATATGATTTTTTAAAAAATTAAAAATTTAGGCTAAAAGCCCATATAAAAGGCATATGAAAAACAAAATTTTATGGGGATCAAATTTCAGCAGATTTCTCTTAAGGGAATTCTGCTATTGATACAATTTTTTAAAAATAAAATTCTTCTGTTTATCTGAAGGTGAATATATGTATATGTATATATATCATTCGAATGTATACTTGCATACACACACACACATGCATGCACGCACAAACACATACACACACACACACACACACACACACACACACACACACACACACTATTTCAATTTTATTCCATCACTTAATGGAATTTCAATCTATTCCCATGATATGGACAATTTAAAATATTTTACGCCTCTATATTCAACAAATCATTAATGATAATATATTGCCAAGGAATTGAACTATTCAGGAAAAAATTGAAGCCCCACATTCTTGACAATAACTGTTGAATTTAGCAAATTTTCTGCATTCAGGGGCTTGTGGTTGGCAATGAAGTAGGGACGAACAGAGTTACCAACATAAGGGCAAATACCAAATATTGTTTTCACATGATCACTACTATGTGACAGACATGGATAAATGCTGCATATGTATCGTATATAATGCTGAATATCCATATGTAAATTGAGATCTACTGTTTGCTACAAAGCCTAATTGCAAAGGGTTCCCTGAAGGTTATCACCTTTTCCTAGCCAGAGTGGAACTAAGGATCAGTTCCATGAGTTTCTCACTAAATAAATTCCTGGAGACCATGCAGGAATTGAATCCCAGATTAGAGATTATCCAGGAAAATTAAGAAGGTCCTATTAATATCTAAGTTAAATGTAGTACTGCACTCTGAAACTTAACAAGTGTCCATGCAAGTATTCAGTAGAATTCAGAGGAAAATGTCCAATACCATAGAGAAAATAATAATTTTAAATGAATTTAAATTGTATGAAATTATATATATATATATTTGAAAATAAAAACTTACAACGGAGGCACACAAGGGGTTTTCATCAACTCCATCTATCTTGTGTGATATCTGGGGTTCCTTGACAATGTCCACTCCGAGGAAAGGCTGGAACTCATCGACTTTATTTGACAAGACATTCTGCAGGTAGTCCCTAGTAAAAAATAATGGAAACTGATTACTTTTTATTATATAGATGGCCTCAGATAAATTATATATATTTTGTAATTATATATATTAAGTGATTTTTATATTAAGGAGAAAAAACAGGAATAAGGTTAAATTATAATCCACTTAGACATAGCATCTGATATTTTGATGCTTAAGAATACACACCAAATGCTTTTAGCAGATTTCACTTATGGGAAATCAGCTATTGAGGTTGTAATTACACGATTTTCAAAAAGGGTCTTCAAATGTCCATTGATTCTACTTAGAAGATGACAATGAGGTCCTTTCAAAATGTTATATAGATATATACTTGTCTAGTGGTCCCATTTTTTGGTTAATCATTACCATACTCAATATTTAAACATTTTATGTAAGTTCAAAATATATCTTATTGCAAATTTAATGTTCTATATATGTTGTTTTTACATTTTTTTCTCTATCACGAATATTAACCGAGATAATGGCATTTCATCAATAAACTGTTATATCATGAACCACTTTATTCGAAGCTTAAATACCAAACAATGTTTTCATGAAACTTCTACTGTGAGAGATACATATAAATTTTTGGTGACGTCATGAATTGACATTTATCAGTCTTCACTCAAAAAAGGTAGTTTGATGTATACCATACTTGATATTTAACTGTTTCATTCAGCACAAAGACTGAAATAGATGAATATGGGGTGGGGGTTGGAGGGGAAGAAATTTGAAAATTCAAAGTATCTCCTTCATTATTTGTTGGTTTGTAAAATATTAAAGAGCCAACCCGTTTAAATTGTTGAATGTCTTGAATTTTTGTTCTATACATTTTTTTGCAACATTAAGTGAGTTATTAATTGTTTATTGTTTTCAGGCTTCAGTAAATCCCCACTTTTACTTATAGGGTGTTTAACTAGAAATAGAGTATATATGGTGAGGTGAGATCACTAGCACGTCATACATACTAGCACATGAGAAATCTGCTTTGTTTATGCAGCCCCTGAGTGAGTCCTCATTGGTAATAAATGGCTGTAACGAATTTGTAGTAGTTTGATCATCTATTTTAGTTTTTGAAGAAACCTCATTAATTCTTGCAAACACTGGAGCACATATTGATACAACTGAAAAATTAAATTTACTCTTATCCTCCATATGATTTATAGAACATTTTTTGTTACTTCTGAGGTTTACTATCATCTTAGTTCATTTCATACTAAGTGCAGTTAATCCTGTATGTCTACTAGCTGAGATACACCACTTTGCGCTGGAAATATTTAAATTGATCATAACAATATATGTTGTTCATTGCAAGGCTATAGAATACACAACATTTCCTGTTTCAGTATTATCATATTTCTTTGCCTTTATTGCTACTCTTTTTGAGTAGTATGCAAGAATGAAATTCCTTTTCAGCCAGTCCCAAACAGAACCACGAAAGCTATTTAATATATCTAACAACTTCACTCCAATTGCACCCATTCATGAAAGTACTCCTTTACAAGTCCAACCACTTCACATTCATAATAGTATATAGCATACTCAGTAATGATGTATCATCAATGGATTAAATGAGGTTAGCAAATGAAGTGAAAGAAATAGTTCATGTCCAGATATGAAGGCAGCGTGCTGTGGATAATGTTAATCATTAAAATAAAGTGTTTTTCTTACTATTGCATTAGTATTCTCTAGTTTTTGGTAGTCCAAATTTATGTCCTTTTTCATGTTATCTTCCTCAATCCACCCACCGTCTTTGGAGAGATTTCACATTACACATAACTGCCATTTGCTATATCAAATAAAGGGTTGTTGCCGCCAGAATAAATGATACAGTTGTCATGCCTATCAGTGAAGACCGTCATCACTGGATGATCATCGAGTACAGCTGGAAGTGTTTTCGATGTGATGGTGATCTTCAAGCCCATTAAAAGTTGTACAACTTTGTATATGCGTTTCCAAGCTACTGCTTGAACATTAGACCAGACTCCATAAATTCACAGGTATCCCAAAAAAAATATGCTGAGCCAATAAATGGTAGACAGATGGGCTAAATACACATTTCATGGTCTTACTTATTCATATTTCCCAAATCAAAGAACTAGGAAAAATGAATTTATATTCAATAATGGTTTATTCCAATTAAATTCTATTTGTAATATTATTAAATCTCCACCATATCCATTCTGAGACCATTAAAAGTATTTAAGGTACTAAAAAGATCTTCAGGTATAACCAATACTCTTCATTGTATTAACATAAATATATCGCCCTCCTGGGCATTTACAATACTAAGTTTTAAATCTAGTTTGGCTATTGTTGACTAATCACAACATTGATTATGGCTTATAATCATAAGCTTTTCTTCTTCTGGTAGATTTTAGGTTTATATTGACTTAGGAGAATAATTTTAAACTTAAATTAATAGGCACTGTAAATGCCTATGAAGGCGAAATGTTTGCTTTAAAACAATAGTGTTTTGTGAAGCCTGAAGATCTTTTTATTGTCTTAAATACTATTAAACACTTTGCCTTCATTAATTCAATTCATCAAACAATAAATATTTAATTATCACTAAATAGATGTGTTTAACTGAAATATTTACTGTGGGTAATCATCAATGCTTTCGCAGAATGTTGTCCCCTTTGCACATGCAGGTGACCTTTTAGAAATGTTCGGGACAAACCGAGGCTTTGTTGTGTTATCCTCAGGAAATATAAACGGGATCTCTTCTAATGATACATCTGCAAAAGAAAGTGAATTCAAAATGTTTCGGATATATAGAATTAAAAGGTGTAGCTTGGAATATGGATATAAATAATCAGCTTTACCCCTGCTCAAGTTGGAATGTGTGTACATGATGGGCCACTCTGAAGATTTTCTGGAAGGAAAAAAAAAGTACAAGTGTTATTTATTACTAGAAAATGAACAAACAAATGACAGAAATAAACTAATTGCTACAAAAACCAATATTACATAGTACAACATAAATAATATATTACAAATGAGAATGATATGTATATGACTCATTAAAAAATCCATATTCCCCAATTTGAAAATCCACAAACAAAATACTAGTCACCAAAACACACGCCCACTCGCACACACACACGCACACGCACACACACACACACGCGCGCGCGCGCACACACACACACGCCCACACTTGGTCAGTTTCAGGCATTAAGTGGCAAATAGCGGTAGAACTTCACGTGGAAAATCATTAGTTTAGGCAGCCCCTGCTTAACGGACTCTCACGGGGCCTATTTTAATTAATTGTAATAGATAATGGCTGATTTTCATGTTGTATTACCTATTTTATTACATTCATTAATACTTTATTAGTAAAAAAAAATATATTATGTGGGGAAAAATCAACTGTAGAAATCGGGCCTTACCATTTTGCTCAATAGTTTTTAGTTTTTAGCAAATTTTCCTTCAGGAGCTTTCCCTTAAGCTATTGAGGCGAACTCATGAAACGATTTTCAAAAACATTTCTCAAATGTCCATCCTCACCAGGAGATGCCGAAAATAATGTTCGTTCCAAATTATATATATATATATATATATATATATATATATATATATATATATATATATATATATATATATATATATATAGATATATATATATGTTAAAAGCCCTAGCGGTCGGAACTTTTGTTTGATCGGTACCAAACTGGATATTTTGATGTTTTATAGAAAAATGAAGATCAAGTTCGTTAACGGACCGGGTGGAGTGGGGTTTAGAGGGGGAATTCGAAATATTTCCGTTATTATACGTCGGATTGAAAAAAAATTATTGTACAAATCTTATTGTAAATTAAATGTTCTATGATTTTTATGTGAGTTTTTCCCATTATATTGATTACTATGCGAGATATTTGCATTTTTTAAATTTAAGTAAACCCTCACTCTACCTTATTAACAGTTAGCCGTTTTATCGTGAATCACTTTATTTGAAGCTTAAATGGCAAATATTGTTCTCAATGAATTTTTACTTTTTGAGGTAAATGCAAATACAAGGCGCAGCCCCTGCGTGACAGTCTTTTTCTATTCTTTCTCCTGACACAAAATCCTTCTGTCTCCTGCTTGGCTTTCTCGTTCTTGGTGCAATCAACTCCAGCAATTCTATTCACGGTGGCGCTGCTTCACTTATCTTCGGCTATGTGAGAACTCGCTATGAGAGAAACAGTCAAACTTTTCAAGATTCGCCAAACATAGAGCTGCCTCTCCGACTTTCTGTTGGATACTGATGCCTGGAAGTGGCACCGTACTCACCTCCAACTATACCTTAGAACCGGGGGTTGTCAAGCAGCTAGTTGATGCCAAAAAGTCCGCCACGCAGGGCTTACGTTAACTAAGCAGGTTTCCCACGTTGTAATATAACTCACTTCTGATCCCACATCCATTATTTCTATGTTAAAACCCAATGACAAGGGGGCGGAGGGAAGTGGATACTGAAGGCTGAAAACAAGAAAGTACGAATAACTCACTTAACATTTGAGTTACAAAAAAAAAGGCATAGACCATCAATAGTTTAACAAGATTGGTTATATAACGTTTTACTATCCAACTCATAATAATGGAAATATTTTGAAGTTTCCGATTTCAGCTAATATGAAAAATGATCATTAATGTTGATTGAAATATGGAGTATGGTATAGATAAAAAAAAAAAAAAAATACATTTTCAAGAGAAGAACATAAAATCTTAATTGGTGACGCCATCACTCAACGAATTTGTAAATATTTCACAAACTAAAAGGAAATCTGCTAATACAGTTTGTAAGACGGCTTGTTGGTCCTTTATGGATAGCACCGAGCACAATGCTTAGTAGATGCAGCCCCTGCCATGCCATGGTTACTCTCCAAACACCATAATCCCATCAATTATTTCACTCGGTGAGAAAGGAACCATCGCGCACAGAATATGTTAGCAGAAGGGATAACAAACAGAAAATGAATGTTAACACTAATCCCTTCTTAAGGATTTAGGAAATTCTCTTAAGCATTATACCTAATTCTCTTAGTGATGGAAAAAATAATAATAAATAATATTGTTTGAAACAATTGTTATGTTAAGGGCGTTTAAAACATTTACAATTTTGATGATAAATGTTTAAATTTAATGAAGTATTAAAAATATTGTAAAATAAGTTTTTCATTTGAAAAATACCCAAAAAGCGTTAATAAAAACTAGCTCACGCCAGCAAGGGGCTACGCCCCCTTGACCCCCTTAAAAAAGCGCTGCCTTTGGCAGCGCCACAACTTTATTAATTAAGGTCAACTTTAATAATAATTAAGGGAAATCAGCTATTGGGGTCATACTCCGGAGTTTGAACGACGCGTCACGACCCGATTTTAGAAGAATTTCCTTAAATGTCCATCGATCCTACCAAGGTGATAACGAACAAATGAGTTCCGTTCAAAATTTAATATATGTGTGTGTGTATATATATATTTTTTCTGTTAACGATCTAGTGGTCGTAAATTTCGTTTGATCGCTACCAAACTCGATATTTAAACGTTTTGTCCAAAAATAAACATCAAGTTAGTTATTCGCTGAAATCGGACAGAGGGGAGGGGCGTTTAGAAGGGTGGAATTTTGAAAATTCAAAATATCACCGTTATTATACATCGGATGGAAAAAAGTGTACATAACAAATATTATTGTAAATTAAATATTCTATACATGTTGTTATATTCGTTTTTCACTATCTTGATTATTAACCGAGATAATTGCATTTTTCAATTTTCTTCAATTAGCTATTATATCATTAAGCACTTTATTTGAATCTTAAATACCAAATACTGTTCTCACTGAACCTTTAATTTTTGAGAGAAGTGCAAGTATGTGGTGCACGTGGGAAATCTACTTAGTTAACGCAGCACTTGCGTGACGGTCTTTTTTTTTAATCTCGTTTCTTCTTATGTAGCACTCATAAATTCAATGAAATTTTTAAATGAAAGATCCGTAAAAATACATAAGTATGAATCATTAGACCTCCATGATTTCATTTCATAAGTCGCCTGAAAATTAATAATGTTGCTGAGGATACCAGATTTTACAATTTTGATGTTAAATGTTTAAATTTTACGAAATATTAAAAATATTGTAAAATTAATAGATTTTAAAAATCCACAAAATATTTTTTAGGACGCAATTTATTCTTTATTTATTTATTCTTAGTGTTTATGCTACAATTATAATAAATGGGCGTCACCTCTGAGTGGCGCTGTCCGTGGGAAACCTGACAGTCCTTTCCTTAAACTCCCGGGATATGGTAGAATTTATTGCATCTCCAACGGGAAGTCCAATCCCATCACCAATCTAGAAAAAAAACAAACAAAATTTCAAATTTGATTGCATTAACTTCGGTACAAAGTGCATATACCGAAAAATTGGTTAATTATTGGGTGATAATGAAATTATAATCCATCTCCGTTCCGTTGAAAGAGTTCTTAACTCCAGTTACAGCCCAATCTATAGAAGTATTTGTGTTTTTAACAACTCTTTCCCTGAAAATTATTTAACATTTCACACGAACACAAATAAATTAAAACTAATCAGGGAAATTAGAATTTTATCTTTTGAATATTTAAAATTATCCAATAAAAAAATTGCTCACATTATAAAAACTGGGGGCATGTAAATTGTGTCAAAAATATATGTATCTACATTTAAATCATTTACTGTTGTCTTGCTCCGCTTTTACAGTACACATGGTAAACTTCCTTGATGAACATTTTGGATTATAACTGTAAAAATAAAGTTAATGGGGTTTTCTGTTTCTTATCAGAAGTTTGCGAAAGTTAACAGTATTAAACAAAGAATTTTATGTTGTTATGCAGGAGCTTAAACAACAAAAAAGGCATATTATTTATTATTTACAACAATAATTTATTATTATTCTATTTGTCATAAATCTTAGAGAAGAGGTATGTTAATTTAACAAGGAGGGGAAATTATATATATATATATATATATATATATATATATATATATATATATATATATATATATATACACACTCACACCTATTTTCCAATTGAGCGAAATTTCGTCATCTCCGTTGTTAGGTTAGGTGGAAAAGTGGATCGATTTTTTTTTTTTTTTCAAAAATGGTGTCATGAGTACAACCTCAAAATCAGGTCCTTAAGAGAAATGCGCTAAAATACTGTGGCGTGGGACACGACTGCATTGGGATATGATCTCAGAAGGAAAACAAACAGAGAGACTCTATTCCTGGTATAGAGGACCACAGAGAGAGTGTTTCCTTTATTGCCAGTTTCAGCAGCTTGGGAGGACCACACCTTAGCTCAACAGGTGGAATCCACCTTACGTCATCCTATTTTTATGTTCCTACTCTGCAAAAGGCCGACTCTTCTTCCAAGCCTGTTTCCGCAAACATATATACCCTCCTTAAACACCATTGCCCAATGTTTTAGCGGATTTCTCATCTAAATGGGAATCAGCTATCGAGGGTGTACGTCTCGAATTTCTAAACACCTAGACTTAAGGAAAGAGGGTAAACCGCTCCTCTCCCTCCAATGGTCTAATATTAAAAAAAAACATAACTGAAAAATTTCCGTCACAAAGGGGCTGAGTAAGTTAATCAATTTCCCAAGTTCTGGAATGACAGGCTATAATAGTAAAGGCCAACTAACCATATATTCTCTATAAGGATCAATAAGAAGGCCAAGTCCTCTACTGGTTTTTAATATTATGCAGAGTGCACTTTCGGAGTCAACGCTCCATCCTCAGTGCCTGCTGATTAAAGCTGCGTTTCCTGGACCACGACTGCCGGGCGACTGCATTGGCGTTTGAAGAAATTTTACGAAAATCGTGGTATGATAAGAGCCTCAATTACCTTAAGGGAAATCAGCTAAAATTAAAAGAAACACCCAATAACAAGTAATCTATGTTATAATTATGTTGATGCTTTCAATAACTTATAAAAATACAATTGATAGTTTTAACATATATCATTTTTATACATAACATGACTTAAACTAACCACTCCCTCAATCAAAACTGGAAATCTGCGCCAACGGTGCGTAGGTATATTTGTTAGTCGTCGCTCTGGAGGGTGACCTTTGGTTGATATTTTTCTTCATTTACCTACTGAAATGGTAATTATTACAGAGGTATGTATTTTCATCCAGCTTCATTTCAAGGGGAGGAGCTGATTGAGTCTAATTCTTCCCAAGGGAGGTATATATGTGTGTGTATGTATATATATTTGTCTATTACCGCTCTAGAGGTAGTGAGTTTAGTTTGACATTTCCACAACTCAACATAGTCTTGACAGGACATTTTTTATTTGATCTATATCACATTCAAAAAATCTTATATAATTAATCCTGTTAAAAATGTGTCTTGCTAAACATTTTTACGAAACTCAAATATTTAGCAAGCTATTCGTACTTTCTTGTATTCATTTATCATTAAACTCCCATTTCTATTAATTGAATTTTGACTTATAAATAGGAAATATTTGGTGAGAAACGATCACTTATCTATCATCTAGGTTGGAAATCTGTTTAGTTTACAGTCGCATTTCAATCAATTCTATTATTTGTTGAAATATCATTTATTAACTTCCTTTTGCTACTATGGCTAATTGAGACGGGTTATCCTACACGTTACCACCCTTTTCGATCCAGGGTGGGACTAAGGTTTTTTTATTTCTTTTTTTTTTTTTTTTATCTGAGGCCCTAGTATACGTGTGCCTTGGTCGGTAGGGATAGGTCTATCAAACCTATGGAGGTGTAGGCAGTTTCCCTTTTCCTGAGCAGGAAGATCTATTTTAAGGGAGGGTTGTAGAGGTGTAGAGTTGTAGTAGAGCTAAGGATTGGAGATTCCTGGTAACGGGCGGTACCGGGAGGGGTGTGGACTAAGGATTTTATTTAATGAGTTTGTAAATAAATAAATTCCTTTTGCCCAAGCGGGATTCCAACTCCCCACTCTAGGTTTACCATATGAGATTAAGGCCAACTCTTTAACGCACATGGCTAACCTGAGCCCCCCCCCCCCCCTCTGTAGAAGTAAATGTTTGGGAACAGATTTTTCCCCAACTTCCTGACAAATGTTATTCGAGAAGTTATTTTAAAAACTCGGAACTGAGAGCTAGACGAGCTCCTCACTCTTCCCCGACGCTGCCAGGGTTAAGACCAAGTCTTAATATTTCAATTGGAAAATTATTTTTATATAAATTCATCAAGAACTAATAATGCTGGTCTTGTCAAATTCTGTCTGGATCGGAGTATAATGGCAGTCATTTGTCCATTACTTTTGTAATTATTAATATTTCACATCACTGGCGGAATTCAATCACCCAACTCCCTGAAAGGGCCGTAAAAGTGGGAATCCACCAATCAAATAAAACCATATATCACCTACTCGTTTAATTACTGCAGGGAGGGATTTCCGAAGGTAGTTTGCTTGAATAGGACACTGTTCATGACGTAACTTGCGGAGAGAGATCTGACGTCCTGGGATTCACTCCTACCTCACTGCACTACCTCTTGGGGCGTCCTTCAACTAGACCTTGGCTATTCGGGAATGACTCACTTAGTTACATCTACCTTCTGACAAAATCACCTATTGCGGTTGAACTCGTGACGCGATCCAGACGAGGAGATGAAAATGTGGTCCGTTCGATTTTACATTAACATTTATTCATGGATATTTGCGACTTGTGTCTGTACATTGATTACACACGCGCGCGCGCACACACACGCACGCACACACACACACACACAGACAGACACACACACACACACACACACACACACACACACACACACACACACACACATACGTGCGACCGTTAACGATCTAGTGGGACGCAAATTTTGTGTGATCGTTGCCAAGCTCGATATTTAAACGTTTTATGAAAAACTAAAGATCGAGTTCGTTAACTCCTGGAATCAGGCCAGTAAGGGGGGGGGTTAGAGAGGGGAATTTTGAAGAATCTTAATATCTCTGTTATTATGCGTGTGATCGAAAAATTGTTTTTCTACAAAAACAAATTCTTCATCATGAATATTAACCACGATATTTGGATTTTTTAATTTTCATTCTTCAGAACCCCCCCCCCCCCCCCATCCACTCCTACTCATGTCTTATTAATAATAAGCTCTTATATCGTGGGCCAAATTATTCTAAGAAGAAATAGCGCATATTGTATTAAAGATACTTTTATTAAGGGAGATACATGCAAATCCATTGTGTGTTGACGTCATCAATTAAGATTTTATGTTTTTCTCTCGAAAATGTTTATATGGTCAATACCAGGGGTGAGCAACCTTTTTAATCAACGGGCCAATTTAAATTCTAAAATTTGTTAGCGGGCCGCACATAAAGTTACACTTATTAATAATTTAGAAAACTTTATTTATTACGGACATTAGAATAAAAAAAATATAAACATTAAAAAAAAAAGTAAAGATTTCTTATACAAATTTTAATGCAAAAACAACAACAACAATAAAATAACAGAAAAAAGAAAAGGAGAAAAAATTTACTTGAAATTTTTAATCAGACATTTGGCACTGTTTTTTCGGTACAAGTTAATCTATATCAGCCGGAATTGATGAACTAGCTACACGTATGCAGCTTTCTAATCGTGCATCAATAAGTCTTGATAGATAGTCATTTTTGATTAATTTCATGGTCGAAATAATTGTTCGTAAACACACGTACATCCGAACGACGGGCTCACTTACGATTTATAAAAATTGTTGATTTTTCTTTACTGAGAAAAATACATTTTTTAAATCGGTATTATTCTGCATGTCAATCACTTCCATTTGAAAGTCTTCGGGAACTGTGTCCATATCGATATTAAATGGAGAGGAAAACATTTTAATGGAAACCAATGTATATTAAAATATTGTGCGTATTTTTAAGAAGTAGTAATTTCTTTTTCTAAATGTGGAAAGTGAGACACATTATTATGCAAAACATGCTGCTTCCACAATTTTAATTTGCGCAAATTGTAAATAAACTGCCCTTTGCCTTGAAGTTCCACATTAAGATCATTGAAATGCTGAGCGAAGTCGATAAGAAACCCAAAATCGCTCATCCATTCTTTATTACCGAAATGAGGAAAGGCATATCCTCTCATATCCAAGGACTGTTGTATTTCGCTTTTTAAGTAGTATACTCTTTTTAGCATTGCACATCTACTAAGCCAACGTACTTCGGTATTGCAAATCACGTCGCCATATTCAGTTTCTAAATCTTTCAGGAGTTCTTTGAATTCATGGTGATTTAACGCGCGCGACTTTATAATACTGATTAGTTTAATTATTTTCACTGTTGGCAAATTCAATCTTTTCGCACACAAATTTTCCTGGTGAATTATGCAGTGGTTAACGAGTGTTTCTCTTCTTGTGGCCTTCTTAATGTCTTGAAATAGCCTTCCTGATACTTCTATCACAATCACTTGACATTCCTCGTGCTCCATCTGTCGATAAATTGAAAAGTTTTCAAAAAAGGCTTTAGTTCATCGTACCGGTCTTTGCCGGTTGTAGTCCCTTGCATTTGAATCAGTGAACACAATTCTTCAGGAATATATTATTTTTGGTGTCAATACCACGTAACAATATAGCCAGTTGTGCTGTATCAGTAATATCGCAGCTTCCATCAAGTGTCAAAGAACAGTATTCGAATTTTGCAATGCGTTCACGAAGCGTTGTAGCTATGATCTCGGACAAGTCTTCAATTCTCCTTGCAATGGTGAATCTTGATAAACTAATGCTTGAAATTTTTATTTTATCAGGAAATGCTATTTCTGCAACAGTAGTCAGACGTTCTTTTATCATATCTCTATCCGCAAAGGATTTCATTCAAGGCCAGTGCTTGACTGACAAAAAAAAAACTAGCTTTAACTGCTGTATTTGATAAATTAGCTTATTTTTAAAAATAATCTGCTGTTTTCCCACGTTTTTCTCCATTTGATTAAACGTATTTATCCGGAGTTGTCCGATTAAGTTTTTATATTGTTATTCATGTATTTTATCCTAATGCCTTTGTATGTTATATTCTTTTGATGTCGACACAGTCTCCGAGCATTTTAAGAATACAGCTTTATCTTTGAGGAAAGTGAAAAAATAATCGAATTTCCACATTGCTCATCCGCAACCTTCCGTTTTTTCATTTGCTTTTCTGACATGGTATTATGGAATAAAAATTTGATAGTTAAAATAATTTGTAGGAAAAATTAATTTTAAATAAAAAACTCTAACATTACCTTTTTGACATTAATATTGCACTCACGCCTTTCAAGAAACACAAGAATTTCTAATATTGCTAGTTAACAGCTTACCAGACTGATTGTGTGACAGAAGCAAACACAAACAAGCACAGACGCGGCGTGTTCGTATTGAATGTTTGAAAAAGTCGCCGACAAGTAACTCGTACCAAAAAATTGTTTCGGTTTAGTATGTACTACCATTAAATTATAATTAATTTTTTACAATATATTGATAGGAGAAAGTCGATAAAATAAATTCAATTTTACAAATGCATGGCGGGCCGCATAAATATGTTGAAAGGGCCGCAAACGGCCCGCGGGCCGCTTGTTGTTCATCCCTGGTCTATACCATACTCCATAATTAACCGTTTCATTCAACACTAGAGATGGTATTTGTTATTGCCTGAAATCGGACCTGGAATAGTGGATCGTTATAATGTGTAGGATCGTAAAATGTTATACAAGCAATCTTGTTAAACTACTGATGTTCTATGCGTTTTCTTGGTGATTCAAGTATTAAGCTAGGTAATCCTACTTTCTTGTTTTCAGTACAGCCCCCCCCCACCTTCTAATCCTAATAGAGACATGTGCTAAGATGAGGTGAACAGTGTGTTATATCAGCACGAGGAAAATCTACTTAGTTTACGCAGCCCCTGGGTGACTAAGGCCAGTTGCACACAGCGGATTTTTCCGAGCGGATGTTTTACCGTCGCCGCCGTTCCAATAGTAGTCCACTGTAGTACATTGGAGCTTGCACACTCGACGGAAAAAAAACGATCGGTAAGTTTAACGTCGGCGGTAGCTGTGCAGCCGCCCGGTACCACTGGAGCCGACGGAAGTTTTACCGTCACTTCTAAGTAAGGCCTACGTAACCAAATGAACGTTTGCACACACAGCGGATTTTACCGCTAATACGTTTGGCAGTTGAACTCTCTTGCATGCACCTACTGTTTTGTTTCCGCATCCGTGTATCCTCTCCCCCTTGTATTTTGTTGTCATGAGTGAGGAAATTGATGATGAAATTCTTATTTCATTAGTGGAATCAAAGCCTGTGCTTTGGGATAAAACTTTAGACAGTTTTAAGGACCGAAATGCTACGAAAATCGCTTGGCCAGAAAATGAAAGGAATAATTTCTACCGGTTGAATACAGTTCCTCATTTTAGTATTTCTGCGCTGAATGGTATCTTTTAACCGGCCATGCAGTTCATCAAAGGAAGTCATGGACATCCTGAAATAGTTGAAAAATTTCTTATCATCTTGCTTCAACTCATCAAACAATGTGTAGAATGCGCCAGCCTCATTTCTTCGTTCATTAATTGGATGAATCCAAAACAGTCGATTTTTTCTTCGCCTCCTCATTCGGCGACGGAATAACAACAACGTTATGAGCTGCTCTTGGTTCATGTCGGACTTCACAACTGAACTGAAATTGGTTCCAGAACTACAACTGCTGGTACCGACGTAAATTTTTCTGCCTATTGGCGACGGTAAAATATCCGATCAGAAGCGGCGGTAGAATATCCGACCATAAGCAACGGTAGGTTGTCGGAAAAATCCACTGTGTGTGCAACGGGCCTAACGTTTTTATGGTTTTGAATTTCACGCCTGAATTTAATGACACTTGGTATGAGTATTACTAGTAACCCACTTTGGACTTTAGCCATGTTTACTCAACATGTGCTATATTATTCTCTCCCAATGGCAGGTGTGAAGCTTATATAACTTTTATTTAATTGTTTATTTCCGCGGAAACCATTTTCATTTCAACCTACAAGGGCAGTTAACACGGTTAACTCTTATAATTATTATTTAACTTATTTGAAAAATGTTTAACTTAGTACAATTAACAATTTTAAACTTTATATAAATGTAATTATTTCGTCTAGTATCCAGACTGCTTCTTCAGTGATAATCGATGTTTATACTTTTTGACGTATGGATTGTAATCAGCTGTCCTGTTCCGCCATATTACTTTTAGTAGATTTCCCTTAAAGGAAATCAGCTATTGAAGTCGTACACATGACGCGATTTTCGACATTTTTCTTCAAATGTCCATCTATCCTACCCAGGAGATGACGAAAATGAGGCCCGTTGAAAACTATATATATATATATATATATATATATATATATATATATATATATATATATTTATACCTATCTATCTATCTATATATTTGTCTGATACCGCTCTAGCGGCAGCAATCTTTGTCTTATCGTTATCAAACTTGATATATAATCGTTTTATACAAAAAGAAAGATCAAGTTCGTTAATGGCTGAAATCGGACAAGAGGTAGGGGTGGGAGTTTAGAGGGGAGAATTTCGAAAATTCTTAATATCTCCGTTATTGGATTGAAAACATGTATAGAACCAATCATATTGCAAATGTAATCTATAAATATATATCTATATATATATATATATATATATATATATATATATATATATATATATATATAAAAGAAAGTCGTGTTAGTTACACTATTTATAACTCAAGAACGGCTTTACCGATATGGCTGAAAATTGGTGAGGAGGTAGCTTAGAGCCAGGAGACGGTTTTTTGGCAAATATGCACACAACAAAAGTTGTTTATTTTGTTATTTAGAGTAACTTTTGTTATATACACTTTCGTCGTATACCGAAGTGTAAATGCGTTATACGCTAAATATTATAGCGGGAGTCAACAATAAAAACACAAAAGACTGAACCGAACTAAATAAAACTCGGTATGTGTAGTAGCACTGACGCCGTAATTATCATATGCCATATCAACTTTTCTAGGGATGGGCAGCAGTGGGGGTTGTAAGGGAGGCATGAAATTAAAAAATCCGTCACGCAGGGGCTGCGTAAACTAAGCAGATTTCCCACGTGAAGTTTTACAATAGAGAAATCTGCCTAATAACAACTGTAGTAGTAAGAAACCTCTATACCTATTCACGAGGGACGAATAGTTACAGAAACGGCCGCCAGAGCTCTCGGCGGAAAGTCCGAACATAGCTCCTGCCGACCACACGCAGAATACAAATGCAAATATCTCGGTTAATATTCAAGATAGAGAATAAATGTATATAACAATATTTATAGCAAATTTAATTTACAATAAGTTTGATCCTGTATGCCACACTTCGCTAGTGGAAGGTCGTAGCACACAATGTAGTTCTGATTTTGCCACGTGTTGAATAATTCTCCTGATTCCCTCATCAACATCATTCGGACTTGAAATTACACGGGCAATGGAATAATTGTATGAATAATTTGAATTTTAGCAGGTTTCCCTTAGGGAAAATCAGCTATCGAGATAATACTAATGAAGGGATTTTCGAAAAATTTCTTCAAATATCCATCGATCCTACCCAAGAAATAACGAAAACGAGGTCCATTCAAAATTTTATATATTTATTTGCCAGTTAACGCTCTAGCGGTCCCAATTCTGTCTGATCGTTACCAATCTCGATATTTAAACGTTTATGTAAATATGTTATGCGTCGGATCGAAAAATTGTATAGAATCAATCTTATTGTAAATGTAATGTTCTATAAATATTGTTATATAGATGTTTTCTTTATATTGAATATTAACCAACATATTTCCATATTTTAGTTTTCGGCCATCACTAAACTCCCACTCCTACTCATGTGATATTAACTATAAGCTGTTATAACATCAGCCACTTCAATCCAAAGTTAAATGCCAAATATGCTTTTCATTGAACTATTACATTGTGAGACACATGCAAATACGTCATGTGATGACGTCATCAATTAAGATTTTAAGTTCTCTTCTCGAAAATGTTTATTTGATCTATACCATACTTGATATTTAGACGTTTCGGTCAACACTAAAAATCATATTTGTTATTGGCTGAAATGGGATATGGAATAGTGGTGGTTTAGAGAAAGGGAGAATTAGAAAATTCAAAATATCTTCGTTATTGTGAGTCGAATAATAAAATGTTATAGAACCAATCTTGTTAAACTTTTGATTTTATATAATTGTTGTCTATGCATTTTTGGTAACTCAAGTAATAAGCGAGTTATTCGTACTTTCTTGTTTTCTGCTTTCAGTAACCGGTTATTTGCATATAAATACAAAACGTGGTGATATAGAATTACAAATGCTATATGGGAAATCTGCTTAGTTTACGCAGGCCCTGCGTAAAGGACTTTTCATTAGACTTAACCTTCCTCCTTATACTCTGTATTCATAGTATTGTTGAAATTATTATTTGTACAATGCAGTGAAAAAGTCTAGAATTGGCACTGTTATTTAGCTAGTAGTGTTCTAGCTAGAGAATTCCTAGGAAGGAGTCATTAGCGAATAGCGAAGGTCAAGTCGAAGGATGTTCTCAAGATAGAAGGAAAACCACTGGGTTCATGCACCTACCACAATATCCATGCCAAAATACCTAAATCAATGTTATTTACGTAAAGTTCATGCCAAAAATATTTATCGAATATCTCTTTGATATCTATTCAATGTAAATAATAATCAAGTATGTTATTAATTTCTTTAATGATTGCAATGTGTTAATAAGTATGTACTATTCATGTTTGCAAGTTGGATATTTCTTTTCCTTTCAGGCAATCAGCTATTGAAGTTGTACTCATGACGCAATATTCGAAACATTTCTGCAAATGTTGATTGATCCTATCCAGGAGATGACGAAAATGAGGTCGGTTCAAAATTGATTATACTATATATACCGTCTGTTAACGCTCTAGCGGTCGCGATATTTAATCCTTTTATGTGAAAACGATATACATTTATTGTCTATCCTGAATATTAAACGTGATACTTGCATTTTTAAGTTTTCAACCTTTAGCAAACTCATGTCACACAAACAATACTATATAAAAGTCCGTCACGCAGGGGCTGCGTAAACTAAGCAGATTTCCCACGTGAAGTTTTACAGTAGAGAAATCTGCCTAATAACAACTGTACTAGTAAGAAACCTCTAAACCTATTCACGAGGAACGAATAATTAAGGAAACGGCCGCCAGAGCTCTCGGCGGAAAGTCCGAACATAGCCGAATCCTGGCGACAACACACAGAATACAAATGCAAATATTTCGGTTAATATTCAAGATACAGAATAAATGTATAGGACAATATTTATAGAAAATTTAATTTGCAATAAGATTGGTTCTATACAATTTTTCGATCCGACGTATATTAACGGAGATATTTCGAATTTTCGAAAATTCTCCCCTTTAAACCCCCCCCCTCCCACTGGTCCGAATTCAGCCGTTAACGAACTTGATCTTCCTTTTTACATAAAACGATTAAATACCGAGTTTGGTGACGATTAAACAGACCGCTAGAGTGCTAACAGACAAATATATATATATAGTTTTGAACGGACCTCATTTTCGTCATCTCCTGGGTAGGATCGATGGACATTTGAAGAAATTTTTCGAAAATCGCGTCATGAGTACGACCTCAATAGCTGATTTCTCTTAAGGGAAATCTGCTAATATAATAAACCATTTTATTCGAAGCTTAAATAACAAATATTGTTTTCAAGAGACCTTTTTTTATAATAGATATATGCAAATACGTTCTGTTGCCCCCCTCCCCTCCATCTTTAGTTCTTGGACTCCTAAACTTTGAGTGATTGAGATACAGTATAAATTACAGTACTAGATATAGTAAATAGTTTTAAATAAAATTATACATTATATTCAGATATATTTCAGTAATTGTTGTTCTTTCCGGTGCAAAATATTTCTATATATCTGTTCAGCTCTGAGAGGTTGGCTAACCTGTTTGTTTACAATTCAGATGCTTTCCGTTGGGAGGTTATTAACATTGACTGAAAGATTTCTCATTACCGTTTATATTTATTCACTTAATATTAACTGTGGTGTTCTGTTTCCAGTATATAAATATGTGTTTTGTAAAACTTCACGAGCGTGACTGCCTTTGTTTATTTTATTATTATATTTTCACATTTGAGATCATGGATATTTATCCATCCTTAATGTTTATCGGATATATATTTTTTTTGTAAATTTGTCGAGGATACATTTTTCTTCACGTTGTATATAGTTCGAAAATCAAATGTGGCAAAATAAAAATTAATGTCTGTCTGTCTGTGTGTCCTGTTACTCGACTACTAAAACCATAATGAGGTGGAGGAGTTATCCTTTTCTCTTCGGATTCAAAGCAAAAAGTCCGTCACGGAGAGGCTGCCGGAAAATAAGATTTTCCACGTGATGGTATGACTCACTAGTGATCTCATCTCACCACTTATTCCGAATGAAAACAGGAAAGCACTAATAACTTAACATTTGAGTTAAGAGAAAATGTATAGAATTGTAGAGCATCAATAGATTAACAAGATTGGTACCTGAACATTTTATAATTCAACTCATAATAATGGAGATATTTTTATTTTCGAATACCCGCCCTCTCTACTCCTGGTCCGATTTTTCTCAATAACAAATATGATCTTTAACCTTTAGTTTAATATGGTGTATGACATAGATCAAATAAACATTTTGTGAGACGGGAACGTGAAATCTTAACTGATTACGTTATTGCACAGCACATTTGCATGCAACTCACATAATAAAGGTCTCTTGAAAACAATATTTGGTATTTAAGTTTAGAATAAAGAGATTCATGATATAATAGTTTATTGTTTACGATCTGAGTGAGGGTTTACTGAATACTGAAAACAAAAAAAATGCAAAGTACGTTTTATTTGGAATAAGATTGGATCTATACAATTTTTCAATTCTGCGCATAAGAACGGATATATTTCGACTTCTCAAAATTCTTGCCCACACACACACACGCACAAACACATATTTTCATTTTAATATAGGTACTTCTTTGTAATAAATATAGCATTTGATGAAAAAAGTAATTTTGTACAGTTCTCCGCGTTTATAACATCAAGCCGAGGTCAATACGATTACCATCAAGATGGTAGTTTTTTTTTCTTTTTTCTAACCGTCTGAAGAGCACGTTCTGAGAACCTTTCCAGAGATAGGAACAGATTTTAAATGACAGGTTTACTATCATAGTCAAGTATTTTGAATACTAAAAAATTACTTTGTTTTAGTCTAGCAAAACTGAAGGTCTTCACCCTCTTTAGATACATATTCCATTTTATTTATCAATTTATTTAATTTTATTATATTTTGTTTATTATTTTTTATTTGATTTCCCTATTATCAAACGTGACTCTTTTTTTCTTTTTTGTTATTTTCACCTTTTAGTTTTTTGTAATTAATTTTGGATTCTATTTTTTGTTTGTTCCTTTATTGTGTTCAATTTTTGTTTATTGTTCGATTTCTGTTTTTTGGTTCATTTCTGTTTTCTATTTCCTTTTTGATTTCTATTTCTGTTTTGTGATCCATGTCAGTTTTTGGTTTTCCATTTTGTTTTTTGCTTTCCATTTTGTTTTTGTGTTCAATTTTATTTTTGTGTTCCAGTTCTGTTTTTGTGTTCAATTTTATATTTGTGTCCCACTTCTGTTGTTGTGTTCAATTTTATTTTTGTGTTCAAGTTCTGTTTTTGTGTTCCATTTCTGTTTTTAGTTTTCCATTTTGTTTTCGTGCTCCATTTGGTTTTTGTGTTCCATTTCTGTTTTTTGTGTTCCATTCCTGTGTTTAGTTTTCCATTTTGTTTTTGTGTTCCATTTCTGTTTTTAGTCTTTCATTTCGTTTTTGTGCTCAATTTCTGTTTTTCGTTTCAGTTCTGTTTTCTGTTACAATTTTGTTTTTTATTCGCATTTCTGTTTTTGGTTTCAATCTCTGTTTTATGCTACATTTTGTTGTTTGTGTTCAATTTCTGTTTTTTGTGTGTTCAATTTCTGTTATGTAGTTTTATTTTCATTTAAATTAATTTTGTTTCGTTTTTTTAATTTTACAGGTTTTTTTTTCCGCGAGCAACATCGTCACAGTTGGGAAGCTCCAAATAAATAAATAAGTAAAATAAAAAATAATCATTTACAATCTGGATATATAAGCTTTTCATGTAAAACTAATGAGATAAGATCGTTAATGGCTGAAATCGCAACGGGGATTAGAGAGGGAGAAAATTGAAAAATTCAAAATATTGCTTGAGTCAGGGGTTGGCGGACCCGTTAGTTTACTTTTCAGACGCTTTCCGTTTAGAGGTTATTAACACTTAAATTGACTAAAAGATTTTTCATTACTGTTAGTATTTATTCCCTTAATATTCACGTTGGTGTTACCAGTATGTAGACCTATCTTTTGTAAACCTTCAGGCGGGAAATCTGCTTAGTTTACGCAGCCCCTGCGGGATGATCTTTTTATCTTAGGGAAAAACTAAAAAATACTACCTTTGAAACCCATCGGAGCCGTTCCCAGCTCAGAGAATTCTGCAGAATACAGAGTGAGAAAATTTGACGCACTGTTCCCAATCTAACATTACGTTTTGAGATGTGAATTAGAGCTGAAGAAGACATTTTTAGGGATTATAGGGGAGGAAATCAAAAATTCAAAATATATACGTTACTACGAGTCGGATCGAAAAATCATATATTAGAAATCTTGTTGTAAATTAAATAATCTATAAACATTGTTTTATCCAGACTTCTACTGGAATATTAGCCTATATTTTGGGATTTTTGTATTGTGAGCTTTCAGCCAACCTTTTAGAGAAGCAAATTACTCCAACTTTCTTGTTGAGATCAGGAGTCCCATACGAGCAGGTGGGAAATCTGCTTAGCTTACGCAGCCCCGCGGAACGGACTGTTTCGTGTAGTGAGGGGGGAGAACTAAATGACTAGATAATGACAGGATGATGATTATGGTGATGTAAGGGACCTTGACTTAGTCCTGGTACTGGGGCAGGTTCGACAACCCCATCTCAGCAACTTCGGCCAACTCGCTGCCCAATTCGGGAATTCCTAACGACTTTTTGATTAGAAATTTGCAGGGGATTTATTTTAGGTTTGAAATAATATTGAGTTGTCCATTATTAAATAAACTTGCAAAAAGCAGATTTCCCTCAAGAAAAATCAGCTGTTGAGGATGTTCTCCTTACGCGACTTTACCAAAAGATTCTACTCCTACTTATCCTATAGATGACAAACATGAGGTCTGATATATATATATATATATATATATATATATATATATATATATATATATATACATACACGGAAGATTTTATCAAACAATGTCAGAGGGAAAAGTTTTTAGTCTTCAACTCTCTTTTCACCATAGAGAATTCTTCAATTTGGATGCGCCATGGACAGTTCATGAGCGGCCAAATGTTGCGTTCTTCTGGTGACATCTATTTTTTATTACGCCGTTTTCAAGTCTCTAAAAAGGTATTAAGAACCAGCAAACCGCATTTCGACAACTTTGAATGTAAAGGATCTACGTCGTTGTAAAAAGTGCTATCCTCAAGATAGTTATATTTTTTCGGGGCACTTATGAATTTGGCGATCTAATGCTTCATTCTTACGTATTCTCCACTTTAATTAAAAAAAAAAAAGGTTTGCGTAAACTAAGCAGATTTCCCACATGTGCCACGTATAAGCATTTATCTCAAAAAGTAAAAATACAATGAGAACAATATTTGGCATTTAAGCTTCAAATAAAGTGCTTCAAGATATAACTGCTTACTGTTAATATGAAATGAGTTGCAGTCGGGGTTTACTGAAGATAGAAAACTAAAAAATCCAAATATCTCGGCTAATAATCAAGATAATGAAAAAAAAAACATCTCAAAATTTATAGAACATTTAATTAGCATTAAGATTTGTTCTATAAACTTTTTCGATCCAACGTGTAATAACGGAGATATTTCGAATGTTCGAAATCCCCCCTCTTAACCCCCCCTCCCCCTGTCCGATTTCAACCGATGACATTCAACGAACTTGATCTTTATGTTTACATAAAACGTCTAAATATCCAGTTTAGTAATGATCAAACAAAAAGTACGACCGCTAGAGCGTTAACTCACACACACACACACAAACTAAAAAATACTACCTTTGAAAAACCATCGGGGCCCTTCCCAGCTAAGAATACTAAGGAAACGAACGACTAAGGAAATTTGTCGAGTTGTTCGTAATCTGACATTACTTTCTGAGACGTGTATTAGAGCTAAAGAAGACATGTTTAGTGGTCATTGGGGAGAAAATCAAAAAATCAAAATATATTCGTTACTACGAGTCTGGTCGAAAGTCATATATAAACAATCTTGTTGTAAATTTAATTCTTTCTAAATGTTGTTCTATACACTTTTCTCTACCGTTAATATTAATCGAGGGTTTTAAATTTGTTGTTAGCTTTGAGTAGTTCCTAATAGTAATAATCAAATATATCATGAAACGTTTTATTACAAGCTTAAATATTCAATATTCTTTATAATAGATCATCATTAGATAAGATACATGCAAATGACCTCATCAAATAGGACTTTATTAACCACCCAGTTCTACTCATCGGAATTCTATCTGGAAATAGAGAATATATAGTGAAATGAAATCTGTAGTTGCCTTTGACGGCCCGTACTTTTTATTCTTTCAAATTTAAAGTAAATTACAGTTGTCAGGATACCATCTTGTTGCCAAAATAATAATAAATTAAATAATGTGAGCTGGAGCCGAAGGAAAAGTTAATGTAAGGGATTTCCTCTGTAATCTACCTCTGCCATTATTCAAAAAAATAGTGAAGCGTTTTTAGATATTTAAATTTGTTGGGAATTTCCACGGTACAACTTCCAGGATTCCTTCCTAGATTGGGTGGGAATTCCCAAAGGCGGTACAATTCAACTTTGACCTTTTTTTTTTTTTTTTTTTTTAAATTTGTACAAGTAAGTTGTACCGGAATTGGACAGGTTTCTTTTACAATGGGAGATACTGTATTGGGCTAAAATACTATCTGCCAGTAACAGAGGAGCTTTGTTCCATGGCAGAGGTAGAACACTAAATATAATAAATAATTTCCCTCGTGGGAAATCAGATATTGAGGTTGTGCTCAATTAGCGATTTTCGAAAACGCGACATATAAGCGTTTCATGTAAAACGAACAATCAAGTTCGTTAACTTCTGAAATTGAACAGAGGTGGTTTAGAGAGGACCTAAAAAATTTAAAATATCTTCGTCACTATGAGTCAGACTTCAACGTCGTATATAAACACTCTTGTCACACAACTTTAAAGGATATTTCTTATTGATGTAATACTTAAATATTCCCATTTTATGACCTTTGTTAATGTACATATGAAACTAATTTACACCCTTAGCTGTGTATAAAGAAGTATTGTAAAATTGTTAGAATTAGGTTAATTTTCTGGTCATAATTATTATATACATGTAAATGAAGGTTTACATATCATAACGGTACATTATAAAAGCCAATGCATTTAATAGAAACTCCGTCACGCAGACTAAATGAAACAGATTTCCCTCGTGAAGTTTTGTAACAGATAAATTTACATATTGGTAACACTTAACTCCACAGTGAATATTAAGTGAATAAATACAAACGGTAATGAGAAATCTTTCAGTCAACCTCCCAACGGAGAGCGTCTGAATTGTAAACAACCAGGTCTGCCAACCTCTCAGAGCTGAGCAGATAGCTAGAAATATTCTTCACCAGAAAGAAAAACTATTACTGAAATATATCTGAATATAAAATATTAATTTTATTGTAAACTATTTACTATTTCTAGTGATGTAATTTATAATGAATCAGAATAATTTTTATCTGAATCACTTAAATTTTAGTAGTCCAACAACTTAAGACGGGGGGGGGGATCAACAGAACTATTTGCATGTATCTCGCATAATAAAGGCCTCTTGAAAACAATATGTGGTATTAAGATTCTAATAATGTGGTTTATCATATAACAGAGTATTGTTTATGTGACATGAGCAGAAGAGGGGGTTTGCTGAAAGCTGAAAACTGAAAAATATGCAACATACTGTTAATATTCAACATAGAGAATATATGTATAAAAAATATTTATAGTAGATGCAATTTTCAATAAGATTGGTTCAATATTATTTTTCGATCCGACGTATATTAACGCAGATATTAATAATTTTCATAATTCTCCCTTACAAACCCAACCCCCCTCCCCCTGGTACAATTTCAGCCGTTAACGAACTTGATCGTTAGTTTTACTTGAAACGCATATATATCGATTAAGGGAAATCTGCTAAAATTGTAACTGAAAAAAGCATTTGGATAATCCCGTTTAACTAAATTATAAATTACATTTACTTAATCCATGAATGAAAAGAGAAGAACTCAACCGACAGAGTACATGAATCCATCTTTTTGTATGTTGGTGTAAATATTTTAGGAAATTTTCTTTTTTCTTGAATTATTTAATTAAAAATGTAAATTTGTAATTTATCTTGAAATCTTTAAAATAGACACACTTTAATATTATTGTTATTATTAATATTTACTTTTAGTTTCCTCACATACTGTTCCTACCGTCCAGAAACCAAACACAATGAATAATTAATTAGAGTTCATTCACTCGGCTCAGTTGCATTAGCTGACTAATGATACAGATTAGCAACTATGATTATCCTTATTACAATATTAATGGATCCGCTAGCATCGCTAAATACCTGACTAATTTACTTATTTGTCTAATTTACTGCATTTCTAATTGAGGAGGCAAATATAGAAATTTCTTTTGACTGATCGTGGTCAGTGTCTGAGAACTAGATCTGATGTTCGCCAAACTAGATCTGTTGTTGGGAAAACTAGTTTGATGCTGGCGAAGGAAATGAGGCGATAGAGAAAGGGGGGAGGGAAGAGAGGGTTTTAATATGCTACATTTACAGTTATTATGCATTTGGCGAGGAGAAGAACGAACCTGTCAAACCAGTAGATATTAACCCAAATCAACTCCTTCTCTCTCTCTCTCTCTCTCTCTCTCTCTCTCTCTCTCTCTCTCTCTCTCTCTCTCTCTCTCTCTCTCTCTCTCTCTCTCTCTCTCTCTCTCTCTCTCTCTCTCTCTCTCTCTCTCTCTCTCTCCCTCTCACACACACACACACACACACACTCTCTCTCTCTCTCTCTTTTCCCCTTTTTGTACTTCTTTGCCACAACTTTACCAGACAGTGCTTATATCTCGAATCTTTCAAAGAGTAAATGTCCACCGTAAAATTCCGAAGTCCACTCCAATCTATTTATTTCTGGAGGAAACTTTATGCCTGTCATGAGATCATATTCATCTAGCTGATCACATGATGTGATCTAAGGCTTTTTTCCTAACACCTTCTCCTCCTTGTACAATTTTGTTCACAAACAAAGGTGGGGGTTCGATAAAGATAAAATAACGTTTGCAAACGTTAAAAGACTAACACACACACACACACACACACACACTCACACACACACACACACACAACACACACACACACACACACACGCACGCACGCACGCAAAAAACATTTTCCGTTCACAAACATTCGTTTAGTCAAACATTTCTATTGTGTCCGATCCTTTATGACTATAAATGACCATACAAGGTTCTTTTGAAATAAGAAAAAAAAAAATAAACATAATAGCTTCCAACATCCAGGCAACTACTTATCTATTTAGTTATGAGGTGCTTAATAATTGCTTCACTCCCTTATTACAGAATTCTGCTTGTCACTCCATTGAATATTTGAGCGACTGCATTTATATTCTGGTCTGAAGTATTTGTAAAGTTCAGCCAAAAGAGCTATACACAATTTATGTTGGACGTCATCTCATTTTGTCTATTTCTCTCATAATTAGAACTGAAAATGAGGTTTTATTAGAAACTGAAAATTAGCGGGACCTGGAATACTGCAAGTAGAAGAGGAAATTGTTCTTTCCCTTATCCGAATTGGATTTACAAAACTAAAACATAGTTATTTATTGAAAGGCTTCTTCCCACCGGTCTGAGATTACTTTAATGTTTCTCTTACTGTTTCACATCTCCTTCTTAGTTGTAAAAAATACAATCTTCGAAGAACACCATTGAACAATAAACCTAGCTAAAGAGAACTCCTTGGAGACGATGAAGAAGACATCAAAAGACTGTTGGCATTCTCAAAAGGAGTTCATTTGTTCCAAAATGGCCATCTATGGCTAATGACAACAGTAGATGAAATAAATAAATGATTTTTCAAGGATATAATAGTTATAAGCAAAAATCGCAAAATTAAAACTGAGAATTAATTAAGTCTAGAATCGCAGGAATACAAATAGCGTGGCTAATATTCGAGTTTGAAATGAAATACTCAGCCCAACTAATGTTTATCAACAAGTTTGACAACGTAACATTTTTTAATTCGATATATAATAAGGAATATATGTATTTCCTTACTACAGATGACTCGCTTCTTGAATAGTTTCAAAGTGTAGCCACACTTTCTCAAAAACCAAAATGTTTTCTTCTTTAAAGCATTTTATTTCTTTTTTCTACTTTTGATTCATCTTCCACCTTTCAGAGTAATTTTTTTTTAAATTTTTCCCTTTTTTTCAATTGATTTATTTTAAAATGTAGAATTAATTGCAATTGCCTAGATTGCAATCTTGTCGTTATAAAAATAATAAACAATGGTTCTTTTTAATCACTGACCTGATGTTATACAACCAAAATAGAGTGATTTTAATGGGATTGGAAATAAATTGCAATAAATGTTAGTGTGACATGTAAACAAATGTTGGCAATGCTAATTAAGAATATACATAGTGATCATACAAATTAGGCAAGGAAATAATAATAAGACACATAGAATGTATTCGAAATGAACGATTTCCAAACTTTAATTTTAGAGAATCCGTTGATAAGAAGTGACATTCCTAAAAAAGCGTTGAGTACGAAAATAAATAACATGCTTTAAAGAAGAACAAATTGTTTGTTTTTGACCTATGGCTTCACTTTCAAACTATATATATGCCCCTAATGGATATCAGCTATTGAGGTCGTACTCATGACGCGATTTTCGAAATAAGTTTTCATATGTCTATCGATCCTACCCAGGAGATGACGAGAATGAGGTACATTCAAAATTATGTTTACACACACACACACACACACACACACACATATATATATATATATATATATATATATATATATATATATATATATATATATATATATATCTATATATATATAAAATTGTAACCTCTGTCTGTACATTGATTTTTTTCGCGAAATTTCACGATAACTTTTCGTTTCACATGTCCTAGACACCATAACTGCAATTTGTTTCTTTGGTGTCTGTTTGTTTGTTTATTTGTTTGTTTGTTTGTTTGTTACCTTTTCACTCATAAACGGCTGGACTGAATTTTATGAAACGTGGTATGTATATTAGTACTAACCCATCTTAGACTTTAGGCTATATTAAAATTCTCTGAAATGAACAGGAATGGGGGTTATAAGGGAGGCATGAAATTAAAAATAGCGATATTTCGTTTCCTATTGGTTTTTCGTCAAATATGAACATAACAAAAGTTGTTTATTTTGTTATTTAGAGTAACTTTTGTTATATACACTTTTTTCATATACCGATTTATAAACGAGATATACGCTAAAACCTACAGCGGAAGTGAACAATTTTATTTGAGACAAAAGACCCAACCGAAATAAATAAAACTCGGTATGTGTATTAGCACTAACGCTTTCATTATAACAAGCTACACCAACATTTCTAGGAGCGGGCAGGAGTGGGGGTTGTATGGGAGGCCTGAATTTAAAAATAGCGGTATTTCGATTTCTATTTGTTTTTCGGCAAATATAATCATAACAAGAGTTGTTTATTTTGTTATTTAGAGTAACTTTTGTCATATAAACTTTTTTCGTATACCGAATTATAAACGAGATATACGCTAAAACATATAGCGGAAGTGAACAATTTTATTTGGGACAAAAGACCCAACCGATCTAAATAAAACTCGGTATGTGTATTAGCACTAATGTATTCATTATAATAAGCCATACCAACATTTCTAGGGACGGGCAGTAGTGGGGGTTGTAAGGAAGGCCTGAATTTAAAAATAGCAGTATTTCGTTTTCTATTGGTTTTTCTGCAAATATGCACATAACAAAAGATGTTTATTTTGTTATTTAAAGTAACTTTTGTTATATACACTTTTTTCGTATACCGAGTTATAAACGAGATATACAGTAAAACTAAAGTAATTTGCGTAGAAATATTGATATGCTCAACAATTCTGTCCAATATGAACTACCAGGTACCTCACCCGGAAAAATTAATTCAAATCTATGTTAATATTTTGTCCTTAATAGCTGAAATCTATGCATAATACACAGGAAACGGGAAATATGACAATTTGGAAGACAATGAAGTCTTACAAAAAAAAAAAAAAAAACGACGGGTATGAACCCTAAATACTGGGACGGGGAAATGACAAAATATTATGAAAAGTAAAGCCTTGCCAAAAAAATACCATCACCATTCAGCCTCAAATGAATTCCCAGGCGAAGCCGGGTATCTGAGCTAGTATATATATATATATGTGTGTGTGTGTGTGTGTGTGTGTCTGTTAACGCTCTAGCGGTCGCAATTTTTGTTTGATCAATACCAAACTCGATATTTAATTGTTTTATGTAAAAAGAAAGATCAAGTTCGTTAATGGCTGAAAACGTGTGGGAGGGGGGGGGTTTAGAGTTGGGATTATAGAAAATTCAAAATATCTCCGTTATTATGCGTTGGATCGTAAAATTGTAGAACCAATCTTATGGAAAATTAAATTTACTATAAATAATGTTATATACATTTATTTTCTTTCTTGAATATTTACCGAGGTATTTGCATTTTTATTAAGTGTGTGCGTGATAACAGAGTTGAGTTCGGTTGAAGTCGGTTCTATTCTGGACTTTCCGTCGAAAGCTAGTTAACTGTTCGACTCTCGTGAAATTGGTTTAGAGACTCGTTACTACTACTGTTATTAGAAGGCGGATTTCTCTATTGTAAAACTTCAGGTGGGAAATCTGCTTAGATTACTCAGCCCCTGCAAGACGGATTTTTTTTATGTAGTGAGTGATCAACTCTAAGTATAACTCCCGTTAACCAAGAAGGACCTAAAATTAGTGATCTCCAGTAGGCTGACGTCTCAATATATCTGGGGGCCTCCAGGCTGTGGTCATATCACCCACGGCCAGTTTTCTAGTCGAAGGGTTCAGGGAGAGTGAATGTACTTCGACTGAACGACGGGCTGTCAGACTTATTTGACTTCCGCCATTCCACGGCCGACGCGACACTAGCGCGCTTTAGTAGTGAACTGGTGCAACAACTCCGTAGTCACCCATTCAAGTAGACCATGGTCGATATTGCCCTGATTTACAGGCTCCCCATCAAAACGTCTACAACGGAAAACAGAGATTATTTTCCAAAATATAGAATAAGGTGAACTCAGGATCAGTACAGTCTATAGTCAGGGGAGTGTTCCGAAATAAAATAAAACTTGAATTCCCTTATTCTTAATCCCTTTCTGATACCAGTATCCCAAACAAGGGACTATCGCTGATAATTCCTAGGGGATTATAAAAATAGATCCATATAGAACGTATAAACAACCAGTTACCAGTCAGTAGCAGACACCCATTTCCAAATTGACATATTCTAGCAAATTTCTTTTACGGGAAATCTTTTACTTTTCAAATGTAAGCTAACTTACCAATTGGATGACGTTAATTTGGTACATCCGAATCGGATATTTATAAGTAAAAAGCAATAAAGGTAAGAAATAATTATAGATATATTAAAAACGAATATATTAAAAAAAAAGTGTTTTTAAGCGTAGGTATGTAGGTTTAGTGTTGTCATGGTTTTTTAAAATGAATGTTTATATTACTGAAAACCCGAGCATTTAAAAAGTTCTAAACACGTAGAGGATCACACAAATGAGAAATAAACGAATATATACTACCAGAAGTGTTCACTACTTTGACCTTGTATTGAATGCAACACCATTCTAGCAGTATGGCAACCCATTATAATAATGCAAGTACTTAGCAATTCGTGAGAGCGGGAATTAACATTGAAACTGTTTTATTATTATTATTATTGAATTTGAGTACTATGGGGGGGGGGGGTTATTCCCAGTTTCCTAGAAATCTTTTTACCGGGGAATATTTTTCCAACCGTTAAGAAAGGGTTTACAGTATTGGGTGTTCAGGAATTTAGATTCTATCCTGAAAGTATCTAATAATATAGATTTTTCTAAATGTCTAATTATCTATGCAAATATATTTAAATATTTAGCACTTTTGACGGTATTCATAGGCACAAGTCCATTAGTTGATATAACAATGACAGTAACTCTGGCTGATTCCAATTTGAAGAGATGTTTCAATTCTACAGCTAAGACTTGATATACGTATTCTTAATGTCTCGACGCTAGTTTTCTGAATATTCTCATCATCTGGTACCGAAATATCAATGATGGAACCCTATTGGACCAAAATATTACATATGTAATTTAACCACCATTTAATTTGAAGACCATGCACGAACTAGGCAAAGTGGGGGTTTAGGGAGGGCAAAAATCCTAAATGAATCCAATATTTATTAGAATCAATGTTGTTGGTTAATTAGTCTTTAAAAGTTATTCCCTCAATTGAAAATAAACACAGGGATATTTTCCTTCCTCTCATACTCTTGCGATCTTTTCTTTAACCTGTTTTGTTATTTATCATCAAATGATTCGAAATTGTGTTTCAAGACTTGTTTTGATATGACTCCTAGCAAAGAAGAAATAGAGAATAGAGTGAGCTGGTATGTTACCTTAAGTCACTCCAGCACGAAAGGTTGCGTGAGAGATTTTTAATTTTTCGTATGGAGTTGATTCCTGTCATCTTTCATTAGCCGATTAGTAAAATTTTCGTCAGTCTGTCCTTGAGTCCGGCTTTTTGAAAGCCAGCCATTAGACTGATGAAAGTAGCTTTGATAGCAATTTAAAACCGGGCACAAATAATTTCTCAATCTGTATTTGAGAGGTTTGGAGTTTACGGGAATCCCCAGAATAAAGCCTTCTATCAGGATAGCCGATAATTATATTGAAGGGAAATCGTAGATAAACATAGCAAGGCCTCTATTACGACATTTTCTTCTTTCCAGGACGCCCAGGAACACTTAAAACTGTGCCCACGGTATACGGCACTGCACTTGTCTTCGCAAAGTTAACGGCACTGCACTGTCTTAAACACGGTACTATACTGTTCTTTACAGAGTCACGGCACAACACTGTTCTTCACTGAACACTGATCACTTGAAGACAGTTGAGAACAAACTAACTAACTCGGGCATGCTGCGTTTATAGCTTGTCGGAAAACATCAAAGGGAATAGTCTTGACCCTTCGAGGTCTGGACTGGTATTGCCTAAGACGAGCGGGACCATATGGGGACACCCTTTGATATCCTCCGTACTTTCCAAATACGCGACCATCTCTGTTTAATTTTTCATGTAATTATTTTTCGCAACAATATAAATGAGTCATACTGTATACACCAAAAACTGTTTCTTATAAAAAAATGAGACCTCTTGATTTCATTACCGGGCAATGATAAACTAGTAGTTTTTTACGGTAAAACCCCATGGAACCAACCAAACAACAATTGACTCTAGTAATTTCAGGCGACACAGTTAATGAAATAAAGGATCCATTATGGCCTAGAATATGATTGGAGAGGTTGGACGTCCATAAATACAGAAGCTTGGGTTGGAACATTAAAAAAGTTGGGAAATATTGTCGTAGCGGAATACTAAGACCTGCAAGGACCTTAGCACGGGTTAAGTAAGTATGTATTATAAGGGAATTCAAAACTGGATGTGCAATGAGGTCACGCAGACACACTTGCACATCTGCCTTGGATACTGAGAAAACCACAAAAGTTTGAATGTGATTCGATTCACAATGAACGATTGAATGATGCAGAGTTCATTTGAGTTCGCACTAGTATCCGGCAGAGTTCGCTAGTTGAAGCACGTTCATCTACCTGGGAGGTATGGTAATACACAGCAATGGCCAGACATAAAAACCAAGACGTCTAACAGTGTTTCTCAATTATACGTAGTTCACTCAAGCTTTGAAATTCTGTCCGGGAATGAAGACGTGCGGTTTTACAAAATAGTAGTGAGATTGCAGACGAGTTGTGTAGGACAATGTAATGTGGACTCTTTAGAACAGCCATACTCACAGTATGCTTTTTGGAACCCAAGGATTCCACGAAACCGCTACGAGGGCTCCTCAAGAATTTAGAAAATAATTCAAAACACTTCTCTCTGACCGACTGTTCCACGCTTGTGCGCTCTGGCGACTCTTTTACGCGGCGTACTACGAGGCGCAGCTGAACTTAGTAGCCACCAATCGTACTTTGCCGCCGCCAATTTGTACCTACTTGTGTGCGCTCAGCCCCTTTGAAAAGCTGCCTCTGAAATTAGGCCCTATAGTCGTGGATAAGCGACTTTCGCCTCTAACGCTAAGACATAAACTCCAGAATTGAATCGTTGAGAATGTTCGAGATCGAGGCCAGGACTATAAAAGCGACCACGTATGTCCAACGAGATATATGAATCTTTTTTAGAAATGGCATCAGACACAAGTATGGAGTCAATGGATGAATGGAGTATGGATTGTTCCGAGAATCCGTGATGAATATCGAATGCTTGCCAAAATTGCCCTGAATGTTCTTCTCCCGTTCCTAACAACATACTTGTGCGAAACAATATTCCTCAACCTATGCAGTAACGAAAACAAAATACCGCAATAGATTGGACTCTTTGATAGAAGAAGTTTCATAAACCTGATATCAACAAATTGTTAAAAAATAACAAAACAGTGTCATATCTCTCATTAGATTTCGTTTTATCTGTCCTATTATTATATTTGTTATGTAATAAGTAACTGTTACATTGTAGTCGTATTATGATTATTAATAAAGAATGCACATTTAGACATTTCTGTTTTATTTTAGGGTTTCGTCAGCAAAATAGTTTGAGAACCGCTGCTCTAGAAGGGATGGAGGTGAGATTTTCTTTTCATGTAGAGAACAGCACAGATGGAGAGGATCAAAAGAAACACCGAACTGATAAAGTTGTATGTGTTCCTATCGACAACTATCAGACTGAGATAGTTTCCCCACAATGAAATATTTAAAGTCCGTCACGCAAGGACTGTGTAAACTAAGCAGATTTCCCACGTTCAGGTATTACACGCTATTCATCTCATCTCACTACATACTCTGTATTTCTTTGTAAATAGTAGAAAAGATGGTTTAACAAAGACTGAAAATAAGGTACGAATAATATTTAAGTTACTACAAAATGCACAGAACAACGATATTAAAGATCATATTTGTATGCTGATGACAACTGTTAAACATCGAGTATGGTATAGATCAAATAAATAATTTCTAGCCAAGAACGTGGAATTTTAATTGATGATGTCATCACACAACATATTAGGAAGTATGTCATCCAGTAAAAACCAGTTGAAAACAATATTTCGTATTTTTTCAAACTTGGAATAATACGTTTTATGATGTATTCGCGTATTATTAAAGTGTGATGCCTAAAATGAGGGTTTACTGATTGCAGAAAAAAAAGGCAATAATATAAGCTGATATTGGAGATAGAAAAAAAAGTGTGAAGGATAGCATTTATAGAAAATTAAATTTACATTAAGACGGATCCCCCCCCCACTCATGTCCGATTTCAGCTATTGACGAGCTTCATGGTTTTACATGATACGCTTATACATCCAGTGTGTTAACGATTAAACAAACATTACTACCGCTAGAGCTGTAACTTTTCAAAAGAAGAAACTTTTCGAAAAACGCATCATGAGTACAGCCTCACTAGCCGATTTCCGCTAAAATTAAATACATTGGAGTAATAATCATCTTAAATGAAATGTTCTCTCTCTCTCAATGATCTAATGACTCGTCCTTCACTCCAGAGGTCAACTAGCTAATTTAGTAATAAAACCTATAACGTCTCTTCAAATCAAGTTGCAAAATTGTGCGCAAATCCTTCTATTTATTATCTTGGCACTACACCTCCGTTTCATACCACCCATTCCGCAGCTTTTAATATTTATTATTACCATAATAATACCACCATGCTACTGTCTAGATCTTTTTTTTCTCTTCTCGGGGATGGGACCGATGAAAATTTTAAGAAATGTCTTGAAAGTTATGCACCGAGTAAACCCGAAGATTTTTCGTGGGTGAAATATCCAAAATAACAAAGGTCTGAGAGCTTTACTCTGCAGATCGCCACAATTAATTGCCTGCTATTCGTTGGCATAGTGTGCACGCTGTTCACGTACATGCGTGTTGTGCGTGTACTTGCGTTCGACTAACCACTGCCCAGGATTATATGTCTGGAAAAGAAAGTGAAGGAGCTGAGAGGAGAAGCTGTCACGAACAGCTTCCTTCTAAGGCAGCCCTCATCACACTTTCAAAGTTTAATTTCTAGAGATTAGTGCTTTCGACTCAGCTTGCTTTCGATCGGCTCAGGTCTAAGTGTGCTTATTCACTCCAAGGAGTCTCATTACGACTCGAATAGATTCCCGCACAAGAATCAGAATCTGGAGCAGGCATGCTTCCGATTCTTCAAGTCCTGCTCTCGAATAAGGCGGCAGATCAACGGTTTCCAGATTCCCCAAATGGGAAAAGTCCGACCTAACTTGATTACCCATTCTCAGGAAAGTCACCTAATGTTGACTGCTTAATGCCTTACCATCAAGGAAAAAGTCATGTACACGTTACATAATAAATGAGATATTTTTTATTTTCCAATTCTATCTACCTTTAAACTCTCACTACTCTTGATCGGATTTCAGCCATTAACGAATATCATATTCAGTATTGACTGAAACAGTTAAAAATCGAGAATGGAATAGATCAATTTAATATTTTAGCAGATTTCCCTGAAGAGAAATCAGCTATTTAGGTCGTACTCATGACGATTTTCGAACAATTTCTTCGTATGTCCATCGATCCTACACAGGAGATGACGAAAATGAGGTCCGTCCAAAATTATATATATATATATATATATTTGTATGTTAACGCTCTAGCGGTCGCAATTTTTGTTTGATCGTTACCAATCTCGATATTTAATTGTTTTATGTAAAAAGAAAGATCTAGTTCGTTAATGGCTGAAATCGGACCAGTGGTAGGGGATTTTAGAGGGGGGATTTCCGAAAATTCGAAATATCTCCGTTACTATACGTCGTGTAGAAAAATTGTATAGAACCAATCACATTGTATCTTACATTTACTATGAATATTGTTATATACGTTTATTCTCTATCTTGAATATTAACCGAGATATTTGCATTATTCTTAAGTGTGATAACAGACGAGATGAGATCGTCTGAAGTCGGTTCTATTCGGGACTTTCCGCCGTAGGCTAGTTGGGCCGTTTCCGTAACTGTTCGGCTGAAATTGGTTTAGAGAGTCGTTACTACTACTGTTATTAGTAGCAGATTTCTCTATTATAAAACTTCACGTGGGAAATCTGCTTAGTTTATGCAGCTCCTGCGTGACGGACTTTTTGAGGTTAAGAGTTTATGTCTTATTTGATGACGTCGGCACACGCATTATGGTTGTATCTCATCTAATAAAGGTCTTTTGAAAAAAAGAATTTGGTATTTAAACTTGGAATACGACATTTCTTGATTTAAAGTGAGATGTCTAGTACTAGTGTAAAAAGATGTGAATGCTGAAAATTAAAAAAAAAAAATGCTAAAATCTCGGTTAATATTCTAAGGTCTATTGAACAGCTTTTATAGGAAGGCTGTTGCTTTATAAAAATTAAATATGCAACAAGATTTATAATACACGATTTTTTGATCCTCATAGTAATGGAGATATTTTGAATGTCGAATTTCCCTCCCTTTACATTCCCCCTCCCACGGTCTGATTTCTTCGATCTTGATCATTAGTTTTACATGATACAGTTATATATCGCGTTTAGTTACGGTCAAACAAAAATTGCGACCAGCCCTGTTAACAGAAAAGGAGTGTGTGTGTCTGAATTTTGAACGAATCACGTTTTCTCTTAGGTAGAATCGATGGACATTTGAGGAAATGTTTCGACGATTACGTCATGAGTAGAACCTCAATAGCTGATTTTCATTATGGGACAAAACTATTTCAGGCAAATATAAAAGAGCTACTGTAAATTTCGTCACCCCCTTGGTAGGAAGATTTTTTCGTTAATCGCATCATGAGTACTACCTCAATAGCCTTAAGGGAAATCAGCTAAAAATTCGTGACTGCTAGAAGAGATATCTACATACATCTCTCTGCATATTTTCGCTACTCTATGGATATAGGACCGGTGGACAATTGATGAAAGTTTTCAAAAAAAACCATTCATATATACACCTCATAAGAAAGAAAAAAAAGTTCAAGATATCCTGAAATTTGAAGATGTCGATCTTTCAGATGTCAGTAACCTATGGCTATTTAATTTCAATACAATGCCATATTATAATAATCCTTAGCATATTACCATATTTGCATGCTGTAACCTGTTTATGTAATACGATTATCTCCTTTATTAGAACAAGGAAATGTTGGCTTCTGCCAACTCACACGGAGAGAATAATTAATTAAATCTTTCATGTGTATTTGCATATTTTCCTTCAAATTTAATGTTCAATTTGTGCGTGCGCGCTCACTGTGTGTGTGTGACTTTAATGTAGCCAGCCCAGTTACAACGTTATCAAACTCGATATTTAAATTTTTAATTGTTCTCATAAAATATCCCAAAATTGTATTGTGTCCTCGTCATGGAAAACAAATTATATTTACTAACATTTCTTCAAATGTCCATCGGATCCACCTAAGAGATGCTGAATTGAGGCCCGTTCAAAACTATACATACACACAAGCGCGCGCGCACACACACAAACACACACACACACACACACATATATATATATATATATATATATATATATATATTATTTCCTTCCTGAAGTAACCCTAAAAGAAAGGAGTTTATTTTCTACAAGTACCGTTCATCCTATTGTACATAACATGTGTTTGTTATTAACAATTCCTCTCTTTTAAGGTATATCAGCTGATTCTACCTAGGAGATGAGGCCTTTTCAAAATTTTATATTTATTATTTTTATTTAATTCTTCGTCTGTATATAATTGCCTTTTACCGCTCAAGCGATTGTAATTTTTCGTTTGATAGTTGCCAAGCTCAAAACATAAGCTTTTCTTCTAAAACTAAAGATCAAGGTTGTAAATGACTGAAAGCGAACAGGGGTAGGGAAACGATTTAACAAAAGATAAATCCTAGGTACAAATTTACTTTATCGCACTATTAAATATACAAAACTGCATTAATTGAAAATTACATCTGTTCTTAACAAAACGTGAAGATTTTAATTAAAGGAATATTTACCAGCTGGCATAAAATCATGTGATTAAAATCTTATCACATGTATGTAACATCCTCCCAGCTTAAGTAGGAACTACTCAACTATTCCTTACAATAATAATTATAAAGTCAAAAGGAACAACTGGTTTTACTGGGACTACTTTTACAGTTTAAAATGTTCTCCATGTGACTAATTCCTTTCTCGATATTTCAAGAGAATGGAGTCTTAATAATGTTCCATGTCACGTTTTTACTCTGGCCAATCATACATTTCCATTTCGATCAGGCATCAGCTATTAAGAGGGAGAAAAAAAAAGTCAAAGTATATCCTTTACTATAGGTCGGATCTAATAAACTTATATCTTTTGGCAAATTTAATTTTCTATAAATGTTATATTACACACATTTTCTACATCTTGATTATTAACCGATATTATAACATTTATTAATTTTCAGCCTTCAGCAAACCCCTAATTTTAGTCATCGCACTTAAAAAAGAACCAAAAGTCTGATTCCTAGCTTAAATACCAAGTATTGTTTTCAATAAGTCTTTGCAAGATGAGATACATACAAATGCGTTGTGAGATGACATAACCAATTAAGATTTCTTCACTAGAACATATTTATTTAATTTATGCAATACTCAATATTTAACCGTTTCATTCAACACTAAAAATTGAATTCGTTAATGGTAGAAACGGACCAAGAACAGAGGAGGGGGGGGGGGTACTTCCTACTGAAGGAGGGAAATACGAAAATCAAATCAAAATATCTGTTACGAGTCAGATTGAAATATAGCTTAAAGAATCAATATTGTTTAGCTATTGATGCTCTACAATTGGTAACTCAAATATTATCAGAGCTAGTCGTACTTTCTTGTTGCTCTTCAGTAATTCCCGACTTCTACTCATCGGATTTCATCTAGAAATCGAGAATATGTATTGAGATGTGATCATTAGTGCAGCCCATGCGTGACGGACTTTTTTACTACGGATGAGTTATATCAGTATTGAGAAGGCCATCACCTCTTCCTCGTATTGTAATTAGTTCATTTTATTGTCTTATATTCAGCTCTTTTCCTCACATTATAATTAGCACTAGCTGGAATACAATAGTAATTAACAGCTGACCAAAACTCCACCATAAACGATCAAACAAATAGTCAATAAACCTCAGCTACCCACGATACTTGTCTAATATTAAGAATATAATTTTCAGGAGTAAAACCCTTTGATCCATAAACAAAAAACACTTAAATAAAACTAGAAAATATATGTCATAAAAATCGGTCAAAAAATAATTTATGATCTTACATTGTCCCTTTAAGGTGGGAAAAGTTTCTGATCATTTATAAAGCTTTTCATCTTTAAATAAGTTTACATGTTAATAAATTAAAAAAAAATGTATGTTATATCTTTAGGAATTAAGATTAAGATTGTTATGAAATTTATTTATTAAATATAATTATTAAATTTATAGATTTTATAAAATATATACATGGAATTTGAACTAGTTTAGTAACGAATGTACTATATAAGCATACATGCTATTCAATAATAAGTAAGTAAAATTGAGTACTTACGTTATATACGCGTATTATATAAAATGAAAAAGTAGACATACGTGATTTCTGGACGGTAGAGGAACCGATTGATCAGGATCAATAAAAAGGCCTTGTCCTCTACTAGTGTTATAATTTATGCAAAGTGCGCTTTCAGAGTCAGCGCTCCACTGCAGTTTCACCAAGCTATGCAATGCCATTTTATTGATTAGAAATATATGCTTTTTAGTAAGAGCGATCAATAGTCTTGGTGCTTTGATAATACATTTTCAATATTTGGCATCAACTTAGTGAGGTTTAATCTTAAATATCCTCTGTTAATGATGTCTAGTTTGTTTCTTTTTTTGTTAGAAGATTGGCAAGCTTGCTGAAATCTTTTCCCACTAGATATGAAGAAAGAAACGCAATTAAAACATTCTCCCGATATTCCATAATGCTGGATAAATAATAGGTATATCTTTTTGATGTCAGAATAGCTGATATCCAGTTCTAAACTGCACTGAGTATACATGAAAACACCCTATTACATTTTTTTTTAAATATAAATTGTTTTTACATTTTTAAGTTAAAATAAAATTTATAATTTCTTGACAGCCATTCAGGTTGAATGAAGACCAAATTATATTGTCATGCCCTCCCCCCCCCACTTTCCTAAACATTAATAAATTAGAAATGTTAGTTTCTCCTTAAATATATTTAATACTTTATTTAATTAATGTAGGAAAATTAATTCAACAAGCGATTTTGTATTGTGAAGAAAATATAATAAGAATTATTAGCATAAGTTAATGTAAACAAAACTGATATCTTAAAAACGTGGGATATTTGTAGGCAACAGTGAGTTTAGAGAGGAGAGGTGGGAGACTTTCTTTCTGTCTTCTCGCTGCTAACATTATATTTCAGTGAGTTGTTTAAGCTATTTAATTAATTAATTATTTTAATCTATCCATTAATTATTTTAATAGATTATCGTATTAACCGGATGAATAATATAGTTTAACGATAATCTATGATTGTGTTATATATAAAAAAAATACATGCACAGGAAACGGGTAATATAAAAATATTGTGTAGTTTGTTGAATTAAGTACATAAAAAATACTTTTATTATTAACATATCCCCAGCACATCGGCTCGGATGTAAATCCTAAGCATTGAGACAGGAAAATGTAAAAATATTGTACAAAGTAAGCCCAAAAAAATACCATCATCATTCAGTCCCAAATGATTTCCCGGGCGAAGCCGGGTACCTTAGCTAGTGCACTATAAATATTCCTGTACACATTTATCCACTATGTTCAATACTAATTTGATATTGGCATTTTTTAGTTTTTAACATTCAGTAAGCCCCCCACCCCACTCCTACTCATGTCAGAATACGCTGTTATATCATGAACCAATTTATTCTAAGCTTAAATACCAAATATTGTTTTCTCGAGACCTTATAGGCAAGATACATGCAAATTTTACGCTCTTATTTAGAAATTTCTTATTTGACCTATAACATACTCGTCATTTGTATTTCAATTTATATTTGTTATTGACAGATATAGGACATGGAACAGTGGGGTTTAGAGGGGGGTTGGAAAATTCAAAATATTTCCCGTGAGTGGGATAGTAAAATGTTATAGAAGCAATATTTTTTAACTATTGATGGTCTGGAATATTTTTTTTTTTTGAATGCGTTTTTACGTAACTTATTTATTAAGCAAGTTATTCGTACTTGCTTGTTGTCTGTCTTCAGTACTTTCCCTTTCCTTGCTACTCATCGGGTTTTTACATAGAAATAGACGAATATGTGCTGAGATGAGAATATTAGTACAGCACCTGGGAAATCTTAGTTTACGGAAAACAGCACCTCTGTGACGGACTTTTTTTAATTTAAAGTTTTTCAGTTAAAATACATTTAATATTTATAATTATCTAATTAATTGATAAGTGTACTTACAATTAATTAATTAATCGCTACCTACACTATCGAGTATGCCACAGACCCCTGGGGTCCATAAGGAACATTTTGGACATCATTGCTTTGATTCCTAAAAGCCTAAACTAAGGAAGAAACAGACACAGAAACACATATATACAGACTCGCCACTTGGCAGTGGTGAATGTTAGGTGAAGGTATTTGTATTCAGAGATGGAAGTGCCTAGTAATTACCTTTCTTTAATAGAATTCTACTCAGGTTTAGGGCTAATTTCTCCAGACGATCCGTCTTCACAAATCCAAACTTCTCGTCTGAATAGAAATGGCGTAGCTGTCCTTTAATGTTTTTTCTTTTCTATCATAGCAAAAAGCTAACATTATTGGAGTATTGAATGAGATACAAATATTTCCTATTATGAGAATTACCTTGTGTTAACCCAGAATCAGAAAACAATCGATTAAAAATAGAAAATAACAGAAATATATCCCAAAAGAAAGTTACAATCCAGTGTGATATTTAAACCATTATCCTGAGACTTCCTTTAATACGCTTGTTTCATCTGAAAATGGTTTTTCTTATGGACAGAAATTCCTGATTTTCATGGAAACGAACACAATCGAGGACAAAGTTTACCTTTACCTCCAGAATCAGACTATTGAACAATAAAGCATCACACCGGCAAAGTGTCAATTTAAAATATTTAAATTGGAGGATTATGGTCTACACTTTGTATTTACTAAGATGATTTCAGCTGTCCAAAAGGAAATGAAATAATGAAATCCTTGTACTAGTGTTCCAAACGATCCATATTCCGAATTTGTAAGCAATATCGCACATATACAGGGATCGCTTACTAAAATAATATCGGTTTGCAAATGTTGATCACTAATGAAATAAAAGGGCTACTGAACCACAAATGCACTGAGAGGAGGCAAAAAGAAGATAGTGAAATTGCTTCCTGTGATATAAACATCATCTACGGATCACTCTTCTTGAAGAATCGGACAGGCACTGAGGTAAGTTAAGAATTTTGGAATGAAGTGTGGATAAGAGACGGGAAGAGATTATTACACCAAAAGAGAGATAGTCCTTTAGCGGATAGCATTTGAAACGCATTATGGTGGGGAAAGGAGAAGAGGAGGGACAATACAAAGGGGATCTTTGAAAATAGATTGAATACGTCGTATTCATGTTGGTTTTGCATAGTCCTTCCTTGACTTTCGTTATCTCTGACAACGATGAACTTATTGCCTATCGTGGCTTAAAGAAAACTAGACCTCTAGTTACCTAGAGAATTCAAGATCTGCAAGGTTCAATAGAATACTGGACCTCTAGTGCCACAAAGAATGCTGGATCAGCAGAGCCCGGAACAATACTGAACTTCTAGTGTCGCAGAGAATGCTGGATCAGCAGAGCCCGGAACAATACTGAACCTCTAGTGTCGCAAAGAATGCTGGATCAGCAGAGCCCGGAACAATACTGGACCTCTAGTGCCGCAGAGAATGGTGGACCTATAGTGCCCAAGAGAATATAGGATATGCAGCGCCATCGAGGTTTGCCAATACAAAGAATTCGGGAGGATCTCTTTTGGGTATAGTCCGTGTGCCTTGTTCAAGTAGATCTCACCCATTGCAAAAGGAGAAGTGTGTGGTGTCAGAACTATCACCTCCGGGGTGTGGCAGCTGCGTTCTCCGAAGTCATGACTGTGTGTGGAGAACCGAATGGGCTGTAGGTCCTTAGCTGGCTTCGCTAATTCCAAAACCTGTAACAAGTCTTGGCTTTGACGTCAGACAATACTGGTATCACGGGGTTGCCGAAGGAAGCCCTTGCCGGCATTCAGTAAGGTCTGACTCTGACGGGTGTAGTTCCGGATCCGCTTGGCGGTTGTAGATCACAGACGTTATGGTCGTTGTTGCAGTCTCGGAGAATAAGTATCAGAATTGAAATTATCAGGACTCCGTAACCCCTTCGGTCACATATGCTATATCATCTCGTCCACGGATAGGATAGTTGTCTAAAGTATTTGGAGCAGTTAGTGTGTAGGATTGTTTCTTCTCCTATTTTATGAGAGCTGTTGAGGTTTGGATAGGTGAGGGGTTGTTATTGCCTGACGGGAATGTACTCCTTCATTGTGTTCCATCAGTGCACACGCATGTCTTGCAGAAATTGGTTTTGAGTTATGTCTGAGCCATTGCCATTCCACATCCACATTCTGATCCCCATTTCAAATACCTGTTGATTTGCCCATTGGAAAATCTCATGGATCACTTCTACTTAAATTATCCCATGTTTACTACTCAAACCATAGCCGGCAATGATGATGTAATCCTATGCATATTCATAAGCACGTTTCACAGTTATTGTGCTGAATGCTCTTGTGATAAGCGTTACATCCAAGGTAACATGTGGAGAGAGCATCTAAGAGCTTGCATTTAATTGACATAATTGGTCGTGAGTAATGTTTTGGAAGTTCGAATTCCTGTGGGTGGATTCATTTGGTAGTTATTCAGGAGTGTGTGTTGTGTGTGTGTGTGTGTGTGTGTGTGTGTGTGTGTGTGTGTGTGTGTGTGCGTGTATGCGCGTGCAGGAGTGTGTGAGTAAGATGAAATATGTTTTCCCTCACCTGATTATTTGGTGACCAAATGTTTCTTACCAAAATGTTAAGAGTTCAAAAGTTAGTGGCTCTGGTTACCCAAGTGAATTAATGCGTTGGTCTTAAACTCACTTGGCAAACCTACAGTCTTGATTTCGATTCTCAAGTAGACTATGGGAATTTATTAACTTGCTATATAAAATTCTTAGTCCCACCCTGGCTGTAAAAAGGTGATAGCCACATCCCAAGTACCAATTATAGGACAAAATGGACGTTAAAACTAACTAATATAACTCAATAAGCAGAATGCTCTTAAAATCTCTTAGTATCTTATATTACCAAAGATAAATTTCTGTAAATAGCAGCTTTATTATTATGATAAAACATTTACGAAAACTTGAACGAATTTGCATAAACCGTTATTAGCTCTTGGAACAGATACTAGTAGCAGTTGTACCAACCACAGCAATACGATATGTTTGGAATCCCGTTATTGGCCGAGGTCAAGTTCATCTGGACATACAGGCTACTATGAAACAGCTCATCGAAATTAAAATATCACAATTCTCAATAACAGCTTTCCATCGACATATATATATATATATATATATATATATATATATATATATATATTAGGATAAACATTTATTGTGCCATTGATAATACATCATATAACAATATGGTTCAATTTTCCAAAATAATGTTAAAGAAATATTCGTTAAAGAATATGACGAAGTTCCTTTTAAAACGAATCTAATCATCTTTTTTAATAATTTATTTTTAGCAGATTTTCCTCAAGGGAAATCAGTTATTGAGGTTGTACTTATGACCCGATTTTCGATTAATTTTTTCAAATCTCCTTCAATCCTACCAAAGGGATAAAGAAAATGAGGTCCGTTCGAAAGTATATATATATAAATATCCTTATATACACCTTTTCTCTATCTCGAATATTAACCGAGATAACTCCATTTTTTAATTTTTTGCTATCAGTAAGTATTAGTTTACTAGCTATGGCGGAGGTCACCTTCCGCCATATACTAGTTAAAAACATCTATTTCATCTACACCATAATGGATGTTTAACTTTTTCATTCAATACTGCAGATCATGTTAATTAATGTCTGAAATAGGACTTGGAATAGGGGAAGGGGGTTTAGACGGGGGATTTGAAAATTCATATACCTCCGATATTATGTGTCGGATAGAAAAATATTATAGAACCAATCTAGTGAACAGTTAGTTCTCTACAATTGTTGTTCTAAACATTTTCTCGTAACTGAAATATATTAAGTTTGTGTTTTACTGCTTCCAGTCCACAATAAACCTCCACTACTATTCATCGAATTTTGACAAAGGAATGGAGAATATTTGGTATTGGAAATCTGCTTAGTTTACGCAGCCACTGCCTGACGGACTTTTTGCACCTAAGGCTAATTGGTACAGGTTATCTACACCCTTTTCTAGCCAGGGTGGGACTAAGGATTTTATTTAATGAATTCCTCCACTAAATAAATTCCTATTGCCTAGGCGCCACTCTAGGTTTACCACGTAAGTTTAAAGTCAACACTTTAACTCACATGGCTAACCTGAGCCCCTGAAATCATTTTTAGTTAGCATTAATTTGTTCAATATAAAAAAAAAAAAATAGACAGTGAGAAGTTAGAAATATTTCAGAACTAGCCGTGTTACACGTCGTTGACGGGTTCAAATGAAATGTGTTTATTTCGAATAAATGTTATCATAACATAAGAGGATACGTAGAATAGTTATTTTTTCCATAAACCATTTTCAACAATATTATGCCAATTAAATTCTTTATAAATTATTGAATTACATTTCTATTTATATAAGACATTCGTTAAAAAATTAGGACAAATTTTACACAGTACAAAATTCATCAATTTAAATAATTATATACAATAAATTAGCTTCATTAACAATCCTAATACAGCTCTAAATATGTAACATACATTTTTTTTATTTATTGACATGCAAATTTATTAAAGGATGACAAACTTTATAAATGATGAGAAACTTATCTCACTTGAAGCGACAATGTACCTGAGAAATTATCTTAGACCGATATTTACAACAAATATTTAGTAGTATTATTTAACCCTCCGTTAGGCGCGGGTCATTTCCAAACGACTCTAGGCGCGGGTCACTTATGAGGTGACGATGGAGAAATATGTTGGTAAATCTGCTTCCTAGGGCAAAAATAGAGTTAAACAAATATAAATACTTATCTGAACAACTAGTAAAACTATTTTATTTTAAAAGTTAGCAAAGTAACACATGAATATGTCTTACAACTATCAAAATATTAATTCATTTCAGGTAACATGAAGCAATTTATGAACAATGAATTCTGTAGGTGCTACTTACTTAGTTAGCACAAAAAAAAAACTTCAATTAAGACTAGTTTAGAACTACTTAATCATTTGATTTCTGCAGGAATAACAAATACTAGAAAATATCTAAGATAAAAAATAAAATAAAAACGTTTCACGTCGAATCTTTTAATGCCGTCTAGCTCTACTCAGGAGAGTTTCTTGCCCAACACGTTTTACATAAAGTCTTCTAATTTCATTCTCGCTCCTCTGTATGTGCCAGCTAAGTAAAGAAGGCCTATATAGGCTTTTATTTCTGTGTAGTCCGTCTCTTTGGCATCCCTCTGCCCAGAAAATTCTGGCTCAACAATTTTTATAAATTCGTTTGTGCAGTGCACAATACTACTAATAATCGTCTCCTCAAAGAGACAGAACCAGCAGTCATGTTCATTAGTAGCCTTCTTTTCCACCTCTTTCACTCCCGGAAGGTGTGGCAATAAATTTTGTTTTCCTATTTTACACAAAGGAAAATGGGGTTTCCTCCCCTCAAAACGGTCAATGATCTTTCTGTTCACACTTCTCAATGCAACATATTTTTCATGTGAATGTTTTAAAAATGCATTGTTAGACGCGGTCACCTCAGAGATGAACTCTCTATTTAGCAGGTATTTTTAACTATTCAAAAACATTCAAGGTACTACAAACGTCAAATGATGAATATGTCTAAGGTAAATAGATTAAATATAGAAATAAAAGAAATTGAAATAATTACAATTTTGGTCGCGGTGCACCTGTGGGGTGATTTTAGCACAAGGAACGTACTGTGCTAAAACTTCAAAGGTCAAACCTATACTGTTTTAAGGAGGAAGGGATGCTAGAAGCATTGCTGGAGGCGGAAGTCGTTGGGTCCACTCAATCGGAAACTATTCGAAAAAAATCTAAAAGATGCACCTGTCAGGTCACGCCGCGACTAACGGGGGGTTAATAATTGAACATTTTTAAAGTATTCAATCTTTCATTCAAAACATCCGTCATACATGACGTTCTTTAATTTATTTTTAAACAGGAGTATTTTTCAATGGATTTAATACATTCGGGCGAAGCTTTAAAGAGTTTTACTCCTCAAAATGATGCTCTTTTCTCGAAATATTTATGTTTGTGGTTGGGGGGTTGAAGCATATTCTTGTATCTTGTATTTTTGATTGTTGATTATACTATTTTTGTAAGTTCTACTGTGTCATAGAAATGAACTTGACAATTTGAAACACTTTCTCATCTCATGCTCTATTTTAACACCTATACGGCCGCAGCTTATCCAAAATAAATTCAGAAGATGGCATACACCAATTTAGTATTTGAGGACTTATTAAAAATGTAAGTTATTAGTATTAACCAAGTTCATATTATGTTTTTATCATTTATATGTAAGCAATCTCATTTTTTTTTATTTCTGTACACACATATATATATATATATATATATATATATATATATATATACATTTATATATATATTGTAAATTTTTAGTTACTTAGAATTGTCGAAGTTAGTTAGAATTGTATAGCTTATTTATTTATGTACTTTTACGTTTGGCTTGTTATTCAAGTGGTATTTTGTTTTTGGATTGGAGCCAAACTCCCTTTTCCCTTTTGTTTCACAAACAGTATTGTTTGGTTATATAAATCTTTTTGTTATGTATGCTGTTATATATAATGAGAGAAAATTCATTATTTTTGATTCTTTAAAAAGTGAAAGACAGGAGTCTCTTGACTTTCTATTGTAAATGAACCTTATAGCTCTTTTTTGCAATTTAAATATTAAAATATGATTTTAGGAGTTGCCCCAATGAAGAACACCCTAAGATAACCGACTATGGAGATATCCATAGTATATTAATAATAGATTTTCCAATGAAAGATATTTTTTAACACATTTAAATAAAAAAAAAAGGATTTTAGCTTCTCCAATACTCCATTCTTCAATATGATTGAACCAGGCGTTAATTGAAATGAAATGATTTTTTTTTGGAAATATAAAGATAGGAAGGGAAAAATCATCCAATCATATTCATCAATAACCTGATCAATGACTTGTAAAATGAACTGTAAATGCACAGTCATTTAAAGAGTAACCCCTCCCGATTTCAGCCATTAACGAATTTAATTTTACTTAAAACGTTGAAATATCGAGTTTGTAACAATCAAACAAAAATTGCGACCGCTATATATATATATATATATAAATATATATATATATATATATATATATATATATATATATATATATATATATATATATATATATATATATATACAGTTTTGACGGACCTCACTTTCGTCATCTCCTGGATAGGATCAATGGAGATTTGAGACAATTTTTCAATAGTTCAATAGCTGATTTCCCTTAAGGGAATCTGCTAAAATTAATATGAATAAAATTTAATCACGGCCAATATGATAAATGAAATAGTATTTTAATAATAAAATTACGATAATGAGTTATGACAGTTTAATGAAGCAAGAATCTATTAATTGCTATGGTGTTCAGCTATAATTGTTTATATAATTCATATTATAGTTTTAAGTTAGCTATAACAGATTATTCAATAATTATTGGGCATATCTTGGCCTTGAAACATAATTCCAATCTGGTTAATTCAGTTATTGCTAATCTTCCATTTTTAACAAACTTGTTCTTGTTGGTGACATAATTTCTTTTGTGGTTTTGAACCACTCCCAAACCAATAACATTTTATCTATCTACTTATCTGGGTTTTTATGAAATACCAGAGACTTTCTGATGGAAAACAAAGTTAGTACTCATATACATAATTATCTGTTCCATTCTTAATTTGTACTCAAATAATCTATCGCCTTTCTACTCAAAAGGACTTGAATTAAATTTCAAAACCATCAATAAAAATTTTATATATATATATATATATATATATATATATATATATATATATATATATTACCAATTAACAAATGCCTATGTAAATTTTACAGCCATTATAAAAATGTAAATTATTTCTGCATAATTTACCTATATAGTAAACTACCTGTTGTCATAAAACATGCTTTGCTCCTAGATTATTAAAAAAAAATTCTGACACATTTGAGTCGTTTATTTTGAAAATTGCCTGCGGCCATTTTTCAATCATTCCCTGTTGCCCGTGTTTACATGCACAACGCCAAGTTATCTATCAATAAAAAATTCATAATACACACACAATAAAACATACAAGCTTTCGGATATAAGACACTTAAGTTTTCCGAGATTTCATGATGCGATTTTCGAAAACGTCTCTCAAATTTCCATCAATCCTACCACCTAGGAGATGACAAAAATGAGGTCTGTTCAAAATTATATATATATGTCTGTAGTGGCCACAATTTTTGTTAGATCGCTACCAAACTCGATATTTCATCGTTTAATGCAAATAGAAAGATAGAGTTCGTTAATAGCAGAAATCGGTCCAGAGGGAGAGGAGGTTTAGAGGGGGAATTTCGAAAATTTGAAATATATCCGTTCGGATCTATACTCTATACTATACTTCGGATCAAAAAATCGTACATAATAAATCTTATTTCTAATTAAATGACCTATAAATGTTGTTATATACATATTTTCTCTATCATGAATTTTATGGGAGATAATAGTATTTTTTAGTTTTCATCCGTAAGTATACCCCCACTCCTACTCCAGTCATATCATCAATAAGCTGTTATATCAAGAACCACTTTATTCTAATCTTATACACCAAATATTGTTTTAAACATAACTTTATTATGCAGATACAGGCAAATTTGTTGTGTGATGGCGTTATCAATTAAGATTTTAAATCTGCTTACCAGCGTGAAGGACTTTTTTGAAAGTGCCTAAGTCCATTTATACTTAAATTAAGATATACACATTTGATATTTTCCGAACGCAGTGAGGAAGGTAATATTAATAACTTAGATTTAATAAGTTAACCTCAGTTTTGGGCAATTAAATTGTTGAATAATCAGCTCGTTTTATTGAAGCAGGTAAACAAAATTTACGCAATATACATATGTACTTACAATTAAACACAAAACTTAAAATTTAATATGCCATTTTAAAAATTATTTTATCCATGGGGAAGAACAAAACGACAAGACCATTTAGTTCAGATAGCGAAGAAGAGTCAGTAACTAGTGATTTTTATGACAATCGAAGAAGAAAGAGAATTACAGAACAATATTCGTGTTCAGAGGATGCAGAAACAGATAAAAATTGAGAAATGATGGATGAAACAAACATCCGAAAAATTCCAAAATATCAAATGGAATTCAAGAAAGAAAAATGTATTATACTCAAACCGGAAATATTGTACTTCAAAAGTTGTAAAAAAAAGAACAGAGATTCCCTTCGTCAAAAAGAATGCATAAAAATTACAAAGAAGAAGAAAGAAAGAATATTTTTGAGATGTTTTGATATTTGGGAGATTTTAATAAACAAAATATGTTGCTTCATGCTGCACATAACGTATTTGCATTCATCTCGTGTAGTAAAGATCTGTTGAAAACATTATTTGGTATTTAAGCTTGAAATAAGACATTTCATGATATATTCGATCATTTTTAAAGTGCGACGCCTAAAAATGGGGGTTTACTGAGTGCAGATAATTTAAAAATGTGAAAATATCGGTAAATATTCAAGGCAGATAATAAATAGTGCCTCAAAGAGAAAACATGTTGGATTACAACAGTGAAAATAAAGTTACTGATGTTTACTGTTTCTTATCAAAAGTTTGCGAAAGTTAACAGTATAAAAGAAAGAATTTTATTATATTTATGGGGGTGCCTAAGCAACAATAATCGGCACATTATTTATTATATGCCATGATTCTTATTATTAGTATTCTGTTTGTCATAAATCTTAGAGAAGAATTATGTTAATCTGATATGTGAGAAAACTGATCTTTATTTAGACATTAAAAAAGAATGAACTAATCTACATTTACATTAAATTATGATATATTAAATTCAGTATTATAATTATTTAGATTAATATTTATATTGTATTAAATGTCAATGTATATGGTGTTCATTTTTAATTTAGAAATTATTATTATTTTATTTACACATTTTTTAAGAAGTTATAATGTAGTAGTAACCATACCATGTTTGTAAACATAAGCCAATAAAGTATCTCTCTATTTATTCAAGGCAGATAAAAAGTGTCTAGATCATTATATTTACAAAATTGGTTGGTTGTATACGATCAAAGTTAATTATAGTTTATTATTAATTCAACGGTTGAATATCAAGTAGAGTATAGTATAGATAAGTAAACATTACCAAGTCAAGATCTATAAGTATTTGCATGTGACTCTCGAAGTAAACGTTTAATGAATACAATATTCGTTATTCCAAATTTCGAATAAATTGGTTCATGATACAACAGATTATTGTTAATTTCACATGAGTAGGTGTGGGGGTTTCTGAAGCCTGAAAACTAAAATATGCAAATATCTCCATTAGTGTTAAAGATAGAGAATAAATGTATATAACAATATTTATAGTAAATTTTATTTGCAATAAGATTGGTTATGTATACGTTTTCGATCCAACTTGTAATAACGGAGATAATTTACATTTTCAAAATTTTCCCCTACCACTGATTCGATTTCTGCCATTAAAATCTATTCAAAAGAATATTGGGGTTTTAAGCTTGGAATAAGACGGTTAATGATATATTCGCTCATAGCTATGACTAAAATGGAGGTTTACTGAGGGATGAAAATTTAAGAATACAAAAATCTTGGTTAATAATCAAGCCAGATATATATATATATATATATATATATATATATATATATTTATATATATATATATATATATATATATATATATATGTTAATCTGATATGTGAGAAAACTGATCTTTATTTAGACATTAAAAAAGAATGAACTAATCTACATTTACATTAAATTATGATATGTTAAATTCAGTATTATAATTATTTAGATTAATAATTATATTGTATTAAATGTCAATGTATATGGTGTTCATTTTTAATTTAGAAATTATTATTATTTTATTTACACATTTTTTAAGAAGTTATAATGTAGTAGTAACTATACCATGTTTGTAAACATAAGCCAATAAAGTATCTCTCTATTTATTCAAGGCAGATAAAAAGTGTATAGAACAATATATTTACAAGAAGATTGGTTGTATACGATTCGATTTTTTTAAATTAAACTGATGAAGTCATTTGCATGTGATTCTCGAAGTAAAAGTTCATTGAATACAGTATTTGATATTTAAGTTTCGAATAAAGTGGTTCTTGATATAAGAGCTTATTGTTAATATGAAATGAGTATGAGTGGGGGTTTACTGAATGCTGAAAACTAAAAAAATGGAAATGTCTTGGTTAATGTTTAAGGTACAGAGGAAAGGCATAAAACAACAATTATAAATAATTTAACAATATCATAGGTTCTAAACATTTTTCGTTCCGAGGTATTATAACGGAGGTATTTTGAATTTTCTCCCGCTCTAAACCCCACCCCTGCGGTCCGATTTCACCTTTTAACCGAGTTGATCTTTAGTTTCGGCATAAAACGTTTGTATATCGCTTTAAGTAACGATCAAACTAAAAGTGCGACCGGTTGGGCGGTTAAAGACAAATATATATTTTGAAAGGACTTCATTTTTGCCACCTCCTAGATAGGATAGATGTAGATTTTCGAAAATCGTATGAGTACATTAGCAGCTGATTTAGCTTATGAGATATATGCTAAAATGATGAATGACGAACTCGATTGCATGGAACATTTAAATGAATATTACTTGTACTTACGAGATTGGTGACGTAGAGGAAGGCGAAAAGGAGAGTGTGCTGAGGCATGGCACTGCTCTGTCTGCGGCGGGGAGCGGACTGAAGGATGCCGGGACTCTGGGCTAGTCTGCCAGCTGTCTCCCCACCACTCGTTCCAGGGAGGGGGCAATCCTAAACACAGCTGATTCCAGCGGTGCTCTCTAAAGCCGGCGTAAGTCCGACACACAGGGGCGTAAACTAAGCAGATTTCCCAGGGGCTGGAATGAAACATATATTTTCTTGGGATTTGGGCTGGCTGGTGGGAGGTCCATTATCAACGGAAAGATAATAAATTCAAAACACCTCCACTCTTAATACTTCATTTATTAATAGCAGAGTACTTTCGGGCGAACCATCCCATCGTCAGAGCTCTAGAGCTAGTCCGTATTGAGCGGACATCTCCGGGGGAGACCCTGGACCCTTCTGGAGACGGCGCCTCGACCCTTCTAGAACCGGCGCCTAGGCCATTCTAAAGCCGGCGCCTCGTTACTTCTAGAGCAGGCGCCTCTACCCTTCTAGAACCAGCGCCTCGTCGCTTCTAGAGCTGGAGCCTCGTCACTTCTAGAGATGGAGCCCACACCCTTCTAGAGCCGGCGCCTCGTCACTTCTAGGACAGCGCCAATATTATAGAACCAACCTTGTTAAACTATTGATGGCGTCAATTTTTATTCTTTGCATTTTGTCGATACTCAAATATTATTTATTTATTTATATATTTTGGAACTTTGCAAGAAGGGCGATATTGCTAAAATAAAAAAAAACAAAACAAATATCAATAGCATAATATAAAAATAGAAACCAACTAATAGAATAGAAACACAACAAAAAATAGAAAACAACAAAGGACAAAAAAAATAGTTAACAGAAAAATATAAACCAAGAAAGAATAACAAAATGACCAATCAGAAAACAACGAAGATACTTTACAAAAATAACAGTACAACCAAACTAAAAAAAATGAAAAAAAAGCGAAGCGAAACAGTATATACAAATAGGCTAAAATAAATTTAAAATATTGTTACGCCATCTACGTACATGAAATATTGTTCTCAACTCTTCAAGTGATCAACAGTGCGTTCAGTGCAGCTTTAGTGAAAAGTGCGTCTTAGTTGCAGTGCGGTAAAGTGTTTTATGGGAAGAACAGTCTTGTGCCGTGTTTAATTAAAGAACAGTGCAGTGCCGTGTTTTTGTGAACTTCAGTGATCAGGAGTGAATTATTGGACTGTGCATTAACAAGAACAGTGAAGCTATCAGTGCATTCTGTGAGTATTAGTTAAGAATAATTAACCAAGTGTGTAGTGCATTGATAAATAAATTGTGGAGTGATAGAAACTCTGAAGCCTGTGTGTGTTTAATTTTGCAATCCAAAAGAACTCTAGTAAGCATTTGTTGCTGATTTTGTACTAAATGTAACAATATTACCAATTACATACATTAGGGAACTAATTCAAAATATTAAACATGAACAAATAAGCGGATTTTTTAGAACCAAATATTAAAAATGTGTTAAAAAATAACGAAAACAACTTTTTAAACATTTTTATGAGTAAACTAAAAAAAAATACTTACTTCCAAATATTATGCGAGTTATTCGTACTTTCTTGTGTCCATTAGGCTCTCTTTTCTTCTTATCGACTTTTTAAATAGAAATAGAAAATATGTGGTGAGATGAGATCACAAGGTATTATAACATATTAGCACTGGGGAAATCTCAGTTTAAGCAGCCCCTGCGTGAGAGATTTTTTGTTACGCATCCTGATTTAAAAACTATATGGAATTCCAAACTTATTTCTGAACACTCAGATCATGAAGTCAGAAGTGAGATTTAGTAAATTTATTGCTCATTGAGGAAAGGACAAAATAGCTGATTTCCCTTAGGGAAAATTTGCTGTTTGATCCTGAAGGAAAAATATTTTAGTTATGAGTCTGATAGGAAAATATTGCAAAAGTAATCTTATTGAAAAATAAATTTTTTATACAAGTTTTTATATACATTTTTTTGTATCTTCAATATTAACCTAGAGCTTTTCATTTTTTTAGTTTTAAGCCTTAAGTAAACCTTCTGCTCTAACTCATGAAATATAAAAAATAAGTTATTATATCATGAACCACTTTATTCGAATCTTAAAAACCAAATATTGTAACCACAGAACTTTATTACTGGAGATAAATGAAAATATTTGTGTGATGACGTCTTTAATTGCAATTTTACAAGGTTTATTTGAACTTTACCAAGCTAGATATTTAATCTTTTCATGGAATAGTTAAGTTCAGACGTTACTGGCTGAAATATTAGATGTGGGGAAATTCGAAAATCCAAAATGTCTTCTTTATTATGAATCAAATAGAAAAATGATATACAGCCAGTCTTGTTAATGCTCTACAAATGTTGTTTCATTAATTTTTATATAGCTTAAATAGTTATCTTGTTATTCGTATTTTCTTGTTTTCAGCCTTCAGTAAATTCCCACTTCAACTCTTCCGAAATTTACTTACAAATAGAAAACATATGGAAAGATGACATTACCAGTTTGTCATTCCAGCACGTACGAAATATTTGTCATGGTTTATTTAATCACACAAAAATGGTACAAAAAGTAGTGAAATTCCATAATTGGTGTTATTTTGACTTATTTATTTTCTGGATCCATATTAAATTATATTAAAATGAATAAGAGTCGAAAGAATAAACATTGGTTGCTCCCTATGAATTTGGGTTTTAGCAGATTTGCCTTAAGGGAAATCAGCTATTGAGGTCGTACTCATGACGCGATTTTCGACATTTTTCTTCAAAAGTTCCATCGATCCTACCTAGGAGATGACGAAAATGTGGTCGTTTAATGTAAGAGTTAAGAGAAAATGTTAAGAACGAAAATTGTAGAGCATCAATGGTTTAACGAGATTGTTTCTAAACATATTTCGAACAGACTCAGAGTAACGGAAGTATTTTTAACTTTATCAGATTTCCCTTAAGGGAAATCAGCTATTGAGGTCGTACTCATGACGCGATTTTTGAAAATTGTCTTCAAATGTCCATCGATCCTACCCAGGAGATGACGAAAATGAGGTCCGTTCAAAATTATATATATATATATATATATATATATATATATATATATATATATATATATATATATATATATATATATATTTGTTTGTTATCACTCTAGCGGTTCCAAGTTTTGTTTTATCTATACCAAACTATATATTTAAACGTTTTATGCAAAAAGACAGATCAAGTTTGTTAATGGCTGAAATCAGACAAGTGAGAGGGGGGGGGGGTTTAGAGGGGGGGTTTTCGAAAAGTCGAAATATCTCCGTTACCATACGTCGGATCAAACAATTGTATAGAACTAATCTTATTTCAAATTACATTTACTATAAATATTGTTCTATACATTTATTCTCTATCTTGAATATTAACCGAGATATTTGCATTTTTATTAAATTTGGGCCGATAACGGATGACTGTTTCCAGCCAAAAGGTAGTTCGGCCCTTTGCCGCAACTGTTCGGCTCTCCTATGGAGATTTCTGTATTGTATAACTTCACGTGGGAAATCTGCTTAGTTTACTGCGTGACGGACTTTTTAATTTCCCTCCTTCTCTACCCCCCCCCCCCCTCCCGTCTATTCCGGGTCCGATTTCCTACATTAACTAATATGATCTTTAGAGTTGAATGAAACAGTTAAATGTAGAGCATGGTTTAGAACAAATTACAATTTTCAAGTAAAAGAAGAGAAATCTTGATTGGTGGCGCATTCACACAACTCATTTGCAAGTACACGACTCAGTAAAAGTTTGAAATTTGATACTTCAGCTTCCAATAAAGTGGATCGTGGTACAACAGCTTATTGTTAATACGAAATGAGTATTATTTTTGATATGATGAGGGGGTTTGCTGAAGGCTGAAAACTCAAAAGGCTGATATCTCGGTTAATATTCACGACAAAGAAAAAAGCGTGTAACCATATATTTAGGAAATAGCATTTTCAACAAGATTGGTTTTATTCATTTTATCGATCGACTTATAATAACGGACATATTTCAGTTTTCGAAATTTTCCTTCTAAACCCCCCTCCCCCTAGTCTGATTCCAACCGTTAACTGTCTTGATCTTTAGTTTCACATAAAACGTGTATTTGTCCAGTTTGGTAATAATAAAACAAAAATGAGGACCGTATATATTTGAAGACTTTGACTGGAATGACCATAACTCTGAGCACAACGTAAACCAACCAATTTACGGTACCGCGGCAGCATAAAAAAATCAATATTTAAATTAGCTGGTTCTGATGTGCTAACAAAAAGTTCGTGTTATTGTTGTTTTTAAACGTTTATGTAATTATTTACAGAAAAATGTTATACACATACACGCACGCACACGCACACGTGTACACACACACACACACACACACACACACACACACACATACATTTGAGGAAATGTTTCAAAAATTCCGTCATAAGTACAACCTCAATAGCAGATGTCCCTTAAGGGAAATCTGCTAAAATCCGTCTACATCTCGGGACTAGAATACTTAATATTGACCACGGAGCTAGTTCTTGGTTATGACATAAAGCTAATAGAAGCAGCCATTAATTACGTCATCGCTGCATGAGGATGACGACGGCTGGCCACAAGCAATGCACCAATGACAATGAGATCGATTGCCAATGCAAGACTAGCTTGCATCTACCTGCCTTCTGACTATCGGACAAATCAAATGTTTTAAAAGGAATCGGTAAATTTGCAAGGTAACAATTGTACAATTTTCAGGTGCTGTATGACACACTATTGACTCCTGTTCCCCATATATTTTTCATTTCCAAGCAAAAATCCGATTAGTAGAAGTTGTGGTTTGCTCTGTGCTGAAACAAGAAAGTAAGTATAACTTGCTACCACAATCTATATATATATATAAAATTGTAACCTCTGTCTGTACTTTGATTTTTTTCGTGAATTTTCACGATAACTTTTCGTTTCACATGTCATAGACACCATAACTGCATTTTGTTTCTTTCGTGTGTGTTTGTTTGTTACCTTTTCACGCATAAACGGCTGAACTGAATTCTATGAAACTTGGTATGTATATTACTACTAACCCAACTTAGACTTTAGGCTATATTAATATCCTCTGAGACGAGCAGGAGTGAGGGTTATAAGGGAAGCCTGAAATTAAAAATATCGATATTTCTTTTCCTATTGGTTTTTTGGCAAATATGAACATAACAAAAGTTGTTTATTTTGTTATTTAGAGTAACTTTTGTGATATTCATTCTTGTCTTTTAACAATGTATAAACGAGATATACATTATAAACTAAAGTGGGAGTCAACTATTTTATTGGGTACTAACGATTGAACCGAACTTAACAAATCTCGTTATGTCAATTAGCATTAATTCTTCCATGATTATAAGCTATATTAAAATGTTTAGGTTAGAACGGGAGTGGAGGTTATAAGGAAGGCCTGAAATAAAAATTCGCGATATTTCATTGTCTATTTGTTTTTCGACAAACATGCACATAACAAAAGTTGTTTACTTTGTTATTTAGATTAACTTTTTTTTTTTTATACATTTCTCGAGGAACAATGTGTGGAGCAAGTAATTTACGTAAAAATATTGATATGCTCAACAATTCATTCCTATTTGAACTATCAGGTACCTCAGCTGGAAAAATTAATTCAAATCAATGTTAATATTTTGTCCTTAATAGCTGAAATCTATGCATAATGCACAGGAGACGGGAAATATGACAATTTGGAGGACAGTGAAGACTCACATAAAAAATTAATTTTATTATTAACAAATGCCAACAACGGGTATTAACCCTAAACACTGGGACGGGTAAATGTCAAAATATATTGCAAAGTAAAGCCTTGCCAAAAAAATGCCATCACCATTCTACCTCAAATCATTTCCCGGGCGAGGCCGGGTATCTGAGCTAGTATATGTATAAAACAGTATTTGTAGAGTCTCTCTAGTTTAACAAGACTGGTTCTATAGCATTTTCCCATACAATTCAAAATACGACTACGAACTTTAGTGTTCAATTAAACGGATAAATATCGAGTATGGTATATATTAAATAAACATATTCTTTTAAAAAACGTAAAATCTTGATTGATTACGTCATCGGAGAATCTGTATCTCTATCTCACAAAGTAAAAGTTAAATGAAAACAATATATGGCATTTAACGTTTGAATAATGCAATTTATGATATAACAGCTTATTCTTGATATGACATGAGTAGGACTGGGGGTTTAATGATGGCTGAAAATCTTTGTCATAATTCACGATTGACAATAAATCTACACAACAACATTTATATAAAATCACATTTGCAATAAGATTGGTTCTATGCAATTTTTCGATCCGATGTACGGAGATACGGTCCTATATCAGTCGTTGGCGAAGCTAACAATAAGGGAAATCTGCTAAAAAATACCATGACTAGAGAGAGGTCCCCGACGTGTATATATATATATATATATATATATATATATATATATATATATGTATATGATAAATAGTATATGATTTTATTGTGTGAGAGTAGTTACACTCTATTACAAGGAGTTCTACCGTTGATTAAGTTACAATAATAACAAAAACTAATATTAAATAATATAATAAAAATACTTATTATAAAACACACTTCCTTTTGCGACCTAGTACTAAATAAACATATAATAAAGGCATTTTTTGTTCGAAAAAGTCAATATTAAAATAGTCATAAATCACTTCAAACAGTAAACCATTTAAATACTAAATATTCAATAAATAATTAAATGGTTCCCAAAAACTCGTAAACCAATGTAGCTTATAGCCATAATTCTTTAGGGTTATTAGTTGAGGTAGCATTTAGTGGACATCCAAAACGCATTTAACATGTAGTATATTGAAGTGAACACAGGAAAACGTTATATATGCAAATGGGCTGTAACAGAAGTGCATATTATCCTCATCATTTGCAATTATACCACCTCGGGAATCAACAGGTAAATACAGCCTCCAGCTATTCCGGGTTTAGGCATTATCAATATACTGTTTCTTAGAAGTAGTTAGGAATTTTAAGCGGAAAGTCACATTAAAAGGATCCTGTTAAACTTTACTAGTCCATTATGATTTCATGTTCAATTTTGTTCGTTGTTCATGTTCCTCTCTGTCCACGTTACCATGAAACATATAACTAGGATGAGTTATCAACATGTTACCACGCTTTTTTAGCAAGGGAGATACTAAGGACTCAATAGTTGATAGGACTAGGGACTCAATAGTTGATAGGATTAGGGACTCAAAAGTTGATAAGGCTAGGACCTCAATAGTTGATAAGACTAGGACCTCAATAGTTGATAGGACTAAGGACTCAATAGTTGATAGGACTAGGGACTCAATAGTTGATAGGATTAGGGACTCAATAGTTGATAGGACTAGGGCATCAATAGTTGATAGGACTAGGGACTCAATAGTTGATAAGACTAGGACCTCAATAGTTGATAGGACTAGGGACTCAATAGTTGATAGGACTAGGGACTCAATAGTTGATAAGACTACAATCTCAATACTTGATAAGACTAGGGCCTCAATAGTTGATAGGACTAGGGACTCAATAGTTGATAAGACTACAATCTCAATACTTGATAAGACTAGGCACTTAATATTTAATAGGACTAGGGACTCAATAGCTGATTTTCCGTAGGAAATTCTACTTAACGCAGCCCTTGCGTGATGGACTTTTCTGTTCTTAGCCAATTTTCCTAAAAGGAAGTCATCTATTGAGGTAGTACTCATAATGCGATTTTCAAAACATTTCTTCAAATGTCCTACCTAGGATGTTGAAATTGACCAAAATTATATACATACTTCTTATTCTGGACACTATATTCTTATATGTTCTTCATAGTTTAATGTCAAGGGACACCAATAAAAACACAAGCATTATTCACATTGTCCTACATATTTCGTAGTTTAACTACCACCTCGTCAAGGGTCATACGTTTTCAAAAAATAATAACATTAATTTTTAAAAAGGTCCGTCACGCAGGAGCTGCGTAAACTAAGCAGATTTCCCACTTGAAGTTTTACAGTAGAGAAATCTGCCAAATAACAACTGTAATAGTAAGGGATCTCTAAACCTATTCACGAGGGACAAAAAGTTACGGAAACGGCCGCCAGAGCTCTCGGCGGAAAGTCCCGAACATAGCCGACTCCTGCCGACCACACACAGAATACAAATGCAAATATCTCAGTTAATATTCAAGATACAGAATAAATGTATAGAACAATATTTATAGTAAATGTAATTTGCAATAAGATTGATTCTATACAATTTTTCGATCCGACGCATAATAACGGAGATATTTCGAATTTTCAAAAATCCCTCCTCTAAACCCCCCTCCGACCTGTCCGATTTCAGCCATTAACGAACTTGATCTTCCTTTTTTACATAAAAGGATTAAATTCCGAGTTTGGTAACGATCAAACAAAAATTGCGACCGCAAGAGCGTTAACAGACAAATATATCTATATATATATATATATATATATATATATATATATATATATATATAATTTTGAACGGACCTCATTTTCGTCATCTCCTGAGTAGGATCGATGGACATTTGAAGAAATTTTTCGAGCCTCCGGTCATGAGTACGACCTCAATAGCTGATTTCCCCTAAGGGAAATCTGCTAAAAACCCAATGATAGTTCATTACCACATTAATTAGTGTCTACTAAAATAACATATTTATTAAATTTACTTACATTTTGCTTATTTAATGTTCTGAAGTGTTCGTTCTTTCTTACATTCGTGGAAACTGCCCTCGCTCACTGGGGAGGTCGTTGAAACTCAGATTCCCGGAGAAGGTTAAGTTAGCCTTCAATAGATCGATTTTTTCAAGGCCAACCTTCAACTGGATTATATCGCGTCATAATTTAAATTCGATTATTCAAGATAGAATGTTATGTTGCACAAATTTTAAACGCGACCCGAGAACGTATTTACAGAATAAAGTTTGGCCCACAACATGTCAAAGGTTGCCCATACCTAGTATACATTAAATAAGATTTCGAGTTAGAGAGTTAAATCTTAGTTGATGATGTCATCATACTAGGAATTTTCATGTATCTCTCATAATTGAGAAAACAATATTTGGTATATAAGCTTAGAATTAAGTGGTTCATGTTAAATTAAAAGTCCGACACGCAGGGGCTGCATAAACTAAGCAGATTTCCCACGTGAAGTTTTATAATAGAGAAATCTGCTTTTAATAACAGTAGTAGTAACGACTCTCTAAATCAATTTCACGGGAGCCGAACAGTTACGGAAACGGCCGCCAGAGCTCTCGTCGGAAAGTACCAAACAGCTTACTCCTGCATACTTCCGTATACGGCAAAAGCGCATATAACAAAAGTTACTCTAAATTACAAAATAAACAACTTTTGTTATGTGCATATTTGCTGAAAAAGCAATAGGAAACGAAATATCGCTATTTTTAATTTCAGGCCTCCCTTATAACCCCCACTCCTGTTCGTCTTAGAGAATATTAAAATAGCCTAAAGTCTAAGTTGGGCTAGTAGTAATATACATACCAAGTTTCATAAAATTCGGTTCAGCCGTTTATGCGTGAAAAGGTAACAAACAAACAAACAGACACGAAAGAAACAAAATGTAGTTTTGGTGTCTATGACATGTGAAACGAAAAGTTATCGTGAAATTTCGCGAAAAAAATCAATGTACAGACAGAGGTTACAATTTTATATATATATATATATATATATATATAACTAACTGAAATCTGCTAAAAATTGGGAATAGGAAAATCCTGAAATGCATGGTTGCGCTTTCGACATAATCGTTGCAGCTTCAAGGTCAGCAGGTCTTGACTTTGACAACCTTGAAGTCTACTCAGCCCCGAATCCACTATATAACTACACCTGTCATTTTCCTCCTGAGTCAACAAATTAGTCTGAATATGAATTGTGGGAAAGAGGATGAGGAAAACACAATTTACAAACAGCAGGTCATGAGCGTGGCAACACATTACGCAAAACGTTACGGGAGATATTACTGCAGTAGCTTCCTCTACTTCTATTGATGTAATTCTGCAGCTTCAGGAATTCCTAAAAATAGATATTAGCTGTATTAACAAGGCAATATATTATTTATTTCTTTTTTAAGAACTTGCAAATTAGGAGATGTTGCCCATTTAAATTTTAAAAAGTAACAAATATGACGTTTAGTGTTGTCAGAAAAGCTTAGAAATATTGAAAACGGTATGGATTAAATACAAATTTTTGAGTTAGAAAGTAAAATCTTAATTGATAACGTCATCACACTACGAACTTTCATGTTTCCCGCATAATTAGGAAAACAATATCTGGTATATAAGCTTAGAATTATATGATTCATAGTATAACAGCTTACTGCTAATATGACGAGTAGGAAATGGAGAATAAGATTCTTACATAGCAATGGAGAATAAGGCCACAAGTACGCTATACCAGCACTTGAGAAATCTGCTTAATTTACGCAGATCAGGATTTTCCCTGTATTTATGATGGAACCAAACCACTATGTGATTTTCCAAATCAGCTTCCCTCACGCTACATCTGAGCAACACATTTTTATGACGGAATACGCCATCAAACCCTCATTATGGCACAGTGACTGATTACACTATGTCAGTGATTGGGATATTATCAAAATCATTACATAAACTAGATCGGTTGGGTATTATTATTAGATCCCGGATCTGTTGCAGGAAGCTCTGGATCAGGAAGAAATAATTACAGATGTTGTTGGTAATGGGAATGCTGATAGTGAAAGTGTGATTACAGTTCAAGGAAAGTTATTCTGTTGTTAGGCACAAATGAAATGTGTTTTAGGAACCGATTCATTCAACACTAAAGACCAAATTTGCTATCGGCTAATGTAGGACCAGGAAGTCCTAAAATGGAACCAGGGGTTCTGAGGGAGGTGGAATAAAAAAAAACAAAATATTTCCATTATTATGAGTGGGATCGTAAGATATAATAGAACCGTTCTTGTTAAAATATGGAAGTTCTATACATTACTTCATAACTCAAATTTCAAGAGAGTGTTTTTACTTTTTGTTTTCTGTCTTCAGTAAACTCCCATTTATACTTCATCGGATTTTTCAGATATTCAGGTTGTACTCATGAAGCAATTTTCAAAAACTGTCCTCAGATGTCCTTTGATCCTACCCAGGAGATGACGAAATGAGGCCCGTTCAAAACTCTTTCTCTCCGTTTTTTTTTTGTTTACATATAAGTATGCAGGCGGAAAAATGTATTTCTTTTACTAATAATTACTACATAATTGGTTTAAAATAAATTATTTCTAAGAACGTTTTTTCTTAAGTTGATATTTTATGAAGTTAACTTTTTTTTGCTTCATTTTTGCCTTATTCATTTTAAATCCTTTTTTTAATTTCAGAATCCATTCCTTTTCCTGTAGACTTGTTTCAAAGCTAATTTTGTAGGCTACAACTTTTGTGTAGCAGAATTTTCAATAAAACCTGCCGTTTCTGAAAATTTGTGCATTTTACAGCTAAATTGCGAACAAATCGAAAAAGTGACCGTTTTAGAATTTGATTTTCTACAAGAATCCCTTAAGAAAAGCAAGGCATACCATTGGAAATTCCAAAGTAATTGTCACTGGAGAAGGTAACGAGATTAAATATGGACGGTCTTAGCCTTTTATTAATACAATTGGCGATTTTATGAGGGGAGCGCCGGAACTTGGGACACCCTGAATATATATATATATATATATATATATATATATATATATATATATATAGATGTATATAATTATCTGTTAACGCTATAGCGATCGCACTGTTTGTTTGATCATTGCCAATCTTGAAATTTAAACAATAAAAACTTAAAAAAACAAAACAACAATGTTCGTTAAAGACTGAAATCAAACGAGTGGGAGGGGCTTAAACGGGAGGAATTCGATAATTCAAAACATCTGCGTTATTATGAGTGGTTTGGTGTGTCATGCCGATACGTTGGAAATCTGCTTAGTTTACGCCACCCCTGCGTGGTGGACTTTTATTTAGCAATAGAGAACATATGACGAGATGTGATCAGTAGTCAGTTGTCATACCAGCACTTGGGAAATCTGCTTACTTTACGCAGCCCCTTGCGTGACGGGCTGGCACCATTATGTACGCCCTCGTCTAGATTCACCCTGAAACCATGTGTGAGGGTAACGGCTGGTGGGTCATTCATGCTGTACGCGCATACTTTGATGGCTTATCACTATCATTATAGCACATAGAAAAGGGGGTTACGAGCGCAGTTTCAAAATACCCCAAATCACCCAAAAAATATTCTCGGTTATGTAATTTGTAATAAGTTAGTTATGTACAATTTTTCAATCCGACTTATAATAACGGATATATTTCACATTTTCAAAATCCCTTCCCCCCTCTAACCCCCCCCCCCCGCTAATCACCCCTCTCTTCCTGGTCTGATTTCTTCCATTAACGAACTAGATCTTTCTTTTTATATAAAAAGATTAAATATCGAGTATCGTAACCATCAAAGTTATCATCAATTACAATTATTTAGTCAATGAATGGAAAGACACAGCTAGACTATATATAATATTTTAGGAGATTTCGTTTTTATCTTTTATTACTTAATTAAATTTGTAAATTTGCAATATATTTTGTCAATTTTTCAAATTAAAATACTTTGTTATTTTCATTAACTCTGCCGCATTTTACAAATAAGGGAAATCAGTTACTGAGGTTGTACTCATGACACAATTTTCGTAAAATTTGGTCAAATCGATCCTACCTATTAGATAACTAAAATGAGGTTTGTTCAAAATTATAGGTATATACTTGTTTGTTATCGTTCTACCGTTCGAAATTTTTGTTTGATCGTTACCAAACTAGATATTTAAACGTTTTATATAAAACTAAAGGTCAGTTCGTTGATGGCTAAAATCGGACCAGTGGATGGGGTGTTTAGAGGGGTGGATTTCGATCATTCAAATTATCTCCGTAATTTATAGGTCTGGTCGAAAATTTGTATAGAACCAATATTATTTCAATTTAAAGGTACTATAAATATTTTCATATACATTTATATTCTTTATCTTCAATAATAACCGCGATATTTGCATTTTTTAGTTTTTATCCTTTAGTGTTAAGAAGTCATCAATTCTGATTGTATGTTCTAACTCAAAAATGTTATTTGATGTAGCCCAAACTCCATCGTCAACACTGTAGGTCATATTTGTTAGCGGCGGTGGATCGGGAATAGAGAGCTATAGGGGGGGGGATTTAAAAACATACCCATTATTATGAGTCGGATCGTAAACGTTTATAGAACCTATTTTGTATAACTATTGGTTCTCTACAATTGTTGTTCATGCTCCTATGTTTGCAGCTTTCAGTACCCCCCCCCCCCACACACACACTTCTACTCATCGATTTTTACATAGAAATGGAGAATGGTCACAAGTACGCTATACCAACATTTGAGAAATCTGCTTAATTTACGCAGTCCCTGCCTGAAGGGTTTCCCTGTATTTATGGTGGAACCAAACCACCATGTGGTTTTCCAAATCAGCTTCACTCACGTTACAACTGAGCAACAGATTTTTATGACGGAATACGCCATCAAAACCTAATTACGGCACAGTGACTGATTACAGTGTGTCAGTGATTGGGATATTATCAAAATCATTACATAAACTAGGTCGGCCGGGTTTTATTATTAGATCCCGGATCTGGTGTTGTTTTAATTGTATCTAGTTTAATATTTATTTTATAATTTAGATGGGTTTCGTTATTTTTTAGAATTCGATTTTAGATTTGTTTTAGAATTGTTCTTAGAATAAGAGGTTAGATTTGCATTTAGATTCGATTTTAGAATTCCATTTTAGAATTGGATTTTAGATTTGTTTTTAGAATCGGATTTTAGAATTTGTTTTTAGATTCGATTTTAGAATTCCATTTTAGAATTGGATTTTAGATTTGTTTTTAGAATCGGATTTTAGAATTTGTTTTTAGAATCGGATTTTAGAATTTGTTTTTAGAATTGGATTTTAGAATTTGCTTTTAGAATTGGATTTTAGAATTTGCTTTTAGAATTTGTTTTTAGAATTGGATTTTAGAATTTGCTTTTAGAATTGGATTTTAGATTTGTTTTTAAGAATTGGATTTTAGAATTTGCTTTTAGAATTGGATTTTAGATTTGTTTTTAAGAATTGGATTTTAGAATTTGTTTTTAGAATTGGATTTTAGAATTTGCTTTTAGAATTGGATTTTAGATTTGTTTTTAAGAATTGGATTTTAGAATTTGTTTTTAGATTCGATTTTAGAATTCCATTTTAGAATTGGATTTTAGATTTGTTTTTAGAATCGGATTTCAGAATTTGTTTTTAGAATTGGATTTTAGAATTTACTTTTAGAATTTGATTTTAGATTTGTTTTTAAGAATTGGATTTTAGAATTTGTTTTTAGAATTGGATTTTAGAATTTGCTTTTAGAATTGGATTTTAGAATTTGATTTTAGAATTGGATTTTAGAATTTGTTTTTAGAATTTGCTTTTAGAATTGGATTTTAGATTTGTTTATAAGAATTGGATTTTAGAATTTGCTTTTATAATTGGATTTTAGATTTGTTTTTAAGAATTGGATTTTAGATTTGTTTTTAAGAATTGGATTTTAGAATTTGCTTTTAGAATTGGATTTTAGAATTTGCTTTTAGAATTGGATTTTAGATTTGTTTTTAAGAATTGGATTTTAGAATTTGTTTTTAGAATTGGATTTTAGAATTTGCTTTTAGAATTGGATTTTAGAATTTGCTTTTAGAATTGGATTTTAGAATTTGCTTTTAGAATTGGATTTTAGATTTGTTTTTAAGAATTAGATTTTAGAATTGGCTTTTAGAATTGGATTTTAGATTTGTTTTTAAGAATTGGATTTTAGAATTGGATTTTAGAATTTGCTTTTAGAATTGGATTTTAGAATTTGCTTTTAGAATTGGATTTTAGAATTTGTTTTTAGAATTTGCTTTTAGAATTGGATTTTAGAATTTGCTTTTAGAATTGGATTTTAGAATTTGTTTTTAGAATTGGATTTTAGAATTTGCTTTTAGAATTGGATTTTAGATTTGTTTTTAAGAATTGGATTTTAGAATTTGCTTTTAGAATTGGATTTTAGATTTGTTTTTAAGAATTGGATTTTAGAATTTGCTTTTAGAATTTGCTTTTAGAATTGGATTTTAGATTTGTTTTTAAGAATTGGATTTTAGAATTTGCTTTTAGAATTGGATTTTAGAATTTGCTTTTAGAATTGGATTTTAGAATTTGTTTTTAGAATTGGATTTTAGAATTTGCTTTTAGAATTGGATTTTAGATTTGTTTTTAAGAATTGGATTTTAGAATTTGCTTTTAGAATTGGATTTTAGAATTTGCTTTTAGAATTGGATTTTAGATTTGTTTTTAAGAATTGGATTTTAGAATTTGCTTTTAGAATGGGATTTTAGAATTTGCTTTTAGAATTGGATTTTAGATTTGTTTTTAAGAATTGGATTTTAGAATTGGCTTTTAGAATTGGATTTTAGATTTGTTTTTAAGAATTGGATTTTAGAATTTGTTTTTAGAGTTGGATTTTAGATTTGTTTTTAAGAACTGGATTTTAGAATTTGCTTTTAGAATTGGATTTTAGAATTTGCTTTTAGAATTGGATTTTAGAATTTGCTTTTAGAATTGGATTTTAGATTTGTTTTTAAGAATTGGATTTCAGAATTTGTTTTTAGAATTGGATTTTAGATTTATTTTTAAGAATTGGATTTTAGAATTTGCTTTTAGAATTGGATTTTAGATTTGTTTTTAAGAATTAGATTTTAGAATTTGCTTTTAGAATTGGATTTTAGAATTTGCTTTTAGAATTGGATTTTAAATTTGTTTTTAAGAATTGGATTTTAGAATTGGATTTTAGAATTTGTTTTTAGAATTGGATTTTAGATTTGTTTTTAGAATTGGATTTTAGAATTTGCTTTTAGAATTTGGATTTTAGATTGGTTTTTAGAATTAGCCTTGTAAAAAAGTACCCAGAATTAAGAAAATTAAAAGCTAGTTGAAACTGGGCAGTCAAAAGTAAAGTGGGGTGGGAATCTTACCTATATGCTAGATTTACTGATAAATTAAATAAAAAAGATATTCAACGATTAAATTCACAAAAACTATTTTTTGTTTATGATGGTTTAAAAGATACAAAGGGGTGGGAAAAAGGTTCATATTATCAATTTTCGAGAAAATAAAGATGTAGTTAATAAGGAGAAGGTTAAATCAGATGAAAGCGATAGTGATGATTAAAAATAATAATAAAAAATATATATAACATATATTATTAATTTATTAAAGTTATCATAGCGCAGGTAATGGTAATGGTAATAAAAAATAAATGTCATTTGATAAATTTTTAGTGGGTTCGAAAAATACATCCATGATACTCATGCCAAAAGTGCCTTTTCAAGTAGTAATTTTTCTAGATTATTTCGTAAAAAATCAATGATTTTATCGATTTTTCCATATATATTTTACAAGAAATCGATGTTTTATATGGATTTAAATACATATTTGTAAAAAATTGAGGATTTTTTGGGTGATTTGGGGTATTTTGAAACTGCGCTCGTAACCCCCTTTTCTATCTGCTCATTATCCTGGAGAGAGGGACTTCTGGACTCTAGCCTCAAATAGAATTCGATTACTCTTTATTTATTGTTGGATAGTCTCACGAAAGAGGTTATGGAGAAGTACTGCAGTCATTGTGATTCTCTTCCCTCCCCTGATCGATCCTTTGGATACAGCAACAACGATTGAATTCACTGGTTCTGTAAGTATTGCTAGGTTTGTGTCTTTCAAGAAGACACCACACAATTTTGGTCAACGACAGGCAGATTACATCGTAGAAAAAAACTGCAGAAACTGTCCTTAAGATTTTCCACTGTCCCTGATAGAACTGAGCAAAAAGCGACTAGATGGAAAATAAATCAATTATTGAAATAGACTAATGAAGCGGTGCTCAGCAGGTGGTCCCACCCCCTAGGGAGACGGCACAATAGACCAGTCGTCGAATTCCATCGATAACCGTGAACGTCAGTCTATATTCGACAATGACCAGAAGCCCCATAGAGAATCGAGATAATATTCGACGAGAGAGGGTTCCATATGGATTCGATCTGGCCATCATGATTGAAACATTCAATACCACCGTCTCCCCTGATCTGCCATTGATTGAAAAGTGCAAAGACGATGTGCTCCTCCTATTCTCGAGGGATTCTATTTGCTCCAGACACATCTCTCCCCAATAATAGAAAGGCCGAGGCTTGCATTATCTGCTGAATGCTGCGAAGAGGCCACGTGTGCCCGCTTTTTGGCGTCTTTGGCGAACACGATTTGCCGCTCCCTTTGAGCACTGGGAAGTTGAAAAGAATCCCCGATATCTTCTCTGTGCTGCTGCATCTAAGAGAGCACGTGGAAAACAATGTTCTGGGTCAATACTGAGGCCTCCATGAGAGCTTGTTTGAGACGGGAAGTCCTCTGTACTGGTATACAATGTCGGTCACGCCGGGGGTGTGTAAATTTATCAGACTTCACACTTGCTGCCATTACTATTGATCTCTTCTCACAACATATTTTTATTTCAAAGTAGTACTCCGTTGAGTAGAAGGAGGGGATTATTATAGGCTCAAAACCAAAAATTACTACCTACTCGCTTAATATTCGAGTAAAGAGAAAATGTATAGAACAACAATTGTAGTGCATCAATAGTTTAACGAGATTGGTTCTAAAAGACTTTTCGCTACGACTCATATAAATGAGGATATTTAAATTTTACAATTCCCTCCCCCTACTCCTAGTCCGATTTCAGTCATTAAGTAATATGATCTTTAGTGTTGAATGAAACAGTAAAAAAATCGAGTATGGTATAGATGAACTAAAAAGCTTTCATAATTTTTCATTTTTTGATATCTTAATCCATGACGTCATCACACAATGTACTTGCATGTTTCTCCCATAATAAAAGCAAGTTGAAAACAATATTTGGTGTTTAAACTTGAAAGAAGACTGTTTCAGGATATATAGGTTTATTTTTCCTGAATTCTGAAAACTAAAAAATTGAAATATCTAGGTTCATATTCGAGATAGAGTAAAAGTGTACATAACAACATTTATAGTAAAGTAATTTTAATAACCTATCAATTTTCCTATCCAACTCATAATTTCTGAAATATTCTAAATTTTCAAAATTTCCCTCTCCAACCCCCCCCCTCCCCCCTTTATAGCCCCCAAAACTTGCAACCGCTACAGAGTTAACAAAATATTATATATATATATATATATATATATATATATATATATATATATATATATATATATATATAATATTTGAATTTGTATATACAGTATATTTATATACTGAACATTTATTATTTATTTATATTTTTTGAGCCTTAACGTCAGATAAATATTAATTTCTTCATATAACCTTTTTATTAGGCCCAACGCGTATCGAGTGCCCACCACTCATTCTGAAGAGGTTATTTCTAGACAAAATGTTAGTTAATTACATTATTTCATAGCTTTATTTCCACTATTTAAGTAATTAAAGTTTTTTTTTAACAGGAGTATAAGGGATAGTCGTGATGGGTGAGGGAATCGAAGAATTTAATATGTCTTTTGGAAATGGGTTCCAGGGAGAGTGAGGAGTGAATGACTTCGTTAGTAGATCTTTGCAGTGTCGTAAATCTGTAAATCTTCCTAACGATGCCATTCTGGAAGGACTGGAGGGAGTTGAGGGAGGTTTGGGTTGGGGTTATCAGAGGTGGGGGGGGGGCACCGTACAAGATACAAAATCTCAACCTGTCTCCTTCCTCCTTTGGAACTCCAATGGACTGTGCAATCATAAAGACGAACTGACAACATTTCTTCAAGACAAAAACATAGACATTGCACTTCTGACTGAAACACATCTTACGAGCCGACACACATTTCGCATTGACGGATTCAAAACTTACAGGACTGATCATCCGGATGGAACAGCTCATGGAGGTACTGCGGTGCTTATCAGGACCAATCTCATTCATTACCTGCTTCCTAATCAGTTCCCTTCTAACCCTTTCCAAAGCACTACCATAAGCCTTCAATCTGCATCCCAACTTCCTATCACTGTGTCGGCAGTACACTGTCCTCCTAACAAATCCGTATCGGCACAATTGTTTGAAGACTATTTCAGATACTTGGGTCCTCGATTAATCGCTGGAGGAGACTACAATGCTAAACATTGTCAATGGGGCTGCAGAACATCGAACACACGAGGACATGCTCTCCTCCAGGCCCTCTCGACCTTTCCTTCTAACATCCTTACTCTCTCTTCTTGCACCTACTGGCCCACTTCCCGTTCTAAACTCCCTGATATATTAGACTATTTCATTACCTCAGGCCTTTCCCGGATCCCTTCATCAGCGCTCACACTAGATGACCTTTCATCCGATCATAGTCCTGTCCTTCTTCTTTTCAACTCAAATTCCCAGTTATTCCGATTTCCCGACAAAACATCCCTCACACCTGGACCAGTTGATTGGGAATCCTTTCAAACGTACATTGACAAGAATCTTGACCTAAATATTTCTTTAAAACCGGAAACAGAGATAGACGATGCAGTACAACATATAACAGTTACAATTCAAAAATCCCTTCATTACTCGACTCAAATAAAACCACGGACAAACGCAATACCAAAAGAGACATACCTTCCACCACATTTACGAACTCTACTCCAAGAAAAAAGACGAGCTCGACGAATATGGCAAAACACTCGGTATACTTCTGACAAGACAAAGCTGAACCAATTAACCAGAAAACTCAAAACAGAATTAACACAGTACTACAATGATTGTTTTCATTCATACACCAAGAACCTTAACACTTCAGACAACTCCTTATGGACAGCCACCAAACGCCTTCTCTCCTATAAATCCTCCCGTCTTCCCATACGTCGTGAGGACGGCACCTGGGCCAGGTCTGATTACGATGTAGCAACAACATTTCGTCATCACTTGGCCAAGGTGTTTACTCCTCACGACGATATCCAAGACCCCCGCCATTTTACCTTTGTCGCCAATCAACTGGACATACCTCTTCTCACTTACATCTATAATGCTGTCCTCAGAACAACCTATTTCCCTCTACTCTGGAAATTCTCCGTCATCCATATGATCCCTAAACCTAAAAAACCGACACAACTCCCTTCTTCTTATCGTCCCATCGCTCTTCTTCCCATAATGGGAAAGATCCTTGAAAAACTCATCCTTAAACGCCTGTATCCCCTCCTCGACCCCATACTTCCTCCCCATCAATTTGGTTTCCGTCATTCCCATTCCACAGTCCAGCAATGCCACAGAATAGTTGATTTTATCGCCTCCTCATTTGAAAACAAGAAGTACTGCACTGGAGTCTTCCTTGACATATCCCAAGCTTTTGATAAGGTGTGGCACCAAGGTTTATTGTTCAAGCTAAAAAATACACTCCCATTCACATACTACCTCATCCTCAAATCATATCTTTCCGACAGACATTTCCAAGTTTCATTTGGTTCCTCAGTCTCATCCTTATTCCCCCAGCTGGCAGGTGTACCACAGGGGGGTATCCTAAGTCCTTTCTTATTCCTTACCTATACTGCCGACATCCCATCACATCCCGAAACTTCCCTTCTCACGAATGCAGATGATATTGCAATCTTGACGTCCAACTCAGACCCAAATATGGCATCCACATCTTTACAAGAGCACCTAGCTCTGCTAGAATCATGGCTGACTAAATGGAGGATCAAGGACAACAACAGCAAATCAAGCCATGTAACATTTACCCTCCGACGTTCCATTTGCCCTCCAGTTACACTCAATAGCGCACTAATTCCCCAAAAATCACAAATTAGGTATCTAGGACTCACATTAGACAAGCGACTAACTTGGAAACCTCACATCACAATAAAACGACAAGAAGTGAACCGACAGTACAGACTTCTACTAAGACTACTTGACAACAAATCTAAACTATCACTACGCAACAAACGACTGATTTATACGACAGTACTCAGACCGATATGGACATACGGACTTGAACTTTGGGGTTCCACTAAACCTTCAAATTCCTACAAAATCCAAACCCTCCAGTCCAGAATACTCCGCAAAATTACAGATTCCCCATTTTACGTATCCAATTTAACTCTCCATAACGACCGCAACATTCCTTTTGTCCATGCCCTCGTAAAATCCAGATATCAGAAATTCCGCTAGCTCCTTCCCGCACATCCTAATCCTCTAGTCGAATCACTTTCAGCTACCCATATTCCAGAAAACCCAAGACGACGACTGAAGCGTAAGTGGCCAAGAGATCTCCTTGTGTAGTGCTCAGAATAACTCCATGTAGTGCAAGCCAATGTTCCCTCCAATGTGGGTATTGTCAATGGACAGCTTCCCACCTCAAGTGGATAATCAAGCCAATTGTTATATCATTCACATCATTTGCTTGTAATATGTATATATGTTGTTGCAAATAAACGAATAAATATTTAAAAAAAAATTGTATAATGTATTATTTAAAAAAAATCGTGCTGAATTTCCTCAAGGAGTGATAGCGGAAGTAGTAGGGAATCAAAATCTTTGATTTTGGTAATATATTATCTTATTTCCGATATCTTCATGTTATTGAAACAAATACGGGGTGTGGCTATTAAATAACGAGACTGACGCTCCTACAGAAGAATTGCGCGTGCGCCAAACGCCAGCAACTAACAGCTGTTATCGTGAAGCTTCCTCTTTCGAATATAATGCCTCTCGCTTTTGTAAGCAAATCAGTACAGCCGTAGCCTTCGTTCGCATTAGAGTTGTTTTTTTGTTTCGCCGGAAAAATGTTAAGTGTAACAGTAGAGCAACGAATTGTTGTGAAATTTCATGTGAAACTTGGAAAAACCGCTACTGAAACTTATAATTTATTGAAAGAAGTGTATGGCAATGAATGTTTATCGCGTGGACGTGTTTTTGAGTGGTTTAAGCGTTTTCAAGATGACCGAGAAGACGTTCAAGATGATTCACGCCCTTCCAAAACAAAAACGGATGACAATATCGAAAAAATCGGTAATCTGATTCGATCTGACCGTCGGTTAAGTATTCGTGCGATTTCTGAAACTGTACGAATTGATAAAGAATCCGTACGGCAAATATTACATAACAATTTTAACATGCTAAAAGTGTGTGCCAAAATGGTGCCTAAAATTCTCACATTTGAACAACTGGAAGCTCGCAAAAATGTTTGTACTGACACTTTGAATGCTATTGAAAATGACCCAAACTTACTGGAAAGGATAATAACATGTGACGAATCATGGTTTTTTATGTATGATCCTGAAACAAAGCGCCAATCCATGCACTGGAAGAGCCCATCTTCACCGAGAGCCAAAAAAGCTCGAATGAGCAAATCAAAATTCAAAGCGATGTTGATTGTTTTTTTCGATATTCATGGGATTGTGAACCTTCACTGGGTTCTTGAAGGTTAAATAATTAATCAACGTTCAGCCTTCACGTTCTTGCTGAACTCCGCGAAAGAATAAGGAAAAAACGACCTGAATTGTGGAAGGACAAATCATGGGTTCTCCGCCAAGACAATGCGCCGGCGCGCCGGCTCATTCCGCATTGTCTGTTAAGAGGTTTCTAGCCAAATTCAGCATCCCAGTGTTAGACCATCCGCCTTATTCGCCGGATCTTGCGCCGTGCGACTTCTATCTGTTTCCTAAGGTGAAATCTGCATTAAAAGGAACAAGATTTGAGTCTGTTGAAGCTGTGAAAGAGAAAGCGGCACGCGTCCTGAAGGAGCTGACAGAAAAAGACTTCCAACACTGTTTCGAACAATGGAAGGTTCGCATGGAGCGTTGTAGGGATAAAGGAGGGGTGTATATTGAAGGTGATAATTAGTAAAAATGTATGAAATAAAATGCTTTACAGCGTAAGTCTCGTTATTTAATAGCCACACCCCGTATGTACTATCATAACAATTAAACGTTAATGGTAATGCCATAATGACAAAAGACAATATGCGTTTAAACTCGATATGATTGTTTAAAGTATTACTTAGGTTGCAGGGACGGCTACGATCTCTTCCCCTCGACTAGCTTTTTGAATATAAATGAAATTATTTTTAGGGTTACATTATTATTTAATTCCATCAGGTAGATAAATTATTACAATAATATTTTGAATCCATAATTTAAGGAGAAGAATGTTGATAGCTCTAATGCGAGAGCGGAAATAGACGGGAGGCTAATGAAGTTAATTGAGTTTACTTATTTCCTGTTTAATGCTGGTATTACAGGAAATGATTTCCACTGAGATCTACTATTATGAATATAACCTTACGTGCTAAACTATGCTTAAACTATATGTGCTCGGATTGGTTTTTGAACGGAATATGTTCATTATAGATGATATTTAATTGTAATAAATGCTATTCATGATTATGGTTTGAATTATTCAAAAACGGTGAGTCCAAAAGTGGAGATTATTTATTCTTCATGACTAAAATTTCTATTCTATTAATACCCAAAATTTGCCTTCATGATTGGCTATTTCGGAAAAACATTACGTCGTGGAGTGAAGTGTATTTGTACACATTGAAGTCTTGCTATAAGAATACCATCATTAGTCAGTCAACAATAATTTCCCGGGCATCGCCGGGTACCTTAGCTAGTATATATATATATATATATATGTATAAAACGACTTTTATAGATAATCAAATTTGCATTAAGACTGGTTTTATACATTTTACAATCCGACGTATAATAACAGAGATAGTAAGAGTTTTCTAAATTATCCCCCCCCCTCGCTCTGGTCAGATTTGAGCCATTAACGAACTTGATCTTTAGTTTTACATAAAACGTATCGAGTTTGGAATCGGTCTAATAAAAATTGCGACCGCTAGAGCGTTAACAGACAAATACGTATAATTTTGAACAGACCTCATTTTCGTCATCAACTGGGCAGTACGACCTCAATAGTAGATTTCCTTTAAGGGCAATAAAAAACCTTCTTTGGGTTGTTCAACAATATTATTTAGCTGAGCGGTTACGGTTTTCCAGTTTGGACATGAATTCGAGTCATCAGCACTTTTCCCATAGATCAATTGAGTCGCTATTTCTACAAAGAAGTGGCGATCTTTGGTATGTAATAGCACCTCACTCGGACAGGAAGTGCGTCATACATCTGGGCTTCCCATGAAAGCTGGTAGGCCTTGGAGCTCTTCGTGGACTGTGGAGGCGGTGCGTTTCAAAGCAACAGTCGGCAGTATCTTTTATTGTCACATATATTGTACAATTTTGGGAAAAATTGGGACTGTAATAGAAAATTATTGTTCAACACAGTGCTATATTATTTGACTCACTAATTGGAGATTAGGATCTGTTCGTGCCACACGAACCATTACTGATCAATGGAAATATTTGATTATTCACGACCCGATTTAACCTGTACATGAATGGCTTAGCGCATTCTTTGCACTGGGCAATTATAACCACCATTCAAAGGTGTTAGAAAACATATTTGTGAAGCTCAGAATTATAAATAATTCCGACTTCCTCATCTAAATGAAATATATTCGTGACGCAGGGGCTGGGTAAAATAAGCAGGTTTCCACGTGCTGGAATAACACACTAGTAATGTCATTTTATCATATATTCTGTATTTCTAAGTCGAAATTCGATGAGTAGTAAGTAGTAGATGTTTAATGTAGAATGAAAACAAGAAAGTGCCAGGTAACTCGCTTCATATTTGAGTTACGAGAAAATGAATATAACATCAATCATAGACCATCAAGAGTTTAAGAAGATTGGTTCTATAACATTTTTCTGAGATATTTCTATAAAAGTGCGATACGAAGGGGCTGCGTAAACTAAGCAGATTCCTCTCGTGAAATTATGTAATAGATAAATCTACATACTGGTAGACACCAACACTTAACACCAAACACCACCATGAAAATGAAGAGAATAAATACAAAGGGTAATGAGAAATATTTCAGTCAATTTACATTTAAATATTCTTCATCGGGGGAAAAAAAAATAACTGAACGGCTTCAAAATATAATACAGTACGGACCCGATTAACCGAGTCTGTCGGGACCGCGGTTACCTCGGTTAATCGAAATTCTCGGTTAATCGGAACCTACTAATACCAGCTGAAAATGTAAGGTTTTTAGAATAAAAACTAGTACCTATAAGTTTAATAATTATATTCATATTTACATTTTTTAATCATAAATTAATAATAGAAGTAGAATGTATGTACATACATACATATGTAGTATAAAATAACATCGAACACAAAAAAAAAAAATTAATGGAAAATCGGAAAACTATGTATGTACTTTGATTTAAAAAAAAATCATTTATTGTTGTTTGTTTTAAACAACTGCTTCTATCAGCAGCTGCAGTGCCTCTCCCCTTCCTTAACATCATCAGTTCATATGAAGGCACATCACCTCTGCCTTCTAAATAGAGTAGTGACCTGTCAAGTAGGTTGAAACCCTCCTCATGGCTTACTTTCGTGGGGATAGATACCTCGTCTCCTCAATTTGCTTCCTATTCCTCCTCCAGTCACCGACAGTATTTTCACCGACACCATAATCCTGAGCACCTTTTTTAAAGACTCGCCTTTGTCCAAGCGATGAATTGCTTCTAATTTTTTTTTCAAGCGAAATAACCACTCTTTTACGTTTTTTAGCTGCGATGTGATCCATGGCGTGACCGGACTTAAACTGTGAATGATTGAGCTAGGATGGTTGTGACAAGTAGAGATGTAAATACAATATTCCCGGAACAAGGGGAAGGAGGGTTGGACGGGGTGCTAGAGATGCATTTCTCAGAAGGCAATTAACGACTGTCTTAGAGCTTCCTTTTCAATAAACCGCTTGCTGAACACCTGCATCCGGCCTAGGGTTTTGAGGGTTTTAAAAAGGTTCATAATCACTTCCAAAGGTTACCGCACCTACTTTTTTTTTTTTTAAATGTTTGGCACCTCGGTTAATCGGGACCTCGGTTAATCGAACCTCGGTTAATCGGGTCCATACTGTATGTTAATTTCATAGAAAGCTATTTACTATTAGTAATTTATAAGGAATCAGAATAATTTATATTTCAATCACTCAAATTTTAGTAACGTATATTGAAAACAACATTTGGTATTTCGAATAAAGTGTTTTATATAACAGAGTATTGTTCATATAGGTACCATGAGTAGGATTTGGGGTTTGATTTAGGCTGAAAACTAAAAAAATGCAGATATCTCGATTAATATTAAGAATAAGATAAAAAGATAAAGAATAGATGTATATAACAATATTTATAGCACATTTAATTTGTAATAAATAACTTTTTCGATCCAACTTAAAGTAACAGAGATATTTTAAATATTCAAAATCCCCCCCCACCTCTAAACCATCCCTCTTCCACAGGTCCGATTCCTGCCATTAACATTATGGAATCTCATAGTAAATGATTTACTAAATAATAGATTACCAAATAATGCTAAGATACTGGCTTTTGCTGATGACATCATTATTCTGATAACATCTAAACTATTTGAACAACTTCAGGTATATATAAACATTATTACAGACATCGTAGAAAAATGGGCACATTTACATAAACTATATTTTAATATTCAAAAATCTTCATACATTATTTTTACTCATAAAAAATCACCTCCGCCTTTTCAAATACATATACAAGGACAAGACATAAAAAACGTAAATTCAATTAAATATCTAGGTATATTCTTTGACAGTAAACTTAATTGGAATACTCATATAGACAAACTACAAGAACGATTATTGAAACTCATCAACACATTATCTATAGCGGCAAGAAACACCTGGGGACTGAAATCAGACGCATTACACATATTATATAAAGGTGCTATCCTTCCTTCCCTCACGTATGGAATAAACATTTGGCACACTGGACTTAACAAACAACATAACTTAAAGAAATTACAGAGAGTACAAAGACTGATGGCAATCAAAATTATAAAGGGCTTTAAAACAGTTTCGTATGATGCAGCCTGCGTTCTAGCTAAAATAGTTCCCATCGATTTATTAGCACATACTTTTGTTGATCAATATAACCTCCTTAAAGGATCTATTAATTCAAACGATATTCAAGCTGAATTTGTTGAATCAGAATTGGAATACAAAAGATGGTATCACCCCGGCAAATTTCCAAGTATATTAATACATCAAGGAAATAAACCTTTTAAAACGGAAATATATACAGATGGGAGTAAAGATGGGGAAAATGTAGGTTGCGCTTGTGTAATATTCATTGATCAGGAATTGACAGAGATACATAAATTTAGACTGGGACACAACTGCACAAACATTCAAGCAGAACAATACGCTATACTAAAAACCTTACAAAAACTACAGAACCGTACAACCTATGACCCGTTAACAACACAAATCAGAGAACGGTAATTCTGAGCTATTATCCGGTTAACTTCAATTCCCTCCATACTGTAATATTACATTAGTGTAGTGCTGAATATTAATATTCAGTCCTAATTATGTGTCGGAAAACGAAAATATATTAATAAACTTAATTTAGTAGTCGTCTGGCTCACTATCGGTATCTGGCTCATGAACGACGCGAGATAAATTTTGTAACACTAAAATTTCCAAAATACGCCATCGGTGGTTAAAACCGAGGGTGGGGGTTTTCTTGTTCTAACTTTAGTATAAAACAAGAGTACATCACATTTTTAGGGCGATTGGTCAGATCTACAATGGCGAGGACGAGCAACCTCGCGTCGTTCATGAGCCAGATACCGATAGTGCCAATCTGACCAATCGCCCTAAAAATGTGATGTACTCTTGTTTTATACTAAAGTTAGAACAAGAAAACCCCCACCCTCGGTTTTAACCACCGATGGCGTATTTTGGAAATTTTAGTGTTACAAAATTTATCTCGCGTCGTTCATGAGCCAGATACCGATAGTGAGCCAGACGACTACTAAATTAAGTTTATTAATATATTTTCGTTTTCCGACACATAATTAGGACTGAATATTAATATTCAGCACTACACTAATGTAATATTACAGTATGGAGGGAATTGAAGTTAACCGGATAATAGCTCAGAATTACTCAGAGAACTTATAGCAGAATTAAATCATATTAACATATACTTTTCATGGGTTAAAGCACATTCTGATAATTTTGGAAATGAATTGCCCGATAGAGCTGCTAAGTCTGCTTCAAAAGATTCCCAATTACCAGAATGTTACAATAAAATCTCCAAAGCCCACGTAAAATATATGTTAAAAGCTCATCTAATTGAAAAATGGCAACAACAATGGACGGTAACTAATAAAGGACAACACTTAAAACTTTTCATTCCAAACATTAACACATATTTCAACAGCAAATACATACAGACAGACTTTTACACTACACAATTAGTAACAGGACATGGTACGCTGAACTCTTACTACCAACGATTTAACATAAAAGACAACAATACTTGCCCCTGTGATTACTCAACTCCACAAACAAGTCAACACTTAATATACGATTGCAGACTACTGACTAACGAACGACAAAAACTAAAACAAGACATAGAACAAAAAAAAGGCAAATTTCCAATAGAAGAAGACAAGTTATTTTTAAAATATAACAATTCTTTTAAAATATTCGCAGAACATGCTTTTAATACAATTAATCGGTTAAATACTTATTATGGCTGATACAACTACAATACTTAAAATATTTAAAATCATTATTTCTTTTCTTTTTTTTTTTTTCTTTTTAAGATTAATAATTTTCTCTTTATATGTTTTACTTTACTTTTAACGTTGTTATTGTTAATTCTTTATATATATATATATACTTTTAAATTATTTATGTATAAATTAATTGTAACACTACAAATGCATGTGATATGCTAACTTGCATGGGACATGCAGAAACTAATAAACGGCCTTCTTATAGGGTTACTATAGGAAGGAAACAAATAAAATAAATAAATATATATATATATATATATATATATATATATATATATATATATATATATATATATATTTATATTTGTCTGTTAACGCTCTAGCGGTCGCAATTTTTGTTTGATCGTTACGAAACTCGATATTTAACCGTTTTATGTAAAAAAGACAGATCAAGTTCGTTAATGGCTGAAATTGGACTAGAAGGAGGGGGGGGTTAGGAGGGGGGATTTTCGAAAATTCAAAATATCTCCGTTATTATGCATCGGATCGAATAATTGTATAGAACCAATCTTATTTCAAATTAAATTTACTATAAATATTGTTATATACATTTATTCTCTATCTTGAATATTAATCCAGATATTCGCATTTTTATGAAGTCTGTGGTCGGCCGTTTCCGTATTTGCTCAGCTCAGGTGGAAGCTTCTTCTAACCTTACCTGTAGTTTCTAATCTTACCTTACCTCCGTTACTTTGTGAGATTTATGCAAATACGTTCTGCTCATCCGCCTCCCCCCCCCTTCTTTAGATCCTGGACTACTAAAATTTGAGTTATTAAAATATAAATTATTCTTACAATTCAGAAGCCGTTTCTGTTGGGAATTCATTTTAATTAACTGAAAGATTTCTCAGTACAGCTTGTATTTAATCACGGAGGCGTTGTGTTACCAGTATGCAGATTTCTCTATTGTAAAACTTCACATAGGAAATCTGCTTAGTTTACGCAGCCCCTGCTTGACGGACTTTTTAGTTTTAAGCCTTCAGTAAACCCCCACTCCTACTCATGCCATATTAACAATAGGCTGTTATAAGATGAAATGATTTCCAAGGTTAAATATCAAATATGGTTTTTAGCAGATTTCCCTTAAGGGAAATCAGCTATTGAGGTCGTACTCATGACGCGAGTTTCGAAAAATTTCTTCAAATGTCCATCGATCCTACCCAGGAGATGACGAAAATGAGGTCCGTTCAAAATTTTATATATATATATATATATATATATATATATATATATATATATATATTTATATATTTGTCTGTTAACGCTCTAGCGGTCGTAATTTGTGTTTGATCGTTACCAAATTCGGAATTTAATCGTTTTATGGAAAAAGGAAGATCAAGTTCGTTAATGGGGGAAATCAGACCAGTGGGAGGGGGGGGGGTTTAAAGGAGGGGATTTTCGGAAAATTCAAAATATCTCCGTTATTATGCGTCGGATCGAAAAATTGTATAGAATTAATCTTATTGCAAATTAAATTTACTATAATTATTGTTCTATACATTTATTCTATATCTTGAATATTAACATAGATATTTGCATTTGTATTCTGCATTGGTGGGCAGGAGTGAGCTGTTTGGTACTTTCCGAAGAGAGCTCTGGCGGCCGTTTTCGTAACTATTCGTCCCTCGTGTATAAGTTTTGTGATCCCTTACTACTTACTACACTTGTTATTGGGCAGATTTCTCTATTGTAAAACTTCACGTGGGAAATCTGCTTAGTTTACGCAGCCCCTGCGTGACGGACTTTTATTGAATTTTTACTTTGTGTGATACATTCAAATTCGTTGCGTCTGACGTCAACAATTAGGGTTTTACGTACTTTACTAGAAAATGTTTATTTGATCTCTACCATACTCAATATTTAATTGTTTTAGTCAAGACTAAACATAATATTTGTTATTAACTAAGATCGGACTTGGAATGGACGGGGAGGGGGGGGTTCGAGGGGAGGGGAATCCGAAAATTTCAAATATCTCTGTTATTATGAGTCGGATCGTAAAACGATACAGAATCAAACTTGTTAAACTATCGTAGCTCCTACTAATTGGATGTTTTTATATTAATAGAGAATATGTGTAGGTAGGATGAAAAAATGTAGGCTACGCTTCCACTATAATAATTTAATAACACGGCAAAGCGCTTTCGATGCTGTGCATCATCGTCAGTGTCCTGTTGACACACACAATAATAGTTACAATTTTCTGTAAAATATGTTTGGCGCATATAACAAAACACTTATTTTTCTTAGGACTAAAAACATATAAAATCTAACGTGGGTAGCAGGAATTATGATTCCTTTTGTTGGTGGGAGTGATTTGTAACTCTATCTCGGTTTTTCTTCGGTTCTTCAAAAACGGATACACTGAGAACTTAGTTGACAGAATATTGGAAAAACGTCACCGAAGAAAAACCGAGATAGAGTTACAAATCACTCCCACCAACAAAAGGAATGATAATTCAGGCTACCCACTTAGCATCCCCTTCATTAAACCCCTCTCAGTGAAAATAGGCAACTTTCTGGGAAAAGCAGGCATCAAGACGGCTTACCGGAGCAAGAAGACCCTCAAAAATCTCTTCCCCAACCCCAAAGATCCTGTTTCTGCTCTAGAGAAGTCTGGCGTCTATCGGATATCTTGCCATTCGTGTGAAGCTACATATGTAGGGCAGAGTGGCAGGAAGATGAAAACAAGGGTTAAAGAACATTTCACTACAAAAACTAGTGAAATGAAAAAACCCCTAATGGCCGAAAATCATGACCAGGACTCTCTACAATTGGAAGTTTTGCACCACCTACCTAAGGGAAGGAAAATGGACAGGGTTGAGGGACTAGAGATTAGATTGGACCTTTTAACGGCAAAGAAAAACATTACTATTAAAGAGGATGTCTGCCCTCTAAAATTTGTTCCAACAGCCTCTTTACCTCAACTAGCTGGAATGAAAAGCCAGTCTAGCTCCAAGAGCCGACAGGTCAACATCGAAAACCTTCGGTAAGTCCCCTTTGTCTCCCTTTCTCTTTTTGTTTTGTAAAACGTCCTTGTTCATATAGGGTTTCTTTCAGTTAGCTTTAACTTCCTACTTGTACCAACTTAATTTAAAAATAACTGTTGATGTATGAAATGTTTTATATGTTATTTAGTTCCACGTTAGATTTTATATGTTTTTAGTCCTAAGAAAAATAAGTGTTTTGTTATATGTGCCAAACATATTTTATAGAAAATTGTAACTATTATTGTGTGTGTCAACAGGGCACTGACGATGATGCACAGCATCGAAAGCGCTTTGCCGTGTTATTAAATTATTATAGTGGAAGCGTAGTCTACATTTTTTCATCCTACCTACATTAGAAGTCACTTCCACCTGCCAGAATACCAACTCAAAAAAGAGAATATGTGGTTTGATTACATCACGTGTATAGCAGTAGGTGAGAAATCTGCTTAGTTTACGCAGCCCCTGCGTGACAGACTTTTTCTATCTGTCTCATAATGGAGATATTTTAATTTTTCAAAATTCCCCCTCCCACTGGTCCGATTTCTTCCGTTAATGAACTTTATCATTAGTTTTACAAGAAAAAAAGGAAAGTTTAAATTTCGAGTTTGGTATCACTCAAACAAAAATCGCGGCCTCTAAACCGTTAACAGACAAATATACATATTTATTTATTTGAACAGACTTCATATTCGTCAAAACAATATTTGGTATTTAAGCTTTAAATAATGTGCTTCATAACATAATAGAATATTGTCAATATGAGATGAGTAGGAGTGGGGGTTTACTGACGACCGGAAACTAAAAAATGCAAATATTTCAGCTAATAATCACGATAATGAAAAAATGTACATAATAACATTTATAGAACATTACATTTGCAATAAGATTGGTTCTATACAATTTTTCGATCCGACGCATTATAACGGAGATATTAAGAATTTTCGAAATTCTCCCCCTCTAAACCCCCCTTCCACTAGTCCGATTTCTCCCGTTAATGAGCTTTATCTTTAGTTTTACAACAAAAAAAGAAAAGTTTAAATTTCGAGTTTGGCATCACTCAAACAAAAATCGCGGCCTCTAAACCGTTAACAGACAAATATACATATTTATTTATTCGAACAGACTTCATTTTTGTCATCTGGTCTGGATCGACGTTTATTTGTAATCACGTAATGAGATAAACCCCAATAGCTGATTCCTAACAAGGAAAATCTCTTGACATTGAGATGGGGCTAAGAATTCATTTACGCTCCGCAGTACAGGTGATCAGCATAACACAATTGTATTCAATTCCATCATCTCATAACTTAAGAGGTATTAAGAAAATAATTGGTGAAAGTGTATTTTAGTCCCCCCCCCTTGGTGGCGCTCGATGAAGACGGCGGCCATTTTGTTTTTCTAACTTTATCTTTTTAACACTTCAAAATTTCCGCAATACGCCATCGGTGGTTAAAACCGAGAGAGGGGGTTTTGTTGTTCTAACATTATATTTTTTAGCACTTTAAAATTTCCAAAATACGCCATCGGTGGTTTTAAGCGAGGGCGGGGACTATAACGAAACAAGATGGCGGCGTAGGGGGGGGGACTAAACTGCACTTTAGCCAAATCATTTTCAGCAATTTATGTCAACAAAATAATTTAGCCGTCCGTTTAATAATTTTACCTCACCACCCCCCCCCCTCTTCTACTTGTCGGTTTTTTCAGAAATAAGTAAAAATATGTAGTGAGATGAGATGACAAGTGTGCTCTACCACCACGCGGGAAATCTTCTTAGTTTTCCCAGCCACTGCGTGACGGACTTGTATTTGTTATCGACTGGGTAGGATGATTGTCGGACGCTTTATAGGATACTAAATACTTTAATCGTATTTTCCTTAAAAGAATATTATAATGGTGGAGTCCATTTCTCGCTGGTGACCACAACGCATTCATCAGAAAACACAGTAGTCATATTCTTCCTTATAATTATTCCAAGCAGACATTTATGCTTATTCTCGGCTTTGTTATTCACAGATCTAACCGTCTGTGAATAACAACCGTTACGAATAAAGAGTTGAAGGTGATGTGTCTCAAAGCCTCGGGATATGGCCTAGAGTCGCTGTGAATAACACTTCTAGATTGGAGGAAGTCATCTTTATGACCTATTATATTCTGATAAGCCACAAATTAGAAATTACACAACGAGAATGATGTACAGTGTTGGTGTCATTCAGAAGGCCAATGCATGAATGCATTCATTAATTCGACATTCTCTGTGATTTTTATTACAAGTAGAAACAACAGAAAGCCCTACACACAGATTAAACTAAGCAGATTTCCCACTCTGGCACAATGATAATCTCATCTCCCCATTTGTTCTCTATTTTAGCAGATTTTCCTTAAGGAGTCTTAAGTCCATCGAACCTACCCTGGAGATGATGAAAATGAGATCCGTGTAAAATTATATAAATGTCAGTTAACGCTCTAGCGGTCGAAATTTAACTATAAGCTGTTATATTATGAATCACTTTATTCTAAGCTTAAACATCTATTCATATTCGAAAATTCTAAATATCTCCTTAATTATGAGTCGTAAATGCATATAGGACCAATGTTGTTAAACTATTATGCTTTGCTATTCTTCTTCTATACATTTCTTCGTAACTCAAATATTAAGTGATTAATTCGTATTTTCTTGTTTTCAGTCAGAATAGGCGTGGGAAATCTGCTTAGCTTACGTAGCCCCTTCGTGACGTACTTTTCAATGTAAACATACATTAAAATGTTAGTTGCTCTTGTGAGATAGTGAAAATCGGATGACTAGAAGTCGGGGTTACGATAGGCCGAACACAAAAGCATACAAATAACTCGGTTAACATTCCAGTCAGAGAAATATGTGTAAAACAATAGTTTTACCGCTATAAACAAACCCCCCCCCCCCAAAAAAAAAAAAAAAAAAAAAAAAAACAAGACCGATTTCAGACATTACCTAATGCAATCATTAGTTTTCCGTGGAACGGTTAAAATAGATTTTAGAATTGATCAAGGTACTTATAATATGTTTTTTGATCAAATCATACGTATAATATAGGTTTTGATCAAATTACAATCATGTAGTTTGGAAAGTAAAACCTTAAATGATGACGTCTCACTGAAAATATTTGTACATTTCTCACTCATTTAAATGAAAAAATTGTTTGGAATTTAAGCTCAGAATGTAACGATTCTGATATACCAGTTTATTGTTTATGTAACAACGGTAGGAGAAGGGGGTTACTGGCTGAAAATTACGAAATGCCAATATGTGTGTTAAAATTCAACACAGATGAAAAACGTATAGAACAACATTTTTAGGAAATAAAATTTAAAACAAAGTTGATTATATTAATTTCTCCGGACCAACTCATAATAAGAGAGACATTTGGAATTTTCAATTTCCCCCTTCTGGTCCGTTTTCAGCCATTCTAAGAAATGCTGCCACTCAAAAGTTGTAGCCAATAAAATTATATTTGAAACAAGTCTACTTAAAAAGGAATGGACTCTGAAATTAAAAATAAAAATTAGTTGGTTGCTGGAGAAGTATTGGAGAAGGTTACTAGGTTGAATATGGACTGAAGAGATTCTACAAGGGTCTCAATTATTGCACACCAAGGTACAGCCTTTTATTAATGCAATTGTAGATTTTAAGGGGATACCCTATATATGTATATATATATAATTTTCAACGGACCTCATTTTCATTATCTACAGTTTAGGATTGATGGCAGTTTGAGAAAATTTTTCTAAAATCGGGTCTAGAGTACAACCTCAATAGCTGATTCCCTTGGGCATACTTGGTCCTGAAAATCACGAATATAATTGTTAAAAGCAAATAAATAAAAATAAATATCTATTTTTCATTTTTTAGAATTAGAACAATCACTTAACTAGGAAATGACTAATTTGATAAATGCTCAATTCTGTAGAACTGTTGTGCGTAATTCGACTGTTGACGTCAAGAAAATGCTGATATCTTGTCATATTCCAGAAATGGCGATCACAGTCCCATCTATTCTGAAAATGGACAACATGAGCCTAATCGAGTCATTTTGTTCCTTGTAGAAAGTAACTCCAGTTCAGAGAATGATTATTCCATCAGCTTTCCTATATGACTGGAAATTATTTCTTGCATTTCAAGAGATTTCCTTTAGAGGAAATCAGCTATTGAGGTTGCACTCATGATGGAATTTTCGAGAAATTTCTTCAAGTGTCCATTGATCTTACCCAGGAGATGGCGAAAATGAAGTCTGTTCAAAATTGCATTTTTTGTCCGATCGTTACCAAACTTGATATATAAGTGCCTCATGCAAAACTAAAGATCGAGTTGGTTAATGACTGAAATCAGACCACTGGGTGGGTGGGGGGTTAATAAATATCTCTGTTATTACAAGTTTCAAAAAACGCGATTTATAAAAATCGAGTTATAAGTACAAAAACTAATTTTTCTTAAGGGAAATCTGCTAATATGTGCAGCATCAATTCCCGCCAAGGGATATGATTAGGTCAAGAGTTCCTAACCAGAGCGAGCTAATGCCGCAGTGCTTATGGATCAAGGGGGTCTAACGATCGTATATGTCTGACAGCATTTACAGATGAGTAGCGATAATGACTCTCTTAGATCCTATATGTATATACATATATATATATATATATATATATATATATATATATATATATGTACATATAGGACGTGGGTACTACTTCTTCTGGGGGAGGGGGAACATACTGAAGGTAAAAAGTCCGTCACCCAGGGAATGCGTTAACTAAGCAGATTTCCCATGTTCATCACGTATTTGCATTTATCACAAAAAGTAAATGTTCAATGAGAACAATAACGTGCTTCATATTATAACAGCTTATTGCTAATATGACATGAGTAGGAGGTGGGTTTACTAAAGGATAAAAATGAAAGTCCAAATATCTCGGTTAATAATCAACACAGTGAAAACGCATACATAATAACATTTATAGAACATTAGATTTGCAATAAGATTGGTTCCATACAATATTTGGTGTATTATATCCACCACATTTTAGTTCCACTAGTTCCACGCTAGAGTTCGCTACTGAAGTGCGACGCTATCTCTCCCAGGCTAATGAGGTTATCTTTTGTTATAGTTGCGTTTGCTGTTTATTTGCGTTTGCTGTTTATTGTTTCTTAGTCCTTTAAAAATGCCTCTTTGGGATTTGCCAACGACTGAAGAAGACGCTGTTAAATAATTACAGGAGAGGAATATTTTGGCTATCAGAAGAAAGTGTTCTAAATCACATTGTATGAAACTTTATAGTGGAAAAAAAGTCTTTTTTGGAAGTGTAATGTAAGAAAGTTTGGTGAACAAGTCGGCGTTCGGATTGGCACTTGGTTCGAAGGAAGTAAAATTCCATTTTGTAATGCATTGAAGTTCATTTACTGCTGGTGCGAAGAATTGACATCTGTCAATTTTTGCAAAAAAAAACAAAACTCAAAATTTCCAACGCAAGAATTCATATGGCGACAGCACCATGGGAAAGGAAATGGAGACACATTTCAGTGCATTTTAAATTGTATTTCCACACATTTCCCGCCTAAATGTGAATAAAATGTTTTATTTTTAAAAATTGTGTTTTCTTTTATCATTATAATTCCGTAGGAGGTTATAAGGTATAAGTATAACTTCCCTTGCGGGCAATGAATCGTACTACTTAAAACAGTAGCGCACTCTAGCATGGAACTAAAATGTGGTGGATATAATACACAAGTACCCAATATTTCGATCCAACGCATAAGAAGGCTAAAGTGCATTTTAGTTCACCCCTTACATTGTTACGTCACTGTCCGACATCTTGTATGTCTCCCAGTCAAAGGATCCAACAAATTAGGTGAGTTAACAAAATTTAAGTTAAAATTACGCTATATTAAAAGAGCGCGCTAGTTTTGACGCCTTATTGATAAGTCTGGATCCCTCGAGATGGCTTACCTATATACAAATTAATCTGATAATATTCGAGTTAGTAAAAACATTCGCATAGACCAATATTTTAAAATTAAAATATCAACAGGTTTGGCTATAAATAAAATTTTCGATTGTATTGAATTTCAATAATTTCCCCCTCTAATCTCCACATTCCTCGAGAATGATCTTAGGCAGAGCCTAATATAAATTTTAGTTTTCCATGGAACGGTTATTATAGAGTGTGGTGTGGAGTAAATAAAAATCACGAAGTTTAGAACGTTAAATCTTAAATTATGACGTCAAGCACAAAATATTATGATATATCTCGCACAGTAAAAACTCAATGAAAACAGTATTTGATATTTAAGCTTAGAATAAAGTGGTTCATGATATAATAGTCTTATTGTTAATATGATACACACACACGCGCGCGCGTGGAACAACACGGGCACTGCTCACAAGATCAAATTCACACACTGGCACTTACGCGCTATCTCACACCTTAGCGTCACCACTGCTTGCCTCGTTTTATGAAGGGGCTTAAATGATTAAGCAATCTGTGGTTCTGTTATTTCATACAATCCTTTTCTAGAACCTTTGGCTACAGCTTTCAAGGAACTAAGGGTAGCCACGTAGTTTGGGTGGGGGGGGGTTAAAATGATTACATCAACTTCAATAATAAGTAAAAAAAAAGTTTTAAACAAAACATCTTAAAATAGTTTATTAATATTGATGTGCATTGTACTTTTCTTTTGTTAGTAACTGATTGAAAGATCTTTTTTAATAGCTAGAATCGAGCGTTTGAAAAATATAAATATTGTGTATTTGATTTGTTAGAATGTAGCACTGTGTTCAAAAACATTTGTATTAATCATGTAACTATTTTTGGATAATGATATAAATAAATAGTACAAGACAAATATTTTGGCAATTTGCCATAGTGTTGCATGGATGAGTGCAACACTGCGTTTATCATATGTTGATAAAGATAACCTCTTCTAGTTCTTAGCATGGGATTTGATTGACTTATACTACAATTTTGGCGTACAATTAGTGTTTATAGTTCTCCAAAATGGATAATCCTCCAGCTTATGCCGATTCGGATTCGCCCCTTCGTATGATGAGTCAGTAGAAACACATTACAGTTTCTCCATTCGTCCTCTATTATATTATTTGAAGTGTCAAGTTCAAATTTTTGTTTTGTTTTTATTTCAGTGCAACCAAAAAGGAGTTACGTCCCCAAATCGCCTTATTTAAATGTAGATTCGGAATTCATCCCTAAGCCGGAGTTCATTTTCCCTGAAGGAGCTGCCAAACAGAGAGGTCGTTTTGAATTAGCTTTTGGTCAAATAGGCGCATCGTGCATGACTGGTGCCACCATTGGTGGGCTAGGCGGCTTCTACAATGGACTCAAACAAACAACCCTTGAAGGACAGACAGGCAAACTTAGGAGAACACAGTAAGTCCAAAATTTCCATTTCTATATTTGTTTTTGAGTTTAATAATTATCTAGTCATTCAGTTCCATTAAAGAAGTAGAAAGCACATTTATTCGCCAGTGACATTGAACATTTTAATGTGAATGTTAGTTTGCTTGTAATTTACAAATCAATAGTTTAGGTCTAAAACACATAGTGTATTTATTTCTTATATTTCTCCTCATCTAATGTTGCCAATAGCAGTAGGTGGATCTGTATTTCTTGAAATGGGTGAGTTTTCATCAAGTTTAACAAGAGGTTTTTGTATGTCATTTTTGTTATGAAGAAGTCCTTTAAAGATTGCTTTTCTTGGATGAGTGTAGTTTTAACGTTCTTTAAGGTTTGGAACAGTTAGGACATTGCAGTAATCATAGTTAGATGGCCTTTTGATAGAAAACTGTGTTATTTTGGTTTACCCAGGGATAACCTTCCATTTTTGTATTTTTCTGTCCATTGTATTCTATGACATGCGAGTTTCTTTAATTATTTGCAGTTTAAAATTAGTAGATGTAATTGTTTTCTACATTTCTTTTAAGATTTCATATAACGGTGGTTTATTGAAAATCATCACATCAAGTAATTATCATGTCACTGTGGGTTCATGTGAACCATGTTGGTTAAGGGGTTGGTGTTAACCTCACATGGTAAAGCTAGTGTGACGAGTTCAATTCCCGTATGGGAACTAGGAATTTATTTTAGTGATAAACTCAATAAATAAAATTCTTAGTCCCACCCTGGCTAGAAAAGGGTGGTAACCTGTAGATAACTAGTCTCAATTAGCTGTGGTAGCATAAAATGATTGTGAACATAATTATTATCAGTTATTGGTTTTGTACAAGTGCATATTTAGGTATAAACATCGGTTTGAGTTTAACTTTTTTTAATGAATTGCTAGATTTGGTGCTATACGCTAATGAGAATTGTGTCTATCATGTAAAAATTTTGTCAAATAACTGTATAATTTGTATAATTCCATTGAGAAACCTTAATTCCTGTATGTAACTTGATACCTTTATTGGATGTGTCATACTGGCCATACCACTCCCGTTAATCTTGTTTTGCCTTGGTACTTTTGTACCAAGCCTAATATTTAGCACATGACTAGAATAATGTGGCAATAAAATATATATTTTCATAATTTTGTGAGTGTGCGAGTTTTTAAATAATCAGGGTCTAATGTTACAATGAATGGCCTTGAAACTGTAGTCTGTCATAAGATGGTTGGGTATCACTTGAAAGCTCTATTCCTTTAGCTTTAAATGAGTAAGATTTTTTGTTCTGCAATAAAACAAAATATTACAGTCATTTGCAAGTATGTATTTTTGATTTTTCGTTAATATTTTTCAATGAATTTAGTTTCAACAATATTCAGGATAAAATCTGAAAATTGGCAGAGCTTATTACCTTGTATGCTTTCTTCATATCTAGTTTCTTCAAATAGAACTGGTGAGACAAAAAACTTTTATGTTTTTACTGTTCCGGTATGGATAATCTCATAGCATATTATGAAGAAGACCATAGTTTTTGGTGTAGATGTAGTACTAATTTCAAATGCTGAGTTTCTATTTTTTTGATTGCAATTCTATATTCTTATTTTTAGGATAACATCAGAATATAGGATTAACAAAAAATTTCCCAAAACAAGAATAAAGATTAATGAAATGATATAAATAGTCCTTCTATCAAATACGCTATTCTTTTTTGTCTCCCCTTGTTAGTTCTCGCAGACCCTGTGAGACTGACTTTTTGATTTACTGAGCACTTCTTGTAACCGATACCTAAACATATTTAAGAAGCAGTGACTAACACCATGAACATTTTGTTTTATTATTTCTTTCTTTTTTTTTTTTTTAGATTAATTAACCATGTAATGAAACAAGGAGCTGCGAACGCTAATACGCTGGGAGTGCTTGCCGTGATGTACAGTGGATTCGGTGTGATCCTGTCTTGGGCGAGAGGAGCAGACGATGAGCTTAACACATTAGCAGCAGCCACAGCCACGGGACTACTATACAAATCTACGAGTAAGTGCCTTCTATATCTCCTTCCATATTGTCCATCTACAGAACCCTTCTCACAGTAGCAAAGTGAAAGTTGAAGGAATACAACCCTAAACTAAAAACTCTAAAAAGAAAAAAGTGGTCAGCCAACAAGGAAGAGTTTTTCTTGTAAAGAAAGAGTATTTATTTATTTTATCAGAAAATGTTTTTTTAACGTATAATTCTTTAATTCAGGTTTGAAATACTCCTCATTCATGTTTAATTGAAGTACTAAGGCTGTATAAAATTGATTCGAATGTAACAAAACTCCTTTCTTGAATTATGAATTAGTGGAAGATATCCCTGGTGATAGGAAAAGGTAGGAATAAGGCAATTAAAAAAGGACGAGTGAATTAATTCAAGTAAAAAGAGGAATTTATCAGGGTGACAGCCTAAGCCCATTGTGGTTCGATGATATAAAAATGTATTGGGATGAAGCGATAATGATGGATCACACTGTCCATCATAATAAGCCAGATATTCTTGTCATTTACAAGGGAAAAAATATCATCTAGCATTGATATCACTGTCCCAAGTGATGAGAATATCTGTAGGCCTTACACAGAGAAAATAAGAAAGTACCAAGATTTAGCTATCCAAATAAAAGCCCTTTACAAGATAGATTCTGACACTGTCTATGCAGCCGTGATATCAGCAAATGACTTGATTCCAAAGGCCACACTTAAGGCAACAAAATATCTCACTTTACCTTAGCAATTAATAAAAAGCAGTTTTGTTTTACATTGCAAGAATTGTCCGTAAATTTTTAGATCCCAATTAAAAAATAACTGACAACAATAAATACATATAGCGATGGTTACGACCCCTGCTGTAATTAAATTCAGTTAAACCTGAGAGTTAACACCCCCCCCCAAAGAATATGTGTGTGTGTGTATATATATATATACAGTCGACTCTCGCTAACATGAAATCCTCGATATCACGAATTATTTTTAACCCTCTTGGAAAAACCTGTCTAACACAAAGAAATTACCATACGTAACACGAACTAATTTTCCGGTTATATTTTACCTCTATAACACGAAGAGAGACAAAAATTACCTCTGTAACTCAAAGTTCAGTAGATAAGACGAATTTGATTAGCGCATTACCTCTATATCACGATGTTCTCAGAATGGATTTGTTTAACACGAAATCCCGGCGTTCAGGTTGCAACCTGTCGGCGAGTCATAACCGGGGACAAGAGCCTTTAGTCTGTTTCCAGTCTCGTCTTGGGCCTGTTTACTTTATGTGGAGCGTTTTGATTTATGTAGTGTCGACTGTTTGTGCGTGAAATATTCGAGAATGAGTGCGAAAAGACAACCCAAGGCATTGACTGTTGGTGAAAAGTTACAAATGATAAAGTTGGTGAACGAAGGGGTAAAGAAGAAAGACATCGCTACCAAGTTTAATATTCCAGGTAGTACGCTATCAACAATTATAAAAAACTTGGTAGAAATTGAAAAGCGGGCAAACGAAGGTAATATTAAATGTAAGCGGAAGAGATTAGCTGAATTTTCTGGTGTCGAAGAGTGCAATACAGAGACAAAAACATTCCTCTTGGGGTTCCGATAATTAGAGAAAAGGTCGAAAACTTTGCAAAATCTCTAGGTCATGAAAACTTTAAGGCCAGTAACAGTTGGCTTGAAAATTTTAAAAGGAGGTACAATATTACGTTTAAGAAAGTTTGTGGTGAGAGTGCAGCTGTGAACGATGATATTTGTGAAGATTGGAAGAGTTTGTTGAAAAATATCTTAGCAGGCTATGATTCGAAAAATATTTTTAATGCCGATGAAACTGCTTTGTATTTTAAGTGCCTCCCTGACAAAACATATCAGTTCAAAGATGAAAAATGTCATGGTGGCAAACATAGCATAGAGAGGGTTACAATTTTACTTGCAACCAACATGACAGGTTCTACCAAGTTAAAGCCTTTAGTTATAGACAAAGCGAAAATTCCTAGATGCTTTAACCCTCCGTCGGGCGCACCTCTGGACGAAACAAAATCGGTCGCACACGGCCTGAGAGGCCGCCCACATATTTTAGCCCCCCAATCCCCATCTAATTAATTTTAATTTAAAACGCTGGTAGGACAGAATTTGCTAGGATTTAAGGAAAGCAAATATGCTATTTAGTACGTAAAATAATAACTTTATTAAAATAGAATGAAGCTTAAACTAAAACAAGTAAAATTGATAAGGCGCATTCGGCCTGAGAGGCCAGAGTTAGACTAGCACTTATTTCTCAAGATATCGACGAACTTCCATATAGAATAGCATTAATCTTAGTAAAAGGGACGATTGCAATAGATATATCTTGAAAAAAAATCATCTTCGAAATTAAGGAGCAATTGGGCGCAGTCGGCCTCACAAGCCACCTAGGGACCAGTCGGTCTGGATGAAGGATGGCAATAGACTAAAGTAGGGGATTCTAAGCATGAACACAAATCAGGAAATTACTGGGAATGGCCCCTCACAGGGGAAACACAATGAGGCGTGGTATCAAAAAGTATGTTTTCCTGGCCTCTCAGGCTAGCTGCGCCCGACGGAGGGTTAAAGGAGTAAAATCACTCCCAGTTGAGTACACATCAAATCAGAAAGCCTAGATGAACACGGAGTTATTTTCCGCATGGTTGTCTAAACTAGATAAAACTATGGAGGGGGGGGGGGAGCGTAAAATACTATTGTTTGTGGACAACTGTACAGCCCACAATACTATTCCTCCTCTGAAATGGATTAACGTAATTTTTTTGCCTGTACCAATACCACATCGAAATTGCAGCCATTAGATGCAGGGATTATCAAGAACTTCAAGTTGCTATACAGAACAGAAGTCGTTAGAAAATTTATTTCTGACAGTGAAGACAGAAAGGCGTGCAGTATTAATCTCTTAGAGGCTGTGTGGTTTGTCAACAAATGTTGGAATAACATAACTGACAAAACAATAGCCAACTGCTTCAAGTCATGTGGATTTCAAGGTGGAAAAAATTCATCTGAAACAGAAGTCGGACCACAAATGGAACCTGACCCAGAACCAGAGGGGGAAGCTAAAGTGGAGCTGCCAAACGTCAACATAGAGGCGGAGTGGAACGAGGTGACAAGGCAGCTGCCATCTGAAAATCCACTAATGTTTGAAGAATTCGCCCTTGTAGACGAAGGGGTAGCGGTAACCAGTACGTTGACTGATGACGATATTTTGGATTCCTTAACCAACGATGAAGACGCTCCTTCTGACGAAGAGCACGAGGATGAAGAACCAGCAGACGACATCTAAAGAAGCCAAAGCTGCAGTACGTACTCTACGTATGTTTTTAGAAAAAAAACAGTGATGTACCAGACAGTGTGCTTTCTTCAATTGTTTCAATCGAGAATATGATTGATAAACGTGTTACTAACAGTCTTAAACAGAAGAAGATAACGAACTATTTCAACTACTAGTGGGATTGCAGTAATATGGTCGGTACTGTTTACTCTGTTTTACACGATATTTATTATGTTTACTGTAAGTATTTTTTATTATAACTGTACCAAGTTAAATGTTTAATTTTGAAGCTGTAAGGGATACAGCAAAGTTTTTTTTTATTTTAATCAACATTATAACTGATAGTGTTTTTGAGTATTAAGCAAAGGAAGATTAAGGACTTATTAATCAGTGGAATTAATATTATATTTTCTGTGTTTTACCGTTTTTTTAAAATTATGTATATATACATATTTTAATTCATTTAAATATTTGTAAAATATTAAGATTATGTAGATTTGTAGAAGATGTAGGGAATAAATCACAGTACATTTTTTTACCTCTGTAACACGAATTTTCATTTAGTTCACCTGTATAACTCAAACTATGCCTAGGACGAACTATAAATAACACGAACAAAAATGGCAGTCCCGTGGAATTTCGTGATAGCGAGAGTCGACTGTATATGTGTGTGTGTGTGTTTGTGTGTATGTGTGTGCTTTATGTAAAATTAAAGATTAAGTTCGTTAATGTCTGAAATCGAATTGGGGGAGGGGGACTTTGAAAATTAAAAATATCTCTGTTATTATACATCACATCTGATAATTGTATATAACCAATCTTATTGGAAATTAAATGTTGTTACATACATTTCTTTTTTTTGAATAACAACAGATGTATTTGTATTTTTTAGTTTTCAGCCTTCAGTAAAACCCCCCCCCCCACTCCTGCTAATGCCATGTTAACAATTATCTGTTCTATCATGATTCATTTTATTGGAAGCTTAAATACCTTATATTCTTTTCATTGAACTTATACTGTGTGTGGTACATGCAAATACATTGTGTGATGACATTTTAAATACTATGTTTATAACTTGAAATTGTTGTGTTCCTGATCTATACTTTGCTCAATATTTTTCGATTTTTATTATAACACTAAAGACCATATTAGTCAATGACTCGTACCGGACGACGATATGGGGGGGGGTTAAGGAGGAAATCGAAAATTCAGAATATCTATGTTGTTGTGAGTAGTATCATAAAATGTAGAGCCAATCAAAATTGATGTTCTATACATTGTTTAGTTTCGAGCTACTTACACTTCCTAGTTTTCACCCTTCAGTAAGCCTCCACTTCTTGTCATCGGATTTTTACTTAGAATATATGGTGGGTTGGGATCAGTGTGTTATATCCACAAGGAAATTTGTTTATTTTAAGCAACCCCTGGGCGACAGACTTTTTTTGTTTGGTGTATCCTACTTTATGATGATAATTGACATTTGTCTCTTTTTAACAAATAATTGCCTATTGATCAATGTCTAGTGGTACATTAGAAAAATCAGGCAGTTGTGGTTATTTTAACTGGATGTCTAAAAGCTAGGAGCTTGTTTATTAATCTGCAAATATATAATATTCTCTTAAAACTATACTTGTATCAAATAAAAATGTTCTCTATAATATGTAATTGGGATTGTTATTTTATTTTTAAAAGATGTCCATCATTAATAGCTCAGTTATTTTAATTTTAGAGTTTTTATTACTTTTTGGTTATTTTCAGCAGTTATATCACTAATCATCTAATATTCTATTAATCTAATAAAAAATTAAAGTTACATAGTCTTTTTATTCATGGAGAAATAGAAAATTGAATTTTTATATGACAACATCAGCAAACAATTCCTCCATGAGAGAAATCTGCATAGATTATGCAACATCTGCATGGTGGACTTTATAAAGCTGCATTAGGGATTCAAATTTTTGACAGATGGGGTTTGCATAGACACCAAAAGAAATATTCATTAATATCTTTGTTAATATTGATTTTATAGAAAAAAAATCCATCACGCAGGTGCTTTCTAAACTAAGCAGATTTCCCATGTGCTGGTATGACACACTTGTGATCTTATCTCACCACATATTCTCTATTTATATGTGTATAACCGATGAGTAGTGGGGGTTACTAAAGGCATAATACAAGAGAGTACGAATAACTCGCTTAATAATTGAGTTATGAAATAATGCATAGACCAACAATTGTAGACCATCAATAGTTCAGCAAGATTGGATCTATAACATTTTACGATCTGACTCATAGTAACGGGAGATGTTTTGAATTTTCAAAACCACCACTATTCCAGGTCCGATTTCTGCCAATAACAATTATGATCTACAGTGTTGAGTGAAACGATTAAATAACGAGTATGATATAGATCAAATAAAAAACGAAAAGTCTTAATTGATAATAACGCATGCATTACACAAAATAAAAGTTCAGTGATAACCATATTTGTTATTTAACCTTGGAATGAAATGCCTTATGACATACAGCTTATTGTTAATATGACATAAGTAGGAGTGGGGGATTACTGATGGCCGAAAACTATTTATTTATTTATTATTCAAAAACTAAAATATGGAGATATCTTGGTTAATATTCAATAAGGAGAAAACATGTACATAACAACATTTGTAGAACATTTCATTTGCAGTAAGATTGATTCTATTCATTGTTTCGATCCGACACGTAATAACAGAGATATATTGAAATTTCCACTGTTAACAAACAGCCTTTATTTTTACATAAACTGTTTAAATATTGAGTTTTGTAATGATTAACAAAAATTGAGACCACTAGAGCATTAACAGATTAATATATATATTAGTTTTGAACGGACCACATTTTCGTCATCTCCCGGGTAGCATCGATGGACATTCGAGGAAATTTTTCAAAAATTGCGTTATAAGTACAAGATCAATAGCTAATTTCCTTTAGGGAAAATCTGCTAAAATGGAAGGAAGAAATTGTGTTTAGAACGACGATTGCAGTCATGAAACATTATTTATATTTGAAAATTAAAGCTATGATTTGTGTATAGATTAATCCAATCTTTATATTTACATGGGAATACTATTTCTATATCTACCTGTCACCAATGGTCTGGCTAGTGTGAAATATAGCACTAGCCAGACCAAATGAAAAGTTTATTTTTTTTATTTTAATAAAAATAATTACTTAGATGATATAAGTTTTATTTATTATCTCATGATATAAATACAATATTTGGTATTTGTGCAGGTGGTCTTCGGAGATGCGGTATAGGTGGAGCTGTTGGATTCGGTGCCGCCTCCCTCTACGTCCTCCTCACATCCAAAGACAGACTCGACAATATGATAAGACCATACTCGCCTGCCTGATGATCATTATATCATAGTCGTTCAAGGACACCTCATCGAGTGATATAGTATTCTAGTTACGATGTGCTAGCTTCTTCATTTCCAAGATAGCCTTGTAAATATATATATCTCGTCAAATGAATGATTCTAGAGGAAATGAAGAAGTTATCCGAGCATTCAGTGATTCTCAGCCTTACCATATCGAACATCATTGTAAATATATTTGGATGCGTTGCAATATAATATTGTATTATTTGTAAATTTTATTTTAGCCCAATAGTAATTGTTTTTCATAATGTTATGAAGTGTTTCATTGATGTTCTCTCCTGGTGGTTCATTTTACCTGAATTCTGTACGAAATCTATTTCAGTAATAAAGCACTGAGAGTTAGTTATTCTATTGTTATTTTCCTAAGCACCTGTAAAACTAAACTAGATTTCATTAATTTTAATTGGTAAACTATATGATAAATAGTCCTTATATTAACCATTAATATTTGCAACTCAAGAGCTATTAGATAATTAATTTATGCTCTGTAGAATTCTATAGCCATGCAATTGGCCAGGCTCTAAATAAAACAAAAAATATTTTTACTTAGGCATTTCAAATTTTTTGTTATTGTTGTTGATGTAAAGCTATTTTTAAGGGCTTTTTTATCCCATTACAAAACCTAATAATCATTCAATTAAGATCTAAATATGTATGTAATATATATCTAAATTAGATTATACGTACTAAACATGTAAACTACATTATTGCACACCCAAATTACAATATAACTAGTAAAGATCTAAATTATTGTTAGGGTGCACTTCATGATCAAAATTATATTATACATTTAATAGATTTAAATCACATTATACAAACTTCAATTAGATATATATGAACTAGAGATCTAAATTACATTTTTGGTATGTATAGCTTTATTTATTTATTGGATTAACCCATTAACATCAATATTCTCCAGGATACATGATTTATCCTGAGGATCTAAATTATATTATAGGTAATACTCATCCAAATTAGGTTATACCTACTAAACATTCAAACTACATTAAAAACGTACATATCTAATGTACATTATAACTAATAAAGATCTGAATTATCTTGCGGTATACTGCCTTCATGATCAAAATTATTTAAAATATTTTCTGATATTAGAATATGAGGGTTATGATCCAATTTACTTTAGTTCCTATAGGCGCCCTCACCCAGAGAAGGAGTGAATGGGGAAATAAAATGATGTACAAATAACAGAAGCTAAAGCACCTAGGTTTCTATTAGAAGTGGGGTGAAAAAGTCCAGGGACTGCGTTAAATAAGCAGATTTCTTACATGCATCACGTATTTGCATTTATCTCAAAAAGTAAATGTCCAATGAGAACAATATTTGGTATTTAGGGTAAAATAAAGTGCTTCATAATATAACACCTTATTTTCAACATGATATGAGTAGGAGTAGGGGTTTACTGGAGGCCAAAAACTGAAAAATGCTAATATCTCCATTAATAATCAAAGTAGAGAACAAAACGTACATTACAGTATTTATAGAACATTACATTTGCAATAAGATTGGTTCTATACCATATTTCGATCCGACGCAGAATAATGGAGATATTAAGATTTTTCGATATTCCCTCCTCCCACTGGTCGGATTTCACCTGTTAATGAACATGATCTTCAGTTTTCCATAAAATGTTTAAATATCAAGTTTGTTAATGATCAAGTAAAAATTCCAACCTCTAGAGCGTTAACATACACGTACACACACACACACACACACATATATATGCAGTTTTGAATGAACTTCATTTTCGTCATCTCATGGGTTGGATCGATGGACGTTTGAGGAAATTTTTCAAAAATGACCTCAACAGCTGATTTCCCTTGAGGGAAATCTGGTAAAATTAATGTCAGAGGTATTTATTTCACCTTGTGAGCTATCTAACATAGGCCACCAAATCTATAGAGGCATCAAACTCGAGAGGAAAATATTTTCTCTCTGAACCTGATATTTATTTATTTGAAGAGCTCCGCAACTAGGCGATGTCGCTCAGTACCATTTATTTGAATTCTCTAAATTAAAATAAAGATAAAATGTTTTCAGAATTATTAAGACATAGTATAAAGTACATGGAAATAAAATTAAGGAAATGTTAAAATAATGCTATATGAAAGAATAAACTATGAGATAAATCCTGGAAGTCTAAGACACTGGTTTAAAAATGTATTATACAGAGATATAAAACGTAGAGAAATGAGTGGGGTAAGTGAGGTTTAAAGTTTGTTGTAAATGTCAGTTGTCTTCAAGTGGTTTAATAGTGTATTTATATGTGGGCTACCTTCTGTTAATAGTTCGTACAAGTCGTTCGGTAAGTTCAAATGTTCACGTAGTCTGCAGTCAGTCAGGAGATGTTTAATGGTCAGTACTGTGTTACAGTGAGTGCATGTAGGTCGATCTTTACGGTTTATGAGGTATGAATGTGTAAGTAGTGAATGCCCGATTCTACGCCTAGTTAACACCACTTGATCTCGTCTGGTTAGATTTTCCAGAAATTTTCCTTTGTTTGGGTTGTCTAGTATTTCTCGGAGTTTGTTGTCAGTTTGTAGCCAGTCGGTTGTCCAGTCATTGAGTACATCTGTTTTAATTACCCGTTTCATGTCTTGTGCAGTCAGCCTGTCGATGTCCACAGTTCTTTTCCTGGCTGCTAATTTAGCTTGTCTGTCGATGTCAGTACTTTGTTTTATGTCTGTATGTCCCGGTAATTATGTTGTAATCGTGTAGACTGTGTAGGTATGTGTAGATTTGTGTAATAAGTGGGTGTGAATTGTAAAGATTTCCTATGGAGAGTAAAGAACTGAGGGAGTCGGTACACAGCAGTATTTTGGTGGTGGGGGATTGCTCTAGTTTTGATAGAGCAAGAATTATAGCCTCAAGTTCGGCTGAATATACAGAGGCGTTATCATTTAATCTTACTTTATACCCTGCATTTCCTACAGCTGCTGCTGCACCGGTCCCTGTCTCAGTTTTTGATCTGTCTGTGTAGACAAATAACGAATTTTGATTGTTGCTAATGATTGAATTAAAAATATTTTTATAAAATTGAGAAGAAGGAGGTTCCGATTTCTTGTACTTAGTTAAACTAAGATCAATTTTTATGTTCCTTACTCTCCAAGGTGGTGTATTTAAATGTCTTTCAGTGTAAAGAGAGGTGCTTAGAATATTAAAATCTTTAGTGTTCTCTATGTGTCTTATTAAAAGAGGTTTTTGTTTTGGTTGTTTTTGTAAATATGTGTCAATAAAAGGGTTGTTTAAAAATGCGTTTACACAAGACTTATTTAGTGCCTTAGACTTCATTAAAAATATCAAATGTCATTCTCCGTCTATAGGCCAATGGTGGCTCAGCAGATTCTGCACAAAGGCTATCTACAGGACTTGTTCTAAATGCTCCGGTTGCTATTCGTATTCCTGTGTGGTGTATCGAGTCAAGCAGTCGGAGGGTATTTGGACTGGCAGATGAATATGCTATGCTGCCATAGTCCAGTAATGATCTGGTATAGGAGCGATAAAGCATTAGCATGGTGCATCTGTCAGCTCCCCATTTCGTGTTACTAAGAATCCTCAGTAAATTCAGTGATATTTTGGATTTAGTGAGAAGACTTTTAAGGTGGGGCACCCATGTTAAACGTCTGTGAAGTGTTAGTCCAAGAAATTTTATTGAATCTGTATGTGTGATGGTGTAGTTGAATTGAAGTAGTTGATGAAAAGCGAGAGTGTATTGATGGAGTGGATAGTGTTACGTCTACGTTGGTCAGTGTACCTGTCCTGGGGCAGAGGTGTGTCGGGGAATCAGTATTTAGTGGGATCAAGCCATAGTCTTCGAAAATGGTCTGGAGTTTTTGTCCTCTACTATTGGTTACGGGAGAATTCCACGTAACAGATAGGGCGTTTGCATCGCCGGTTAATAGTAAAGGGCTAGGTAATTGTGTTAGTAAGTCTCGTATTTCGTGTACGTCTAGGGATTCGCTTGGTGGAAGGTAAAGTGAACATACAGTAACTCTGAATGGGAGGAATACTGAGACAGCAACGGCTTGTAGAGTTGTTCTCAGCTGGATGGGTTCACTATATGTATTATCGCTAACAAATATAGCAACTCCTCCACAAGCTCTACCTCCCAAGGAGTAGTCATACCTGTAACTTTTAAAACGGTGTAAGCAGAATTCTTTGTTCAGTCTTAAATGACTCTTGTATGCAAACAACCGTAGCATTAACATCAGCTAACAAGTTTTTGAGATCACCAATGTGTGTCTGGATGCCATTAATATTCCATTGGACTATTGACATTACTTTTTGATTTACCTAAAATAAAATAAATGAGAAGTTAAAAAAAAAAAATGTAAAAATAACTTAAATAAATAGGTGATATAAAAGGAAGGAAAGTGGGAAGATTTAAAATAAAGAATGAAAATAAATGGTACTGAGGTTTTTCAGACTTTTGTGTTTTTCCCTTTTGAACATTCTCGCCGTTTATAGCTTTCATTTTCACTATTTTTTGGCTTGTTTTTTTTCTTTTGGGATTTCCATTTTCCCTTGCTTTTGGGCTTGAATTTCGATTTGAGGTTTTACAAGTTTTCTTTTGGGCTTCTCACTTTTCTGAGACGAAGCTTCTTGGAGCTCTTCGGTAGATGGGATGATTTCGACTTCCTTTTCTTCTTGCGATTTCGGCAATGGTGTTTTTCTGGGTATAGAAGATGGTTTTCCAGAAAATATGTTTTCTAGGCTATCTAATCTATTATTCATTTTTTCTATTAGGTTCACTAAAGTGTTTAAAATATTTGAGTCGGCTTGAGTATATTTAAGTTTAGAAGCATATGATTTCTCTGCTTCTTTAACACTAATATGCTTAGCTTCTCTGTAGCTTATTTTTAGCGTCACCATTTTCTTCTTAATTTCAACTTCATCAGCGTATATTTTGCAAGTTTTTTCGGAAGTAAGGTGATTACCGCTACAGAGGCAACATTTCGTTTGAAGGCAGGGTCCATCGTGTTTGGGTTCTGTGCATTTTCTGCAGACTGGTTCCTTCTTGCAGGACTGTCTGTGATGCCCTAAAAGCCCACAATTAAAGCATATTAATGGTGGGGGATGTACATCCGCACTGGGACTGACAGATAACCCAGCAGAATACGTTCAGGTAGATTTGGAGTTCCGAAAGTTGCCAAGAATAAACATGACTTCTTGAAATTCCCCATTCTTCTTAAACTTACAACGCCTTGACACTTTAGATCTTCAAGTATGTCTTGTTCTTGAAGATCTCGTAGTTCACTACAGTAGAAGACACCTCTTGATGAATTAAGAGAATTATGTGCTTTAACTGAAATTTCTATTTCATTAAACATACTACTCTTTAAAAGTTTCAAAGATACATCATCAATGGGACATTCTAGTAATAATGTGCCATCTTTTCTAATTTTTTTAACTTTGATCTGATTAGAATAAGAGCATACCCACTTGTGAATAATGAAGGGGCTGATATTGTTGAAGCTCTTACTTCCATCTAGTATCTTGACTGTAAGATAACGAGGAGCCGACAATGATAATGTAGCACTATCTTCATACCACAAATTTCTTCCAGTTGGCTGATCCTCTGAACAATCCTTGCTATTATTGATCATTTCTGAACAATTATGATGATTACTACCGCTGATATAGTCTGATTTATTCAGAACAAAAAAGTTAGTAGGTTTATCAAAAGCTTTCACCATATGATCTCCTCTGAACCTGATAAAAAATGTTGTGTAATGGAACTTGCTTTGCTCACAATGCCCACTTAGTACTATTGAGGATTATTTACAGATTACCACTCTTTTCTAGCCAGGGTGGGACTAAGGATTTTATTTAATGAATTTCTCACTAAATAAACATTTTTAAAAATAAATTCCTGTCTATTTGGAAATCAAACCCATGACTTTAGGTTTATCTTGTTTATTACCTTAATTTAATGGGCTAACCAAAGATCCTAGAACATAGCTAACAAAAGATTATTGAGCCATCCTTTGTTATAGATAAACATGATATTTATGACTTCTTGGCTAAAAAGGTGTTTCCTGGAATTGAAAAATTGTCTTAAGAGGACACATGGTCCCACCATCTTAGATGGGACATCTCAGATAATTATACCATATAATAATAAGTAAAAAATTAGTTGCAGACTTGCAAGCTTCTCTACTTTAACGTCAATTCCAAACTTCTATCTGAAAACTGATACTTCAAAGCTTGTTGAAGTGGTCAGAGAGACCACTGACAGTAGCAAGTCATCACCACTGATTTATATGGGAAGAGTACTGATGATGAGGCTGGGCCTTTGAAAGCTGCTCTACGCATTAAACATAATAGCTCTACATAAAAAATATAACAATAAACATTAAAAATCTAGTAGAGTTGTTGAACTTTTTCTCAACCATTTTATTTTATTTATGGCTTATAAGGATTTTACTTATAGCAAGTAGGCCTTATATAATGAGGTTAGTTTTTCTATGTTAGTAGCTTATATATATATATATATATATATATATATATATATATATATATATATATATATATATATATATATATATACTATCTCAGAGACCCGACTTCGCCCAGGAATTCATTTGAGGTTGAATGGTGATGGAATTTTTTTGGCAAGGCTTTACTTTGCACAATATTTTGACATTTACCATTTAGGGTTAATACCCATCGTTGCTGTGGATTTGTTAATAATAAAATTAATTTGTTATGTAAGACTTCACTGTCCTCCAAATTTTCATATTCCACGTCTCCTATGCATTATGCATAGATTTGAATTATTAAGGACAAAATATTAACATAGATTTGAATTAATTTTTCCAATTGAGGTACGTGGTAGTTCAAATTGGAAAGAATTGTTGAGCATATCAATATTTCTACGCAAATTACTTGTTTCATACATTGTTCCCGAAAAATGTATAAAACAAAAATTACTCTAAATAACAAAGTAAACAACTTTTGTTACGTGCACGTAAAACACAAATAGACAATGAAATATCGCGAATTTTTATTTCTGGTCTCCCTTATAACCCCCGCTCCCGTTCGTACCTAAAAATTTTAATATAGCTTATAATCATGGAAGAATTAATGCTAATTGACATACCGAGTTTTGTTAAGTTCGGTTCAATCGTTAGTGCCCAATAAAATTATTGGCTCCCGCGAAAGTTTTAGAGTATATCTCGTTTATAATTCGGTATACGACGAAAGTGTATATAAGAAAAGTTACTCTAATTAACAAAATAAACAACTTTTGACGTGTGCATATTTGCCGAAAAACCTATGGGAAACGAAATATCGCTATTCTTAATTTCAGGCCTCCCCTACAACCCCCACTCCACCCCGTCCCTAGAATTGTTAGCATGGCTTATTATAAGCAAGGCATTAGTGCTAATACATATACTGAGTTTTATTTAGTTCGGTTGAGTATTTTGTGCCAAATAAAATTGTTGCCTCCCACTATAATTTTTAGCGTATAACGCATTTATACTTCGGTATAAGACGAAAGTGTATATAACAAAAGTTACTTTAAATAACCAAATAAACAACTTTTGTCATGTGCATATTTGCCGAAAAACCTATGGGAAACGAAATATCGCTATTCTTAATTTCAGGCCTCCCTTACAACCCCCACTCCAGCCCGTCCCTAGAAATGTTGATACGGCTTATTATAATGAAGGCATTAGTGCTAATACGCATACCGAGTTTTATTTAGTTCGGTTGAGTTTTTTGTGCCAAATAAAATTGTTCCCTCCCACTATAATTTTTAGCGTATAACGCATTTATACTTCGGTATAAGACGAAAGTGTATATAACAAAAGTTACTTTAAATAACAAAATAAACAACTTTTGTTATGTACATATTTGCCGAAAAACCAATAAGAACGAAATACCGCTATTTTTAATTTCAGGCTTTCCTTATAACCCCCACTCCTGTTCGTCTCAGAGAATATTAATATAGCCTAAAGTCTAAGTTGGGCTAGTAGTAATATACATACCAAGTTTCATAAAATTCGGTTAAGCCGTTTAGGCGTGAAAAGGTAACAAACAAAAAAATAAACCAACAAACAGACACGAAAGAAACAAAATGCAGTTATGGGGTCTATGACATATGAAACGAAAAGTTATCGTGAAATTTCGCAAAAAAAATCAATGTAAATACAGAGGTTACAATTTTATATATATACTAGCTAAGGTACCCGGCTTTGCTCGGGACAGATACCCGGCTTCACTTGGGAATTCATTTGAGGCTGAATGGTAATGGTATTTTTTTTGGCAAGGCTTTACTTTGCACAATATTTTGACATTTACTCGTCCCAGTGTTTAGTGTTAATACCCGTCGTTTCTGTGGATTTGTTAATAATAAAATTAATTTCTTATGTAAGACTTCACTGTCCTCCATATTTTCATATTCCACGTCTCCTGTGCATTATGCATAGATTTGACTTATTAAGGACAAAATATTAACATAGATTTGAATTAATTTTTCCAGGTGAGGTATCTGGTAGTTCATACTGAAAAGAATTGTTGAGCAAATTTCTCAAAATATCAAAATAAACAACTTTTGACATGTGCATATTTGCCGAAACCCCAATAGGAAACGAAATATCACTATTTTTAATTTCAGGCCTCCCTTACAACCCCCACTCCTGCCCGTCCATAGAAATGTTAGCATGGCTTATTATAAGCAAGGCATTAGTGCTAATACATATACTGAGTGTTTTATTTAATTCGGTTGACTCTTTTGTGCCAAATAAAATTGTTGACTCCCGCTATAATTTTTAGTGTATAACCCTTTTATACTTCGGTATACGACGATAGTGTATATAACAAAAGTTACTCTAAATAACAAAATAAACAACTTTTGTTATGTTCATATTTGCCGAAAAACCAATAGGAAACGAAATATCGCTATTTTTAATTTCTGGCATCCCTTATAACCCCCACTCCTGCCCGTCCCTAGAAATGTTGGTATGGCTTGTTATAATTAAAGTGTTAGTGATAATACATATACCGAGTTTTCTTTATTTCGGTTGGATCTTTTGTCCCAAATAAAATTGTTCACTTCCGCTATAGGTTTTAGCGTATATCTCGTTTATAATTCGGTATACGAAAAAAGTGTATATAACAAAAGTTACTCTAAATAACAAAATAAACAACTTTTGTTATGTAAATATTTTCCAAAAAACTAATAGGAAACGAAATATCGCAATTTTTAATTTCTGGCTTCCCTTATAACCCCCACTCCTGTTCGTCTCAGAGAATTTTAATATAGCCTAAAGTCTAAGTTGGGTTAGTAGTAATATACATACCAAGTTTCATAAAATTCGGTTCAGCCGTTTATGCGTGAAAAGGTAACAAACAATCAAACGAACATACACGAAAGAAACAAAATGCAGTTATGGTGTCTATGACATGTGAAACGAAAAGTTATCGTGAAATTTTGAGAAAAAAATCAATGTACAGACAGAGGTTACAATTTTATATATATATATATATATATATATATATATATATATATATTTACAAACTAGAATTGAGTATAACTGATGAGATTTTACATTAAAATTTCTAGAAAAATCTAAACTAATAAGTGTCATTACATTTTATTATCTTACCTAATATTAAAACATTATATTTTCAACATAATAGTTTCATTAAACTTATTAAACTTGGTTTCTGTTCTTACTAACACATAGGTATAACAGTGCTAAATAAAACAAAAAAAAAACAAAAGAAGAAGAGACATTTTACAATGTTAACTCAGTTAAGATTCGTGAGGTTTGAAACTATTTCTTAAATATTTAAAAATGCTAATATATACTTCTCTAGTTGTACTATTTAGAATATTATGAAGTTATGAATTATCAGCTGGCTGTTTGATAAATGGTAGATACTGTTCTCTGAAAGGGGAGTAAATAGGGCAATGAAGCATTATATGATAAACCTTTTTCTCAATCATGAATAAATAATATAGTTTCAGGTCCTTTTAGTTATTAGTTAATTTAGGTTAATTGACTAGTTAGTGTAAATTAAGTGTAAGACTATTCAGTTATTAGGTTATTGAGCATCTTTCCTCCCTTCAGTCACAGTAGCACCTTTAGGTTCAGTTTCTTGGCTTGCAACGGCTTCTTTCTTCTTTTCTTTATTATCTCTTCTCCGACTATCCCTTTCCCTTCTTCTTTCGTTTTCTCATACCCTCGCAACCCACCCGGTGACCTCTAGTTACTGCGTTATCCCACGCCCTTATGTTCCATTAAACCACTCACATTCACAACATCCCCTTAAAATGAAACATGAGGGTTCCTTAGAAGGGGTGCTGTTAGAACAGCCCTGAGAGTTCACTTTGCCTACTTCAAATAGTAAATAAATAAATAATAATAAAAAAAAAATCGTCGCTCGTGAAGGCTGCGAGGAACCGCGTCGGATATGAGGCTCTTTCGATGGACCGTGTAAACAGCTTGATATTCACCTTCCCAAAGCGCTAATTGCGCCGAGGGAGGAAAATCCCCTGGCCGAGGAGAGGCTCAGTACACGTTACTGCACCAACTTCCACGCAATTCTCTATTCTATCTCACCCATATCCTAAATTCCTGTCTCCACATGCGGCACTTCCCCTCACAGTGGAAGCACACCGCCATAGTCCCTCTCCTTAAACCTAGAAAGTCAGGTACCAATCCCGAACACTGCCCCACCAGCCTTCTCTCACATATCTCCAAAAGATTGGAGAAAGTCGTCCATAATTATTTTGTAAATTTCTGTATCATTCCGTCCAAGCAGACCGGGTTCTGTCCATGTCTCAGCTGCCGACCCTACCAAGTTAGGGTAGGAGAATCCCTTTCTAACACCTACTCCTTAAACGTCGGAGTCCCTCGTGACTCCGTCCTATACCCATCTCTTTTCATGACATATACAGTAAATGTAGTGGATCGGCTGTATCTTAGGACTGAGATAGCCTCGTATACGGATGACATAGCGATAGTCAGCGACTCCCTCAATCCTACCCGTTCCCTTTCAGATTCCGTCATCAGAAGTATGACATTCCATTGGAAATTCCAAAGTTATGCGCAGTGGAGAAGTACTGGAAAGGTTATGATGTTGAATATAGACTGAGAAGATTCTTCAGGGGTCCCAATTATTGCACACTAAGTCTCAGCCATTTATTAAAATAATTGGAGATTTTAAGGAGGGTGGCACGAGAACTTTGGGATACCTGTATATTTATTTTACTATCTATATAATTACGATTTCTATTATTTTATGTTAAATTATATTGAGGATGATTTGCTCGTAAAACTAGTGGACTCTAGAATTCATTTCCCATACTGCTCGCTTAGTACCATCTAGTTGTTCAATAAATACTTGAATCACATGTCATATATTCTATTCTTTTTGTACAACTAAAATTTAAAACTAAAGATTTGTTAAAAAATAATTAAATTAATCTTTTGTAAACCTGAGATTTTTGTTTTCAAAAGCACTATCTCAGCATTATATAAATTATTTAGGTTTAGTAAACCTAGAGTGGCGAGCTCAATTCCCATCGGGGCAATAGGAATTTATTTTTTGACGAACTCATTAAATGAAGTCTTTTGTCCGATCCTGGCTAGAAAAGGGTGCTAACCTGTCCCAGTTAGCCATAGTAGCAAAAAGCGACCGTTAATAAATAATAATATAAGTTACAATAGTATCCATTTTGCTCCATTTTGAAATTAAATAATTTAGTTGTACAGCTATATTACAAATATAAATTTCTGATAACAAAAATAATAATTATAAACAAATATTTTTGTATTAAAACGTTGTAGATTTTTTTAAATAGTAAATTTAATTACATTGTATAAATGAAGTGCTCTTCTAACTATATTTTGGAAAATTATTTTCATTCAATATAACAATATCCTTAAATCAGATATTGCTTAATTTGTGGGAGTTTAATCTTGCTTAGAGATATATATGAAATAAATCATTTAATGTCTAATTTATACCTAGAAACAAATTAAAACTTGTCTGCTTCCTCTTCATTCATTGTTAATTAAGTGATAACCTACAACTATATTTTTTTGCTATTTATTCTCCTCTTGTCTTATCTAATTAATTAAATTAATTGGACTTTCTTCCTGAATATTTTGTTTTAGAGTGATTTAAGTATGTTTTGGTAAGCTGTCATTGTTAATAGTTAATCTATATTAAACACACCTTATCCGTTGTTTGTGAGTTATATGGTTATTTAGGTAGGAGCCAGCCTTATCACTGGGGGGAATGTTTGAGCAAGATAATGTTTATCTTTAGCCCCGATCGAAGTGAGCGTTCTCAGTGAGTGTTTGTGGGGAATCATGCAGACACACAGGCAGCTCTGTCTGCTCAACTGCGTCGGGGTCGTGTTCGGCCTGTTCAGCTCGGCCTGCTCCGGGCTGGTCTGGTACTACTGGCATTGGACGCTCAACACGTGTGCCGATGAGAGCGCATGCGGCTGCGTGCTTTACGGCACCTGGGGCTTTACTGAGTTCTCGGGCGGCCACACGAGCAACTGCAGGTTCGTGGCTTTCGCTCCCCTCCCCATCGCCTTCATATCCAGCCTCTACGTCATATACCACGGATTCATGGACCACTCGCTCAGGGAGAGCCCGAGGATTCTCATTCTGAAAACGCCCAACGCGTAAGTACTCAATTTACTTCTTGTACTCAAATATTTAAGACATCAATTTATAGTCTGTATATGTTTTAGAATACTTTCTGAAAAAAGTCCGTCAAGCAAGGGTTGCGTAGAGCAAACAGATTTCCCACTTGCTGATATAACACACTACTGATCTCATACCAATACATATTCTCTATTTCTATGAAAAACAAACTGATGAGTAGGAGGGGGGGGGGTGAGTTACTGAAAACGTTGAAAACAAGAAAATACGAATAACTCGCTTAATACTTGAGTTACAAAAAAACACATAGAAAAACAATTCTAGACCATCAATTGTTTAACAAGTATGGTTTTACAACATTGTACGATCCGACACATATTAACAGCTTTCCGAGACAAGAATGTAAAACCTTAATTGATGGCGTTATCGCACAACGAATTTGAATGTATCTCACATATTGAAAGTTCAATAGAAACAATATTTGGTATTTAAGCTTCCAATAAAATGGTTCATATTATAACAGTTTATTAATATTAGAAGTGGGGGTTTACTGAGGGCTGAAAACTAAAAATTCCAAATGTCTTGGTTAATATTAACCTTAGGGAAATTATGTATATAACAACATTTATAGATAATTAAATTTAAAATAAGATTAGTTTTTATACACTTTTGGAATTGACGTATAATAACGGAGAAATTTCGAATTTTCAAAATTCTTCGCCTCCCCCTGTCCGATTTTAGCCGATCACGAACTTGAGCATTAGTTTTGCTTGAAACACTTATAACTATCATAACAATTAAACGTTATTTGGTAATGTCATTATGACAAAAGACAATATGCGTTTAAACTCGATTTGATTGTTTAGAGTATTACTTAGGTTGCAGGGAGGGCTACGATCTCTTCCCCTCATCCAGCTTTTTGAATATAAATGAAATTATTTCTGTGGTACAACTATTATTTAATTCCATGAGGTAGATAAATGTTTAAAATAATATTTTGAATCGATAATTTAAGGAAAACAATGTTGATACACGCTCATGCGGGAGAGGAAGTTGAAGGGAAGCTAAAACAGTTAATTTAGATCAGTTATTTCATGTGAAATGCTTGGCATTACTGGAAGTGATTTCCACTGAGATTTACTGTTAGGAATATAATCTTATCTACAAAACTATGCTTAAACTATATGCGCTCGGATTGGTTTTTGATAGGAAATATGTTCATTATAGATGATAATTAATTGTAATAAATGCTGACAATGATTATTGTTTGAAGTATTAAAAAAGGGAGAGTCAAAAAGTGGAGAAGGATAGATTAGGAACACATTTTAATTTATTCTTCAGAACTAAAATTTCTATTCTATTAGTTCCCAAAACTTACCCTTTAGGATTAGCTATTTTGGAAAAACAATACGTCGTGGAGGGAAGTGTAATTGTACAAATTGTAGTCTTGCTATAAAAATACCATCATTAGTGAACAATGACGATCATTAGTGAGTGGACAACAACCCGGGCATCGTCTGGTACCTTAGCTAGTATATATATAATTTTGAACAGACCTCACTTTCGTCATCTTCTGGGAAGGGTCGATGGACATTGGAAGAAAGTTTTCGAAATTCCCGTCATGATCATATAGCTGATTTCCCTTTAGAGTGCTAAGGTACCGCATGCCTTTCCATTTCCTTTTACTCCTAGAATATTAAATAAACAAAAAGTTCGTATCGCAGAAGCTGCGTAAACTAAGCAGTTTTTTTTTTCACATTTTGGATTGACGCACTTGTCAACCCATCTCATAATCTATTCTCTATTAGTTGATGTGGGGGTTTAAAAAAAGAAAGGGGCAGCTGAAAAGAAGAAAATAAAATTCTCCTTATACGATGTGGGTTTCGGTCACAAAGGTTGAAATAAAAATATTTCAGCTTGCCGACGTTTCGGTGCAGTTTACTAACTTTGACAAGGACTTTCATGCTTTCCATTTTGTATGGAAGGCCTTGAAAAAGGTAATAAGATACACCGAAACGTCGCCAAGCTGAAATAGGTTTATTTCAACCTTTGTGACCGACAACCACATCACATAAGGATATCACTAAAAACGGTCATCACTAAGAATATTCATCGAGAAATTGAAATGTTAGTTGAATTTCAGATGCTTAGTGACCGAGATACCTAAAGTGAAAATCGATTGACTAGAAGTGGTGGTTTAAAAATGACCACCAATGAAATACATATAACTCTGCTAATATTCGAGTCAGAGAATATAGTTGTAAGAAATTGAAATTCCAACAAAATTGGTTATATAAACGTTTTCCATCCAACTCATAGTAACCTAGAGATTTTGAATTTTCAATTATTCTCTCCATAAAATAATTGGATATATCTGACAGTAGATATGCAATGAAAAGAATATTTGGACTTTAAGCTTCTAATAAAGTGGTTCAAAATGTATCTATCAGCTTATTGTTAACTTGACATGAGAAGGGGTATACGGAAGGCTGAAAACTAAAAAATATAAATATTTCTGTTAAATTCAAGATACAGGATTTGCAAGATAACATTTATAGGACAATAAATTTTCCTTAAGATTGGTTCTTAAATTAGCCATAGTAGCAAAAAGTGGACGTTAATAAAAATATTAATAATTAAGACTGCCTCTATACAGTTTTTCGATCCGAAGTATAATAACGGAAAAGATATTTTTGAATTCCGAATTCCCTCCCCATAAATTCTCCCTCCCACTGGTCATATTTCAGCCGTTAATTAACTTAATCATTAGTTTTACATAAAACGTATAAATACGGCGATTATGAAACATATTTTATAGGGAGTGTTATTTTATTGTTCAGAAGGTGTTCCCTATAAATAAATAAAATTTTGACTCCAAATAATAAAGATTATTGTATTTAGATTATTATTAAATGAAAAAAAAGTCCGTCACGCAGGGGCAGCATAAACTAAGCAGATTTCCCACGTGAAGTAATACAATAGAGAAATCTCCATACGAGAGCCCAACAGTTACGGCCGAACTAGCTTTTGGTGGGAAACTCACTCGTCCGTTACACTTAATAAAAATGCAAATATCTCGGTTATTATTTAAGATAGAGAATAAATGTATAGAACAATATTTATAGTAAATTTAATTTGCAATAAGATTGATTATATACAATTTTTCGATCCGACGCATAATAACGGAGATATTTTGAATTTTCAAAAATCCCTCCTCTAAACCCCCCCTTCCACTGGTCCGATTTCAGCAGTTAACGAACTTGATCTTACTTTTTACATAAAACACTTAAATATGAAGTTTGGTAACGATCAAATAAAAATTAGCGACCGCTAGAGCATTATCAGACATATATATATCATTTTGAACGGACATCATTTTCGTCATCTCCTGGGTAGGATCGATGGAATTTGAAGAAAATTTCGAAAATCGCGGGGGAAATCAGCTAAAATAATAACACAACTTCAAAATTATGAACACGGAAACATGAAAAAGAATTACTGTCCGCCGAGGTTGGATGTAAAGTGAGAGGTTACTGAGAGTTAGAGCGGAAAACAAAATCTTGAAAGGATGCTTGCTGGCCGGTATCTATGTAAAATTAACAGGTTTGTACTCACGATACCGACTCTTGTTTTTAAACTTCTTTTTGTTGATCCTGCTTCTTTTCGGTTGTGCTGGCTTGATGAACTGGAGGCGGTGCTCGGCTGTTGTAGTTTCCTGAGATGATCAGCTAAAAACATCAAACAAGTGGCTTCTCTTGCACGACACTAGCCACTGACTCTCTAAACTTTGTTTTTTTAAGGGTTAGGTTAAGTGGTAACCAGGGGCAACGCGACACAGCTGCTACACACACACACACACACACACACATGTATATATATATATATATATATATATATATATATATATATATATATACTAGCTCAGATACCCGGCTTGGCCCGGGAATTCATTTGAGGCTGAATGGCGATGGTATTTTTTACCAGGCTTTACATTGCACAATATTTTGACCCGTCCCAGTGTTTAGGATTGATACCCATCTTTTCCGTGGATTTGCTAATAATAGAATTATTTGTTTGATAAGGCTTCAGTCTTCGATATTTTTATATTTCCCGTCTCTTATACATGTAAATATGGTGAATTTTTATTTCAGGCCTCCCTTTAACCCCCCCTCCCGTTCGAACCTAAAAATTTTAATATAACTACCTAAAAATTTTAATATAGCTTATAATCATGGAAGAATTAATGCTAATTGACATGCCGAGTTTTGTTAAGTTCGGTTCAGCCGTTAGTGACCGCTAAAGTTTTAACGTATAACTCATTTATACTTAGGTATACGACAAAAGTGTATATAACAAAAGTTACTCCAAATAACAAAATAAACAACTTTTGTTATGTTTATATTTGCAGAAAAAACAATAGGAAACGAAATATCGCTATTTTTAATTTCAGGCTTCCCTTATAACCCCCACTCCTGCCCGTCCATAGAAATGTTGGTATGGCTTATTATAATGAAGGCCTCACTGCTAATACACATACCGAGTTTTATTTAGTTCGGTTGAGTCTTTTTTGGCAAATAATATTGTTGACTCCCGCTATACATTTAGCGTATAACGCATTTAAACTTCGGTATACGACAAAAGTGTATATAACAAAAGTTACTCTAAATAACAAAATAAACAACTTTTGTTATGTGCATATTTACCGAAAAACCAATAGAAAACGAAATATCGCTATTTTTAATTTCAGGCTTCCTTTATAACCCCCACTCCTGTTCGTCTCAGAGAAAATTAATATAGCCTAAAGTCTAAGTTGGGTTAGTAGTAATATACATACCAAGTTTCATAAAATTCGGTTCAGCCGTTTATGCGTGAAAAGGTAACAAACAAACAAACAGACACCAAAGAAACAAAATGCAGTTATGGTGTCCATGACATGTGAAACGAAAAGTTATCGTGAAATTTCGCGAAAAAAATCAATGTACAGACAGAGGTTACAATTTTATATATATATATATATATATATATATATATATATATATATATATATAGATGTGTGTGTGTGTGTGTGTGTGTGTGTGTCTGTGCGTGTTTCATTTATCCAGTAACTAGTTAAATAATACGTATATTTTAATAGTTGCATTAGCGCCAAATTATAAAATCAGTGCAAACATTAAAACCCCATAAGAGGTAGGTGTTTTATCTTTCTTATGCAGTTAACGTAATAATTATATGAGGAAGTGGATAAACATTTTCGTAGAAAACATCGCTAATAAATATTTCCTCTTAACACCTTCTTGACAGGTATATTGGGAGATTATAACCTTCATTGTTAGTCACTGCATTATCTGTTCGGGCTCCGGAAAAGAATATTATTAATTTAGTGTTGGAGGAACATACTTTAAGCCTTTGTGCCCTGTCTTCAATCTGTTCAAACGGGGAGGTCTATTGGAGTGTTTGGTATAGAAAGAATGGTTTTTAGCGGATTTCCCTTATGGGAAGTCAGCTATTGAGGTTGTAGGCAATTTAAAAATAATATCAACATGATTTTAAGTTCTCTTCTCGAAAATGTTTATTTCCTATATAACATACTCGATATTTAGACAGTTCGGTGAACACTACAAATCATATTTGTTATTGTCTGGAATCGGAAATAGAATAGGGGGTTAGGAGGGGGAATTTCAAAGATTCAAATTGTCTCCGTTCACATGAGTTGGATCGAAAAATGCTATAGAATCTATCTTGTTAACTATTGTTGTTCTATACATTTTCTATCTGCTCAAATATTAAGCGAGATATTCACTTCCTTGTTTCAGCCTTCAGTAAACCCCACTCCTACTCATCGAAATTTAGCTTAGAAATAGGGAATACATGGTGAGAAGAGAACAATCATATGTCGTGACATCACTTGGGAAATCTGCTTAGCTTACGCAGCTCCTGCGCGACCTACTTTTTTTTGACTCCTTAAAGAGTGACCGACAAGAGTCTCTGGGTTTATTTTTTCTATTCAATCGAAGTCCTTGGCCCTTCATGAACTATTCAGCCAAACATTTTCAAATTTATTTTTAATATGTCAAAATTTTAAAGATCTAATTAATTTATTTAGTTTTGAAGCGAGTAATTGAAGTAATATTAGTCTGACTGCAAGAGGTATTGAGTAATCATACAATCAGCACGAGCAAATCCTGTTTATATTTACACATTACTTCACATACCTCAGCGATAACTCATTAGTCAGATTCAACTCTACAAACTTCTAATTGCCATGACATTTTGCGGTTTTATATCCAAGATGAAACCATCTAAAATATTGAAGTATAAAATTAAGTTCTAATATATTTTTATGTTTATAATATAACAAAAATAATAAACGTTGATTATTAGTGTTTGAGTTGCATAATTAAATGCAGAAACATAGTGTCTTCATCACTACACACTTTATGTGACGACGCATTACACACTTGGTAAATTATTCTTCTCTACTCACAATACGCAATGATAACTTCACTTCTTATTGCACGGTTCAATAATTCACGACCACGCTTCGTACTTCTTAAATACGTGATAATCTGTGAATAATTTTTCAAGGAAGTAATTTTTGTAACAATATCTTGTCGTAAAAATCTCTAAAAAAATTAATTTAGGACCAGGTTTATAGCCCCTTTATGGATATTTCGCCTTTTCGGAATCCCCTCATTGATGTCATCTCATGTGTAGGATATATGGACTTTTGATGCATTTTTTCGAAAATCCCGTCATGAGTGCAACCTCAATACCTATTTGCCATAAGGGAAATATCGCCCTTGCTATTTGAGTTGATAGAAAATGTATTGAACAACAATAGTTTAACAAGATTGGCTCTTTTATAATTTTTTGATCCGCCCTATAATAACAGAGAATTTTCGAAAAATTGCCACAAACGTCCGAAATCCTCCCTCTCTAACCCCCCTTCCCCCCGTCCGATTTTAGCCGTTAACGTAGTTCAGTTTCACATAAAATGCTTAATATCGAGTTTAGTATCTACAAGACAAAACTTGCGATCTCTGGAGCGTTAACAGACCAATATATATATATATATATATATATATATATATACATATATATAATTTTGAAGAGAAAGCGTATTGGACGATACTGATGGTTACGTAATTACCGATCCCTAGAAAATAAAATTATCACAAAAAAACGAACTATTTCTTTAAAAATAAAACTGACAATAAAATAGTGGCCAAGGAAAATGTAAATAAACAGATAGACAATCAATTGGAAAGAAATCTTGGAAATGAAAACAGTGCAACAATAATGCACTGCAGACTGAGTTATAATCCCACAGTTGCAAAGAAGATCACATCAATATGCAAAAATATTGGACAAATCACATGGAAATATCCAAACAGAAAGAAAAAAAACTTTAGCCATATTAAGGTTAAATTGAAATCAACCGATACGAAATGTAACGTATACAAAATAAATTAAATGTATTTCATTACATGTTATATGAAAGAGTAATTACAATAAAAGAGAAATAAGAGTAACAACACGTAATAAAAATTGACAATAAGGACAATAGACCGTCCCTAGTTGACCCTATTTAATACACCCATAATTTTAATTTTGAATACTAGGAAAATAATGAAATATAAGGAAGAGGGAAATAAATAAGAATATGAATATCATAAGAAATAGGTGATCAATTAGTTAATAGAGATCAAACATGCGAATTATATTTGTTTTACTTTTTAGAAACTTTAAAGTAAAGTTTTGTTTAGTTGTAATTTTCTCCTTTTGTACTTAGTCATCAATCGGTTAAGGAAACGAATGGAATAGCTTGCATGCTCATACTGGCGTATTCCTATCATTGGTCAGATTCCAGGCTACAGGTTATTCGGGAATGCCTCTCTAACCGTATGACCTCGTCACCCTCTTCAGTCTCGTTTTCGTTTCCATGGAAATCTGAATAACATTTTCAAGGGAACACAAACCACATTTAGCCTGTAACACAGCCTCCCGGCTAGCACCATAAGTCCATCACGCAGAGGTTGCGTAAACTCAGCAGATAGACATATACTCTCTAGACCATATATTCTCTATTTCTTTGTAAAAAAAAACTGATAAGTAGAAGTGGCGGTTTAAGGGAAGTTAAAAACCAGAAACTATAAATAATTTGCTAGATATTTGATTTTCGAAAATTGCAAAACACATCATAACAGGAATTTATAAACAACAAACACACCAAAATACAATTAGCCCATGTTGGCTGCTAGGACACAAGGACCTTGTACTTAAAACGACAGCAGACCATCAGACTGAACTAATTACCCCACTCAATACACACAAACAAACTTACAATTCGAAGACCTAGTGAACCATATACGACACCGAATCCAGACCAACCAATCCGAATGGGTGAAAGTAAACAACATCCTCCACAATATCCAAAGTCCAATCAATGAGTGGGCATCGATCCATAGGAGTACTAGATGGAAGGAAGTTGTTCTTGCCAAAATCAGGATTGGCCACACATACTACACACACTTATTGAAAAGGACAGACAACCCTATATGCAAATACTGCAACAAGCACCACATAACCCATGATATGGCAGACCAATAACTGAATAATAACTAAGCAGATTTCCCACGTGAAGTTTTACAATAAAGAAATTTCACGAGTGCCAAGCCAGTCAAGGAAACGGCCGAACTAGATTTTGGCGGGAAAGTAACTCTCGCCCGTTAGGCTCCGAGACTAAATTAAAAACTCAATCTCAAAAAAAACAAGAACACAAAAGATGGACTTACCTTTAATGATAGCAGCGCTCTGAACACTTATTACACCAACAATAAATAGTACCACAGAATATCTATTATTTGTAAGACTTAATACTGCTGTGAATATTAAGTAAACAAATAAAGGGCAAGTCAAATGGTAAGAACCTTCCTGATAGCAAACTGTCTGAGTTGTAAACAATCAGGTTAGCCAGCTTTTACCGGAAATAAGAGCAAATACGGAAATATATTTGAATATAAGTTATAAATTTTATTCATTACTATTTATTATATCTACTACTGTAATTAATAATAAACCAGAATAATTTTAATCACAACCATTCCAAATTTAGGAATCCGGGAAGAAAATAGAAATGGGGGGGGGGGCAAAATACGATTCAGACGGTTATGAGATTTTCACATGATTAAGGAACAAACAGGTTAGCCAGCGAAGATTTACAATAGATAAATATACACACAGGTGTGTATATTTATCTAACACTTCCGTGAATATTAGTGAATAATTACAAACGGCAATGAGAAATTTTTCAGTGAATTCACAATATAAGTTAATAATCCCTACAATGGAATACGGCTGCTTTGTAAACAAACAGGTTAGCCAACCTTGTTGCGCAGTATCGATAGATAGACCGAAAAAACAAACAATTAAAGAAATATATCTTACTATAGTTAGTGGAGTAATTTGAAATGAATCAAAATAATTTCTATCTCAATCACTCATTTTTGTAGTCAAAGAAAAAGGGGGGGGGGGAGTTCAACCGAACGTATTTGTTTGTACCTCGTAAAATAAAGCTTTGTTGAAAAAAATATTTTGTATTTAACCTAATAATGAAGTGGTTCATGATATATCAGCTTATTATTAATATGTCACTAGTAGGAGTGGGGGTTTACTGAAAGCGGAACTCATTACAAAAAATACAAATATCTCGGTTAATACTCATTATACGGAAAATATGTATAGAACAACAGTTATAGTAAATGTAATTTGCAATAAGATTGATTCTATACAATTTTTCGATCCGACGTATAGTAACGGAGATTTTCGAATTTTCGACAATCCTCCCTTCTAAACTCCCTCTCCCACTGGTCCGATTTCAGCCGTTAACGAATTTGATCTTTCTTTTTACATAAAACGACTAAATTTCGAGTTTCGTAACGATCAAACAAAAATTAAGACCGCTAGAGCGGTAACAGACAAATATATATATATACAGTTTTGAACGGACCTCATTTTCGTCATCTACTAAGTAGGATCGATGGACATTTGAAGAAAAATGTCGAAAATTCCGTCATGAGTACGACCTCAATAGCTGATTTCCCTTAAGGGAAATCTGCTAAAATGAGTATGAAAAAAACATTAGCATTCGCAACTTTCTGTTGTTCACATCTGATCGGGATCTGTTGTCATGACAACGTTTATTATGTTACTACGGTAACGGATGCTGCCGTTGAGTCATGTATAGGTGAAGATCGAATTTTGTTATACCGAAAATCGGTCTCTGAGGAGTCCTCCCAGTTTAGACTACTCCTCCAGTATTCTTTTTAGCAGATTTCCCTTGGGGGAAATCAGCTATTGAGCTCGTACTCATGACGCGATTTTCGAAAAAATTCTTCAATTGTCCATCGATCCTACCCAGGAGATGACGAAAATGAGGTCCGTTCAAAATTATATATATATATATATATATATATATATATATATATATATATATATATATATATATATTTGTCTGTTAACATTCTAGCGGTCGCAATTTTTGTTTAATCGACACCAAACTCGGTATTTAATCGTTTTATGTAAAAAGGAAGATCAAGTTCGTTAACGGCTGAAATCGGACCAGTGGGAGGGGGGGTTTAGAGGGGGGAATTTCGAAAATTCGAAATATCTCCGTTATTATGCATCGGATTGAAAAATTGTATAGAACCAATCTTATTGAAAATTAAAATTAATAAATTAAGATACAGCATTTGCAAGATAACATTTATAGGACAATACATTTTCCTTAAGATTGGTTCTTAAATTAGTCATAGTAGCAAAAAGTGGATGTTAATAAAAAATATTAATAATTAAGACTGGCTCTATACAATTTTTCGATCCGAAGTAAAATAACGGAAATGATATTTTTGAATTCAAAATTCCCTCCCTATAAATTCTCCCTCCCACTGGTCATATTTCACCAGTTAATGAACTTGATCTTTAGTTTTACATAAAACGTAAAAATACGGCGATTATGAAACATATTTTATAGGGAGTGTTATTTTATTGTTCAGAAGGTGTTCCCTATAAATAAATAAAATTTTGACTCCAAATAATAAAGATTATTGTATTTAGATTAATATTAAATGAAAAAAATAATAACACAACTTCAAAATTATGAACACGCAAACATGAAAAAGAATTACTGCCGCCACGGTTGGAGTGTAAAGTGAGAGGTTACTGAGAGGCTTTCCTGCTGGCCGAGTTAGAGCGGAAAACAAAATCTTGAAAGGATGCGTTCTTGCTGGCCGGTATCTTTGTAAAATAAACGGGTTTTTACTCACGATACCGACTCTGGTTTTAGCAGATTTCCCTTAAGGGATATCAGCTATTGAGGTCGTACTCATGACGCGAGTTTTGAAAAATTTCCTCAAATGTCCATCGATCCTACTATATATATATATATATATATATATATATATATATATATATATATATATATATATATATATACACACACATACATACATATATATATATATATTTGTCTGTTAACGCTCTATCGGTCGCAATTTTTGTTTGATCGGTACCAAACTCAATATTTAATCGTTTTATGTAAAAAGAAAGATCAAGTTCGTTAATGGCTGAAATCGGACTAGTGGGAGGGGGGGGGGTTTAGAGTGGGGAGTTCCGAAAACTCAAAATATCTCCGTTATTATGCTTCGGATAGAAAAATTGTATAGAACCAATCATATTGCAAATTAAATTTACTATAATTATTGTTATATACATTTATTCTCTATCTTGAATATTAACCGAGATATTTTTTTTTTTATGAAGTCTGTGGTAGGGTATAGTCGGATTAGGCCGGCCATTTCCGTCATTGCTAGGGCTCAGGTGGAAGTTTCTTCTAACTTTACCTGTCGTTTCTAACCTTACCTTACCTTCGTTACTTTGTGAGATTTATGCAAATACGTTCTGTTCATCCGCTCTCCCCTTCTTTAGTTCTTGGACTACTAAAATTTGAGTTATTAAAATATAAATTATTCTTATAATTCAGAAGCCGTTTTAGTTGGGAATTCATTTTAATTAACAGAGATTTCTCATTACCGTTTGTATTTAATCAAAGTGGTGTTGTGTTACCAAGATGCAAATTTCTCTAATGTAAAACTTCACATGGGCGTGACGGACTTTTGGAAACCAGGAGTATTCATACAAAATCTGCGTTAACCATTACGTCTGTTTTTTTTTCTGCACAGTTTACGCCTAAAGCATCAGCATTACAAATGACTTTTGTTGAATTTTCGTTTCTTCGTTGGTTAAAATAATTACATTTATCAAGTCAAAAAATACCTACAACAAAAAATATATACAAAAAAATTGTAAACCCCCCACTCTCGCTTCTCACTCATATTAGGATGACATTTTGAATAATAATATCTGATATTATAATAAATAATAACAATGAATATGTTTTCTTCAAAAAATCACGTTCATGTAATTTGTTTCTTATTTTTTTGTGTGTATTTTTTGCAGGCAACGTCAAATAAACCCGCAGAGGCTGCCAAAACTTTTTGCGGTTTGCTCGAGTTTGATATTCATAGCTTCAGCAATTATAATGTTTTCTTCTGGAATTGTTTTGACAGATGGATATTTCAAAACATGCGATGAGTATAAGAAGTCAGTTGTAGACCAGTTAGGCGTAAGTATCATAGTTATATTTTCATAGATCTTTGAAAAGATGAATGTAGTATTTAATAGAGGTGAAGAGTATAATCATGAATTCATAATAAACATTTTTAGAATAAATCTAATTTAATGCTTTGTTAGAAAAATGACTTAAAACCTTTTACCCATGAGATTCGACCACCTCCTCCTGGCTGTTTTCCACGTAGAGTATCCCTCTAACGTGGGAATTTATTTAAATTTTGTGTGCTCCATCCTTTGGATACAACACAGATTGATATTCAACCACCATTAATGATACTTCTATACTATATAACATGATTGTGAAATACGTTCACTGGGGTCAGGTAAGCCTTGAGGTTGGGTTGAGGCCTGGTGGCGTTATTCCGTTTCCGTCCTCCAGTGGCCTACTCAATGCCTTAAAGGTACCTACCTTGTTTTATCACATGCATCACATGAAGTGAAGGTGTTCACGTACTGAAATACTGGAACATTACTCTCTTTACCTTACAGGCAATCAAATTACTTGCCGATTACTTTGTTTATCATTTCCACCTCTTGTCTTAAGCCAATGAGTGCTCCCTATTGGCAAAAATTTTCCTTCCATATTTTAATCTTTCCACTGTCTGGCTCCACTTTTGCTGATATGGATTACTCCAACTTATCTCATATAAATATTTGTTTTTAAATGACTTCCCAAATACTTGACTCCCTCTCAAGTTCACAAGTGGCAACATGTGGCTTGTGGTGATAACGGGGGTTCAAGAGTTGCCATTACAATCAAGCCTTTGACCTCTTCTCGGCTTTGCAGATGAGGACTTGAAGATCAAAAGCCCCAGAGTTCCCAGATTTCCTCTGTATGTGCTGACTTGTTTAACTAGATCCTCTCGTCACCAAGAACGTCATGAACGTTTATCAGTATATGGGGATGGCTTTTATCTGTCATCTACGTGCCCTGTTTGGTAGGTGCTCCATTTTCATTCTGTGCTATCTCATTAACCCTACCTTTATGGAGTGTTCCCGGTTATATTCTTTGAGGAATCATTACTTGGTGGTTTCAATTATCAGGCACGTCCATGTCTGCCTTGGTCAGATTATTTAGGTTCCACTCCAAATACATTCGGCAACATCCTTTCGGGAATACATTAACCAGTAGTTTCACCTGCTTCACTGTTCAACTTTCATGTCCAACGTTTTCACGATGGGTGATCTCACTCAATATTTCTCACCTTTTTCACATACTAATGGATTTTATCTTGACCATCCTCAAATGTTAAGTTCTCTAGATTGAGAAAGGTACTCTCTATTGAAGGGCTACTAATGTATCTTAATTTGCTTAGTCACAGACGCTGTGAACTTGGGAGCGTTATTAACTTTGGCTTCTGGGAAGGTTTGAGATTATTTATTTAGTTTGCTGCTCACAGAGGTTTTTTCATTCCCGATTGTGGTTTAAATCTCGTTTTCTGTTTTCACAAAAGAGTTAAAAGTTTTTTTCGATGGACATTCAAAATTCATGCTTACTGGTGACTTTGGACAGGAGAACAACATTGACTTACTTTATTTGTTTTCTCTTGGCCTTGAATTTTTCAATCAATTGGGAAAATGGTGTAAAATCCTCTAAATTCTATTTAAATAAAGTTGTTGGACTTATGTGAACAGTTCTTCTTGCTAATTCCTGTTCTTGTAGTGTATTCTTCATCCTAGGTCATTATCCTCTCCACTAGGGATTTTTAATCCTGCTCATTTTTTGATAGTACTACCATGAATCTTCAGGATCTTACTTCGGCATTTCCAGTTTTTTGAAGCCATAGCTTAATCAAGTTTCTGGAAGAGGTGGTGCCATTCGAACATCTCGAAACCTCAGGCATGCTCCATGTCCGGAAGTAGATGATTTAGTAGTAATATTGTCAAATCTGTCGGTAGAGGCTGTCATTACTGACTGACGCTGAATGATAGCTATGAGGGGGCACCCTGTACACACAAACCCGCGGAAATAACCTTATTACCTGTAAAGCAGTTTTGATAGTTTCATTGAACCAAATTCTTTTCCTCTTCACGGATCTTTGTGTCAGATGGTTCAAGTGTTTCTAGGTTTTGATGGAGCTATTCGTCGAGCTACTGCTTAGGATGGGGTATAATGGCTTTCTGTCAAGTAGAAGATTACGTGTTTACTATTGTCATAACTGAGGGTAGATGCCGTCATTACTAGCTAATCGTCGAGTCCACGAGACATTGTGCTTCCTGTGCGATGACACCGTCCAGATTGTCTCTCGTAAGTTGCATTAAAAATTTCCTGCATTTTTGAAAAGAACATGAAAATGGAAATTCCATCATTGCAAGAAAATACATGAAAACGAAAACCTTATACCTGAGTGGAACCAAGACGACATCGATAGCTAGTCCATAGAGACTCGAAAAGAACTCAAGAGATAAACAAACTCCTAAAATGAAAATAAAAACATAAATACAGGAAATTCCAAGGGACTTCCCAGTACAACTAACCTGCAGACAATGAGGATGGTGTCATCGCACCAAAAGCAAAATGCCAAATGCACTCAACTATCAGTCAGTAAAGACAGCATCTACCACCACCTATGACAATGGTATTAAATATACGGGTGGAACTCACCAGCTATCAGATATGAACCCTAAAGTATATGTGATACTTTAGTCTTAGGTATACACAACAACAGAATAATGTTAATTATTTTATTTTTAGGCAAATGGCGACTTGGCCAATTTGGTGAGCGATAGATTGTCATGCGGAACCGTCTACGATTTCTTGGACTATCTGCAGCCAGATCCTGAATACTTGGAAATGAGATACAGGCGAGGATCGTGGATGATCAACACAGACTTGACGTTGATGTTTGCAGTCTTTTCAACTTGGGTCACTTTCTCGTTGTACTTCGCCCTGGCAATCCTCTACACGATATCTTCTCGCAAACCTAAAATACGACCAATGCTCTTAAACACTGACCTATAATCTCTTTTAGGCTAAGTCCTACTGTTCAAAGAATTGTGAAGGCATAGGTCGACGACACTTTAAAAGACGGAAGGACAAGTTACCCTTATCCATTGTCGGACATGAAGTCCGATGATAAAGAAAATATGAGCAAATGAAATTAAAGCCTAGTTTTTTAGCAACCGCTTCTATTATATCATTAAGGTTCATGATATGATTCTCTTAAGTGTAATCTTATGTTATTCTTATCATTCTATTAAAGGTCTGTTAAGCTCAGGGTTAAAGCTCTTGAAACTATAAATAACTCAAATGGAGTTTTTAGCTTAGAATAGTTACGTTTAGTAAGTTAACGCGATAAATTAAAAGTGTAAATATAAATAAGTAAAGAATAAAAGTTAATATACAGGTTAATCTGACAATCCATTTATCTATTATGAAATATTTGTCAATAAAAACTCTTTTCTAGATAGGAAGCAAAGATAACAGGATTTATATGTAGATATATCATATACAAAAATATGCACTATTCGAGTTATGTGTATATTATTTTTAAAACTGACTAATTTTTTTTACTACAATTTAATTTTTAATACCCTATAAATTAGTTAGCATTATTGTAAATACTAATATTATAAGATATTACTAATATTATAAGACGATAATCATAACATGTTTTGTAACATTAGTATTTAAAAGTGTGCCATTGTAAATATGTATGTATGTAAAAGACATCTGTTACTAAATGTATATTTTTATACTAGTTCCTACTGTAATCCACCTTTTTTTAATGTAACATTATTTGGAATGGTATTGTTGAGAATATTATATAAATCATAAAGTGTTTAATGGAATTTGGTAATTAATATAGCCACTTGCTACGCACTCATGAATTCTGTAGTGTGGATGGAATTTTGACTTTTCATTCTAATAACGATAATTTAATGAAGGCTATTGTAAATTAAGATGAAGACATCCATTAACTCACTATTCCATCTCAATGGACCTTATTTCACCAATCCTGCTTCATACTCATACAATATACTTACTTTCAATTGGTTATATAAATGTGATTTGTAATATTTCTAAATGACTATCTTTTTCAAAATCTACTGAGTTGTTTAATCATACTACACTCCTTCCATTTTATCACACAGCAAATTAAAAATTAATTATTAAAATTAAAGAATAATGAAAAATTTCGAAGAATCGAAACTCGGTGCCATTGGTAAGATCTAGTGTGGGATCAGTTATCATTTGGCAAGAATAAACAAGTGTCCGTCCTTCGTGGGTTTTTTTCTTAATTACAAGTGCTTTTTCAGTAATTAAACATCTTTATTTGTAAGTAAATTCAGAGATATCTGCTCTATATCGCAATAAAAAGGTGTAAAAAAACAATTTAACCCGGTTTCGTTAACGCCCAAAGCCCAAAAGTCATACAAGAACATAAAGTTTAAATATCTTGCATTTAATTGGTAACTTGTAATGTTTACTAATGTTATTAAAAAAGGAAAGTTCCTTGTCAGAAAATGAAAATGTCCATAGCTATCCACCCAAAGTTATCAATACATTTATTGCACGTTTCGGCCTATATTGGCCATTTTCAGATAATAGTGGTTATGTATAATTAAGGACAAAATTCTCATTATCTATACATGTTCACTAAGTAACTTGTAATGAGTTAAATGGTAGCTGGTGATACCGGGTGGGTTACGAAACTGTCGGGGCGTGCTGGGCCGCTTTATAGTCGGGCGGCTAAGATAAAAGATAAACTGCCGACCATAAAACAAATTTTGATTAATAATCCAGTCAGAGAAAAATGGATAAAACAACAATTAGGTACACTAAACCTACCTTACCTTAGTTATATTTTGTTAAGAAGTGAAGTTATCACAGAAAAATGTGAGTAATAGTGAAGAATAATGTATGAATGGACTATAATAAATTTGGAATTTTCACTAGCCGTATGTTTTTCGAGAGATACGCCAACCATCCCTGCCTTGGTCTTTCTCTTGCATTTGTATTACCTGATGAAGCATACAATAAGTTTTTTCCATTTTCATTTTCTTCTCATGTATCTAAACATTGTTGTATGTCTTTGGTTATGGCGGAGATGACACGGAGCTTACCTTGCAGCTAAAACTGGAAGAGGTCTTCTGTAACCTAGCCAAAACCTACCTTAGTCTTGACGTCTTTGGTGAATCCAGTAAATTATATGTAGGTATCCTCTTTATATTTTGGAGTAAATCCAACGAATTAGAAACAGAATTTTCGGTGATACTGCACTCAGGAGGGGCCATCATTTAAATTATTCCTTGCGAAAACCGTACTGAAATTCATTTCATTAACGTGTCTAAGCGAATCCTGCCCGGCGAAATTCTAACGAGTTTGTCTCTAATTTACGTCGGTAAACTAGTTCTAGCTATTGTGATTTGAATGGTTATGTTTGCCAATTTATAATTAGCTAGCCAACGCAATTATTGGACTGAGATGAATTTGGCAACAACGTTCAGTGTAACTTGTGTCGTTTCTGTGAAGCTCTTAAGAGCGGCATTCAGTAATTCATAATCAAGAAAATTCAGAAATAGAGAGCTACATTTTTTAGTAGATTTCCCATAAGGGAAATCAGTTATTGAAGTACTACTCCAACGGCTTTCGAAAATTGTTTTCGATCATAGGACGTAACGAAAATGAGGATTGTTCAAAATTATATCTATTTAAATCGGAAAGGCGTGAGAAGGGTTTAGTCTTAGTTAGAAGTCGACAATTCCAAATATCTCCGTTATATGAGTCTGATTGGAAAATTGTATAAAAACGATCCTGTTACAATGTTAATTTTCTATAAATATTATTATATAAATATTAGATTAATGTAACAGACCGTAGACCTCCCAATGATTATTTTATGATTTTTATGCTCTATTCAATTGCTGCCTTGTACAATTTACATAAATAAGCTTATTACGAATTTTGTAGGAAGTTCAAAGGATATAGTAGATAACTTGAAGCCAATATAACTGACATAAGCAGAATGTATTTCTCTTTGTTTATCACATTATTGTGTAGTAGAAGATCACTCCTCGCATTCACCACTGCGGAAGAATTTGAAACCTGAAATATATTTGATTCTATTACTAATAACATACTGTAATTGAAAAAAAAAAATACATTCTACTATACTATATTATAACACAGAAATAGTTAACTTGGATAGTAACGGTCATTACGATTCAAATTTAAATGATTTTGTTATAATTAATAATGTTTTGTCGGTTGGGATTGGAACTCAGCTTTAAGAGAAACCTGCTATAGAGATGATAGTCAGGATGCGATATATATACGGTTGTATATATATCCAGACCAGCGGAAGCAATTTTTTAAACAAACTGAAATAATGAGGTTTGAAGATTTCTGCCTTCAGAACACACCAGATCGAGAAAACGTCCGATATAACAACGTTTTAAAATTTGATTTTCTATAAGAATCCTTCATTAAAAATGTGTCTTCCATTGGAAATTCTTGAGTTAGGTGAACTGGAGAAGAACTTACCAAGTTTTATTTCGAAATTTGAAAAACTCTGGACATATAAGAGGGCGTGCAGGAAGCTTGAAACATCTAGTATATACATACTTGTCTCTTAAGGCTCCTGGGGTTCAGAATTCTCGTAGTATTATTAAAATCGATATTAAAACTTTCAATTTATAAGTAAAGATCAAGTTTGCTAAACACTGAAACTGGACCAGGAGGGGGGTTACAGGGCAATTTTTGTTTGATCTCTTATATCATTATATATATATATATATATATATATATATATAATTTTGAAAGGACCTCTTATTCGTCCTGTACTATGTAGGGTCGAAGGACATTTGAAGAATGTTTTCGAACATCGCGTCATGAGTACAACCAATATAGCAAACTTCCCTGAATGAAAATTTGCTGATACCTACGTGTGGCGTGGGTTCAGAGTCCAATTCCTTTTCCTAGTATCAGATTAGGGATGCTCGATCACCGAACGAACAATGGGAATTTATGTGTTTGAAGAATTCTCTAAATCATTGGTCTACTCTTACTAGAAAAGCTGGCAGCTTGTAAATAGCCCGTTCCGATTAGTAGCTTCATCTCTCTCTCTGTGACACACCACACACACACACACTCGCGAACTTTTATATCTAAGTAAATACACTTCAAATATATAATCACCTGTACGACACCCACGGCTCCAGAAGGTGCATGGGTTGGGGTAGGTTCTGAACTGTACCTTTATCCCACAGACAGGCTTGTATTGTTGAGTACAGCCTGTATTTCTGCTGAGGCACCTGCGTTTTATGCAAGACGGATCTGACAGAAAGACAGAATTTGGTTAGGAAAATCATAAAGGTAAAGCACTGAATGACATTATAATTGTCTTGATCTTGATGGAGACTATCCTACAATAAAAGAATCATGAAAGTCTGTTTGAATTCCACTTGAAGTCATAATTTGTTTCAGAGCCATCACAAAGTAGTCCGCAGCACACGTAAGCTGATAGCCATTAGCCAGTAAGAGTATGTAAACTACTACTTTACTGTTACCTCCCTATCAGTGTTTCCTACTGACATATTGCCAGCGAGAATTTAGACCAAATAAAAAAAAAAATTATATAAGCATTCATAGATGTAGTTCCTATAGTTCAATATTCCAAAGGAAAGAGGGCCATGACATGTCCACCATAAAATATCAATTGTTATACGAGGAAAAGATTAAATACGGCTGAGGGGCTGCATATAAGGCTGGACAGACAGGCGAATGGAGATGGTAATATAAATAAAAAGGAAGAGGCGGCAATGCTTCGACACGTTAGTGACGAGGCCCTATCTTCTCTACGGGGACAGAGATTCAGTTGCCCGGCGGTCGTGGTCCAGGCTACACAGCTTTAATCAGGTACCTCCTACATCTCCTCTCTATTATTAGTATGGGGTGGTTCATCTTATATTTATTAGATGTCTTTTACAGTTCCTCTGGTGTGCTTTTCAGGGTTTCCCACCCACTGTGATATGTTTTCCTATCTGTAATTTGTGTTGTTTTTTAATTTTATTTATAGTTTTAAGTTTTTGACATACGCTTATCGTTGTTTTCTTCTTTAATTTTTATTAGTTGACTATTTATTAAATTTTCTATTGTTTTTATTCTTTATTTTTGTGTTTATTTTTTGTGACTGTTTTTTTTTTGTCTTTGGCCATGCTATGATTGTTGAATTGACTCAATTTTGTTTGTCAGCAGGCTCTGACGAAGGAGCGTTGACTCCGAAAGTGCACTCTGCATAATATTAAAAACAATAGAGGACTTGGCCTTCTTATTGATCCTTATCAATTGGTTCCTCTACCATCCAGCATATTCCAGAAATAATAATGCAAATACGTAAACATTAAAAAAAAAGAAAAACAATTTCAACATTCAATCATATTAAAGAAAATTTGGGTAATAAATAACAGAGTATGAACATCAATACTTCTCGCTGCTGCAAGTAGATTTATTTAGATGACTTACTTAAACTCTACACATTTAAAGACATACATTAGGTAAACATATTAATATTTCATTACATTTCCAGCAACCTCGCCCTTCGCCCTTCGACCGTAGACCGAGGGGGTCATTGGGAGTTCGTAGGAAAGCGATTGTCGGAGAAGAGGCCGAAATCGGCGCTGGCGTAGACCGATCGGGAGAGGCGAGGGAGAGGGAAGTAGAGTCTATTTTGGAGGGTTCGTATAGGCCGGCGGGGTACGGTAAGGGAAATCGCCTTTGTGGGCACCTAGACCGTTCGCTCGAGTTGGAAAATGACGCTTCGAAACGATAAAAGAACGCCAAAGAACGGGCGATTCAAGGTGCGCAAGAAAAAGTATACTTTCGAGTTCGATCGTCACTTTTCGGGACGACAGACGGCAGTAATTCCAGTTCAAGGTTTGGAATGGCTGATCTCGCCGGGAGTGGGAGGTACCTCAAATTCGACAATTTTTCAACTCAAAAAGTGACCATGAGGAACAGAACGATACCTCAATAAAAAATCCACATAGCGATTCGGGCTACACAGCTTTCAAAGGAAACGGTTTGTGGCTTTAAATAATATGTAGAATGTAGCTGTGACCATTGAATCTATGGGACTTAAGCCACCCTTTTGGGATTTGTGACCAGTGTTTCAGGTAGAGAGTGAGGTACTCGACATACAGCCCTCGTTAACCATGGAGGATCTAGCTAAGAATCTCAGATCCTTCAGAAGATGTTCGGATCTATCATGGTGGTCCTTTATCTCATCGTAGGAAAAATTCGGTCAGGTAATCAATGAGTCCTTATCAAAAGTTAAATTGCCTGGGGATTTTCTCTACCTGTTGGCTGCTTGGGCGAATGGACAAACCCACTGGTAGGGAAGAATTCAAATATTTATTACGCGATTCTTCTTGGAAAAACTAAGACATATAAATGAATTATTTTAATCGTTTTACAATAGATCGTATGACACACTAGAGATGATTTCATACGGACATCTGGCAGTAAATAGAAACAGAAATTAAGTGGATTAGTAGCTTACGTTTTTGCGCACAACCCTTTTTAGTGCAAGCGGGTGGCAATCCGTATCGGCACCTGCATCTGTTGTCACATTCTCCCAAGTAAGATCCGTTCACGACGCATTTCCCATTATCATCCAACGCATTCTCCTTAGTGATAAGTGGCATTGCTGCAATTGGGAAATGAGTTAACAAATGGAGCTGTAGATAATTTAAATTAGATACTGGCTTAATTCAAGACAAGCGGTCGTTGGTGGGTTGAAACAGAAATATAGAAATTATGGTAAACAAATTTAAAGGGTTAAAAGAATTCAAAAGGAATGTGGATGTACACAGTAGGCTTCTACAATACGTTTATTTAGGAAGAGTGTATTTTCAGAGCAACACCTTCATGCTCAGTGCCTGTTGAAATAAACAAAACCTATGAAAATCACGCAACCAACATTATTTATATTAACATCCTTAACCTAAAACACAAAAAGAAAGAAAACCAAATTAAAATACAAGGTAACGGCAAAAAATAGATCAAAATATCACAGAAAAACGGGGGTGTCATTACTTAAAATCATACTTAGCTAAAACGTTTAAAAAAGTAAACAATTTAAAACTAAGTTGCTAGAATTAACTGCTAAATACATATAACATATTAACTTAATAAGAGATTTTTTTAAACAACATAAACTGCTAAGATGAAAACCTAAAACAACTTTTATATCTAAGACATAATTTAAAAAACAAGCTAAAAAGCACACGCGGAAAGAGGGGCTTTTTTCGACCATGAAATATGAATTGCTTTACGAGGCAAAGAAGGGGAAGAAGCTCTCAAGGCTGAAAACTAAAAAATGCCAATATATTGGTAAATATTGACACTGCTTGGGCCTATATAATTACCTTGATAAAATGGATAATGGAGACTGCAATCTGAATAAAAAGGAAGAGGTAGCTAGGCTGCGACTTGTCAACTGTACAAGTTAAAGGACATGATAGGCAGCCGTGGTTCAAGTCAGTGCTCTCTAACGCTCTTCAAAAGATATCTATAGCTTAACCACTAACAAAAGAACCAGGGGCATGGCCGGAGGGGAGGTATCCTTCCCCACCACTCGCCACCTCACCGCCGTAAAAAGAAGTCAGTCACGCAGTGGCTGCATAAACTAAGCAGAATTCCTAAACGTTTGTATGACAAACCATTTATCTAATCTCACCATTTGTTCTCTATTTCCAAAAAAAAAATGTCCGTCGGAAACAATCGATGGTATTTATGCTTGGAACCTTTCATGTAATATTCGCCTATTTTTAAAATGGACCGACTAAAAGTTGGGTTTTTTCTTAAGGCTGAAAACTAAAAAATGTCAATATATCGGTAAATATTGAAGATAGAGAAAACTTGTATATTACAACATTTATTGAGTATTTAAATTTAAATAAGATTAATTCTATATACTTTTTCGATACTACTTATAATAACTGAGATATTTTCAATTTTTTAATCCTTCTCACCTCTAAACCACCACTATTCCAGTACCAATTACAGCGAATAACAAATATGATTTTTCTGCTAAAATAAACAAATTATTTGGAATAATAATAATTATACAAAAGATAATTTTTTTTTAAATTTATTTGTTAGGAGCTTCGCATCTGTGGCGATGTTGCTCAACAAACAGTATAACATTAAAAAAACAAAACAAAATTAATTTAAACGAAAATAGAACAACATAACAGAACACGAAAAATGGACAAGCAACACGAAACAGAAATTGAAAATGAAAAACAAGACAAAACAGAAATATAAAACAAATTTGGAACAAACAACACAACTGAAACGAAAAACAGGAGTGGAATACAAAAACCAAATAAAAAAATAAAACACTGAAATGGAACAAAAAACTAAATGGAAAACAAAAACCAGAAATGAAACACAAAAACAAAATTGAAAAGTACAAACAGAAATGGAACACAAAAACAAAATGGAAAACAAAAAACAGATATGGAACACGAAAACAAAATACAGAAATGGAACAGAAAAACAGAAATGGAACACAAAACCAAAATGGGAACCAAAAACAGAAATGGAACAGAAAAACAGAAATGGAACACAAAACCAAAATGGGAAACAATAATAGTAATGCAACACAAACACAAAATGGAAAACCGAAAACAGACATGGAACACAAAACAGAAATAGAAAACAAAAATGGAACAGAAAAACAGAAACGAATCGTAAAAAAAGTGGATCACAAATAATAGAAATCGAACACAACAAAGGAACAAACAACATATAGAATCCAAAAAAATTTAAAAAACTAAAACGTGAGAATTGAAAAAATAAACTTGGATAATAGGGAAATAAAAAAAAATAAACAAAATATAAGAAAAATAAATAAATTGTTGAATAAAATGGAATATGTACCTAAAATGAATTTAAAATAATTGAGATTTGGATTAAATATAGTTGACTTTTTAAAAAAACTTCTCCCTCATACAGATTCGTGTATCAGCGGAGTTTCATACTCAATATGAGTTACTGACTACGAAAGTCATGAAATGCATTATGGCGGGGAGGTGGAGGGGAAACCTTCAGTTTTGCTAGACTAAAAGAAACGATGAAATATTTACCTTACATATATTCCAAAGAGTTTATAAAGAGCTCAACAAACATACAAGCACACAAAACCCACACTCACACACACACACACACACACACACACACACACACAATACATATTCACACACAGACTAAGAGACTAGAATATATAATATTCTAATTTATAATATTGAAAAAAAGGTCACTTCAAATGAAAACCGCAACACACACATTCTACACAGCATAGAAAACACGCTATAATCCATCTATCATCAGTTATGTCACTAACTGAGTTGGTACTGGAACTTCCACCGACTGCAATAATAAGTTTGTCCATTTCTTCATCAATAATGTTATCTGAATTCCAACATTCCTGTTCTATTTAGGGTGGGTATGGTCGAGGGGGGGGGGGTCTGAGGCCACGCATGTGCCTAGCCTAGGTCTCTGGAATCTGGCATGGGTATAGTATCTCTCAATCAAATTTGTCTATTAACGGTCTAGCGGTCTCAATTTTTTAACTTGATATTTAAACGTTTAATGTAGAACTAAAGATCAAGTTCGTTAATGGCTGTACTCCATCCAGTGGGAAGGGGGGGGGTTAGAAGGGAGAATTACATAAATTATTAATATCTCTTTTGCGTCGAATCGAAAAACTTATAGAACCAATCTTATTGAACATTTAATGGTTTATAAATTTTTTTCTACTTTTTTTACTCAATGAAGTTATACCTTTATTAGATGACTTACTTAGAAATGTTATACCTTTACCTGAATTAGTTGTTAAATAAATACCTTCATCATCTCTACGCCTGGAAGTAGCTTCGGACTGGGATCTCGCTGGATAGATTTTCGGCTCCTCTTCAGATATATATTTACCACATTCTCCATCAGAAAAAAATCGATAGTCTGAAACAATGTAATAAGAAATCATTTGCCAAAGATTAGGAATAAGTAATTCAATAAAGATAAAAGTCTCCTAAATAATAATAAGATAGTTATGAATGCAATTAGCTTTATGTGGAATTATAACCCAGAAATATGAACAGGGGGTGGGGGTATTCTTAGCCCTAACGACAAATATTAAGAAAATCAAATTCAATAATATTTATTTAAAGCATAATTTAGTTATGCAGTTGTCGAATTTTCAATATTGATCAACGTACTGAAAATCCTGACAAGAGAAAGTAAATGCAATTCTAATATCCCCCCCCCCCCCCGGTCCCAATATATATATATATATATATATATATATATATATATATATATATATATATATATATATATACTAGCTCAGATACCCGGCTTCGCCCGGGAATTTATTTGAGGCTGAATGGTTATGGTATTTTTTTTGGCAAAACTTTACTTTGAACAATATTTGGACATTTACCCGTCCCAGTGTTTAGGGTTAATATCCGTTGTTGGCATTTGTTAATAATAAAATTAATTTTTTATGTAAGTCTTGACTGTCCTCCAAATTGTCATATTTCATATTTTGTTATATTGCCATATTTCCCGTCTCCTTTGCATAATGCATAGATTTCAGTTACTAAGGACAAAATATTAACATAGATTTGAATTAATTTTTCCAGGTGAGGTACCTCATAGTTCAAATTAGAATGAATTGTTGAGCATATCAATATTTCTACGCAAATTACTTGCTCCACACATTGTTCCTGGAGAAATGTATAAAACAAAAGTTAATCTAAATAACAAAGTAAACAACTTTTGTTATTTGCTTGTTTGTCAAAAAAAAAACAAATAGACAATGAAATATCACGAATTTTTATTTCAGGCCTCCCTTATAACCCCCACTCCCGTTCTAACCTAAAAATTTTAATATAGCTTATAATCATGGAAGAATTAATGCTAATTGACATACCGAGTTTTTAAGTTCGGTTTAATCGTTAGTGCCTAATGAAATAGTTGACTCCCGCTTTAGTTTATACTGTATATCTCGTTTATAATTCGGTATAAGAAAAAAGTGTATATAACAAAAGTTACTCTAAATAACAAAATAAACAACTTTTGTTAAGTTCATATTTGCCGATAAACGAATAGAAAACGAAATACCGCTATTTTTAAATTCAGGCCTCCCTTACAACCCCCACTCCTGCCCGTCCCTAGAAATGTTGGTATAGCTCGTTATAATGAAAGCGATAGTGCTAATACACATACCGAGTTTTATTTATTTCGGTTGGGTCTTTTGTCCCAAATAAAATTGTTCACTTCTGCTATAGGTTTTAGCGTATATCTTCTAATTCGTTATAAGAAAAAAGTATATATAACAAATGTTACTCTAAATTACCAAATAAACAACTTTTGTTTTGTTCATATTTGCCGAAAACCTAATAGGAAACGAAATATCGCTATTTTTAATTTCTGGCTTCCCTCATAACCCCCACTCCTGCCCGTCCCTAGAAATTTTGGTATGGCTTGTTATAATGAAAGCATGAGTGCTAATACATATACCGAGTTTTATTTATTTCGGTTGGGTCTTTTGTCCCAAATAAAATTGTTCACTTCCGCTATAGGTTTCAGCGTATATCTCGTTTATAATTCGGTATACGAAAAAAAGTGTATATAACAAAAGTTACTCTACATAACAAAATAAACAACTTTTGTTCTGTTCATATTTGCCGAAAAACCAATAGGAAACGAAATATTGCTATTTTTAACTTCTGGCTTCCCTTATAACCCCCACTCCTGTTCGTCCCAGAGGATATTAATATAGCCTAAAGTCTAAGTTGGGTTAGTAGTAATATAAATACTAAGTTTCATAAAATTCGGTTCAGCCGTTTATGCGTGAAAAGGTAACAAACAAACAAACAAATAAACAAACAAACAGACACCAAAGAAACAAAATGCAGTTATGGTGTCTATGACATGTGAAACGAAAAGTTATCGTGAAACTTCGCGAAAAAAATCAATGTACAGACAGAGGTTACAATTTTATATATATATATATATATATATATATATATATATATATATATATATATATATATATATATATCTATATATATTGTTGCGAAAATTAAATAGATGAATAATCCTTCAGAGAGAGAGAGTCGCGTATTTGGAGAGTGTGACGTAGATCAAAGAGACCGATAGAATGTTCTAGGTCTGACCAGTACCTTCCAGCCAGACGTCGAATGAACTAGACAAATCCCCTTTGATGTATGCCGCCTCCCTATAAAAAGGAGCTCGGGCCAGCCGTGAGTCAGTTTATGCTCAGCGATCTTGATGGTCACATCAGTGCTACAGTGCGACTTAGTGCAGTGCGGTAAAGAGTTATTATAAGAAGAACAGTGTTGTGCCGTGACTGTAAGTAACAGTTTAGTGCCGTGTTTAAGACAGTGCAGTGCCGCGAAGTAAAGGACAGTGAAGTGCCGCGAAGCAAAGGACAGTGCAGTGCCGTCTTTCTGTGAATTTCAGTGAATTATTGGACTGTGACTCATTGAAGAACAGTAACGCTATCAGTGTATACTGTGAGTAGTAATTAAGAATAATCAAGTTTATTGTGCATTGTGAAATAAATTTTGCAGTGATAAAAACTGTGAAACTTGCGAGTATTTAATTTTGCAATCCAAAAGAACTCTTATTAAAAACGTTTATTACTGGTTTTGGTAATAAAAACGTAACAATATATAAAATTGTAACCTCTGTCTGTACATTGATTTTTTTCGCGAAATTTCATGATAACTTTTCGTTTCACATGTCATAGACACCATAACTACATTTTGTTTCTTTCGTGTCTGTTTGTTTGTTTGTTTGTTTGTTTGTTACCTTTTCACGCATAAACGGCTGAACCGAATTTTATGAAACTTGGTATGTATATTACTACTAGCCCAACTTAGACTTTAGGCTATATTAATATTCTCTAAGACGAACAGGAGTGGGGGTTATAAGGGAGGCCTGAAATTAAAAATAGCGATATTTCGATTCCTATTGCTTTTTCAGCAAATATGCACATAACAAAAGTTGTTTATTTTGTAATTTAAAGTAACTTTTGTTATATGCACTTTTGACGTATACGGAAGCATAAATGAGTTATACGCTATAACCTAAAGCGGGAGTCCACAATTTTATTTGGCACTAAAGACTAAACCGAATTAAACCAAACTCGGTATGTGAATTAGTACTAACGCCTTCATTATAATAAGCCATACTAACATTTATAGGGACGGGCAGGAGTGGGGGTTATAAGGGAGGCCTGAAATTAAAAATAGCGATATTTCGTTTCCTATTGCTTTTTCAGCAAATATGCACATAACAAAAGTTGTTTATTTTGTTATTTAGAGTAACTTTTGTTATATGCACTTTTGCCGTATACGGAAGCATAAATGAGTTATACGCTGTAAACTAAAGCGGGAGTCCACAATTTTATTTGGCACTAAAGACTAAACCGAATTAAACCAAACTCTGTATGTGAATTAGTACTAACGCTTTCATTATAATAAGCCATTCTAACATTTCTAGGGACGGGCAGGAGTGGGGGTTATAAGGGAGGCCTGAATTTAAAAATAGCGATATTTCGTTTCCTATTGCTTTTTCGGCAAATATGAACATAACAAAAGTAGTTTATTTTTCTATTTAAAGTAATTTTTGCTTTATTCACTTTTGTCGTATAGAAAAGTATAAACGAGATATACACTAAAATCTAAAGCGGGTGCCAACAATTTTGTTGGGCACTAACGATTGAACCGAACTTAGCAAAACTCGGTGTGTGAATTAGCATTAATTCTTCCATGATTATAAGCTATATTAAAAATTTTAGGTTCAAAGGGGAGTGGGGATTATAAGAGAGGCTGAAATGAAAAACTCGGTTTTTCTATTTTCTATTTGTTTTTCGGCAAACATGCACATAACAAAAGTGGTTTACTTTGTTATTTAGAGTAACTTATGTGTGCATTCACTTTTGTCGTAAAATGAAGTAAACACGGGATATATGCTAAACGGGAGTCAATAATTATATTAGTACTCATTTAAGGGGTTTTAATAAATGAATACTATGACAAATGATGTTATGTTTTCGTCTTATATGATAGTTCAAAGTATGATTCGGATTAGTGAGGTATAAATCTTCGTCACCCCCTCCTCATTTATTTATTTTTCCTAGAAAATAGCTTTGTTATTTATTTCCAATAGAAATATAAACTATAAGAGCATTTCCATTATTTAATTTGTATAATGTATCTTGATGTTATTGAAACAAATATGTGCTATCATAATAATTAAACGTTAATGGTAATGTCATTATGACAAAAAACAATATGCGTATATGATATGATATTTTCAGGGTACCTCTATTATTTAATTCCATCCAGTAGATAAATTATTAAAATAATGTTTTGAATCAATAATTTAAGTAGAAGAATTTTGAGAAGTCTCATGCGGGAGCGGAAGATGAATGGAGCTTTACTAGATAATTGAGTTTACTAATTTCCCGTCTGGCATTACTGAAAGTAGTTTCCAGTGTGATTCACTATTACAAATATAATCTTACGTGCAAAAACTTTGCCTAATATTATATGAGCTCGGATTGGCTTTTGAAAGGAAATATGTTCATTATAGAAGATATTTATTTGTAATAAATGCTACCCATGATTATGGTTTGAATTACGAGTATTTTGAGTGAGTCAAAAAGTGTAAAGGGATAGATTAGGAACATATTTTCATTTATTCTTCAAAACTAAAATTTCTATTATATCAATCCCCTGAAGTTACCCTTCAGGGTTGGCTATTTCGGAAAACCATTACGTCTTGGATGGAAGTGTAATTGTACATATTGAAGTGTTGCTATCAAAATACCATCATTAGTAAGTCAACAATGATTTCCCGGGCATCGCCGGGTACCTTAGCTAGTATATACATAAAATTGTAACCCCTGTCTGTACATTGTTTTTTTTAAGCCATACCAACATTTCTAGGGACGGGCAGAAGTGGGGGTTGTAAGGGAGGTCTGAAATAAAAAATAGCGGTATTTTGTTTTCTATTGGGTTTTCTGCAAATATGCCCATGACAAAAGTTGTTTATTTTGTTATTTCAAGTAACTTTTGTTATTTTCTCTTTTGTTTTATAACAACGTATAAACGAGATATACACAAAAAACTAAAGCGGGAGCCAACTATTTTATTGGGAACTAACGATTGAACCGAACTTAACATAACTCGGTATGTGAATTAGCATTAATTCTCCCAAGATAATAAGCTATATTAAAATTTTTAGGTTCCGACGTGAGTGGGAGTTATAAGGGAGGCCTGAAATAAAAATTCGCGATATTTCATCTTCTACTTATTTTTCGTCAATCGTGCACATAAAAGCTGTTTACTTTTTATTATATTATATTTTATTATATAATTAGATTAACTTTTTTTTTGTAATTTTGTTTTGTAAAATAAGGTATGAAGCAAGTAATCTGTGTAGAAATATTGATATGCTCAACAATTCATTCCAATATGAACTACCCGGTACCTCACCTGGATAAGTTAATTCAAATCCATGTTAGAATTTTATCCTTAATAATTCAAAACTATGTTATTTTTTAACGCCAGTAACAGTTTGCACCAAATAAAGTATACTGCCCCCCCCCTTCTCTTATCCCAAACATTAATTCATGAGAAATGCCGGTTTTCTCTAAGTGTATTTAATACATTATTTAATTAGAACATGAAAAATATTTGAACAAACAGTTTTCGTATTGTGAAGATAATGTAATCTGATTTGTTAATATAATTTAATGTATTACACGATTGATATCCTAAAGGAGTTGGCAGTACTGAGGCTAGGGAGTGTCGAGCTACTTCCATTGTCCTATCAGTTCTGCCGCTTCCCTGCTGACCTCATATTGGTCTATGTTCACATGATAATTGATGCTTACACTTTTAGCAATGTAGTGTTATTCTCAGGAACGTGAATTTGTTTAATAATCATAAATAAATAATTTAAAAGGATGAACGTTGGGGAAGTGCACCCAGTTATTTCTGGTATTTATTAACTCAGCTCCGTTAATGTATGATATACTTTACTAAATACCAATATAAATATACAGTTTACAATCGAGACTTACAAAAGAGTATTTTTAATAGCAGTTATGACTTACCTAAAACATCTGTCACCATTAAGCTTTGTACCACATCAAAGGAAAGGAACTTTTATTCATACATACTTTGGAAGATAGAATACTTTCTACGATTATTATTACTGTTCAATACATAATAAAAAAAAAACGACATGCACAGGAGACGGGAAATATAAAAAATATTGAGGAGAGGGAAGCCTTAAATAACAAATAATTTTATTATGAACAAATCCACAGCAACGATGGGTATGAACCCTAAAGACTGTGACGGGGAAATGTCAAAAAATTGTGGAAAGTAAAGACTTGCCAAAAAAATACCATCTTCATTCAAGCTCAAATGAATTCCTGGGCGAAGCCGGGTACCTTAGCTAGTATATATATATATATATATATGTGTGTGTGTGTGTGTGTGTGAAGTAGGCTATTCATTGAATTTGATTAAATATTTAACAACCAATATTCCAGTCTGGAATTATGTATATTAATATGCATTCTTTATTATTTAAATAAAATAAACTAAAAACTATTTTTCTCACATGGCAAACCTGGAGTGGCAATTTCAAGTTCCGATTGGGCAATAGGAACTTATTTAGTGACGAACTCATTAAATAAAAATCCTTCTTTTGACCCTTGCTAGATAAATGAGATAAACTGTAGATAACGAGTCCCAATTTGTCATAGTAGCAAAATCATAATAATCATGTAAAATATTTTTGTGACGTTTAGTTATTTTTTGTTCAATAGTATGAATATAAATTAAGGATCAGTTGGCTCTAAAATTCATCATTTTTGTATAAAGGAAAAATATGACATATATGTTTTTATTTTTATTAGGGTTTTAAATAATTAGTATGTACACCTTAAGTAACTATTTACCTATTAATAGTATTATTATTATGAAAAGATATATATATATATATGTTCATACATAGTATGTTTGTAGGCTAGATAAATTAATTGTGAGTTGGCACAACCCTACTTAGCTACCTTAGTAAAGAATGGCAATACTATGATATTGTATTAGTGACTTGCAAAATAGTATAACAATAATAGTTATATGTCTTGCAGTTAGAAATATTGTCTGTATGAGTTACCATTCCGACATCCCTGGCCTCTTAAGTAGCAGTTATTCGAGAATGTTTTCAGTTGCACTTTGACCCCACAGACTGGATTATATTCGTAGGTGCAAACATCGGAGTCACTGCACTCTCTCTCAGTGCAAGCTGAAGGCCTCGGGGGCCCTGCAAAAAAGTGCAATGTAACTCATGCTAGACTTTCATTAAATTCGACATATAATAAGATAATATTACATAATTATAATAATAAATATTATATTTTCCTTAAAGGACCAAATAATTATTAAAAAACTTTTAGGCCATTCCAAAATGTGATTTTTACCTCTTTCTATAAAACACTTAAAGACTGCAGAAAACGGGAAAATTTACAGATCCCCGTGACTTGCTCGGCTTACGTGATTCAAGATCATACCCATATTTATAGTCATCACATACCCATAATTATTCAGAACTTAAAAAATAAACAAATATTGAGCTCAAATACGTTTTGATTTTAAAATTACATTTTTAACAAAATTGAACATGTTTATAATTCCATATAAATGCGTGTAGGAATGTGCTGTGCGTATATGAGTGAGTTCGTGTGTGTGAGTGTGCTGTTAGAGAGAATTTTTTTTACTATTTGTATTATATAAATGCGTTTTTAATTTATCAATTAATAATTTTATTTTTTTAAATTCTCTTTTATAATTTATTTATTCGTTCTAATTATAGTTTTTTTTCGTTGTGTTCTGAATTTTTGTTGTGCATATTTTTATTTACTATTACTGTTTTATATTGTACTTGTTGCAGTTTATTATTCTTCTATTAGTTATTAATTTGTTTTTCTTTTTTAAATATAAATGTACAATATGCATGCAATGAATTTATCTTAAAAAGTAAAATAAAATTTCTTATTTTGAACCCAATATTTTTAAATATTCTCTATAGTTTATTGGCAAGGGAAAAACACCTTTCCCCTCCCAGCAAACTTTATTCGCAATTTCCCTACAAGTTTCGTGGCTGACCTACCACCTCATCAGGTGTTATTCATTCCTTTTCAACAAGTACTGTAAGTAAACACTATGTAATGACATTTTGATATTGGCATGGCTTTGTTTAATTTGTATAAACAATTACCAGACGAAAACTATACTATTTCCTTATAAAAAGCAAATGCAAATGCAAATTCATGAAGGACGTAATTGTGAAACCAATCATCAAATAAAACTTATAAAAAGGAAAAAAAAAATCATTCAGATAGCGTTCTTATAAAAGAAGCTTTCGTTCGGGATTGGGAATACGAGAAGGTACATAAGCGGTTCCAAGATAAAAAATATCCATTGAATATGGCTACATAATCTTGGAAGAAAAGTATACTACTACATTATGAACTCAGTATGTCACCAGAAACCAACTGAAAGAATAATTCACGAGAGGATTGTGCTCACTGTTTAATACAAAATCTATTAACAATAGGAAGTACTGGAATGACAGTGGAAATTGATAAATCATGTTTCAGGAGAATAAAATACAATGTAGGTAAAATGCACCAACAAAAGTGGGTATTCGGAGGCATATGTAGAGGCATAGAAACAAACGAATGGTTTGTTAAATGTTCTATTAAATGATTTCGTTACCACCCTTTTCTAGCTAAGGTTGGGCTAAGGATTTTATTTAATGAGTCCTTCACTAAATAAATTCCTATTTATGAATAATATATATAAAGTTTGTTTATTTATTTTGTTAATAACATCTGTTATTTAAAATCATATAATTATGAAAGGTAGCTGATGTCACTAAAAGTAACTAGTGGAGACAAATTGAAAAATACCCCTAGATGGATTTCAAGAATACCAGCCAGAATTTCACACATTATTGAATGAACCAAACAGTATATTTACTTCGACTGCATCTTGGAGTTCGCCCTTCGGTGCATCTACAGCTCAAATCGTCGGCCCGGTAAGTTCCGTTCCTTCTGCATCTATCATAATCGTCCAGCGCTTCGTCCTCTGTAAGGCCAAGAATGGGGGCCACATCTGGAACACAAGTCCATTATGTTTAGACCGATTAAAGTGCTGAAGATCATATAGCTATGTTTAACATTAACATGTTGCATTCCAAGTTACGTAATAACCTATTCCATAACAGAGTTACAACTATGGCTTATTCAACGAGAGGTTCAGTGGTACTAATGTGTGGAGTTGACAGAAGGCAGAAAATGAAAAAGGCCGCCATTAAGGGGGAAAATAGATGATTCCGTTGAAATCCACCATGATTCGAGATAACAATACTTCCTTTCAAACAATGAAATAAAAATGTATTAACTTCTTTTATGAAACTCCAAATCAAATACTGGCATACAATTTCTCAAACTCACATTTATACTTAGCATACACAAACATAAATTTTTCGAATTATCTTCCTTTTACATTTTACTTCAATCCTCTACCAACTCGAACCCCAAAACTATACTCCAGAAACAATCATACTCACCTGCTACATAAAGACGCAAGAGGACAGAATTTATGTAGCCTTTGATGTTTGACTACATTTTGGCACCTAGATCAGTAAAAGCAATAGCTGTTTTGTTCTACGTGTCACCTTTTTAAGCTACTGCGTGAAATGTGATCTGATGTACTGACAAAATGTTCATGAAAAAGAAAATAAAGCCTTCATACCTTTTTTTTATACCAAAAATACATAATTTTTGCTGTTAAATAATATTTCCTTTGTAGACCACCTTGTAAGAGTAGACTACCTTAAAAGAGTACTTCAGAAAAAGAAAGATAAGAGTAAAATAATGAAAATATTGTGTAATAATAGGAACATTTTTGTAACAAATCATGGGGGTATATACGGTTTAAAATCATGTTCTCTCAGAGGAATAAATATTCATCGCTTTAATTTCAAGAGATCTTAGACATAAAATGGAAAAGATATTGACATTTGTTTTTAGTACAAAACACAAATTCAAAAAGTATTTACATATGCTAATTAAGGCAACGGCCAAAAGTACTGCTATGGTGTTCATGGTCACCAACAACTCGTATCAGTAACTAAGTCAATACAGTTAAAAGTTGAGTCTAATAAAGAGGGAGGTGACGTATTTTCTGAAATGTCTTTCCTTCTCTCTCTAATCTCTGCTGAAGCACGCCTGCTGATTAGGAAATGTAGGTAATAGACACGGCAGTTAACACAGATTTCCATGTAACGGCATGAATGGCTCCATAAAATATAATATTTTCTCAGTTTTCCTCTTCGGGTTTTCCTCCTTAAGCCCATAAGACATGCACTGGTTTCTAGACAGAGGTACAGTACTTGGCCGTTCGTCCCTAGAACCAACAATTCTAATGACTGATTGATGTCTTCTTGCCTCATAAGTATTTCGAACATCATTTAATTCACCTGGATCAATAAAAGCAACTTGTGCTCCACAAGAACTTTAATATATGCAGAGACCATAAGGAGCGCTTTCTAAGACCTTCATCACCTCAGTGTCCTAGAAAAACATAAAACCCTAAAGAAATAACAACCATGGTATGGTTATCAGTGTACAAGACAGTCTTTAAAAATCAATAAAAACAAAAAAATTTCTAGGATAAAAACATAGAAATTTAAAAAACAGACAACAACCAAATATAGAAAGTCATCAGAGTACACCAAAAAGATAAAAACACAAAACTATTTTATTTAAAAATAAACTAATTACTAGATAAACTTATATTTACAATAACACAATGGAGTGAAAGCTCCCATAAATACTTCCAACGGAGGATCAAGAGGGAAAATAAAAAAGTCCTTCGCGCTGGGGCTGAGTTAAGTAAACACATTTCCCACATGCCATACGTATTTGAATTTACTTCAAAACGTAAAAGCTCATTGAGAATAATATTTGGTATTTCGGTTTCAAATATTTTGCTCCATAATATAACAACAGTTATATTGTCATTATTGTTAGTATGACATGAGTATGAGTGGGGGTTTACTGAATGCCAAAAACTGAAAAGTGCAGATATATCCGTTAATGCTAAAGACAGAGAATGTAAATAACAATATTTATAGAACATTACATTTGTAATATAATTGGCTCCTTAGTATTATTCGATCCGTCCGATCGATATATATATATATATATATATATAACATACTCTGGAGTTCGTCTGATTCGCTATTTAAATTTGTTTTAGTGTTTTAGGCCATTCTAGGATCAATGGCATCAAAATTAGAAATCTTCTCTACCCGCCCGTTTGTGATTGAAACACTTAAAAACGCCTCGGAATATTTCAATGATGCTCTTTGTTTGTGAGCTAACTAGCTTAACAGACTGAATGAGAATCCCATTTTTCAAGTAAGAGAGTAGAGTGGTTACTTTGATGTCAAAACAAATATTTGTCAATATATTCGTTAATACTTGGCTTACCGAGGAAACAAAAAGATCAAATTGTGTTTAGAATAATGATGTTAAAACTTTTTTTTTTTTTTAAATTTTAAGTATTTATTTGTAGACTCCTTTTTGGATCAAGTGAACTATATTACTTTAAATTTTCTGTTTGGTATTACTTCTGCCAGTCGTCGATTGAGAGTGCCAATGTAGCCTACACTCTTTATTCTATGTTCTTCAAGAACCAATGCCAGGAGTTCCACAGGATTCCATTTACCCAGGTTTGTTTCTAGGACATTGCCTCATTAACCACTCAGGGATGGGCAACTCTTTCTTGTCTTCTCCTTCCTAAATATTTTGTGAACCACCTGCCACAGTAATTATATTATGGTTGCCTATTATTTATCATCACGTGACCCTCCAATAAGATTGACACATTAGGCTTCTTACGTCATAAATGGAGTGTTTGCCGAAACGCTTGCAGGCAGGAAACACTCCATTTAAACTCCCCAGTGGACACTTCCCACGCACACACCCTTCGTCGGCACGTGAACACTGTTACATCTGCTTGGTGGAAGGAGGCTTGAACATGTCCATAGAGGTGACATCTATGTATAGCGCCTTGAAACTCACATCACGTACCCCGACTCACGGTCCACATTCTCTAAAACCACATTCTCGAGCAGAGCCTTCCGCTGGTCAGGTCAGGCGAGGCTTCGATTATTGAATGAATCCAAGGATTTTCTTTCGTTCCTACCTTATACAGTAGGGTAAACAATTTCTTTATCTCGACGAGAGACATCCCTAGAAGTTCATACTCCTGTGCAAGATGAGATATTATATCATCGTCTGTCTAACCTCTGGGAACTCCAAAGATTATCAGCCGGATCAATCGAAGATCTTTCTAAATAGAATCATCACAAATCTTATCTGCTGCTAGAGTTGAGAGTAACTATGACCACGTTATTATCCTTCCCTTCTCTAAAGCCTACTACTTTCCAGCCCCAGTCACGGGGAGTTTCACCCTCCTTAAGCTTGCCAAAATTTACTCAGCCGAAGATATTTTTGAGCCAGTATCAAGGGCCACCACAACTCTTCTCACTCTGTCCGCCAAAACAGATGCATATAATGGCTTCTTTGAAACTGATCTATGCTTGGGCACTGGAGTGACCGGCCCCACCACCGAGGAGGCCCTTTAAAATACTTTGAAAAATTCTAATCCATTAGAATTTTTAAAATGTTTTAAATGAACTTTTTAATTGACAATTTTCAAAAGCTTTTGAGGAGAGATTCCGATGGAATCTTTGGTTAATGAGAATATTTGTGAAACTGTTGATACCTACCGTGCATTCCTCAACTAGGGAAACACTTTAATGTACACACTATGTAATAACTGTAGCGAGTTTTACAGAGACGTAATAGCAGATTGTAGACATATGAGTGATATTTGTAGCGTATTGCGGACAGTGTGTGTAGCTATGTAATAACTGTAGCGAGTTTTACAGAGACGTAATAGCAGATTGTAGACATATGAGTGATATTTGTAGCGTATTGCGGACAGTGTGTGTAGCTATGTAATAACTGTATCGAGTTTTACAGAGACGTAATAGCAGATTGTAGACATATGAGTGATATTTGAAGCGTATTGCAGACAGTGTGTGTAGCTATGTAATAACTGTAGCAAGTTTTACAGAGATGTAATAGCAGATTGTAGACATATGAGTGATATTTGTATCGTATTGCGGGCAGTGTGTGTAGGTATGTAATAACTGTAGCGAGTTTTACAGAGACGTAATAGCAGATTGTAGACATATGAGTGATATTTGTAGCGTATTGCGGACAGTGTGTGTAGCTATGTAATAACTGTAGCGAGTTTTACAGAGACGTAATAGCAGATTGTAGACATATGAGTGATATTTGTAGAGTATTGCGGACAGTATGTGTAGCTATGTAATAACTGTAGCAAGTTTTACAGAGATGTAATAGCAGATTGTTGACATATGAGTGATATTTGTAGAGTATTGCGGACAGTGTGTGTAGCTATGTAATAACTGTAGCGAGTTTTACAGAGACGTAATAGCAGATTGTAGACATATGAGTGATATTTGTAGAGTATTGCGGACAGTATGTGTAGCTATGTAATAACTGTAGCTAGTTTTACAGAGATGTAATAGCAGATTGTTGACATATGAGTGATATTTGTAGCGTATTGCGGACAGTGTGTGTAGCTATGTAATAACTGTAGCGAGTTTTACAGAGACGTAATAGCAGATTGTAGACATATGAGTGATATTTGTAGTGTATTGCGGACAGTGTGTGTAGCTATGTAATAACTGTAGCAAGTTTTACAGAGATGTAATAGCAGATTGTAGACATATGAGTGATATTTGTAGCGTATTGCGGACAGTGTGTGTAGCTATGTAATAACTGTAGCGAGTTTTACAGAGACGTAATAGCAGATTGTAGACATATGAGTGATATTTGTAGCGTATTGCGGACAGTGTGTGTAGCTATGTAATAACTGTAGCGAGTTTTACAGAGACGTAATAGCAGATTGTAGACATATGAGTGATATTTGTAGCGTATTGCGGACAGTGTGTGTAGCTATGTAATAACTGTAGCGAGTTTTACAGAGACGTAATAGCAGATTGTAGACATATGAGTGATATTTGTAGTGTATTGCGGACAGTGTGTGTAGCTATGTAATAACTGTAGCAAGTTTTACAGAGACGTAATATCAGATTGTTGACATATGAGTGATATTTGTAGCGTATTGCGGACAGTGTGTGTAGCTATGTAATAACTGTAGCGAGTTTTACAGAGACGTAATAGCAGATTGTAGACATATGAGTGATATTTGTAGCGTATTGCGGACAGTGTGTGTAGCTATGTAATAACTGTAGCAAGTTTTACAGAGATGTAATAGCAGATTGTAGACATATGAGTGATATTTGTAGCGTATTGCGGACAGTGTGTGTAGCTATGTAATAACTGTAGCGAGTTTTACAGAGACGTAATAGCAGATTGTAGACATATGAGTGATATTTGTAGCGTATTGCGGACAGTGTGTGTAGCTATGTAATAACTGTAGCAAGTTTTACAGAGATGTAATAGCAGATTGTAGACATATGAGTGATATTTGTAGCGTATTGCGGACAGTGTGTGTAGCTATGTAATAACTGTAGCGAGTTTTACAGAGACGTAATAGCAGATTGTAGACATATGAGTGATATTTGTAGCGTATTGCGGACAGTGTGTGTAGCTATGTAATAACTGTAGCGAGTTTTACAGAGACGTAATAGCAGATTGTAGACATATGAGTGATATTTGTAGCGTATTGCGGACAGTGTGTGTAGCTATGTAATAACTGTAGCGAGTTTTACAGAGACGTAATAGCAGATTGTTGACATATGAGTGATATTTGTAGCGTATTGCGGACAGTGTGCGTAGCTATGCAATATTTGTAGCAAGTTTTACAGAGATGTAATAGCAGATTGTAGACATATGAGTGATATTTGTAGCGTATTGCGGACAGTGTGTGTAGCTATGTAATAACTGTAGCGAGTTTTACAGAGACGTAATAGCAGATTGTAGACATATGAGTGATATTTGTAGTGTATTGCGGACAGTGTGTGTAGCTATGTAATAACTGTAGCAAGTTTTACAGAGATGTAATAGCAGATTGTAGACATATGAGTGATATTTGTAGCGTATTGCGGACAGTGTGTGTAGCTATGTAATAACTGTAGCGAGTTTTACAGAGACGTAATAGCAGATTGTAGACATATGAGTGATATTTGTAGCGTATTGCGGACCGTGTGTGTCGCTATGTAATAACTGTAGCAAGTTTTACAGAGATGTAATAGCAGATTGTAGACATATGAGTGATATTTGTAGCGTATTGCGGACAGTGTGTGTAGCTATGTAATAACTGTAGCGAGTTTTACAGAGACGTAATAGCAGATTGTAGACATATGAGTGATATTTGTAGCGTATTGCGGACAGTGTGCGTAGCTATGCAATATTTGTAGCAAGTTTTACAGAGATGTAATAGCAGATTGTTGACATATGAGTGATATTTGTAGCGTATTGCGGACAGTGTGTGTAGCTATGTAATAACTGTAGCAAGTTTTACAGAGACGTAATATCAGATTGTTGACATATGAGTGATATTTGTAGCGTATTGCGGACAGTGTGCGTAGCTATGCAATATTTGTAGCAAGTTTTACAGAGATGGAATAGCTGATTGTAGACATATGAGTGATATTTGTAGCGTATTGCGGACAGTGTGTGTAGCTATGTAATAACTGTAGCGAGTTTTACAGAGAAGTAATATCAGATTGTTGACATATGAGTGATATTTGTAGCGTATTGCGGACAGTGTGTGTAGCTACGTAATCACTGTAGCGAGTTTTACAGAGACGTAATATCAGATTGTTGACATATGAGTGATATTTGTAGCGTATTGCGGACAGTGTGCGTAGCTATGCAATATTTGTAGCAAGTTTTACAGAGATGGAATAGCTGATTGAGGACCACTGAGTGATACATCCTGGGCATAAGAAGTTGCAGAATGTAGACTTTGGAGAGTTAAATCCTTGATAGTTATAGTAGCATGCTGTAGATTTGCTAGTGTCCATTATCGACTGCTACAGATACAGATTATCATGTGATTATACATTGACACAGCTACCCACATCAATGGCGGGTATATAAGTATTCACTAGGTAGGTATATATTAATCAATGCTCATGAGAACCAGTTCTGCCAATTTGGAGCTTATTACAATCTATGAAGAAAATGTTAAGGGTACAGAAGGTTATTGAAAATTTTCAAACAATTTAAACGTATATGTATATTTCACTTGGTTTATTACATTATTTTGTAATAGAAGATCAGTCCTCGCATTCGCCACTACGGAAGTATTTGAAACCTGAAACATATTAAATTTCGTTATTAATATATAGAACAATCATTAAAAAAAGATATTATACCCATATATTAACTACCTACTGCGCAAAACAGTCAATCATATCATATAATTGAATGATGACGCTGCTATAATTAACTCCTGAACTCTATTGTTCGGGACTTTATTTTATTTTTTTGACCATAAAAAGGAAGTAGACATTTTCCAATGGTCTTAAAAATAGAGTCCGGGCTTACAGAAAACTCATCCTGAATACATCTAGAAAATTGAGGATTCCTCAGTCTGAGTAAAATTTTTTAACTTGTTCCGTTAAAATAGTGAATTCGAGTGAACCCCCATAGTTGTGAGGTATGCTTGTGGGTAAAAATGCTGAATTACTGGGAATTTCCAATTTATCAATTTTTATTTAGAATAAACATTTCACAAAAATACGAAACATAATGGAATGTAGCAAAATAAGACATTTACAACTAGTATGTCTAGGAAAGTATATATAACCAAGACAAATGAACGAAATACTATACAAAATAATTAAATTTTACCCAACAATATCGAGTATCTTGTGAAATTTATTTACATGATATAATTATGGCAATTGTTTATTTATTGTAAATGTTCCGCTAGAAAGCGACGTGCACATTACTTGTCATCTATGATATCATACGTGTAGATATAAATAACACTTTAGATATAATCTATTTACACATTGATATATTATACAGAGTTCCCAGTCCATAATTACAACTTTATCGAAAGGCTTGCATAAATATGTTCTTCCTCAATCATTGATTTATAATCGAAACAGCTGTTGAATTGTGGGTTCGAAAGATCTTATTTATTTATCTTAAAATGGCGAGTTCGATTCCCCCCTGGGCAATAGGAATTTATTTAGTGACGACCTCATCAAAAAAAAATGTTAGTCCCACCCTGACTAGAAAAGGAGGCAACCTGTAGATAACCCGTCCCAATTAGCCATAGTAGCAAAAGTATGACTATAGATTTAGAAAGTGTATGAAGACCAACATTCTAACTCACATGGCTTACGTGAGCCAATATATATATATATATATATATATATATATATATATATATATATATATAGATATATGTATGTCAGGCAAAAATAATTAGATGCAATTATATTTATTTATATACCCCATCTGGGTGACACTACTTTATTTTCTGTTTATTGTTTGAAACTTCAAACTAGCTAAATAAATGATTATTAGGCGCTACAGTCCTTGCTAGACCATGGCCTCTGCTGTCTGTAGTAAGGATTCCCCCCTTCGATTAGCGTTGGAAGCATATAATAGTATATACTTACAAACACACAAAACATAGATGCAGTTTTACATTTCAGTAAAAGCTCTGTAAATATGTAATTACCTTGACGACACCCAAGACCCCAGAAGACGCAAGGGTTGGAGTAGGTTTTGAACTCCACCTTTATCCCACAGACAGGCAGGTAAACTGCAGGGCATGCTGTGTTTCTCCCTCTACACTTGGCCTTGATGCAAGATGGATCTGTAACCAAGATAGAAATCCTGTCAAACAATGGCATTATTATTATGTTGTTCTGCGCCTAGCGATCTCTTACGAGTTCTCGGTGTTCCAGAGAAAGAAGTGGGTCGTGAGACCCTACAATAGTTTCCAGTTGTATTCTTCAGTATGCCTATGCATTGTTTTGGGAGTAAACAGGCTCTACTTCCACTTAGGATACGTGCATGTTAATTGAAAACTTTTGGTATAATTTAGCATATTTACTAATAAATCTAGTATTTTTGAGACGTTAATTTGCAAAAGGGCAGTCAGACAAAATCACATAGAAATAACCATTGAAATCACATTTTTTTATTCATAAGCTTTCTCCATTGTTACTAGAATACGGGACGCAATTCTATTCAACGTTTTTAAATTAAATTAAAATTAGAATTTAGGGCAATACTTGGTTTTATGAACAGAAGCGAAAACACAGCTGTAAGCAGAAGCAGAAATGAATTGAGTAGGCTTACGCTGTTCCGCACAACCCTTTTCGGTACAAGATGGTGGCAAGCCGCGACTGCAGCTGCATCTGTTGTCACATTCTCCCAAATAAAATCCATTCACGACGCATTTCCCATTATCATCCAATGCGTTCTCTTTCGTGATCAGTGGTATTACTGCAACTGAGAAATGAGTTAACAAATGGACGGGGGTAGAAATGTTCAATTTGGTTTTAAAATATTTGCAAATAACACTCGGTCAGGCAGATAAGCTTTCAAATATTTACTTCATAGTTATTAGAGTATAGAGAACTATATCCAGATTTAATATATCCAGCCCGGAGAACTACCCGAGATTTAAGACAAACATAAAAAATCTAAAATCTGTTCGTCAATAAAGAGAGAATCATGCTCAGAATTCACCAAACTTCAATCACGAAACAAAACTTTCTCATTCAAAGCTCAAGAACCTTGCACTTTTTGTAATCAGTTCATCCCTAATAGCCTGTCACATATACTTCTCTACTGTGAGAACTCATCGAAGACAGAAATAAATATCTACCAACACTTTCCTCAGCAGTCAGTGATGTACATAAAATTGAAGAGATACTTAGTATCCATAGCCTCCAAAAACTACACAAGATTTGCTGCTTCATCCCGTCAGCATGCAATACTCGGGAATCTATAAGTGCTGATGGACCACACTCCAGTTAAATGTTATATTAAGACGAAAAGGGTTTATAAAATGCTTTTGGTTATCTTTTATTTACTATATTTTACTATTTACACTACATTGCTTTTTTTTTGTTTTCTCTATTGTCATATTACTGTTGATCTCAAGAACTTGGATTTAATTATTTATTTAAAAAAACAAAAACAGAATTGTTATTTGTTTATTTAATTTGTACAAGATGTAAATCTTTAACACAAATAAATATATATTCTATTCTATTCGAGTTATTAGGGTAATGACAACACAGTGTGATATTTTAAGACATTATTCCACTATTGCCTCATGGGCACAAACTCATTAGCTGATTCTACTTAAGGAAAATCTGCATTGGCCAAAACCCTCAACCCTTTTCAGTCCGTTTGTGTGTTCAACACCTGTATATATACGTGTGTATATGAAGTTCATGTTTTTATTGCGCATGCTTGCACGCACAAAATAAATAAACATATCGTCGAAATATTAACTCAATTCAGTTGGAGGAGAAAAGGCCGAAGGTCAAGAGATGAAAAATACGACTAAACCTTTTAATGATTTTATCCCCAAATGTCTAGGTCCCACGCCCTTAAAGATTTTCTTAATACGCCCTTTACTATATATTCGTGTAAAAGATAAACTAAAAGACAAGGAAACAAAATAGAATGTTTATAAAATAAACTGTTCTGCCTGTGAAAACTTTTATATGGGGGAATCGTGGAAGTCTTCCAGGAAAAAAATGAATCAGCATTGCAGAAATGTAGATAATTTAGAGAATAGAACAAATCTGGCCGACCATTCTTTGACATTTGGGCATAAATTTCATTTTGAAGAGGTAGACTATTTATATAATGACAAAAACGTTACCAAGCGAAAGGTAAAATAAAATAGATAGTATTGTTAAAAACAAACAATATGTTCTGAATAAGAAAGCTGATAAAGGACTTGCAAGGTATATTTATCAAAAAAAGGCAAGTTGATTAGATATAGGAGTAGATATGCTTCCTCTGGAATATATTTTTCTGAACCCGAAAATTTGTAGGTAATCGATTTTTACGCTGTTAATCATTTAATCCACTGAGCGATGTGGTACACGTTTTTGTTAGTCTTGACGTGATCGCCGAGGTGGTAAGGTCGGATCTTTTTTATAATAATGCATTACTCCTGAAGAAGCGTCATAAAAAAACGCGAAACATATAGAGGAAAATAAATCAGTGGAGATTGTTCAGGTGTTTTTCGTGTATTGGCCTTCGACCAAAGAAATTGGCTTTCCTTCAAAGAAAATTAATAAAATATTACTTACTATAAAGTTATTGCTTGATTACCTGCATTACTTGGTAAATATATACCTTCATCATGACTCCGCCTTGAAGTTGTTCTTACAGGGTATGTTCCCGATTTTTCTTCAGATTCATATGTACCACATTCTCCTTTAGAAAAATAACGAAATCCTGAAATGATTAAAATAAGCAATCCTAATTACCATATATTAGGAGTAAGTAGTTCAATAATGATGAATATTTTATAATGCATTTTATAGAGAACAGATCATTTTTTTGATTATGCGCGCAGTTAGTTTCAACTACAACTTTGACAAATAGTAATTTCAAGAGAATGAGAAGGGAAGTGACTTGTGCTATTTTAACTCAAACAAGGAAGATAAAATAAAATCATAAGGAATGTATAGATAGTGTAATCTCAAATTGTTGTACCGTAAGAGGAAGTAGTGATCGAATATCCAGGTAATTTTGAATAAGTATTTAGGTGTTAGGAACTGAAGAAAATTGTATTCCAACCTAAAAAAGTTCCAAAAAAATAAAGTCGGACTTCTTTTTTTCAGGTCAGAGTCTCTGAAATGAGGAAGTATATTTATGTAAATTCCCTCCACTTGTACGACCCATCTTTCAATACTATCTGCAGTGAAGTGGGTAATTTACAATAATTATTTTTAACAAAATTCAAATTAGTTGCTCTATATACAAATGCCATTTATAATAAAATTCATTTAAAAAAAAGTAAATATGTTTAAATAAAATATACAATATATAATTAAATGATTATAAGAATGAAACATACAATATAAAATATTTAGGGTGTTTTTTACTTTACCCACACTAGTTATTTATTTGTAAAAGAGTGATTTATCTTATTATTATTATTATTATTATTTATTAACGTCCACTTTTTGCAACTTAGGCAAATCGGGACGGGTTATCTACAGGTTACCACCCTTTCTAGCCAGGGTGGGATTTTAGGTCGTTATTTAATGAATTTCGTCACTAAATAATTTCCTTTGCCCATGCAAGAATCGAACTCGCCACTTTAGGTTTACGATGTGAGATAAAGGTCAACGCTTTAACTCGCATGGCAAACCTGAGCCCCTTTTTAATTATTATTAAATTAATGCTAGTGAAGAACAGATGATTAAAGTAATGTATTTAACAAACTTCAAATGTAAAGAAAATGGCAGTTGAATATAAAATTTGTTGAATTATTTATTTGGGGACCAATATGCTTCTAATGATTTTAAAATAAAATCAAATATATCCTCGTTCTTGTATCTCCTTCTCTAAACAAAATCACATAGGTATGAATCTAGAAGGGATTTTGAACTCTTTCTTGAAAACGTTCGTGATTGTATAGCCATTCGCTCAAGTATTAATAAACAAAATACACTTCTTCAATGATGAATTACAGCGGTTGAACCAAGCACTTTTATAACAACCGATTTCCTCACTGCAACTTCTCAAACTGTATTTAAATGCTGGAGATCTTTAGTGAAAAGCAAGCTTCATAAAGTGTCCTCTACTACATTTCCGTGTTTTGTCCAATATTCCGAGCCTTTGAAATGTTTTAAATGCCACTTTTTCTAATTTAAGAACACGACTCAGTTGTATCATATTCATTATTAACAAAAACGACTTCAACGCTTCTTAAAATCTGGGAGGTAATAGGTAGGTAACCTTCTTCATGTACAATTTTTTTTATTTTAAAATAGACATATGTAGGTATTATAAATCACTAATAGTATTAAAATGTAACTGGTGTGGCTAAAGTAAAAAAGACCCATTAATTACAATAATGTGAAAAAAGAACATCATTATCTTTCATTTAAAAACCATCCACACTTTGAAATGACGAAAAATGACAAATCATGTGGTTTAAACAGAAAAGGGACGACAATGGAAATAGTTCTAGCTCTAAGTCGATTTCTTAGACTATAAAACTTTTCCTTCAACTTTCTCTTATGCAGTAATGGATCCTGATTCAACCATAGATCATATAAAGTGCTTTATTTGATTTAGGCAGCTTTTATATAGAACACTACTACTATAATATTCCAATATTAGGTTACAAAATAGAATTTTAATAATAGAAAAGAATAGTCAAATATATTGGCTAAAATGTCTCACCTCGGCGACAACCCGTGCTACCTAGCACACAGGAGTTGGAGTACGTTTTCAGTTGCACTTTGACTCCACAGACTGGATTATATTCTCTGGTGCAGCGATCAGACTCGTTGCACTCTCTCTGAGTGCAAGCTGAAGGCCTCGGAGTTCCTGCAAGATAGTGCAAGTTTGAAACTCAGTACATCCAATATCATCCCCTCACTCATATATCGTTTTCATTATCCCAAAACAATCATAGACACGAAAACAAACAAATATAAATTTTCAATCACTTACGTTTGGTTATTGCTCAGTATCTGCGAGACTCAGCTGTCCAGAATCTCTCATCTCTCTTCCATTTATTTTCTCAGTTTAACAATTGGAACAGGAGCCATTCATTATGTCCGACCCCCACTAACATCTGATAGGTTGAGCAAATGACAGCGGCATCATAAAAGATAGCTAATGCCTAAAAGAAGCCAGTATTGGGCGATTTTCAAGCAGAGTAGAGTAGAGGAAGAAGCACATAGAGCCTAGTTTTCACCTCCGAGAAGTATTGTGACGTAAAAAGTGGGAACATACAATTTTCATTGACTCGAACACAAGTTTGTACAATGTTGAACAAAGCTGTTTTTAGAAAAATAATGATGGAACTTGGGTTTTTTGAGCAGCTGATCGAACGGGTGAGGTCGGCCGTCAACGGCTTGCTTCCACAGTCGTGTGTTGCGGGGAAGGGAGATGACAGGATTTCAGCATTAGGACAAGATTAAAACAAGCAGGTTACCCATTCAGAGTAAACTTGCATTGGAGTCATAAAAAGGTAAGAGGAATAAATTCCTAGCATAAGCAGATGACGAATCTATCCTCATGAGCTACAAAAGAAATTGAAGATAACCAAGAACTTGATGCAGTGCTCATGGTAGTGTGCAATACACCAGAAATGGAGCAAACTTGTGTTTGGGAAACATTCTACCCAAAATTAGACAGCTTCAAATACTTCGGAGCAACATTAATCACCATCAGCGTTCAGTTAAACGAAACCAAGCAGAGAATAACTGTTCTCTTCTTGGCATCTCGATCATTAAGACAAAACAAATTTTCACGGGCCTAGAAACTATGTGAAACGATGTTCCAAACCTGTATTGGTGCAAAGGGAGCGTGAGTTACCATTAAAGTCAAGTTAGGCCTTATAGATTACTCACAATACTTTTTTAATTAAAAGAAAAAGTGTTCATAGCTGTCTGGAGTTGCAACCTGGGCATCCTGGATTCTTATCTAGTTTCCCAAAACGTCAGGTACAGAAACCTCTATCGTCCCGTCGAAAAATTACTCTCTCCTAGATCGCTGTGTCGATCTTGCAAGAAGCCACAATAACTGATTAATTTTTACATTTGTTTGTCCTCATTACTTCCTTGTACGAAAATTACAATAAATCGGGTAAAATGTCTTTGTTCAGGCACCAACGAAATATCCGTGTTGACTCTTTGAACACATTTTGGCTACACTCGGTGTGACGTCTGTCCAAACCTGGGTACGTACGCATGCCACTTAACTCAAAAATTACAATACAATCCTTAAATGATGAAATTTTATACTGGCAAATGTTTGAACTTCTAGTTGTGTTCAAAAAGTTGGAAAAAAATCAACTAAGGCTTAGAGGAGATAAATCAAAATATGCAAATTCTTCCACACCTATCAGAGATACAAAAATGTTTGTATAGAATCTCTTCCGTTTATCATGAAAAGATCCGTAAAATATGTTCAATGACTTTATTTTGATCCGATGCATCGGTACGGAGCTTCATATGGATTAATTTTATATGTTGCTATGTTGTGAATATAATTTAATAAGACTTGAATCTAATTTAATATATTTAATAAGACTTCAACATATGTGTGAAGTCATCAACAAAAAGTTAACGTTCAAGACATAATTGTTTATCAATTCAATACTTGGTCATTTAACGTTTCATGCCTAAATGAACGTTACATCTGCCAAAAGAAATTGGACCAGTGGGGTCTGATGATCCCTCCCTATGTAATAATCGATTCATATTTAGAATTGATTATTACATGATTATTATTAAATGATTATGCTGCGTAAGCTAAGCAGGTTCCACACGAGATGGTATGTATCGCTCTGATGATCCCTCCCTATGTAATAATAACGACGGTTATTACAATTTTATTTCCTATAAAAGTTAGGATTTGTATCTCTCATATATCTCGAACACTACCCCAGACATTTGCATTGTTTAGTACCTAGACTTCAGTAACCCTCCACTTCTGATCATGCGATGTTGATTTTGAGTAACGTAGTAATACAGTTCGTATTTCGACTCTTATATAGAATTGATTATTACATAGGGAGGGGTCATCAGAGCTACAAATACCAGCTCGTGGGAAACCTGCTTAGCTGACGCAGCTTCTACGTTTAGTTGTTAACGAAACTTCAAATTCATGATCCAAGTGAGTTTCTAATTAAATCATTATATCAGGCATTATTGGATCCTTTGAGATCAAAGGAGTGGGCATGAGAGAAATCTACTTTGATTTTTTTTTTCTGTTTGGATTTATAGACCTTTAAGATCCTTAGCCACTCTCTAACGAGACTCGAGCGATTCGTGATTGGAGTTTTTACGCAGGGAGTGATTAACTTGATGTACAACCTCGTTCCCCAAGGACCTGAAATGAGTTTTCTCCAGTAGACAGACAGGGCCCATTGTACCCGGAGGGTCTGTGGCCACTTCACGTCAGCCTGCCTTTGGAGGTGACCTAAGAGAGTCATAATCGTTAGTCATCCCGATGGGTTGTCAGACGTATATACAGTTCAGACTCCCGCTAATCCATAAGCACTGTAACACTAACGCACTCTGTTAGTGAACTCGTGAGTTAATGTTCTCCCTTGGCTGGGACCGAACCTGCACCTATTTTTAATTTCAGATTGCTGACGGTAGTGGTAGATGATGATCCAACGTCTTAACTAGGACGGGCATCGGTGCCCCATCTGCTTTTATTACGCACCCTCAATAGAGGGGAGAGAAGGTTTTGATTAGTTTTAATATTTTAAGTCCACACCTGCCAATCTTGGAATTTAATGTTTGCTTGTTCATGATTTTGTATGTTTGATTTAATCTCACGCTAAGAAGTTGTCTTAAGTTGTGCCCATATTTACGAGTTTCAGTGTTATTCGTCATATTTTGTCCCCATTGGTACCTGAACATAAACCAGAATTTATTCAGACTCCTAGCCGACATTATCTTCATTCACTACAGTAATCAAACTTTCAACAACCAAATCAATGAAATATAAATTTGACTATTTTCTCTAAATGATTAACTATAATAAACATCATAGTCCGAATTCATGTACAAAAATGTATTGAGGCGTATTTCCTATTTTCCTGCTAATAACTTGATGGAATTCAAGAATTCAACTCCACGCCTTATTGAATGAACAAAAAAGTATATTTACTTCTATTGCATTTTGGAATCTGTCCCTTGGTGCATCTGCAAGTGATGCAGTCGGCCCTGTATGTCCCGTTCCTTCTGCATCTATCATAATCGTCCAGCGCCTCATCCTCTGTCAGGCACCGAATCGTGGCTACATCTGGAATACAATTCCAACATGTCAGGACAGATCAAAGATTTAGAGATATAACTCAAAAACAAAGTTAACAGATATAAAATATTCATTGAGTGTTTCAATGGTATACTAACGTATGAGATTGTAAAATGGTTGATAACAAACAAATAAAGTCCGTCACACAGGTGCTCCGTTAACTAACCAGATTTTCCAACTGATAGAATGACACATTAGTAATTTCATCTCACCACATGTTTTCTATTTATGTCAAAATCCGTGAGAAGTAGAGACGACTTACTGAAGGCTGAAAACTAATAACACTGTGAATATTCGAGTTACGAGAAACGAATGGAACAACAATTGTAGAGCATCAGTAGTTCATCAAGATACACTATACACTGTTTCGATCCGACTCATGGTAACGGAGATATTTCTAATTTTTTAACTCCCCCACTAAACTACCCCTCCTTTTGGTCCGATTTCAGCTGTAAACAAGCAAAATCTTTAATTTTACATAAAACGTTTAAATATAGAGTTTGGTAACGATTTATCAAAACGTGCGAACCCTTGAGTGTTAAGATATTTATATATATATATATATATGTGTGTGTGTGTGTGTGTGTGTGTGTGTGTGTGTGTGAGAGAGAGAGATGTTTATAGATAAACTAGCTAGATACCCGGCTTCGCCCGGAATTGTTTTCAGGCTGAATGATGATGGTATTTTTTTGGCAAGACTTTACTTTGCACAATATTTTGACATTTACCCGTCCCAGTGTTTAGGGTTAATACCCGTTGTTGGCATTTGTTAATAATAAAATTCATTTTTTATGTAAGTCTTCACTGTCCTCCAAATTATCATATTTCCCGTCTGCTGTGCATTATGCATAGATTTCAGTTATTAAGGACAAAATATTAATATAGATTTGAATTAATTTTTCCAGGTAGTTCAAATTGGAATGAATTGTTGAGCATATCAATATTTCTACGCAAATTACTTGCTCCACACATTGTGCCTGGAGAAATGTATAAAACAAAAGTTAATCTAAATAACAAAGTAAACAACTTTTGTAATGTGCATGTTTGTCGAAAAACAAATAGACAATGAAATATCGCGAATTTTTATTTTAGGCCTCCCTTATAACCCCTACTCCCGTTCTAACCTAAAAATTTTAATATAGCTTATAATCATGGAAGAATTAATGCTAATTGACATTCCGAGTTTTTTTAAGTTCGGTTTAATCGTTAGCGCCCAATGAAATAGCTGACTCCCGCTTTAGTTTATAGTGTATATCTCGTTTATACTTTGTTAAAAGACAAAAATGAATATCACAAAAGTTACTCTAAATAACAAAATAAACATTTTTTGTTATGTTCATATTTGCCGAAGAACCAATAGGAAACGAAATATCGCTATTTTTAATTTCTGGCTTCCCTTATAACCCCCATTCCTGCCCCTCCCTAGAAATGTTGGTATGGCTTGTTATAATGAAAGCGTTAGTGCTAATACACATACCGAGTTTTATTTATTTCGGTTGGGTCATTTGTCCCAAATAAAATTGTTCACTTCCGCTATAGGTTTTAGCGTATATCTCGTTTATAATTCGGTATACGAAAAAAGTGTATATAACAAAAGTTACTCTAAATAACAAAATAAACAACTTTTGTTTTGTTCATATTTCCGAAAACCCAATAGGAAACGAAATATCGCTATTTTTAATTTTAGGCTTCCCTTATAACCCCCACTCCTGTTCGTCTCAGAGAATATTAATATAGCCTAAAGTCTAAGTTGGGTTAGTAGTAATATACATACCAAGTTTCATAAAATTCGATTCAGCCGTTTATGCGTGAAAAGGTAACAAACAAACAAACAAACAAACAGACACCAAAGAAACAAAATGCAGTTATGGTGTCTATGACATGTGAAACGAAAAGTTATCGTGAAATTTCGCGAAAAAAATTAATGTACAGACAGGAAGGTTGTTGAGATTGTTGTTGAGATTCTTACATTTTGAACTCATTTTTTATTTAATTATTTATATATATATATATATATATATATATATATATATATATTTTATCAGCAAGCTAATCTATACTCCACTGTATAAAAAAAATACGATTATAGACATACACTTACATCTCAATTTTTTATTATATAGCGTAATATAATTATTGTTTTTCAAACCCTAAATCAATAATTTCAAAACTACAACTTTTATCTAATTCTTCTAAGTGGTTTTTCATATAATTTTGTAAACCACCACTGTAAATTTGTATAAATAAATCCAATTATTTTTCTCCCACTACTTACTTATCTTGCAGAGTTATGATAACGTCTTACAAAACATTATTCTGTTTTAATTTTTTTAGAATGGAAAAAAAAAGAAATATATTCTACTCCAGAAGAGGTTTTGAAAGCAATGCGGGAAATGGACAATGAAATATCCTCTGAAGAATCAGAATTTGAAAGCCATTTTGAAGTGGGCCAATTGTCTTCTGATTCTGAAGAAAACTCCGAAGATTCAGATTTTGAATTTCCTGAACATCAGGATATAGCTGTTGTGATAGAGGAGCTTGAAAGGATCACCAAACCACAAGAAACCGAAAAGAAGAGAAAGACAAATCCTCCAAAAACAATGGATGCAGGTACGAGCTCACTTTCACAAAAAAAATGACTTGAGTAAATGTATACTCCAACCAGGGCTTGATTTACTGGAAGGAAAAAATGGAAAAAAGTTGTGTACATCGAAATTGGTGAAACCTGGCAAAACAAGAAGTGTCAATATTGTTCACATAAAACAAGGTCCGACCCCTGAAACCTACTACAGTGATAATGTCATGGATTGCCTGAAACTGTTTTTTTCAAACGAATTTATGGAGCTTGTACTCCATTTCACGAACTTAGAAATATTGATCCAACAACAAAGGTACAAAACTATAAATTCCAGAACAAAGGATCATGTATCGAAGAACTTAGCGCACTTTTTGGCTTACTGTTGCATAGTGGTGCGCTGAAGAGCAATCACCTGACAACTGAAAAGCTCTTTGATGAGGGACGGTGTGGAACACAATACATCACAACCACGAGTAAGTGCAGGTTTGAATTCTTATTGAATTGCCTAAGATTTGACTAAACGAGACAAGGCTGATAAATTGGCTCCTGTTCGAAAGCTGTGGGAGATGCTCCTGGAAAGCTGTCACAAGTATTACAAACCTGGATCATATGTAACGATTGACGAGCAGCTCGTCGGATTTCGAGGACGTTGCTCTTTCAAGATGTACATCCCCAGCAAACCGGAAAAGTATGGCATGAAAATTGTAATGATGTGTGACAGTGGCACAAAGTATATGGTTGATGCCATGGGCAAGGGCACAGTCACAGGAAATAATCCTGCTAGTGATTTTTTTGTAGAAAAACTGTGTGAGTCCATAAAAGGAACGCACAGGAACATAACGGTGGACAATTGGTTCACCAGTGTTCCACTGTTTTTGAAATTGGTTAAAGAATATGGACTTACTGCACTTGGAACTAAAAGAAAAAATAAAAGAGAACTTCCAAAAGAATTTATAGACCTTAAATTCGAAAATCGTGGAGTGGGTACATCGTTTTTTATTTTTGAAAAGAAAACAAGCTGGTATGTCTTTTATCATCACTTCATAGTGATGGTGTGATAAATCCGGCTAATAAAAAGCCGGAGCAAGTTTTAAATTATAATTCCACTAAAGGGGGAGTTGATTCGTTTGATGAGTTATGTCATGGAACGAATACCTATGGAACCTTTGTTTTTTTTTACCATATGATGAACATTGCTAGCATTAATGCATACGTAATATATTGCCACAATTTCTACCGAAATAAACGAAAAGGAAAACCTTTGACAAGGATTGATTTTGTGTGCGAATTATCGGACAAATTAATTGAAAGTTGACTGAAAAAAAGGAGAGAATTGCCAGGACAACACCGGAATGTGAAAGAAAGGATCGATGCAGTCATAGGTCCTTTGCCTTCTGTTTCAGGGATGGAAGTGGTCCCAAACACAATACAAAAAAATAGAAGAATATGCTCAAAGTGCGACTACAAATTGCGTAGGATGACCAAGGTATCGTGCGTGAAATGTTCCTCGGCCATTTGTGGTGAACATCAAGTCTTGTTGTGTCAAATATGTTCAAAAAATTGACAAGTAATTATAAATTTTTAATATTATTTATTTTATTATAAGAGTGATCTTGGTCTTTGTATTAGTTTTAATTTAGACAGCTTTAGTTACATTGATTCAGTTGTTCGTTATCATATTCTCATGTGTATCAGAAATAATTTTTACGTAATTCAGCTTTGTAATAAATTTTTTTTTTCATGTTTTCTTTTGTGCATATTGTTTTTGTTTTTTTGTATGTGTACGATATTTTAATATTTAAACAATAAAAGGTTAAATTAATCATTATTTGTCTTTCATGATTCCTTTACAGCTCCCAAAATTGCAATTTTTGTTCCAGTAGTTCCAATGACGAAGGTACTTGAATTGAGGTTTAGTATTCTAGGGTTAAATACAAATAATAAAGACAACAAATAAACATTAGACTACAAATAAAGTTAGTAATTAAAAATGGTTTTAATAATAAAAAAAAAGTATGCTATTCCTGTATACTAGTACGTTTATATTATTTAAAATTGTTCAAAATAATATTAAATTTCTAACTAAATCAAAATTAAAAAGGAGAGAAATCAAATTCAATTTTCATGATGATTTATTGTATTGTTGATATGTGGACTCCTGACTGTAAGAAGTTTGTACATGTTATGAGGAGTCTCTAAGTATTCAATGATCCTGCAGTTAGCCAGTATGTGTTGAATGGTTAATGGTTCATCCCATATTTTGTATAAAGGTCTTTCTGTTCTTGTCATGAGGTATGCGTGGGTTACATGTGTGCCCGATCCTAAGTCTGGTTAGTACAACTTCGTCTCGTCTATTGTCACGGCTGCAGGTGGGCACTCGCTCATACTAGGCTTAATTTCTCGCAGATGATTTTCTGATGTTCTATGCCAACTTTTTTGCCATTCGTTTATGTTGCCTGTAGTATTTGTAAATGTATGGGAGAGTAGGGTAAAAGCGGGTAGTCGGGAGCCGGGAACCTCCTCTTTTCCCTTGTGTGTACTGCAGTCGGGCTGATAACGGAGGAACTACAATCCACCTTTGAAGAAGAAGCAGCGGCCATTACGCCAAATCGTTAGTCGTGCTTGTTTTGTGACAGTGACAATAATTCAATTTTCGTGGAACCTGCTTATGATTTTGGTGGAAAAGGTTTTTGATTGTACTGCGCTCCTATTCCAATTAGAATACAGGAATGTAGTTCCCTTAGTACAAGTTTTAATTACCTTTATTTTAGCACTAAGTAATTGTTTTTAGCGTTTGGTATGCCCGAATGACGCAATGTTTTATTTAAACTTAACGCGCGGGATGAAATCGGGTACAGCTAAGCCTCGATTCTCGAAACATAAAAAGTATAATTTTACCTAATTTTCTTTAATTATTTCATTATAAAAGCATGTATAATGACAAACAATACGATAAATCTTCCAAATATGAATTTACTTTTTGAAATGGCTAAAAAGATTAATGTTGTTATTTGTTTATATTTTTACATTAATTTCTTGTACTGTTCCCAAAAGGGGGGTTTGTTTTAATGCATCAAACAACATTTTTTATTAACAAAAAAAAACATTAATTTGATTAAAAATCTGTAAATTTTTATTTTCCCATAAGAAAATATATGTACACCTGGCAAAATGACTTTTTACAAAAAAAAGTAGGGAAAAACTTCTTTAAAAATTTAGATTTTGTTTTTGAAACTGTAGTTGTGTTAACAGATAAGTTTACTTAATTTCAACGAAACTTTACTTATTTGTGGTAAAAATTGTGGTTTCATGTTACATGTTTGGCAAGTTTGTCCACGTCGTTTGTACGTACAATGTTTTCATCTCCTGCCATTAGATGTATTCATGAAATTTGAGCTGATTTTATGAAGAAAGTATTAGAAATGGGTACATTCTATTCAATAATATATAAATCAATTAATTGAAATAATATTAGTAAATGTTTGATAGAAAACAAAATATTTGACGTATCTTATTGTGCTACTTTAATATTGAATGAAAATAAATACATTTCATTTCATTCACCCCAGATGTATTACTATGGATTCTCAAAAATTTTCACTGTTGCATTTCTTCACAAATCGAAACTCCATCGAATACTGCAACAAACGATTCCATTTTCTCCAAAAAAAACGTGCTGTAGCAAATACGTACAACACGCTCTCAATTTCCTTGTAAACGATGTCCTGTTCAAAAAATAAAAAATAAATAACGAGTTTGGTAACGATTAAACAATAATTGCGAACGCTAGAGCGGTAACAGACAAATATCTATCTATCTTTATATATATATATATATATATATATATATATATATATATATATATATAGTTTTGAACGGACCACGTTTTCGTCATCTCCTAGGTAGGATCGATGGGCATTTGAAGAAAAATTTCGAAAAGCGCGTCGTGAGTACGACCTCAATAGCTGATTTCCCCCGAGGGAAATCAGCTAAATCCGCAAAAACCATAACTATAGTCAGGACCTGAATTAAGTGCAATAACATCAATTTGCATGTGCCTTAATTTTTCCATAAATTAAATAATCGTTTGTAAACTTCTTTGCAATAGACGTACATTAAAAATATGTACCAGAAAAAGAAAAATGAAGAAACAAGTTGTAAAAACAGATTATTAAACTCAGATCTTTTTCTAAAAGTAATAAATAGGGTTCGGTTCGAAGAAAAAAAAATGTCTTAAATAACAAATTTAGAAATTAAGATAAATATTTACAAGTGAATATTACGCCAATGATGAGAAAGACTGCAACTGTGCTCATGGTTATCACTACTTTGTACAGGAATCAGAGACTAACTCAATTCAGTAAAATGTTTAGCTAATAAAGAGAGATGTGACGTATTTTCTGAAATGTCTTTCCTTTTCTCTCTAATATTCACTAAAGCACAACCGCAGATTAGCAAATGTAATAGACACGACTGTTAAGACACAGGTCTCCTATGTTACGGGACAAATGGCGCAATAAAATATAATATTCTCCCAGTTTTCCTCATATGGTTTTCCTCCTAAATCTCATTAACTGTGGAAGGAAAAACGTTTCTTAAAAGTCCGAACATTCACTTCTTTAAAATTGCGTGTTTGGGTGAACTAGCGAGAGAATTTTCGGTTGGCATTTCAGTACTTCTTAAGCTCTTGGACTATTAAAATTTGATTGATTGAGATGAAAATTCTGATCCATTATAAATTATAGTACTAGATATAGCAAATAGTTATCAATAAAATTAATATGTTATAATCTGATATATTTCAATAATTGTTTTTTTTTTTCCAGTGAGAAGTAAGCACACCTGTTTGTTTATGTCTCAAACGCTTACAGTAGGGAGGTTTCTTATTAACGTTTGTCATTTATTTACTTGATATTATATATTTAATATTTCGTCACTTTTTGCAATAAAATGTATTTATAAGAGACCAATATTTTATTGTATGAAATGCTCACCTAGAAACAAAAAAATTCACACCTGGAATATAGGAAATACATAAATTAATATAAGAGAAGCTCCCATATAGCTTTGAATTTTTCATCTCGAAATGGATATCTAGAAGTATACAATTCCATCCTGGATTCAGGAAATACACATTTTGAGATAACAGAACCTCACCTAGAATCTGGATTTTTTTTACCTTGAAATGCACACCTAGAAGTATCAAATTCATTCCTATATTCAGGAAATGTACATTTTCAGATGACCGAAGCTCACATGGAACCTGGAATTTTCCCCTTCTGAAGATGAGTGATAGGAAAGAATTGTAATATTTTTAAATGCCATATATATATATATATATATATATATATATATATATATACACCATTTAAAACCTATATGAATTTTTGTAATAAAATATATTTATAAGAGACCAATATTTTATTGTATGAAGTTCAAACCTGGAAACGGAAAATTAATACCCACATTCTTGAAATGAATATTTTCAGACAACAGAAGTTCACCTAGAACCTGGAATTTGTTTTATCTTGAAATGCGTTCCTAGAAGTATACAATTCCATCATGGATTCAGGAAATACACATTTTGGGATAACAGAAGCTCACCTAGAATCAGGATTTTTTCCCCCTTGAAATGCATATCTAGAAGTATACAATTCCATCATGGATTCAGGAAATACACATTTTGGGATAACAGAAGCTCACCTAGAATCTGGATTTTTTTTACCTTGAAATGCATATCTAGAAGTATACAATTCCATCATGGATTCAGGAAATACACATTTTGGGATAACAGAAGCTCACCTAGAATCTGGATTTTTTTTACCTTGAAATGCATATCTAGAAGTATAAAATTCCATCTTGGATTCAGGAAATAATTATTTTCAGACAACAGAACCTCACCTAGAAATTGGATTTCTTTACCTTGAAATGCATATCTAGAAGTATACAATTCCATCATGGATGCAGGAAATACACATTTTGAGATAACATAAGCTCACCTAGAATCTGGATTTTTTTTACCTTGAAATGCATATCTAGAAGTATAAAATTCCATCCTGGATTCAGGAAATATACATTTTGAGATAACAGAACCTCACCTAGAATCTGGATTTTTTTTTACCTTGAAATGGACACCTAGAAGTATCAAATTCATTCCTAGATTCAGGAAATACACATTTTGGGATAACAAAAGTTCACCTAGAATCTGGATTTTTTTTACCTTGAAATGCATATCTAGAAGTATAAAATTCCATCCTGGATTCAGGAAATACGAAATACACATTTTTGGATAACAGAAGTTCACCTAGAATCTGGAATGTTTTGCCTTTAATTCATGTTTAGACATATAATAATTCATTCCTAGATTTGGAAATTCATACTTTGAGTTAAATGAAGATTACCTTGAAGCTTTTTTTAACTTGAAATGCGGTCCTAGAAGTCTATTTTAGATAAGAGTAGCCCGCCTAGAAGTTGGAATTTTATTCTTGAAATATGTACCCAGAAGTCCATAATTCACGCTTAGAAATCCCAAAATCATATTTACTTGAAGGTAGGTAATCCATTTCCTGAAGTATGGGATTAGCACCTAGAAGTAGCATATTCATACTCGGAAGTAGGAAATGCATTTAATGTGAGACGTTCTTCCATTTTATTTATAAAAATATTAATGAAAATTCAACTGAGACCTGTGATATAATTTGATGGGTCATACTTAATTAAGCCCAGTTTTGGCAGGTTATATCCGAAAACAAACAGATTAACGGTACATCCATACATTGTATTAGATTTACATGACATTGCACTGGTGGCAACGTCCGAAGTAGAGATGAATATAATGCTGAATGTCCTAAAGGATGCTCTAGATCAGTTTAAATTAAAGATAGATGCAAATTAATCAAAATATTTGGTTGTAGAGAAAAAAAGAAAGCCATAGAAATATAAATATTAGAATTTGAAACCTTATGCATGAAGAAATGAAGAAGGTGGAGCTGCTGTAGAATCAATAGAACATGTTGGACACAAAACAAATCTAACGTTGACGTTCTAAATGAGGTAAATAATATCAAGTCTTATCAAGGCCCTGGAAAAATGGAGAGTGAAACGTCTTTGGCACACCATAAAGCACAAATATATTTGAAGGTAGGTTTCTTGGGAATAGGAGAAGAAGGAGGCGTAGAAACCCCTATTTGGAAGACAACAAACATGTTATGGATTTCGGTGAGATTGTAATATGAAAAGAGCCGCTTATGAATGAACACAATGGTTACACAATACTATAAGGTATAGCCTTTAGACCATATGTGGGCAACCCCCGGCCCGCGGTAAGGTTTGATCCGGCCCTTGAGACATTTTGAAAAACCCAATCATACAAAAATATTACCTACACTGCTTACTCCAAATGAGGAAGATGAGGAGAGATTTGTGAGTTTTGCGGTACTTATAAACGTGAAAAGTTATTTTCATTGATAGAAATTAATAATTCAAAACATTGTACAAGCCTCACTGACGATAATTTGGAAAATTCTTTTCGTCTTTGTATCAGTAGAATTAATCCAAACATCGATGGATTAGTTTCCAAAATTCAAACTCATTGATTGTACTGTGTTGTACCTATGTTTTTCAATTCATTTTGTTATTTTATTATAATTACATTGTCGTTATAATTTCATGTCTGATATCTATAGTTAAAAATTATGAACACTACTTTAAAATGCACTATATTTTCAAAGCGGCCCGCGAACGTATTCGCCCACTAAAGTTTGGCCCACAACATGTCAAAGGTTGCTCACACCTGCTTTAGACCATGGTGAATAGAAGGTAACTTCTTGGAGTAGTAACAAAATTACACTGGTGAGTGGTACATAGTTTATTTGTGGAATATAAAACATTATCGCATTTCCATATATTACAGTCATAGTGAGCCTACTTGTATATGGAATGAATTCACAGAAAAAGTAAAATTGGTATTAAAAGTCCTGCGTACATAATAAAACTCCAAGGTATCAGGATTCCTAGGGAGGAGAATATGGAGATGTCCCTTTCTTGGACAAACTGTGCCTTCCTGTTTTCAACGATTTTCACATCTCTCGCACCAGAATTGATTTCAATTTCATTTCTGCTGTCTGAAAGTTTAGATCCTTTCGTGATTTTTTGAGAACTACCACCAGAACAAATTACTATAAATCTGTAAATGTTTTTCATTATACGAAGAATAACTTCGTCCCTTATTTCTGGAAGACTATTTTCCTTATAGATTTTCGGAAATACGTATTCTTCTTCCATCTCGGCATGACTCATTTTGTTATTGACTATTGGATCTCTAGCTTGGAGATAACGTTCTATAGGACCCCATTTATTATTGATATTTGAACTGTGGTAGATTTCTGGTAGTCCAGATTCCTGAGGGGCGTGAGGGCGCAAATTTCTATGATTTTTCATCGGAAGTCTAGACCAGCCATTGATTTTTGGGAAGTCATATTCATCACTGAAATTCGGATTCTTATATTCGTGATTGCTGCCTTGAATATTAGCGTCGTCATTTTTTCGAGTATGTCCATTCCTTCTTGGACGTATTTGCTTTGAACATTGCGTTATCTGATAACCTGGAATAAAGACAGATGGTTATTTATTTATTGTTAATTAATGGCATATTTTGCATCTCTAAAGCAATTAGTTTTGTATTAGCAGATTTCCTTTAAGGGACATCAGCTATTGAGATTGCACTCGAAAAATGTCGACTCACCACCACCACAATCGTTGGCGCTTTCCACTTGACAAATACTAGAGAACTCACGTCTCTCTTCAACGCCATTTACAATCCTATAAGCGCAAGTAAGTGTGAACATCTTGGTGCACATTCTTGTTCCACACGGCATCAGATCCTCTGTCCTAACGTTCACATCTAGAAGGAAAACATCTTGGATTAATGCAGCCTATCAGCATAAGAAAGGAATCAGTTTGACAAACAGTACCAAGCAATGTAATGCATATAAATCTTAATTAAACAAATATGTGGAAACATAACTTAAAAATTTTAAAATGGAGCACAATTGTTTTTAGCAGATTTCCCTTAAGGGTCATTCCCCGTATGCGGGTTAGTATTAATGCCTCTATGATTATAAGCTATATTAAAATTTGTAGGAACGAACAGAAGTGGGGGGGGGGGGTTGTAAGGGTGTATGAAATGAAAAATCGCTATATTTCGTTTCCTATTTGTTTTACCGCAAATGTGCACATAACAAATGATGTTTATTATTTAGAGTAACTTTTGTTATATTCATTTTTATTTTATTACAAAAATTGTTATAAAGCAAGTAATTTGCAATGAAGTTTTGTTAATATAAGATAATAATAAGATAATGTAATCGAAATCGTTAACATAATTTACATCTTCAATGAGCGGGAGGATGGTAGCCAAAACTGTAGGGAGGGGTGAGAGACTTCCTTCTGTCTTCCCGGTTCTAACCTTACATTACAATGATATGTTAAGGCAATTAACTCTTCCTGGTGATTAAGATTACATTAATATTCTGAGCGTTTGAATGAAAATCTTGCATTTTAATAGTGGGAGAATTTGAAGTGAGGAAAAATTATTTTAATGTAACGGGAGAAATTATAAAATAAGAAATATTATGGTGGGAATGCACAAAAAGGTTATACTCACTTTTACTCCACCCCTCCTCCAATCTCACATTGGTTTGTGATTTCATATGATTTGATGGTTATACTTTTTGGATTGTTATCTTATTCTCAGAAATTGAACTTTTGTAAGTTTCATAAATATACAATTTAAAGGAATAAAGCTTTAGAGATGCGCCCAGATATTTATGGAATTGCTTTACTCCACTCCGTTAATATATGTTATACTTTCGTGAACATACTACGTACCATTATGAATATACAGTATACATTCCAGGCAAAAAGAGTACTTTTAATAGTGATTATTACGTACACAAAACAGCTGCCATCGTTGTGCATTGGGCAGCTTTTGGGGAAAGGATCTTTTATTTATACATGGGTCAGAATATACACTCCTCGTCAAAAAAAAAACGCAACACCCTAAAATTTATTAATTTCACTGGGTTTTTACTGAAGCAGAGAATCATACCTTATTGTGTCTTATAATACAAGTACATAGGAGTAATAAAAAGTGTATTTCAGAGAAAAAAAAATTAATTCCTTTAATTACAAAAAAAAAATAAAAATTTATTCTAAAAATGGAAAAACAAAATTTTAACTTTTTTTAAAAATTAAATTGACTATTCTTACACTAATAACCAGTGTTGCCACCTCTTGCTCAAATGACAGCCTCCATACGCGTGGGCATGCTCCTGATCAAGTCGTGGACGGCCTCCTGAGGTAATCTTTCCCACTCTTCCAAAACAGCAGCCTCAAACTCCCTGAGCAGGTGTGGTGCTTGTTCCCTGGCTCCAACACTTATTTTTAGTCTGTCCCATAAGTGTTCTATGCAATTTAGGTCAGGGCTCCTCGCTGGCCACGGCAACGTGTCGATATTGATTTCGTTTAGGTAGTCCCTAACAATACAGGCAACATGTGGCCTTGCATTATCATGCATAAGAAATGCATTTTCACCAATAAATGGCATGTATGGCATGACATGGTCCTCCAAAATGTCTGCCACGTATCTTTGTGCAGTCAAAGGGCCCCCACGAATCGAAACTAACTCCGTGCGAGCTTCCCATGAGATGCCACCAAAGAACATCACGGAGCCTCCACCATAAGGCTCTCTTCCGACTATACAACATTGGCTGTATCGCTCACCTGGCTTCCTCCACACTCTTCTGCGCCCGTAAGGAGAGTTTAGCGCCACTCTGGTCTCATCGGTGAACAGGACTCGTCTCCAGTCATCGACAGTCCAATCTCGGTGCTCCTGGACAAACCTAATGCGGGCTCTTCGGTGCTCTCTGGAGAGAAGTGGTCCAACCATGGGCCTTCGTGCCCTCAGTCCACTATTCCTCACACGTCTCGTAACTGTTGATACTGAAACATGTAAGTTTCTTAAGTTATTTGCTGTTATTAGCCGATTTCTGAGAGTCTGGAGCCGGATAAATCGGTCGTCTTCCGCTGATGTGACCCGTGGTCGGCCTGATCCAGGTCTTCTTGCATATCCCCCTGTCTCTCTGAATCGTTTCAAGACCCGTGCGACAGCTGAAAAGTGGACCCCAAGTCGATTAGCAATGTAACGTGTGCTACGGCCTTCTTGGCGCATCGTCACTGCCCTAATTGTGTCATCTCTATCTAACCGTGCCATAATTACTTATGAATTCTAAAATAATGCGTACTTGATAAAATTAACACGAATACTGAGCCGTAGTAATTTTTTTTTGTATATCTAAGTCAATAAGAATGACTATGGAATTAGTACTGTTTATAAACAATAGGATTAAAGATAAGAAGAAGTGCTGGAATTCAAATGAAATTGTTGTTTTTCTCCTCCAATGTATTTGTCTGATTAGAAACATCAACATAATATTTCAACTAAAAACTTGGGTAATCAATAAATTTTAGGGTGCTGCGTTTTTTTTGACGAGGAGTTTAGATTTCTTTCTATGATTATGAATTATATGGTCCATTGTGTAAAAAAGCTGCATGCACAGCAGACGGACAATATAAAAATATTGTGGACAGTGAAGCCCTACATAACAAATACTTTTATTGTTAACATATCCACAGCAACGCCGGGTACACAGGTAGGTATACCTTAAACACTGAGACTGGGAAATGCTAATATATTCTAATGTTTATTACAAAAATAATGAACGTTGATTATTAGGGTTCTTTTGCATAGCAAAATTAAATATTTATACGAACTTTAGAGTTTTTATCACTGCATTTATTTGACGGTGCAGTACACGCTAGGTAAATTATTCTTTACTACTAATTACAATATCCCATAAGGGAAATCAGCTATTCAGGTCGTACTCGATTTTCAAAGAATTTCCTCAAATGAAAATCTGGTCCGTTCTAAATATTATATATATATATATATATATATATATATATATATTTGTCTGTTTACGCTCTAGTGGTTGTAAAGCGTTGATCTTTACCAAACTGAATTTTTAAACGTTTTATTTTATATTATGCTAAAATAAAAATTAAGTTAACAACTGAAATCTGACAGGGAAAGAGGTGTTTAAAGGTGAATTTCGGAAATTCGAAATATCTCCGTTATTATACGTCGGATAGAAATGTGTGTAGAACAAATCTCATTGCGAATTAAATGTTGTTATATGCTATTGATCAACTTGATTTAAGTTTGACTGCTCGGAAAATCTTAAGAGACTGAATAATGATGGTATTTGTTTCCCCTCAAAGTTTCACTGTGCACAATATTTTTGTGTAACCCGACTAGAGTTTACATTTTTTCCATTTTAGCAACTTATATAATATTTTATAGACTTGAAGAATAAATGAAAATGAATCTCTAATCAATCCCTTTTCACTGTCCAAAACACCGTCGACCACACGAACCATACTCTTGGATAGCGTTCATCATTATTAAGTACCACAGCTGAGCCACCCACTTTTGGAAATTATTTAGACTGAATAATGTTTGAGTCTAAATGTTATTTATTTCTAGGTTATCCCATGCGAAATCTATTTATATTTCCTACCTCAGTATATTATATTATATTACATTAACCTAGAATGGCGAGTTCGATTCCCGCCTTGGCAAATAGAAATTTATTTAATGACGAACTCATTAAATGAAATCCTTAGTTCCACCATGGGTAGTAAGGGTGATAACCAGTAGATAACCCGTCCAAATTACCCATAATAGCAAAAAGTCCGTCACGCAGGGGCTGCGTAAATTAAGCAGATTTCCCACGTGAAGTTATACAATAGAAAAATCTCCATACGAGAGCCAAACAGTTACTGCAAAGCCGAACTAGCTTTTGGATGGAAATTCAATAATCCGTTATCGGCCCAAATTTAATAAAAATGCAAATATATCAGTTAATATTCAAGGTAGGGAATAAATGTATATCAATATTTATAGTAAATTTAATTTTCAATAAGATTGATTCTGTATAATTTTTCGATCCGACGTATAGTAACGGAGATATTTCGAATTTTCGAAAATCCTCCCCTCTAAACCCCCCCCCCCGTCCCACTGGTCCGATTTCAGCCGTTAACGAACTAGATCTTTCTTTTTACATAAGACGACTAAATATCGAGTTTGGTAACGATCAAACAAAAATTGCGACCGCTAGCCGGTAACAGACAAATATATATATATATATATATATATATATATATATATATATATATATATATATATATAAATATATATATATATATACAGTATTGAACGGACCTCATTTTCGTCATCTACTAGGTAGGATCGATGGACATTTGAAGAAAAATTTCGAAAATTCCGTCATTAGTACAACCTCAATAGCTGATTTCCCTCAAGGGAAATCTGCTAAAAGTGGGCTTTAATGAATAATAATAATAATAATACCTCAGTATTTTCTTTTCTGATCTATCTTAATTTTCTGGAAACTATGTAGAATTAATATACTATTGCTAAGCATGAGAATAAACGTTAAATGGGTACTAAACAATCCCAATTCTCTTTTCAGATAAGCCAAATAAATCATAATCATTGGTTGTATCCTTCATTGTGTATCATGTCAGAATACAAGTTTCTTTCCCTCATTAGCGGTCGCATGAACAATACTGGTAACTATTAAGTAATATTAAAATACTCTTCTGCATGTCTGGACTATAAACATTGCACTCATAATGGTCCATAGTATGTTCACTTGAAGTGTAACTTATAATTGGAGCTGGTAGAAATAGCTGTACTCACCACCACAGCAGGTTCTATTCTGAGTTCATATATTTAAATTATTTATTTATGATATAAAAAACTAATCTAAGGATTACCCAACGTTATTAAAAGTTAAAGCATAAATGACGTGTAAGGATAAACCAATTTGAGGTCTGGGTGGGGGGTGGGAGTTAGAAACGATAATAAATTATGTACTGTGAACTCCCGCTAAAATATCGCTGCCACAAACCTCCTACTTTCTTCTACCACTGTAAAATAATTTTTCTTACATCAAATCCTGCCTGTATTAAAATAGAAGAGTTTTATGGTAACGCACTCAGAACATATTGGCCACCAAAAAATTTTTTTCTGTCCTAGACATGTTGTTTTCTGCTCCTGACAACTCTTTCCTGTGTCCCCAAACGCTAGTCAACTGTGTTGTATTGAAAATGAAGACTATTACAACTATTATAACGGACAGCAACATCATTACAAAAAAATGGCTGCTTTCTTTATATATAGACATTTTCGTATTTGGATCCAACAATTTACAATCCTTTAATCACGATCCTAAATTGCACTCTGTTTTTTATCTTTAATTTAAATCGCTCATTAGATAATTTATATTCTCTTACGGTATAAAAAGAGGTCCATCAGATGAACTCTGTCCGAAATTTGGGTCCTTCCAGGTTGCGAATCCTTCATTCTCACTTTCCTAATTACATTCTTAATCTTCGTTAAGATTAACATTTTCCAGTGGTACCGGTCGTATCACAGATTCCAGGTTATTTGGATATTTTACTTTGTGTTTTGACCTTGGTGTAATTCCTTTAGTTTTTGTTTAACAAAAATAACAGCCTGAAAAATGTTCCTTAGGTTCCCACCAAAACTCATATGACCATTTTTCCTCAGTCCAACCAGTGAGACGCCTTACAGAGGTGCTACAGATCACACGAGGCATCCATCCTTGATCCCGGGCACCCAACGGACAGTCAGAGTTTATAACACTGTCTCAAACTGGGAGTAATGTTCCGCCTTTGAGTCTTCAAAGTAATATCACCACACACATAACAAAAGTCATTGGGGTGGTTCACGCACTGTCTAGGCATGGTGAGAGCTAAGCCACTCCACAACGAACCGCGGTGTTAAATGTTACCATTATGAAGATTTATCTATTGTGAATCTCCAAGTGAGAAATCTGCTTTGTTTACGCAGCCTCTCCGTGTCGGACTTTTTGTAGTATGCACGTTTGACAAAAAATCGATAGGAAACGAAAGCGAACTAACAAACAGAAACGTAAGCCAAATATTGTTGGTAACATTTTAATTTCACGTTAAAAGAAAACCTACTAGGAAATTGGAGAGAATAATCAATGTACAGACAGAGATAACATTAGAACGGACTAAATTATCGTCGTTGCCATGGCAGGAACGAGTAAAGCCGCTATAGCTACCTTAAAGGAAATCTGCTAAATAATATGCATAGTTAGCATCTAATGCGTGGTTGTACTTACAAAGGAGGAATGTGAGGAATATAGTTAATCTCATCGTCTCAAGTCCTTGCCCCATTATTGGATAAACGGTAAAAAAAATGTTTTGACTTCGGCAGAGTTGCGTGTGCTACGAGCGTTGTGAATAAACCCAATGCCGTTTCTCAAATTATTATTCAATATATATGATAATGAGGTGATTTCTGCTTTGTTGACACAGTATAATGGTTGACAATAGTAGATGAGATTTCATTTTAATCGCATACATCATTTGCAAATGATACTTCTTTCAGCGAATGGGTAACTATGTAATTTATATTCAGTGCTGCTGTTCATAACTCCTAGACCAGAAAATTATCAATAATCCTTTGAAACATTTGGTCTCATAAGAGAAATAATGAAATTATTAATATTTTTATTTTTAATTGATTTGGCATAGTGTTGATGATTTTGACAAACTAGTAACTGCAGGTCTTGCCAATTTATATTATATATGACCAATTATTTTCAGAATAAACCAATGTTTTCCAAAATAAAATACTTAATAATAAAAAACATGTATAATAAAAAAACACTGAAACCAAATAAATGAAAATAAACTGGCCATCCATCTCCCCAATTGTTCATGTTGAATAATTCAAGAATTCTGACATTTTTGCAAAACAGAAGTTGCAGGTGGTACATGGTACTCTTCAGTGATCATCCTCGCTTTCTGAAATGAATATTTAATTTGATATATTGGCTTATTGCTAATGTACAGTGGGAGTTTACTAAAGGCTAGCAACAAAATATAATGCAAATATCTTGGTTATAATCCGCGATGTGGAAAAAGTATATAGAATATTAATAGAAACTTGGTATATTATACAATTTTTCTCTCTGACTCACAATATTAGAGATTTTTCGAATTTTACCACTTCTAAACCATTCCTATGCCTGTTCGATTTCGGCCATATTTACAAGAAACGCTTCTATGTTATGAGTTTGGTAACTAAAAGTCAAAGATTGTGATTCCCAGAGTGATAACAGACAAGCATGCGTGTGTGTGTGAATATATATGTAGTTTTGCATGAACTTCATTTTCTTCTCTTAAGCAAAATCGATGGATTCGAGGAAATCTTTTGAAAATCCCGTCTGGACTTGTTATTATTATTTATTAACGTCCACTTTTTGCAACTCAGGCTAATTGGGACGGGTATGGACTTCTGGTGGCATAAACTGAATGTTAAAGCGAACATCATGAATGCTACTGAATGCTACTGAACACACGGAATGCTCATGAAAGTGCAGAGGCCGGGCTGTCTGCTAATCACAGGAGCAATTAACTCAACGCCCACTGTAGCATTAGAGACAATCGTGGATCTCTTGTCAATAGAAATCTTCATCGGGTCAGAGGCAATGAAAGCAATGATCAGGATGATGAGAATGGAGGTTATCCAGAATACAGCGGGACGGAATGGCTTCCTGAGAATTTCGATAACATTGGGAAGAAACCGGAACTTAATGTGCCAACGGATATAATGTCAGAGAAACTCGTATTTGAGAAAAGGTGGACATATTTGGGTTCTGCCAATTGAAAACGGACTGATTTAAACAACCTGGAAGGTGAATGAACACACACAGTTTAACATCAAACTCAAGTTCAGTCAATATGTAGGTGCTTTGGGGAAGTGTAGAATTTATGATTCATATACTTTGGACATGGAGATGCAGAGCCAGGTAAGAAGGAAGCCACAGGTAAGATATTCTTTGACTTTATAAGGAGTATAAAGCCATTCTGAGTGGAGATGTAAGGATAGCACAATAGCACCTCTGGGACCGCAGTGGCCTCCCTGGAACAAGTACAAGTAATCTATCTATCTAAACTTATGGTTTCATCGACCTATGCAGAGACCACCATATACACCCACGGATCCAAAACTGAGGAAGGAACTGGTGCAGCGGCTATTGTAGGAGATGTTATGAGATAACATACCTTAAAGTATACTCAGCTGAATTGAATGTCATACATACTCTTGGGACTGTCAAACATACAAACTACAACACATGACACTACTATATACTCTGATTCATAAAGACGTTTATTTTTCTTCAAAAACATTTACAACACTCATCTCTTAATTGCACGCGTTTTAGAGCATATTGAAATCTCAAAAAAGGAGGTGATAACCGATGATGGTTCAAGGACATGAAAAAATTGGCTGTACAAACGGTGTAGACGAACTCGCCAAACAAAAAAATGAAAATGCAATCTTCCAACTTTAACTTTCAGAACTTACAAGACTTGCATTTAAAATTCTACAGACAACATTAAATGAATGAAAAATATGTTGCCATAGGTCAACAGAAATTCATCTGTATGAAATAAAGCTTCCCGTCTTGACGAAATCGTTCTCACGAGACTCAGGATAGAACACTCCTACCACCTTCCCTTGAGGGAAATCAGCTCAGGTAGTACACATTACTTTATTTCTGTCAAGATGAAGCTACATCCTTCACCTTTGGAGTGCATTGCGCAAGGTGTTGTAACTTCTGACTTACTTAAATACATTTAAGAAGTTATCTGGACACAAAAAGATGAAATCCAGGTTGTGGAGAATAGAATAAAACTCTTCACAATCATTAGCTTCATGCCTCTAAATAGCTTCGAAGAGTATTACTTTCATCATCGGAACTAGTTAGCTGTTAAGAGCAACAAGGTTAGTCAAACCAGTTCTCTTTCATCTTGGTGTATAAGTTAGAATTTACGTTGTTTCAAACTTCGTCGCTGGGAACTTATTACTGGTGTTATTTCCGGCGTATCTCCAGCGGTGTCTGTTGTGTGGTGGTCCACGATATTTCGCCGAAATTCCATCCGGCATCTTCTGGCGGTCATATTTTTGTAGTGCTTCTGGCAGCTCTTGGTTAAGAGCTGCCAGAAGCACTACAAAAATATGACCGCCAGAAGAAGCCGGATGGAATTTCGGCGAAATATCGTGGACCACCACATAACAGACACCGCTGGAGATACGCCGGAATTATCACCAGTAATTTAGACTTTTTGGATCGCCCCTAACGCTTTTTCTAACCCTTTGCCTATATGTTAATTATGAATATAAGCACGATTTGTTTAGCTTTATAACATTAGGTATTTGTGTTTACCTGTGTTGATACTGCTGAAAATTCTTACGCATTGTTGCGATCTGGCTGCGGCAAAAGGCAGTGGAAGCTGTAAAGATGATAATTCCTACAACCGAATCACTAACAAAGAATTTAGGAAGGGTTCTCCAACAATCGACTTATAACTCAAAATTTAAATGTAAATAAATATATTAATAATTGAGAATGCACCAATAATAAATATAATATGAGATAGGCTTTTAGCGATATAAAGGGACGCACTTATATCTACTTAAACTAAATTACAATGAAAGAACTTAGCTGGTTCATAGAAGTTCTCTAAGATCAGACTGCCGTGAGATAGTGCAGATGATACGCAGGCTGACTAGGTGCGAGCTGAAGCAAGCTGAAGCGAGATGTCACCGAACAAGCTACGAATTGTCAAGAGGATGCAGGTATCAACTGTGTTAATCTCTCTTTTTTTTTATCCGAGATCATGTACCAGAATTGGATGATGATTAGGAGACAGAGTGACCTGCCGTGGTTGTCCCGACAGTTCCCCTTCTACTGAACACTCTTAAGTTCTATTTTAAGGGGGTGTTGTGAGGTGGTGTGGGTGTAATTGAACTAGGGTTGTAGGTTACCCGGCAACTGGAAGGACCGGACTGGAAGGAGGGTTGTGAGGATAGGGGAAAACGAATGAAGAGAGGATAGGGATAGTGGGAGAAGTCCACAGTATGAAAGTTTTACTATTTCGATTCATTAATTACATTTTACTAAATTGTTAAATAATTATTTTCAGTATCCATTGCAGGTGCATTTTGAGTTTTCAAATTTCAGCCAACTAGTACACTTTGTCTTATATATACCATTAACAGTTATTTCATTCGATAAGCTTTATATCAAAGTGGCTATTGATTATCATTAGGCTGCTTCTGAAGAATGCAGAGGGCGGATCTCTATCAATTCTCCCATCCATTGGAATATGTTCCCATTCTGTTTATGCCTGTTAAGGGCAATACCCACCAATGCAATGGAAAGCCAGTATGTCCTTGTAACACGAGCTTTAGGGCTACTGAAATTACCAACATACAGACCTTGTCAGTGCATAAATGCGCTTGCTAGCCCGATGTTCGGATTGAAATGAATGGCTCCACCGACATTATGTCAAGTATGTAAGTATTGCAAATCCACATAGTACTGCTAGTACCAAAGTGGCAAGGGCCATCGCATGAGTGTCACATAGTGGCAACAATTTTTTTTTTTTGAGTTACCTGAAGAAGAATTACCAAAATTAATAGTGATAATACCATTCTGAGACAGATATAAGATCACATTAAACCGCCTATGACACTACTGTTCTGAGACTTATATAGAATAATCTAAAACCATCAATGATGCTATTGTTATGAGACTGACATAAAATAATCCAAAACCGCCAATGAAACCATTGTTCTAAGAATTAAATAGAACGACTGAACGTTTTTTTGCTTCTTAGGATTGATGTCTTAACACAAATTGGTAACCTCAGTAGGTCTAGAAATTAGTATTGTAGCAGAAAGAGTGTCTTTTACCTTGAATACTAAGCTAATTTAGTTTTGGGCCATTAATGAAAATCAATTATTGATAAAACGGAATACTTAGAGCCGAAAGCTTTCTCAAACAAATATTGTTGATTTTATATAAATGAAATAACACAATAGCAGATTAAGATAACAATTACATAATTGAAATATACTTGAGAATAGGTGTAGCATCATAGTAATTGGCAAGTTCTGAACAATGGAGGAACAGCAACTTTTAAAAATCTTCGATTTTGGAGTTCTGAAAATGTCTAGATATTTGGGTCTGGTTCCATTTCATGTAGATGTATACAAAATTAGATTTCATATGAAAAGCATAGTTTTCCTCTTGACAATAAATGCAATAATATTAGTTAGAGATCTATCACGGATCCATATAAATTATAGATTTTCTGGAAGGTACGTTCTTTGGGACGCCAGTAGGTACATCGCCTACATTGGGAATTTTATACTTCCAATTGTTTCCGTTGTTCAACTTGTCTGGAAAAGAAAGGAATATTTGATTCTCGCTCGATCTTTGAGTGAAATTGAATCAGAGTTACCAAACGATTTCGTGGCTAAGAAACCTGTTAGCTATTGGTGCTACCTGAGTACATTCATCGTTATGGCTATCAATCGAATTCGTAAGGCTGGTTTAAATATTGTGAGTATTTTAGACTTTATACGTTCGTTTTCATTTTTTCATTTGCCTATAATGGTGTTATTCCAATATTCCGCGATGGTGGAATTAATATCGTTTTTATTTAACCAATTACTAGATACATTAGATGTTCATAACTTCCAAAGGCTTGTCGAATCTCACAAGACTCTAGTCACTTGTTGCGATTTGGTTGCTGAGATATTTGGAGTTCAGACTGTGATTTTTCTTGGTACGTTTGTGATAGGAACAGTAGGCACCAGTTATATAATTATTCAAATTTCAGGCACTAGTGAATTTTCTTCTGTTTTCAAGTTTACTTTTTATGTTCTAATTGGATCGTATCCTTGGTGGAATTTAATACACAAATGCAGGACTGCAATGTTGAAAGTAAGTAGTAATTACTTTGAAATATTAATGTTCAATATACATTAGGGGATGATAAATATAAAGTAAGAGTATAATTTATTGTAAAGATTGACGTGAATGGTGGAGGTCCATCATGGAAAAGGAATAAATATCATATTGTTCTTATTCATTAACAGAAATTTCTTATCCATTAAGTATCGTTTAGTTCAAATAAAAAAAAAAAATCGGGTCTAGAAAGGAAAATCTTAATTAATTATATATCTTAAAATGGCTGCTATCAAGATTTTATTATTATAAATATTTTACGTCCACTTTATGCTACTTTGGCTAATCGGGACTCGGGGCGGGTTATCTACCACCCTTTTATAGGCAGGGTGCGCCTAAGGAATTCATTTAATGAGTCCGTCACTAAATAAATGTCTGCTGCCCAGGGCGGGAATCGAACCCGCCACTCTAGGTCTACCACGCGAGATTAAGACCAACACATTAATTCGCTCGGCCAAACCTGTTATCAAGATGTTGGAGGCCTGTTTGTTTACGTTTCAGGTGCTTTCTATCAGGAGGTTTCTTATAGTTTGTATTACGGTGCTATTGTGTTACCGGTATGTAGATTTATCTATTGTTAAACATCACGAGGGAAAACTGCTTAGTTTATGCAGCTCCTGTGTGTCTGACTTAGTATCATGTGTCTACTACCGAAAAAGTCAGTTATCTGACACTATTATTCAAATAATTTTAATAACGACTCCTTGGATAATTTACGTAATGCATTTAACGATTAATAAAAAATCAATCCATAAGGTATGCGATTTTTGAAATGGTGCTTGTTTACTTACTTGGAATTTAATTTATTATTTGGATACCTGATAAGTGTCTTTATAATTACTTAGGTACCTGATAACTTACTAAATATTTTGTTATTTTATTAAATTATAGATGTTATTTTAACACAAATAATGAAAGATACTTACTTTATTGAAGTGAAAACTTCTTTAGGCACGTTGTGCACCCCGTAAGGAAGCATTTGCGGGAGAGGAAAAAAGTATGAAATCGCGACACCGCCACCGCCACCGCTAGTACTAAAATCATATGGTATTTTATAACCTAATCATTTGATAGTTTATTTACAATTGAAGTGAAAACTTCTTTAGGCACGTTGTGCACCCCGTAAGGAAGCATTTGCGGGAGAGGAAAAAAGTATGAAATCGCGACACCGCCACCGCCACCGCTAGTACTCAACTCAAAGCTAAAGGAGCTTCTTTTCTTCATAACTCCTGAACCAAATTAGCTAGAGTTTTCGTTCGCATGCCATTTTAAAGAGGACAAAACCAGCATCATTTCGTTCACAGATACTATATATCTACCATTTTTACTTTCATAGATATTTTAATCCGAAGTTTAAATAAATTCGAATATTTAAATAAATAAATTCGAATATTTAAATAAATTCCGATATTTAAATAAATTCGAATCAAAACTGTTTGTATCCTACTTTAGCTACCATATACCGATGTATCAGTTTTAGAAATTGGTGATGATGCTGGCAGTGATGATGGTGCAAGAGTTGTTGAAATTATGGATAGAAATTGATTTTTCTGAGTGTACTTAACATATTTTTGTAAAGCATTTGTAATAATTCTGAAATGTAATTTTTTTCTTTTATGTAAAATAACTGAAATAATTATGTATAGTATTTTATATTGATAAATAAAACAATTCGTGGTACATATTTTTTTTATCACTATTATTTTTGTCATTTCATTTTTTCATGTAAAATAGAACATAACTGTTACTTATTGATAAATAACTAAAAGTATTTTTAAAATAAGACTTCATAAAAAAAAATTTCTCAGCAATGCCAAAATTGAGCGATCAAAGCTAAAGGAGTTTTCACTTCTACCGGCAGTCCCCTGACTGCTTTTTTATTTTATATATTCATATCAAAAACATTTTTTTTTTTTTTACAGGCAAAACAGTTTAACAAGCAGCTTTATCGGATGGTCATATTCGACGAGTCAAAAACTCTCGTCGAAAACGTAAGTATCTACTTCTCAACTTCGTACATTGTGCGCGCATCGAAACGAAGTATTGTATTTAGGAATCTTTCAAATTTCATATTTTAATAGTGAATCATGGAATGCTTTTCCAAACCAAGTTTTGAAGGAGATGTTTCCCTATAGGCAGGCAGTGGGTGCATTAATCTTCCTAATGACGGGTACACTTGATCTAGGAAAAGTATTTATTAAATCTAATTTACGGCTAAGTTATATCTACTTTATGACTGGACCCTTAAACGATTATGAAAAGAGTAACTTGGAAGCTGTTTGTATATTGGAGATTTAACTATTTATAAACAGCAATCATCACCTGCTCCTAATGAAAAACTAATCTAAACAAGTGCGTCGGAACATGCAAAACCACATGTAGTACCATGTTCATCCGCAAACACATGGAGTTATGATACGGTATAGGATAAGGGTTTGTCAGTGATAATATAAATATATTTCACCTGAATGAAAATAGTAATTAGAAATTTATTTTTCAGAAAATAATTCAGGCTCATTTTAAAGCTAAAAGGAAGGTTGAATTTTCCGCGATGGGTCTCTTCAATCTTGACTACCCTCTCATCTGTACTGTAAGTTGTCAATGAGCAATTTGTGTTTGACATCCCAGTATTAATAATATATTTATCTGTATTTTATAATATTTTTAATTATATTGCCAAATGATGGCTTATGGAGTTTGCTATAAATTGTAAAAAAAAATATTTATTAGTCATAAATATTAAGAAATGAATTGATGTCATAAGAATACATAATTCTTCCTGCTTGAGCATAATGGATAAGATTTCATGTTTTCCTCTGTACTAGGATCTGGGTGCAAGGTGATACAGATATCACACACTTAGATACTAGTGAATGCAATGAGAATTGCATCTCACTGTACGAAAATAAGGTTATCACAAAGTAACCTGCGAGCGCTTTGTGGCTGAATTTATTATGGCCATCTTTAATTATTAAAAGATCAAGAAAGGTAAATTTCCTTTATTTTCTAATTCTATAGTGGATTTGAACTGTGTTCATAACGTTGAAAAAATTCATTTGTTGTTTTTGGCCGTGTTGCCAAATTATAAAACAGTCAGCTACGTATGTAAGCCATTTTGGGTTTCTTGACAATTTCGGTTTCACTTGCCATTCTTCAAATGCTGGTATTCGAGATCTTCCAAAAATGACATAACATAAAGGAGAGAATAGGTGAGATTAGGTCGGTGCGACCTAACTGTGCGACCAGCATCTGTGTGATGGACTTTTTAAATTGGAATTTTAGTTTAAAACAATTTCAAAAATAGGTGCTTTTATTTAGCTTTTTAATAAAATGAAATTAATGCTATGTCTTGTATTTTTTCAGGTATTTAATGCCATTACAAGCTACATTGTAATCTTGATTCAGTTTGCGGAATGAACACCAGACACATGAAGTTTTCAATTACAGTTATATCTGAGTTTTGAAAATTTTGCTTTATCGAATACATCGATATACACTAGTTCTGTGAATAATGTTTAAGTAGTTTAGTTTTAGTGGATCGATATAAGACAGAAGTAGTTTATATTTCACTGAGAAATACAATAGTTGGAATTCGAATAAATTGATAATATAAAATATGTACATACATTAGACTTAAAAACAATTGTTTCATCTATTGATAATGAAGGATATGTGAATCCTATTTGTTGATGATATAAACATCAACAACCTATAAATTGTAACATTTAAATATGTACATTCTAATGGTTTATAAGATATACCACTAAATGTAGACAATAAAATATATTAATAATTTATCACATAAAATACATACACTGACCTGATTGGAAATATATATAATGTGGGCATACTACTGATACATAATATAGATTATATACATCTTGTTCTTTGAAAGTACAAAATATGTACATACTATAAGATGGTAATGTAAAATTCTTAATAAAGAAATCTATGAAATACCTTCACAGAGTGGCATATATTTAAAGGGCCATTTGTTAAATAAGTTGGATTAAATTCCATTAATTAATATTTCAGTTAATTGTTCTTTGTATTTCTTGTGTTTAATTTGGTTGATTTTCGTACAAATTTTCTATTGTGTGTGGGTTTGCATTTATTAAATATAAAAACTCTCAATTCATTTTTGCTCGAGTTTACCAATTGAACTTTGGATTTTTTCTCTGTTATAATCACGAACATGTTCTAGAGGTGACATTTCTTCCGAATAAATTTACAGCTGTTTTCTGAATTTTTGTGGAGGAGGGTGTCAGAGATATGTTTGGAACTGGAAAGTATCTCCTATCTTTTCGGGATTTAGAATAGGGATGATTGACCCATTCCAGTTGTGAGAAGAATTTCTACTTTCGATCTCACTATATAATTGTAATAGAATTAAAGATGCTATGTTGGTTATTAGAACCAATCTGTCTTCTTAGTATTATACCTTGAAGTAATAGCTTGAAATGCCACAACAAGTTGCACATGAATTGTGAATTCCATCGACTTGCCATATGAGTTGTGTGGTTTAGTAATGGAGTCCATACTGATACGTCTGTGTTGGTTAGTGTTTCTGCCCTGGAGCAAGTATATGAAACATATAGCTTTTCGTCCAGTGAGAGAAGGACAAATTGTTCCATAAGGTTTGTAGTTAAGGGCCTTTACTGCTAGTAGAAGAGAATTTCCATATTCTGCTTACAGGGGTGGTTAAGGAACCCAAAAAAATGCTGAAACTTTGGGACCAAAGAGACTAATTCTTCCGTAACACAAAACTATTTTCATGTTCATGTGGATCTACTATATGAGCTTTAGTTCCGTTTTTGTGTTTCATTCAGTTTTAGTGTTTAATTTCGCCTTTTGTGTTCTATTTTTTTTATTCCATTTCTGTTTTGAGTTGCGTTCCTATTTCTTTCCCATTTCTGTTTTGATATCATCTCTGTTTTTTGTGTTTTCTCTCTGTGTTTTGATCCTTTTATGTTTTGTAAATCCTCTGTTTGTTTTGTGTTCCTTTTGTGTTCTGTGTTCCTTTTGTGTTTTGTGTTCCTTTTGCGTTTTGTGTTCCTTATCTGTTTTGTTTTCCTTTTGTGCTTTGTGTTCCATTTCTGTTTTGTTTAATTTTGTTAATTTTTTTAGTTTGTATTGTTTTTTTTGTTTTGTTTTTTAAAGTTACAAATCCTTTAGTTTAGAGCAACATCGCCGAAGCTGCGAAGCTCCAATAAATAAATAATAATGTACTATATGAAGGGGTAAAATTACCAATTGAAAAGAATCTGGTTTTATATTTCTGAGCGAATATTGTTAAAACGGTATTATATATATATATATATATATATATATATATATATATATATATATATATATATATAACGCAATTTTATATAAATGCATACATTCTAATATGTAAGTTATTTGTTAGTAAATTAAACGACGCAGAATGTATCGATAACCTTATTAATTTTTCCGGTTTATGTTTATATAATGCTGATGTGTATAACTATTTTACAAACCACACACACACACGCACGCACGCACGCACGCGCGCACACACACACACACACACACACACACACACACACACACACACACACACACACACACACACACACACACACGCACACGCACATTTATACATTTAATGATATAAGATAATAAGTGTTTTGTTGAGCATAGGATGCATTACCATTACAAAAAAAATAAAATATATGTATGCACACAAATTGAAAAATGAAACACACAAATTATTATATAAATTAAATGTTGAGAGTGGTGTTCACTTCAAACATCCTGTAGAAGATTTATTTATTATTTATCTGAGATTCCACTACAATGGTGATTCATCTTTTAACATGTTAGAATATAATTTTACAAAATTAAATAAATATTAAAATTTTTACAAAGCTAAGTTTTACAAAAGAACAAAATAAATACTAGGGCGTATTGGAAAGTAAGGTCTCCTATTTATTTTTTTCATAGAAAATTTAATTTATTTACAACTTTAGTTACATCGTTGGAAGGGTTGAATATTTACCTATTTTTCTACATATTCGCCTTGACGATCAATAACTTTTTGCATTCTGTTTACCAGCTTTTTAATGCCGGTGCCCTACCACTCTCCCGCCGTCACGAAGCCAACTGACGACTGCTTCTTGAACTTCCTCATCAGACTTGAATTTCTGTCCCCCAAGGTGTTTCTTGAGAGCGGGAAACAAGTGGTAGTCGCTGGGGGCAAGGTCCGGGCTGTAAGGAGGGTGGTCGATGATATCCCAGCCGAATCCATTGAGTAGGGTGGTCGTTTGATGTGACACATGTGGACGCGCATTGTCATGAAGCAAACACACTCCTTTGGTGAGCCTACCCCTTCTTTTGTTTTGAATGGCTCGCCGAAGTTTCTTGAGAGTCTCGCAGTAGCTTTCTGAGTTGATTGTTGTTCCTTTTGGCATGAAATCAACCAACAGAACCCCGTTCCGGTCCCAGAAAACGATGGCCATAACCTTTCCCGCTGACTTCTCCGTCTTGAAAAGCAGTCGTCAGTTGGCTTCATGACGTGGCGGGAGAGTGGTACGGCACCGGCATTAAAAAGCTGGTAAACAGAATACAAAAAGTTATTGATCGTCAAGGCGAATATGTAGAAAAATAGGTAAATATTCAACCCTTCCAACGATGTAACCAAAGTTGTAAATAAATGAAATTTTCTATGAAAAAAAAATAGGAGACCTTACTTTTCAATACGCCCTCGTAGAATGGACAAAACTAAATATAAATTGTTTACAACTTAGGGAAAAAAAAACTAAAAGAAAAAAAACCTAAAAAGAGTTAAACTGGAAGGCAGCAAAACTTATATGCAACGTACAGTTTCATAATGGTAAATAATACCTTTTATTTTTCATCAAATAATCCATTACTTCTTCTGTAAATACTTAAAAACATCATCTATAAATTGGCTATGTCATCTAGTAGTTTGCATAGATTTGTGGGCCCTGGGTACTTTTTTACTTGTGTCCAGTCAGTTATCTCTTCCCGAAAAAGAGGGAGTGCTTTCAGGAAGCTTTGTTTCAATCATATCTGGTAGGTGTATCACTAAACAACTTATATCAAGATAGAATTTGAAGTCTTGATTACATAGCCTTCATTCTTTGCTGAAATAAGAAATAAAGAGTGAGAGATATCACCAGTGTATCATCTTGCTCTTGGGAAATCGGCTCAATTTGAGCAGCATTTCCATGACAAACATTTCTGTAACTTACGAAGCGGGTTTTACAGTATACTGTGAGTCTACAGAAAGAGATATAAATAATATTAAAATACTGGTAAACCACATTAACTGAGTCTTTGGTTTTTTTTTATTTTTTAATAGATTCTCAATGATGTAACTGAAGTAGATTATTAACATTTAATCGAAACCAACTATAAAAATTACTTTATAAATGAATTAATAGGTCTCAAAAAGGTTGATTAGAAGCTTAAACACCATATATAGTTTGCTACTGCCTGCAAAAAATGGCTAAAGGCAGAAGTAGCGTCATCAGTGAACATTCAAGAATCGTAATGATCTAGAGGAAGGAATTTTCACATAGCTACCTGCCCAATATTTTAAAGTTTCATGTAAAACGTCCATTACAGCTAGAACGTTCAAATTATTGCACTACAATAATAATATTAATAAAGTACGTTTGCTTAGAACATTAGCAGATTTTGAAAATTAAAAATTATTTATTAACGTCCACTTTTTGCAGCTAAGTCTAATTGGGACGGGTTATCTTCAGGATATCACTCTTTTCTAGCCAGGGTGAGACTAAGGATTTTATTTAGTAAATTCCGTCACTAAATAAACTCATATTGCCCAGGGCGGGAATCGAACTCGCTACTCTAAATATCATCATTTTTCGAAACCCCCATTTTATAATTTATAACTGAATTTTGTTTAGTTTGGATCAGTCTTTTGAAACCCAATATAATTGTTGACTCTGGCTATAGTTTTTAGCTTACCCGTATATCTCATTTAATCTTGGATATACGGCCAAATTGTATATAACAAAAGTTACTTTACATAACAAAATAACAACGTTTCTTATGTGAATCATTATCAAAAAACCAATAGGAAACGAAATATCCCAGTGTTAACAAAAGAAAAAGAATAATCATATGTTAACAAATGTAAAACAATAATCATATAACACCTCCTGGTCTATTTACAGTGGTGTGGTGCCTTACGTAGGATGACCTGGTCAACATGTCTTTTGATGATGCGCCTATCATCTAGAACAACAGTGTACATTACATTTCCTTGTTTTGCAGTAATACGGCCTATGTGCCATTGATCCGTTAAATACTCACGAGCCTGCACCTTATCTCCAACCTTAAATTTCCTATTGATGCCGACTTGGAGATCCTTTTCCCGATGTATTATCCTTGTTTCTAATGTTGGAACTATTATGGAGAGGTTCGTCCTGGTCTTCCTTCCAAACATTAGATGATAAGCTGATGTTCCAGTAGCATTGGGCGATTGTCTGGACAATCCAAGAATTACGAAGAATATTTTCAACTTTTGGGTTTCCATACATATTGGTATCCGATAATGGAAGACAGTTTATTTCCCAAGAGTTCAAAAACTTCATGAATGAATGTGGAATTATTCATAAAACATCTGCGCCAAACCATCCGAATTCAAACGGTCCGGCTGAAAGGTAAGTACTGACTGTCAAGAAGACGTTAACATGTATGAAGGGAGAAAGGGGAACACCCAAATAAACCATATGTTAACAAAAGAAAAAGAATAACCATATGTTAACAAGAGTAAATATTAAATAATCATATCATCATAATACCCGGTTTTAGGAGATTTCCCTTAAGGGAAATCAGCTATTGAGGTTGTACTCATGACGGAATTTTCCATCAAATGTCCATCGATCCTACCTATTAGATGACGAAAATGAGGACCGTTCAAAACTGTATATATATATATATATATATATATATATATATATATATATATATATATATATATATATTTGTCTGTTACCGCTCTAGCGGTTGCAATTTTTGTTTGATCGTTACCAAACTCGATATTTAGTCGTTTTATGTAAAAAGAAAGATCAAGTTCGTTAACGGTTGAAATCGGACCAGTGGGAGGGGGGGCTTAGAGGGGAGGATTTTTGAAAATTCGAAATATCTCCGTTACTATACGTCGGATCGAAATATTGTACAGAATCAATCTTATTACAAATTAAATTTACTATAAATATTGTTATATACATTTATTCTCTATCTTGAATATTAACCGAGATATTTGCATTTTTATTAAATCTGAGCGGCTAACGGACGAAGTGACTTTCCCGCCAAAATCTAGTTCGGCCGTTTCATTAACTGCTCGGCTCTCGTGAAATTTCTCTATTGTAAAACTTCACGTGGGAAATCTGCTTAATTTACGCAGCCCCAGCGTGACGGACTTTTTTAATTTCAGGCTTCCTTTATAACCTCCACTCCTGCTCATTTCTAGTTATGTTGGTACAGCTTATAATCATGGAAGAATTAATGCTAATTCACTCTTAATTAATTACTGCTTCTTCTTTAGTTTTTAGTGTATACCTCGTTTTTACTTTGTTATTCGACAAAAGTGAATATAACGATATATATATTTCCAAAAATGTCCAAAATGTGTCCGTCGATCCTACTCAGGAGATGACGAAAATTAGGTCCATTCAAAATTATATACCTATATATTGGTCTGTAAACGCTCTAGCTGTCGCAATTTTTGTTTGATCGTTACCGAACTCCATATTTAAACGTTTTGTGTAAAAATAATGTTCGAGTTCGTTAATGGCTGAAATCGGAGAAGTGGGAGGGGGTGGTTTAGAGGGGGGAATTTAGAACATTCGAAATATCTCTGTTCTTATTCGTCCGATTGAAAAATTATTAGAATGAATCTTATCGCAAATTGAATGGTCTATAAATATTGAATAATACAAGTTTTCTGTCTCACGAATACTAAACGAGATATTTGCATTTTTCAGTTTCCAGCCTTCAGCAAACCCCCACTTCTACTCATGTAACATAAACAATACTTCGTTATATAATAAACCTTATTATACGAAGCTTAAATACCAAATATTGTTTTAAAGAGATCTTTATTATACGAGATACATGTAAATATGTTCTAGTGACCCCCCCCCCCCCGTCTTAAGTTCTTGGACTACTAAAATTTGAGTGATTGGCATAAAAATTATTCTGATTCATTATACCTTACAGTAGTAGATGTAGTAAATAATTTTCATTATAATTAATATGTTATATTCTGATGTATTTCAGTAACTGTTTTTCTTTAAGGGGTGATCTGTTTGTTTACATTCGAGACGCTTTCCGTCGGGAGGCTATTAAAGTTGACAGAAAGATTTCTTATTACCGTTCGTATTTAATTATTAATATTGTTATTATTATTATTATGTTGTGTTACCAGTATGTAGATTTATCTATCGTTAAACTTCACGTGGGATATCTGCTTTGTTTACGCAGCCCCCGCGTGGCGAACTTTTTAGGGAGTTCGTCACTAATAAATTCGAATTTCCCACAGGGAAATGGATCTCATGATTATGTAAAATTAATACTAAAAATCAATTACATTTTAGTAACTATTTATTTAAAACAACTTCTTACTATTATAATAGAACGTTCAGTAATTATTAAGTATAATGTATTGATTATATAAATAAATGTATTTAACAATCATTGTATGATTATAAAACTGATGCTAGGAGATATTGGGATGTTTTTCAGTAACTTTGAGAAGTCCGTAATTATTTAGAGCTCTTTCCGAAGAAGTCAGCGGGCAAAGTTCAAAACCTGAAAAATAAATTACCTTTGTTATATTACGGAACTTAGCACCGAGAGGTAATAGAGGAACTAATTAAAAATATATCCAACCTCCACCTTCCCAATATCGTCCACTCCCAATACCAGGATATATTCTTTGCAGAAAGTACTGTAAATGTGCAATAAATGGGAAATAGTTACGTACTTGCCCATGAACAGTTTGTACTTGCAAAAGGTAAATATTTACAGGATTAACGATAAACCTCTAGTTATTGGAGAAGATACAGTAATTAAGAGAATCGCCATTGGTAATTGGGAAAAGAAGTGTTTACACCATTTGTAGTAATTCTACAATTCGCTCATATATAGCATGACATGCTCTAATCCTCATTAGGTTTTGGCAGATATGAAGATTATTGCTAGCCTTAGTTAGCATGTCCTTAGAAATTGTTGTGTCGTCTGCCGTTACAACTAGAAGGATGCAGGTTCGTACCATAAAGCCTGCTTATGGAAACTCGTAGTGACTTGGAGTTGGTTTCAGTATTAGCGATTTATTAAGCGTTCAAGGAGTTAGATGCAGTAAACAGCCATAGTGAAATAATCCGTGAATAATGTTTTTTATTTACTTGGTGATCGATTGGAACACATGCTATTTCACCAATATTGGATAAACACAAAATTTGTTTGGAGGGGAAATTTTTCAAGGTTGTTGCTTGGCCCATTAAGGCTGCGAAAATTCTCAAAGTAAAGGGAATTTACAAGTAGGTGGTGTTAACATTTAGTAATCCTAGAATACTTAGTAAATTATTGGAATCCTTACGCATGCATCTTTTATAATAGGAGGAGGTACAGTAATTAGAGGATATGTGATAATTCATTGTATATTTACCCATGCAGGTCTGGTAATTGGAGTAATTACAGCAGTTTTAGAATATGTAGTAAATTATTGGATTCCTTACCCATATACCTCTTGTAATTGTAGGAGGTACCGTAATTGTAGAATATGTAATTATACATTTGATACTTACCCGAGCAGGTCTGGTAATTGGAGTAATTACAGCAGTTGTAGAATATGCAGTAAATTATTGGATTCCTTACCCATAGACCTAATGTAATTGGTGAAGGTACCGTAATTGTAGAATATGTAATAATTCATTTGGTAAATACCCATGCAGGACTGGTAATTGGAGTAATTACAGTAGTTAATATTAAGTAAATTATTTAATTCTAGCCCATGCACCCCTTGTCATTAGAGGATACGTCCGCGTTTCCTATAATTACTTAGAATATGTAATAATTCATTTGATACTTACCCATCCAGGTCTGGTGATTGGAGTAATTACAGTAGTTGTAGAATATGTAGTAAATTATTGTATTCCTTACCCATGCAACTCTTGTAAATGGCGAATTTACAGTAATTGCGGAATATCCTTCGATCAACGCGCCCATTCACGAATCGTATCCCGCACAGTGGATTCACCAGTTTCGGGCACCTCCTGATCTTGCAGGGAAAATCCTTCTTCACCGGATTCTTCTTCTTTGCCGACAGAAGAGGCAGACCTGCCAAAGGAAGTGTTCTAATCAATTTCTGGAGAACACCTACACCTCAGTTTTATTAAGGCAACACAACATTTATTGTGATTATAATGCCTTAAGTTTTTAGCCTTAAGCCCTTCTATCTACTTCGAAGGTCTTACGAACAAGTAGTCTTTTCTTTTCTCCTGTCGAAGTTGTATGCAAAGAATATTTTAATTATTTTTTTATCCTAAATATTTGAATGAATCTTTTTTTTGTCAACTTCTGTGTAATATCCATAGACATGTGTAGACATTTTCCCACTCGGTTTCATGAGTCCACAAGGCAATTAAAAAAGTCCGTCATACAGGGGCTGAGTAAACTAAGCAGATTTACCATGTGCGTCACGTATTTGCACTTATATCAAAACGTAGAAATTCTATGAGAACAATATTTGGTATTTAGACTTCAAATGAAGTGCTTCATAATATAACAGGATTTGTTAATATGACATGAGTAGGAGATCACTGATGACCAAAAACTAAAATATGGAAATATCTACGTTAATATTCATTTTAGAGAAAACAACTCTTACAGAGATCATTTATTTGCAATAAGATTGATTCTGTAGAATGTTTCGATTCGACGCATGTCATCGGAGATATTTCGAATTTTCGAAATACTCCCTCTCTATACCGCCCCTCTCCCACTGGTCCAATTTTATCCGTCAATGAACTTTTATATATTTATTTTGTTAAGCAGAGATATTTTATCGTATAACGAAGTTTAAATGCTATATACGCTAAAAACTATATCGGAAGTTAACGATTTTATTGGGCATTAGGTACTGACAACAAAATTCGATATGTGAATTAACATTTACTCCTCCATGAATATAAGCTATTTAAACGTTCTTCGGATTTACAGAAATGGGGATTCGAAAGGAGGCATGAGAAGAAAAATTGTCATATTTCGTTCCGTACATGTTCCTCTGAAAAAAAGGCACTTATTTTCTTAATTGGAATGACTCAATTTGCAATAATTTACCCAAAACAATACTGAATTTACACAAAATGCATGAGCGGAAGTTGTGGAGAGGCAAATGCTCTAGGGCAGCTCGGCCAATTCTCGTCGATTTTTGGCGGAAAAGGGGTAGCAATGCATAATTATGACGAATAATATGAATGATTATTATTTACATTGATTTAAATAATGAAGAGGAATTGCGTGGGAAGTCATTTTCTTTTGATTATTATTATTTTTTTTTTAATGATTCAGTTTTATTCTGCAAGACCCAAGTAAAGTATAGAGCTTGCTTTAGTTAGCAGAAAGCTATAAATACAAGATTAATAAACACTGACATTTAGAGTAATTGTTCTCATTTACACTGCCATCAACATAAAAGTAATGATGACATATGCAGTAAATAACAAGTAAACATTAAATGGCAATTAATGTTAAAACACATATAATGTAACTAGTCCCCATTAAACTTTACATGATAATAACTAACACAACATTTAATGCTTACTCTTTTAATGACTTATTATCGCCAGGAATGTAAATTTGTTTAAATATCATAAATCATTCAATCAAGACAATGTATAAGGGAATGAAAGCGTTGGGGAAGTGATCACAGTTTTGTGTGATATTTATTATGATTGCTGCGTTAATATGTTACACATAATAGAACATACTATGAAAAATAATGAATACAACGTTACTTCATTAGGCTACTAACAATAGAATATTTTTAATTATGAAATATTAAAAAAGATACAGTGGTTGTGCTTGAGACCACTTTTAGGATTATAAATCGTTACTATTACTTAAATTATAATATAAGAATTCTAATCACTAATATGATTTTTATGACCAATAACGTAATAATAACGAATCGGGCTTGATTAGGAACAGCTTAACGTTTAGTCTGTCAGAATCAACATTGAATACATTGGTTGTGCATGTTCTGAGAAAGCTGGTTTATTATTATTATAAGCTGCTATATTATTATAGCACTGTAATGGATAACATTCACACTCATTATTCAGTCAAGATATTCCCTGAAGAAACTCCCGCATTAATGGTACTTAATAATAGTGAACGGATGCTATCCATGACTATGATTAATATTGTCTACGATATCTTAAACAGTGCAGAAGTATTGATCAGGAAATCATTTCATATTTTTTTATTCCTCAAGACTAAACAATTATATAAGTCCGCTTTAGTTACTATATAGTCAGATAAAACCCCTGAATACTGATACGCTAAAATGTGAAAATATTGTTTATAGTAAAGCCTTGCCAACAAAAATACCGTCATCATTCAGCTTCTAATGATTTCTCGAGCGAAGCCTGGGACTTGAGTTACTACACACACACGCACGTACGGACGCACGCACGTACGCACGCACGCACGCACGCACACACACACACACACACACACACACACACACACACACACACACACACACACACCTTGGCCAAACAATTTCCCATACGGAATATACTGAAAGGTAATTTCTTAAGCAAAGCCATCCTTTAAGGAGTTCAGAAATGGACACTCATTGCCAAACTTTAAATAAGATTAGAAATCTAAGAAGGGAAAACGGATTTTCCTATTTAGTTTGTCAAGGAGGGGTTAAAACATAGAGAAGTGTAAATAATATTTCCTTCACTTCTAATATTATTATTTATTAATGTCTACTTTTTGCAACTATTTGGGACGGGTTATCTATAGGCTACCACCCTTTCACTTCTAATAAATAATAATTTGACCTATTAAGTTTGGATATTCGGATGTTGAAAAACATTAAAAACGAATGTAACATTATGACTTCTTTGCAGTTCTTCAATGTTTGGGTAATATGTGACACCGGTTATGTCTGTTCCATTTATATTTCTGTATTACATAGGCTTTTAGAAAGGAATCAACTTTCTGGAAAAAAATTGATTAATCAATAATTTTATATTTGATAATTAATAATTTAATAATTGATTTGCAATTTTTAAAGTATTATGATTTTTATAAAGATTATTAACATTTTTTTAACAACGTTAATATAGTATCTATGGTGGGTTTCATAATTTTCCATGATTCCACTTGAAGCTCAGCATCAAGCTCTTAGCAATTGAGGATCTGCACAAATGACCTGACTAACATCTACGCAGGTAAAATCAACATAGGTGACCTTAGCAAATCTACATTGTTGATCTGAGCGATATCAACAGCGGTAACCTATCCATCATCTACACTATGACCAAGGTGACATGTACAGAAATAATCTTAGTAATATACTATATAAGCAGGTGACCTGGGCAATATCTACATACGTGACCTGGGTGATACATCCCCAGGAAAGAGGCACTTCTGAAACACGCATTGAATGTGCCAAATTAAAAAAAAAAAAAATCAGAAATTCCCATATTTTTTTATTTATTTTTGGACTTACAGATGCAGAAGAATAAAACCAGTGCACCTCTCATAGTTGGAAACTTGACACAACAATGGAGTTATATAAAATTAACGTTAAACAGAACGCTGCTACAGGAACATCAAACTAATGGACGTATGACAATAACTCATTATCTATTTTATATACAGTTTATTACAATGATATTTCACAATGCCATTACTTGAACAATAAAACACTTACAAATAGTTACATCATTTAGAATCCATAAAAAAAGTGGATTCGTGTCCCTCTGAGTGGAGTTGCAGTTTACTACAAAATCTACTTTGTAAAATACAAAAGTCCACCACGTATATGCTGCACCAGATTTCCCTTCAGCTCAATGATTCTCATCTCTCTTTCTATTTCTTATTTCTACCATTAATGGAGCCGGTGTTATCAAGACTTGAAATTGCACCTGCATATGAGTATATTAAATGATACATATACAACACCTATCACTTCCTCCACAATGACATTACGTCTTCTTGTAAAAGCCTTAAACAAAGGCATTGTAGAGACCCTCCTCTTTCTTGAGGATGTTTGATCCGAATACTACTTTGAACATTTAATTTAAGCAGGAATGGTATCATAAGGTTGAATTTAATATTGATAATACAATAGCTATCCTAATGCCTATGACATTGAAATCCTTCTTCGTATCCGAACGATCAGGAATCGTAAGATTGAATTCAAAGGTGATATTAAAATCTATCTCTACCTACCTTGTTGCAATTTAAGACCCCTCTTTGTATCCGTGGTGTAGCGGTAATTTACGTCACCATGGTTACATAATGAACGTTGCCGTGACGACAGATCCAAGGAGAAGGAAGCAAGAGAAAGCTGTTAATGCTTACGTTTTTTTGAGCAGAAGGATAAATATGTATGTTTGTTCGAATAATAACAGTGTTGCAAATCAACGTTCGTTTTACTACGTAACAAAGAACGTTAAAGTGGTGACCTATCAATGTGATATTACAAGCCCGACTAATCACTAAGTAAAAATATACAATATGCAAAATTTATAAAAAAATAAAAATTGCAGCGCAACTCAGTAGCAAAGGTAAAGCCTAGTTACCCCCATTATGCAAGTGTGATCTTTGATTTTTTTTAAAAAAATATATCTCGTTAACTGACGTGACGATGACTATAAGATCACACAGTAACCAAAACCACTGGTCCCATCTGTCCTGTTCCATCAGCGGTGAGGTAGCGGTGTTTTCAAGCGCTTCATCCCGGCTACCTACGTTCTCCGACGATACCAACGCGTTGGTTCTTGCAAGTGGACGCCGCCTTTGCCACATCTAGAGTGATTTCGTCCCAAATGAAGCTCCAGGTGGTAGTAATCGTTGGAGTTGGATGTTCTGACGCAGACCTCACATGTGCCTCTGACGATCCATAGCTGAGGGAGCGTCTTGTTTCCATATATGGCGAATCTCCTGGAGAACTCTCAAGAAACCACTACAGGATGCCCAGCTAGGGAGTCAGTGACCTTTGGAGCTGTGTCGGCAGATGCTACAGCTCGCCGGATCTACCTTCAACACAAACATCATGAGAACCCTTTGCTTCGAAATTTACCCCCGCGAGTGCAGTAAACTCCTGCACCTAGCAGGACGACGTGGAGGCCCTTTCCAGCAAGGCTGATCAGATTATGGGGGTAGAGCGGCTTGAAGCCTACGCTGTTAGTACCACACGCCCCATGAACCTTCAACCAGCTCCAGCAATGATGCCATTCTGGAGGAGCTAAAGAAGCTTTGGCAGTGGTCGAAGATCTACATACGTAATACAAGTCAGCTAGCAGGCGTAGTAGTTCCCTGCAACGCGGGCACACCGAGTCTTCAGGCGACTGACTCTGCTTCTTCCACAGCAAATTTGGAGCCAAGGCCCGGAGTTGCCAAAATCCGGCTTGATTTTTAGAGGGTCAGACTGATTAAGCCCTGCCGCATGTTTATTATGGACAAGAGGTCTGGATTCTTCTTCCTGGTGGACACCGGAGCCTCTATCTTCATCCTTCTTTTTCTGGGCCTTCGTGGTAGCTGATGTTGGTCGTCCCATACTCGGTACAGACTTCCTGTTATACCACAAGCTCTCCGTGGATTTCAGCAGCAGAACGCTCACCAACCAGCACACAGTTCTCAAGACAATCGGGGAAGTCGGCCTTTGGCCTTACGAACGCTGCTCAGACATTGCTGTGGCTTGTCCACAATAGGCTGTGAGATCTTTCTCCTTCTTGGTGACTTCCTCGTTGCATCGAAGACACCGGAAGAACACCAAAAGCTTTTGCCCGAAATTTTCATGTGCCTTAACGACTGAAGTCAAATGTGTCTTCGGAAAGCCGGAAGTTGACTTTCTTGGGTTCAAGATCGACGAAAATAGAATGTAACCATTACTTTCCAAAGTGTAGATGCTTTAGGAGTTTGCCTTCACAGAGCTCCCATCGGGTGGACCGACGAGGCGACGGAAAAATTCGAGATGAGCAAGCGTAGCCTGTCAGCGGTGCAGCCTACGCATCCTGCTGCTTCCCGCGAGCTTTCTCTTGTCTGCGACGCATGAGACCACGGGATTGGCCCACAGTGCAGCCCTGTAGTAGCGCTAGGATAGTGTGTGGAGACCCTTGGGAGTTCTTTCTAAGTAACCTTCTCCAATGCAGCTGAATTATGCAACTTATGACAGAGAGCTTCTCTCGATTAATGATGCAGTGATGTACTTCCACACTCTCGTAGAAGGACTCAAGTGTTTAATAATCGCAAACCACTCGCTCATGCCTTTACCCAGTGATTCGAGTCAATCTCAGTTGGCTTCATCAGCCAGTTCACGATGGATATAAGATACCAGCCAGGTAGTGAGTATGTCGTCGCAGATACTCTCTCACGCATTGACGAGGTGGACCTCTCGAATGATCTGGAAGCACTGGCAGAGGCGCAACGAAAAGACTCAAGCATCCAGTTGCTGAAGAAGAACCCTTCACTGCACCTGAAGCTGATCATTTCCAAAACCGAGGCTGGTCTGTAAGAACTCGACGGGACAGCAAGGCAATACGTCCCACGAGAGTTCAGGCCCTCTACTTTCCACCGACTGCGTGGACAGAGCCATCAAAGTAAGAAGGCGACGAGGAAACTTAACTGTTAATTTTTGGTTTGAGATGAGCTCTAACGTAGGCAGCTGAGTGAGAGTCTTTGTCCCATTCCAGAGGACCAAGGTTCTTCGCCATACGACGACACCCCTTGGTACCTTTAATCCTGTAGTCCGATTTCACCTGTGGCCAGGTACTCCGCCTTCCTGGAGATTGCCTCCAAGCTCTCTTCAAACTCGGAAGGACGATTTGGCACGACTCAAACCATAGGAACCACGTCACTAGGGGATGAGTGCTGTAGTAGCAAACTACGTTGCCATGGTTACATAATGAACGTTGCCGTGGCAACCGATCTACGGGAAAGCGAACAAGAGAAAGTTGTTAATGGAGCACAAGTAAATATTTATATTTGTTCCAATAAAAACAAGTGTTTCATTTAAATGCTTGTTTTATTTAATTAACGAAGGACGTTAACATGGAAACTGCACCTTGGAATAACGCGGTGAAATAAAATTTTGCAAACTGCTATGACATTGCACTGGACCTTGGAATGACTTGTAACCATGGAAACAGAAATTAAGCAATGTAACATTGAGCTGTGAAGTGATATTAAAATGCATTTCCACTTTGGTCCCTCTTCGTATCCATAGAAACCGAAGTTCATTATTTAATATTGAATTTAATTTTGATAATATTATGCATTTCCTCATTAAATAAAAACCTTTGTCTCGCACTGGCTAGAAAAGGGTGCCAACCTGTATACAACCTGTCCAACTAGCCATAGAAGCAAAAAATGGATAATAAATAATAATAATTATGCATTTCCAACTGCCTTGGTATTTGAATTCCTTTTTTGCATCGATGGGAATGGTGATCATAAAATTGAATTCAAAGGTGATATAAAATGCATTTTGACCTGCCATGCACTTTGGGGTCTATCTTCATATCCATGGAAATAACTTACAATAATATGATCAAATGAAAAGTGATGAAAAAATACTGTTACATCTTCTGAATGATTTAACATCACATCTTGTAACCATGGAAACAGCATTTACGTAATGTAACATTGCACATTAAAGTGATATTAAAATGCATTTCCACCTGATATAAACTCTCTATATCCATGGATCATGAATTCAGTATCATTATATTGAATTTAATGTTGGTAATACAATGCATTTCGACCAGCAATGCACTTTGGGATTGCTCTCAATATTAAAACCTGCTACTAAAATTAATTTGAAGGAATTAAAAGTTATGAAAAGATGTGTCTAATTTTGCTAAATGCTTTTTTATCACATCTCGAAACCATGGAAGCAAAATATAGGTAATATAACACTGAACTTTAAAGTGATATTAAAATTAACATTTCCACCTGATTGAACCTTTGTTCACTCTCGGAATCCATGTAAACGGAAATTAAGTATCAACAACTTGAATTCAAAGATGACACTAAAATCCATTTCAACCTGCCATACATTTTGAGATCAGTCCTTGAATCCATAGAAATAGCTATTTAGTATCATAAGGTTGAATTTAAATTTGATACAGAATGCATTTCGAACTGCTTTGGACATTTACATGCCTTCTCATAACCACGGAAGCAGTGATCAGGTATCAAAAATTGAATCCAAAGATAATATAAAAATGCATTTTGACTTTGCCATGCACTTTAGGGTCCATCTTGGAATCCATGGGAACAGGAACTAAAAACAAAATTATCGAATGAAAAAATCAGTTACTTAAAAGTGATGAAGAAAGCAGTTATTATTGCTGAACTCTTTGACATCACATACAGTATCTAAGCAAACAGAAATTAGGTAATTTAAGATTGAATTTTAAATTAATATTAAAATGCATTTCAACCTGCATGCAGTTTGAGGCCCTTCTTCATATCCTTGAAAACAGCAACTTAGAATAATATGATTGAATTAAAAACTTTGAAAAAATGCTGATATTTTTGCTCAGGGCTTTGACGTCACATCTCGTAACCATGGAAACAAAATATAGGTTATGTAATGTTGAACTTTAAAGTGATATTCAAATTTATTTCCACCTGTCATGCACTTTGATGACTCTCCTAGTATCCACGGAAACAGGAATTTTGAAGCATAAAATATAATTAAAAGTGATGAAAAATTGCACTTACTGCTTCTAAATGCTTTGACATTCTATGTAGTAACCTCGGACACATAAATTAGTTAATCATACATTTGATTTTCAAGTGATATTAAAATGCATTTCCACCAGATTTACGCTTTGTTCTCTCGGAATCCCTTTAAACAGAAATTAAGTATCATAAGATTGAATTCCATGGTGGCATTAAAATACATTTCAACCTTCCACGAACTTTAGGATCCCTCATTTATTTGCCTCAATGGAGAAGTTTATTATTTTGTTTCTTATTATAATCATTTCCTTATCCTGTATAATTTAATTAGTGGTATCCCATCTTTCATATTTGTGTATGTCTGCATTAGTAACGAATTATTATAAACAGTTAATGAGATTCATTGTAACACATTAATATAGATTACCATAGAGAGAGCAAAGGGTTACTTTTGTCTTGGGTTTTTACCATCAATAAGATATAGTAAGTACACTACTACAGTGTCTTCATAGCAAAAAGTCTTTAAATTCATCATATAAATATCAATATAAATCAATACTGGGCAATTAAGAAAACAGTTCATAAAACACTTTATTTACAGAATATCACATTTACTTTTGAACTTCCATTAACATTATATACTAATATTCATGCTTTAATCAATAAAGAGACATTAACATACATTCCTGCTAATATAATGGATTATTGTTTTTTAGCACATAAATAATTTTGACAGTAAATAGAACATGCAATATTTACAAGCATAGTTAAATATATTTTTTATTTTACTATAATATTAAAACATTTTTATTTTACAACACATAATATGGTAAATAGACCTATGTATTTTATTTTAAAGGTACATATACTTAGTATACTTAAAAAGTTCTGGGACTTTTGAAATATGAAAGGAAATTACATAAACAGTTCTTAATATGTTTAAAATAATTACTTATACAATATTGCTTATTTATATTGATTAGGATCATTCCTCTAAGGAGCCCATTGAAAATGAAGAAGCTCGGTTTTGTAAAATGTACTTAAATTGATAACATGGCAGATCAAACAATGAAATAATTCTTCATTTTGAACAGAAGTTTATTTAAAGTGCTCGCTATGGTTCTTACCACCCTCGTCACTTCCTCAGGATCTAAAGGTTGTATTATCTCATGCATTGACCCACTACTGATTTTATTAAGTTTTTAGCGACTACAGTTCTTTTGGGACACTGGTTATTGTACAGTTAAAATTTCATACCAGGAGCAACGTATTAACACAATAATTCTGTGCAATTAACTTTTGCTATACAATTTTATATGAAACTTAATACTTTTTTTTAGGAAACACTCTCATTAGCTATGATGAATTGAAAATTTTGGGAAATAAAGTGGGATTAGCTTTAGACTAAAGTAGAGCTCTTCTCGGTTCCAAGACTGGACTCAAACGAACAATGTAAATTCACCTTCGATTTTCAAACAAAGTAATTTGATTTTTTGTTGGTCTTGATGTAGGTACTTCTGTTTTTTTCCATTTGATTCTTTTTAAGCTGTTTTTCACACTGTCTAGATCAAAGAGCCCCAGGTTTCAAATTAGTTAAGTTGAAACCTTGGTACGTAGATTCTAAGTACGGGGGGGGGGGCAAAGTGTTCATGCTTTGTCACTATTTTAAATGATGGTTCTGATTTATACATTTATAATTAGTTGATTGAATAAATAGTGCTTATTTTTAACACCATAGAATTTCCCAGTGCAGACGTCCCCATTCTTTTTGACATTATTAATAGAAGAGATCTTTTAAATAATTTTTGACTTTCACTGTGCCACCCCTGACAAACCATCAGTCTCATAGTCTTCGAATATATCATTATCCTAATTATGCTGCATATTTACGAGAAACTTCTCTCAGGTAGATCATTGCATAAATAAACTGAAAGCAAGATATCTTCTCAGATATCAGCTAATTTTGAAATAAGCTGATTTCCTTGTCTACTGAATTATGCACATAATTTAAACAGCCACTAACAACCTTGATCTTTAGTCTTACAAGAAAGGCTTAAATATCCAGTTTGGTAGCTATTAATTTAAAATAAGTCAATATATTATGAAACGTCTTATTCCAAGCATATATACCAAATTTTGTTTTCGGCATACCTTTGTAATTTGAGATACATGCAAATGTAATGGTGTCATCAATTAATGTTTTACATTCTGTACCAGAAAATGTTTATTATATTTATACCATGCTCTATATTTAACCATTTCATTCAGTACTAAAGATCATATTAGTTAATGATTGAAGTCGGAAGAGCAATAGAGGGTATCGGGGAGAAAGGGGATTGGAAAATTTAAAACATTACCATTATTATTAGTCGGATCAAAAATTGTTAAAGAACTAGTCTTGAAAAACTATTGTTGCTCTACAATTGTTGTTTTTATAATTTTCTCGTAACTGAAATATTAAGCAAGTTATTCTCCCTTTATTGTTTTCTACCTTCAGTAAGCCCCCACTAATACTCATCAGATTTTGACTTAATAATAGAGAATATATGGTGAGGTGACATTAGTAGTATGTCATTCCAGAATGTGGAAATCTGCTTACTTTACATAGCCCCTGCATGACTGACTTTTTTAAAATATAGTCCAGGGGATGCCACTGATGTTGTGAAACCAGTTGTTATAAATAAATATTTTAAGCAGGAAGACTAAATATTTCTTACCACAAAGTGCTGGATTCGAACACTCTACACTATATATCAAGAGTCTTTCTAGATAGGTAAAGTGCCATTATACAAAATGCTCATCAGAGGAATAGATATGTGTTGCAGGGAATCACTCTCAGAATAGAAAACTGTTCTAAGAAAGAGAAGACCCGAGAAATGTATTAGGATCCATGAGAGAATGCCATAGAGTTAGAATCTGAAATAACAACAAGCTGGTGTATGACTTAGAGTATTGTACGAATAACTAAAATTAGTCCCAGTACTTTTTAATTAAACCCTATATAACAGCTTATAGTTATAAAAAGGGCAAATTTGGTTTTTACAATAAAACTTAAATTATGAATTTTTATTGAGGAAGTTCCAAATATTTTTAATTTAATTTTGCCTGAAAAATATCTCCAATTTGATTTTCCTATTTGTTTTTTTATAACACTGGGACTCTGTCCGATACAATATAAATAGATAGACAGAGGGTTAATAAGAAGAAACACTTGATTTTCTTATTTTACACTTATATTACTTATCATTAATGCTTCACATCATATGAAGACTCTTCAGGAGCTTATATAACTACCCAATATACATATGTGTGCATCTTGAGTGAGTGTGTGCATTCTTTAACCCTTTATAGAATAAGGACCGCTATAGTGGCCACCTACCGCTCTACTTCAAACTCGGACTGAGAATACTGCCAATAGTTACAAGGGTATCCACAAGATGTCAAGAGAAAATGAGGAATTATTCCTAAATTTTCACCCTCCGGAGACGAGATCCCTCCTTCCCGGCCGCAAAATCGGCTCTTGCCCATTCCAGGTACCTGCTCAGCTAGCACTGATTTGGGCACTCACAGTGCATTACTTGTTGTCTCGTACATTCTTCTGCTTTTACTCCAGGAAAAAGGAATGTAATATATAGCTAAGATATTCTTGATCATGTTTCAGTAAACATATTTTAATAATATTTTGTCTCATGCGTGTTTTATGTCAAATTATTAAAAAATAGGGCTCTGCCCTTCCATTTTTGTAATTTTCCTGAATAAAAAATCAGGAGAATTTATTTTTCGTTTGCTTATGGTATTTTTTTTTTTACACTGTTTACAAGTTGAACAATCAAATTTGACATTATAAGTAAATTATATTTTATACCAATTTAGTATTCTCAGATATGTTTATTAGAGTGATAACAAACAAGCATGTCTTGGCTGAAACAGAAAAGAGCAGGTAATTGACACATTTTATACAAAAATATTTGCTGAAAGTATTCAGTTGTTGACAGAAAGGACAGGAGCAGTAATGAGCCAAACTATTTCCCTGCCGGATCTATTATTATGAATTCTTAAACTTTGAAAACTATTATTGCTTTACTACATAATTTAATTTTTTTAATATTCTTTTCTTAACATTCATCCCTTTTTTTTGGGGGGGGGGGATGGGTAGAGGGCTTAGTCGTGCAAGTTAGGGGTCTGGCCTTAATCTCACAGGGTAAACCTAGAGTGGCAAGTTCGATTCCTGCCTGGGTAAAAGGAATTTATTTAGTGACAAACTCATTACATAAATTCCTTAGTCCCACTCTGGCTAGAAAAGGAAGGTATCCTATTGAAAATTAATCCCAATTAGACTTAGTAGCAGAAATTGGCGTAAATTAACAATATATACAATGATATTTATTGGTTATAATTATAGTTGTTATTGTTGTATTTCTGTAGTGTTCTGAGTTTTTGTTCAATATTTTGTTTGCATAATTTTATTTACTATTTTGTTGTGTTTTATGTTCTACTTGTTATATTTTTTGTCCTTCTATAAGTAATTAGATATTTTTTTCTTTTTAAAATTCAAAAGAGCAATATCACTCACACTGTGAAGCCCTTAAACTAAATAAAGTCCGTCACGCAGGGGCTGCATAAACTAAGCAGATTCCCCACGTGATGTAATACAATAGAGAAATCTCCATACGAGAGCCGAACAGTTACGGCAAAGGGCTGAACTAGCTTTTGGCGGGAACTTAGTTGTCTGTTATCGGCACAAATTTAATAAAAATGCAAATATCTCGGTTAATATTCAAGATAGAGAATAAATGTATAAAACAATATTTATAGTAAATTTAATTTACAATAAGATTGGTTCTATACAAATTTTTGATCCGACGTATGGTAACGGAGATATTTCAAATTTTCGAAAATCCCCTCCTCTAAACCCCCCTCCCACTGGTCCGATTTTAGCCATTAACGAACTTGATCTGTCTTTTTACATAAAACGTTTAAATATCGAGTTTGGTAACGATCAAACAAAAATTACGACTGCTAGAGCGTTAACAGACATATATATATATATATATATATATATAAATAATTTTCAACGGACCTCGTTTTCGTCATCTCCAGGGTAGGATCGATGGACATTTGAAGAAAATTTTAGAAAATCGCGTCATGAGTACGACCTCAATAGCTGATTTCCCTCAAGGGAAATCTGCTAAAAATTACATACACCTAAACTACATTTCTCTCTTTGTTCGTCAGAGTTAGTCTTATCACGGGAGGTAGTATAAGTATATTTATGTCAGGTTGTGATATAAATTCATAACAGGGACTGAAAATAACTCATTCATTTTTATTTCAAAACAGTTTCATTGGAACTTCAATTTTTATTTTTCAGTCAAAAAATAATAGTTTCAGAATCTTTCAAATTTGTTTTCTAATTTAACATATTTATTTTTTTTAAATTTTTATTTATTTATGTCTATTTTATGCTACTTCGGCTAATTGGGAAGGGTTATCTACAGGGAACCACCCTTTTCTAGCCAGGGTAGGACTAAGGAATTTATTTAATGAGTTCGTCACTAACATATTTATTCTTCAAATAAACAGATTTCTTTTTTTTAAATAAATAGATTTCTTTTTAAATAAACAGATTTCTTTTTTAAATAAATATATTTTCTTTTTAAATAAACAGATTTCTTTCGTAAATAAACAATTTTTTTTAAAAATAAATATATTTCTTTTTTTAAATAAACGAATTTATTTTTTTAAATAAACGAATTTATTTTTTTAAATAAACGAATTTATTTTTTTAAATAAACGAATTAATTTTTTTAAATAAACGAATTTATTTTTTAAATCTTCCATATAACATTTTTTTAATAACTGTTTTCTGAATTTTTTTTCTTTTAAGTTTTGGAAGTGATGATATTAAATTTGTAACCTTTCTATTCAAATGTATAGCGAGCATATTTATTAATAATTAGAATAAGAAATAAATATATACTTAAATATTGGTCAAAGTAAGAACCAACAAAGTTGCATTTCAACGAAAGATGATTTAGAATAACAAAAAAAATAAATGATTCACCAATGACCAAAAAACACTAATCTGATATTGCTCTTAGGCAAAGGTTCAGAATTTATAGAAACACTATTTCTCCTTCTTAATTTTCTCGTAAGCTGGAGATAATCTGACCCAATTAGCCTTAGTAGCGCAAAGTGGATGCCATTGAGTGGTCTGGAGAAGAAATATTGAAGACTGTCTCAAAAAGAAGAAATTAAATGTATGCCTGTAAGACAATTTAAGTAAGTAAGAACAAAATAACTAAAAGCTATAAAAAATAACTAAATATTTAGATTGCAAGTACCCCATAAAAATCATATATTCCCTGAAAAGGGTTTTAGAAATGGTTATTTCTCCCATTCAGGTAGGGGAAGTTCATAAATAAGATTCATAAGAGTTTCTCATAACTAAGATAATTAATTGGATGCAACTGAAATTAACTGGGCTGCGAATAATAATCATAATTTAGGTTTATAATGTGACTAAAAAAATATTGATCTAACATTAATAGATGACTTTCTTTTGCTGGGTAGAAGTTGAACTTTGGGCTGCAAATTTTACACTTGCCCCTCTTCATCTTTTATTGAGTTTGGTAAAAAAATATTTTTTTTTTTTTACTATTATAAAAATGGAAATAATACTAAATCAAAAAGAATTGTTCGAACTAATATTTGGCTTGTAATTATTAATGTGTGTGCACACACGCACACAAATTTATGAGAACTCAGTCCCAGAAGTGAAAGTATTAATAAATATATTTTCAGACCATTATCTGAAGAAAAGCAAAGACTCAATTTTACAATAGCTCTGTTCACATAATAGTATTTTAAAACTATACTACTGATTGGTTATATTATTCAGACATTCATAAATTAAAAATATAGCTTCATAACAAAATAAAATATATTCTACAACATTTACTACAACTAAATAAACTGTTATAAATTACATTCTATAATATTCATACATTAAGTTATAAAAAAATAAGTTTCTTAATAACATCTTTAAATATTTCAAAATAATTCAATAAAACTAATATAAAACATTTATTCATCAGTTATAACATTAAGCTTATAAGATAAACAAGCATTTTTCATAACTTTTTATAGCCCGTTTTTGCCAAGAATATATTATTTTTTAACTTACAATTAATTATTTATTAGCTATATAGTATTTTAATTTAATACAAAAACAATCAGATTCATCTATATTACTGGCATAAAAAATAATTTAAGGTATTCAATAAGTTTTTTTTTTTTTTTGGTTTTTCTCTTAAACAATTAGGACCATTCCTTTTTCTTTTTGAAATAGAAATATAGTAAACTACTGTATAATGCATATTATTCAGGTTGGTTACAAAAGGGCGTTGTGGATTTTGCAGGCTTTGCCTTGTGACTGACTGTTCCTGTGGACAAGGATATCCACATGAGAGCCAGGGAACGGGGAGGGGGGTTTCAAGGTACATCACCATTTTACATGAGGATGTTTAAAAAAATAAAAAATAAAGGCATTTAGGAGACTGCAGAGAATTCTTACTGGAGGGAAGAAAAGTTGGTGAACCTTATTGCTGACTAATTATAGCCATTAGTTCAGAAGGATACATTATATGAGAAAAATAAACATACACTTATCTTAGGCTTATTATATATACACTTAATACATTACATGCAAATACGACATCCAATTTAACACACAATAATATATTATTACCTCTAAACACTAAGAAGAAATTATTTTTATTTTTTTTTCTAATACGAACTTGGCCAGCATTGTGAAAAGCAGATCAACCCTGTCTGTCCACAAAAAGAAACATCTTTAAAACATAATTTTCCTAATTTCTTTTGATTATATTGATTTGGCACAGCATCTGATTTGAAAAATCACATTTTTAAAGGGTTTGTTATTTGTTATTGAGCTAGGAACATATAAAAATGAACTGGATGAAATCAAATTTGTAAGCATTCATTCTGTGATTATGGCTTGTGTAAATGATAAATTACATTTGAAAATCATAAACTTATGTTGTTTATCTAAATAGAATGTTCAATAAACTTTCAAACTACAGTCTTCTATTTTTTGTCTTATGATCTATAATTTTATTCAAACAATATAAGTATTATGAAATATATTTACCTTAAAATTTTTCGAACTTTCACAACCTAAGCAAATGCTAAGTGGTATTTTAAATGAAAGAAGCGTAATTGAAATCACATTATAGATACTCAATTTTCTAAACAGTAATATATTGATATCTTTATAAAAAGAAATAACAATGTAACACATATATTAAGAAATAATAAATAAGAATTTTTTTTTTAGATGAAAAGTTTAGTACTCTAATTTTAGGGGTGTTACTGGCCTATAGTACAGTTTACATGAACTATGTTACTTCTGAGATACATTCTAGAATTATGCAAGTCTAATTTTAACATCCCCCAAGCCCTTTTCTTTATGAGTCCCCCTACATTTCGTTTTCATTATTGCAACCAACCCATAAGGTACAAATGCCAGGATCGCAAGAGGCCAGAGTTTATGTATTATAATGAATGATGAATTCCACTATTCACTTTTAATTAGTTCATTAAAGGAATATGCAAATTTTTACTCTTTGGAGTGTCTTCCGTTTTACCTCAAACCAATTTCTTTTGTGTGCTAAAAGAGCCAACAGTACTTCGTATATGTTTCGAATGCTGGAAGTGGGAGTTACTAAAATAGGATGAAGAAAAGTCTTCCTGCAAAATAGATTTTACTTTATTGCACTATAGGGATGAAAAACATCTTCCTGCAAAGAAGATTTTACTTTATTGTGCTAAAGGGATGAAGGAAAGTCTTCCTGTAATGTAGATTTTACTTTATTGCACTATAGGGATGAAGAAAAGTCTTCCTGTAATGCAGATTTTACTTTATTGCACTATAGGGATGAAGAAAAGTCTTCCTGTAATGTAGATTTTACTTTATTGCACTATAGGGATGAAGAAAAGTCTTCCTGTAATGCAGATTTTACTTTATTGCACTATAGGGATGAAGAAAAGTCTTCCTGCAAAGTAGATTTTACTTTATTGCACTATAGGGATGAAGAAAAGTCTTCCTGTAATGTAGATTTTACTTTATTGCACTATAGGGATGAAGAAAAGTCTTCCTGTAATGTAGATTTTACTTTATTGCACTATAGGGATGAAGAAAAGTCTTCCTGCAAAGTAGATTTTACTTTATTGCACTATAGGGATGAAGAAAAGTCTTCCTGCAAAGTAGATTTTACTTTATTGCACTATAGAGATGAAAAAAAGTCTTCCAACAATGTAGATTTTACTTTATTGTAATAAAGAAAAAAATCTACATTGTGGGAAGAATTTTTTTTATCTGTCTTCTTCATATATATTTGTTGGCAGAGCTCTAACATTAAGAATATATTTTAAAAGTAATTTAATGTGAAAGGGATTTTCTTGACTAACAAGTAGCCTTTTATACTAATTATGGCCTCATAATGATTTGCGTCAAAATTAAGGAGATAACATGAAAATAACTGCTTCTTAAAATCTTCGAGTGTCCTAATGTAGTAAAACATTTGAGGAGTTTCAGTTTTCAATGAAAAGTACAAATTTCAGACCGAGAGATTCTGTTATCAAGTGGCATAAAATCTTTTTTGAACAAAATGTGATTCAAATAAATCTTAGTGAAACAAATAATTTCAGGTATTATTTCCCTGAATTTTGTTGTTGATGCATATTATCAAGTTTTACTTGTTCGTGTAAATTTATCGACATCCAATTTTTATTGTTCCTGGAAGAGAGAAATCACTATGAGATCAAATAGGTCTTCCTTTTTCAAATGAATGTATTTTTTTTTTTTTTTTTTCACAAGGAACGATACACTCAGAGGAATTCCATTTTCAGAAAGATTTTTTGCAGATATTAGCTGAACTGAAGGGACATAACCAACGATGCAGTTACACAGCTTATATGCTGAATCCTGTATCCTCTATGCCATCAGCGGATTAAAGTTGAGGGGTCATGGCAAAAGAATTGGTTTATACAAACTACACATAGGTTGTCCTCATTTAATAATCTTAAAAAGTACCTCTCTCCTGGTTTAAATATATTTATTAAATATTTGGTGGATTATTTAATTCTGAATAAACTTATATTTATTAATTTTGATCAGAGTTGATTGTTGGTGACTTTCCCTTCATTAATTTCTTTGTAAGTGGTGTGGTTTTGCGAATTTTCATTTTTCCCATCTTCCACTGTGTATTATTGTTGCCAAATTGCTTCAACGCGATGTATATTCAACATTTTGGTTGGAAGCCTGCTGCTCTCTATTGATGTCAAACTCATCATACATCTCCTTCAGGTAGGCACTGCTTCTGATCTTTAGCAATGCTGCTTTCTTATCAATCCAAATAACTTCTCGAAGTCTTCTCCTCCAGATCAATAAGGCCTTCTGGTTTTCCTTGCTAAAAGTCCTTGTTTCTCTGCCATAAATAACTTTCGGTCTGATGACCGTTGTATATGCTTGCACTTTCATGCTTTTCAGGATAGACTCTTTAAGCAGAGAAACTTTTGATGATCATAGAAGTATTGTATCTGATTCCACACTATTGCTCTCCAAAACTAAGCTTCACAAGTACATAAATGTCTTACGATTAGGAAATGAACTTTCCTGTATTTGCTAGAACTACCTATTTTCTCAGCTATTGCACTGCTCATGCAAACTTTCAGATATTTCTAGCACTGATGAACACATTATCCGTGAGCCGACTGTATTTTGTACCACCAGGGTTAATTCTAAATTTTCCGATAGTTGCTTCCAGGATAAAGTTAAATAGAACTTGTTTTATGCTACTGGTAACCTCAAGGCCATTGAAGTCACCAACTCTGGTTTTTTGCTTACATAGAGTACCTTCCTATGACATCCTCGTGGATCAGATAAGCTTACTAGATATTCCAACTGACTGTAACACTAAAAATTACTGAACACCCTTAATTATGATTTGATCATTATCTGCCAGAAGGTTTCCTCGTTCACTAAAAGAGAACTCAGTATGCAAACTGAATCCCAGTTTTAGAATTTCAATGACCAGATTGTGGTTTCTGGGAGTTCTTTATTAAAAATCTATCACTGCCTAATGGAAAATATAATTTAAGTTGCTGGGACATGCTCAGGTCATTCAGAAACCATAGTGCATAGTTTTCAAAGAGTGAGAGAGAAACTGATTTAGGAAGAATTTCTCTGTAGGAAGTTTAATAAACTTCGGAGGACAGCTAAAAATTTAATGAGGGTCCTCAACCATAAGTCAACCTTACCGCTAGTAGGCGAGGGCCCTCTGACCTCAGCATCTCTTCATTCAATTCGGAAGGTGTAGTTGACTAGGCAATGAAATTAAAATTTGGTCACTGATAGGTTCTCTCTGTCCTAATCCTTTTCATATTTATTACACTCTTCAACTGTCTTCACAATCCAACAAATCTCAGCATGTAATATATTCGAGATTTCAGGGAATGAATCTGAGATTGCATTACATGTACTAGTCATAAATGACCATATATTTTATATTTTGAGTAATGCCAGCACAAATCTCAGTTAGATTATTATTTATGAGTATTTAAATGTAGAGTTTTGTACTTGTAACAAACTTTTAGCCAATTTTGAGAAAAGTCTCCATGTGGTCAGGCATTTTGGTAGTTAATGCCAATAGATTTTTATAATAATATTCACTGCTCTTGAAGTCGATATGCTGGACAATATTTGGGATGAATTATGATAATTAAATTTCATTTAGAAGCCTTTTTGAGGTACAATTTTCATGATAGGCTTAGGCTATAAAAAGGTGAACTTGCGAAGGGATTAAGACAGTTCTCAGATATTCCGGAGGTGAGTTCATGGCCGGCGACATCTCGCTAATCCCTCAGCCATCAGCTGGTATGTTCTCACGGACCGACGGCATGCACTCGAAGAGAGACTACTAGAAGTAAGCTAAGGTTTATTTCTTTGTAACTTAGTTTAATTAGATATAAGTGCCCCCATTATATTGTTTTAAAAGGTGCCTTTCTCTCATTTTGAATTGATTATTTATTATTGGTGAGTCTTTTAATTATAAATAAATTTATATTTATTTAAATTTGTAATGAGTCAATTGTTGGTGAAATCCTTCCTAAATTCTATGTAAGTGATTTGCTTTTAAGAATTTTTATATTTTTACAGCTTCCACTGCCCATTGCCGCAGCCAGATTGCTACAAATTAATATTTTTTCTTAAAAAATTGCATTCAAAAGGTACCTTTTCTAATAGATTCCATGACATACGAGTATACATTAAAATTGGGGAGGGGGGGGGGGAGAAGTGGTAAAAATATTTAGAGGTGATTAAGGAAATTTGACAATAGTTGGTAATAATTTTCAAGAGTGTTTAGGGCAATACTGTTATTCATAAATATACTTTTTAATATTATTCACTACTTACTCTCTTATAATCAGGGCTCATGACTTGAAGCTTTCTTTAGCCATGGTTTATTTTACAATACAAAACAATTAAAGAACAAAGAAAATAAAAATGTCATATTTATTTCTCCCTTAGCTTTTTTCATAGTCAGGGCTCTCTCCACTAATTTGGCACCAATTTGTCCGTACCTTTAGTAGTAGCAGTGATTCTCTGTGTCTTTTTAACTTCATTTAAGAAAAATACTAAAGCTACAGAGCCCTGGAAAATTATAAATCCTTTATTCTGCCAAAGGAAAGTCTTAGAAATAATCATATGTGCATATTTCCCCACAAATATCTCAAGCATTACCCTCAGTCACTCGACAAATTCTTTCCTATGTATAATCCTTATATCATTCAATTATTTTTAAAATAGACTATATATAAATATTTTATAATAACTCGTAAATTCAAAGTATAATCCCAAATAAATATCCTTAAAATAGTCAATATTTACATTAGTCAATAGATTGACTTAATCCGAAAGAAATTTGTAATTAAAATGATCTTGACACAATGCTAATTAAGTAAACCTAAAATAGCAAGAAGGGAAGCATTACCCAATGAGTTTCATAGTAAAACTGTACATTTCAATAAATTTGCCACTATAGAATTTGGCATTTCTTATACATTATAAAATTGTATCTTTTATTTGATTCAAAATATCATGTAACACACACTACATATATCTTTATAAATTCTACTGGTTCTTTCAGGTTATGACTAAAACTAATTAGTAAAGATAGTGGTATATTTATCAATCAATGGTAAGCATATGTTTGGAAGGAAAAATAATCAAGTTTCTATTCTACTCTAAGATATTATTTACACAGAGTATAGACTTAATGTACCATCTAAAATATATGCAAATTAATTGCAACTCTTAATTATAATATATTCCTTATCTCTAAGTGTATATTATATTTAGTTAAAGAAGGTTTTTCACTTCAAAATATTTAATACTATTAGAGTATTGTGCTGAAATGAAAATAAGTTATCAAACAGAACATATATAGGAAATCTGGTGTCTCAATTAATGTTTTTTTTTTTTTTTTAAAAAAAAGAAAGAAGTGCTAACACAAGAATTTTTTACTAAAGAATTTATTGAAATTATAATTGTAAAGAAGAGGGGATGTTGCCAATAAGTGGTCATTTTGTAATTATTTATAGTTTTAAATTAACAAAAATACCTGAATTATTACAAAGTACAATACAATATGAAGGGAGAGCCCATAATTTCAAATTTAGTCGGCCATTTACAGATTTGGCAGCTAGTATTATCTGTTTGTCCAGCAGATTTCACATACATGGTCCATTATTCTGCTTATTTTCATTTTGATCCAATATTTTTTACTCCCTCCGAAGTTGAGCTACACAAACCAGTTTAAGATCAATAAAATTTAATTAAAAGTTTAGAGCCTGTGGACCCAATCATTTGTCACCTACAGAACTATTGTCCTCTTCATCCCAGAGAGTTCTTTATTCCCTTAGAGAAGGTAATAAGACCAGTAAATAATATTGAATATGGCGAAGATGAGAGGGAATGCCAGCCTGGAGTATTCATCAATTTTCCTTGCTAAAGCGGCGTGTTTAGGGTCTTTCTTCTCGAATTGAAGTCCTTGTCCTCCTGGTTTTGACTGAAAAAAAAAAGAGAAGAAAAGGATCAGTGATTTCATGAAAATAATAAATCCTTTACAGAGGTCTTTCTAGTCTTTATAGCCTATATCCTGCTTTTTCAAGGATTTCACTTTAAGGTAGAAATAATTCTTGTTCTTGAAATTGATCACAAATTGTTTAAACAAGAAGTGTTTGTAAAAAGCTTTTCATATGAGAATATTCAAATTCTTTATTATTTTCCTACAAAATAAACATGTTGCTTTATATGTGTTGGTAGTTTCCTTTGCTTTAAAGGTAAGACTTGGACAAAATTCATTATAATAAGAAACCCTAACATTATATGCATCTCATTGTATGTACAATATTGAATAAAATTATTTCAGGTTATTCAGAACACATTTTTGTGTCTCCTCATAATTTATTTTTAAAAACACAAAGCGTCTTCTGGAATTTACATTCCTATTATCCTAGCTACAAACAATAAAGGACACTAAATGAGGAGTTTGGTCGAAGACTAATAATTTGGCTCAAAATTTAACAATGTATAATAAAAATAAAATTATAGAAAAATACTGGAAATTGAACCAACAACAAAAATTAAACAGGATAAATTTACATCAAATGCAAGTAATAAAAATACCAAATAAACATTAGACTAGTACTAAAGACTACAATTTAAAATGCTTTTAATAAATATATTATTTTATTCCATTATACTAGTACATTTAAATTATTTAAAATGGTTCAAAATTATATTACTTTTCTCACAAGTCAAAATTAAAAAGGAGATGGGTTAAATTTTGTAAAACAAAATCAATTTTTTTGATTGTCGATTGTGTATTGTCGATGTGTCGGCTCCTCTCTGTAAGAAGTTCGTAAATGTTATGTGGATTCTCTAAGTATTCAATGTTCCTGCCGTTATTTAGAATGTGTTTAATGGCTAATAGTTAATGGTTAATTGCATGTTCTGCATAGAGGTCTTTCTGTTTTCGCCATGAGGTATGTGTGTATTAATTGTGGGTTCTATACTAAGTCTCGTTAGTACAACTTTGTCTTGTCTATTGTCACGTCTGCTGGATGGCCGCTCGCTTTTTACATGGCTTAATTTCTAGCATATGATTTTCTGTAGTTCTATGCCAACAGTTTTGCCGTTCATTTAATGTTGTCTGTAGTATTTGTACATTCCGGCACGGGGCCGGCCCTCCCCAGTGGCAGAGGTAAGCCCCCGCTGTGTAGCTGCTAGGTAGGGGAACCGTAGGAACAGTAGGTCCTTAGTCGGCTTTGCTATTCCGGGCAGGGGATCACTCCTGCCTTAATGGGGTAAGTTCTAGCGGCTTACTCAATGTGAACTACGGGCTGGGTGGAGTCCGGAGTGGAGGTTTGCCTCCATCTGCCGGTCATAGACGTAGTGGTTGTGTGTTCAAAGCACGAATACGACAGGCCAGGAAACTGGTACATGTGCCCTTCGTGTGGGAGCTGGTTAGTAGTATTGTCCCATTTCCATCAGGATCGCTCTTCCATCTTTGCGACTCCTCAGTTTCCAGAGAGGTGTTGGAATAGGTGTAGGATGGATTAAGGTCGTAAAGGCTAGGTGCCACCTGCATTGCTGCCACATTTCGGATGGCTACACGATGTAGTATTTGTAAATATGCATTCGTTATGTGGATTCATGATCATTTTGTAGTTTCATGACACTTGAACACACATGTAAACTAGGCCAGCACGCCCAGCTGTTCACTCTCTACTAACCCTTTCTCCTATTAGCCTATTCTCCGACTATCTTTTGTTTTACCCTAGCTATCAGTATCGACTGTGACCCTTCGCAGATCATCTTCAGCACGTCTCCTCAGACAATCAGCACCCGGACTCCTATCTACAAAACCGGCTAAAAATGATAATAAATAAATTACAGAAAAAGGCAATCCTCACCCAAAATCCTTATCCTATCCTACATCACAGCCTGGTATGTATGTGTTTATCCCGTGTATATGCGGGTACTTGTTTTTATTTTGCATGCTTGCACGTTTTTCTTTCGCTTTGTTTTCTTTGCATGCCCTTCTTCTACGCATGATTTTTCTTCTGGTCTTTCTTCTTTAGTCAGGTGTAGGGAAAAAAACACACAAAAAACAAAAAAAAACAAAAAACGGCAGTTCAGTTTAGCTGAGAATCAGCGATTTGACTCAAGTGATCGTCTAGGTGATTTATATGCTGTCTAATAAGTATCTGAAGGTGTATTGTGGGTTAGTTGTGAAAAATAGTTTACCAAGTGAATAGTGTTTCGTCAAATAGATTGTGTACTAATAAAAACGTTTAAGATTGTGTATTTTGACTGAGCGACATCGCCTTGTTGCGGAGCTCACCAAATAAATAAATAAATTTAATTTTGATATCAATAGAAAACTAATAACCAACGTTTATTATTTTCGTAATAAAAGTAACAACATTATATTAATATAGATTAGCTTACCGGATCAGATTGCAGATCAACTGTAGCTAGTTCTCCATTAACACGATAAGTGTGGATTACAGGACGACCAACTTTACGCCATTTATAGTTTACGAAGGTGAATTCCAGAAGAGCGCAGAAAACAAATGCTGAAATAAAGCATACATCACAATTGAGACATTTGAAGAGTGTAGTAATAGAGTTAATATTGAAATACAATTTCTTTGATTAGGATTAAATTAGTGATTTAATAAGTTTTTTAATTTAAAAAAATTACACATTTATTGCATCATTTACAGGGATACCAACATTGCATATGAAACTCGGCCTTGTCCACATGATGGGAAGCGTCCATTGTCCAAAATATGACCCATATGTTGAAGAAGTATTTTTGTTTGAAGGAAGTCCTGGTTATTCATACGTGAGATTAACGGATTAAGGGAGACTGCATTGTCAACACATGGAGACATTTAGCTCCAAATTCACCAATACAGAAAATGTTTTGGGAACTCCTGAACCAATTGTACCTGATTGTTACAGAACAGTCAAATCCAACTTCTCTTACCCCTAATAGTTAATCAAATAATTCTGATGCAGGTTTATCATTGATTCCAAGCAACAACCTTACAGAACAGCCTCGTTACCGGTTTTTCATTCATTATTTCTATTCAATTAGAAAATGACACTGTGAATTGACTTCAACTCAAGCTGGGGGAGACGTTTGTTACAAAACTCTGTCACGCAGGGGCTGTGTAAATTAAGCAGACTACTCACATGTTGGTATGGCACTATTGATCTCTTATTAAATTCTCCCGTACATTAACAATAGTTTAACAAGATTGGTTCAATTACAATTTTCGATCCGACTCATAAATAAATTTGAAATTTCGAGCCCCACCCCTCTCTGAAATCCTCTATTCATGGTCTGATTTCATCCATTAACGTATACTGAATCAACGGTTAAATATTGAATATGGTATAGATCAAATAAACAATTCCCTCCTTCTGACCCCCCCCTTCTCCCAAAATCCAATTTTAGCGGTTGATGAACTTGATCTTTATTTTTACATAAATAAAATTTCCTTCTGGGAAATCTGTTAAAATTGGGCGAAAATAAATTCGTGTTTAGTATTATTGTTACTTATTAATCCCCACATTGAGATACCAAGGATAATTTGGACTGGTTATTGACAGATTACCACCCTTGTAGATTAGATTATCAACATATTGAGGATTATGACGCCATATTGAAAATAATTCTCAAATGTCCATTGATCCTACCCATGACAGAACGAAAATGAGGTCCGTTCAAAATTGTATATCTATATATAGAAATTAATATACACTTGTGTCCTAACGCTCTAGTAGTCGCAATTTTTGTTTGATTGTTATCAAACTCGATATTTAAACATTTCATGTAAAAATAAAGAACCATTTTGCTAACGGCTGAAATCGGGCAAGTGGGAGGGGGGTATTAGAAGGGAGGAATTTTGAAAAAAAAAAAACGAAATACCTTCGTTATTGTACGTAGGACTGAAAAATTGTATAGCCCTAATCTTGTTGCAAATTTAACGTTCTATAAATGTTGTTATATATGTATTTACCGAGATATTTATATTTATTAGTTTTCAGCCTTCAGTGAACCTAATGTAATAGTGGTGGTTTAGAGAGAGGGGAGGGGGGAATAAGAAAATCCATTTGCTAATACTTATGTTAAGTATTTGAATAATTCACTTGTATATTAATTATCCTTAGAAAAGGAACACAGATACGAAACTCGTTGGGGGAATTCGGAAAATCTGCTTCGCAGGAGCTGCGAAAAGCTGATTACCACTGTGCTGGTGTGACACACTTTTCTCACCATATATATGAATTATATATATATATATATATATATATATATATATATATATATATATATATATATATATAGATACTTCAAAGTAAAAATCCGGTGAGTAGGAGTGGAGTTTAAATGAAGGCTGAAAACTTAAACAATGCAAAACACCTCGGTTAATATTCAAGATAGAAAAAAAAAATCTATATCGACATTTATAGTACATTATAATTGTAACAATATTGGTTTTATAACATATTTCGATTGGAGATATTTGGAATATTCGAAACTCACCCCCTCTAAACCCACTCCCACAGGTCCCATTTCAGCAATTAAAAAACTGCAAAAAATAAAAAGAGTCCGTCACGCTGGGCTGCGTAAATAAGCAGATTTTCCACGTGCTGGGATTACACACTAGTAATGTCATCTCACTATATATTCTCCATTTCCAAGTAAAATCCTATGAGTAGAAGTAGGAGTTCATTCATGGCTGAAAACAAGGCTGTACGCTTAATATTTGAGTTACCAGAAAATGCATAGAATAACAATTCTAGAAAACCAAGATTTAAACAAGATGGGTTTTATATCATTTTTCGACCTGACTCTTTATAACCGAGATATTATGAATTTTCCTCGCCCCATTCCTTGTCAGTGTTCAGTCATTGACTACAATAATATGATCTTTAGTTTTGAATAAAACAGTTAAATATCTTGGTTCATATTCATGTTAGAGAAAATACGTAAATTACATCATTTATAGGCCATTAAATTTGCAATAAGATTCATTCTATACAATTTTGCGATCCCACGTATAACTGAGATATTTCGACGCGGTAACAGGCGTATATATATATATATATATATATATATATATATATATATATATATATATATATATATATATATATATTATTTTGAACGGATTTCATTTTCGTCTTCCGGGTAATATCCATGGAAATATACCACTCCTTCAAATTTCATATTAACAATTAGCTGTTATATCTTGAACCACTTTATTCACAGCGTAAATGCCAAATATTGTCTTCATCGAACTGTTCCTGTATGAGATACATGCACATACGTAGGTATGATGACGTCATCAATTAAGAATTTCAGTCTCGAGTCAAATTTAACCAGCGGATCGGAACAAGGGTTTTTTTTTTTTTTTTTTTTTTTTTTGGTAGGGGAGGTTCATTTATTGTAAATATACTATGTATTATGTGTGGAATCAATGTTGACACAACAACACGTGGAATATCTTCTTAGTTTTCACATCCCCTGCGTGACGGACTTAATTCTAGTCAAGATGAGACTAAGGATTATATTTAATGAGTTCTTCACAAAAGGAACTACCATTCCCCACGTTGAAGAGATTTAAATATTGTAAACTCATAATGATTCAACCCGCATAATTCTAGTGAATAAAACTGTTTTAGTTAAAAGTATTTTTAATTGGGTTATCTATCCTTCTAAAGAAATGTTTCACAGTAAGAGAGGGTCCGGACCACAAACCTCAGAGCAGGGTCCAACCTCTGACCACTTCTATCTCTTCTAATCACCTGTTACTTGTCTCTCTTACTTATATTGTACACAAAGTGTAAGGTTACACTACATCAAGGCCTAATTAGTTAACTAGCGGCGTTACTCATCGTTTAAATTGGAATAATGTCTCACGGATTAACTTTATTAAGCACCGAAGAATCGATGCGTTTTTATCACGCACCGAAAATATTTGATCTGTTTAGCCGTTTCGTGTAATTCCGACAAACTATAAATCGGTGATTGTACGAATGTGTCATTGACGGGTTGAAACAAATATAGCTTCTCATGGAAATACAATGATTCATTATCTCGAAGTTAGTATAGAATAATAAGAAACAATTATGCTTGAATACAGCTGTTAACTTCTTTGGTGACAGAACGCTTTTGGAAAGCAAAATACTGAACGGAACCCTATAAAACAAAAATGTCTTTATGCGCATTCTTAATTAATAATCAGTATACGAGTGCAATGTAGCAGTTGCATATTACATAACAAATATAATAATAGAAGAGAGAAAAATAGAAAAAAAAAATCTAGTGGGAGGTATGAAACTTTTTTATTTTTCATCAGTTGGTTGATATGGTTTGGTATGAGAGAATTGAAGTCTTGTATCAGATTCGGCGTCCAGTCTGTTGCGGCATATTGTTTCCGTGTCTGCATTGGTTGAGAATCACTATTTTCTTTCGCGCAAGTATGTTGTTGGGAACGGGATAAGAATATTTAGTGCCATTTTGGCAAGCATATAATATTCATCACGGATTCTGCTCCAGAAATCGTTGAGGCCCTCGTTTTGAACAGTGACTCCATACTTGTGTCTTATGCCGTTTCTAAAAAAGATTCATATATCTCGTTGTATATAATTTGAGGCAAGTTGGGTAAAAAGGGATTTTGAATACATGAATTCACTTTGGATACGTCGCTTCAAAGGTCCACAGTCGACCAGAGAGAAGTGGTTTGATTGTTTTTTTCTTTTTCAAATTCAAATTCAAGACTTTGAGTATGGCTGCTTTAATAAATGAATCTGCATTTCTGCTCAGTTGAGCCGTCTTAACGCCCGTCTCCAGAGATATTAAAAATATACAGTTTTTTTTTTAATCTGCAAGCCAAAAGCTATGCATCCTACTTGCTTGTTTTTGAAGTGTATTTGGATACCGAGCAATTAGAAGGATCATGGAGAGAAAAATCTTTGTGACGCTTGTTTTACAGAGTGATACAAGAAGATTTTCTCACTCGAAATCTTAAAACAAACGTCCGTTACGCAGGGGCTGCTTAAACTAAGCAGATTTCCCACGCGCGCCACGTATTTGCATTTATCTTAATACGTATAAGTTCAATGAGAATAATATTTGGTACTTAGGATTTAAATAATGGGCTTCACAATATAACAGCTTATTGTTTATATAACATGAGTAGGAGTGGTTTACTGAAGGCTGGAAACTAAAAAATGCTAATATCTCTGTTAATAATCAATATAATGAAAATACGTACATAATAACATTTATAGACCATCACATTTGCAATAAGATTGTTTGTTTCTTGTTTATTATTATTTACGTCCACTTTATGCTACTTTGGCTAATCGGGACGGGTTATCTACAGGTTACCACCCTTTTCTAGCCAGGGTGGGCCTAAGGAGTTTATTTAATAAGTCCGTCACTAAATAAATTTCTACTGTCCATGGCGGGAATCGAACCCACCACTCTAGGTCTACCTCGCGAGATTAAGACCAACGCCTGAACTCGCACGGCCAATCTGAGCCTCCGCAATAAGATTGATTTTATACAAATTTTTGATAAGACCCATAACAACGGAGATATTTCCAATTTTCTTCCACATCCTAATTTGGAACTTTACCAAAAATTATGCTGTACGATACAATGTTTTTGTGGTTTGCAGATATAATACAGATTCGCATATTCCTTTAGCATTGCTTAATATTGGTTATATTAGCATAGATGGCTACCACATCGAGAAAGAAATAGTGTATTTTTACGTCTGATAAATTTGGGTATCTGTAGTAGCTTCTGGTCAAGAGCAGGCTTGGCACTTACTGTGAAAGTGCTGATCCAATATATTGGCCAAACATAGTTTAAAGGATTAGTTAGACTGCATTAACGCCTTGTGTATTTGTGTTCCCGTTTATTTAAACTCAATCCTAACTGACCTGAAGAAGACGAGTCAAAGGAGGTGAATCTTACCAACCAGACGCTGAAATAGATTGATAGGTTTCTTTATAAACAAGCCCGGTCTCTGTGATTGAGTGTCTCTCAAAAAGAAATCCAATCTGAACCCAATCCAATCTGTATTGAAGAAAATGAAGGATTCAGTGTCCTTATCAAGTCAATTAAAGAGTTTTTATAATTGGCTATAGTTAAACGGGTGTGTGATTCAAGAAGGCTTCTATTCAATTTAGTTTCAGCAGATTTCCCTTAAGGAAAATTAAGGATTCAGGATCCTTTATCAAGCCAGGGTCTGTGTAAAAGGGTTTATATAATTGGCTATAGTTAAATGGGTGTATCATTCAAGAATTCTTCTATTGAAATTAGTTTTAGTAGATTTCCCTTAAGGGAAATCAGCTATTGAGGTTGTACTCATGACGGGATTTTCGAAATTTTTCTTCAAGTGTCCATCGATCCTACCTAGGAGATGACGAAAATGAGGTCCGTTAAAAACTCTATATATATATATATATATACATATTTGTATCTATATATATCTATATATTTGTCTGTCACCCCTCTAGTGGTCGCAATTATTGTTTAATCGTTACAAAACTCGATATTTAGTCGTTTTATGTAAAAAGAAAAATCTAGTTCGTTAACGGCTGAAATTGGACTAGGGGGAAGGGGGGTTTAGAGGGGAGAGAATTTTGAAAATCCTTTATATCTCCGATATTATGCGTCGGATCGAAGAATTGTATAGAACCAATCTTATTGCAAATGTTATGTTCTATAAATGTTGTACTGTACATTTTTTCACTATCATGATTATTAGCTGAGATATTAGCATTTTTTTAGTTTTCGGTCTTCAGTAAAGCCCTACTCCTACTCATCTCATATTAACAATATTCTATTACGTTATGAAGCACTTTGTTTGAAGCTTAAATACCAAATATTGTTTAACTTATAAGTTTTGAGATCAATGCAAATACATTGCGCACGTGGGAAATCTACTTAGTTAACGCAGCCCCTGCGTGACGGACTTTTATGAAATTTACCTTAAGGAAAATCAGCTATTAGCGTTTTACTCATGACGCGATTTTCGAAAAATTTCCTGATATTTTCCATGGATATTACCAGATGGCGAAAATGAAGTCCGTTCAAAATTATATATATATATATATATATATATATATATATATACAATTGGAGCCTCTGTCTGTACATTGATTTTTTTCGCGAAATTTCACGATAACTTTTCGTTTCACATGTCATAGACACCATAACTGCATTTTGTTTGTTTCGTGTATGTTTGTTTGTTACCTTTTCACGCATAAACGGCTGTACCGAATTTTATGAAACTTGGTATGTATATTACTACTAGCCCAAAGTAGACTTTAGGCTATATTAATATTCTCTAAGACAAACAGGAGTGGGGGTTATAAGGGAGACCTGAAATTAAAAATAGCGATATTTCGTTTCCTATTGCTTTTTCAGCAAATATTCCCATAACAATAGTTGTTTATTTTGTTCTTTAGAGAAACTTTTTTTATATACACTTTTGTCGTATACCTAATTATAAAGGCGTTATTCGCCAAAAAGTTATAGCAGAAATCAACAATTTTATTTGGCACAAAAGACTCAACCGAACTAAATAAAACACTATGTGTTATGTATGTGTATTAGCACTAACGCCTTTCTTATAATAAGCCGTACTATTTCTAGGGACGGGCAGGAGTAGGGGTTATAAGGGAGGCCTGAAATTAAAAATAGTGATTTCCTATTGGGGGTTCGGCAAATATGCACATAACAAAAGTTGTTTATTTTGTTATTTAGAGAAATTTGCTCAACACTTCTTTTCTATATGAACTACCAGGTACCTCAAATGAAAAAATTGATTCAAATGTATGTCAATATTTTCTCATTAATAATTCAAATCTATGCATAATGCACAGGAAACGGGAAATATGACAATATGCAGGACAATGAAGTCTTACATAAAAAAATAATTTTATTATTAACAAATCCACAGAAACGACGGGTGTTAACCCTAAACACTGGGACGGGTAAATGTCAAAATATTGTGCAAAGTAAAGCCTTGCCAAAAATATACGATCACCATTCAGCCTCAAATGAATTCCCGAGCGAAGCCGGGTATCTGAGCTAGTATATATATATATATATATATATATATATATATATATATATATATATACATGTATTCTTGTCTGTTACCGCATCAAAATATCTCGGTTATTATATGTGGGATCACAAAATTGTATAGAACGAATGTTATTGAAAATTTAATGCCCCATAAATGATGTTATTTAGGTATTTTCTCTAACATGAATATGAACCAAGATATTTAACTGTTTTATTCAACACTAAAGCTATATTATTGTAGTAACCCTGGCAAGAATAGGGGTGGGGGGAGATTGGAAAATTTATAATATCTCTGTTATAATGAGTCAGATCGACAAAAATGTTATAGAGCTAATCTTGTTTAACTCTTGGTTCTCTAGAATTGTTATTCTATGCGTTTTCTGGTAACTCAAATATTAAGCATACATCCTTGTGAGAAAAATGTGTCACACCAGCACAGTGGTATCAGCAGCTCCTTCGCAGGTCCGCATTTTATCTAACACAATTACTAACTGGACATGGAATTAAAAACTCTTATTTATACAGATTCAAACTTAGTGATTCAAATACTTGTAAATGCCACAATTACACTGAACAGACTTTCACCGATTGCCACATGGCCTATCAGTCCCGATATTTTATTTTCAAAAGACAAATTTATTAAAATAAATAACCAATAATATCCTTAAGCTCAGAGAGAAACGATAATATAATATTTTTTTTTTCAAGTTTCATTTCCAACCTTTTATTTACATTTATTTATTTTATATATATATATATATATATATATATATATATATATATATATATATTATTAAATAAAAGTTGTTACAAGGTTTGACATAATGTATATATAATGAAAATATGCATGGGGCGTACAGAAAAATATCCCCCCACATAGGGTTACTATGAAGAGGAAATGTAGGAATATGAAATCCGTCACGCAGGGGCTGCATTAACTGTTTGGTGTTTAGGCTTCGAATAATGTGCTTCGTAACAGCTTATTGTTAATGTGACATGAGTAGGAGTGGAGGTTTGCTGAAGGCCAAAAACATAAAAATGCCAATAGCTCGGTTAATAATCAAGATAATCAAACAGCGTATTTAACAACATTTATAGAAAATTACAGTTGCAATAAGATTGATTCTATATCAATTTTTTATTCATCCGATGCATAAAAAATGTGATATTTCGAATTTTCTAATACTCCCCTCCCACTTGTCCAATTTCAGTCATTAACGAAGTTTTATTTTTCTATTTTTTTTGTTATTTTACATAAAACGATATAACCAAAATTACTACCGCTAGAGCGATAATAGAAAATAAACATATAATTTTGAATGGACCTCATTTTCGTCATCAGAGTAGCATCGATGGACATTTGAACATTTTTTCCAAAACCGCCTCATTAGTACGACCTCAATAGCTGATTCCCCTTAAGGGAAATCTAAACAAATAACCAAAAAAAAAAAAATAAAATAATAAATTTCAAAAGTGGAGTCCCGCAAGCCACCACTCAGATCATTGTCCCATCTCAAACTCAGCTTCGTCCTGTTCCAGTATCCCACACATTTTCCTGGGCAATCCATGGCGTTCTCCCCCAAGCCCAGAGCGATCTGTCCTCCCTCTATCTGGGCTACTCTTTTGCTCCAAATATCTTTCTCTTCAGACCTCTGTTTCACGTTGTTACGGGCCGGCGTTTCACTGCCATTCATAACAGTTGGTGTGATGAACATTTTTGTGTTCGTACACTTTTACCTTTCTGGAGAGACTCTTAGAGCGGAGAACTTTATGCAGGTCATAAACGGCCCGTTCTAGCTTTTATATCCACTTCTATTATTATTGCTGTCCATAACAATTGTTCCTAGTGCTTGAACGTGTTACAGCTAGATGAAACATGAAATCTCCCTCTCTTCCCATCCGACAGCACTTGCCACTCTCGCCGGTCTTTCTAGCAGTTCTCAAATATTTCGTCTTCACAATAATTATTATAAGTCCCGTGTCTTGCTCTACTCGTGCTAATTCGTTTACAGTGCTTAATAGTAGAGTCCCTTGAAGGTATAGTTTCTGCTATAGTGCTTCCTATTGCAGAAATGTGACCACTTTATGACGATTCTTCCATTTCTAGTGTGACTCTCAACGGAACATCACTATTAGCAACTATTGAGACGTGATTTTCAGTAAGAATTTCTTCAGATGTCCATCAATTCAACCTGTCATAACAAAATTGAAGCCAGTTTAAAATTATATGTATATATATATATATATATATATATATATATATATATATATATATCGTTACGTTTATTAAAAAAAAAAACAACAAAGCACCTCGATAATTAAAGTTCCTTAAGTATTCAAAATTAAATACACAAAATGTAACGTTTTTATCACTTCACAATATATTTAACGATCATTACACACTTTTATTTACACGCGTGATGAGTATTTCTTTGTTATACCTCCTAGGACCACTGCGTATCATAAATTTTCCTCATTTTTTGAACCATCGATTTCAAGTTATCATTAATTCGCAATTGGCAATTGGTTGGATGCGATGCCATTGCCAGGGATATCTGTTTAGCAGCGAACTCTATCTACTGTTCAGCGAACTGCTAGTGTTAAAAGTGAGAGGGAGATATGAGTTATAGGCAGGAGGGAACAGCTGTTGAACAGATTAACAATTCTCCAGGATAGATAACCTCCCTAGGCTGAGTTATTGTCGGCCAATATTCCACCGCCTTTATTTCCATACGGTTCACCGGCTTTGATTAATCATGTTTAATATTTGTCCGAATACAAAGAAATCTATCGAAATAAAAAACACTTTTAAATTAAGCTCAACATGATATATTCAGTGTTGACCACCTGTATAATTTGTTTATTGAAGACGCTGCTATAGCAGGTGCTGCCCAAACTGACCACATTTCTCACGTGCTAGTATAACACACGTGATGTTACCTCCACCAAATATTCTCTATTTCTATGAAAAAAAGTCCGTCACGAAGGGGCTGCGTAAACTAAACAGATTCCCCACGTAAAGTTTTACAATAGAGAAATCTGCCTAAAAACAACAGTAGTAGTAAGGTATCTCTAAACCTATTTACGAGGGACGAATAGTTACGGAAACGGCCGCACTTGCTCTCGGCGGATAGTCCCGAACATAGCCGACTCCTACCGACCGCAAACACAATACAAATACAAATATCTTTGTTAATAATCAAGATAGAGAATAAATGTATAGAATAATATTTATAGTAAATTTAATTTCCAGTAAGAATGATTCTATACAATTTTTCGATCCGACGCATAATAACGGAGATATTTCGAATTTTCAAAAATCCCCCTCTAAACCCCCCCCCCTCCCACTGGTCCGATTTCAGCCATTAACGAACTTGATATTTTTTTTTACTTACATAAAACGCTTAAATATGAAGTTTGGTAACGATCAAACAAAAATTGCGACCGCTAGAGCGTTGACAGACAAATATATTTATATATATATTTGAACGAACCTCATTTTCGTCATCTCCTGGGTAGGATCGATGGACATTTGAGGAAATTTTTCAAAACTCGCGTCATGAGTACGACCTCAATAGCTAATTTCCCTTAAGGGAAATCTGCTAAGAAATCGATGAATAGAGAGGGGGGGAAGGTTATGTGAAGGATGAAAACAAGAGAGTACGAATACCTCGCTTAGTACTTGAGTTACTAAAAAATGCAAAGGACTACAATTGTAGACCATCAATAATTTAACAAGATTGATTCTATAACATATTACGTTCTGACTGAAAATATCGGAGATATTTTGAATTTTCGAATCTCCTCCCTCTCTGACAACCCTCACCCACTGTTCCTGGTCCGATTTCTGCCAATCACAAATATGGCCTTTAGTGTTGACTGAAAAGTTAAATACCGAGTATGGTGTAGATCAAATGAATACTTTCGAGACAAGAACGTAAAACCTTAATTGATGACGTCCGTCGCACAACATATTTGCATGTGTCATAATAAAGGTTCTATGGAAACAATATTTGGTATATAACCTTAAAATAAAGAGGTTATGTTATATCAGTTTATTGATATTAGGACATGAGTGGGAGTGGTCGTTTACTGAAGGCTGAAATCAAAACATTTCAAATATCTCGGTTAGTATTAATCTTAGAGGAAATGTGTATATAACAATATTTATAGAAAACTACTTTTAACATAAGATTAGTTCTATACACTTTTTCGATCCGACGTAATAACGGAGAAATATAGAATTTTCGAAATTATTTAAAAAAAACCTACCAAATATTTATCACAAAATCGGTCAAAAATAATTTGTGATCAGGTACACAGGTGATTAGGTGTTTCTTTAAGGTGGGGAAGATTCTCATCATTTATAAAGTTTGTCATAATTCAATAAATTTTCATGTCAATGAATCGAAAAAATGTATGTTATATATTAGATCGATATTACCGTAGTTAATGGAATTAATTTATTGTTTATAATTATTTAAATTGATGGATTATATAACATATGTTCATTTGGCATAATTTTATAACGAATTTATTATATAAGTTTAAAAACATTACTAGAAAAACAAGATTGTACAAAACTGGGAACAAGAATGGTTACCAATATATTGCAAATTAAGGGAAATCAAGAATACAACGGTGGAATGGCCCTCAAGGAATCGAACTAAAAGAAGAGGCTCTTGTTCGACTGCGACATGGCCATTCCCGTCTAACACATAAGTACCTTATGGCAAAATCTGAACCACAGCTTGTTCCCTATTACCCCTTCTAACTATAAAACACTTACTGACTGACTGCAAGATATGACATAACTTAGACCTATCTTACAACTTGGACGAACTTCCAAACAATGAAAGTACATATCTGGACGCTTTATTATTATATTTAAAACAAGTACACATTTACAAACTTATATAGTACCCATCCTCTTCTTATTTGCAGAGAAGTATAGCCATAAAGGATTAATTCAACACAATGTAATACCAAATGTAATCGAAAATTACATTTTGTGCTACCTAGTGTGTGCATCCGTATGTGTGGGTGAGTGCGTGCGTATACGTGTGTGTGTGTGTGTAATTCTGACTGCTGGCGTAAGATTTTACAAACATTTAAATAGAATCTTGTTTATTTATTATAAATTTGTTAATAATAATAGTTTAATTGACTTTTATAAAATATTTTTTGTTTTCGAATTTAACATTAAGCTTTGTTTCTTTCTTTGTTTTTTGTCTCTTATTATTATTATTTATTAACGTCCACTTTTTGCAACTGAGGCTAATTGGGACGGGCTATCTACAGGTTACCACCCTTTTCTAGCCAGGGTGGGACTTAGGATGTTATTTAATGAATTTCGTCACTAAATAATTTCCTTTGCCCAGGCAAGAATCGAACTCGCCACTCTAGGATTACCATGTAAGTTTAAAGGCAACGCTTTAACTCACATGGCTAACTTGAGACCCGAAAATTTAGTCTTTTATTAACTATTCGTGTTCTTTTAGCAGATTTCCCTTAAGGGAAATCAGCTATTGAGGTCGTACTCACGAGAGTTTCGAAAATTTTCTTCAAATGTCCATCGATCCTATCCAGGAGATGACGAAAATGAGGTCCGTTCAAAATTATATATATATATATATATATATATATATATATATATATATATATATATATATATATATATATATATTTGTCTGTTAACGCTCTAGCGGTCGCAATTTTTGTTTGAGCGTTACGAAACTCGATATTTAACCGTTTTATGTAAAAAGACAGATCAAGTTCGTTAATGGCTGAAATCGTACCAGAGGGAGGGGGGTTTAGAGGGGGGATTTTCGAAAATTCGAAATATCTCCGTTATTATGCATCGGATCGAAAAATTATATAGAATTAATCTTATTGAAAATTGAATTTACTATAAATATTGATATACACTTATTCTCTATCTTGAATATTAACCGAGATATTAGCATTTTTATGAAGTCTGTGGTCGGGTGTTGTTCGGGTTAGTTCAGCCATTTTCTGTAAGCCAGCTCTAGTGGAAGCTTCTAACCTAACCTGTAGTTTCGAACCTTACCTAACCTTCTTTACTTTGTGAGATTTATGCAAATACGTTCTGTTCATCCGCCCCCTCCCTTCTTTAGTTCTTGGACTACTAAAATTTGAGTTATTAAAATATAAATTATTCTTACAATTCAGAAGCCGTTTCAGTTGGGAGTTTATTAAAATTAACTGAAAGATTAATTTTACCGTTTATATTTACTTATGGTGGTGTTGTGTTACCAGTATGCAGATTTCTCTATTGCTAAACTTCACATTAGGAAATCTGCTTAGTTTACGCAGCCCCTGCGTGACGGACTTTTTCTATTTCCTTTTCCCGTTCAATAATTTTCTCTGTTTAATAGTTTTTATTTAATTAGTTTTTATTTTTTATTATCCACTTGTTATATCGCCCAGCAGTAACTATAAATTTATATTTACTATATTCAATAATTTGGAGTATTTGTTACCATTTGGTTTGTGTGATGAAGGGTGTAAATCGCTACAAATTGCCCACAAAAGAAACAAATAAATAAATAAATTTTTCCCAATAATATATAAAGAAATTGATTGACATAATATTAGAAAATTGTATATAGAAAACGAAACTCTTTGGCGTATCCTGTTATGTTATGTTACGATTTAATTGAAATAAACACATTTCATTTCAACGCCCAATGTCATCAACATACATGTACAAATGTTATTAACAATAACTCTGGTTTATATCTGAGAATCAATAAAAACATTGTATTTGAATTTTGGCTCGACACATACTTTCCGGTTGGTTGCACTCTAAATTTCATTTAGCAGGTTTTAGATTCCTATTCTATCTGCTTTCCAAATCAGCATTGAGAGACAATTAGGAGACACTTTAATAAGACATCTATCTTGTTCTTTATGCCATAAAAAAAACATGACAGGAAATAGGACTTCCAAAGCATTTTCCAGCCCTTGACTTTTGATTGGCTGTTTAGCTAACAATTTTCACTTCCAACTTGCCCTCCAGGCGAGAATTTTAAGTGATTTCTACATGAGAGTATAGAATTAAAAGTGACATGAATTTTGTATTTTTTTATTTGAGAGGCCTGTAACATGTGTGTCGTTTATATCAATAATAAGCGTACTCCCTCCTCTCATTATAACTTTTCCTTCTAGTGGTAGTTTTGTAGGTTGACTAAGCCTAAAATTTTCAATTACCAGTTTGTAACTTTTCCATTACATATTATGTTCTTCTTAAATTAGTTCACGTTGTCATTTCTCGTAACAGATTTCTCTTAAGGAAAATGAGTAATTGAGGTTGTTTGCATGGTTCTTTTACTGTGTGAGATATGTGTAAATATTTTCGGTGTGACTTACACATTTCAAATTTTCCTATTTCTAATTTCAAGAATTTCTTGACTTGAAAATTTTTATTTCATGCGCGATTTAACTGTCTAAAGACCATATTATTTGTAAATTGGACCACGAATAAGAGAGGTTTAGTTGGAGAAGGAGGATTCGAAAATACAAAACATTTCCGCTATTATGAGCACTATAGAAAAATGTTACAGGCACAATCTTGTTAAACCTTAAGGTTTGTAAATAATTGTTTAATACAATTTTCATATTAATCGAGGGATTTGTATTTTTTTGTTTTCATCCTTCAGAAAACCCCGTTGTAATAGATGGTTTTTACGTTACGTGTCTGGCCAACTAATTTCCAGAGTACATTTTAACATCTGTTAGTATAGACAGGTTTCATAGTCTGGGAGAAATAGTGAATACATTGTTAGATGAGATGGCCAGGATGTCATTGCAGCACTTGCGACTTCTGCTTAGTGTTTCTTTATTTTATTGCTAAACTAAGCACATTTTCCTCAGGATAGTAAGACACGCTGCTGATCTTACCTCACCCTTTATTATTCTAAAGATAACATAGCGTAGGCTACAAAGATGAGCATGGTTCTTGACCAATTTTATATTTAAGATTGGATATATTTCGACAAAGAAATTCAGTAAAGGTGATGGGTTAAGTCGTTCACCCATTGAAGGAGAATAATTTGATAATGAAGACCAAGGATATCAGCGGTTTGTAGCAATAATATACAATGAAAGCATTCAGAATACATCAGTAACTGGAAGGGGAATTGGACAAGAGGCAGCAACCGATCAGGCCCTAAGTGAAGTTAGGAAATGCATTGTCAAAGGTTGCTTAGTTCACCAGAATTGAGAGTATGCAAGAGTAAAAAAGATTAACTAATAATTCACGAAGGCTGGATCATGTGGGGTTTGCGAACGGTAATTCCTCCTAAAGACCGAACTTATGTTTTGCGTGATTTGCATGAGCCTCACAAGGGAGTAGTGCAAATGAAAGCAATGGCTAGAGAAAGAGTATGGTGGCCAGGGTTGGACAAAGACATCGAAGAGGTTTCGAGGATATGCTCTGATTGCAATCAGTATGCGGCAAAAGAACCAGCGATATTGTAGCAGTTGGCCAGAGGAGTATGGTCTCGTGTACAACTAGACCAGGCGAGACCTTCCTTGTGGAGCACTTTTCGTTAGCTGTTGATGCTCATTCAGGTTGGGTGGAGATTGTAAAACTAAACTCAATAACTTCAGCGGTTATTATTAAACATATAAAGGTGTGGATTTCTCATTTTGGCATACCCAAGACCTTAGTTAGCTATAACGGCTCTTATTTTACGTCTAGTGCATTTAAACAGTTTTGCAGACAATTTGGAATCAGTCTCGTGATGATTCCAGCTTACCATCCACAATCGAACGTACAAGTCAAAAAACAAGTAAGGACAATCAAAAGTAGCCTGAAATAGATGTCTTCTTATCATTCGATTATATCATTAGATGAAAATTTGAGTAATTTTCTTTTCAAATATTGGGTAACACCTCACTTGTCCATGGGGTCCTTTTCCAGCAGAAATATTTATGGAGAGGAGACTCAGGTGTCACATGGTTCTTCTATGTTTGGAACAAAAAGAAGCATACAAAAATATCAAAGAGAGCATGGAGGAAATCGGTGAAGTAGGAAGACCAAATGCCGTAAAATATTTCAGGCCGAAGGAGCCAGTCTACGAGCTAGACTACAGGCAAGGGAAGACGTTCTGGAAGCCTGGGATGATCCAGAAGATACTCGGGCTGAACACTTGGCTGATTGAAGAAGAAGGAAATCACATGAAGAAACAAGCGGATCAGCTGAGAAGGTCGGTGCTGGCAGAAAAATAGGATCATCTAAGGTGAGAGATGTTATAAATCAGATGTTTGGTTGGATCATATATTTTGTAGAAGATTTATTATTGCAAGGTTAAAGAATGTATGAGAATAAGGAGGTTAATAAAAGAGTTTGTAGTTAGCGAGTAGAGTGTCGAAGCTAATATAAATAAGTTACTTGAAAACCTAACAAATGTGTACGAAACTTATATTTATTTTATTTTTATTGAGTCAAAAGAACTTCTTGTTTGGCATTACTTCCCTACAAGTTTCAGCCTCTTCTCTTAATAAAGTTTGTATTAATTTAGAAACATCCATGTTAAACATTTGACTAATAATTTGATTGCCATTCTATTTACCAATGAACAGTCGAGTATCTCCATCCCATGTAAATATTTGAGCATGAATAATTAAATTATTTCTACAAATATTTGATGGCTGGTATTAAGTTGTTTCAGTTTCTTCCTTATCACAAACAACTTTCTGTTAATAATCTTTTGTTTTACAGTGAAATCACGTAGCAGGAAGAATAGAATGTCGTAGGAGGTAGAATGTCTTGTACCTTTTTGGTACTTCCCTCTTCTAAGAATGAAGTTTGGTTCGCATTGGATAATTCTACGAAAATTGGTTTACATTTTCCCTAAGTCTCGAGGAAATAATTTTCACCTCTTGATCTACTTTTAATATTTATTAAAAATAAATTATCCTGGAAAACTGTATATTTTTGGTTTTCCGTTATTTTAAGGCTTTCAAATATTAATTTGTTCCTTTTTGACCATTGTGAAAGGTGTTCAATCTGCTCCATCAGGAGGTTGTCTATAACCTTATGGTGGTTTAACTCTTTTTTTAATATTGCATTTTTTTCAAATACAGCATCTAATTTTGAATTGATTAGGGATAAATCATTTTGAGTTGCCAAATTTTTTAATCAATTATACTACTAAGTATCTCTTAATTGATTAATAGAAAGCTTTCCAACTTATCACATTTTGATTTCGCTGCTACAGGGTTGCTTATGTATTGTTTCTGGAGAGAAGTATCAGGTGATTTTATTATTCATAAAATTTATTTTTGTCAGGAATGTTGTGATCAGGTGTGAGTTGTGCTTAGATTTACCCAAATTGACAATAGCACGTTTATCTCAAATGCAGGATCACGGAACACACTTTCAGTAATCAATAATGAAATTCTGAATCCACGGACACTTTAGAATTGATTTTAAATTCTCATTTACACTAACAATTCAATTTTTAATGAGGGCAATCACAATGCCCTCCTTATCACGGTCGCAACATCACTCCATAATAATAGTAATTTTCAGACAGCTGTTTCATATTTGGCACTGTGAGGGGGGGGGGGTCGAAGGACTGAAGGGGTACAAATACGAAGCCCAGCGGCGATGTATTAGAGACGACATCGAACCCCACAACTTGAAACTAGAGTATCGGATTGATTGCCACGGTGTGAGGCAATTTTCCAGGGGTTTCCACTGCTGATTGGCTTGGCAATCTACCACCGAGCTTCCATCTGTGTGTGTGTGGTTCGACTCCCATCTTTCTTTTTCCTAAATTTAGGCCTGATTCCAGGTTCTCTCCTAATTATCGACTTCATTCGGCAACAATCCCTTTTTTTTGTTCGTTTCATTCTGTTCGTAATGGGACACCACCCATCAAGACCCAAGCTACACGAAGGTAATTGCTTATATTCATGTTGCCCAAACCTTAAATAACTCACGACAGCATCTCAAATGAGGAGATTTTAACTCAAAAATAATTTTCCCTAGAAAAAACATCAACATACTTGTTTCATTACGAAATTACTTAAAAATTCCTTCAAATCTTACTAAGTCGTAATAAATGGACCCCAAGAACCAGCTCCGGTTTCATTAATGTGCAATATTTGAAAAGTGAGTGCTGGAATTTTGGTGGATGGGTTAGATTTGGTAGGGGAGGTGACGGAATTTCGAAAATTTGAAATACGTCTTTTATTACTATATACGTTGGGTTGAAAAATTGTAAATAAACTATATATATATATATATATATATATAAACAATATATTATCAATAAGCTGTTATATCATGAACCAAATCATTCTCAGTTTAAATTCCGTATACTAATTTCAAGAGACGTCATGCATTGCACTACAATGGCTACAAAAAAATGGAAGTTACAAGAGTATTTAGAAAAATTAAGAGGAAACTTGATACCAACAAGGCTCAAGAATATATTGAAAATACTCAAGTAACACCATTGAGAAATATAACACTTCCTTATATAGCGGGGACTTCAGAAAAACTAGCAAGAATACTCCGAAAATATAATTTACGGACTGTATTTAAACCCCACAAAATAGTTAGTGAATATTTAAAAAGTCCAAAAGACAGCCAAATTTTACAAGATAGTGGTGTTTAAATGATACCATGTGATTGCGGTAAAGTTTACGTGGGACAGACTGGAAAAAAGACTGCGACAAGAGTCAGCCAACACATGGCTGATCTGAAACACCAGAGAACAAAGACATCCGCCATAGCCAGACACGCCAGTATTTGTTCTCACCAAATTAAATTCGATGAGACCAAAGTCTTACACAGAGAAGATCATCTCGGCAAAAGATTAGTCCTAGAAGCAATAGAAATTAACACGAGAACGAATACGATAAACGGCGTGGACAGTGTCACTCTCTCTGAGACATGGAAAACCATATTAAATCAAATCCAAACCATATGATTAAAGTAGCATTCAAATTAATTTAAATTATTTGCCTGACGAAGATGGACGCATTTCCATCGAAAATTTGCAAAACAACGAAAATTCAAACCGCTGGAGCAGACAGCCGAGGTACTCACAATTATAATACTCCCCAGCGATGCAGCCTCAAAAATAGAATATATATATATATTTGTCTGTTACCGCTCTAGCGGTCTCAATTTTTGTTTAATCGTTACCAATCTTGAAATTTAGTCGTTTTGTATAAAAAGAAAGATCAAGTTCGTTAACGGCTGAAATCAAACCACTGGGAGGGGGGGGTTAGACGGGAGGATTTTTGAAAATTCGAAATATCTCCGTTACTTTACGTCGGATCGAAAAAGTGTACAGAATCAATCTTATTGCAAATTAAATTTACTATAAATATCGTTATACACATTTATCCTCTATCTTGAATATTAACCGAGATATTTGCATTTTTATTAAGGGCTTTTGAGGGAACGCTGATTTATTACATTTTTATTTATATACGTATGTGTACATGACAATTTTCCCTTATTTGTGTTCACCAGAGCTTATCATATTTATTTTATTTACCCAGGTGGTCTTGTTTTTATAGCTATACCCCATAACAGCTCCTTTGCCAATAAGGGTCAAAATGAAAACTTCCTTAGTCAGTTCTATATTAAAATTAAAAATTTATAAACAGAATTTACACCTACAATTCTCATGTTGGTACTTATTATGACAAACAATTATATTAAGTGATTTTTTATGCCTACGATTGGATCATACAAGCTATCGTAACATTGGTTTTGAGGAAGTGAAAATATTGTATAAAGACCCATTAACAAATTATTAAACAAAAAATCTGCATTGTAACAATAAATTTCTTCTTATAGAAGTGAATCCACATCTTTCTTCTTTTTTAAATGCATTCTACACCTTAATAAAGTTGAGTGAAACACCTTACTAAGGTTTTCACAACCTATTTACTCATCCAAATACTCACACACATATTGATTATGCTACTCAAACTTAGTAACGTTTCCCCATATCTGTTAATGCAAACCGAATATCTTAAACACTTTCATCTGCTGCCGTGACTTCAATTAACACATTATGAAAACCAGATTATTAATTAAAATTTGTTAGTTACCTGTACAGGTTCCCATCCAGACGTCAATAGCTTTCACATAACTGACTTGCGGTAGACCACTTTGTATGCCTGAAAATATAATAAATACAGAACGTCAATACAAATAAGAATTTAATAAAAATAAAAACTTATCAGTGACATTAATAAAATTTTCAGAGGGAGAGAGGCAGAGAGGGAGGAAGGGAGATAGAGAGGTAGACAGAGGAAAAAGTGTGTGTGTGTGTGTGTGTGTGTGTGTGTTTGAGAGAGAGAGAGAGAGAGAGAGAGAGAGAGAGAGAGAGAGAGAGAGAGAGAGAGAGAGCTCGTACTCATGACGCGATTGTCGAAAAAAAATTCAAATATATATAGTAAATAGTTTTCAATAAAATTAATGTTATATCCTGATATATTACAGTAATTGATTTTCTCTACGTGAGAAGTTGGCAGACCTGTTTGTTTACATTTCATATGCTAATACATTTTATATGCGGGTTTCTTATTATCGTTTGTATTTATTCACTTAATATTCACGGTGGTGTTCCGTTACCAGTATGTAGATTTATCCCTTGTTAAAATTCACGAGGGAAATCTGTTTAGTTTTTCGCAACTCCTGCGTGACGGACTTTTTACCAATCGGAACTCGGCTTCTCATGCAGGATATATCAGAACATTTAATTAATGACATATTGAGCCTACGGGCTCATATTTCTCCTAATCCTGGCGAGGCAACAATGCATGAGATACCGGTAGAACAATAAACACATGAAGCGAAGGTTTTTTTATTTTCCACCCAAAAGAACAAATATTTTTGAAATTAATTATGTTCAATTATATTTCAATCAATAGCAATTGCTAGTGTAACGGTTTTATCAAATGTAACACACGGGAGAGCGCACACACAAAGGGCAGACCACATTTATGCCATCTACTAGACTGTGTACCATGTGATAACTTTAAGAATACAATATCCATAATATAATCCGTTGAAGGGAAATGTTCTAAACACATAGTGCAGAATTATCGCAACTACTTGTAGTGTGTGTCGGGTTAGTATTACAAAACCTAAAATGGCGTTCAGTTGGAGTAGACAATTGGTGCCTGCTGCAAGAGGAATCGGGGTTTGATAGGGTAACAGATAGTGGGAAAGAACATACACATAATTCACTGCCCTAGAATAACACAGCTGGCATATTTAGTATCAATTGCAGTTCTATTTACTTTTCACATAGAACTAGTTACATAGCTCTCACCACACCTATATCACTGTTTGCAACTACCACTTCTGTATATATAGTAGATGGTTTCAATTTTAGCAGTTCTACTTTAAAAGAAAAAGTTACTGGGGCTGTGCTCATTATGCAATTTTTGAAAAACTTCTTCAAATGTCAATTGATTCTACATTCCTCCTCGGGGCGAAAATCTAGCCCCTCAGGTAAGAAAAAACGCCTCGTTCCTTCACTATTCTTTATTCGTTGTGACAGAGCGCTTTCAGAGCATACGCTCCATCATCAGTGCCATGCTCTTCACAATGATGTGACAGGAACCAAGGATTCCCTGTGACTTCCCTGTTGGGGTCACAGGGAATCTTTGGTTCCTGTCACATCATTGTGAAGAGGGCACTGATGATGGAGCGTATGCTCTGAAACCGCTCTGTCACAACGAATAAAGAATAGTGAAGGAACGAGGCGTTTTTTCTTACCTGAGATAATAATTCCTTCACCATCCAGCACCTCAAAAATGAAAATCTAGTCCGTTCAAAGCTATAACTCTCTCTGTCTCTCTTTCTGTCTGGCTCTCTCTCTCTCTCTCTCTCTCTCTATATATATATATAGATCTCTATATATATATATATATATATATATATATATATATATATATATATTATACATACACATTTATTTGTAAATTTACCACAAATTGTATTGTAAATTTAATTCTCTATAAATGTTCTTTTATATGTCCTTTCACTAACTGAAATATTAACGAAGATTTTTTAATTTTTTGCCTTCTGCTAGCCCCCACTATTTCTCATGTCACATTAACAATAACCTGTTATATCATAATTCTCATTATTTGATACTTAGATTCAAAATATTGCTTAATACCATTACTAGGTATGATAAATGGAAGTTTGTTGAGTGAGGACGCCATCAATTAAGATTCCAACATATCGTGGATGAGAAGGTCATTTCTTTAACATTAAAATATATATTTATAACGATAGATGTGATCTTTAAAATATGTTGAATTGTTGTAACAGCCGAGAAAACCCATTCCAGCATTACATTTTTTACTCATTGAATGTTTACATTTGGCAAGACTTCAGAAGGGACTCTAAAGTTGCCTAATTCAAACTCTCATAAGCTCATCTGAAGGAAATTCAAAATCATCCATCTCAGAATAAAAATGTAGGCATTAAGGGTGTCGCCTAAATGCCCGCATCTAGGATGTTACCTGCATGCACATATCTACGATGTTGCGTAAATGTAGGTACTGAGGATATCAACTAGATGTCAGCATTGAAGATATCGCCTAAATGTAGGCAGCGAGGGTGTCAAATGAATCCACGTATCTAGGATGTGGCCTAAATATAGGTACTCAAGATGCCACCTAAATGTCGGCATTGAAGATGTTGCCTAAATATAGGTATTGCGGATGTTGCCTGAATACACGTATCTAGGATGTTGCCGGAATGCACGTATCTAGGATGTTGCCGGAATGCACGTATCTAGGATGTGGCCTAAATGTAGGTACTGAGGATGTTGCCTGAATGCACGTATCTAGGATGTTACCTGAATGCACGTATCTAGGATGTTGTCTAAATGTAGGTACTGAGGATGTCACCTAAATGCCGGCATTGAAGATGTGGCCTAAATATAGACATTGAGGATGTTGCCTGAATGCACGTATCTAGGATGTTGCCTGAATCCACGTATCCAGGATATTGCCAGAATGCACGTATCTAGGATGTTGTCTAAATGTAGGTACGTAGGATGTCACCTAAATGTCGGCAGTGAAGATGTCGTCTAAATGTAGGCATCGAGTATGTTGCCTGAATGCACGTATATAGGATGTTGCCGGAATGCACGTATCTAGGATGCTGTCTAAATGTAGGTACTGAGGATGTCACCTAAGTGCCGGCATTGAAGATGTTGCCTAAATGAATGTGCGCGACGGACTATTCACTGATTGCCTAGGTCTACTTGAGATATTCTTGAGGCCAATCAGCAAGACATCCAATGGGGCGCGCCTTTGTAGACTTTTAATTACAATCAGTCCAATTATATTTTTTATTTAGTTTTGTTTTTCTCCGCCCATAGATGAATCAATTAAGGATTGAGTCCCCAAGAAACTCTTCTGGCTGATAAGTGAATTAGCAAGGGACAATATTGTGTATTATGCAGCTCCTTCCTTCTTAACTAATGCAAATGAATTAGGGGTTTAATTTTTAAATATCCCGCCAAGGATAGCGAAGGGAAAAACCAATCCTGTTTGGGGTTCTCCTCTCATGAATAAAAGACCAATCGGAAGACTATCCCAGCTGACCTAGTTATCCTCCACGACAGTCCTCCATTTCCCTCCGCGAGATACTCTGCCCGTCTTCCCTGAGTAACGACCACCGATTCTGGTCTCCACACTCTAATTTCCGGTCAGTCACCCAGGACTCTCGATAGTCCCCTCCAGTTATCAATTTTAGCAAATTTCCCTTGGTGGGATGTTGTGTGTGTGTGTGTGTGTGTGTGTATATATATATATATATATATATATATATATAGAGAGAGAGAGAGAGAGAGAGAGAGAGATAGAGAGACCGAAGTGTTTTACCCATCCTGGACGGGTGGAAATAGAAATGATTTTCCGTGGATATATAAAGATAACTGACTAAGAAATATAAAAATTCAAAGTAATCCTTCCGGCCGTTGAGTTACTAACGGGAGGAAAGACAAGCAGACAAGGTTTTCAATTTTTATACCATTGTTCATAGGATGTTCTGAAAAGTAAAATAAAATACATAGGCACTAATGAGAGCTAATAATCTTCCTTGGCAGGGATGAAACCTGCACCTTTTTGTACCTTCAGCCTTCAGGGAGTAGTGGTTGATGTACCCACGTCTTAACCATTACGACCATGGCCGTTCCCATCTGTATGTGGATATGCCTTAGTTGTGAAGATTGAAGTTTCTTCCTGAACCTCTTCTAGTTTTCTTTTATTAGCGCACCTTTTAAAGACGGATTTTCATGGTAAATCAAATTATAAAACGGTTTACATCGATAATATTTTCGATCTGTCGAGTCCTGACGGCTTAAACAGCCAAAAATTGAGATGAAAAACAATTTTCAACAACTTGCACTCCAAAGCAAACGTAAAGTTCAAGATACTTTGAGAATTCAGCTTCCAATAAGAGCCCCTCACCAAAGTGTCTGATTTCTTGAAGTAGGGAGCCTTTTTAAAATCTTGGCAAAATGACAGTTAGATGTTCAAGCCGTATCATCTCCGTTAATACTTAAAATCATTAACAGGGCATCATTTTAAAAATAATATTAACCTTCGACATGCTTTTTTATGGTGATAATTAAGAATAAGTCTGAAAAAGTATGGGTTATCGTGATTTTTGGCAATTTACGCCTTTAGGTAACGTCCGATCGAAAAAAGATAACCAAAATAAAATATTCTATGAGAAATTGAGCAAAACTAAAACCCGAAGTGGAAATTCTGAGTTAAATAAATGAAGTTAACACTCCGGTACTCGCGCGTCATCTGAGAGATGCCTAGACAACATGTTAAAGTGTTGCTCAAACGTGTTTGAACCGGCGCATCCCTCACTTCCACTACCCTCCTACTATGGTAAGACTGTCCCACCAGTATTGTTTTGACTTCCCTTCTGTCAATAAGTAGTGAGTTATTTACTAGATCATCTCTCAGATCCCACGCGAGTACTTTTGTAATTATCAGTTACTATGTACAAATTTATTTTGTTATGTATTTTTTTGTCTTGTTCTACTTGTATGAAGTACTTGCTGTGTAGTTTTTAGTTCAAATTATCATATCATAATCCCGTTTTTGACTATCATCCGTGAGATGAGGTGCGACTATTTTTGTTACACTTACTAACATTTCTCCTCCACTCATTGTTTTTGTACGTTCAATGTGTTTCGCAATACAAAACGTTGAACGATGGTGGTGCTATTTTCATTATTGAATATTGCCGGGATTAATTCCCTAGTGATATATTTAGGGAATGGCAACGATCTGCCTGTCAGATGGGAATTTCTTGAACAATTGGGGAGAGGATTATTAGAGGAACAGCTCCAGAAAAGAAGACAAATATCGTCTCTTCCACCACTCATGTTGGGCAGATTGAAGGAAATAGCACTATCTGAGACTTTGGATAGCAAAGTGTCATAAGTAGACCCTCAATGGAAAATACTTCTTCAAGAAAAAGGTGTGCCCCTTGTCAAAAACAGCAGAAGAAGAGATACACACAGTACAAGTGCCAAAAATGTGGACAGTATTTATGTCTGAGTGATCATTGTTCATTTGTTTGTGCTGAAGGTTGTGCTACAGAAGAACCAAAGGATGACTAAATGTGGGGGGGGGAGGTTTATTATCAACAATAAAATGTTTTTGTATTTCAGCTTTACATGTTTGTTGTTTTCATTGTACACAATTTATTTTCTTTAGTTTTATATGCTAATATTAAAGAGTTTGACTTTTCATTAAAATAATTATTTTGATAAAAAATGTTGTAAATAATATAAATATCCATAATAGCATAGCAGTTTCATTATTATTTCCCATTTTAAAAACAATCAATGGCTCTTATTTAATAAAATGTTTTTTTTATTAAAAAGACAGAGGCATCTGACAGATGACACGCGAGTACTTTTGTTACAAAAGGGGGCGCGAGTACCGGAGTGTTAAAAGTCTTGTCAAGGCCATGGAAAAAATGAGGGTGAAACTCCATAGGGAAATCATAAAGCGCAATTACTTCACCACAAATATATTCCAAGACACTGTTGTTGGGCCTAGGGAATGAGGGTGGACTAGAAAGTTATGTATTAAAGACATCCAACATCTTATGGATATGTCGGTGGCTATTGTAATATAAAAAGAATCGGCTGCTGAAAGGATACAAAGGTTTGACTCCAAAAGATAAGCTTCAGATCATGATGAAGATGTTAGTCACAGTAAGTTTTCGGGAAAGATTTGAAGAAATTTTGTTTTGTGTGGTTATATATATATATATATATATATATATATATATATATATATATATATATATATATATATATATAAAGATGCACCCTCTCAAAAATTTTAAAAACAATTATGAATAACATTTTATTGATTAACTTACTTGAGCTACTCGTTGATAAGCTATCAAGGTAATTTTGTGAGGCGTGGTCGTTAGAAGACAATAGCAACAACTATACAATAGGCCTAATGCGAGACTAATTTCAATGGAACAAAAAGAGTTGGTGCTCTGAATAAAGCCAAATGGACTCGGGTTGAACCAGCAAACACCGCTATAGTAATAGCATATGAAAATCTCTTGCTCAACATTCCACGAAGGGCCAAGGCCTGCCATACAGCTTTCTCGGCAGATCAAGAGGCCAGCATAAATCAATCGCTGCCCTATTGCAGATAAATAATCGCTGCTCATTATCTCACGATGGTGAAAAGGGATTGAAGTCTAATGGTAAGATAGAAGCGCAGGGATAGTTACAGCGAAATAATAATTTTTTTTTAATTTGAGGGACCAGCTAGCAGATACACAAGCTAAATATGTATCGCCTCACGAACAAACAACTATTCCGTGGAGTACCATCAAATTATTCCCATATAATTAAGTAACCCAGTGAAATTCATCTCCTCTCCTGACCACCCCTACCACCCCCCCCCCCAAGGTTCCCTACTATCCAAAACAACTAATTTTTCAAAGCACCTGCGCGGCAACCAATGTTTTGGGAGGGATAATATTTTTAAACAAAAATTAATTATTTTCTTTAAAACAAGAGTAGCTATCGGGCAACGACCTGATTCCATTCTGAATATATAATCAGGAGTACATCTTGGCCAGAAATATAAATATTTAAAAAATGTAGTTTGTGCCACATCAATAGAATCTAAATATTTCAGACTCCAAATTTCTACGGCATAGAGAAGAGTTGAAGAGACCATCGATTCAAATATATGTAAATATACTTGTTCAAATACTTAAAACGTCCGTCGCCCAGGGGCTGCGTAAACTAAGCAGATTTCCCACGTGAAGTTACACAATAGAGAAATCTCCATATGAGATCCGAACAGTTACGGCAAAGGGCCGAACTAGCTTTTGGCGGGAAACTCCGTCGTACGTTATTGGCACAAATTTAATAAAAAAGTCCGTCACGCAGGGGCTGCGTAAACTAAGCAGATTTCCCACGAGAAGTTTTACAATAGAGAAATCTGCCTAATAACAGCTGTAGTAGGAAGGGATCTCTAAACCTATTCACGAGGGACGAATAGTTCTGGAAACGGCCACCAGAGCTCTCGGCGGAGAGTCCCGAACATAGCCGACTCCTGCCGACCACACACAGAATACAAATGTAAATATCTCAGTTAATATTCAAGATACAGAATAAATGTATAGAACCCCCCCCTCCCACTGGTCCGATTTCAGCCATTAACGAACTTGATCTGTCTTTTTGCATACAACGTTTAAATAGAGTTTGGTAACGATCAAACAAAAATTGCGACCGCTAGAGCGTTAACAGACAAATATATATATATATATATATATATATATATATATATATATATATATATATATATATATACTAGCTCAGATGCCCGGCTTCGCCCGAGAATTCATTTGAGGGTGATGGTATTTTTTTTTTTTGGCAAGGCTTTGCTTTGCACAATATTTTGACATTTCCCCGTCTCAGTGTTTAGAGTTTATTATACCTGTCGTTGCTATGGATTTGTTAATAATAAAATTAATAATTCATGTAAGACTTCACTGTCCTCCATATTGTCATATTTCCCGTCTCCTGTGCATTATGCATAGATTTGAATTATTAAGGAGATAATATTGACATACATTTGAATTAATGTTTTCAGATGAAGTACCTGGTAGTTCATATTGAAAAGAAGTGTTGAGCAAATTTCTCTAAATAACAAAATAAACAACTTTTGTTATGTGCATATTTGCCGAAACCCCAATAGGAAATCATTATTATTAATTTCAGGCCTCCCTTATAACCCCCACTCCTGCCCGTCCCTAGAAATGTTAGTATGGCTTATTATAAGGAAATTGTTAGTATTAATTCACATAGCGAGTTTGGTTAAGTTCGGTTGAGTCTTTTGTGCCAAATAAAATTGTAGACTCCCGCTATAGTTTTTAGCGTATAACTCATTTATACTCCCGTATACGGCAAAAGTGCATATAACAAAAGTTACTCTAAATAACAAAAGAAACAACTTTTGTTATGTGCATATTTGCTGAAAAAGCAATAGGAAACGAAATATCGCTATTTTTAATTTCAGGCCTCCCTTATAACCCCCACTCCTGTTCGTCTTAGAGAATATTAATATAGCCTAAAGTCTAAGTTGGGCTAGTAGTAATATACATACCAAGTTTCATAAAATTCGGTTCAGCCGTTTATGCGTGAAAAGGTAACAAACAAACAAACAAATAAACAAACAAACAGACACGAAAGAAACAAAATGCAGTTATGGTGTCTATGACATGTGAAACGAAAAGTTATCGTGAAATTTCGCGAAAAAAATCAATGTACAGACAGAGGTTACAATTTTATATATATATATATATATATATATATATATATATATATATTTATAATTTTGAACGGACCTCATTTTCGTCATCTCCTGGGTAGGATCGATGGACATTTGAAGAAAATTGTCGAAAATCGCGTCATGAGTATGACCTCAATAGCTGATTTCCCTTAAGGGAAATCTGCTAAAAATTGTTCTTCTGTATTTTTTTTGTTTAAGGCCAAGTAAAAATATCTTCGGTAAAGAAATAAAAAAGACCAGGACCATATTTTCTTAATGTCACGTCGGAGAGCATTCTGAAAATTTACACAAGGCTCCCCGGCGTTGAATATCATTCATTAATTCAAATTGTGGACGAATGGTCAACATTTAACTTCAATTTAAATTTTAATAAACGCCGTGACCCTTCCGAGAAAGTTGTGCAAATTTTCAGTAGGCTTACCAACCAGTAAAATAATTCTCGGTGGCATTTACCTTTCAACGGACACTATTGTACATTTATTTTATTCAGCAACATTGACATAGGCTACGCAGTGTGATTTTATTAACTAAATACCTGCCATTCTTATGTCTGGGAACGATGCTGTCAGCTGTAATAAAACAACTTCTGTTACAAGCCGTTGACGGGTGAAAGAAAAATGTATTTCCACCGGTATATAAAGGATGTTTCATCATAAGCTCCGTATAAAAGCATAGTACTACAAATATCTATTCTATGTTGGAAAACACACACACACACGTATATATTGATATACCATATGTCCTCTATGTGTAAATGAAATTTTAACAAGTGTGTTAAAGATAGATATCCCCTTCAATATTCCAAATAATGCATGCCGTAATTCTATTCTGTATTTCATAAGTATCATCATTGAGGTATGGAATCAATGTATTATAATTCATGCATAAAAGTAAACATTTTTATAAAAATCACTTTAAAAATACACCACAAAAACGATTCACTCTTTTAATCTTATGGGCTCAGGTTAACCATGCGAGTTAAAGTGTTGACCTTAAATCTCACATGGTAAACCTAGAGTGGCGAGTTCGATTCCCGCCTGGGAAAAGGAGTTTATTTAGAGCCGGACCACCCTGGCTAGAAAAGGGTGGTAACCTGTAGATAACCCGTCCCAATTAGCCTAAGTTGCAAAAAGTGGACTTTAATTAATAATTTAATTTTTTTTTTATTTTACCAAGATAGTGACTAACATATGCTTTACGGACCTAAACCTCTACACCTATTAGTGTTTGTAAAGTAAAGAATAGAACATAATTACTGACAAACCAAGAGCGAGGGCGAGTTCGATTCTCGCCTGGGCAAAGAAAATTATTTATTGACGAAATTCATTAAATAACATCCTAAAATCGCATCCTGGCTAGAAAAGGGTGGTAACCTGTAGATAACCCGTCCCAATTAGCCTGAGTTGCAAAAACGTTAATAAATAATTATAATAATTACTCCGATGAGATTATATGTTTGTATTAATGAATATATATATATATATATATATATATATATATATATATATATATGGTGTGAGGGGCCAATGTGACCCGTCCGTCGTCACGAAGACAACTCATTGCATGTACTGAAGTGTGAAGGGGGGTCGTACGTGACGCTGTTAACTTACTACAAAAAAAAAATTCGCTTGGGGGTGGCTAAAAATCTAAACAGTTTATAATGCCTCTCTCTATATATATATTTTAGTCTTTCTCTGATCCTTATCAAACGCGATATTTCAACGTTTCATGTAAAACCGAGAAGACCAAGTACGTAAATGGCTCAAATCTGATCAACTGGGATTTACAGAGGAGGGAAAATAAAAATTATTTTGTTGTTGTTTTTTAGGTTGTTCTCGTAACTCTAATACTGAGCGAGTTGTTTTAGTTAACCCTCACTCGTACACGTGCGAAAAGGGGCTCCTATATTCAGTAAAAATAGAAAATAGCATCTTGGATTAGATCAGCCACTTGATATTTGAGATCTTGGGAGATCTTAGTTTTGCGAAGCCCCTGCGTGGCAGTTATAGAATATGTGGTCGAGTCAATTAGCAATTCATGTTCAGCTTAAGTTGTAAGTATTATTTGAATAGAGCTCTTACTAGTTGAAGGACGGAATATAATTCTATTCACTCATATATTTTGTTCAATTCTATTTCTACTACTTATTATAGTTATCGGCTTATAAGTTTAAGAATTACTTAAGAAACAAACAAGTTAAAGCCTATAAAATTGCACATTCCTCATAACTTATAATATTACTTTTCCTTCTTATATTTCATTCTAACTAATGAAGATATAAAAAAATATATTCATTTAGTAAAAGAAAGGAAGGCACAATGGCTTGGAAGAAAGTTTGCCGTCCACTTTCAGTTCCATAACAGTTATAAAAGTTAAAAAAAAAAAAAATAGGAAAAAAAAAAGATATTACAAAAAAGAGTTTGGAATAATTAATCTCTTAGGGGAGGAAACTTCGGGAGCCATTGTTTCATGAAATATTGGAATGGATACTTTAAATTCATCTTGGGCCATTACTGACTTTATTCCGGGCGATATACATTACTGGTCATGTTTATTCTATTACACCAGCCGATATCAGATATTGAAGCTAAGGGTGTACTTGAAGTTCGTGCAGAGTTTGGAAACGACTAAGAACTTGCCTGTCCTCTCTTACCAGGCGTAAAAGTTGGCCTCGACTTTGCATCGCTTTCCTGTATTTCATATTGTTTTGCTCATGTAGTTTTTTTAGGCTTTTCGGACTCTAATTTATATCCGTTTTGGTAACACATGTCGAGAATGTTGTGTATTTGTTTAACGGGATGTATGGGGATGAATACGTCGTAAGCAAATGGCAAAGGGACATTAAACGTACAACACATGTAGGTTAAATAGGCAATAAAATCTACAGAGAGGAAAATGAATTTACTAATGGACTCTTTGCATGAAAACTTGAAGGATGTTGAATTCAGGGCTTGAAAACTTCGTAAGAAAAATATTAATATTATCATATATATAAACAAACAAAATAAGCAGTCCTCTTTCTGAGGGTGCCTCTAAGGTCAGCCTCCTAATCTGCCAGTTTATTGGTAATATTATTTTTTTTTTTAATTTTGTTTATATGGTATATGGGAATTTGGAATTTTATAAATTGCATGGAGCAAATTTGGGAGGTATGTCAGGTGAGAGTGCAGCTTAATATTTCATCTTTATTTTTTATATGAATGGTGATTCACAATTCTTATAGATGATTTTAGGATAAGTGTGGACAAGTCCTTCAGATCATCTTTGGTCAGCCCATATTCTATTAATAACTTCTTAATATTCTATTAATATAGCAAACAGTAGTCCTATAACCGTCCAGCCTTGGATTTGGTATTTTTCAGAGAAATAGAGGCAACATGGTTCGTATATTGCATTCTTCTCTTGGTGTACCTCATCTGCTTCAGTTTTGTTCATCTCAAAACGGACAGTAGGATTCAGAATTAAGCCTTTCTTTTCATTTTTTTTAATGGCTACAATATCTACTTTTCTCGGAGTGCCGTCTGAGGAATTGCAAGTCACCTCTCCGAATATATCCCAACCTGGATGCTTCTTATTCAAGAGGTGAGAAATTTGAGTCCCTACACACACACACACATATATATGTGTGTATAATATCTTAATATTAGAGTATTGTTTACAGAGCCTGTCACCAAATAAATTCCTATAACCCATTCGCAAAACAAACCCCCAACTCTATTATTAATGTATGCATAAAACGGAGACGCCTTTTATGTTTTTATAATAATAATGTAGTTTTCATCACTCGGATTGGAAAGTAGATACTTTCGATACCAGGTGGGAGATAGGAAAGTAGGCCTTTACAGATCTCAAAATTTAGCGGGAGGTAAAGTGACAAACATATGACTTTACACGCCTAGGGACGAAAGTTTTCGACTCTCGCAGTATTTACTACTATCAACACTAGGTTCGCTATCGTTTCTTTTTAATTTTACGTTGTAATTGCGCGAAAATGGCCGTCAACATCCCTGAAAAGTTAACCTTAAAATATTAAATTAAACTTGTCTACGGTGAAGCAGCTGTTACTAATAATGGAAATATTAATTATTAAAAGGTTCAGGAGTTAAAAACCGCCTTAATAGGCGTTTTTGCCTCGTGATGAAAAGTATTGTACATTACTCGTACCGAAAGTGACTTTACGATGCTCGATCGAATTAACAGGCTCGGCTTCGCCTCGCCAGTCAAACACGATCTCGCAACGTAAAGTGCCACTTTCGGCCCTAGTAACGTAATATACTATTATTACAGGATTTTCTCTTACCTCCTTCGGTACGGCGGTCCGGATAGACAGTGGATTTGTCCGAAAATAGTGAAATCTGCCGAGGTTTACCTCGTTCTTTAAGAAGAAAGAGGAAGCCGGACGACTGGCGAGGCAAAGCCGAGCCTGTTAATTCGATCGAGCATCGTAAAGTCACTTTCGGTACGAGTAATGTACAATACTTTTCATCACGAGGCAAAAACGCATGTTAAGGCGGTTTTTAACTCGTGAATCTTTTAATAATTAATATTTCCATTATTGGTAACAGCTGCTTCACCATAGACAAGTTTAATTTAATATTTTAAGGTTAACGTTTCAGGTATGTTGACGGCCATTTTCGCGCAATTACAACGTAAAATTAAAAAGAAACGATAGCGAACCTAGGTGTTGATAGTAGTAAATACTGCGAGAGTCGAAAACTTTCGTCCCTAGGCGTGTAAAGTCATATGTTTGTCACTTTACTTCCCGCTAAATTTTGAGATCTGTAAAGGCCTACTTTCCTATCCCAACTGGTATCGAAAGTATCTACTTTGCAATCCGAGTGATGAAAAATCATTAACGAAGCTAACCTCAGAGATGAAGTTACCAAGACGTTGCCATGACAACCTCTAGCTACTGCAGCGAGTTCCCAGAGCTGCCTAACCTCTCTCAACCAACTCAAGAACAGCACGTGTCAGCGGAGAATGAATCTAACCTCTTCATTGAACCCAAACCAAAGCGAAACAGGTACAGCCTTAAACCAGCTGTTATTAATAATCAACCCAAACCCATAACAGCAAACAATAGCTTCTCACCATTATTAGACATTGACAATGACTTACCCGAAAATAATTTAATAGAACGCAATCCGAAGACTTTAAAAATACCACCTATATTCTTACTGGAAGCAGATAACTACCAACATATACTCGCTGACATTAAAACAATAGCAAAATCTGATTTCAAATTACAACAATGCTTCAAAAAAATAAAAGTAACCCTTACATCAACTGACGATTTCCGTAATGTGACCAAATTCTATGACGAGACGAATAGTAAATATTACACATTTCGAAACCCAGCAGATAGTAAATTATCTGTAATCATAAGAGGCGTCCCTTATAGCATCTCTGAGCAAGAGGTATTGGACGAACATGCTGTACAGTTGCCAAAGTGACTTGATTACTAAATAGAGAACGAAACCCGACCCCACTCATGGCTGTAGAACTTGAGGACAATGCTAAGAGCAAAGAAATATTTAATTTAAAAGCCCTTTTCAATGCTGTTGTGATTGTTGAGCCAAGACGGAAATCCAAAAGGGTCTCTCAGTGCACGAATGGCCTTCGTGTAGGACACTCCAAGTACTATTGCCACTTAGACACCAGGTGTAGAAAATGCTCTGGCGATCACAATTACACCGCTTGTCCCCACCGAAATGCCAAAGATTCCTATTGTGCCAACTGTGGTGAAAACCACAAAGCAAACTACAGGGGCTGTAAAGCATTCAAAAATTTTACATCTCATCTATCAAAAAATAAGCCCAAAAAAGACACCTAGTTCCCCTCGCCAGCCATCGCCACCCCCACCATCTCCACCACCACCAACATCAACTTCAGACCCTGATTCCTCGACACACCGCCCTAGACCGAATGCCTGGACAAACAGGCCACGACACCAACAGACCACAACTCCTAAACTCAGTGACGCCACCACTCATTCTGACGATCAATTGACAGACATACTACTTAGTTTAATAAAACCATTCATCCCTAAAATAAAATCCTTTCTAACCCAGCTTCTGACCAACCTATTCTCTGTTAATCATGGTAGTCATTAATATAAGAAATCTTTCTCTGCTCAACTGGAATGCCAACGGCCTAAAGATTAGGCAAAACGTATTAACCAATTTCCTGCATAGACATGACATTGACATCGCTTGCATAACTGAGACACACCTCATAAACACTGACAAATACCGAACTCCCAGATACAATATATACAGAACGGACCAAGAAACACGACGTGGAGGAGTTGCAATATTAGTAAAAAAGTCCATTTCTCACCATAATTTATTGCTTCCAACCTTTGATCATCTCGAGGCTGTTGGGGTGGGGTTGGTTCTCCACGATAACAGTTTCCTAAGAATAATATCAGCTTACAACCACCCGGCCACGAGGCTTATTCAAACAGTTTTCGAAAAAATATTTACCGGTGTTCCCACTATTTTGGTAGGGGACCTCAATAGTAAGCATGTCTCCTGGGGATGTAGAAAACAAAATAACAATGGGCTCAACTCACGACTATTTCCGAAAACGTAGGACTCATTATTACTGCACCAGACGAACCCACGTTTTATCCGACACAACGACGATATCAACCGGACATTCTATACATAACATTAATACAAAATTTCCACTCACCTATATTCCACGACACACTGACAGAACTGGACTCTGACCACCTTCCAGTAATAATAACATTCCAGGAAAGACCGAAACGAGTACCACCACCTACAAGACTCATTACTGGACCAGTTGATTGGCAAAAATTCAAGATGAAATGCACGACAAAACCGTCATCCCAAATTCTTACCGAACCAATCACGACATAGACACAGCGATTTCGACTTTAACAAACAATATTTATTCAGCTATACAAAATTCAACCCTTAAGGCCACGTCCTACAAACGCCAGGACCGCATACTATTACGCCCCCAAATATTCTGGAGCTTATTCATAAAAAGAATATTCTTCGCTAGCGGTGGCAACGAACAAGGGAGCCAGAAATTAAACGCGAGGTCAATCGTTTATCTCGGAAAATTAGGCTTGAACTAGACAACAACAGAATCGATAAATAAAAAACATACTTGTCTAACATGAATACAGGTGACCCATTGCTATGGCGAGAGACTAAACGACTACTCAACCAAACTACTGAAATACCTTCACTGACTAATGGAGACACTACAGCCTTAACCGACGAGGACAAATCTAAATTACTAGCAGACTACCTAGAAAATAAATCCCAAACATCAAACTATACTGACCCAGAAACAGACGCAACAGTATCCTCATCCTTCATACACACTAGACTGACGAACCACGACATTGACTTTATATCCCCCAAAGAGATAGCCTCACTTATTCACAAGCTTCCCCTCAAGAAATCTCCTGGTGAAGATCAAATAAGTAATGCAGTTTTGAAGAAGCTTCCCCGCAAATGTATTGCTCTCCTCACAAGCATCTTTAACGCCTGCCTCAGACGAGCATACTTTCCGGGGAAGTGGAAACACGTTCATGTCATATTTTTCAACAAACCAGGAAAACCCCGAGGAAAACTAGCAAGTTACCGCCCGATAAGCCTCCTTAACACGACGGGGAAGCTCCTAGAACGACTGCTTAATGATAGACTGAGAAGGCATCTTACGGACTTCATTCCTCACCATCAATTTGCCTTCAAACCTCATCACTCAGCCGTCCAACTACTCCAAAAGGTATCCGAAGTCATTACAAAAGGGTTCGAGCAAAAGGAGTATACAACGGGGCTCTTCCTCGATGTTTCAAATGCCTTCGACTGGGTATGGCACGAAGGATGGCTGTACAAACTCAGGACTACAAACACTCCAGCATACATCTATAGTATTATTACATCCTTCTTACAAGAAAGAACATTTCAAGTAAAAGTAAACAACACTCTCAGCACGAACCGGAATATCAGAGCTGGCGTACTGCAAGGATCTGTACTTAGCCCTTTGCTGTACATCCTCTACTGTAGTGATATCCCGCAGGCGGAAAATTCTGTCTTAGCTACATTCGCAGACGACACACTCCTCTTCACTCAAGACGAATCACTAAACTCCTCCATACTCGACCTCCAAACAGCAGCCAACCAGGTTTCAAGATGGTTCAAGAACTGGAAGCTTTCGTTAAACCCTGATAAAACGCAGGCCAAGATTTTTGCTCTTCGTCGTTCAAGAACGAAGATCTTCCTGAACTGATAATAGGGGATCACTCAATTCCTTGGACACCGAAGGACCAGAGCATCCGCCATCTCGGAGTACATTTGGACACACGGCTTACATGGCGGCATCATATCAACATTAAACTGCAACAAGCACAAAAACGACTTACACAAATATACCCTTTAATGAACAAAAATACACCACTGAAACTGACCTGCGCAACACTACTTTACAAAACACTCATACTCCCTATATTAACATACGCATGCCCAGTCTGGCTGGGCATCAGCAACACACACAAAAAGAGACTACAGTCCTTCCAGAGCAAAGTACTTCGAATAGCGGTGAATGGTTTGTTAGGAACAGACAAATCCACAGGGAATTGGAGGTTGCTCCTATTTCAGTGCATGTTAACAACTTGTAAGGAAGTATCATGGCAGCCTCCCAATGTCAAGCGGAGCAACTCATTATAATTTAGGTGCAATGACTGAAGGACGACTACGTCCTAAATTGTACCAAAATTTCTTAATTTTGTTACAAATCTTGTATAATAACATCCATTTGTGTATAATACTTATGTATTGGTCCAAATAAAATTTTCTTTCTTTCTCTCATATTATTTACAACAACTTAAAAGTGTACATTGCAAATAAATCTGTTACGCTCGTCTATCAACTATAAATATATGAAAAATATAAATATTTTTTTATAGCATGAAGGGACGGACTTTTGGCTTTAAGTCCAGTCGAAACCCCAACCTCCGATAACTCAATAGACAAACATAATTCCTCACATTTTGGGAATTAAGAATTTTATAGGTTCATGGTCATATGGTCAATCTGTTCTGAAGTTGTTAGTTATCTGGCAGTTGGCCCTCTTCTTAAATGATATGAAAATGTTTGGCAACACTGGGTAAAAAAAAAAAAACCCCCGGTCTGTGAGAAAATGTATTTCTCGAAATTTCACTATACTTTTTCGTTTCGCATGACATAAACACGATATCTGCAAGTTGTGGCTTTGGTGCCTGTCTGTTTGTTTGTTACCTTTTCACGCATAAATGCTTGAACTCAATTTTGTGAAACTTGGTTTGTATATTACTACTAACCCAACTTAGACTTAAGGCTATATTAATATTCTCTGAGACGAACAGGAGTGGGGGTTATAAGGGAAGGCTGAAATTAAGAATTGTGATATTTCGTTTCGTATTGGTTTTTCGGCAAATAACAAAATTTGTTTATTTCTTTATTTAAAGTAACTATTGTTATATACACCTTAATCGTATACCGAAGAATAAATAAGTTATACGCTAAAAACTATAGCGGGAGTCAACAATTTTATTTGTCACAAAAGACTCATCCGAACTAAACAAAACTCGGTATGTCTATTAACACTAACGCCTTCATTATAATAAGCCATACCAACATTTCATGGGATCAGCAGAGTGGGGGTTGTAAGGGAGGCCTGAAATTAAACATAGCGGTATTTCGTTTTCTTTTGGTTTTTCTGCAAATATGCATATGACAAAAGTTGTTTATTTTGTTATTTAGAGTAATTTTTGTGATATTCATTTTTCTCAGGTAAGAAAAAACGCCTCGTTCCTTCACTATTCTTTTAAAAGAAAATAATAGTGAATGAACGAGGCGTTTTTTCTTACCTGAGATAATAATTCCTTCACCATCCATCACCTCAAAAAAGGATATTCATTTTTGTCTTTTAACAAAGTATAAACGAGACATACACTATAAACTAAAGCGGGAATCAACTATTTCATTGGGCGCTAATTATTAAACCGAACTTAAAAAAACTCGGTATGTCAATTAGCATTAATTCTTCCATGATTATAAGCTACGTATATTAAAAGTTTTAGGTTTAAACGGTAGGGGGGGGGTTATGAGAGAGGCCTGAAATTCGCGATATTTCATTTCCTATTTGCTTTTGCAAACGTGCACATAACAAAAGTCGTTTACTTTGTTAATTAGAGTAACTTTTGTTTTATGCATTTTTTTTCGGCAACAATGTATGAAGCAAGTAATTTGTGTAGAAATATTGATATGCTCAATAATTCTTCCCAATATGAACTACCAGGTACTTCCCTGGATAAATTAATTAAAATCTATATTAATATTTTACCATTAATAATTCAAAGCTATGTTATTCTTTAACGGCAGTAACAGATTTCGCCAAGTAAAGTACACTGTCCCTCCCTTCTCTTTTTATAGAGCCACAGTCGCTAGTCATCCTGATGAGTTGTCACCCGCTGATCCATAAGACCTTCGACACTAACGCGCTCTGGTAGCGGACTGCTGAACTAATGTTTTCCCTTGGCGGGGATCATACCTGCACCTATTTTTACCACCGCCTTGATGATAGTAGTGGTAGATGTACCGACGGCTTAAATCACACTCGGACCAGTGTCTCAAATATATATAAACAATAGAATTACATCTATATATTAATTAACGTGAGTAGAAGTGGGGGTTTCCTGAAGGCTGAAAACTATAAAATCCAAATATCTCGGTTAATATTCATGACACAGAAAATATGTATAGAACAATATTTATAGATCATTTAAGTTGCAATAAGAGTGGTTCTATATAATTTTTCGATCCGACTTATAGTTACAGAGATATTTCGAATGTTCATGATTCCCTCCTTCTAAACTCCACCCCCCCCCCTCTTTTCCGATTTTTGCCATTAATGAACTTGATATTCCTTTTTACATACAACCATTAAGTATGGAGTTTGATACTGATCAAACAAACAATGCGACCGCTAGAGCGTTAACAGACAAATATCTATATCTATCTATCTATCTATCTATCTATCTATCTATCTATCTATCTATCTATCTATCTATCTATATATATATATATATATATATATATATATATATATATAATTTTGAACGAACCTCATTCTCGTCATCTCCTGGGTTGGATCGATGGGCATTTGAGGAAATTTTTCAAAAATCGCGTAATGAGTACGACCTCATTAGTTGATTTCCCTTAAGGGAGATCTGCTAAAATGTACTGAAGCAGAACAATTTTCATTTTTGACCAAGTACGGTCCTAACCACTATGTGTATAGATATGAAAAAGTCCGTCACGCAGGGGCTGCGTAAACTAAGCAGAGTCCCACGTGAAGTTTTACAATTGAGAAATCTCCCTAATAATAATAGTAGTAGTAAGGGCTCTCTAAACCTATTTACGAGGGACGAATAGTTACGAAAACGGCCGCACTAGCTCTCAAGATAAAGAAAAAATGTATAGAACAATATTTATAGTAAATTTAATTTGAAATAAGATTATATATATATATGTATATAATTTTGAATGGACCTCATTTACGTCATCTCCTCGGTAGAATCGATGGACATTTGAGGAAATTTTTCAAGACTCGCGTCATGAATACGACCTCAATAGCTGATTTCCCTTATGGGAAATCTGCTAATATCCTTGCACTTCAGCACTACCTAGACACTACTTAAGAATTAGCGAACTGTCTGAAGTAGCTAATTGAGATACGAAGCAAGTTAATCCCCACAATGCCTCTGATAGCCAGTTATCGAATGTTTGCTAAACAAGCCGTGTTTTATTGTAATTAGTTTTCTTTATGACCCCAGTAAACTGGGACAAATGAAATTAAAAGAGCCGGAAAGAAACTTTCAGATACAATTAAAATCAAATTAATTCAATTAAATTTAACTGAAAAAGTTAAGTCTCACGGAAAATAAATTTACCGCCTTTGTTGTTTAAACTGAATTGAAGTGTAATTTAGTTTAAATAACCGAGGTAGTAAGTTTCAGTTAACTTTAAAGTAATCTAATTTCAAGTTAATATTTTAATTTTCATTTGTAGTCCTTGCAGTGTTCTAGCAGAGGTTGTGCTCGAGACTCGATTTTCAAATATCCGTAGATCGCATCCAGCAGATGACGAAAATGATATCCGTAAAAAAGACACACACACACACGCGCGCGCGCATGTTCGTTACCAAAATGGGTATCGTCCGTTTGAAATATTGTATAGAGCCAAACATATTGTAAATATAATGGTTTATTAATGTTGAGTTCATTTTTTCTCCTCTTGAATATTAACTAAGATGTTTGCATTTTTAGCAAATTCCCCTTATGTCCTACCCAGGAAATGACGAAAATGCAATCAGCTAAAAATTTTATATTATATATTTATCTGTTACCGCTTTAGTAGTCGCAATTTTTGTTTTATCGTTAACAAACTTGATATAAAAGCGTTTTATGCAAAAAGGCAGATCAAGTTCGTTAATGGATTCTCTATAATTTTTGCTCTATGCAGTTTTGTTAATTCAAATACTAAGCGAGTAATTCGTACTTTATGGTTTTTAGTAGGAATATGTGGTGAGATGGTTTCACTAGTGTGTCATACCAGCTCGTGGGAAATATGCTTCGTTTGCGCAGCCCCTGCGTGACTGACTTTTTATATTCAGCTCTCCGTAGACCCCTATTTTAATCAACGCGCATTAAGAATAAATAAATATTGCATGGAACATTTGATTCTAAGCTGAAATACCAGATATTATTTTTTATAGTCCTTTATCATGTCAGATATATGCAAATAAGTAGTTTCATAAAATCAATTAAATTTTAAGGGGTTGACTTAAAAATGTTCATTTTATCTATACTTGATATTTATTTTTTTAATTCAACACTACTATCAAATTAGCTAATTGCTCAAATCGGAAGAGGAATAGAGGGAGGGGGGGGGGACTCCGGGGAGCTAACTTTACGAATCAATGAAATAAAACTTTAAAATTAAATTGGCCAATTTCAGAAAAAATGAATTATTTTTCGGAAGTTATTGAAATTTTCAGTAATCTCCGTGCGTTTTAGGAGATTTCCCTTAACGAAATCAGCTTTTGAGCTTGTACTCATTGCGAGATTATAAAAGAAAAAAAAAAAAATCGTTGACCCTCTCCACGATATAACGAAAATCCGGCCAGTTCAAAGCTATATATATATATATATATATATATATATATATATATATATATATATATATATATTTGTCTGTTAACGTCCAGTGGTCGCATTTTTTTTTTAGCTTTACCAAACAAGATATTGAAACATTTAATGTAAAACTAAAGATCATGTACCACTGTGACTAAAAGGAGGAACTAACTAAAAGTAAATTTTAAAGTAACTGAAACTAATTAAAAAAAAAAAAAACTTAAACTGGTTGATGTAAGTAATTGTACAAGTTATGCAAGGAATTCAGGCTGAAAAATAGTTATATGTGTCTTTTCCTGAGACAGGTCATATATAATTCCCTAGGGGGATTAGATAAAAATAGGAAATATATTCTGCTTTGAGAAGGTATTATATTCAGGGGGCTGGGACCGGAGGGCTTTTGTAGTTTGAGTTTATCAATTGGATACCCGTTTGGAGTTTGGTTTAAGATTATAATTCAGTATTTCTCATCTGAGGAGATTTATCCTCACAGCTGGATCGGTCACGTAGCGAAGTGGATACGTGATTTTAGTTTGCTCTCCTCTCCGACTTATTTATTACCAATAAAAATATATTGCCAAAAATATAATATATGTTTCATGGCTGTTATCTGTAATCGTTGGGGAATTAAGTCAGACACGCAGGAGCTCCGTAAACAATGCAGATTTCCCACGTTGTTGTACGACCATTTTAGCAGATTTCCCTTAAGGGATATCAGCTATTGAGGTCGTACTCATGACGCGATTTTCGAAAAATTTCCTTAAATGTCCATCGATCCTACCCAGGAGATGACGAAAATGAGGTCCGTTCAAAAATATATATATATATATATATATATATATATATATATATATATATATATATATATTTGTCTGTTAACACTCTAGCGGTCGCAATTTTTGTTTAATCGTCACCAAACTCGGTATTTAATCGTTTTATGTAAAAAGGAAGATCAAGTTCGTTAACGGCTGAAATCGGAACAGTGGGGGAGGGGGGGTTTAGAGGGGGGATTTTCAAAAATTCGAAATATCTCCGTTATTATGCATCGTATCGAAAAATTGTATAGAACTAATCTTATTGCAAATTAAATTTACTATACATATTGTTATATACATTTATTCTCTATCTTGAATATTAACCGAGATATTTGCATTTTTCTGTTTTCAGCTTCTGAGATGAGATCGGCTAACTTCGGGTCTAGTCGTGAGTTTCCGTCAAGAGCTAGTTCGGGCCGTTCCCGTAACTGTTTGACTCTCTATTCTGAAATTTCTCCATTGTAAAACTTCACGTGGGAAATCTGCTTAGTTTACGCAGCCCCTGCGTGACGGACTTTTTTCTTTTCTCACTGTATATTTTCTGTTCTCACTAACAATCCGATGAGATGAATTTGGGATTACTGAAGGCTTAAAAGAAGAAAGTATCTTAATAGTTGAGTTACGAGATAATGTACGAAACGACAAATATAGGCCATTAATAGTTTAACATGATTGGTTCTATAACATTTTTCGATACAACTAATAATAACAGAAATATTTAGAATTAACGAATTCCCCCCCTCTAACCCCCTCCCCTCTACAAAACCTTTGCCAATTTCAGCCATTAACGAATATGAACTTTAGTGCATAATGAAACTGTTAAATGATTATGGAATAAATCAAATGGACATTGTGGAGTTAGAACGTAATTGATGAAGGCATCACACAACGTATCGCACAGTAAATGTTAATTTAAAACAATATTCATTATTTAATCTTCAAATTAAGTGGTTCATGATATAACAGCTTATTGTGAATATGACATGAGTACGAGTGGGGGTTTTCTGAAGTCTGAAAAAAAAAAAAATGTATATATCTCAGTTAATATTCAAGTTTGACAAAAGACTGACACACTTGAAGTAAATTAAATTTTCAAAAAGGTTGGTTCTATATGGTTTTTCGTTCCAACGTATAAATAGAGATATTTCTGTTTTTTTTTTTGGAATTCCCCTCCAAACCCCCTCCCCCATTCGATTTAAACAGTTAATGAACTTGACCTCTAGTTCTATATAACACGTTTAAATATCGAGTTAGGTAACGATTCTGCAAAAATTGCAAACGCTAGAGGGTTAACAGACAAATATATATATTTATATATATATTTATATATATATATATATATATATATATATATATATATACATATATATATTTATGTGTGATTGTTTTTGTGTGTGTGTGTGTGTGTGTGTCTGTGTATATTAGTTACGATGCTGGGTTCTCTCGGGAAATCATTAGAGGCTGAACGATGACGGTATTTTTTTGGACAATACTATGCACAATATTTTGCATTCCCTCGTCTCAGTATTTTTAGGGTTTTTATCTGAATATTTAGTGACTAAAGTTAACTTATGGAATCTTTTAATCTTGAAGAATTAAAATATCTTAAACAATATCGTTCTAAAAGTAGGCCTCAACGGCAAACGCTCCACACTGTTCCAATGCCGCACCTTGTACTAACGGAAGACGTTTAAGGAAACGCTTTTTACTTTAACAAATGTAATGTTAAATAATTTTATTTTAGCTAATGAGGTTGTACTCATTATACGATTTTCGAAAACTTTCCTTTGTTTTCGTTGAAGTTTCACTGTGGGAGGTACTTGCAAATATATTGTGTAATGACGTCATCATTTAAAATTTTACGTTCTCAACTCGAAAATGTTTATTTGATCTATTTATTTAATCCTCTCATTCAACAATAAAGTGCATCGTCGTAAATGGCTGACATTGGACCGTAGAAAGTGGGGGACGATTATAAGTGGGGAGAATACGAATATTCGTAATATCTCCATTATTATGAGGCCTATCGAAAAATATTGTAGAACCCATCTTGTTATACTTTTGGTTTCTGCATTTATTGGTCTGAACTAGTTAATTGTAATTTCTGTGTTTCGGCCCACCTCTCCCCCTAATTCTACTCATATCATTTTTAAGGAAATGTGAAGTATATGGTGAGATGAGATCAATAGTGTGTTAAACCTACGAGTGGGAAATCTGCTTAGTTTACGCCCGCCCTATGTGACGGACTTTGTCCGTCAAAAAAAATGTTTTTGTTTAACTGAAAATGTATTTTTTTTTAAAAAACAAAACTTGTTATTAATATAGCCAATAACTGTTTCATAAAACACTAGTAATAGGTATATGTAGATTAACACTATAATACAAGCTGAAACCCAATTGCATCGGATTTAACCTATTAAGCTATTTTATATTAATAATAACAAGAGATTAAGCTTATAAGAGTCATGTTGCCTAACAAAAGGTCATTGATTGAGGCAGATGTGTAATATTATAACAATGAAGCATTACAAAATGCGCTAAAGCCATAAATTGACAATTATATCAGAAACGAATCTCAACAAAGTTTAGTGAGTAATTATTCCATCCCACGAAGTTGTAAATTCTACGAACATAACGGAACCCGAACTGGGCTAATAATGAAATATAGTAACTGATACCGTCGTCACAGTTCCGTTAATCATGCTATCAGTGAATTACTGATCACTGTTTCATCGTGACTTGCCGCATTGTTTAACACTCGACACATTTATTTGATTTACTATTAGGCAATTGTCCCTGTCGCGGGGGGAGTAAACTAAGCAGATTTTTATAACCTATTAACGTCCGGTTCAATCATGTTTTATAATTCCTTTACATATCCTCGTGCGTTTTTCCTAAACTCTATTTTATATAGATTTGAATGAAATGGTTATATCAAGTAAAGGGTTGGAACCGCCAGTATAGATGATACTGTAGTCATATATGTTTGTGATGACCGTCGACACTGGCTGTTTGTCGAGAAAAAGTTGGCAGCCGCTTTCGATGCAAAGGCACCATCTTCATGCCGTTATGAAGTTTTGAACTCCAGACTGCTTGAAGATGGTGCCTTTGCATCTATAGCACAATCCCAACTGTACTCGACCATCAGCCAGTGACGACGGTATGCACCGACAGATATGACTACAAATTGTTATATGTATACATCGGTTGGCATTATAGACCTTGGAGATCTCTAGTCTCCCCCGAGCGAGACTCGAGGGCATAGAGAAGAGAGATTTACGTATTTAGTAATTACCCGAAGTACAACCCCCATTATCCATGGAGAACCTGGAATAAGTTGTCCCCAGTATACTGACGGGCCCCATTGTATCCGAGGGTCAGTTGCCAGTCCACGCTGTCAGATTGCTTACGGACGGGATCTAAGACAGTCATAATAGCCATCCCGAGGTGCTTGCTAACTGGCGTATAGACTTCCGTTGATCCAAAAGCACTGCGACACTAGCGCGCTCTCGTAGTGAACTCGGGAACTAATATTCTCCATTGTCGAACCTGCATTTATTTTACCCTCAGTTTACTGTCGGTAGGGGTAAATTTACCCAGTCCTTTACCAGTGTGACCACCTATATATGTACACACACAAATATATATATATATATATATATATATATATATGTATATATACATTCATATGCACGTATAAATATATATTTGATAATTATTATGCTGTTGTCTCTTATTATGTGGTTGATCAATAATCAATATTTTTCTTGCTAAACTGAAGAAAAAAATTGTGCCTGGAGTATCGGAGATTTAAAAAGTCCGTCACGCAGATTTCCCTCGTGAAGTTTAGTAACAGATAAATATACATACTGCTAACACAACAACACCGTGAATAAATACTAACGGAAATATGAAATATTTCATCCAATTTCAATAACCTTCCGACAGGAAGCGTTAGGTTAGAAATATAAACAAACGGGCCCGGCCCGGCTCACACCGGAAAGAAAAACAATTACTGAAATATATCAGAATATAACACATTATTTTATTGAGAACTATTTACTATATCTAGTACTGTAAATAATAATGAGTCAGAATAATTGTTATCTCAATCAATAAAATTTTAGTAGTCCAAAACTTTAAGATGGGGGGGGGGTCACCAGGGCATATTTGCATGTATCTCGTTTAATAAAGGTCTCTTGAATACAATTTAACTTCCAATAACGTGATTTATTATGTAGCAGAGTATTGTTTATGTAACATGAGTAGAAGTGGCGGTTTGCTAAAAACTGAAAAATGCAAATATCTCGGTTAATATTCAAGATAGAGAATAAACGTATATAACAATATTTATAGTAACTTTAATTTGCAATAAGATTGGTTATATACAATTTTTCGATACAATGCATAATAACGGAGATATTTCGAATTTTTGAAAATCCCCCCTCTAAACCCCGCCTCCCCCACTGTTCCGATTTCAGCCGTTAACGAACTTGATCTTCCTTTTTACATAAAACGATTAAATACCGAGTTTCGTAACGATTAAACAAAAATTGCGACCGCTAGAGCGGTAACAGACAAATATATATATATATATATATATATATATATATATATATATACAGTTTTGAACGGACCTCATTTTCGTAATCTACTAGGTAGGATCGATGGACATTTGAAGAAGAATTTCGAAAATTCCGTCATGAGTACGACCTCAATAGATGATTTCCCTTAAGGGAAATCTGCTAAAACAGGTATAATAAATAACTTCTTTCCTTGAAAGACAATATGATTGACTTTTTTAGCTTTTTCGGGTAATTTTGGAATTATACGTATTCCGGTGGCTCGTAAATTAACAGATTTGTTATAAATTAACTTATTGTTCTTAGCCCTCTGTATTTTTTACTGTTATTAGTTTTACATGAAACGATAATACCAATGTGAATTCCTACTCCTGCTTCAATTTCTAGTGGGGTTCCAATGCGCTTCCTAATCAAGCTTTTGAGAATTCTCCATGATTTACGCAACCACTGCGTTGCGGTCTCTTTGTCAACTAGTCCAGCCCCTTCACCATCGCATTTGCGTTACCGGACACACATTTGCATTGCTCCGTTTGAAACGTTTGATTCCATGCTGGACGGGAACCCCTTTCGCATTAACTGGCAAAGCACACGGAGCACTTTGGGACTCCAAACTTGAGAAATTGGCAGAAGCAAACACCACACATACAAACACACTGTCAGATGATTGCCTCCTGAGTCATGTTGATGAGGTGGATAAAGCGACAATGCTCGAGTCGCAGGAACACGCATTACTCCATCTGCATAAATCTACATACTCCTCTTCGCCAATTTCCAAACTGTTGATTGGAGCGGTGGCTGTCCGCCCGGCAGAATTAACCCAAATTGAAGGACATAGGTATTGAAATTAAAGCCTGAAATCGATCTCGTTCTAACATTTGCAATGGAAGTCGGATTGATTACTAAAGACTGACGAAATATCGTTGAAATCTGTATAAACAAAACTCTATCGTCTGATTTTCTATTAAAATTTGGCCATAAGGGAAATCAACTAATGAGGTCGTACTCATGACGCACGTGATGTTTGAAATATATCCTCAAATGCCCTTCGATGAAACCCAGTAGATGTCGAATATGTCGTCCGATCAGAACTCTATATGTGTGTGTGAATATATATTGTTCTGTTAACGCACTAGCGGTTTTTATTTTTAATTGATCGTTACCTAACTCGATATTCAAACGTTTCATGTAAAACTAAAGATCAAGTTCGTTAATGTCTGATATTCGACCAGTGGGAGGGGAGTTTAGAGGGGGAATTACGAAAAGTCTGCATTTTAGCAGATTTCCCTTAAGAGAAATCAGCTATTGAGGTCGTAATCATGACGCGATTTTCGAAAAATTTCTTCAAATGTCCATCGATCCTTCCCAGGAGATGTATATATATTTAGACACACACACACACACACACACACACACACACACATATATATATATATATATATTTGTCTGTTAACACTGTTTTGCGGTCGCAACTTAAGTTTCATCGTTTCCAAACTTGATATTTAATCGTTTTATGTAAAGAGAAAGATCAAGTTCGTTATGGCTGAAATCGGACCAGTAGGTGGGGAGGGGGTTTTGAAGGGGATTTTCGAAAATTCGAAATATCTCCGTTACTTTACGTCAGATTGAAAAATTGTATAGAACAAATCTTATTGACAATAAAATGTTCTATAAATGTTGTTATATACATTTATTCTCTATCTCGAATATTAACCGAGATATTTGCATTATTTAGTTTCTGCTTTCAGCAAACCCCACTCCTACTCATTTCACGTAAATAACTCTCTGATATATAATAAACCACTTTATTCGAAGTTTGAATTCCAACTACTGTTTTCAAGAGACCTTTATTAAACGAGATTTGTGAAAATATGTTCTGGTGATCCCCCCCCCCCTTCTTAAGTTCTTGGACTACTAAAATTGATTGAGATAAAGAGTATTCTGATCCATTATAAATTACAGTACTAGATATAGTATATAGTTTTCAATAAAATTAATATATTATATTCTGATATATTTCAGTAATATTTTTTCTCTCTGGTGTGAAGTTGGCACACCTGTTTGTTTATTTATTTTTCAGCCTTAAGTAATCCCCACTCCTACCCATGTTTTATTCAATGGGCTGTTATATCATGAACCACTTTAATTGAAGATAAAATATTTGCGAAAATATTGTTTTCCTTAAACTTTTACTGTGCGAGTTACACGCAGACACGTTGTGTAATGACATCCCCAACCACGCAATATGTTCAATACTTATTTGGTTTATACCACGGCCGATATTTAACTGTTTCATTCTGAACTAAATTTCATATTCGTTATTGGCTGAAATTGGCCAAGGCTATGTGAGCAGGGGGTTTAGAGGAAATTTAAATACCTCCGTTATTATGGGTTGTATCGAAATATTGTATAGAACAAATTTTATTGGAAATGTAATGTTCTATAAATGGTTTTACGTATGTTTTTTTCAATAAGTTGATTGTTATCGGAGATATTCGCATTTTTCAATTTTCGGCCTTCAGTAAACCCTCGCTCCTACTCATGTTATATTAACAAAAGCTGCTATATTATGAAGCACTTTGTTTGAAACCAAAATACCAAATATTGTTCTCATTGAACGTTTACTTTTTGAGATAAATACAAATACGTGACGCACATGTGAAATCTGCTTAATTAACGCATCCCTGCGTGACGGCTTTCTTTTAGCGTTTCAGACCATTATTGGAACAATTACATCATAAATGAGAATCTTTTCTGTCGGTCTGTCTCTCCGTCCAGCCGTTTGTTCATATTTCTAAGTCAACTATTCCAAGGAACAAGATAGGCTATATGAGATTCGAATTTTCAACTAGGAGGGAGGTATACTTTGAGGTCAAAACAGGTTCGTGAATGCCTTCTTTAATATTGGTTTTATGGAGATATTCCTCCAATGCCCGTCGATCCTACCCTGGAGAAAACGAAAATGAGATCCCTTGGAAATTATATATATATATATATATATATATATATACTGATAGCGTCACTGTTCTTCAGATTACACAGTTCAATAATTCACTCACGGTCACTGAAGTACACCAAAAGACGGCACTGCACTGTCCTTTACTTCGAGGCATTGCACTGTCTTAAACACGGCACTAAACTGTTACTGGCAGTCACGGCACAACACTGTTCTTCTTATAAAAACACTTTACCGTACTGCACTAAGTCGCACTGTAGCACCGAACGCACATATGAGCACTTGAGAAGAAAACTGACTACCTCGCGGCTGGCCGGTTCTTTATATAGGTCGTCGGCATACATCAAAGGGGAATTGGCTGGAAGGCACTAGTAGGAGCTAGACCCTCTGTCGGCTTCTTTGATCTACATCGCACTTCCCAAATACGCGACTCTCTCTGCTAATCCTTTTGTATTTAATTTTCGCAACACTGCCGCCCACTTAAGCCTTTTCGTCCCGAATAGGCTCAATATCGCCGTTGCCATACTTGGCTAGTCGCCCTAGGTGTACCACTTTCATTTTAGACCTCGGATTGTGGTATCTCTGTATCCTGTAGACAACGTCGTTTAATCTCTTGATCACCTTGTAAGGTCCCTCCCAGTGCGTTTGCAATTTAGGGGATAGTCCTTTCTTGCGTTGTGGGTTGAATAGTAGAACCATTTGGCCTTCAGTGAATTCCTCCGTATTTGCTGCTCGATCATACACGCCATTCATCTGGATACTGGTCATTTTAATTGCTGTCCAATATTTCATGACGGGTCGACCTTCCATTGTCCTCCTTAGCCAGAATAGTGTCACCCTTCTGCGCCGTCGACCTGGCTCCTCCTGGCTAACAAAGACTTGTTGTTGCTGACATAATGGCAGTTGTGGCTGACTGGTCAGTGCTGATGTTGGCGATAGTCACTCTCATCTTGGCTCTTCCGTCGGCTGTCGGCTTTTATGATCTACATCGCACTTCCCAAATACGCGACTCTCTCTGCTAATCCTTCTGTATTTAATTTTTGCAACACTATATATTTCTCTGTTAACACTCTAGCGGTTGCAATTTTTGTTTGATCCTAACCAAACTCGATATTCAATTATTTTATGTGAAAAGAAAGGTTCGTTCATGGCAGAAATCAAATCAGTGGAGGGGGATTTAGAGAGGGATCTCGAAAATTCTTAAGATCTCCATTAATATGTGTCGGATCAAAAAATTGTATAGATCCAATTATTATTGACAATGTAATATTATATAAATGTTGTTATGCACGATTTTTCACTATCGTGATTGTTAGTGGAGATATTTGCATTTTATTCTAGTTTTCGGTTTTCAGTAAACCCCCACTCCTACTCAAGTCATATTAACAATAACCGTAATATTGTGAAGCACATTATTTGAAGCCTAAATACCAAATATTGTTCTTATTGTAATTTTCTTTTGAGATAAATGAAAATACGTGACACACGTGGGAAATCAGTTTAGTTTACGCAGCACCTGCGTGGCGGACTTATTTATTTAGAGAATGCATTTTGCCAACTTTGGCTATATTATTCTGCTCTATCGATGATAGGAGTGGGGATTGGTATAACTTTAATTAGATTTTCTCGGGAAACCATTTTTATTCCAACCGACAACGAAGGGTAACAAAGTTTGCAAATTACTTCCGACTTTGGTAACATGTCATACATTATGTATGTTATTACAGCTGAATGCATGAAGAAAATCTTGTCGCATTTTTTCTCCTTATGCAGAGATGATACAATCGTTTCATTTTGACGGGAATCTAGATCATTTTGGTACTATGAAGCATGATAAATTTATCAATATTCGTCCAATATTCATTCCACGCTTCATGCTTAAAACTACAATATTGATGACAATAAATGGATTGTATAGTGCTTCCGCTAATCCAATATTTATATTTTGATGTGAAACAATTATTGTAATAATTCATTTCCATAATATAATTCATTTACGGATAACATCATTCCTAAAAATTACTTCGATAACTGCTTATATCTTGGGTATAACAAATGAATGATTGAACATTTACTGCTCGTGTTGCAGGTCATTTCTGTTAGTGGTAAATATTAATATAAAATATGATAGATTCTCCAATCTTTATAATCTCAGGGGAAACCATTTCTACGAGTATTTCAAAAGATCAATAAGATATATTAAAAATGACAATTATCATGCAAATTTGATTGAATTATTATAATTATTAAGTCATTAAAATATCTAGTAAATATCATTATTACTATTTATCAACGTCCACTTCTTGATAGCTGATTGGGACGGGTTATCTACAGCTTACTACCCATATCTAGCCAGGGTGGAGGGCCTACGGATTTTATTTATTGAGTTCGTCCCAAAATAAATTCCTATAGCCCCTAGGAGGGGAATCGAACTCGCCATTCTAATAAAATGAATAAAAACTAAATTAAGCTGAACACCACTTAAACACTACCGCCTATATTCGAGCGGTTTATTGGTATATGCGTTCATTATTAAGCAGAATTTGGTCAAATATGAACGGATAAATGGTATAAATAGGTTGAAATAATCAAATTCCATGTAAAGATTGTATTAATTAAGCACTGGTATCATAATACATGGTCAGAGATTGTGCTGCATACCTATTATAATCCAATATTATAATATAATGAGAGTATGAGATGCCCACGAGAATTAAGAAGTAATAAGGTGTGAAAAAGTTATCTCACGAATGCTCATGATTATTTTTGCCCCAAAAGTTAGAGAAACTAACTGAGAATCAAATGGTGTAATGTTCGCGGTCGGGAAATGTCAGCCATAGGATCAAGAGGAATTACTAGACAAAACCAGGAGATAATGGCTGAAAGGGAATGCTATCTCCGACTCCCGGGGTAAATCTTTTCTTACTTTTCTGACAAGTGCAAAACGTTCAGTATTCTTTGACCTGATATCGTAGACCAACTTATTTCATTCTGTAAGTGTATTAACCCTAGAACTACCAAGGGGGGGGGCTCCTCGAGCCCACAACTTTTTGTTTTTGTTCCCTATCACCCAATTTTAATGGGATATTTTTGATATTTTATGTATTCCTCAGAAAAACATCCTAGAGTGAGGGCATAACAATAAAATTAAATAAAAAAAATTTCTATGTTGAGAAAAATATATTTTTTTGACGTATGGGCTCGAGGAGCCCCCCCCCTTGGTAATGCAAGGGGTAGTTATACACTTAAGTACCAAGGGGGGGGGCTCCTCGAGCCCACTGATATTTAATACTACTTTTAACTAGTAATTCAAGTGTTATTAATTATATTGCTCAAATAATAATTACTTTGATGTAATTTTAACATACACAAACCTTCTCAAGTTTTTTTTTTTCTCAAAAAAAAAATATATATATTCTCCCCATATAATTTTTTTTCATATAAAAATATATTACTGAGATGGTTATAATTATTGCTCCTGATAGGTACTTTTTTAGAAAAGAGAAGATTTTCTAGATTGCTCCCAACTAGGGGAACAGTTAGTCCATGCTGCATCCTGGATAAACACTCGGAAAAATAATTATTGTGCAAAAGCACCGATAATTGCATTACGAATCTGATAATTATATTTTCTTAAATTATTATTCTATTATAATGTTATAATAACTTAGATATAGATAACTTTTTATTCTAACAATGTTTAGATATGTTCCTCCAGTAGAATAAAATAACATTTAATTTAAAGTCATCCTTTTTTCTCCATCCGAACTTTTTTTTTTAATTTATTTTTATTTTTGTATTTAATTTTTTTTTTTTTAATTTTTTTTTCACAGGTGTCATAAGAAACGTTCATTAAACATAATCCTATAGAAATAAAAATTTAAAAAAAATTATAGAACCAAAATAAAAGGTTTTTAAGGTTGTGGGCTCGAGGAGCCCCCCCTTGGTAATCCATGCGACCTGGGAGAGGTCGGTAATACTAGGGTTAATATCGGTATTTCGCGTGTCTTAGTGGAACAAGTTTGATGTCAATTGTTTTGGTAAGTATTTATTTTATTATTTAATTTCACGTTTTTAATGGTACAGATAGGTATTTACATATGTATAGTATTTTCACTTAGCCACTGTATGAAACAATTTGTACAAGGATAAATTAAATTTATATGACGAGTTTAAACTACTCATTTAGGACTTTTCTTATATGTAATTAAAACGCATTTTACTTTTTTTTGTAGTAAATAAATATTCTTGAGCTGTAATTATTCACTTATTAATTTTTTAGGTTGGACAAATAAAATGCTGACAAGAAGAGATTTGTGGTATTCGATTTTGAATTCAAGCTGTGAATGTTATAACCAAATTCTTCTTAAATACAATTTGTTGGAAAAAAAAAATATAAAGAGACAACTGGGCGCATTATGCAGTAATTATTTAGTTAAAAAAATAGAGATAAGTCTACTCCCCAATTAAACGTTTCTCAGTAAAATATGCATCGCGGTGAGATGTTGACGTAGAGTTTCAACCTAAGGAGGAAGGCAGGACAGAAGATGAACCATCAGCAAGAGCGGGGAAACGCATTGAATTATTTTTATTTTATTTTTCTCATACAAATACAGAATGTGTGTTGAGATGAGATTACTAACGTGTTATACTGTCACAAAGGAAATCTGCTTAGTTTACGCAGCTCCAGGGTGTCGAACTATGACTGTTTGCTCATCTACAGGGAAACGTTTTGTTCGACTGAAATGGCTTCAATATTTCTCAAACCATAGTACTTTAGAATTTTTATTTTAGTTGTGAAAAAGTATAAATTAAAAGCCGCTGAAAAGGAAATATATAGGAATATAGGAAAGAGTTTTATCAGAGAGAAGTGTTAGGCCCTTTGCATAAATCCCAGGGAGATTTGCTTTGAATGTTTCTATTACGAGGAAAAACTTTTACAAGTGTTAAGAAATGGACTTGCAGAGCTTTTGAAGCGGTACTTGAAACCTCTTTAAGTGACACTTATTAAATTTTATAAAATAATCCTGGCTTTAGCTTAACGACTACGTTAGCTTTTAGGATTTCATAACTTCGGAAATAAAAAGTTTTTAAAAAAGGTTTATTATTTATTTGTATTTTAGGTACCTCGCAGTTTATAATGAATTCTAGGTAGTTTTTTACACGCCTTAAAGAATAAAATAAATAATTATATTCAGAGATATGAATTGTTCATTGAAAAAAAAGAAAAAGTCCTGAACTCATCTTACCATATATTATCTATTTTTAAATACAATTCCGAAGGGTAGATGTGGTTTTATGTGGTGGTAGAATTTAATCAAGACTGAATACAAGAAAGTACTAATAACTCCTTTAATATTTTATTTTCGGAAAAAAATATAGAACAGCTATTGTAGCAGAGCATCAATAGTACAAAAGTTTGGTTCTATAACATTTTTCGATTCAACTTAAATAACGAATGGATATTGAATTCTCGAATTCCTCCTCCCACTAAACGCCCCGAATTTCCGATTTCAGTCATTTACAAATGTGACCTTTAGTGTTAACGGTTAAATATCAAGTATGGTAAGATAATATAAACATTTCCATCATTTTCAATTAATGATATCATTAAAGAATATTTTACATGTATCTTATCTAATAAATATATATTGAAATTTGGCATTCAAGCTAGAAATTTCATAATGAATTCCCATATTGTTATGACTAAAAGTGAAGCTAGAATATTTAAAAAATAGGGTTAATATTATAGATAAACAAAAAGTGTACAGAAAGAAATTATTGAAGAGAAGTTTGGCAACGGATCGGTTTTACATTGGTTATATATCGAGTTTGAAATGCTCCAACGAAAATTGCGGACTAGCTTGTTAACATACACACACACACACACACACACACACACACACACACACACACACACACACACACACACACACACACACACACACATATATATATATATATATATATATATATATATATATAAAAATATATATATATATATATATATATATATATATATAAAAATATATATATATATATATATATATATATATATATATATATATAATATATATATATATATATATATATATATATATTTCTTAACGGGCCTCATCTTCGATATATATGTTGGGTCAATGGAAAGTTTTCGATAACCGGGTCATGAGTACAACATTAATAGATGATTTCCCTGATTGAATATCTGCTTGAAATGAAACATTGACTTCATATGTATATATAAAGGCCTGTGCTTTTGAGTACAGACACTCATACTATTACAAGATTTCCCCCAAGGGAAATCAGCTATTGAGGTCGTAATTAAGACGCGATTTTCGAAAGTTTTCTTCAAATGTCCATAGATCCTATCTATGAGATGACGAAAATGAGGTCCGTTCAAAATTGTATATCTATCTGTCTATCTATATATTTGACTGTTACCGCAGTTGCGGTCGCATTTATTGATTTATCGTTACCAAACTCGAAATTTTATCGTTTTATGTAAAAAGAAAGATCAAGTTAGTTAATGGCTGAAATCGGACAAGTGGCAGGAGAGGGGGTCTAAAGGGGGGGGGGGCATTTCCGGAAATTCGTAATATCTCCGTTACTATACGAGGGATCGAAAAATTGTATGAAACCAATCTTATAGCAAATTAAATGTTCTATAAATATTGTTATATACTTTTATTCTCTATCTTGAATGTTAACCGAGATATTTCCTTTTTTCAAATATCAGCCTTCAGTGAACTCCCACTTCTACTCATGTTACATAAATAATATATTATAAACCACATTATTCGAAGCTTAAATTTCAAATATTGTTTCAAGAGACATTTATTATACAAGATACATGCAAATATGTTCTGGTGACCCCCCTCCCCCGTTTTAAGTTTTGTAACTACCAAAAATTTGTTTGATTGAGATAACAATTATTCTGATTCATTATAATTTACAGATCTAGATATAGTAAATAGTTTTCAATAAAATTAATATGTTATATTCACAAATATTGTATTCATTAACAGTTCCTTTTTCCGGTCTAGATTCTATCTTTTCAGCACTTTAACGTTGGCTGCCTTGTTTGTTTACAATTGAGACGCATTCCGTTGTAGATATTATTAACTTGTAAATTGACTGAAGATTTCCCGTAGGAAATCTGCTTAGTTTACGCAGCCCCTGAGTGACGGTCTTTTTAAATGTAGGGGACCTTTTATGAAGAATTGATGAACTTTAAATCACAGTTTTTGAACATCACTTCATGAGAACATCATTTATAGTTCAGGTTCATCGTGTGTAATCTTCTGATCAGTTAGCTAGAACTATGGAATACTAGAGTATCATCTTTTCTGGGGGAACTTCAGGGATGACACTTGAGTAGTTAAAAAATAGTGGTGCACCAATAGCAATGAACGATTTGATTGACAGATATTATCTTATTTATCAATAAGAGATTGTTACTGTGGTTCTTTTGCGATAAAAGAATGGAGTCGGACAGGATAGCCTAAGTGAAGTTCTATAGTATAGTCGATGAGAATGACAGATAGGACCAGAGAGTTGTTGATTACCTTTAGAGGCCATCATATGCACAACCAAGGGGATTATTTGTGCATATGATATGGTATTTTAAAGTATCGTATAAAGTCCGTCACGCAGGTTCTGCATTAACTAAGCAGATTTCCCACCTGCAGGTATAACATATTTGTGACCTCATTGCACAACATATACTCTATTTCTATGGAAATTCGAGGAGAAGATGGGGTAGCGAAGGGGTGGCGGTTACTGTGAGCACGAATTGTAGACCATCAATAGCTTAACAATTTGACTGCGGCTGACGACATGTTGTCGGTTTTGTGAGTTGTTTCCAGGGGCGGGCCCCGACACGTTGTCGTCAGGTCATAATAGAAAGTTAAATGGGAGGGGATTGCTCTAGCCTTTCCCAAACCATTCCGTATTTGACTCTAGCACAGTGAAAGAAGTCCTTGAGAGAATTGCTTCTTCGCCGCAAGAGCCCCTGTTTTTTTTAATTGTTTTCGACTTATTTACAAAAAGGTAAGTTTAAATGATTATTTTTTTAAAGTTATCGTTAATAATAATTGCTAATAATAAATATCTATTTAAAAAGTAGCTAAATGTATTAAAACAAGCCTATTTTGTTGGAAAAATATTATTTCAAACCCGAATTCATAATTCCAAATTGTTTTATATTTTAAGAAATATAAATAAAAAATCAATTTTAAATGCACTCGTTAAATTTAAATAATTTTTCAGCCATCATAAAAATAAATAAAGAATCATAAAAATAATGTTTACACTAGTGAATTACATTATTAGACTACGGCTAGGGAGTATGGTGCTTTCCCGGTGCGGTTGACGACAACGTGCCATTCAGCGGTTTTTTCGCGGAAAACAATTAAAAGATGATACAATTTATTATATACAGTTAAAGTAAAGTAAAACGAAACTAATTAACAAAAAAAAAGTTTCCGCCCCACTAAAAAATGTTGTTGAAAATCTCCGCAGTCAACGTGTTAAGAAGATTAGTTCTATAACATTTTACTATCCGGCTCATTGTAACAGATATATTTCGAATCCCCCCCCCCCCCTCCTCCTCAATACCCCCACTATTTCTTCACCAATTTTCAACCATCCTATGACAATATGATCTTTAGTATTAACAGTAAATTTTTGAGTTAGAAAGTAAAATCCTAATTGGTGGCGTCATCGCACAACTAATATACATGTATGTATCTCGCATAATTTATTTTAGAATAAAATCGGTTATTTGCAATTTTTCAATCAGATTTATAATAACTGAGAAATTTCAAATTTCGAATCCCACTGATCAGATTTCTGTCAACGATATTAGCCTTCCTTTTTTAAATGAAACTATTAAATATCGAGTTAGGTAACGATTTATTTATTTATTATTTTTTTGACTTCCCTTTTCCTTGTTTTTTTCTTTTTGTTTATTTATTCTTTTTTTTTGTTTTCCCTTCTAATTTTTTTATTTTATTTTTTCTTTCTTTCTTTTTTTCTCCCTTCAATTCTTACATTTTCATTTATATTATTTTTATCACCCTGGTGTTTCCATATACAATATCGTTTGCTTCATATAAGGCTGGTATGCCAATGAACCGTTTCAAAAATCACCGTAAGTATGCCTTGGTCATTCTTTATCCCTTTTTTTTTTTCTGTTCGCTTTTTGGAGCACACTTGAATAAAGAGTAAATCAGCGGCGTTACAGAACTCATAAATAAAAACAAGAAAAATAGGTAACGATCAAACAAAAATGGTAACCCTTAGAGCGTTAACAGACAAATATTAGATATATATATATATATATATATATATATATATATATATATACTATTTGTCTGTAATTTTTAACGGACCTTATTTACTCCATCTCCTGGGTAGGATCGTTTGAAATTTGAGTAAAATCTCGTTTCGAAAATCTCGTCATGTGAAGTTGTACACATAAGTGATTTCCCTTAAGGGAAATCTGCTAAAACAATTCCTTGATTAAATAATATTTTATTTGTGCAACTGATGAAATTATTTGTACCGTGATTACGAATATCAGTGAAAATAAATTTTCCTTAACTCTAAGTAATTTTGTTGAATACATATTTTAATTTTGCGTTGGTTTAATTCCCCTGATCTGTGATATTTTGAAAGTATGTAAATGAAGTGGATTTTAAAGCATGGATTATAATGGGATTTGAAAGCATAAATTCCGTTCGAAGAACATACTATTTTATGCATGTTGAATAATTATATTCCTCCAATGTCCTCCAGTCTGTTTTCATGTGGTTCGCCCTCTGGTCAACTTCCGAGAAACAGATATTCCAATATGGTTGAGGCAAGGATTAAGGGTTGTTCGTGGAAATACCAATAGCCGATATGGTAGTTCGTAGGAGTAATGCTAATTTCACAGCAAGTGAACTAGCTTCATTAGAGCAGAAACCCATTAAATCTGTAGGGTCGAATACATAATACTGAATATACATGCCAGAAAGATATATAAATAATTTAACAGAGCATTACGGACTGCCGGATAAATACAACTTGTGATATTTTGATGTTGTATCCATTGCAGGATTTCCGGTAAAATACCTTCAAATATATCTCCATCGATGACCAGAAGTCGAATATATATATATATATATATATATATATATATATATATATATATATATATATATATATATATATATAAAAGGTTGGCATTATAGACTTCCTAGTCAGAACTTCAGTGGTCATTACGAGTCTCCTCCACCTTTTCCTATCATGGGCGACGACTTATTATGGATCTAAGAATCTTATCCTTAAAGTTTACAACTTTTGATTGTAGGGTACCCGTCTCACAGACATACATCAGTCCAGGTTTGATAATGGAGTTTTATATGAACCCTTATTTTCAAGGTCCCTTCATCTTAAGACTCGAGAAACTGAGGCTACAGCCCGGTTGGCACACGGTATTCTTTGATAAATTTCTGTAAATTGGTCGTTGATTGAGGTTACTGTAGCTCTGAGGTATTTGACGCTTTCAGCTTTTGGCGAGGATATGTTCCTCTACTCTCAAGCTGCTTTCGAGATGTACGTTACGTCTCGCTATCATGTACTTCTTATCCGGGTCTACTTGGAAGCCTGCCTATTTTGCCTCTGATATTTAAGAGTTTCAGGCAAGACTAAAGATCATATTTGTTACTGTCAGAAATCGGAGGGGGAAGGGGGTGAGGGGTTCGTGAGAGGGATTCGAAAATTCAAAAATATGTACATTACTACGAGTCGGATTATAAATCTTATTAATTAATGATGGTCTACAATTGTCGTTCTATGCATTTTTTCGAAATTCAAATATGAACTAGCTATTCGAACTTTCTTGTTTTCAGTCTTCCTTAAATCCTCTTTTCTGCTCATGTTTTTTTACATAGAAAAATAGAAAATATATGTTGAGAGGAGGTCACTAGTGTCATACTAGCACAAGGGAAATTTACTTAGTTTACAAAGCCACTGCGTGACGGACTTTTTCTAGGTTGTTTTCTTACACGAAGAAGAAAAGACAAAAAATATATTCAGAGGTGTGTACTGATCATTGAAAAAAAATCCCAATGACGCAAAAGTCGATGCTTGTTGTGAATTTACAGAACAGTCAGAGTACAGCTTAAACTGAAAACATTGCCTCGTGCACTGAAAATATCTATGGTACTTTTGCAAGGTAAAGACAAAATTCTGCTCGCCCACTCGTGGGTATCAGAGGTTTTGATATACAATTATTTTTTACGCGGCCGTACTTTGGTCAGCAGATCATGAAGGTTTTGCATTTTTGTTGTAGATCATATGTTTTGCAGTTCAAGTGTTTGGTAAATCATATGCTTTGTACTTAGTAGATTGTGCTATCGCAAGGAAAGAATGTATGTTAATAAAAGAGTTTGTGGTTAAAAAGTAGAGTGTCAAAGCTAATAGAAATAAGTTATTTGTAAACATAGCAGTGGCGACGAGGTAATGCCGAAGAAAGGTCAAGGTAAAACCAAAGTAAGCCTTGATGATGAAGATGTGAGCAAACCCACGTGGCGCCGGAAGAGATGTCACGCTCGAGGATCAAATGCAAGAAGTTCAACCCCCAGAATATTGGCATCAAGACTCTTAAAGTTCTGTAACAGTCTTTAGTTGGAAAAAGTAAAGTCTGAGGCTACTAAAAAGTCTTCGTTAATTGAATGTTTAGACACATCAATACTTGGAAATTTGTTTAACTTTTGTTGTTAGACGAATTTTAGCAGGATGAACTGTATAAAATTCTATTAGCAAATTGCACATTTAAGAAATTAGCAATACCCGAAAAAGTAAAATTCTGAGACACGGGTCTTTCTCCAGCTGAATTATTAACGGAGGAGACTCAGGTGTCTGTTGATTTTCTATGTCCGGAAGGAAAAGAAGCATAGATAAATATGAAAGAAAACTGGAGGAAATTGGTGGAAGAAGAAGACCAAATGCCGTAAAACATTTCAGGCCGAAGGAGTTGGCTCACGAGCTAGACTACGGGCAAGGGAAGGCGTTCTGGAGCTAAGGGAAGGTACTCTGACAGAACACTTGGCTGGTTGAAGTAGAAGGAAATCACATGAAGAAACACGCGGATCAGCTGAGGAGAAGGACGGTGCTGGCAGAAAAATGGGATCGTCTAAGGTGAGAGATGTTGTAGATCGGATGTTTTGTAGTTAGTGTTATTGCAAGGAACGAATGTATGAGAATAAGGAGGTTAATAAAAGAGTTGGTAGTTAAAAAGTGGAGAGTCCAAGCCAATACAAATAAGCTATTTGTAAATATAACAATTTTTCTTATGCAATTTTAATGCTCGAATACCAAATGAGCATTGAAATTGTCTTATTACGCAGATTTACAGTGACGGGGATATTTTTTAATAAATTATGAATAAATTCCAAACTGCCATTCACACCATGGCTTGACATTTCATTAGCTTCAGTTATTATGAAAATATTAAGAAAAAGTAAAAAAAAAAAAAAAAAAAAAAAAATTAAAAAAACTTGGAGAATAAATTCGGCCTCTTTTAATTAGTGTCACGGAGAGACAGCTTCTTCAGAAGACTTATTAAATGGCTGACAATTAAGAGGCGTTCTAAGTGGAATATTGCCGTAAAAGGCCGCGTTCTATCAGTTGATTAATGCGCACAGAATATAATAAAGCTACACGGTAGACTTCATGAAGTCAATGTTTCATTTTCATTCGCGGTTGCGTGCGATTATCGAAATATTTTCTCAAATGGCCATTGGTCTGATTTCAAAAATTCTTAATATCTCCGCTATTTTGATATCGAATCATTGTATAGATCCAATGATATTGTAAATGTAATACTCTATAAATGATGTTATTACGTTTTTTTTTTTTTTTTTTGTTAACCGAGGTATTTGCATGTTTTAGTTTTTGGCCTCCGGTAAACCCCCACTCCTACGTATATGATATTAAAAATAAGCAGTTGTATATTTGAAGCCTGAATCAAATATTGTTCTCATGGAAATTTTAAGTTTTGAGATAAATTCAAATGCGTGACGCACGTAGGAAATCTGCTTAGTTAACTCAGCCCCTGCATGACTGACGTTTGTTTGAACGTTACCAAACTCGGCATTTAAACTTTTCATTTAAAGGCTAAAGGTCGAGTTTGTTAACGGAATAAATCGAAAATTTGGGAGTTTTAGAGGAGGGGCATCAAAAAATTTAAAATATTTCCGTCATTATAGGTCAGATTGAAAAAATATTTATATCCAATCTAGTTGCAAATCGAATGTTATATGAATGTTCTATAAATGTTTCTCTATCTTGGACATTAACCGATATATTTGCATTTTTCAGTTTTCTGCATTTACTAAACCCCCACTTTTAGTCAGCGTACTTAAACAATCAGCGAATATACTAAGGAGCATCTTATTCCAAACATAAATTCCAAATGGTCTTTCAACTCGAAAATGATTGATGTATACTCTAGACAATATTTAATTGTGTCAATCAACAGTAATGCTCATATTAGTTTAATGTCTGATATCAGAAAATTCAACATATCCCCGTTATTACGAGACTGCTTGATAAATGTTAAAGAACCCTCTAGTAAACCCCCACTTCTGCTCATGGGATATTTATATATGATCTAACTACGGGATTACTAGTGTGTCAAAACAGCACGAGCGAAACCTGCTTAGCTAACGCAGCCCCTGCGTGCAGGACTTTTTCTCCAGTAAGCAATATTGACCTATTGGTTTAGAAGCTAGCAATCGTTAGTAAGCTTCATTTCAACAGAATAGTTAGTAATCAAAACTAGATTATACACACTTTATTAGTATACATATATATATATATATATATATATATATATATATATATATATATATAACTCTTACTTACGAGCATAACTCGTTTTTTGTAATTTCTAATGGAGAATTGACAGATGCTTGAAGATATATTTCAATAATCGCTTCAGAAAATAACCTCCATAGTTGATTTCGTTTTAGAAATATCTAATGAAATATATATATATATATATATATATATATATATATATATATATATATATATATATATTATCGGTCAGCTTTTAATATTATAAAAAAATGTTTATTCATATATTATCTATAAATATTTTCTGGGGCACTAATTTGTATTTTTTCTTAATGTCATATGTTCTAATTCTAATATTTGTCCTTCAATGTGTACTATATTGTTTTATTTTTAATTTCATAACAGCTTAAGGGAAATCAGCTATTGAGGTCGTACTCATGACGCGAGTTTCGAAAAATTTCTTCAAATGTCCATCGATCCTACCCAATAGATGACGAAAATGAGGTCCGTTCAAAATTATATATATATATATATATATATATATATATAGTTGTTCTTGGACTACTAAAATTTGAGTTATTAAAATATAAATTATTCTTACAATTCAGAAGCCGTTTCAGTTGAGAGTTTAATTAAGTTAACTGAAAGATTTCTCAATACCGTTTGTATTTACTTATGGTGGTGTTGTGTTACAAGTATGCAGATTTCTCTATTGCTAAACTTCACAAAGGAAATCTGCTTAGTTTACGCAGCCCCTGCGTGACGGACTTTTATTTAATGGTACATTTTTGCCAGTAGTGCACTAATGATGGAGCATATGCTCTGAAAGCGCTCTGTAGCACAGAATAAATAACTGTGAAGAGACGCGGCCTTTGTTTCCATACCTCAGATATCTAAAGGACTTACCCGTGAGAAATCATTGGACTAATCCAGATAAAATAGCAATGCAGTTTATGAATACTGTTTCAGAATTAATTCAGTTTAATTCCGACGAATGCTAAATGACGGTAGACCACAAAGAGTAATAAGAGAATGTTTGAAAAACGAAATGAGATATACTATATTTGTGAAAGCGAAAATGCTTTCTGGGAGACGTTATCGGCTGTACTGAAGGATTCGTGAGATTTATTTGTCAGGGTCTAATCCAGGTGATGTCCGGTATTTGGGGTATTCTTTCTTAACTCTTGGTTTTCGCCGCTTTCCGATAGAGATCGCTATGAACAAATATCATAGCATGATTAGCACATATCTCTTAAGGGATAACTGCTTCTTTATTAGCAGATTTCACTTAAGGCTATTGAGATTGTACTCATAGCGGGTATTTCGAAAGATTTTTATCTGACCCAATATGTGACCCTCCCCCCCCACTATAAGGTACCTTCAAAATTATATATACTCGATTTAATAATAACGGAGATACTTTGATTTTTCAAATTCCTCTGCCTCAAAACACCCCTACCCCAGGTCCGAATTCAGCTATTAACGAATATATTCTTTAGTGTTGAGTGAAACACTTAAATATTGAGTACGCCAAAATCGTAAAATATGATTTAATGGCGTCATAGCACAAGGTATTTGCTTGTATCTCACCTAGTAAAGGTCTGTTGAAGAGAATAATTGGCATTTAAGCTTCAAATAAAGTGTATGGTGATATAACTGCTTATTGTTAATATGTCATGAGTGGGAGTGGGGTTTTACTGAAAGCTGTAAACTAAAAAGTGCCAATATCTTGGTTAAAAATCAAGATAGAGGAATATATATATATATATATCAACATTTATGGGGAATAAAATTTTTAAGAAGATTAGTTCTATACAATTTTTTGATCCAAAGTATAAAATAACGAAGGTATTTCTCTATTAGCAGATTTCCCTTAAGGGAAATCAGCTATTGAGGTTGTACTCATGATGCGATTTTCGAAATTTTTCTTCAAATGTCCATCGATCCTACCCAGGAGATGACGAAAATGAGGTCCGTTCAAAACTGTATATATATATCTATATATCTATCTATCTATCTATCTATATATTTGTCTGTTACCGCACTAGCGGTCGCAATTTTTGTTTGATCGTTACCAAACTCGATATTTAGTCGTTTTATGTAAAAAGAAAGATCAAGTTCGTTAACGGCTGAAATCGGACCATTGGGAGGGGGGGTTTAGAGGGAAGGATTTTCGAAAATTCGAAATATCTCCGTTAATATTCGTCAAATTGAAAAATTGTACAGAATCAATCTTATTGCAAATTACATTTACTATAAATATTGTTATATAAATTTATTCCCTATCTTGAATATTAACCGAGATATTTGCATTTTTATGAAATTTGGGCCGATAACGGATTTTTGAATTTCCTGCGAAAAGCTAGTTCGGCCCTTTGCCGTCAACGTTTGGCTCTCCTATGGAGATTTCTCTATTGTATAACTTCACGTGGGAAATCTGCTTAGTTTACGCAGCCCCTGCGTGACGGACTTTTTTGAAATTCCCCCTCTAACCACCCCCCTCCTCGCATCGGTCCTGTATGAGCCATTCACAAACTTATTTTTTTGTTTTTCATAAAACGTTTAAATATCGAGTTTGGTAACGAGGAAACAAAAATTGGGACCCCTAGAGCGTTAACAGACGTATACATATAGTTTTGAATGGACCTAATTTTTGCCGTTTTCTGGGTATGATCGACGGACATTTGCAGCAAGGTTTTGAAAATCACGTCTTCAATAGAACCTCAACATCTGATTTCGCTTCTGCTAAAAAACACATGTTATATTAATTATAAATCTTGTCAAATACTCCTTAGAGGGATATGTAAATTAATTGGACTTTCCGGGTAAAAATGATTGAGCATAATTTGACTTGAAGAAGCCCAAGAAAAGTTTAATCTTTAACTCTTAACTACTATCGTGGGTCAAATCTGTCCCGAGCAGAAATTGTTATCATTAGTTCCCCATTGGAAATGTAGGTGGAGACAGCATATTCCACGTATTCTAATAACTTGCTAAGATCTCTCAGTACCCAGCCAGGCGTGTTCAAAGTCGTTTCTTGTGTCACAGAATTTTATGCTTTGGATCAATTTTGACCCGGTGATAGTATTTACATAGATTATTTTTGTATTATACGCTTTCGCCAATTTGTGAATTGAATATCATCTAGAGGATTTTATGTAGATGGCATTCATTTCAAAGACTAGAATGAATATATGAGCAAGGAAAGTGATGGGGAAGAAGAATTTAAGGCAAAATCATGAAAATGTGCTGACCTAAAAAATGATAGGAAACACTCAACAGTGTGCGGTAAATGCTATAAAACAGTATGCAAAGCACATTCTTTCTCAACAAGAATTTGTAAAGACTGCGAAATAAATACCCGTGAGTATTGCCTTGTTTAATTGAAGAGAAAGTGATCTAAATTCTACCCCTCCCAGAATTTTTAAATCAATTTATATAATAAATTTTACTTTTTCAGGTGATAACTAATTAACTTGTGGACCACAAATCAATGAAAAAATAGCTGTACAGAATAAGTTGCATTCTACAAGAGTGCCAACAATATGATAATGTGAAATATCTCATTGTTTGCAATAAATAATTTTTGGGTTCTTAAAAAATGTTTATTTTAATCTTATAACCATTATTTTAAAAATAAAACTTGTTTGAGTGTAACAAAAATATTTGAAGCCAGGAAAAACATGTGACCCTTATTTTGTTTAAATATTTTTTTAAATGGGTCATAATTGACCTATGGGGGCTAAGGTTAGCCATGTGAGTTAAAGCGTTACCTTTAATTTCATATGGTAATCCTAGAGTGGCGAATTCGATTCTTGCCTGGGCAAAGGAAATTATTTAGTGACGAAATTCATTAAATAACATCCTAGGTCCCACCCTGGCTAGAAAAGGGTGGTAACCTGTAGATAACCCGTCCCAATTAGCCTGAGTTGCAAAAAGTGGACGTTAATAAATAATAATAATAATAATAATAATTGACCTATGGTAGTATTTACGATAGCAGAGATCATGATAGTAGTTAAGGGTCAACTCGGATATGGCAGAGTCCTAAAAGAAGACCGTGGTAAACGATATTTACCTAAAGCCCTGAACTCACACTGGGTTATTTAATTTGTTAATAAACTGCCTACTACAGAAAATAGTCAGTATAGTACAACAGCTGTGTACAGTCAGCCTAGACTGAAATAACAAAGATAGAGAGAGGTGCAGATCGGAAAATGGAAGTTTGGCCGATGGGAGACTTCGTAATATCGGAAACTCTGTTCCCAAAATTCAATAATGTAAACCTCAAAGTGTAATTTGTGGTTTATAAAGTAAAATAGAAAGTGGTAAGGGGTCACAGCATGTATGGAATTTAAACAAGAATATTAGGTTAAATTGAGTTACTAAATATTATGGATTGAATTCAGACACCACTCAAGCCAACAGTTTGTTGTATTTTAGTATATAACTAACTATATTACAACATTTTCTAACTTTGCTTCCTTGTACGAAAAAAAGAAAGTATTGACTATTCAAAATTTTCTCTTCCGTTAGGCACGAATACGAGATATGAATCAAAGTTTTTGAAAATTATTAGTTATTAAAAAGGAATTCATAATGTACCCCTACGTTATCTAAGTAGATTTCCCACGTGTGCCACATATTTGCATTTATCTCAAAAAGCTTATTTCAATAAGAAAAGAATTTGTTATTTAAGCTTCAAATAAAGTCCTGCTTACTGTTAGTAGGACGTGAGTAGGAGTTTACTGAAAGGCTATAAATAAAAAGTGCAATTATCTCGGTTAATAAATGAAAGATAGTGAAAAAATACATATATCAACATGTATAGAACATTTAATTTGCAATAGGATTTGTTCTATACACTTTATACATCGGATTTATAATAACGGGGATATTTCGAATTTTCGAAATCCCCCCTCTAAACCTCCCCCGGGCCAATTTCAGCCGGAAGCAAAATTTATTTTTTTATAAAACATTTCTGATCAAATCAAACGCTAGAGCATTAACTGACTGACACAAACACACACACACACACACACACACACACACAGACACACATATAAATATATATAATTTGAACGTACTTCATTCTCGTCTTCTCCTAGGTAGGATCGGTGGACATTTGAGGACCCTTTTCGAAAATCGCAGCGTGCTCAAGTCCTCAATAGCTGATTGTCATTAAGAGACATTTGCTAAAATACTGAAGACAGGTTTTATAGGTAAGGATTCCTAGATCATAATTATTTTAAGACGAAAAAACTGTACAATAAATATTCGTTAATTTCAAAATGTGAAAACTATATAGTTTCTTATGACTATTACATTTAAAATGCAAAATGTTTTACATCGCTTCATTTATAATAATTTGATTTGAAATTGATTACGGCATCTCCGTTCATATGTTTAAAATAAAAAAAAAATATTTTGTACATTATTTATAAATTGTTTAATAATAATGAAGAACTATTTAGAAATTTCCTGTATATTGTACGTAAACAATTTCAATTTTTAATTTTTGCTTCCACCAATCTCCTCTTCAGACGATTTACATCACAACTGGAGGCACAAAACTACGTGTTTCGAAAGTCCTATTAATGTTATCTTAACATTCCAAGGTTAGTCATGTGTGAATTCAGAAAGGGTGAAAATCGATAATTCCTAAATTTGAGTATCGAAAATGTTTTGATGATAGGACTTAAAATGTCCGACGGAACAGTGGCTTCGTCAATAAATCTGCTTCGTTCGAATTTAGAAAATTCTTAATATCTCCGTTATTAGGCGTCGGATTGAAAAATTTTATAAAACCAATCTTATTGCAAATGTAATGTTCTATAAATGTTGTTATGTACATTATGTCACTATCTTGATTATTAACTGAGATATTTGCATTTTTTAGTTTTCGGTCCTCAGTAAAGTTCATATTAGCAATATTCTATTATGTTATGATGCATTTTATTTGAAGCTTAAATACCAAATATTGTTCTCATTGAACTTTTAAGTTTTGAAATAAATGACAATACGTGGAGCACGTGGGAAATCTGCTTAGTTAACGCAGACTTTTTCTTCTTACAAGGGGAGTACACGGTCTTCCTCCCCACCGATTTGAACGAATTTTTATCAGTGTGAAGTACTTAACCCGTAAATGGTAATATCCGTCTGTAGGACGGGTTAGAATAACAGTTTTTCCGCTAGACGGCGTAATTGTCATTTTGAAACCTCCGTCTTCCAGCTATGCTTCAGTTAATCCATTACCTTGGTTTTGTTTGTTTACCTTTGGTGATAGTTTCGTGTTTGACTATAAATTTACAATTTGAAAATAAGTCACCCTGCTTTTGGGACGGATATTACTCTAAAGGTACATAGTAGCTCCGTCTGTTAGACTAATATTACTGTAAATGTCTATAATAATATCCGCCCATCAGACGGATATTACTTCAAACATTTGTATTTTTATCCGCCTGACAGTCAGATGTTACTGTTAACGTTTGCTTTTATGTTTGCACTTCATATCAAAGAATACTCCAACAGTATAATTTTTTTATGAACTAAATTAGTTATCCCCTGCCGTAATTATCTGCTTTTTAGTTTACAATTCCTTTGCTTTTACAGATAAAAATGTCACAAAAACTTCAAAATATACCTTCAAATGTGTCTGAAAGGACTAAACGAATTATGCAGCTCTGCATGGAGGATGTAGCAGAAAGTGACGCTGAAGTTGGTTCTGATGATTCATATTTAGGCAGTGACCACTGTTTTGAAATTGTATCCTTTTACAATGCCACTAAATCCGGTGTAGACACACTAGATTTCAAGTGCAGTATATACTCGACAAATCGGCGTACCGGTGGCCGTTGGCAATTTTCTATTATCTAGTTTCGTTGAGTTGTTCCTACAGCCATGTTGTGTTTTCTAATATTCAATCAGTAAAAATGGAAAGGTTTAATTTCCTGAAAGAACTAGGATTCAGTCTGATAAAAAAACACATGAAGGCTCGATTAAACGTACCCAATCCACGTGAGGAATTAAAAAAAATTATAAAGGAAACTATTCGTCCAGAATGTGATAAGGAACCACCATGTCAAAGCAAGAAACAGGATAAAGTGACAGGTTGGAAAAAAGGAAAAACTGTCGTTATTGCCCTTATACAAAAAACAGAATGACAAATTATAAATGTGTGAAGTGCGGTACACCTAATTGTTTAAAATGTTCGAGGAAAATTTGCAATGTGTGTGTACAGAATTTTTAACTTTGTTTTATCTTTTAATTGATTCCTAAACATGTATATTATACTAGCAATAAATTTTTAAATTATTGTATTCCATTTTTAAATGTTAACTATTATTTTTGTTTGTGTTATTAATATTGTCATTCATTAAAAAAATAAAGTCTTAGAAAAATTAAGTTTAAATATTAATTTTATACTGATCTTATATACCCTAAATACAGAAGAAAAAAAACTTAGTCTCATAGACGGATGTTACTGGGAGAGTGAGTTGGAGAGATGTTACCATTTATGGGTTAATGAAAAACAAATTCTTAAAGCGAGAGAACGCACTTCTCACGTGTTCGTCTAAAACAATATGTTAAAGATTGCCAGAACGCCTTAAGCTGTTGTAAAGGTAATTATTTCAAAGGAGATCGATGGCTCAGTAGTAGCGTCTTCTTTTTGTAACCACAAGATCTCGAGATCGAGGCCGTGCTCTCCCCATGCTAATAAGTACTCCAATGAAACTACCTTGGGATGTCTAGGTACTTGATCCTTTTATATAAATTCCATGTAGTAACTCTGATTGTCTTCAAACAGTCTTGTTGGATTTTTCTGACGTATCCCGAATCCTTTGAAATCCTTCCTGAGCAGCCATTGATTCTCCACAAACTCACCTTCTGTTAATCAAAGTGTCGCTGATTATTGTTTCTTGCAGAACCAAGCCACACATGATCTGTCACTATTAGTTCCTAATTCATTCATTATTTTGGGGAACTTTAGGCCATTGGAAGTTTAATCATTTGATTTATGTATTTACATTGATTAGTATATTACATTTGATTAATGTATTTATATTAAGCCAATGAACAAGTGGACAATAAACATGTATATCAAATATTAACTCCGAGGGAACATTAAAACCGATTTAATCAAAAAGTCTGTCACGCAGAGGCTGCGTAAACTATGCACATTTCCCAAATGTTGGAATAACACACTACTCATCTCATCTCACCATATTCTATTTCCAAAAAACAATAAAATCTTAAACGATGTCGTCATCACATCACATGCATCTCACTTAATAATGGTCCGTTGAAAACAATATTTGGTGTTTATAACTATATTTTTTATATTTGGAGTTTATATTTGGCTTAACTAAAAGTAGGGGATTACTCAAGGCTGAAATCTAAAAAATGACGATATCTTCCTTAATATTGAACAAAGATAAAACATTAAATTTGCAATAATTATGGTTCTATACAGTATTTAGTGGACGTACGATAACGGAGTTATTCTGAATTTTCAAAATCCCCCCTCTCTAAACCGGCAACTTTCACTGGCCCGAATTTAGACATAAACAAACTTGATTTTTCATTTTACATAAAACGTTTTCATATCGAATTTGGTACCTATCAAACAAACATTTCGACCAATAGAGCTGTAAAACACAAATTTTATATATATATATATATATATATAAAATTGTAACCTCTGTCTGTACATTGATTTTTTTCGCGAAATTTCACGATAACTTTTCGTTTCACATGTCATAGACACCATATCTGCATTTTGTTTCTTTCGTGTATGTTTGTTTGTTTGTTTGTTTGTTTGTTACCTTTTCACGCATAAACGGCTGAACCGAATTTTATGAAACTTGGTATGTATATTACTACTAACCCAACTTAGACTTTAGGCTATATTAATTTTCTCTGACACGAATAGGAGTGGGGGTTATAAGGAAAGCCTGAAATTAAAAATAGCGATATTTCGTTTTCTATTGGTTTTTCAGCAAATATGCACATAACAAAAGTTGTTTATTTTGTTATTTAGAGTAACTTTTGTTATATACACTTTTGTCGTATACCGAATTTTTAATGCGTTATACGCTAAAAATTATAGCGGGAGTCAACAATATTATTTGCCAAAAAAGACTCAACCGAACTAAATAAAACTCGGTATGTGTATTAGCAGTGAGGCCTTCATTATAATAAGCCATACCAACGTTTCTATGTACGGGCAGGAGTGGGGGTTATAAGAGAAGCCTGAAATTAAAAATAGCGATATTTCGTTTCCTATTGGTTTTTCCGCAAATATAAACATAACAAAATTTGTTTATTTTGTTATTTGGAGTAACTTTTGTTATATACACTTTTGTCGTATACCTAAGTATAAATGAGTTAAACGTTAAAACTTTAGCGGGCACTAACGGCTGAACCGAACTTAACAAAACTTGGTATGTCAATTAGCATTAATTCTTCCATGATTATAAGTTATATTAAAATGTTTAGGTTCGAACGGGAGGGGAGTTATAAGGGAGGCCTGAAATAAAAATTCACCATATTTACATGTATAAGAAACGGGAAATATAAAAATATCGAAGACTGTGAAGAATTATCGAACAAATAATTCTATTATTAGCAAATCACCGGCAACGACGGGTATCAATCCTAAACACTGGGACGGGTAATGTCAAAATATTGTGCAATGTAAAGCCTACTAAAAAATACCATCACCATTCAGACTCAAATGAATTCCCGGGCGAAGCCGGGTATCTGAGCTAGTATATATAATATATATATATATATATATATATATATATATATATATATATATATATATATATATATTAGAGGGGGGGGGTGAAAATTCAAAATATATCCGTTACTATAAGTCGGATCGTAAAATGTTGTAGACAATTTTGTTAAACTATCTATACTCCACGATTGTTGTTCTATTCATTTATTCGGACACACAAATACGAGTCGTCCTTGTTTTCAGCCTTCAGGACCCCCCCCCTGTCCCTTGTACTCATTGGTTATTTACCTAGATGTACAGTCTAGTTTTGTACCTGTTGTTTTGATATATAGGATATATATAGGAGATGACGAAAATTAGGTTCGTTCGAAATTATATATATATATATATATATATATATATATATATATATATATATATATATATATATATATATATAATTTCGAAGGAACCTAATTTTCGTCATCTCCTAGGTAGGATCGACGGAAAGAAAAGTTTTCAAAAATCGAGCCATGAGCACGACATCAATAGCAGATTTAGATTTTTAGAGGTCACAGACAGGCAAATCTCTTTCACTAGCTACAACAATAGGAATTGTTTTGCGCTCATCAAATAAAGGTTAATATTATTATTTCCCGAGATTTGTGTTTTGATAGGTAAATAAGTAGGGGATGTTGGTTGGATTCGGAGGTGCGTTTGAAGCCAGTTCATTTGGTGAGTTATTGTTTAGGGGGCGATCTGGGGCCGTGGATCGCATCTCATTTGAATATTGATGTACTCAGGTATCTGTCAGTCCTGACCCAATGCAATATCCGAGGACTTAAAGCCCCGATAAACCAGCTTTGCTTCCATTATCTTTCCCTGTGTGTCTGTGTTGGTCCGGAATCGTATTCCGAAGTAAATTACGAAGCAATATTTCATCCTTTATCTGAACACCCTTCACTTTTAGATTCTGAACGGATTCACGCCTCATTTATTCAGATCTTTTACAAGTTTTTTTTTTTTTTTTTTTTTTTTTATTATTTTTATTTTTATTTTCTCTCAAAACAAAACTAAATTGTTCTTATAGATTATATTGACCCAATTGTTTAATGATGGGGGCGGTGTTTTAACACATCTCCATGATTTTTTTGGCATCCTCACGGGACCTAAATTTTCATACTCAAAAGCTTCTTACCATTGTAGTGTGACTAGTCAATGGTCAGTTCAATGAAAAACTGTACATTGAAACAGAGAAGCGAAGAATTATTAAATGACGTATTTTAATTCCTGATGTTAATGAAGAAATATCACAATTGGTGAGGTACAAATAGAATTAAATTGTCGGTCACAAAGGTGCTGCCAAAACGCTATGCAGATTTCCCCTATGAGACAATAGCTTATTAACCCTCCGTCGGGCGCGTGATCTCTCAGATACACGGTTTCTAGAAAAATATTTACCACTCCTCCTAGCAGAGAGTGGTGGTGTAGTGCTTCGAGTTATAAGCTTTAGAGGTCCCCCCCTAAAGGTCAGTAGTGTCACTGTGTTTGATGGAATCGTGTGTTTCACCTGTCATTCAGTTTAATCTCCTAGATACCACGCGCCCGATCTCGTAAGTTTTCTTGAAACCTGTATTTCATAAATATATACATCAATTAACTTTCTCTTTATTGAATGGAATTATATAAACCAATTTTTCTATTATTTTGCTCATACATGAGCTTTCAGAAGAACTTATTCAAGAAAATATTGTATGACGCAGTGACAACTGTAGACGTTTACCAACCGAACTAGGGACCAAACTTGACGAGTGCAGAGGCTCATTGAACCATACATTGAACTCAAGTACAGAACAGTATAAAAAAAGTCCCTCCACTACAACGAACTAAAGCAAATGATGTGAACCAAGCAAAACTGAAATGAAATTAAGGTTTACTCATTATTCTTGTGAGATTTGCAAAAGCAAAATTTGTTTACAACATAGTTCCACGCCTTGTCCTAATTGTAATGCAGCTCTGCAAAAGAGATAATAATTAAACTAGTATTTTTAAAAGGACATTAAAATTTAGATGTTTTTTAATAAGTCTTATCTAAAAGTGATTTCGTGCTACTTATTTTTGAATGAAGTTATATTTAGATATTTTGTTTATATTGTTCACAAACTGGAATCAGTTATGAATAATTAAGACATGTGCATTTAAACAATTTCTTTTGGTATTTGCATGTTTTAATTATATTTTAAAAATTATCGTCCACGGTTTTAATAACACTGAATCTATAACCAACTTGGTTATATTATCTACCATGATTTTTTTTATTATAGTACGTGTCAATTTTGAAAATTGTTTACTGCTTTCAAACAAATACTTCCTCAGATATGATTTCTAATTACACACTGAACATTTTAGTGTAAAATATATATTAAAAAACTGTATTTCCGTAAAAGCGGTTGAGGTTGTATCTCTGAGATACACGCGCCCTAAGGCGGAATATTTTTGACGCGCCCGACCGAGGGTTAAAGGTCTCTTTTAAACAATATTTGGTATATATGCTATGAATAAAGTGGTCCATGATGTAACAGCTTATTGTTAATATGACATATTGTCATTGGTAAATCAGCTTGTTGGTAATATGACAACTTTATTTGTACTTGGAATAAATGTTGAGTTTGAAAACGACCGGTAGTGCGCTAACAGACATGTATATATTATATTGAACGGAACTGATTTTTGGTATCCTCTTAGTAGGATTGATGGACTTTGAAGAATGAGCCTTACCTAAACAGCTGATTTCCCTTATGAAAATGTTCTAATAAATGAAGACACTCTGAGAACCAAGTGAGTCAAAAATTATATACATTAATAATGGGACATTTCGTAAATATGTTTTTTCAATAGTTTTATTAATTGATGTATTTGTGGAAAAGCAGGTGTTAAGATTACACTCAACGCACCTTTTACTCTAAATTTATTTTTCCATTGATTCAATGACAAACAAAAATCACCAATTTCCCACTCACTGCAATGCCTCGCTGATGACGTCAGCACACAATGTCTTATCTATTTTTCCCTTAACCCTTAATTGGCCAGGAACTCCAAAAATGACTTGAAATGAAAATTTTTCTTAAAAACACATTATTTGCATTCCTAATAAATAGAATATATAAGGTTTTACTTAATTTTTTTTTTTCTGAACAAAAATATTACATGGTGTCTTTAAGTACACCTTGGCCAGTTACCCTAAAACCTTAGTGGTGTCTTTAAGTACACTCTGGCCAATCACCGTAAATCAATGGTGGTGTCTGTAAGTTATGTTAATAAACTGAAATAGTTTCTAAAAATGTAATTAAATAATTTATTATGTAATAAAGAAACGTGTTGTAAATAAAAAATAAGTACATTGTAAACAAAATATAAATCCGTCAAAAATATCATTAAACCTTCCATTCATTCAAGAAAACAGGGCCTTTTACGGGTGTTACAAAGTTTCACATTACATTTTCAGCATAAAACAACCGTTTGATTTTGGTCACAGAGTCTGCACTTTCCTTTTGTAGTGAATACTTGTCAATGGTGCATCCCATCAAGTCTTGCTGCATCGGCTATGAGAGCTGCAGCAGTTCTTGGCTGCAATTGGTGGTGTCTAGCCCTTTTAGCTCGCCGGTCCAGCAGAATATCCTCTGCAATGTGTATTCGAAATTGTTTTAAATACATTTTTTTTAGGGTGTTCCTTTTGTGCAATAGCAATACGTTATTAACCACCAAATCCAATTATTAGCTTTATGTAATGTTGTGTAACCTGTTCTATAAAGTGCAACGAACATGTCACTAAGGTCAACACTTTGTTGTCATACCATTTAATAATGCTGATACACTTTTTGTTATCAACGTATTCTTCATAACATCCTCTTCCCTCTTTCACCCTCAATATTGAAATGTTCCAATATTTCATTCATTTCAATTTGAAAATTTCCTTCATCCATTTTGGGGCATCAGTCTGCATTTTCTCCTTCATTGTCGCTTTCTTCTTCATCAGAGGTGATACTAAATTTTGGTAGCAAAGAGAAAAATGGTTTCACCTCGACTTTTATACGTATCTGTTAATTAAAATGGTAAAAGTAAGAAATAATATAAAATCATGCCCCTTGGGCAAATTTGTTGGTATTTGGCCAGGGTGAACTTAAGTACACCATCCTTAAAATCCATGCTAAAACTCTATTTCTCTCCTGAATGGAAAATGAAACACATAGGAACTTAAATACAATCCTTTACAACTAATTCACCCATTTTGGTTCATATTTAAATTGAATAGCGTATATTTTAATGAATTAGAAACTTCGCTGGCAACTAGTGTGAAGTAGGGTGGTAAACAATGATGATTTTCTTCAGTATATTCCTAGTAATTAGCTCCAATAACAATAAATGGACTTTTTTCGCATATGTTCATGCTTGGGAGGTTACAGGGGTGTGGACTGTGGCCCAAAAGGGGTAAGAATAGAAGCAGTTGCTCTCTGGGAGTGTTAAATATGAACGGTGTCTTTAAAGACACCTTGGCCAGTTAAGGGTTAAAAAGAGAACTATGTGACTATGACTTGAAATTTAAGCTGGACAGTAGATGCTAGTAATAAGTAATTGAATACTCAGAACTAAACCTGATGTGGACTTCTTTATACCTCTTGAAATTAAATATACAAAATGTTTTCCTTTGTTAGCGATGTACAATATTTCCGATGATTTATATATATATATACATTAGTATTATAAAAAATTCTTAGAACACAATTTATTAATCTTTTTATGATAAACTTACATGGTTTTGTACAAATAGTTTTTACCTGTAAAAAAGGTAAAAGAACTTTTAAGTTTTTCCATTTCCCCCTTCTCTAACCACCCCTTAGTCGGCTTTGTTCAAGATAACAGGTGCAAAACTAGACTGTACATCTAGGTAAATTACCAATGAGTAGATGGAACAGGGGGTGGGGGGGGGCTCCCCCCACCCCCTGTTCCCTGTTTATAAACCCTGTTCCTGAAGGCTGAAAACAAGGACGACTAGAATTCGTGTGTCCGAATAAATGAATAGAACAACAATCGTGGAGTATAGATAGTTTAACAAAATTGGTTCTACAACATTCTACGATCCGACTTATAACTGATATATTTTTAATTTTCACACCCCCCCCCCTCTAAACCCTACTATTTCAGGTCCGATTTCAGTTAATAATAAATATGATATTTTTTGTTAAGAGAAAATATTAAATACCGAGTATGGTATAGATAAAATAAACTTTTTCGAGTTAGAGATAAAATCTTAATTGACGACGTCAACCAATTTGCCAATTGTTGACACAACCAATTTGCACGTATCTTGCATAATAACGGTCTCTTGAAAACAATATTAATTACGTAGAATATAGTGCTTCATGAATGGGGGTTTACTGCTGGCTGAAAACTGAAAAAAAACTACAAATATCTCAATTAATATTCATGATAGAGAAAAAATGTACATAAAAATATTTACTGGCAATAAATCCTTGAATACGATTTGTTTTATACAATTTTCGTTCCGATTTATGATAACGGATGTATTTCAATTTTTCGAAATTCCCCCAGTAAACCCACCCTCTCCTCACTTTTCACTTGTCCGATTTCTGCCAATAACGAACTTTATATAGTTTTTGTTTAAATAAAAGAGCTAAATATCGAGTTTGGTACCGATATAACAAAATTGCGACCGCTAGAGCGTTAACGGACATAAAGATCGTACGTCAGGAGTACAACCTCAATAGCTGATTTCCCTCAGCGAAAATCGACATAAAAGAGTCATTTAAAGTAAAATTCCAAGTTCGGAAATTGAGGACAAGCTCTATAACTAATTTTTATAAAGGGAAGTACCACGAAAAAAATACTAACATTTTGAAAACTTATTTCTAACCCTTTCTTAAGCTTTCTGTTTCTAACTTGGCAGAGAACAATGACGTATATATATCTCAGCTGGTTGAGTGGCATCGTTGGACGAATTAGGGCATTGAAGCTAAACCAGCTTATAGGTTTGGCCGGGTCTAATGCCTTTGTAATAATGCTCTAATCCTCAAGGACCTAGGCCACGAATTGAGGCGTAGGATTCCTCGCAACCCGCCTCACAATCCTTTGATTCATAATTCAATTAGTTTCGTAGCCTATAAGCTATCTTATTGGAGTTGTCTTTTTGTGGGTTCTTAGCCTATAAGCTGACTTCTTACGGCTGTTATTCGAACACAATGGGTATACGGGATGGCTAGGCGGGCGTCAATTGGGTGAAGGGTAGTGAGAATCGATTATCAAAAGTAAGGCTAATGAATGGTTGTATTCGTTTTTTATTGTAAGGCAACAGCCTTTTTCATTTTAGAACATTTTCCTAAAGGAGAATCAGCTATTGAGGTTACACTCTTGCTCCGATTTTCTAAGAATTTCCTCAAATTAAGAAGAAACAGGAAATTCCTCAAATGACGAGTAGTTTATACATCAAATAAACATTTTCGAAACATGAACGTTAAGTCTTCATTGATGAAGTCATTGTACAACGAATTTGCATGCATTTCGTTAATATTGATGATAGAGAATTGATTATTAATTATAACAATATATATATATATATATATATATATATATATATATATATATATATATATAAAATAATAATAAATTCAATTTTGAGTAACATTGGCTCTATACAATTTTTTAATCCAACCTGTAATAACGTAGATATTTAGAATTTTTGAAATTCTCCCTCTCTAAAACCCCTCTCCCACTGGTCCTATTTCATTGAATACTTCCTCAAATGTACATCGATCTCACCCAGAAGAAAACGAAAATGTGGTCCACTCAAAACTATATATATATATATATATATATATATATATATATATATATATATATATATATATATATATGTTAATGCTTTTAACAGCAATTTTTGTTTAATCATACTAAAGTAAGTATTTATACGTTTGATGTGAAAATAAACATCATGTTTTTTTATCGTTAAATTCAACAAGTCGGATCGATAAATTGTATAATATCAATCATGTTCAAAATATAACATGTTTTCTCTATCTTGAATATTAATCGAGATATTTGGATTTTTTTTTTTTGTTCTCAGCCTTCTGTAAACCCCCACTCCTACTCATTAAGCTGTTATCGCATGAACTACTTCATTCCAAGGTTAGATACCTAATATGGTTTACATATAACGTTTACTTTGTGAGATCCATGCAAATACGTTATGTGATGAAGTCAATGTTTATTATTGAAGGAAATTGGATCTTGAATAATTGGGGGATGTTGAGGGGACCATCCAAAAATTAAAATTTTGTCCGTCTTTATGATAGTTGTTCTATGCATTTTTTCATTACTCAAGTTTTAAGCGAGTTATTTGTACATCCTTTTGTTCTGCTTTCAGTGACTGTCCCGCCCCGCCCCCTCCCACTTATACTCATCTAAGTAGAAAATATTTGGTAAGATGAGATAACAAGTGTGTCAAATAAGTACGTGGGAAATCTGCTTAGTTTACGCAGCCCCTTGCGTGACGGACTTTTTTATTTATTGGAATATAATTAAGAGAGAGGAAGGAAGAGGGAGCATGGGATAGAATGGGTGTAAAAATAGCACAATTACTTTACAAAATTGCTTATTTGAGGGAGATTTTAATATCTCCTTTGAATTTATTTCTGCTTCGCTGAGCCCAAAATGAGTAGTTAATTGAATATGAATGTCAGTGACCCATAGAGTGACGTCATTCGTTCTCTAAGGACGTAGGTCGATGACTCAACAACGATGACGTATTTTTATTTGTAATATGAATTACATAAATTAAATAAATTAGTACACGTATTTCAGAGTTTATTGGTCAATTTATCTGAGAAATAATGTTCCAAATGAATTGAATCTACACATGGCAGCAATCCTAAGTACTTCACGAACTTCCTACGGTGTGTGCCTTTTACGAATGTGTGTGTGTGTGTGTGTGTGTGTGTGAGTGTGAGAGAGTGTTTGTTTATCTGTTAACACTCTAGCGGTCTCATTTTTTATTTGGTCGTTACCAAACTCTCTGACTGTACACGTCCTTTTCTACTATTCTGAATATTTTCATTAGTGGACAGTCTATAAGCATAGTGAATAATTCGTTCAAAGTTGAAGTCAACTCTGGGTTACTACGGTCTTTTAGGACACTGCCATTTTCGAGTTTTTCCCCTAAGGGAAATCAGCTATTGAGGTTCAAGAAGCGGTTTTCAAAATATTTCTTCAAATGTCCATCGATCTGATCCAGGAGATGTTGAAAATGAGGTCAGTTCATATGTATATGTCCTTTTTATGAGTCAAATCGAAAAATTGTAAAGAACTCAACTTATTGAAAATGCAGTGCCCTATAAATGTTTCTATATACTCTTCTTCAGCATCTCGAATATTAACTGAGATATTTGCATTTTTTAATTTCGGCTATTAGTAACCCCCACTATTAGGCATCGTTCGTTAACAATGAGCCAAAATATCATCACCCCTCTTATTTCAAGCATAAATGAAAACGTTTTTTTTTCAACGAAGCTTTATTAGCTACTTACGTATGCAAGTAGTGTGATGACGTCATCTATTAAGATTTTACGGTCTTGACTCAAAAATGTTCATACATCTGTACCATTTTCAATATTTTACTTTTACTTTGAACACTAAAGATCAATTAATGGTTGAAAAAAAGACGAGGAAAAAAGATAGGTGTTGGGAGGGACTTCAGAATTCAAAAACCAAAATTACTCTTTTGTTATGAGACGTATCAAAAATGATATAGAACCAATCTAGTTAACCTATCCGGGCACTACAGGTAAATAGTTCATCATAACTGATTATCCAGTGATTATGAAGTAAAACTATATGTTTACAGAGAAATAAAGTATTGATTTATAAAAAATCATTGAGATGAAATAAATGTATTTATTTTAATTAAGTGCTAGTTTAACATTATAGGATACGTCAAATATTTTTATTTTCTATAAAACTAAATTGAAATGTTTTTTATATAATTGTAATTTTATTTATTTAAATAAATGATTTTTTTCGACCATTCGAATGATGACTGAATTGAGTGTTTCTATTCATCTCCAATCAAACTTAACTAAAAGCTAATTTTGAAAGAACTTTTCGTTTTTAATCGTGCTGAACCGTTGAGTTGGAGGGACACTTGGCTGAGCCTGGCTAATGGGTCGATCTGACTGCGATTGACAGCTTGTTATCATCTAGCGACTCAATTTCATAATTGAAATTTGATAACGGGATTAATGGTTGTATTGGGGGGACTGGATTAATCAGCTGTCCTCTTCAAGTCACTAATCAGCCAACCTCAGCCTCCAGGCTTCTTGAGGATTATAAATAAAAAGACATTCACACTGGGGCTGCGTGAACTCAAGCAAATTTCTCTCGTGCTGGATTGATACAATAATGATCTCATTTCAACAAATCAATTTGTAATTATAAAAGCCTTGAGTAGAAGTGGGGATTATGCTTAAGTCTTAAAACAAGAAAGTATGAATAAACAGGCTTATTATTTAAGTTAAGAAAAGTATATAGAACAACAATTTTAGAGAATCAATATCTTAACAAGATTGGTTCTGTAATATTTTTTCATACGACTCATAATAATGGAAATAAGTAGAAGGAAAAATGAGGGATCCAGGACTATCTCAGTCCATTGTCCCCGGTCACACTCCAGCGGTCGGTAATGCAGCTGCATCTTAAATGTCAAGATCTAACACAGACTCATTTCTCAAGGTCATAGCCCCTTCTTCATGAGGCCATATACCTCAGAATGTCCTCGAGAGAACACACACGAGTACATAAACATGACCTCCGTACAGATATGACTTATAGCAAATTGATCTCATTGAAATGGTACCTTATGCAAAAAGAAAATAATGGTTATAGATATTTGTTAACAGTTATAGACTGCTTTTCAAAGTACGCTTGGGCTGTGCCAGTGAAGAGGGAATCAGCTGAGGATGTGGCTAAAACTATGAACACGTGTTTCTTTTAATTCACACCATTCCTCGAAATATTGTTTGTTTGTTAGATTTTGGCCAAAAAACATCACGGTCATCAATGCCCAAAACTCATCGAACCATATTAGAGTTCCCCTACCATGGGTCGCAGACACATGTACGCTAGGCCGATTTTTGTGTATATATATATATATATATATATATATATATATATATATATATACACACACACACACATATATTCATAGTGATCAAAGAACGGAGTTTTACAATTTCAAGTTGAATGCATTGATGAAAACACATGGTATTAATCATTACTCAACATATTCATATATCAAGGCATGAATTATGAAAATATTTAATAGAACATTAAAGAACAAAATGTGGAATGTATTCAGCTTGGGAGGCTTATAAATTCCTTGATATCTTACTTAAGATATCTCCTTACGATACGGATTTTGATATAATTTTATATTTGTAAATCAGCTTTCCTAAGATACAATAAAAGGCTTTTGGTGAGATATTCTTTTGCTGCTCACAAGGGAAGAAATAATGGCAGGTTTTGCATGACAAACTTATGCTTTCTTTATTTATTAGGTATCGGCCTTCTGAGTAATATTTCTGAGTCTCCCCAGCAAAATCGCAAGGAGTAAAGTTTAGCTTGTTCGAAGTTGAGCTACGTGATATTAAAAATATGATTACTTTTAATTTGAAGATTTCCGATTTCATTTCAGCAAACGTATGAAAGCATGTGGACACTCAGGTTAGTTATACGAGTTAAGGAGTTGGCCTTATTCTCATTTGGTCTCATCATGAGTAGTGAGTTCGATTTTCACCTGGGCAATAGGAATTTATTTTGAGACGAACTCTCTAAATAAAATCCATACCACCACGCTGGCTAAAAAAAAGGGTGATAATCTGTAGATGACTCGTTCAAGTCAGCCCTAGTAGTACAAATTGGACGTTAGTAAAGAACTACATTTATATTAAAACATGAAGTTCCCTCAATCAAATTAGTTAATAATGGTGTTTCATAAATGCTTAGTGCATTCTATTACTTCCGAAATATATGAAGTGAATAATCATTCAAATTGTATGAAATAAAAGACTTACAATAATAAAATAACACGTTGAACTCAGATGTCGTGTTTAATATTTTTCAAAAGTAACTAAATACTCGTTAATGAATGATCATACGGAAGAATATGCTGTATTACATTAGGAAATCATTGTTATCTATTGCTTAGTAAACTGTGTCAGTGGCTGTGATCTGATGTCCAGAATTCGTGTTGTCAAAAAATTGGGAATAAAAATAAAACTTAAAATTAGGACGTGTTTAGTTGAAAATTGACAAAATAAAAGTAATGCATTGCTTTATTAACAAAATCTCTCAAAGAAAACAAGAAGTGGACAAATAGCAGATGAAATAATAAAATTCTTACCTGTGTTTGAATCTTCTGACCTCATTAGAAGAAAATAAACGAAGATCTCGGTTTAATTTATCTCAAAAAAGAGTTAATTATTCCGCAGGACTTAAAAAGTAGTACAAGTAAATTTAATTTTTTAATCAACCAAATAGGGACTGAAAAAGTACCCCAAATCTGTCAGGAGTCAATTTTTCTTCCACCTATAAATACATTTTGTGTTACGAACGATGGCAAACATTTTGTAGAAATCAAATTAGTTAATCAATATTGACTGCAAAACCTATATAAATCAATAATGTACATTCCGGGCGTTCTAAGTAAACAGTTTCCGAGTTGTAAATGCATAGTGCTTGCCTAATGGGAAAGTTGTCAAACCTCGTTACCGCAGCGTTGGGTATAACATGAGTTACAGAAGTAACAGCAAAATGATTACTCTGTTAATACGGTTCTGTTAGTACAGAGTGAAATTCGAGACAATTTTGTAACGAATGTACTCGTATCTATATATATATATATATATATATATATATATATATATATATATATATATATATATAAAATTGTAACCTCTGTCTGTACATTGATTTTTGACGATAACTTTTCGTTTCACATGTCATAGACACCATAACTGCATTTTGTTTCTTTCGTGTATGTTTGTTTGTTTATTAGTTTGTATGTTTGTTACCTTTTCACGCATAAACGGCTGAACCGAATTTTATGAAACTTGGTATGTATATTACTATTAACCAAACTTAGACTTTAGGCTATATTAATATCCTCTGAGACGAACAGGAGTGGGGGTTATAAGGGAAGCCTGAAATTAAAAATAGCGATATTTCGATTCCTATTGGTTTTTCGGCAAATATAAACATAACAAAAGTTGTTTATTTTGTTATTTAAAGTAACTTTTGTTATATACACTTTTTCGTATACTGAATTATAAACGAGATATACGCAAAAACCTATAACGAATGTGAACAATTTTATTTGAGACGAAAGACACAACCGAAATTAATAAAACTTGGTATGTGTATTAGCACTAACGCTTTCATTATAATAAGCCATACTAACATTTCTAGGGTCAGGCAGGAGTGGGGGTTGTAAGGGAGGCCTGAATTTAAAATAGCGGTATTTCGTTTTCTATTCGTTTTTCGGCAAATATGAACCTTACAAAAGTTGTTTATTTTGTTATTTAGAGTAACTTTTGTGATATTCATTTTTGACTTTTAACGAAGTATAAACGAGATATATACTATAAACTAAAGCGGGAGTCAACTATTTTATTGGGCGCTAACGATTGAACCGAACTTAGCATTAATTCTCGCATGATTATAAGCTATATTAAAATTTTTAGGTTCGAACGGGAGTGGGAGTTATAAGGGAGGCCTGAAGTAAAAATTCACGATATTTCATTTTCTATTTGTTTTTCGGCAAAGGTGCACATAACAAAAGTTGTTTACTTTGTTATTTAGAGCAACTTTTGTTTCATTCACTTATGTCGTAAAATGAAGTAAATACGGGATATAAGCTAAATCTATAGCGGGAGTCGACGATTTTATTAGTACTTATTTAAGTGTTTTTAATATAGGCATATTATGGCAAATGATGTTATGTTTAGTCTTATCTATTTCGATTATTTAGTTCTAAGTATGATTCGGATTAGTGAGATTATAAATCCTTCCCTCCCCCTCATTTATTTATTTCCCCTAGAAAATAACTTTGTTATTTATTTCCAATAGAAATTTAAACTATAAGAGCATTTCCATTATTTAATTTGTATAATGTATTATTTTTAAAAAAAAATCGTGCTGAATTTCCTCAAGGAGTGATAGCGGAAGTAGTAGGGAATCAAACTCTGTGATTTTGGTTATATACTATCTTATTTCCGATATCTTCATGTTATTGAAACAAATATGTACTATCACAACAATTAAACGTTAATGGTAATGTCATTATGACAAAAGACAATATGCGTTTAAACTCGATATGATTGTTTAAAGTATTACTTAGGTTGCAGGGACGGCTACGATCTCCTCCCCTCGAATAGCTTTTTGAGTATAAATGAAATTATTTTTAGGGTAACATTATTATTTAATTCCATCAGGTAGATAAATTATTACAATAATATTTTGAAGTAATAATTTAAGGAGAAGAGTGTTGATAGCTCTAATGCGAGAGCGGAAATAGACGGAGGCTAATAGAGTTAATTTAGTTTACTAATTTCCTGTGAAATACTGGGCATTGCGGGAAGTGATTACCACTGAGATCTACTCGTACTATTATGAATATAACCTTACGTGCTAAACAATGCTTAAACTATATGTGCTCGGATTGGTTTTTGACAGGAAATAAGTTTCATTATAGACGATATTTAATTGTAATAAATACTATCCATGATTATGGTTTGAAGTATTCAAAAAGGTGAGTTAAAAAGTGGCAATTAGGAACACATTTTTATTTATTCTTCAAATATAAAATTTCTCATTTATAAGTCGCCTGCCTGACCCTCACAGCAAAACAATGCGCGCCGACGGGAAGTGTAGTTGTAAACATTGAAGCCTTGCCCAAAAAAATACTATCATCATTCAGCCTTAAATGATTTCCCGAGCGAAGACGGGTACCTTAGCTAGTCATTGCATATAAGTATAAATGCTATGAAAAAAAGTCCGTAACGCAGGAGCTGCGTTAACAAAGCAGATTTCTCACGTGCTGGTATGACACATTGGTAATCTTATCTCGCCATCTATTCACTATTTCTATCGTGTTAAGAACCTTTTAACAGATTTTGGAAAGTACTCAGTACTTACAGTACAAATCAGACGTTTATAAGTGGGGGTCTACTAAGGCTGGAAACATACAAATATATAAAATTCCCTTAATATTCAAGATAAGAAACACATGTATTTAACAATAGTTATAGAAAATTAAAATTCCAACAACATTGGTTGTATAAACTTGGTCGGCCCAACTAAATGTTACAAAGATATTTCAAATTTTTGAAATTCCTCCCTGTAAGCCCCCCTCCACTCGCACTGGTCCTATTTCAGGCATTAATGAACTTGACTTTTAGTTCTGCATGAAACACATATAACGAGTGTTAGGATAAAAAAATAGTGGAATCATAAAACATTTTTTTTTTCTACGAACAAACAATTTACACCAATTTTAATATTAGGATAATTCCAATAAGGAAAATAACGAATTGAGGCTGTAATCATGCCACGATTTTCAAAAATTGTCTTCAAATGTCCATCTATCCTATATCGAGAATTGTCGAAAATGAAAAATAATTTCTCGTTCAAAATGATATATAATTGCTCAAAAGATCGTACTTTTGTTTTATAGTTACTAAATTTGATATTCATTCGTTTCAAGTAAAACTAAAGATCAAGTTTTTAATGGCAGAAATCGGACTAGCGGGAGTAGAGGTTTATTGTGTAGGGAATTCCTAAAATTTAAAATATCTCCGTTATCATAAGTCGGACCGAAAAATGATATAGAACCAATCTTATTACAAATAAAATTTCCAATAAATAATGTTATGTTACATTTTAGGTTTCACTCCTACTCATGCGATATTAACAATAAACCACATTATCATACACTTTATTCGAAGTTTAAATTCCATATATTCTTTTCTTCAGATCTTTCGTAAATGAAATACACGGAAATACCAAGTGTTATGACGTAATAAATTCATATTTTGCGTTATTAAGTCGAAAGTGTTTATTTTATCTATACCATACTTGATATTTAAGTGTTTCAATCAAGACTGATGATCATATTCGTTAATGGATTAAATCCGACAGAGAATAGGGGGGGAGAGGGAGGGGAATTCGAAAATTCCAAATAACTCCATTATTATGCGTCGGATCGAAAAATGCTATAGGATACCACTCTTATTAAACTAGTATGTTCTACAATTCTTGTTCAATACGTTTTTTGGAAACTCAAATATTAAGCAATGTAATCGTACTTTCTTGTTTTCAGTCTTCAGTAAACCCTCACTTCTATTCATCTGATTTTTCTTTAGAATTAGAGACTATATGGTGAGATGAGATCTGTAGTATGTCGTACCAACACGTGGGAAATCTGCTTAGTTTACGCAGCCCCTGCGTGACGGACTTTTTTAAGGTTAAAGACGGTGAGTTGAGATAATCAGTTTTTCTATTAGCGTAAGTGTGAAATTTAATTAAATCTCTATTAAAAATATAATGTTTACTTAATTTGTTTACATGTATATTTTAACTTTCATGTGATAGCCGGTTGTGCATTATTTGTTCTGTTATAGTGTTTGTTTTGGAAAATGAAATATTTAAGATGCTCCCAAAGAACTCAAGTGGGTACGAATTACCAAAATGGGCCCTGGGTTATACTAACTCTGTTATTTCGGTTAATAATTTTATGTGTTCAGTTTTTCTTTTAAATTTTACTTTATGTAATTTTAGTGTCAAATAGAAAGTATTATACGTAAATAATAAAAGAAATAACATGCATAAAGGAATATAACAAAGCAAATAATTAATGCAAGATGTCAGAATATAAAATTAAAAATAAACATAGTATATTGAAGGGAGAAAATAAGTAGATTAAATAAAAATCAAATTTATGGTATATGAAAACAACAATATACTTTGGTTTTTAATATCTACTTAAGAAGTGAAATAATAAAGTAGAGTGCAAAAGTAATAAAATTAAACTAAATATTGTTAAGCATTCAAAGTACCAACTAATATAATTTAAGTAATATTAATATTTAAAGAAAAGGAATAAATAATAATTAGATAATTGTCACAGTTCGCACAATTATTAATACAAGAAAGATGAAGAAATGTGAATATTGATGAACTCTGAGAGGTATCAAAAATGTGTTTTTGTTATCACTAGTTGAACAATAAAGTTATAATGTTAGATTAAGTTTAAACTAGTTCAAAATAACTGGGAACATAAAATCGCGATTTAGTTGTAAAGAAAGAAAATTGGAGAAACCAATTGACACTAGTTTATCAATGTACCATTATAACGAAAAAAATAATAATCGTTAGTAGAAATTTTAGAAAATACTTACAATAATAGACTCCCGTGTCTGATAAGAGATAGGGACAATTTTTCAGTCCTAAAAGAATGAAAAAATACTTTATTACAAAGAGATCAGTCGAACTTTGAGGGCTGTGTGTCTGTGGGAATGGGTGATTTTGTCTTTTAGCCAGCCTTTATCGATGCAACCTCAGAAGTAATATCGGTAGAGAGAATAGTCGAAAATATTTTTCAATATTATTTCAGTATTTTGAAGTCGTGTGAAATGATAATGTGTATTTTTTTTTTATTTAAAGGAGTCGTCCAAAAATAATGAACGGAAGGTTTTAAATGGGGCATCGAGGAGTAATGTGAGAGATTACTGCACTGCATTTCTGAAATGAAAAAGTAAACAAAAAATTTATGAACATCCTGAAAAATCTTAATGATTAGCTATTAACTCGTGTTCCTTTAAGCTTATAAATGTGGTTATGGGGTCTTCTCTCAAAATCTTATTATTATAACCTGTTGTGAGTTACAAGTAATAGAAAGGCCATGACTAATAGCGTAAAATGACACCACTCTCACCTTCCTAGTTCAATTAGAACAGCTTCTAGAGCGATTACAAAAAAACGGCCCTGCGTTTTTGAGAGTTTTTTTTTCAAAACATTACGAAACTGTACTTATGAAACCTTTTGACAGGGTAGACATTTTTTGAAATTCTAAAATAGTGAGGTAAAATGGGTGTGTTGAACGGACATGAAATGGCAGACTGATAAGAAAACAGATATAAACATGTGAATTATATAGATTTTAATTTATTATAAACTCCAAAATTATGTTTATTCAATTACAGATTTCGTATTTAGTATTGAGACTATATTTCTTTAAGGATAATCGCTAATTTTAGTTCGTGATGTATCTATCTAAATCAACTGATTTGACCCGTCATACATTGAAAGTCATTCTCTGACTGCACAGCTAATGGAAGGTCCTGTGTATCTTTGTGGTCATTCTTGTAGTTACCTCTTTGTGTTCTATTTTCTCCTGATGAGGCATAATGTGGATGCGAAACTAATTGAGAACTAAAAATGGCTTTGATCGTTTCATGTTTTTAATTTTTTTTTTTTTATGACCTTCCGTTATGTTAAATTGTTATGTGAAGTAGAAGTATTTTTCTATAATATATAAAAAAAAATTACATTCAATTGTTTATATACGGTGTCTTCCGTCCTAAACATCAATAAAAATAATGAAAATACATGGTCATCATCATACCTAAATATAAATAAATTTATTTTCATCGAATAGAATATGTCCATAATCAATACCTTGACGTCATTTTCAAAAAATGTCCTCAAATACTACCAAGGAGGTAGTAGTCAAATCGATACTACCAAGGAGGTGACTGAAATGAGGTCCGTTCAAAATCATATATTCGTCAAGCCTCTATCTGCCTTGGTTTTAAGTGGGGTTTAGAGTGGAGGACTTTATTTAATTTAAAATATATTCACTATTATAAGTCTGATCGGAAAAAAATTCACTAACAAATCCTATTACAAATTAAATTGCCTACAAATTTCGTTATATGTATATTTTCTCTATCATGAATAATAACAGAGGTATATGGATTTTTTGTTTTCTGCCTCAAGTAAACCCCCTCTCCTACTGATATATTATCAATAAGCTGTTATATCTTGAACCACTTTATTCTAAGCTTATATACTAAATATTGTTTTCAAGAAGCTTTTATTATGTGAGTCAAATGCAAATTCGGTGTGTGTTGACGTCATCTATTAGGATTTGTCGTTCTAACTCGAAAATGTTTATTTGATCTATACCATACTCTATATTTCACTTTTTATTTAAACACTAAAGACATATTTGTTATTGACTGAAATCGGACCGGGGATAGTGGGGGTTTTGAGAGGGGAGCCGTCAGTAACTTTACACCCCTCCCCCCCCCCAACCAGTTTTTTACATAAACAGAAAATATGTGGTGAGATGAGGCCACAAGTAGCTACACCAGCACGTGGGAAATCTGCTTAGTTTACGCAGCCCCTGCGTGACGGGCTGTTTTAATATTGCTATTAGTCTTCACACCTCGATCGATTTAGGTTTTTGTCAGGCTCCAAGAAGTACGGACATTTGGCATCTTCTTAGTCTTGTACCTTTTCTGATGTCAGGAATGTCTCTTTAGAAAATCAGTCACTCCATGAAAAAATTGCCCATGTCTTTAGAAATGAAACTGTGAGGACTTTATTTGGCAGGGTCATTAATAGGCTAACTGAAAGTATAACCTAATGTTGAGCTAGTGAGCATAGTAAAACGCAAAATACTAAAAGTAAATGTAGGTCAATAATAAGAACATTATTGTACTCCAATGTGCTACCTTGGATCGTTGCCAACATCATAACATTTCATCAATAAGATTTTAGATGTTCAAACAGCTCTCTCTGTCGTCCCATTACGCCTGTGGCAATTTGGAATGCTGTTAACTTACTCAATATCCTTAGCTCGATAATACTATTTGCATTCAAATGAAGATATTGGATTGTTATGAGTTAACAATCCATGCAAAGCTGGGTTGTTACCAAATATTGTAAAAATGTCTAGAACTCTATTTGCAACGAATTCTGATGTTCTGGAGAACTTACCATTTCATATATCCATGCTTAACAGCTGTTTTATCGCTATTTCATCACTATTAACAAAAATATACAACTGTTAGCAAATACTGAACAACTCTAATCACGAATTCAAGAAATAGATCACGAAATTCATTATTCGAAATGGATGAACCCTGCTGACAGCATAACATAATTGATATAACAGAGGACGCCCAAAACTACAAAACAGCTACAGTTAACATTTAAACAGATAGAAGCAAAGCATGGCTGTGCATATACAATGGCGAAAATTATAATTTCAATAAGCAATATTACTGCTTTAACTATGAGGCTGAGCAATATGCAATACTGAAAGCACTTAAATTTATAGAACAAAAATACATTAACGGCCATACATACACATTTCATACAGACAGCCGAATATATATTCAGCAAATTAACAACTAGAAAATTCATGATTACTTCACGGAACAAATTAAAAAAAAAAAACAGTTAATAGCCTGAAAACAGAAATGTAGAGATGTATTAATACAATGGATAAAAGCAAACACTGGACATATTGGAAATGAACACGCTGAGAGACTGGCTAAGACCTTAACGGACGACTCATTACCAATGCGTAATGATTGGTCTAAGATTAAAATGTTATTTTAACTTTTTTGTTTATTTGTCTTTTTTTTTGTTATAATTTGTGTTCACCTTTCTTGTTTCATTTTATGTTTTGTCTTCCGTTTTATTAATTTTGTTGTTTATATTCTTTTGAGTGTTCCATTTTCTTTTATTCTACTTGTTTCTCTCCCTCCTCTCACGTTTAAGAAGAGCCAAATCGCCAGAGTTACCGAGGTCCGTAAAATAATAAATAAAGAAAAAAAAACTAAATTCAATAAAACGGATGCTCCATAATATAATCTTAATATGACAATCACATTATTTTTAATTAGATTTACACCAGCTGAAATGATATACATGTTATTTCACACTCACTTTTCTATTTATTTATTTGTAGTAAACCCTATATTAACATGGTTCCACGTGGCTGGATTTGAATTTACTGAAGTCTAAAAAGTGTATACAAATGTTGATGTACTAACCAAGTATATGTAGGTATTAAATAACAACGTAATCAAATAGGATTGTAATAATTCCCTCGGAGAATAGCGCTAGTTAAGTTATGTTTTTCGAAGAGGTCCATGGTAACTGACTCAATTTAAGTATTTCTATTTTAGACACTCCTTATATACTCACTCCTTTTAGTTAGATTTTATTCATTAACAAACTTAAACTTTAATTATAAGTGATTTGTTTTAATATTGAGTTTGGTAGAAACAAATAAAGTCTTTATCCGATCGAGCATAATATGTGTTTAAACATTTGTTGTTAGTTTATTTGTTTAAATATGCGACGTATGATTTAGCTATTCATATATATATGTTGGCCAAGAAAAACAGGATCAAATTTTTTTCAAAACAAAAGGGATGATTTAGAAAAGAAATATCAAGAGTTAAGTGTTGTAAGTACAGATTTATTTTTCAACTTTGGAGGAAATTTGTCTTGCCGTTCGTAATCTGATATTCATTACGTTTTGAGATGTGTATTAGAGCTCAAGGCGACATTTCTGAAAATATTTTACAATGATTTCCGAAGTGATTGCTTCTTTTGGCTAATGTCATTAATCATATTTCAGAATTTATTTATTAAGTGCGAAACAAGGAATAGCTATTGGACGAATATTGACTTATTTGTTTTCTGTCAAGTTTTCAAAGAATTATCGTTTCCCTGCAAAATATAACGATAGCTAGCAGCGATAGTCGTAGTTGACTGGTCGAAATAAATGTGGATTCCCGTAAATCAAAAATTTTTAAATTTTTGAATCCCCCCTCCCAATTCCATCGCCAAAGCTGCGAGGTTCCAATAAACAAATACATTTTTTTTCGAATCTATCATTTCACAAGCGTTCCGTAAGTCTTTAAACAGCTTTTTAAAATATAATTTAAGAAAAAACTTTATGAATAGTTGAACAAGAATGGTTTTATTATGCTTTCTGATCTGACTTATAATAACAGAGATGTTTTGAATTTTTGAATCCCCCCCCCCCTCCCGATTCCATGTCCGATTTCAGCGAATAACAAATATGATCTATAGTTTTGACTGAAGCACTTAAATATCGAGAATGGTATGTGATTAAACATTTTCGACACAAGATCGCAACATCTCAAATGAATAAGTCATCGCACAATGAATTTGCATGTAAAAGACATAATAAAGGTCTCTTGAAAATAATGTTTGGTATTTAACCACACACTTAGACACTTGCTTGTTAAAACAGTGAACTAAATACTGGCGATCGGACAAATATTGACTGATATATTTTCAGAATACCTCTGACACATCAATAAAGTTATAAGTTATATTCGGAATAGCTTTAACACAATAATAATTCTTTTTAACGAAAACGATTTCAAGTTTAGCTATAAAGATTAGAATATCTTGAGCACTGACTAATCCCTTCATTTTCATTATATACAAAAAATAGGCTCCTTTTTCTATCGCCAATATCTACTGATCTTATCTGTTTATTTTGACTTAAACTTTTAAAGTTTAAGAAATATTGTAAAATTAGTTTTTGTTTTGAAAAATCCCCAAAGAGGTTTAAATGAGTAGGGATACCCTTTTCCTTATCAATGTATGTTCATCTAAGCAATATGATATGAGTTCAATAAGGTGACTTGTTATAATTATTTTTATATAAGTGATATTGACAAAGAACTGGTCATGCTACACATATGGATTTTTATTACTTTATGATGCTTATAACAGTTTATCTGACGATGACCAATTTAGCCGAAACTATTACTGTTGACATATATACTGTGGTCATTTGGGGTGGACAGCTGTAGACATTTTTATTTCACCCCCCAAAATTGAAAACTGAAGTAATAATTGAAATAACTCCTTCCTAAATAACTTCTCATTTTACGTAGCACCTATGTTCAAAGGTATTTTTAAATGAAAAAGCCCAAAAATTAAATGCCTAAGATTGAAACATTAGATCCGTGAAATTCCAATTCATAATTCACCTGAAAAATTAAAATAACTCAGAAGATACCAGAATTCAAAATGAGGTAGATGCTATAATTAAATAGATATCGAAGTGCCATTTGCTGGTTCTCTAATTAGTTCTAAAGACTTTGACAGAGAGCAATGAAAAATAGATGTCATCTGCAGACCACAACATTTGGAGTTCAAATTTAATGCTCTGTGGTGAAACAAGAGATGGACAACATTTTCCTCCGATTTTTTTTTATTAAATCACGCGTTTTGCCGCAAGAACCATCTGGTCCGGGTTATCTTTGAGACTTGGTATATGTGAAACTTTAATTATGTACATACGGGATAAGGTATTTCAAGAACTTCGTCTGAGCTCCTGTCCACCTAACTAGGATGTTGGTGAACGATTTTTGGAGGTTTAGTTGCTTAGTCCATTAACGCTATTATAACTGACTATTCGGCAACTGTGAAGTGAAAAGTTAATTAAAATAGGCATTTCCAAATATAACTTTGGGGAAATATATCAGCATGTGGAAGTCAGCGCTTAGCAACAAGCAACTTCCATAGCACAATGGTTTTATTTAATAGGAAAATCTGAAATCCAAGTCAATCAGCATTTGTGGAGTAGAAACTTTTTAATTAAAAGAAAAAAGAGAAGTATACATATATATTTAAAAACATTTTTTTTTCCCTCACAGTTCAGTGAATTACTTCAAAGTAACCCTTCATAGTGAGAGTTAATTTACTACATGGCCCATAAAATACTATTGAAATTCCACGTATATGTTATATGATAATTATACAATACTCATGTATTTTTTCTAAATTAAAAAAAAAAGATATAATGAAAGTTAATAAAAAAAAAAAATAAAACTATTATAATATAAAAAAGTTAAAAACAAGGCGTATATTAGTTTCTGGGCAAATAAATAAAGCAAAATATAATACTTCATTTCCTTTAAGGGAAATCTGCTAAAAGCTAGTAGGAGTTCGATGTCATTTAATATTTTTAATCAGCTATCTTGAGATACCAGATAGGCTTAATGAAAAACTTTTTCCATCAGATGATTTTAGCAGATATCCATCCCTAAAGGAAAATCAGGTAATGCGGTCGTACTCATGACGCGATTTTCAAACAATTTCCTCAAATGTCCATCTATCCTACCTAGGAAGGACGAAAATGAAGTCCATTCAAAATTATATGAATATATTTGCTTGTAAACGCTCTAGTGGTCGCAATTGTATGTAAAAATAGAGGTCAAGATCGTTAACGGCTGATACCAGACTTGTAGGAGGGGGGGTGATTAGAGGGGGAGTTTCGAAATTTTGAAATATCTCCATTATTATACGACGGATCAAAATAATCTTCAGAAAAAATATTATTGAAAATTTAATATTCTATAAATGTTGTTATATACGTTTCTTTACTATTGTGATTATTAACCGAGATATTTGGATTTTGTTAGTTTTCGGCCTTCAGTACACCGCCACCCCTACTCATGTTATATTAACAATAAGCTTTTATGCCATGTAGAACAATATTTGGTAAAAATGCATCAATTAAAATGCATTTTTGCCAAATATTGTTCTCATTGAACTTTTACTTTTTGAGATAAATACATGGCAAACGTGGGAAATCTGCTTAATTAATGCAGCCCCTGCGTGATGGACTTTATTTACTAAGAGTGGGTGTTTCTTTTTATGTCAAAAAACATATTCGTCTACACCTATATGTGAAAAATTTAAAGTTATTGAACTTTTATTTTTGGTCCGAAAATGATGTTTAATTTTGATTTTTGACAATTAGAATTAATTTGTGTTTCATGAAAAAGTCTCGAAATAATTGAAAAAAAATTGTATATGTTTTAAAGGAATTACTATTTTAAACAGGCACTATTACAGAATTTACTGTCACTAATAGGAGTAAGGGTTTATTTCGAAGACAACTATATATTCTGAATACTTTCGTTAGTGTTTGCTTCATCGAAAAAAAAAATGTAAAGGTCGAATAATCTAATTGAAAATGTTATTAAATTTGGGAATTTAAGAATTCTGCCTCTATCAAATCAAAATTTGGTAGTCAAATAGAATTAATTTGTTTTTCTCTTTCTAGTTTTCTATATGTATATTAATGTAATTAATATTGTTAACAATGGTTATTTTAAAGTTTACATCAACTGAAAGGAGAAGGATTTCCTTTGAATTCAAAACATATTCGTCAATAAATTCTTAAATAAAAATAAAACATATACTTAATAAATTGTTTGTACGTCATACCTCTCAGTACAAGGGGAAAATTAATAATTTTAACCTGTCATTTAACACTTATTGTAAACACATTTTTGCTGATATTTGTATAATGCCCACTTTATTCAACGTTGAAGTGTACAATCTGTACATCTTTTTTGTAAATAATGAAAATGAAGGGAATTTCATTCTTCAAAAACTAATGTTTTTATATTAATACTGGAAATCGTTCTTGTTAAAAAAAAAGTCCGTCACGCATACATAAAACGATTAAATTCCGAGTTTGGTTACGATCAAACAACAATTGCGACCGCTAGAGCGTTAACAGACAAATATATATATATATATATATATATATATATATATATATATATATACAGGGTGTCCCCAAACCAAACGGCCAAACTTCAGGGATCGACAGAGGATCGAAAAACTAAGACAAAAAGTCCTCTGGCATATGCCTCGTTTTCGCTTCGTTTTTGAGAAAATCACAAAAAACTGAAAATAGTTGTGCAAAAAGTGTAATTTTTTTTAATAATGTATTTAAATTACAATTGGCTTTTTGAGTAAGCTTAAGTTTTTAATTTACGAGGAGTAAATTTAGAAAACATGAATATTCTCACGCTTTCCTTATCAATAAAACGTCTAGGTTGAGTGTTTAAACTTAAAAAAGTCCGTCACGCAGGGGCTGCGTAAACTAAGCAGATTTCCCACGTGATGTTTTACAATAGAGAAATCCGCCTAATAACAGCTGTAGTAGGAAGGGATCTCTAAACCTATTCACGAGGGACGAATAGTTCTGGAAACGGCCACCAGAGCTCTCGGCGGAGAATCCGGAACATGGCGGGGTTCCGTCGACCACACACACAATACAAATGCAAATATCTCGGTTAATATTCAAGATACAGAATAAATGTATAGAATAATATTTATATTAAATGTAATTTACAATAAGATTGATTCTATACAATTTTTCGATCCGACGCATAATAACAGAGATTTTTTGAATTTTCAAAAATCCCCCCTCTAAACCCCCCCTCCCACTGGTCCGATTTCAGCCATTAACGAACTTGATCTCTCTTTTTACGTAAAACGCTTAAATATGAAGTTTGGTAACGATCAAACAAAAATTGCGACCGCTAGAGCGTTAACAGACAAATATATATATATATATATATATATATATATATATATATATATATATATATATATATAATTTTGAACGGACCTCATTTTCGTCATCTCCTGGGTAGGATCGATGGACATTTGAAGAAATTTTTCGAAACTCGCGTCATGAGTACGACCTCAATAGCTGATTTCCCTTAAGGGAAATCTGCTAAAAGAAAGGATTAAAATGTTTACTATCATTTTAATCCTTTTTGGGGGGAATCCAGCCTCGCATTCTCACATTAGTGGTGTTGCTAGTACTGTTCAGTGAAGTCAACAAATATGGCTAGATTTACCAACGCTGAATACGCGGACATAGTCTACGTCTACGGATTCTGCGATGGCAATGCACGTCAGGCAGTTCGGGAATATCGCAGACGGTTTCCTGACCGAGAAACCCCACACAGAGGTGTTTTTACCAGCACTTTCAGAAGACTTCGAGAGACTGGGTCCTTCTCATGTAATCGTCGTGGAAACCGTATGCAGGCTCCGATGGAAGCCGACCTGAGGCGGAGGGAGAGGATACTGAGGCATTTCAATACCAACCCTAGCACAAGCGTCCGGAGAGCTGCTTCAGTTCTAAGCATACCAAAGACAACCATTTGGCGCACATTAAGGGCTGACCGCAGGCATGCTTACCATGTACAAAAGGTACAAAATTTAATACCCGCTGATTATCCCCGCCGATTAAATTTTTGTATTTGGTACAAAGAACAATTGCAAAACGATGTAAACTTAAGTTCGAAAGTAATCTGGACGGACGAAGCGACTTTTACACGTGCGGGCATATTCAATCAAAGAATCTACCACCTTTGGGCACATGAAAATCCCCGCGCTGTTAGAGAATTTCACTACCAGCATGAGTTTTTTTTAAACGTGTGGGTCGGTCTTTGTTATAATCGCATAATAGGTCCCGTATTTTTACCTGCTCGACTTCACGCTGAAAGTTATCATCTATTCCTGGAGAATGAATTAAGGGCACTTTTGGAAGATATCCCTTTGGAAACAAGGCTTGAGAGCTGGTTTAAACTCGATGGTTGTCCTGCACATTACGGAAGGGCCGTACGAGACTGGTTGGACATCAACTACTCAGGTCGCTGGATAGGACGAGGTGGGCCGGTGCCTTGGCCTCCCCGGTCTCCGGACCTCACGCCACTAGATTTCTTCGTTTGGGGATACGTGAAAGAAAATGTCTACCGTGAGCCCGTCCGCATAAGGGATGACCTCATCGAGCGCATCAGAATGGTTTGCAACCAGCTCACCGCAGAACAATGTTTAGATGCAGTGCGATCTGTGAGTATGTGATGCGTGTATTGCAGCGAGAGGCCAGCACTTCGAACAACATTTACGTTGACGCTTTAGAAATTAACGATGTAATTTTAGAGAAGGTAAAACCTTCAAAATTTTCAGGGTTTTTTTCTCACTAAGGTAGACCCATATAAAAACTGAAACATTTATGTTTTCCAAGTAAGAATATTTAATTATTTTATTAATTTTCTAAATTTTTAATCTTTTTTTATGTTTTAATCTTCAGTTATTGTTCATAATGTTATCTACTTTAAATAGGTAACTTTTATATACTATGAATATTTGAATAAAAATGTATTTATTATTTTTTCTTAATAAAAAATAATTTTTTTTTCAATTACCTTTCTGTTAGTATAAGATTAGAATACAATAATTGTATTGGAATAACATTTATTGCTAAAATTCATTCAAGGAATAAAATCCGCTCTTCCATTAGCCTTAACTAGTTTTTGCACAACTATTTTTAGTTTTTTGTGATTTTCTCGAAAACGAAGCGAAAACGAGGCATATGCCAGAGGACTTTTTGTTTTAGTTTTTCGATCCTCTATCGATCCCTAAAGTTTGGCCGTTTGGTTTAGGGACACCCTGTATATATATATATATATATATATATATATATATATATATATATATATATATATATAATTTTGAACGGACCTCATTTTCGTCATCTCCTGGGTAGGATCGATGGACATTTGAAGAAATTTTTCGAAACTCGCGTCATTAGTACGACCTCAATAGCTGATTTCCCTTAAGGGAAATCTGCTAAAATGTTATTGATGTGTAACAGCTGTTTTGAATATAAATTTGTCAATATTTGACCGATCGGCAGAATTTAGTTCACGGTTTTAACAAGCAAGTGTCTGCAGAGAAAGGACATTTATGATATACTGGAATCCATATTTATTTCAACCTGTCAACTGCGACTATCGCTGCTACCAATCGTTACATTTTGCAGGGAAAGATAATTCTTTGAAAGCTTGACGGAACACAACTAAGTCAATATTCGTCCAATAGCCAATCCTTCTTTCACGCTTAATAAAAAATTACTGAAATGCGATTATATTATATTAATTCAGTATTTATGATTCGATGGGAAACCATTATTAGTTAAACACACCATTGACAATTGTCAGCAATTCTATATATAAAGTCGTCATTGTTAGTCCTTTCACCACTTTCAGCAGATTTCCCTCATTGAATATCAACGGTGATTATGTTGCGATTTTTGAAACATTTCTTCAAATGCCCTATAGATATTAGCTATCTAGGAGATAACAAAAATGAAGTCTAATCAAAATAAATATATAGCCTCTCTCTCTCTCTCTCTCTCTCTCTCTCTCTCTCTCTCTCTATATATATATATAGATATATATATATATATATATATATATATAATAATAATCTGTTGACGCCTTAGCGGTCGTAATTTTGTTTGGTTGTCTGATATCTGAATATAACATATTAACTTTATTGCAAACTATTCACTATATCTGGTACTGCAAATTATAATGAATCTGAATACTTTTTGTTTTAATAACTCAAATTCTAGTAATCAAACATCTAAAGAAGGGGGGGGGTCAACAGAACGTATTTGCATATACCTCACTAAGTAAGAGCTTACACGAGTCTCTAAACTAATTTCACGAGAGCCGAACAGTTACGGAAATAGCCAAACTAATTTTCGGCGGTATCACACGAAGAATACCGACAATAGCGGATCTCTTCTCGTCCGTTATCCCGACTCACTTAATAAAAATCTAAATATTTCGGTTTGTATTCAAGATAGAGAATAAATGATTATAACAATACATATTTATAGTAAATGTAATTTCCAATAAGATTGGTTCTATACAAATTTTTGATCCGACGTGCAGTAACGGTGGTATTTCGAATTTTCGAAAATTCTCCCCTCTAAACTCTTCCTTTTTAAATAAAACGATTAAATATGGAGTTCAAACAAAAATTGCGAACGCTAGAGCAGGACCTCATTTTCGTCATCTCCTGGGTTGGGGCAATGGACATTTGAAGAGGTTTTTCAGAAATCGCATCAATAGCTGATTTCCCTCGAGGGAAATCTTCCAAAAAATAGGCTTCTTGTTCTATGGTCAATATCTACTGATCTTATCTGTTTGTTTTGACATTAAATTCTGTTGTTATCGAATTCGATGTTAAGGTTCGTTGTTTCCTGAACTCGAGTCAAATGGGATGAGAGGTGGTAAGAGAATAGAAAAACAAAATGTTGAAATATATCCGGTAAATTGCCAGACCAAAAATGATACACGATTAACCGCCAATTTTTCTAATTTAACCATCAACAATTATTGTTTCATTCCTTTCTATATCTCCGTTATTATAAGTCGGATCAAAAAATTGAATAGGTTCAATCTTATTGCATTTAAAATGTACTATAAATGTTGTTATGTACATGTATGCTCTATCTTGAATATTAACCCAGATATTTGCATTTTTATTAAGTGTAACGGACGAGCTATGTTCGCTTCGATTCGTTTCCGCCGAAAGCTAGTTCAGCCGTTTCCGTAATTGTTCGGCACTTGTATGGAGATTTCTTTATTGTATAACGTTTCGTGGGAAATCTGCTTAGTTTACGCAGCCCCTGAGTGACGGACTTTTATTTTTCAATCATCTTAATTCACTATTAAATATATTTATTTCAACCCTACAATCTTCTTCATTAACTATTAATTATTTGTATTTCAACCTATAATCTTCTCCATTCATTAATTAATATTTTTAATTAAACTTGGTAATCTTCGTTCACTATTAAATATTTTTAACTAAATCCCGTAATCTTCTTCATTTATTAATATTGATTTTCGTTCAACCCCTGCACTGGTGCAAATTATTTATATTTTTAATTCTACTCAACAATCTTCTTCATTCACTGTTAAACACTTTTAATAAAAACCAGTAACTTCATTTACTATTATATATTTTTATTTCAACCCCGACAACGTTCTTATTCACTAATAAATGTATTTTTTTTTTTTCTTTTTTTTTTTCATTCTGGCAATCTGAATTTCTTCAATTCATTCGGCAGGTGTGATGTTTCAAGAAGTTCATTACCGCCATACTTCGTCTTATTTACAGTGGGTCGGCAAACACTGAGATGCTGGATAAACACAATCCTCTTAGTATATAAGCTGCTTCTGGAATGTGTACACACTCCATCCCCTAGCATGGAGGGATACGTTCTCTGCCTTGGATACACAGTCTAGTTCGGGGAACAAAGCTGTTTGCTCTAACGATATGCGAGCACGAGGCCAATAATTAAAGTGTTTATATTTGTGTGGTTGATGGAGGTGAAAAGTGTTTCACAACTACTAGCTACTACTAACTAGCTCTTGGTACCAAATTTTCTATTGACACGCATTGTGAAATTGAAACATGTAAAAGGTGTTTCATCGCACTCTGAAGAATATTGCAAAATAATCTCGTCAGTATACAGTTCCGCTAAAGTTGACGGAATTTTATTTTATGGTATGATGGAGACAGCTAAGTATTTTTGTTTCTCTTTGTTGGCATTATAGACCTTCTAGATCTTTGTCCCGCCCCCCGAGGAAGACTCGAAGGAAACTTGATCACAGTTTTATCGTTAGTATAACCGTTAACCAAGGAGGACCAGGAACGAGTTTTCTCCAGTAGGCTAACGGACCCCATTGCATCCAGGGTATCAAAGAGAGCCATAATCATTAGTCATCCATCGTTAAACTCCTGCTATTCCGCAAGCGAGGTGGCACTAGCGCGCTCTGGTTGTGAACACATGAACTAATGTTCTACCTCGGTGAGGATTGGCCCTGCGCCTATTTTTTTATATTCAGCTTACTTAGAGTAGCAGATTTGCCTTAAGAGAAATCTGCTAATAGTGGTCGTTGTACCAAGGGCTTAGCCCTCACCCCATCGACCCTCCGCAGGGTCTGTAGTAAAATAATGACATTTCGCAAATCCTACAACAGTATGGAGCCACATCACATTCTATTCCTTCTTTCATTCTTATTTGTGGTCCCTATAGCAATATCATGGCGTAAACACTAAGTTACATAACAATTCTGGTTCGAATTCTGAACACTACTTTTCTAAAAATTTACTTTATTGAAATCAACTATTGTACTTATGACGCGCTTTCGAAAAATGTCGCTATTCCTTCCATGCTAAACAGGATATATATATTCTGTCCCCGCTGTCGTAATTTTTTTTTTATCATTTCCAAGCTTGGTATTTAAGCATTTCTCACAAAAATAATCATTAAGCTTTAACGGCTGAAATTGGGCTAAAAGAAATGTGGGATTTAGATATCGGTTACAAATAAATATTCAAAATATCTCTGTTGTTATGAGTCGGCTCGTAAAATGTTGCCTATCCGTTGCAGTTAATATAACTTCATCTTTCAATTCATTTTGCCAAGGGTGCAGAATATATAAATATATGAGATAAGAAACCTTGGGCGAATCAAAACCTTATAAAATACCAATCTTTTTTGCAAGTTCATGTAATGATAAATGCTATTCTTCCTCTAAATTGAATATTAACAGAGAAATTTCTATTTTTTAATTTACAGCTCTCAGTAAACTACGTTTAAATATCGCACAATAACAATAAGTCAACATGTCATAAAATGTCTTATTACTATCTTAAATGCATTGTTATGAACAGATATCAACTAGACCAGATTCATGCGAATTCGTTGTGTGACGACATCATCAATTACGATTTTACTTCTTTACTCGAAAAACCATACTCGATATTTATGTGTTAAACATCTTATTAGTAAATGGCTTGAATTGGACAAGGAAAAGGTATGATTTGGAGGTGAGGGTGGGTTGATAAATTCAAAATACCTCAGTTATTAAATGTCGGTTCGAAAATTGTTATAGAACTAAGATTCGTAACATAACTGTTAAGTGAGTTAGTCATATTTCGTATTTTTTGTCTTCAGCAATCACTAACTTCTACCAATTGGATATATTTTTAGAAATAGATAATATATGGCAAGATAAGACCTGTAGTATGTTATACCAGCACGTGGGAAATCCCTGCCTACGGACTTTTCGTACTTTTGGATTGTCTGTGAGACCCTTAATTCACTTCATGTTATTGTTACGTATTTATTAACGTCCACGTTTTTCTACTATGTCTAATTGGCTTGTGTTGTCTACATTTTACTACCCTTTTCTAGCCAGGGTGGGACTGAATATTTTAGTTAATTAGGTCGTTCACTGAATAAATTCCTATTGCCCAGGTGAGAATCGAATTCACCACTCTAGGTTTACCAGGTGAGATTTAGGCCATCTATTATACTCACATGGCTAACCTGAACACCGTTCTATTTAAAGTTAGGAAAAAATATTCCAAATAATATTTAAAATGTTCTTGCCAAACACCCATACTCCTGCTCGTTTAATTTCCACATTTCATGCTCAGTTTAATGAGTTTTCTTTTTTAAGCGGGTTTCTTCCTAACACATGTGATCAAGTAAATTCCGCTTATTCTGGGCCCCATATATTTATATGTTCTTCTTATAAAGTCGTTGATCTTCATAGTTTAATGACAAGGGTCACTAATAAAACAACCTCCCCAGCGAGGAAGGGAGTCTCCCAACGGACGTAAGAGGTAACGAGAACTTAAGAAATGGATGACCCCTGAAGAGGTGGTTGTAAGTCACGAGTCATGTAGGGCAGTATGAATAAAGTTTGCGCGGAAAAATGTTTTTTATTGGTGACCCTTGCCATATTAAACTATGATGCTCACGCATTCCCGCGTGACGGGTTTTCAAGAATTTATTTCAGAAGAAGTCCTTGAGACTTCAGATAAACATGAACTCGAAATTCACGGTTATCTTATCGCGCTTATTCAGACGTGACTTGCTCCTTGGAAACTCACTATCCGTCATTTACTTGCAACTCAAGTCTAACTGGACAATTCGTATTCTCTTCCTTGTTCTATATATAAACACTAATTAATTCAATGAGATCAAACTATGCCACCGGACTAAAATATATTCATGAATATCATTTATAAATGTTTTAACTCAAATATTTATTGTGAGCAGAACTAATGAAAGTATACTTAAAGTTTCACCCTTAAAGTAAATCTGCTAAAATTGGTCTAAAGGTTTCGAGCTCAATAAATCCATTTTCAACCCTTCACAGTACTGAACATACATGAACTAGTAACACGGTGGAATTCCTAAAAAAAATCAAAATATATCGATATGAGTCTAATACTACTAATGATGCTTAATTATAATTAAGTACTGGTGAACATAGATTTTTTCCTAGAGACGTTGTTTGATGACCTTAGACGTATTTTTTGTGCTGTTTCCGAATCTGTGCTTACATGCTTTCCGTTACGTCTAGTTCCCTTAGGAGAGCTGAATGTATGTTGAACCCAAATTTCGGACCGATTACATCTGATGGAACTCATTTAATTTTTTAATTTGAGATTTAAATGGTCTAGAGAGTGATTTAAATTTGTAAAAAAAAACAGTGAGAAATCTTAGGATTAGGATTAAAGGGTTGGAAATTGCTGGATCCAAATATGAAAATTTCTATGTATCGATTTCGCCATGACGAATTTAAATAATTTTTTTTCCCAAGAAAATAGACTTATTTTGTGCAATGATATACTCTGGGTTATGTATACACTTCTTAATAAAAACAATACAGATGATTGATGTTTGTTCATTGATTCCTCCAAAGTAAGTTTAAAGGCTGTTTTCACACATAATGGAAATGAACTCCCCCCAAAACCCCCGTCATCGAACTGACATCAAAAAATGTTTCAAGAATATTCAGTTACTTAACTAAGTCCGTTTTCAGCCTTTGCTCGGTCCTAAGAATGTTCTTTTGCTACTCCTACATATTAAATTAGGACTTTTTAAAAATTTTGTGAATGACATGGACAAAAATGGTGCTGATTGTTCTTATTTGAAACAAAAATTCCCTAAAATCAGAGTGACAAAGACCTAAGAAGGGAATTTTATCGGGCCTAAGATTAGGGAAGCGCTGAAGGATTCGGAATTACTGCATCAATTGAGTTCAAAAGTAACTCGCATTCAAAAATAAGGTTGAGCATTTTCAAGGAAATATCATCGTATTGTTTTAACCTTTTATTCGGCAGCTGCGAATTCACCAATGTGCGGAAAAATATTTTTATTGGTGACCCTTGCCATAAAAATGGTTTCAATAATCATTTGATGTTTTAATTTGTGTTTAACCTTCCACCATCGATGCTTCAGTAATTTTCTACCCAGAATTACCTTGATCATTTTAAGAGGTCCACAAAGGTTGCTATGATAGGATCAATACAAAACACTAGCACACACTCAAAGTAATGTTGTTATCCCACGTTTTCCAAGATTAAATTAGCAATAAATAAATTATTTGGACAATGCAGGTTTAATTAATAAATACAAGGGAAATATCGGAATGTTTAAGAACCCCAGAGGTGGCCTCACATACATGCAACTCTCTCATACCGTTTTAACTTTAAACAACTTTTAACAAGTTCCATTTAACTTTCATATGTATATGAACCATACATATTTGCTACATTCAATTAAAAGTTCCTTCAGCTGTAGATGTTCATATGAATTTGAACATCTCTATATATGAGTAAATATGAGTGAAACAAGAGACAGGAAAATTATACTCAAAATTATCAACGTAAATGAAGTTTGAGTTATTCAATGATATTATTTAAATATATATCGTATATTGAAATTCTCTTTCTAGCTTGGAAAATTACGATCACGTTTCTGGAACTGTTCAAATTAAATGCACGAGTATTTTTTTGTAGTATTGGCAGTGTATAAATTAAAAAAAAGTAATTGAAAAAAAATAAACTGAAATTATCTACGAAAATGAAATTTGAGTTATTCAATGATTGTATTTATTTGTATATCGTATATTGAAATAGTCTATCTAACATGAAAAATTACGAATTGTTCAAATGAAATATATTTTTTGTAACATTGCTAACAATTAAAATAAATTAAGTATATGGAAAAAAAAAATAAAACTCAAAGTACTAAATAATAAGATAAAAGTAAAAAAATAAAAATCCTGGTTTTAGGCGCCGAATAAAATAAGCAGATTTCCTTTGTTGCTGACATGACACGCTACTGATCTTGTCTCACCAATTGTTGTCTATTTCTAGAAATAACGTAGATGTTTAGAATGTTCGAAACCACTTCCCCTCTAATCCCCCCCACGCAAAGGTCATATAAAAAATTAACGAGCTGGATATTTAGTTTTATATTAAACATCAATTTTTGTAATAATCAAACAACAATCACAACGCCCCCCCCCCCCACATATAATATATATAAGGGAGGTCCTCATTTCGTATGTTCAATATTTATTATTAGAGTTAATTAATGTTAAATGTAATGGAAATTTTAGAATGATTATAAAGTGAAATTTGAATATAATAAGATAATATAATACTAATTATAGTAAGGTAATAATATTTTAGTGAAAAAAATCTTCTCTGGACACCACTTGATTTCCAAGTACTTCTGTTCAATCAAATAAACAGAATGTTTTGAGTGCACATGCTCCCAGGTGAGTTAAAGCGATAGCCTTAATCTCAGATGGTAAACCTAGAGTGGTGAATTGGATTCCCACCTGGGCAATAGGAATTTATTTAGTGACGAACTCATTCACTAAAATCCTTAGTCCCACGCAGTCTAGATAAGGGTGGTAGCATGTAGATAATTAACCATAGTATCAAAAACGGACGTTAATAAATAATAATAAATGCTCTGATGCACTTTAATAAATATAATTTCATTTGAATATGTTTTTTCGATATCCCGATTCTAAACCATTCGGACGAAAAATGATTTTGAATTTTGTATTTCTAAGATGCTTGAAGATAATTTGAAATTTTGTTTTGCCCCCCTCCCCCATCTAAACCAACCTCCTCTTTTGTAAATTTTAATCAAATAGAGAGTTACACTACTAGAGGTACAACAATCCCTAATATGAAACTTAAACATTTTGTGCCAGTCGTTTCTACGAAAAACACTCTTACAAACGTACTGTGTGTAGGCCGCAGAAGGGTGGAAGAGGGATAAGAGGGTACCTAGCCAACAGGTCCAACAGATCCTCAGTTCTCATTAAATGAGACCTTTATTGCTATCTGTGACCAAAAGGGTTAAAAAGCCCCTTCTTTAATCATTTGTGACACCCCTGACTGAGGGTATAAATGACGGCTATCACGTCTGCAAAATGCAAAGCGGACCCACCCATCAGTTTCTGGTGGTTGGTGAGGGATTCCTCGGCCATCCCAGTGCTACCATCATAGTCTAAACCACCATGCATAGACTGGTGGTATGCTCCGGGGTGCAACCCCTACTGTTCATTACGATAGACGATGACGCCAGCATACCCTGAAGGGGATGGTTCCGATGTCACAACCAACTCCTCTCTGTACCGGGTAGATTCTACTAGGGCAAGGCACTTGCTCTATTGTCAGACAAGATCTCCCCCCATTCTGTCTTACTATGCCCCTGGCCAGTCGATATCATACGTATAACCATGTAATCAGACCCCAGGAGGCGACTTACAAACACACAGACGCCACGCCGAAACTATAGTAGAGTCAGGGAGTAAGGTCCCGCGGCGAGGTTAGTAGACCAGCCCCCATCTACCCTCCCGCTGAGCTTCCTTTGACGTTTTTATATTTCTCACATATTTTTTCGTAGTTCCAATGACTTAAAACCAACATTTAATTTTTCGTGATTAAATATCTGAAACAATGACATCTATTGTACAGAAAGGTAACAAGTATTTTCGAATTTACAAAGCTTTGAAGAAAAATATGATTTTTAATGCATACAAGACATTAAATGCTCTTAAAAACATTTATTATAGAGAAATGTTTAAAAGAAAAAGTACCAAAAATGAAAGGAAAGGTTCATAAGTTCTGCATTCCAAACCGTTTTTAAAGTAAAAAAATAAATAATCCTTTAGCAATTTTTTTATGGAAAAAATATGTTTCAAAAGCTAACAACGATATTAAAGCTCAAAATAAACAAAGTCTTAGACTTCCATACCCTCATGTCAGGATTTATCTCAAAATTTATAGCTTTACATAGCTTTATTTTAACATTTCCTTAATTTTATTTCCATGTATTTTGCACTATGTTTTAATAATTTCGAAAATATTTTTCTTTATTTTAAAATTTTAATTTAGGGAATTCAAATAAATGGTACTGAGCGACATCGTCTAGTTGCGGAGCTCTTCAAATAAATAAACAAAATGTTATATTAAATAATAAACAAACTTAATATATGTTATTATTTTGTTACGTAATAACATGTTATAATGCTGTTGTATCTACAGGGTATGCCTAGTAATTATCCGTTTGGACAGAAAAATCTGCAACATTGCAGTCATCTGATTGGCTGACAGACCTTAGTACGTCCTCCCCACCCTTCTCCCCCAGGGGATCTTACTCCCTGACTCTACTATAGTCAAAATGGGTTCAGAGAGGATCTAAGAGAATATATTCTTTGAAAGTTAAAAACCGAAAAGTTTTGCCATTACAATTCTTCCATGACTTCGTACGATGAATTAGAAAAATATGTTTCGCCATTTTTTGACTAAAATGTACACCTTCAGAAGTAGTGGGTAACTTGAAACGCGTCGGAGCAAGAGTACACATGTATGCATATGAATATTTATTTATTATGTAGAGTCCCGCAACTATAGCGACTTGGCTCTTCTTAAAGATGGGGGAAAAAACAAAAAAACATAAAAACCAAATAACAAAAAATTAAACACAAAATGATATAAAGACCTAAGGTAACGGAACACAAAACACTGACAGAACAAGAAACACAAACACAACTTACAATTAGAACAAAAAAAAAAGTGGTCAATTAATAAGTGAAAAGAATTTAAACACGTCACACACACCACACACATACCCATACACGCGCGAACGTATATTAAACATTTTAAAATATGTAATTAAATATGGCCAAACTGCCCAATCGTTTTTAAATTATATATGGACACCCCTCAGGTAGTAGTTCGTTGAAGTCTTGTGGAATGTTTGTGTATATGAATATAACATGCTAGTTAAAGCGTTGACCTTTATCTCACATGGTAAAACTAGAGTGGCGAGTTCGATTCTTGCCTGGATAAAGGAAATTATTTAATGACGAAATTCATTAAATAACATCCTAAATCCCACCCTGGCTAGAAAAGGGTGGTAACCTGTTATAACCCGTCCCAATTAGCCTTAGTTGCAAAAAGTGGACGTTAATAAATAATAATAATAATGAATATAACAACAGAAGTAATGATCGAGTATTTGTATATGGCACAATATTTTGTGTGATTGTCAACGCTGTTGCTGCTTAAGTTTAAGAAAAGATTTGATATCTAATAAACAATTTTTAGTTAATAGCCGTAAACGGACATGTAAACGGCCATGTGATGTGGATCGGATGTGTATATAGTGTCATTGTTAGTATTTTTTTTTTTTAAATTTTAATTGTCATTCCGTAATTTTTTTTAATACAAATATTTCCTAAGTTAATTTTTACCCGGTTTCAGCCTTCGTTAAACCCCTATTTCCATGCTTCGTTTAAGAAGGCCTCGTTTTATTTTAACTGAGCCTATCTTTGCGGATTTAAAAGTACTTTTGCCCCGAAGATATAAAAGAAAGGAATAAAAATAAGATTAAAGCCATGAATTTGAAAGCATTAGGAAAAGTCTTAATGGGTGAGACCGCAGTTAGACCTCAGTAGAAGGGTTAACTGCGACCGACATTATTATAATTTATTGTTATACTCATCCGGATATAGAGTTATATATCACGCCGGGCTGGGATTACTATTTAGGCATTAACAGTAATCTCTGTGTTTTCAGGGAGAAATTTTAATGTTACATAAACCTGAGCATTGTTTATCTCACTGAATACGACTGTCGGCATTTGAGCATGAAAATGATTTGTTAGCTGCTATTGTATGCACGTACTGGCAACAATGCATCTCTCAGGTGGTGCATAAACTATTTTTCATGTTCTGCATATAAATACGGATATCATCTCATATTCTGTTTGTATTTGTCTCGTAATAAGAATTGAAAATGGTGTTGAAAATTAAATTTTTCGTGATTCAAGTTACATTAAGTAAAAAGTTTAGAATGGTTGTTAAGCGAAGTTTGAATAATGTATGCCATTAAACAGTCCATCACGCCGTCGCTGCGTAAACTAAGCAGATTTCCCACGGGTTCGTGTATGGATGACTGATGATCTCATATTACCTCTTATTCTCTATTTTCCTCGGAAGTGAAAATCGGTTATGAAAGAGGCAGTTCAATAGGGTCTAACCAAAAATATAGAAATAACTCCTTTAATATTAGAGTTAGAGATATCATGTGTACAACAATGGTTGCTGAAAATTAAAACTCCAACAACATTCTTCATAAAACAAATTTAGATCCGCCTCACAGTAACCAAAGTATTTCAAATTTGGAATTATCCCCCTCATACAAGGTCGAAAAGCCATTATCTAATGCAATCTTTAGTTTTCCATGACAGAGTTATTTATCGAGGGTAAACCAAATGCAGTTCAATGAAAATCTGAAATTTGTCAAATGAATTGACCAAATGGAAAAAATGACACACTTTATAACCCTGAAAATATTCAATTAAAATAATATTTGGTGTTTGACCTTCGATTAAAATGCTTCATGATATAACAGCTTATTAATAATATGACAGTAGGAGTGGATGTTTACTGAAGGCTGAAAACTACGAAATGCATTCACCTCGGTTAAAATTCAAGATAGGGAAACTGTTAATTTTTAATAAGATTGGTTCTATACACTTTTTCCCTTTGACGAATTATAACGTTCGACATTCATAACGATCAAGTAAATATTGTGACCGCCAGAGTGATAACAGACAAACATATGTAGTTTGAACGGGCCTCATATGTGTAGTATGACCGATGGAAATTTGAAGAAATTGTTCGGCCAGGAGTACAGCCTGAATAGATGATTTTCCTTAACGAAAATCTGCCAAAAATAATACACATAACTGTTAAACTCCGTTTACGTGATTGGCTAACATGGACTTCCTATCACCGGAGGTTGTATTTTCGCCGATGCATTTCAAAAAACTTGTTGTTTTCCGGTTGCAGGGCTTCCAGTTCACTGGTTTATTAGTAAGGTGGTGACTTCACACTTGAAGGTCCCTGATTATGGGATATCACAAACTCTAACGATGTGGCTCCTTCCTCCACAACGATATAATCTCTTAATCGTATTCCCTATAGCACCCGATATATTTCATACTGCACCAAGAAAAGGAAATCGAGTTGTGATAATATATGGGCTGGAAACACCTGAATCCGTTGTATCGAGCCTCTAGTATATGTTTACCCTACTGACAAGGGGAATTCACGGCTTTCCCCACACAGATTTGAACGAAAATTGTCTAGAGTTTATTATCTAATGAGTAACTAATTCTGTTAAAGCGAGAGATCGCATTTCTCACGCGTTCGTTTAAAAAAAAAGTGTTAAAGTTTGCCTGAACGTCTTGAGTTGTTCAGATAGAATCCCGACGGGAGCACTATCTTTGGGGGGGGGGATTTTTTTTCATTTTAATGTTTTTAGGGTGTTAATTAATATTAATAAATAAACAAAAAGTTTTTATTTTTTAATTTTTGCCTTGTTCCATATATTTAAGAAAATTCGTGTGCTTTCTATCAAGAATATAATTCGTATAAGGAAATATTTAATATTGTCATCCACAATAAAATTCTTAACTTGATGATAGAAATATACGTCAGTGATCCAAGGCCAATCATAATGAAAATATAGCTTTAACGTATAAAACTGTTAAAGAATATTTTATTTCTAGAGCTAGAAAATTTTGAATATCTTTATTAATTATTAATTAATAGATCGATAGGTACGAATTAAACATATCGATTATCTCTTTTGAAGTATAGTCTACGTAGTAAAGGAGAATCTTTTTTTATTTTATTTTATTTTTTTATTAATTAATTGAACAACCATTACTTCTAATAAATAAAAATATAAAGAATTCATGCTCAATCTCTGTTTCCTTATTGGTATGGCGAACAATTGTGACTCTCTTAGATCCCGCCAAAATGTAGGCTGAGAAGGTGAGCTTGCTACTGACCCTCCGAATACAATGGGGCCGTCAGTCAACTAGAGACAATTTATTCTAGGTCCTCTTTGGTTAACGGGGGTTATATGCCCAATTGATGACTCACAACGTAAAAACTCTAACCATGAATCTCTCGAGTCTCACTCGACAGGCGGATAAAGATCCCAAAGGTTTATAAAGACAACCGAAAAAAAGAGTACTTTACAATTATTAATCGTGAATTGATTTAAAAACATCCACTAGGTGATTACAAATAATTCCAGCAATTTTATCACCTACATTAAAAGCCATCTTTCTAAATTTCATTACAATACATATATATTGGGTGTATTTTTTTTTTTTCTTTTCTCAACATAATACAAACTGAATTAAAAGCAATAGTCTAAACAGTAACCTTCTTAGTAAAAATATTATAAACATTGGCTAGTAAACTGTTGTTAATTATTCACCTGTCGTTATACAGCCAATACAGATTTATTGTAATGAAATTTAGAAAGATGGTTTTAAATGTCAGTGGGAAAAGTGCACAAAACTTGACAATGCTGGTTTAGCAAGTAGATGTGGGATATAAAAGTGAGATATGACGATAATAATAAGGGAGGTATGTAAATGGATTGTTTAAAATTAACAAATAATTTGAAATGGCAATTTTAAATAGAAAGGAACCCCTTAATAAGAAGCTAAACAGCTTGAAACGCGTTGGTGATTTAAATAAAACAGATGTTTTAAGGAAGAACAGAAGTTTTTGTTCGTTAATCCAGTATGGCTACATGTTCAAACGATATATATATATATATATATAAACAAGAGTGTAACATTATTCTCAAAGAAAATAGCCTATAGATGTCATGAATCCCCAAGGATCCAGCACATCTCAGATTTTGCTTTTATATTCACAAAGTATGAATAAATGTAATATATATGGGAAGGGTATAAAGGCTCTATCCATTATTCTCTCAATATTCAATGCCAATTTCAAGTCACATCCTTTCTAGTTCGCTGTTGTGTGACAGCAGAGTATTTGTTTGATTTTTTTTTATACATAATATATATGATTTATCGCGTGATTGTTGTAAGTCTCATATATCCCACAATGAGTCATGAAATCTTTCAGTACCATGGGATTCATGTTCCCCGTAGCAACACCACATTCATAACATGAAAGTAATGTAAGTGTGTGGTCTCGTGATGTACTGAAGCTCATGTCCGCTCAGTTGAACTCATCAGAGGTCAGTTGATTATGCGAGTGCAGTTCAGCAATTTGCCACGCACCATGACCTCACGCCTTCGAGAACTCCTTCCCAATGATCAAATACCACCACGAGATTCAAGCAACTCAGCAGCTACTGATGCTGGTGGACGCCAGCGTTGCGGATTTTGCTTGGAAAATTAAACAAAACGATACATCAAATATTCTTGCAAGGAATGTGGCCAATATTTATGTCTGCAACACTGTGCCTTTTTTTGTGCTGATGGATGTAACTTGGGTGTGGGTAATGAAAGTGATTCAGAGTGAAATTTAAGTTTAATTTTTTAAAAGCAAATGTTCTAGGTTTTTTTGTATTTTTTTTTATACTAGTTCATTTCCATTTTTGTGAGTAACTTTCCAAGTTCTAGAAATGAGGCTCAATTGTCAATGTGTTCATACATTTTACATTATTATTATGTTCTCTGAAACTATCTTACAAGACTGATAAGAGTTGTGTTCCTAGGTTTACTAGTTGATTTACCTTTTGCAAGCCAGTAATAAGGAATAAAATTGAAACTAAGCTACCGTGGCAACTGTGTTACAAAAGTTTTAACATTTTTGATTATTTATATTCAGATAATTTTTTTCAAATACAAATTTATGAACTTTTTCATTTATCTATGCACCATTATTCCTGCAAAATTGCGAAAAAACAATTATAATTTCACTTTTGACAAATAAGTAAGCAGTCATCTGACAGATGACACGTGTGTATTTATGTCTCACTAGGGGGCGCGTGTATTGGAGTGATAAGTGTTTGAAGCAATACTGAAAGTGGTAGGAAGTTTCGGAAATTCCTATATCTCCGTCATTATACGTCGGCTCAATAAATTGTGTAGAACCAATCTCATATAATGTATGTAATATAATTATTGGTCTATCCAATTTATTCTCTATCTTCAGTACTAACTGCGATATGCATTTTTTTAGTTTTTACCATTCAGTAAAATGTTAGAATAGAAATACGCTGTTAAATCATGAACCCTATGCAGTAATACAGGTTCACTGAAAATTGTAAAAAGTAAGTAGGTGTAATAGCATTTAAATTACAGAAAAATGTTTTACATAGAACTAATGCACAGCTTCAATTTTGATTTGATTGATTCAATTGCTGAAGCTTCAGCTTCAGAAGTTTCCCTACTTCTCCTTGGTGTACTGATTTTACTAATGGTCACATAAACTTTGCGGCCGTTATAGTGTCGAACCACATGTATATATTTAAATATAAATGGAATTTACTTTCATTATATGTATATTAGGTAGCTTCTATGGAGGTTTGACGAATTCGTTTTAAAATATTTGAGGAAAAGTGACCTTAATGAACAGATTTTTATTGGAGTAACGACACCGTTTTCTTTGTCTGATTTTGCCATTGTCCGACTTGGGTTTTATTCATATTTTGGACGGATCCCTTCATCGCCACCAGAGTGAGATTTATTGCGAGGCCATTGTTTTAAACGTGGGTTTACCGGCGAATAGAACAAGGACAGAAGAAATAAATTTGGAGTCTGGACTGGACCAGAGCACCTTGATTCACGGCAGTTCGGGTCTCCATTTCATTCGGCATGCGGGTACCAATCGGACTAGAACGTCCGTTTCATTAAATCCAGGGAGGCATGAACACACGCGATGTGGGAGTTAGAAAAAGCTCCACTGTGCTAGTCCATGGATAAGAGTTCCGCGAATTCGAGTATTGTCGGTAATTCGGCGAAAGAGAGAAACTCTGCCTATGAGAGCAATCTACATGGATATTGTAATTAAAAGTCCGTCACACAAGTGCTGCGTAAACTAAGCTGATTTCCCGCGTGAAGGTTAACAATTGATAAATCGACATACCGGTAACGCAACAACACCGTGGATATTAAGTGATTAAATACAAACGACGTGTTTGATCCGACGTATAGTAATGTAGATATTTCGAATTTTCGAAAATCTCCCCTCTAATCCCCCCGCCCTTCTCAGGCGGGCCCGCTTTCAGCCATTAACGAACTTGATCTGTCTTTTTACATACAACGTTTAAATATCGAGTTTGGTAACGATCTTATTATATTATATTATATATATTTGAACGGACCTCAGTTTCGTCATCTGGGAAATATGCTAAAAAGCCTGTAACACACGAGCTGCGTAAACTTAAATTTCCCACGCGGTATGACACACTTTTGAACAACACACACTCAATTTCTATGTGAAGAACCCTGAGTAGAAAAGGGGGGGATAACGGCAGAAAACATAGAAATTAGAATAGCTCGCTCAATACTTGAGTTATGAAAAAATGCATAGAAGAACAATTGTAGACATCAATAGCTTTACAAGATTGGTTCTACAACATTTTTTTTGTTATAACGGAGATATAGGCCAAGTCCTCTACTGTTTTAGCAGATTTCCCTTAAGGGAAACCAGCTATTGAGGTTGTACTCATAACGCGAGTTTCGAAAAATTTCTTCAAATGTCCATCGATCCTACCCAGGAGATGACGACTATGAGGTCCGGTCAAAATTATATATATATATATATATATATATATATATATATATATATATATATATACGTATATATATATATTTGTCTGTTAACGCTCTAGCGGTCGCAATTTTCGTTTGATCGTTACCAAACTCGGAATTTAATCGTTTTATGTAAAAAGGCAGATCAAGTTCGTTAATGGCTGAAATCAGACCAGTGGGAGGGGGGGTTTAGAGAAGGGATGTTTGAAAATTCGACATATCTCCGTTATTATGCGTCGGATCGAAATATTGTATAGAATCAATCTTATTGCAAATTAAATGTACTATAAATATTGTTCTATACATGTATTCTGTATCTTGAATATTAACCGAGATATTTGCATTTGTATTCTGTGTGTGGTCGGCAGGAGTCGGCTATGTTCAGTACTTTCCGAAGAGATCTCTGGCTGCCGTTTCCTTAACTGTTCGTCCCTCGTGAATAAGTTTAGAGATCCCTTACTACTACACTTGTTATTGGGCAGATTTCTCTACTGTAAAACTTCACGTGAGAAATCTGCTTAGTTTACGCAGCCCCTGCGTGACAGGCATATTAAGTATTATGCAGAGTGCACTTTCGAAGACAACGCTTCATCCTCTGTGTCTGCTGATTAAAGCTGCGTAGCCTGTACCACGACCGTCGGGGTGACTCTCCCCTCCCCCCGGGGGGATATTTTTAATATTCAAATCCCATCCCGCCCTAAACGATATCAACTATTAACGACTATGAACTTCAGAATTTTGTGAAACGGCTAAATATAGAGTATGCTATAGATCAAATAAATATTTTCGATACAAAACATAAAATTGTTATTGATGACGTCACCGAGCAATGAATTCGCTTGTCTCTTGCTTAACAAAGGTCTGTTGCAAACAATATTCAGCATTTAGGCTTAGATTAAAGTCGTTCTTAATATATCAGGTTATTGTTAATATGCCATCAATAGGAGTGGGGGTTTACTTAAAGCTGAAAAGTAAAAAATTCTAATAACTCTGTTAATATACATGATTGAGAAAATACGTATATATTAACATTTATATTTAATTTAGTTTCTAAGAAGATTATTAAGGATCAATAAGAAGGCCAAGTCCTCTACTGTTTTTTAATATAATGCAGAGTGCACTTTCAGAGTCAACGCTCCAACCTGAAGGAGGTACCTGATTAAAGCGGCTTTGCCTGGACCACGACCGCCGGGCGACTAAACCTCTGTCCCCGTAGAGAACATGTCGGTGACGGCGCCCTGTCTTCTCTACGGGGACAGAGGTTCAGTCCCCCGGCGGTCGTGGTCCAGGCAACGCAGCTTTAATTTAGGTCGGTGGTTCATCTTCTCTCTATTATTAGTATGGGGTTTTTGTTTATTTTTTTAGATGTCTCTTAAAGTTCCTTTGGGTGGTTTTCTCAGAGGTTCTCACCCACTGTGATATGTTTTCCATATAAATCTGTAATTTGTGTAGTTTTTTAGTTTTTAATTTTATTTATAGTTTTGACATATGCTTCTTTAACTTTCAATAATTTGACTTGTTATTAGATTTTTTATTGTTTTGGCTTTAATTTTTAGTAGTTGACTAGTCATTAGATTTTATATTTTTATTAGTTGACTAGTTTTAAGAATTAACATTGTTTTTACTCTTTATTTGGTGTTTGTTTTTATGACTGTTGTTTATTTTGCCTTTGGCCATGCTGTGAATGTTAAATTAACTCGAGGTTTGTGTTTGTCAGCAGGCACTGAGGATGGAGCGTTGACTCCGAAAGTGCACTCTGCATTATATTAAAAACAGTAGAGGACTTGGCCATCTTGTTGATCCTGCTCAATTGGTTCCTCTACCATCCAGCGTATTACAGAGATATCTAAGAAGATTGGTTCTATACAATATTTCAATCCGGAGCATAATAACGGAGATATTAAGAATTTTCGTAATTCTCCCCCTCTAACCCTCCTCCCCCCACCTCCGACCAGTCGATTTCAACCATTAAAGAAATAGATATTTATTTTTGCATATAACAATGAAATATCGAGTGTGGTAACGATCAAACAAAAATTACAATCCCTAGAGCGTTAACAGACAAATATGTAAATCTACACACACACACACACACACACACACACACACACACACACACACACACACACACACACACACACACACACAAACACACACACACACACACATATATATATATATATATATTTAACAATTTTGAACGGACCTCATTTTCGTCATCTCCTAGGTAGGATTGATGAGTAGATGTCGAGGTTTATTGAAGGCTGAATACAAGATAGTACGAATTATTAGATTAATATTTGAGATACAAAATATCGTGTATAACAAAGACCATAGACCATCAATATTTGAACAAGATTAGTTCTATAAACCTTTCGATCCGCCTCATAACCCTACTTTGAAATATCGAACTCCCACATCTAACTCCCCTTATTGTTCCTCTGATTTTAGCCATTAATGACTATGAACTTTAGTGTTAAATGGAACTAATAAATATCGGTTATCGCATAGATCAAATGAGTTTTTTAAAATCAAATATTAGTAAATTTCTCTTCATGGAAATCAGCTATAGAGGTCGTACTCATGACGCGATTTTCGAAACTTTTCTTCAAATGTCCATAGATCCTACCCAGGAGATGTCGAAAATAAGGTAACGTTGAAAACTATATATATATATATATATATATATATATATATATATATATATATATATATTTGTGTGTTAACACTCTAGCGGTCGCAATTTTTGTTTAATCGTTACCAAACTCGATATTTAGTCGTTTTATGTAAATAAGAAGATCGATTTCGTTAAAGGCTAAAATCAAAAAAGGGGGAGGGATTTCGAAAAATCAAAATATCTCAGTTACTATACGTCGGATGGAAAACTTGTATAGAAGCAATATTATTGCAAATTACATTTACTATCTATGAATATTGTTATAAACATTTATTCTTAATCTTGAATATTAACCGAGATATTTGCATTTTTCAGTTTTTGGCCTTCAGTAATCCCCCACTTCTACTCGTGTTACATAACCATACTCTGTTATATAATAAACCACATTATTCGAAGCTTAAATAACAAATATTGTTTTCAAGAGACCTTTTTATACGAGATAAATGCAAATATGTTTTTGTGACCCCCCCCCCATCTTAAATTCTTGGACTTCTAAAATTGGATTGATTGAGATAAAATTATTGTGATTCATTATAAATTACAGTAATAGATATAGTAAATAGTTTTCAATAAAATTAATATGTTATATTCCGATATGTTTAAGTTACTGTTTTTCTTTCCGGTGAGCCGTTGGCAGATCTGTTTGTATACATTTCAGACACTTCCCGCCGGAAAGGGAGGGGAAAGACTTCTTATTACCGTTTGTATTTATTCACTTGGTGTTGTGTTAGCAGTATGTTTATCTATTATTTAACTTCGTGTGGGAAATCTGCTTAGTTTACGCAGCCCTTGCGTGACGGACTTTTTTTCCAAACAAGATCGTATGGATGACAGTAAAAATTCAATGAAAATAATATTTGTTATTTTACCTTCTAATGAAGTGGGCCATGATGTAACAGCTTATTTTATCAGATTTCCCTTAATGGAAATCAGCTATGAGGTGACGTGACGTGATTTTCGAATAATGTCCTCAAACGTCCATCGATCCTATCTAGGAGGCGATAAATATAAGGTCCGTTCAAAATTTTATATTTATATGTGTATATTTGTCAACGCTCTAGGGGGTCGTAATTTTTGTTTGATCGTTACCAAACTGGGTATTTAAACTTTTTATCTACAAATAAAGATCGAGTTTGTTACTGGCTGAAATCAGACAGTGAGAAGGGGGGGGGATTCAGAGGGGGAATTTCGAAAATATGAAATATAACTGTTGGTTTACGTCGGATTAAAAAAAAAAAATATGGAACAAATATAATTGCAAAATTTAATGTTCTATAAATGTTTTTATATGTGATTTTTTCTTCACTATTTTGATTATTAAGCAATATATTAGCATTTTTCAGACTTCGACTTTAAGCAAACCGCCACTCCTACGCGTATCATATTAAGAGTAAGCTGTTGTATCATGAAGGACTTTGATTGAGGCTTAAATACTACATATTGTTCTCATTGAACATTTACTTTTTCTGATAAATCCAAAAACATGGCACACGTGGGAAATCTTCTTAGTTTACGCAGCATCTGAATAAACTGTATTTTTAATATGACATGAGTAGGAATGGGGGTACCAGAGACAAAAAATAACACTTAGCAATTCTAAACAAATACAATTTATATCAGGACATGGACCAACGAAGAATTACTTGTACAAATTTAAACTAACAAACACAAATACATGTAAATGTGACGATGAGACTGAACAGACATATGACCACCTCTTATATGGCTGTACATAACTTGACGGACCAAGAACAAAACTCATCAAGTATATTACTTTACAAAACGGAACTTGGCCGACGGACAAACCGAAACTTTTTCTCAAATACAACAAGGGATTTAATACATTTATTCAAGATTTGGACACTATTTTGTAGATATACACCTATTGTTGTACACATATGTAATGTTTACATATGTTTTATTTTATTTATTTCTTTTTTTTACTTTTTTTATGTTTTTATTTAATTAATTTATTGTTCTATAATGTTTATAATTATTATATAAGAAATATTATAATGTAATGCTGAAATGTGTGTAGTATCCAAAGGGTGGAGCACACAACGTTTAAATAAATTCCCACGTTAGAGGGGTACTCTGCGTGGAAAACAGAAATAGAGTAAAAATGTATATGAGAAAATTTATAGATTTTAAATTAAATTTTCAAAATTCCCATCTACACTCCTCAATTCCTATCTGATTTCAGCCAATAACGAACTTGATCTTTAGTTTTACATCAAATGTTTTGAAAGCAAGTTTGGTTACGGTCGTAATTTTATTATTATAATAAAATTACGACCGTTAGAACGGAAACAGACAATTATATATAACATGTCCGCCATCTCCTGAGTACGATCGACGGATGCATGAAGGAATTTTTGGAGAATCGTGTCATGAGTTCAACCTCAATAGCTGATTTCCATTAAGGGAAATCTGATAAACAAATTCTGTCACTCTATTTCAGGTGATCATGGTAAACAAATTTCATACATTTTACTGTTCCCTCTAAACGTTTATGCATCCGTGTTTTTACCCCATGTATGTAGAATGTGAGCGAACTTCATAAAAAATATTGTTGCTTCGTATCTAGGATGTTAGTCGCGACGAAATTCATTCGTAAAACGAATAAGAGGGATTCACAGAACAATACTTGGGTGAGAGGTTCATTACTCAAATAGTACTGACAGCGAAATTCGAGCATAATGATAAAATTAATTCAGGTAAGCCGCCTGATGGCGCATTGTTAGTTATATTGGAGGAATGGATGGTAGTGTATGACGATGGACGCGATATGACATGGGAATCATATGCTCAGCGGATATGACATGATTGCAAGTGGAATCATACGCCCGCATTCCTCAATTACCAGCATTGACAGCTCACAGATATCAATGAATATTCCAAATAGGAGTCAAATTATTACTTGTATTTCACAACTTCTCCCTATTCCTCAAAATTATTGTCACGTTTTATTACCAAAACCAGTAATAAACCTTGCTGATAAGAGGTCTTTTGGATTGCAAAATTAAACACTCACTAGTTTCACAGTTTTTATAACTGCACAATTTATTTAACAATGCACAATACACTTGGTTAATTGTTCTTAATTGCTACTCACAGTATGCACTGATAGCGTCACTGTTCTTCAATGAGTCACAGTCCAATAATTCACTCACGGTCACTGAAATTCACAAAAAAAGACGGCACTGCACTGTCTTAAACACGGCACTAAACTGTTACTTACAGTCACGGCACAACACTGTTCTTCACATAAAAACACTTTACCGCACTGCACTAAGTCGCACTGTAGCACTGATGTGAACATCAAGACAGGTGAGAATAAAACTGACTCGCTCGCGGCTGGCCGGTTCTTTATATAGGTCGTCGGCATACATCAATGGGGAATTGGCTGGGCCATTCGACGTCTGGTCTGGACGGGTCTAGTAGAAGCTAGACCCTCTTCGGCTTCTTTGATCTATATCGCATTTCCCAAATACGCGACTCTCTCTGCTAATCCTTTAATTTTCGCAACACTATGATTCATGATTTAGTTGGGACTTGGCCGGGCTAGTGGAGGTCCATCATCGACGTAAGGAATACAAACAACTTCACCCTTAAAAAGTCTGTCACGCAGGGGCTGCGATAACTAAGCATTTATCTCAAAACGTAATAGTTGAATGAGAACAATATGTAGTATCTAAACTTCAAATAAAGTGCTTCATAATATAACAGCTTATTTTTAATATGACATGAGTAGGTGTGGGGGTTAACTGAAGACCAAAAACTAAAAAAATGCAAATACTTCAGTTAATAATCCCAAAAGTGAAAGGACGTCCACAACAATATTTATAAAACAATAAATTTCCAATTAGAGTGATTTTATATACTTTTTCGATCCGACGTATAATAACGGAAATATTTTTAAAAAAACTCGAAATTCCGCCAACTATACAGGGGGGGGGGGTATAGTGGGCGGAATTTCGACATTTTGTTTAGTTTATCATAATTTGCAATTTTACTTGCTACCTATCACTTATCTCGTAGTGTTATTTTTTTATGTCTTTGGAGGAATTTACGAAACATGTGTAAATTTGTTGTCACAGAGCACTGAAGATGGGGAGGGGGACGTACCTAATGCACTCTGCATATAAAAAACGAATTTTTAAGAGCTCAGGTGTGTGACCTTTTCTAACCTTCCGTTGATTTATGATTTAGTTTTTTATCTTCTCGTATTTTTAGTAGATTTCCCATAAGGGAAACCTTCTAAAAGATACAATATATAACTAATCACATATGGGTGCTGTATATTTTTAGCACATGGTTTCACTTAAACGAAACATGTACTTAAGAAAATATAACAATATTAATTAGACTAATATCCAGATATTTTTCAATTGGTTGAATAAATGAGTTGCGTTTTGTTGCTAAACTTGTTTTACCCTGAATGTTATTAAACCTTATTTAAAAGTGTAGGAATATATTACTTTTTGGACATTGACGGAAGCGTTCTCAATAAAACCGTGTAATAGAAAGGAAACAGTGATAACAAGCTGTTTTAACAAGACCTAATAAAAGTAAACCTCTAGGAGTCGATATAAGCAGAATATTTGACAGTGTATAAAAATATATATATAAAAACCTTTTATATGAAACGAACTGCGAAAAGGTCAAGAATGTTTATCTGCTTAGATGTTTGAGGCAGTTTTTTCTTCACGGGAAATCAGATATTGTCGTTGTACTAAATGTTTTCCAGATGTAGACCGATCTTACTTTCTATGTGACTATAACGAGTAAAGAAAATGGCACATATTTATTCTTAATTTTTTCTTCGGCTTCTTCCAAGATAATTTTAGCAGTACTGATGTCTTAAATGTATCAAAAAAATGTGATGTCCCGTAAAAACTTAAAATTCGAGAAAGACGAGAAAATGGAGGAAGGTCAATAGATGAAAAACCCGTGAAATATCTGCACCGCCTTATTTTCCACTACATGTTTCACGTTCTCTTTTTTCACCTCTTCAGGAGTAATACATTTATTATAAAATGATTGGAACTCAACACCAAGGTGGTCACGTCAAGACTAACCATAATGGAGATGTACGACACCACTCAGCTGATAATGTCGTTACTTTAAAATGATGAACAATGAACAGATCGATTACCTAAAAAGTTTCCACGATTCTACATCTAATCCACGAGCTGTTTATTTAAATCTTCGATAAATTTGCCATCTAAATTCCTTATCTCAGTTTTCTTTTTCTCAACATATTGTTTTTTTTTTATTAATTTGGATATTTTATTTTATCTTCCGCTTGGTAACGTTTTTGTCATTATCTAAAATTTCGACTTCGTCAAAATTAAATTAATACTTAAATGTCAAAGAATGGACGGCCTATGTTCTATTTTCTAAATTAGATATACATTTGCCATGCTGTTTCAATCTTTTCAATTAAGGTCTGTGACGATTTCCCTATATAAATGTTATCACAGGCAGAGCAGTTTATTTTATAAGCTTGTTTCTTTGGATTTTAGTCAATCTTTTATAAGACGGAAACTTATACTGATTTTATCTCCATTTGTTCAGGCTATTGGTTCGACATCTTTACAAATTTTCTTAATGTGCTTTGTCGTTACTGGGTTATATTTAAAAAGGACAATCCTCTTTAGTTGGATGTTGATCGTGGATTTTCATACGGACTTTGTTGGTACAAGTGTTTGTTTATTACTATTTCTTCATTTCTCATTGCTGTTTGGTTCATCGTCCTCTTCTAGAAAAACTTCTCGATCTTCAATTGTGTGCGCTTGCGTTTTATAATTAGGATTGCTTTTCGCAATTTTGACTTCTGCGTCATCGATTTTCCTTTTCCTAGTACTTAATTATAAACTTCTAGTAGGAGGTTCTTCATCTTCGTCAGTATTTCTTTCACGTAAATCAAATAAGTTGCCTTCAACTATAAGCAGTTTTCACAAATTTCACAACTTGGTGGACAATCGCCTTTCATGAATTACAAAGCACTGTGGCCTTTTCTTAGTCCGGTCAATGTGACCTCTGCCTTTCGGTAGTTTCTAATAGACGTTACTCCATTTAGGAATTTCCATACGGTTAAATTAATATAACACCATTTACAGGACAAGCAATTTACAAAGAGATTGGTTTTTATAAAACATTCGATCCGACGAATAATAACGGAAATATTTTGAATTTTCGATTTTCCCTCCCATTATTTGTTTATTTTATAAAGAAAATTACATCCTGCAAAAGAAGCAATTGGAAATATAATATTTTTACAATCATCAGTCCGCCATCAGTCAAGGACGGAAGCTAAACATCTTTCATTTCAATGAGAGGAGCAGTTTCTTCTCCTTGACTGGAAAGGAGTAAAGAACTAAGGAGGAATATGATACTTGATAAGAAAATAGCCTCTGCTATCACTTCACTTTGCACTGCTCTCACTGGGTCATTGTCTCTTGAAGCATTCTGGAGGGGAATAAGGATGAGGGGTACTGGAAAGGGATAGGACTTCTAGATTAGGATGATTGGATAGCCTCCTGTGGAATTTTCTGAATCTTAAGGAAATTAGGTTTAATAAGATATATTGGGATTTTGAATTTAATGTTTCGCTTTTTCTCTTTTGTTGATATTCTGTTTTTTTCTTGCGCTCTCAGTTTTTCCTGATATAATAGTTTGTATTTAATTTGTTCATGTTACTTTTATTGTATCTTTATTTCTATTTCTTTTTTTCTCGAGCAATAACCCGTACCAGCAAACTCTTCACCATAAGTAATAATAATAACAATATTTATCATGAACATAAAATTTCCCACCCGAATATGTTCAGACTGTATTGAATACTTCCATAGAACGCCATTTTATTATCTAGTCTCACAGTAATAGGGACTATGGACATAAAATTCTTATTGAGGGCGCTCTTAGTCGTGGAAACTACTCTTTAGCTTATTAAGCGGTATGAACGTCTTTCTGAATATGACTTTCCATTTTATCGAATTATTTTGTGCCTTCCAATTGCCTTCCCTATCCTATGGGAAGTCACAGCTGACCTTAGCATTCGTTATGGATATACTGGAAGGAATATGCCAATAGCTATCCAATAACAAGGGTTGTCCTATTCCAATCGTAGATGGCCACATTAACCTTCCCAATATGTAGCAGTAACCGTTATATCCGAAACGTGACCTAAACATCTGGCAACTCTCTCTTGGCTGAATTGCCACCTCCTGAATTTTGGAAGACCTGATCTCGTTCTCAGCTGATGAACTTGTATTCCTTTATTAGAATTTAAGGCCCATTTAAAAGGGTTCCCTCTCAAGATGTTCTAACCTATCTGCCTAAAAACACACGCACACACACACACACACACACACACACACACACATACATATATATTTGTCTGTTAGCGCTCTAGCGGTCGCAATTAGTTATTGAGAAGAAGTTCTGGTAACATGGTTAGTAATGATTTTATGTTTTACTCGTTCTTTAAACTTTCACGCCAAGACTAGATCTTTAGTTTCACGTATAACATTTAAATGTCATTTTGGCATTGACTTAGGTCTTTCGGCCAGTAGTGTTCATCAGTTTCTTTAAGTTAAGTTTTTAAATCTTCGTTTAAAAATAAATTAGAGAACTTCATGTCTGAAGGATGTTATTGTACTCTCCCAAATGTTCAATTATTAAATAAAACCACAATATATTTATCATAAAAATCGGCCAAAAAATAATTCAGGTCCATCGTGTCTTTGAGCTAGGGCAAGTTTCTCGTGATTTATAAAACTTGTCATCATTTAATAAAGTTGAATGTCAATAATTAAGAAATGTATTTTATATATTTTCAGTGTTAACGAGATTAATTTATTGCTTATAATTATTTAGATTCATAGATTTTATAAAACGTACTTATGGAATTTGAGCTAATTATATAACGAATGTAATATGTAAATAAAACTGTTATTAAATAATAGGTAAAGCCATTAATGTACATAATATTAGACAATTTGTTTTAAGAAAAAAAGTTGATGTAACTTATTACGTTATGTTAAAATTTAATGAAAATAAGTACATTTTATTTTCTAACATTGGCGGGAGTGAGGGTACATGGAATAACCTTAATAAATGGCCAATTTTATTTCAACCAACAACGATAGCAAGAAAGTTGGCTTTATTATATATTTTATCATAAATTTAAAGTAGTTTCTTGAGATCCACCTGTGTTCTTTGTATATAAACAGTTTCATGGGTGCATAAGAAAATTGAACTTAAAGACAGCTGTTATTACTTTGTGGGAACATGAAATGGAGTTATAAAATATTCTCGTGTATAATAAGAAAGCTTCTAAAACCATTTCAAGATGAGGAAAATTGTAGTAGTACAAAAATGTCTAAAATGTTTGAGGTGATGAGGAACATCGCTGTATATCATCGTTTCTTACTTTTTGTGATCAAAATAACATCAAGGATTGAGTGCTTGCGCCCAATAATCGGAAATTGTAACTCGGAAGTGGCAGTAACCATTGTAAAAACGAGTATTACAGATACTACGGACAGAATTATTTTACAATCTTGCTATTAAGTGCCTTTCCTATTTTCTACATTTACAACTATAGATAGGTAGGTACTGTATATCTGATTTATCGTTTATTTCTTAACTTCGTACTAAACCTCTACTACTTTGTATATTGTTCAATGATTTTGTGTGGTAATAGCCACGAAAAATTAGGTCTTGTTCCAAACATCTATAAAGAAAACTGCCGGATCTTGAATGTGCGCATAATTAGAAGACGAGGATGTGGATATAACTATGATACTTTACCAAAAATGTTTTTAAAGTTAAATTGGTAATTTCAAAATTATCAAAAAGAATATCAAAACTACCGTATTATTAAAAGAAGTTACGTTGTTTTTGTACACTTTTTTATTATTCAGTCTAATAAGAATGTATAAAACCCCCGGCTGTATTATGTTTTACTCATTCGAGATATATAAAATTGAATGGCCTTATGATTATATTTCTGCGAAATTCTGTCTAAATGCATTAATAGAATGTGGTTACCCGCAGATTGTGAAGATACAGCAAGTAGAGTGGTTACACCTAGAGTTGTCCTCCCAGGAACAGAGTCTACATCCATCCAGAAGGAGACCCAGGATATGACCACGATGAGAATAGTTGGCAGGTAGCTCTGGACCAAATGGAAACCCACCGATCTGCTCAGGTAGAACTCGGCAACCAAGCAGCTGTAGTTACCTGAAAATCCATGAATGGATAGATAGATTGTTTTAATTGGCTAATATATACATATTTTAGTCTGAGTCTGGCCCATTTAGTGTTAGTAATCTTACTAATAACATACACAGAAAACATACAAAAACAAATACCATATTGTTAACCTACTATATACATAAAAATAATACATTATTTTAAAATAAATGTTTTCAAGTAGTACTTATACTTCTATAATTCTCTATAAACTTAATCTGATCAATAAGAGTTATACATCACATATATTTACATTTATTTATTTTATTCCCGTGAGTTGTAAATTAATTTTTTGGATATTTCAATATTAAAGTGTTTAATAATCAAGATAATTTTATAAACTATACCTAGTTCCAAACTGCTGAAATAAATAAATATATAATATTTAGTTTATGAATGCTCACAATGAGAAAAATATTTTCCAGAGACATTAAGTAGTCAATTGTGGTTATAAACTACTTCAAGTATTTCTCCCTATGGTAACCGTATTGTGAAAATTGAAATAATAAATGTTTTAATCAGTGCGATATAAATTCCTGAAAATATTCAAAAACTTTTCCTGATTTTATTATTTTCATTTATGTATTGTGATATAGCTTCAAGTTATCATTATTTGAAATTCTCAGTTGGCTAACTAGTCTTACTTTCTTCGTGTGGCAGGGACTAGTATACTGAGAGACACTTCTATAAAAAGGGTTTTTATGATGAATCATGTATTCTATTTATATCAGTATACATTATGTGACTTGTTGCTTTTTATAAAATTGTATTTTCTATTTATAGAAAATTTGTTTCACACGAGATATCGCTTAAGTTTTCTTGCACATAATTATAATTTATATATTGACTACTGGCATCGAACGCTTCTAGTCTATTGAAACATTTTCTTGTTCTTTTATTTTCCGAGAGTGGCCAATATTTTTATAGAGAAATTAAGCATTATTTCCAACACCTGAGGAGTTGTATGGCACCGCCGAGATTCCAGTCTAACCATATAGGTGTGTATTTTGGCCAGAAATATAATGATATGATGATTTGAAAAATGCAAGTTAGGCCAGTTCCAGTTTATCCAAGTTTTTCTAACTTCAGAGGCATACAGGAATGTTGATGATATGATTGCGGCAAAAAAGTGTAATCTTCGTTTTCCATGCGTTGCTCTTTCCTTTTCCAAGTGTTTCTTTTACTCGTGAGCAGACGATTTTGATCTTTGTATAAAATGCTCCATTTTAAGTATTGGAATGTAAAGTCGTTAATACCTCCTTTATTATTTGACGGATTGTATTAGAAGATTTCCCTCAAAGGGAATCAGCTATTGAGGTAGTACTCATGACGGAAATTTCGAAATTTTTCTTCAAATGTCCATCGATCCTACCTAGTAGATGACGAAAATGAGGTCCGTTCAAAACTGTATATATATATATATATATATATATATATATATATATATATATATATATATATATATATATAGTTCGGCCGTTTCCTTACCTGTTCGGCTTTCATGAAATTTCTCTATTGTAAAACTTCACGTGGGAAATCTGCTTAATTTACGCAGCCCCTGCGTGACGGGCTTATTTATACATGTACCAAAAGTAACGAATATTTACGGGGTTAATGGTTTTTTTTTTTCTTTTTTTTTTTTCCACTTTTCAGCCTCAAGAAGAAAGTGAGTTTTGTTTACACTGTTAAGTTTTGTTTTTCTAATAGAAAAACTGGTGACATCATGTGAGATGACGTCATGGTTATGTCTGCAATGCACACCTGGCCTCTGCTTGACTGCATGGAAAATGGGCTTTACAAAGCCGCCCTATAGATTAAAGGACGGTAAGCACACGATTTACAGTCATCATCGAGTGACTGTTGACACAGCAGATGCAGTAATCTAGGACAGCTGGGAAATAGACTGTAAACATAGAAACCTACTGTATCACTGATTGCTTCATGAGGACGTCACTGATTAACTGAACAACTACAATTTGTAAGCCATAATACTATTGGTCGTATGTGTGTGTGTGTGTGAGAGAGTTTGTGTGTGTGTGTGTGTGTGTGTGTATATACATATATATATATATATATATATATATATATATATATATATATATATATATAATTGTAACCTCTGTCTGTACATTGATTTTTTTCGCGAATTTTCACGATAACTTTTCGTTTCACATATCATAGACACCATAACTGCATTTTGTTTCTTTCGTGTATGTTTGTTTGTTTGTTACCTTTTCACGCAAAAACGGCTGAACCGAATTTTATGAAACTTGGTATGTGTATTACTACTAGCCCAACTTAGACTTTAGGCTATATTAATATTCTCTAAGACAAACAGGAGTGGGGGTTATAAGGGAGGCCTGAAATTAAAAATAGCGATATTTCGTTTCCTATTGGTTTTTCGGCAGATATGAACATAACAAAAGTTGTTTATTTTGTTATTTAGAGTAACTTTTGTTATATACACTTTTGTCGTTTACCAAAGTATAAATGAGTTATAAACTAAAAACTATAGCGGGAGTCATTAATTTTATTGGGCTCAAAAGACTCAACCGAACTAAATAAAACTCGGTATGTTTATTAATGTTGACGCCTTGATTTTCATAAGCCATACCAACATTCCTAGGGACGTGCAGGAGTGGGGATTGTAAGGGAGGCCTGGAATTAACAGTAGCGATATTTCGTTTCCTATTGGTTTTTCGACAAACATGTACATGACAAAAGTTGTTTATTTTGTTATTTTAAGTAACTTTTATTATATTCACTTTTGTCGTTTAACAAAGTATAAACGAGATATACACTAAAATCTAAAGCGGGAGCCAACAATTTTGTTAGGCACTAACGATTGAACCGAACTTAGCAAAACTGGGTGTGTGAATTAGCATTAATTCTTCCATGATTATAAGCTAAATTAAAAATTTTAGGTCAAAGGGGAGTGGGGATTATAAGAGAGGCTGAAATGAAAAACTCGCTTTTTATATTTTCTATTTGTTTTTCGGCAAATATTCTATTTGTTATATTTCCAATAGAAATATAAACTATAAGAGCATTTCAATTATTTAATTTGTATAATGTACCTCGATGTTATTGAAACAAATATGTAATATAATAACAATTAAACGTTAATGGTAATGTCATCATGACAAAAAACAATATACGTTTAAACTCGATATGATATTTTCAGGGTACCACTATTATTTAATTCCATCCGGTAGATAAATTATAAAATAATGTTTTGCATCAATAATATAAGTAGAAGAATGTTGAGAAGTCTCATGCGGGAGCGAAGATGACGGGAGCCTTACCAGTTAATTGAGTCTACTTATTTCCCGTCTGGCATTACTGGAAGCAATTTCCAGTAAAATTCACTATTTTTTTTTTTTTTTATTATTTTTTTTTTTTTTTTATACATTTCTCCAGGAACAATGTGTGGAGCAAGTAATTTGCGTAGAAATATTGATATGCTCAACAACTCATTCCAATTTCAACTATGAGGTACTTCAACTGGAAAAGTTAATTCAAATCTATCTTAATATTTTGTCCTTAATAACTGAAATCTATGCAGAATGCACAGGAGACGGGAAATATGAAAATTTGGAGGACACTGAAGACTTAATAAAAAATTAATTTTATTATTAACAAATGCCAACAACGGGTATTAACCCTAAACACTGGGACGGGTAAATGTCAAAATATTGTGCACAGTATAGCCTTGCCAAAAAAATACAATCACCATACAGCCTCGAATCAATTCCCGGGCGAAGCCGGGTATCTGAGGTAGTATATATATATATATATATATATATATATATATATATATATATATATATATATATATATATGTATATACTTAAGTAAGAACTGAGTTAACTATGCAGATTTCCCACGTGCGTCTCTTATTTGCACTTGTCTCAAAACGTATAAGTTCAATGAGACCAATATTTGGCATTTAGACTTCAAATTTTTTTAAAATTTATTTATTTAAATGAGTTCCGCTACACCGGCGATTTTCTCATAATTCAATTGTGCAAAAGCGAATAGCAAAAAAAATAAAATAGAAAGAAACTGAAAAGGAGTGAACTATGGTGGTTTTTCTCAGGTAAGAAAAAACGCCTCGTTCCTTCACTATTCTTTATTCGTTGTGACAGAGCGCTTTCAGAGCATACGCTCCATCATCAGTACCCTGCTCTTCACAATGATGTGACAGGAACCAAGGATTCCCTCTGACTCCTCCAGGGTCACAGGGAATCCTTGGTTCCTGTATATATATACATACATATATATATTTACAGGGTGTCCCCAAACCAAACGGCCAAACTTTAGGGATCGATAGAGGATCGAAAAACTAAAACAAAAAGTCCTCTGGCATATGCCTCGTTTTCGCTTCGTTTTCGAGAAAATCACAAAAAACTAAAAATAGTTGTGCAAAAACTAGTTAAGGCCAATGGAAGAGCGGATTTTATTCCTTGAATGAATTTTAGCAATAAATGTTATTCCAATACAATTATTGTATTCTAATCTTATACTAACAGAAAGGTAATTGAAAAAAAATTGTTTTTTATTAAGAAAAAATAATAAAAAAGTCCGTCACGCAGGGGCTGCGTAAACTAAGCAGATTTCCCACGTGAAGTTTTACAATAGAGAAATCTGCCTAATAACAACTATAGTAGTAAGAAACCTCTAAACCTAAAACATTATTTAGGGCGTATTAACCCAGTAGTTTCTAGCCCCAAAAAACAGTTAACCTAACCTCTAAACCTATTCACGAGGGACGAATAGTTATGGAAACGGCCGCCAGAGCTCTCGGCGGAAAGTCCGAACATAGCCTACTGGCGACCACACCCAGAATACAAATGCAAATATCTCGGTTAATATTCAAGATACCGAATAAATGTATAGAACAAAATGTATAGCAAATTGAATTTGCAATAAGATTTATTCTATACAATTTTTCGATCCGACGCATAATAACGGAGATATTTCGAACTTTGGAAAACCCACCCCCCTCTAAACCTCCCCCCTCCCACTGGCCTGATTTCAGCTGTTAACGAACTTGATCTTCCTTTTTACATAAAACGATTAAATACCGAGTTTGGTAACGATTAAACAAAAATTGCGACCGCTAGAGTGTTAACAGACATATATATATATATATATATATATATATATATATATATATATATATATATAGTTTTGAACGGACATCGTTTTCGTCACCTCCTGGGTAGGATCGATGGACATTTGAAGAAATTTTTCGAAAATCGCGTCATGAGTACGACCTCAATAGTTGATTTCCCTTAAGGGAAATCTGCTAATACTTTTTTATTCAAATATTCATAGTATAAAAAAATTACCTATTTAAAGTAGATAACATTATGAACAATAACTGAAGATTAAAACATAAAAAAAGATTAAAAATTTAGAAAATTAATAAAATAATTAAATATTCTTACTTGGAAAACATAAATGTTTCAGTTTTATATTTTTTTAATTTCTAAAGCGTCAACGTAAATGTTGTTCGAAGTGTTGGCCTCTCGCTGCAATACACGCATCACATCGCGTACTCACAGATCGCACTGCATCTAAACATTGTTCTGCGGTGAGCTGGTTGCAAACCATTCTGATGCACTCGATGAGGTCATCCCTTGTGCGGACGGGCTCTCGGTAGACATTTTCTTTCAAGTATCCCCACACGAAGAAATCTAGTGGCGTGAGGTCCGGAGACCTGGGAGGCCAAGGCACTGGCCCACCTCGTCCTATCCAGCGACCTGGGTAGTTGATGTCCAACCAGTCTCGTACGGCCCTTCCGTAATGTGCAGGACAACCATCGAGTTGAAACCAGCTCTCAAGCCTTGTTTCCAAAGGAATATCTTCCAAAAGTGCCCGTAAGTCATTCTCCAGGATTAGATGATAACTTTCAGCGTGAAGTCGAGCAGGTAAAAATACGGGACCTATTATGCGATTATAACAAAGACCAACCCACACGTTTACAGAAAACTCATGCTGGTAGTGAAATTCTCTAACAGCGCAGGGATTTTCATGTGGCCAAAGATGGTAGTTTCTTTGATTGAATATGCCCGCACGTGTAAAAGTCGCTTCGTCCGTCCAGATTACTTTTGAACTTAAGTTTACATCGTTTTGCAATTGTTCTTTGTACAAATTACAAAAATTTAATCGGTGGGGATAATCAGCCAGTATTAAATTTTGTACCTTTTGTACATGGTAAGCATGCCTGCGGTCAGCCCTTAATGTGCGCCAAATGGTTGTCTTTGGTATGCTTAGAACTGAAGCAGCTCTCCAGACGCTTGTGCTAGGGTTGGTATTGAAGTGCTTCAGTATCCTCTCCCTCCGCCTCAGGTCGGCTTCCATCGGAGCCTGCATACGGTTTCCACGACGATTACATGAGAAGGACCCAGTCTCTCGAAGCCTTCTGATAGTGCTGGTAAAAACACCTCTGTGTGGGATTTCTCGGTCAGGAAACCGTCTGCGATATTCCCGAACTGCCTGACGTGCATTGCCATCGCAGAATCCGTAGATGTAGACTATGTCCACGTATTCAGCGTTGGTAAATCTAGCCATATTTGTTGACTTCACTGAACAGTACTAGCAACACCACTAATGTGAGAATGCGAGGCTGGATTCCCCCCAAAAAGGATTAAAATGATAGTAAACATTTTAATCCTTTCTTTTTAAGTTTAAACACTCAACCTAGACGTTTTATTGATATGGAAAGCGTGAGAATATTCATGATTTCTAAATTTACTCCTCGTAAAATAAAAAAATAAGCTTACTCAAAAAGCCAATAGTTTTTTGTAATTTAAATACATTATTAAAAAAAATACACTTTTTGCACAACTATTTTCAGTTTTTTGTGATTTTCTCAAAAACGAAGCGAAAACGAGGCATATGCCTGAGGATTTTTTTCTTAGTTTTTCGATCCTCTATCGATCCCTGAAGTTTGGCCGTTTGGTTTGGGGACACCCTGTATATATCTATATATATATAAAATTGTAACCTCTGTCTGTACATTGATTTTTTTCGCGAAATTTCACGATAACTTTTCGTTTCACATGTCATAGACACCATAACTGCATTTTGTTTCTTTGGTGTCTGTTTGTTTGTTTATTTGTTTGTTTGTTTGTTTGTTTGTTACCTTTTCACGCATAAACGGCTAAACCGAATTTTATGAAACTTGGTATGTATATTACTACTAGCCCAACTTAGACTTTAGGCTATATTAACATTCTCTAAGACGAACAGGAGTGGGGGTTATAAGGGAAGCCTGAAATTAAAAATAGCGATATTTCGTTTCCTAATGCTTTTTCAGCAAATATGCCCATAACAAAAGTTGTTTATTTTGTAATTTAAAGTAACTTTTGTTATATACACTTTTTTCGTATACTGAATTATAAACGAGATATACGCTGAAACCTATAGCTGAAGTGAACCATTTTATTTGGGACAAAAGACCCAACCGAAATAAATAAAACTCGGTATATGTATTAGCACTAACGCTTTAATTATAACAAGCTATGCCAACATTTCTAGGGACGGGCAGGAGTGGGGGTTATAAGGGAAGCCTGAAATTAAAAATAGCGATATTTCGTTTCCTATTGGTTTTTCCGCAAATATAAACATAACAAAAGTTGTTTATTTTGTTATTTGGAGTAACTTTTGTTATATACACTTTTGTCGTATACCTAAGTATAAATGAGTTATACGTTAAAACTTTAGCGGGCACTAACGGCTGAACCGAACTTAACAAAACTCGGTATGTCAATTAGCATTAATTCTTCCATGATTATAAGTTATATTAAAATTTTTAGGTTCGAACGGGAGGGGGGTTATAAGGGAGGCCTGAAATAAAAATTCACCATATTTACATGTATAAGAGACGGGAAATATAAAAATATCGAAGACTGTGATGCCTTATCGAACAAATAATTCTATTATTAGCAAATCCACGGCAAAGAAGGGTATCAATCCTAAACACTGGGACGGGTAAATGTCAAAATATTGTGCAATGTAAAGCCTGCTAAAAAATACCATCACCATTCAGCCTCAAATGAATTCCCGGGCGAAGCCGGGTATCTGAGCTAGTATAAATATATATATATATATATATATATATATATATATATATATATATATAAAATTGTAACCTCTGTGAGTACATTGATTTTTTTCGCGAATTTTCACGATAACTTTTCGTTTCACATGTCATAGACACCATAACTGCATTTTGTTTCTTTCGTGTATGTTTGTTTGTTTGTTTGTTTGTTACCTTTTCACGCATAAACGGCTGAACCGAATTTTATGAAACTTGGTATGTATATTACTACTAGCCCAACTTAGACTTTAGGCTATAGTAATATTCTCTGAGACGAACAGGAGTGGGGGTTATAAGGGAGGCCTGAAATTAAAAATAGCAATATTTCGTTTCCTATTGGTTTTTCGGCAAATATGCACATAACAGAAGTTATTTATTTTATAATTTAGAGTAACTTTTATTATGTACACTTTTGTCGTATACCTAAGTATAAATGAGTTATAAGTTAAAAACTACTGCGGAAGTCAACAATTTTATTTGCAACAAAAAACTCAACCGAACTAAACCAAACTCGGTATGTGAGTTAGTACTAACGCCTTTCTTATAACAAGCCATACTAACATTTCTACGGACGGGCAGGAGTGGGGGTGATAATGAAGGTCTGAAACTAAAAATAGCGATATTTCGTTTCCTATTGGTTTTTCGGAAAATGTATATATAACAAAAGTTGATTTTTGTGTTATTTAGAGTAACTTTTGTTATATTCACTTTTGTCTTATAACAAAGTATAAACGAGATATACGCTAAAAACTTTAGTTAGGCGCAGTCAACTGAACATCTGACATTGCACCAACTGCTACTAAATTATAAGCTATATTAACAAACATGCTCATAACAAAAACTGGTCCATTGTTATTTAGAGTCACTTAATATATATCTTGGTCGTATTAAAAATATCAATATTGTAGCCTGCAATTCATTCCAATTTTTGAATAAGTTATACCATTCAACCTTTTAATTTAATTTTACCTCACCATGATATATTATGACGATAAACAAGAACATTTCAAGTATATGAAGCATTTTAAAAACAAGTAACTGTTTCATGAGGAGCAAAGTATATTACCCCCCCCCCCCCTTCATCTGTCTTTTACCGGAACATTAATTAATCGGAAGTTAGTAATTTCTTCCTTTAATGTGTTTAAAAAATCAATTAATTCACAAAAAACAAAAGTATTTAAACATACATAATTAGACTTGAAAATAGTATGTGAATACGTATAAGGTAATGTGAGCGGAATTGAGAGTTGGAATTAGTCATGTTCTGTTGGTTAACCTGGAGCGTCGGGGAGTGGTGGGGAGACCTTCCTGTAATCTACAACCTCTCTCACTCCCTCTTTCTTTCCTCAGCTGTTACATACACTTTTTTCGTATACCGAATTATAAACGAGATATAAGCTAAAACCTATAGCTGAAGTGAACAATTTTATATGGCACAAAAGACTCAACCGAATTAAACGAAACTCCTTATGTGTATTAGCACTAACACCTTCATTATAATAAGCCATGCCAACATTTCTAGAGACGGGCAGGATTGGGGGTTGTAAGGGAGACCTGAAATTAAAAATAGTGATATTTCGTTTTCTATTGGGGTTTTTTTGCAAATATGCACATGACAAAAGTTGTTTACTTTGTTATTTAAAGTAACTTTTGTTATATTCAGTTTTGTCTTATAACAAAGTATAAACGAGATATACACGAAATACTATAGCGGGAGCCAAATATTTTGTTGGGCACTAACGATTGAACCGAAATTAACAAAACTCGGTATGTTAATTAGCATTAATTCTTCCATGATTATAAGATAAAATAATATTTGTAGGTCTAAACGGGAGTGGGGGTTATGTGGGAGGCCTGAAATAAAAACTCGCGATATTTCATTGTCTATTTGATTTTAGATAAACGTGCTCATAACAAAAGTTGTTTACTTTGTTATTTAGAGTTACTTTTATTTTATACATTTTTTTTCGGTAACAATGTATGAAGCAAGTAATTCGAATAGAAAAATTGATATGTTCAACAATTCTTTACAATACCAACTACCAGGAACCTCCCCTGGAAAAATAAATTCAAATCTATGTTAATATTTTATCCTTAATAAACCAAATCTATGCATAATGCACAGGAGACAAGAAATATGAAAATATGGAGGACAGTGAAGTCTTTCATAAAAAATTAATTTTATTATTAACAAATCCATAGCAATGACGGGTATAAACCCGAAGCACTGGTACGGGTAAATGTTAAAATATTGTGCAAAGTAAAGCCTTGCCAAAAAAATATCATCACCATTCAGCCTCAAATGAATTCCCGGGCGAAGCCGGGTATCTAAGCTAGTATATATATATATATATATATATATATATATATGTTTGTTAACGCTCTAGCGGTCGCAGTTATTGTTTGAACGTTACCAAACTTGATATTTAATGTTTTTAGTAAAATGATAGATCAAGTTCGTTAATGGCTGAAATTGGACAAGTGGGAGGATGGGTTTATAGGATTTATGAAAATTCGGAATATCTCCGTTACTACAAGTTGGATCGAAAACTTGTTTAGAACCAATCTTATTGCAAATTCAATTTACTATAAATATTGATATATACATTTATTACCTATCTTGAATATTAACCGAGAAGTATGTTATTTTTATTAAGCGTGTGGGGATAACGGACGAGATGAGATCGGCTATTGTCGGTATTATTCATGAGATTCCGCCGAAAATTAGTTCGGCTCTCGTGAAATTGGTTTAGAGACTCATGTAAGCTTTTACTTTGTGAGATTTATGCAAATACGGTCGGTATTCCACCCCCCCCCCTTCTTTATTTGGACTACTACAATTATATATATATATATATATATATATATATATATATATATATATATATATATATATATAAGTAATTATTATTCATTCGGTGAAGATTATATTTATCTATCTGTTTAGATCTGAGTCGTTGGCTGACATAGTTGTTTACAATTCAGAAGCCGTTTCAGACGGGAGCTTATTAAAATTAACTGAAAGATTTCTCATTACCGTTTGTAATTAATCACGGTGGTGCTAAGTGTCTCCAGTATGCAGATTTCTCTATTGTAAAATGTCATGTGGGAAATCTGCTCATTTTACGCAGCCCCTGGACTTTATATATAATTTGGAACGGACCTCATTCATGCCACCTACTAGGTAGGATCCATGGATATTAAAGGGAATATTTCTAAAATCGCGTCATGAGTATGGGAAATCTGGTAAAAGCGTGAGAAAATAAAATGTTACTCCACAAAAACACACACTCACTTTAAAAGAAATCAGGAAGTTCAATGTGTAATTAAGAAAATTTTTCCGGAAAATAAGATAAATGCAAGGAATCCTGTAGTGAAATGGGAAAACCCAGTGCCGAGTCAAGAGCGCTTCCTTCAAAGGGAATCTTTCTTTGAAGGAATGGCTTCAAAATCCTTTCCTTCAGTTGGGCCGATACGGCCTCCTTCCCGCCACCCTCCTTCATAATCTTTAGATCTGAAAGAGGATTCCCTTCTGAGCAGATAAGCCTCGTTTAGTAAAATACTAAAGTCCCTTTAATGAAATTAAATTTGCTGGAATTTATATTTTTTATATATATTTGACACTAAGGGGGTATACAAATTGATTTTTAGAACCCTTTTCATTGATGTTATACATCTTTCCGATCAAAGAAAAAGGAATTCATAAATTTTAGAAGCGAAATCAGCTATTAAGGTCGTACTCATGACGCTATTTTCAAAAAATTTCTTCATGTCTATTGATCCTACCCCTAGATGACGAAATGAGGTAAGTTCAAAACTATATATATATATATATATATATATATATATATATATATATATATATATATATATTTGTCTGTTAACACTCTAGCGGTCGCAATTTTTGTTTAATCGTCACCAAACTCGGTATTTAATCGTTTTTGTAATAAGAAAGATCAAGTTCGTTAACGGCTGAAATCGGACCAGTAGGAGGAACAATTGTATAGAACTAATCTTATTGAAAATTTAATTTACTATAAATATTGTTATAAACATTTATTCTCTATCTTGGATATTAACCGAGATATTTGCATTTTTATTAATTGTAACGGACGAGCTACGGTGCTTCTATTCGTTCCCGCCAAAAGCTAGTTCGGCCGTTTCCGTAACTGTTCGGCACTCGTTTGGAGATTTCTCTATTGTATAACTTTACGTGGGAAATCTGCTTAGTTTACGCAGCTTCTGCGTTATGACTTTTAAAATTTGAGGGAATTACAGCAAATTATTATGTTTTCAAATATGAATGCCAATAATCTTGAATCGGGAGTCAAAACCTCAATAACATTTGTGATATCTAGAGTTGATCAGCAATATCTATAGCGTCTATTTCAGCAGTCTGAAGGGTTCCACACTTTCTGCATTTCCCAACCATCTCAAGTTCTTTTTTTTTATTTTAAAAGCACGGCAACTTAGTCGATATTGCACGTTGCAATTTAAAAAAGAAAGAAAAAAAATGTTATTACTAATTGAAAAATAAGAATCGAAGTATGTAGAACACTAAACGCTACAAAATAAAAAAACTGAAAAAGAACAATACTGAACAAAAACTCATAAATCACAAAAAAACATCAACAATATCTACCATAATTAAAACCAATAAATATAATTTAACAAATTATTAAATAAATAAAAACTAATATTATACAATACAAGTGAAAATAGTTTTGAATTTATTGAAATTAAAATTATAGATAAATAAAACAAATGTATTGTATTATGTATAAAATAAAACAATATTACATATTGCACATAAATGAATCACACACACACACACACACACACACACACACACTCCAACCGTCTAATTTGCATTTTTCAGCCTTCAGCAAGCCCCACTCCTACTCATTTCACGTAAACAAGTCTCTGTTATATAATTAACCACTTTATTCGAAGATTAAAAACCAAATATCATTTTCAAGAGACATTTATTATCTCGCATAATAAATCTATTGAAAATGATATTGAAAATGATGTAAATTCGTAGTGTGATAACATCGCCAATTAAGATTTTATGTTCTTGTGTCGAAAATGATTATCAGATCGATTCGATATTCGATACCTAAGCGTTTGAGTCAACACGGAATAGTAGGAGTTAAAAGGGACGTATGTATGTACGAACTCGTTCTGTTGATCCCCACCTCCTGCCACAAGTTCTTGAATTACTAAAATTTGTAGTAATCGAGATAAAAATTATCCTGATTAATTATAAAATACAGTACTAGATATAGTAAATAGTATTTAATGATATTAATATGTTATATTCAGATATATATCAGTAATTGTTTTTTTGTAGTTGTTTACAATTCAGAAGCGTTGCGTTGGGAAGTAATTAAAATTGACAAATATTTCTCATTAAATATATTTAATTAAATGTATTTATTAAATTAATATTCATGGTGGTGTTAGGTGTTACCCTAACGTAAATGTATATATTGTAAAACTTCACGTGGGAAATCTGCTTAGTTCACGCAGTCTCCGTGTGTCCAATTTGACCAACATGACCAATCTTGTCGCCATTTTAATTTTTATGGAATGCTATTCTCCACACTTTAGATCTATCTGGAATATAAACCGAGATAGACCTCATGTATCATCTCCTGAGTAGGAGCAATGGACTATTGAAGAAATTATTAGAAAAGCACGTGATGAGCACAACCTCAATATCTGGTTTGGATATACAAGCTTATAAGAACTACAGGAGCTAGCTGACAAAAACTGGAGAAAAAAAAAATCATAATTCCATATCGCGAAAGGTCTGTTCATTTTACAGTCGACCTGTTTTCCCTAGGATTTGCTGAGTGGAAACCTTACACTCTATCCACTTTCCAATCGGCGAGGATTAGTTCAAGTCGCGAGTCAGCGTTCGCGGCTCATTGGATGAAATATTAAAATTCAATGCAATGGCAAAAGGAAATTATTTTAAATCGTCGGTGACTCTAACAATACAGCTCGCATATAATAAACCCCATATTGTAAAAGTAAGTCGAGTTTGATTCCGATAAAACAAAAATTGCAACTGCTAGAGACAAATATATATATATATATATATATATATATATGTACTAGCTCAGATACCCGGCTTCGCTCGGGAATACATTTGAGGCTGAATGGTGATGGTATTTTTTTGGCAAGACTTTACTTTGCACAATATTTTGACATTACAATACCCGTCGTTGCTGTGGATTTGTTAATAATAAAATTAATTTTTTATGTAAGACTTCACTGTCCTCCATATTGTCATATTTCCCGTTTCCTGTGCATTATGCATAGATTTGAATTATTAAGGACAAAATATTAACATACATTTAAATTAATTTTTCCCGGTGTTGTACTTGGTAGTTCATATTGAAAAGAATTGTTGAGCAAATTTCTCTAAATAACAAAATAAACAACTTTTGTCATGTGCATATTTGCAGAAAACCCAATAGAAAACGAAATACCGCTATTTTTTATTTCTGGCTTCCCTTATAACCCCCACTCCTGCCCATCCCTAGAAATGTTGGTATGGCTTGTTATAATGAAAGCGTAAGTGCTAATACATATACCGAGTGTTATTTATTTCGGTTGGGCCTTTGGTCCAAATAAAATTGTTCTCTTCCGCTATAGGTTTTAGCGTATATCTCGTTTATAATTCGGTATACGAAAGAAGTGCATATAACAAACGTTACTCTAAATAACAAAATAAACAACTTTTGATATGTTCATATTTGCCGAAAAACCAATAGGAAACGAAATATCGCTATTTTTAATTTCAGGCTTCCCTTATAACCCCCACTCCTGTTCGTCGCAGAGGATATTAATATAGCCTAAAGTCTAAGTTGGATTAGTAGTAATATACATACCAAGTTTCATAAAATTCGGTTCAGCCGTTTATTCGTGAAAAGGTAACAAACAAACAAACATACACGAAAGAAACAAAATGCAGTTATGGTGTCTATGACATGTGAAACGAAAAGTTATCGTGAAATTTCGCGAAAAAAATCAATGTACAGACAGAGGTTACAATTTTATATATATATATATATATATATATATATATAGATATATATGTATATGTAATTTGAATTGGCCTCTTTTGTGTCATCTACAAGATAGGGTTCTCTATAGCTGATTTCCCTAAACGAAAATCTGCTATAAGCGTAAGAAAGACAGATTAAGTGGTTGATACTAAATATATACTAATAAAAAATTATTATATGGATGCATATAAAAGTCAGTCACGCCAGGGCTGCGTAAAGGAAGCAGATTTCCCACGTGCTGGTATAACGCACTTGCGATCTCATCTCACCATATATTTTCTAATAACGGAGTCTAAATTCATGATAACGGGCATATTTTGAATTTTCAATTCTACTCTCTCCCCTATCCCTCGTCCGGTTTCAGACATAAAATAATATGATCTTTTGTGTTGAATAATACAGTTAATTTATTGAGTATGATATAGATTATTGAGTTGAGAACGTAAAATCTTTAATTATGATGTCATCACACAAAGTAATTGCATGTGACTCATACATTAAAAATAATATTTGTTATATAAGCTTCCATTAAAGTGGTAGTGATATAAGAGTTCAATGTTAAAGTGACGTGAGTAGGAGTGGGTGTATGCTGAAGGCTGAAAACTAAAACAAATGTAAATATCTCGATAAATATTCGTGATAGAGAAAATGTGAATATAACAAAATTTGTAGGAATTAAAATTTTCAATAATATTGGCCCTGTTCAATTTTTCGATTCGACGTATAATAACAATGATATTTAATATTTTCAAAATCCCCCCCCCCTCTAAACCTTCCTCCCCATGCCCGATCAAAGTTGATAACGAACATGACCTTTAGTTTCACATAAAAACCTTATATATTGAGTTTCATTAAGATAAAACAAAAAATGCGACACAAACACACACAAACACACACACACATAAATATATATATATATATATATATATATATATATATATATATATATATATATATATATATATATGCGGACGGGAGTCTTCGGAATGTGTAGGGCTTTCAATTGCTGCGAAGACGGGAATTGCTTATTATTATTATTTTTTTTGTTATTAATTTTATTGTTTTAGTAAGGTTATTATTATTTTTGCTTTTAACTAATCTTTTTTATTTTTTTGTGTGGTTTTAGTAGATAAGATTTTAACTTGTACATATGTTAGTTAGTGGTCTGGTGTTTCGTAGTTTAAGAGTAACAGTTTTATTCTATTTATGTGTGCGTCATGTTTCATTTTACGTTTTCTTTTTTACTAGTTTATTTGAATATGTTAGTATTGCATATACTAGGTAAGTCTATTAGCTTTAAAGTTGTTTCAGTTATTAGTTTGTTTTAGTTATTAAGAACTTGATAGCCCCGGGACGTAGCTGGACATTATGCCCTATTTGGTCCAGTTATGGGCCACTTCCAAGGGTACCCCTTGCTATTGTTGTTGATCATGAACTTTCATTATAATAAATTGAATTGGAATTGTTTTTTTTTTTTTCTATTTGTAAGTAAGGAGTTTATATATATATATATATATATATATATATATATATATATATATATATATATATATATATATATATTCGGGACGGAATGGACCTGATGTTCGTCATCTCCTGGGTAGTATCGATGGGATTTTGAGGAAAGTTTTGAAAGTGGTGTTCTGAGTACAACCTCAATAGCTGATTTCCTTAAAGGGAATGTACTAAGATATAAATATAAAGAATGGAAATTTGTTATTTTTCTGTTCATTATAATTATACTCACGCACACACAGCAAAATCCAATGAGCAGAGTAGATTCGAAGGAGCGCAAACATTTTTTTTTACTTGGAATATATAAATTTACTGTATGTAATTTACTTTCTGATTTACCTACTTCGTATTCATGTTTCCAATACAGGAAAAGGCAGCTTTGCGCCTCGTCCTGAGGGATTTGAATGCTAAATTTGCTTTAGATTGTAAGATGAACGAATTAGAATTCCATTTTCCTCCCTGCTTCCATATTGTAATACAATATTTCGAATTTTATATTTACTCAGCAATCAAATAAGACATTCTTTCACAGTTTGCTAAAAAATATATCATGTTCGTGACCATCACATATAAATGTTCAATTAAATAATAAACAAACTGAAAAAATAATAATATTATTCATTAACTTCCACCTTTTGCGACTACTGCTAATTGGGACGGGTTATCTACACGTTTCCATCCTTTAAGATTTTATTTAATGAGTCATTCTCTAAATAAATTGCCCTGGCGGGAATCGAACTCGACACTCTTGGTTTACCAAGTGAGATTAAGCCAAACGCTTTAACTCACATGGCTAAACCCCTAGATAAAAAAGGAAATATTTATTAATACTTAATTAATTACATTAATTAAAAATTGTTTTTTTCGTATTATAATATATTTTTCTCTTTATTATTAACTATTCTACATATTACATACATATTTGAATGATATTTAGATGTACATTTTCAGAAATTTTCGCTTGTTTCAATCCTTGTTTTGAATGATGGAATCTCATCTTGACTCTGAAATTTTGGAAAATATTTTGTGTGACCGGCATTATCAAGTGTGGCATAGAAGCTAAGTTAGACGACTAACGTTGTACGTCATACTGGATCTAGGTAAAATGACCAGATCTTGCAGTAACAGTTCCTGCCGTATGATAATCTATTCTCTATTTCTCCTTTAGTTAGGACGCTAAGTGATAACGGTTTGACATTTCAGCAGGACGTGAGATGTTTAGTCATATAAGTAGAGAACATTTCAAGAAAACAAGTAAGGATTTTACTGAAAGCTGAAAAAAAACCTTAAAAAAAATATAATATTACATTACCTTCAGTTTGACATGAAACATTTAAATGTCGTTGTCTAATGATCAAACGTCAGTTGAGCCGCCTATTAAAATAACAGGCGTACACACAATTAGAAACATGTTTCTTTTGATATCAATTTTTCAACTGAACTTTAATTTTATTAAATTGATGTTTGTGTCACAATCATAATTGCAAGTATTGTTTTGGAGACAAACCGAGAACAAATAAAGGCTTATATTTACTGGCTATGGAAGTAAATGTCACAGAATTTGAATAAACACTGTACAAATAAAACTGGGACACTGATCAAACACATAAATAGTGATAAAATTAGGAATACCAACATCACACGTGGCCCTACGTTTTCGGTGAATTACATTACCCATATGAAACCTTAAAATATCAGTATTTTATTGAAAACATAGAGCAATGAACCTTCAGTACAGTTAATGATAATTTTTATAAAATTATCTAAAGAAATAAACACGTATGTAGTTTACAGAATAGCAATTGCCGCAATTGCTAGAAACAAGTCATGTAGGTTAGAACATAAAATCTTATCATAATATTTCCATTATTATGAGTTGTATCGACAATGTTATAGATGGAATCTTGCTAAAATATTGGTGCACTACAATTGTTGTTCTATAATTTTTTTCGTAACTTAAATATTAGGCGTCAAATATGAATATCTCGGTTAATATTCATGGTAGTGAAAATACGTATATAACCACATTTATAGGCAATTAAATTTTAGATGTTTTGTTCTATACAATTTTTCAAATGATCAAACTCTTCTGTCCGGTTTCAGCCGTTAAAGAACTTGATCTATAGTTTCCATAAAAAAACCCTTATGTATCGAGTTTGTTAACGATTACACAAAATCGCGATCGCTTGAGTGATAACAGATATATATATATATATATATATATATATATATATCATTTTGAAAAAGGATCACATTTTCGTCACCTGCGTAGAATTGAATTTCTTTTCTTTGATCGCAAAATTGCTTGACATGAATGAAAATGGGTTCTAAAAATCAATTTGAATACCCTCTTAGTGGCAGATAAATATATAAAAAGTAAAATCCAGCTAATATAATTCCATTAAAAGGACTTTAATACTTAAGAGAAATCTGCTAAAATCCTTACTCCTATCCTGGCTAGAAAAGGCAGTTTTGTTTATCCATAAAGTTAATGAATACCCTATAATATGCCTTTGTTGAATTAAGCAATTATGCGTAAATATATTTATTGGCATCAGAGAATAAGCCGAATCATAAAGCGAGGCCTGTGCTTAATACGAGGGACATAAATAACCTTTCTCCGTAAACAGTAATTAGCCTTCCTCCTGAATTGTAATGAGCAATATGAATTTATATGGAAATTTCAGCAATCCTGTATTCATTTTATGGTTTTTACACAAATAATGGGCCCAGGAACCTATGCATATTTAAGCGTGTTTGGAGAGGATACGATCACTTCAATTTTGCTCCAAGTTCGATACCATGTAATACACCTCTTTCCCAAAGAGATTTGTTTTCCTGTTTTGAAATATCAGTTTTAAGTCTATAAGCTCAATGAGTACTATAGCTGAATGGATTGTTTTATGTTGAAATTTGTAAATAGGCCTAGTAAATTTTAATTTCCATAGAGTTCAGACCTAAAATCCTTGGTTAAATAAGAATTGGCTTTCTCTTTGTACTTGACTCTAGATTCTACTATAGAAAAACTCCGTCACGTGGGGGCTGCGTAAACTATGCAGATTTCCCAAGTGCAGATATAACACTTGTGACATCATATTGACACGTATTCTCTATTTACTTGTAAGAAACCGATGAGAAGAAAGGGGGTGGGGAACTGAAGGAAGAAAACAAGGAAGTACTCATGTACTACTTAAGTTATAAATGCATAGACAAACAACTGTAGAATATCTAAAGTTTAAAAAGATTGGTTTTCAAAATTTTATGATCCGACTCATAATAACGAATATATTTTGAATTTTCTAATTCCGTTGACTCAAAACCACCACTATTCCAGGTCCAATTTCAAATAATAACAGATATGATTTTTAAAAATTTTCGAGCAATGAACGAAAAGTTTTAGTTAATCACTACATCAGCCATCAAATACCGTATTTGCATATATTACAGACAGTAAAAGTTCAATGAAAACAATATTTTGTATTTAACCTTCGAATGAAGTGGTTCATGATGTAAGAGCACATGACATTAATATGGCATGATAAGGAGTGGGGGCTAACTGTGATCTGAAAACTATAAAATCCTGGTTAATACCCATGATACAGAAAATGTGTATAAAACAACATTTATAGATCATTCAATTTACTATAAGATTGGTCCTATACAGTTTTTCCAATTGCAAATGAGTAAAGGAGAGTGGATGTTACTGAAAACCAGAATGCACGAATAACTCGCTTAATACTTCAGTTACAAAAAAAGAAAAAAAAAGAAGCCATATTAGAACAATTCCAGAACGCCAATAGCTTAACAAAATTGGTCCTAAAACATTATAGGATCCGGCTCATTAAAATGGAGATATTTTGAACTTTCGGTTTTTCCCCTTCTAGACACCCGGTATTTCATATCCGATTTCAGCCAATAACAAATATGATCTTAAGTGTTGACTGAAATGGTTAAATATCGAGTATGGGATAGATGAAATAATTATTTTCGACACAAAAACGTTATTGAACCAACCTTGACACTCAACAATTGTTCTATACATTTTCACGCATCTCAAATGTTAAGCGAGTTATTTCTGCGTCCTTGTTTAGTAAACCCCACTTTTACTATTTTACTATTAAGTATGTTTACTTAGAAATAGAGAATATATGGTGAAGGAGATCGGCTAAAGTGCAGTTTAGTCCCCCCTACGCCGCCAACTTGTTTCGTTATAATCCCCACCCTCACTTAAAACCACCGTAGGCGTATTTTGGAAATTTTTAAGTGTTAAAAAAGATAGAACAACAAAACCCTCACCCTCGGTTTTAACCGCCGATGGCGTATTTTGGAAATTTTAAAGTGTTAAAAAAGATAAAGTTAGAACAAAACCCCCACCCTCGGTTTTAACCGCCGATGGCGTATTTTGGAAATTTTAAAGTGTTAAAAAATATAAAGTTAGAACAACAAAACCCCCACCCTCGGTGTAAACCATCGATGGCGTATTTTGGAAATTTTAAAGTGTTAAAAAATATCAAGTTAGAACAACAAAACCCCCTCTCTTGGTTTTAACCATCGATGGCGTATTTTGGAAATTTTAAAGTGTTAAAAAATATAAAGTTAGAACAACAGAACCCCCACTCTTGGTTTTAACCATCGATGGCGTATTTTGGAAATTTTAAAGTGTTAAAAAAGATAAAGTTAGAACAACAAAACCCCCACTCTCCGTTTTAACCACCGATGGCGTATTTTGGAAATTTTAAAGTGTTAAAAAATATAAAGTTAGAACAACAAAACCCCCACTCTCCGTTTTAACCACCGATGGCGTATTTTGGAAATTTTAAAGTGTTAAAAAAGATAAAGTTAGAACAAAACCCCCACCCTCGGTTTTAACCGCCGCTGGCGTATTTTGGAAATTTTAAAGTGTTAAAAAAGATAAAGATAGAACAACATAATCCCCACCCTCGGTTTTAACCGCCGATGGCGTATTTTGGAAATTTTAAAGTGTTAAAAAAGATAAAGCTAGAACAACATAATCCCCACCCTCGGTTTTAACCGCCGATGTCGTATTTTGTAATTTTTAAAGTGTTAAAAAAGATAAAGCTAGAACAACATAATCCCCACCCTCGGTTTTAACCGCCGATGGCGTATTTTGGAAATTTTAAAGTGTTAAAAAAGATAAAGTTAGAACAACATAATCCCCACCCTCGGTTTTAACCGCCGATGGCGTATTTTGGAAATTTTAAAGTGTTAAAAAGATAAAGTTAGAACAAAACCCCCACCCTCGGTTTTAAACCGCCGATGGCGTATTTTGGAAATTTTAAAGTGTTAAAAAAGATAAAGTTAGAACAACAAAACCCCCATCCTCGGTTTTAACCGCCGATGGCGTATTTTGGAATTTTTAATGTGTTAAAAAAGATAAATTTAGAAAAAAACCCACCCCCTGTGTAAACCATCGATGGCGTATTTTGGGAATTTTAAAGTGTTAAAAAAGATAAAGTTAGAACAAAAAAAACCCCCACCCTCGGTTTTAACCGCCGATGGCGTATTTTGGAAATTTTAAAGTGTTAAAAAAGATAAAGTTAGATCAACAAAACCCCCACACTCGGTTTTTAACCGCCGATGGCGTATTTTGGGAATTTTAAAGTGTTAAAAAAGATAAAGTTAGAACAAAACACCCCCACCCTCGGTTTTAACCGCCGATGGCGTATTTTGGAAATTTTAAAGTGTTAAAAAAGATAAAGCTAGAACAACATAATCCCCACCCTCGGTTTTAACCGCCGATGGCGTATTTTGGAAATTTTGAAGTGTTAAAAAAAGATAAAGCTAGAACAACATAATCCCCACCCTCGTTTTAACCGCCGATGGCGTATTTTGGAAATTTTAAAGTGTTGAAAAGATAAAGTTAGAACAACAAAACCCCCATCCTCGGTTTTAACCGCCGATGGCGTATTTTGGAAATTTTAAAGTGTTAAAAAAGATAAAGTTAGAACAAAACCCCCACCCTCGGTTTTAACCGCCGATGGCGTATTTTGGAAATTTTAAAGTGTTAAAAAAGATAAAGTTAGAACAAAACCCCCACCCTCGGTTTTAACAGCCGATGTCGTATTATGGAAATTTTAAAGTGTTAAAAAAGATAAAGTTAGAACAACAAAACCCCCACCCTCGGTTTTAACCGCCGATGGCGTATTTTGGAAATTTTAAAGTGTTAAAAAAGATAAAGTTAGAACAACAAAACCCCCACCCTCGGTTTTAACCGCCGATGGCGTATTTTGGAAATTTTAAAGTGTTAAAAAAGATAAAGTTAGAACAACAAAACCCCCACACTCGGTGTAAACCACCGATGGCGTATTTTGGAAATTTTAAAGTGTTATAAAAGATGAAGTTAGAACAACAAAACCCCCATCCTCGGTGTAAACCATCGATGGCGTATTTTGGAAATTTTAAAGTGTTAAAAATGATAATGTTAGAACAACAAAACCCCCACCCTCGGTTTTAACCGCCGATGGCGTATTTTGGAAATTTTAAAGTGTTAAAGGAGATAGAAAAACAAAATGGCCGCTGTCGTCATCGTACGCCACCAAGGGGGGGGGGGGACTAAAATACACTTTCACCGGAGATCACCCGTGTCTCATATTAACAATAATAATCTGCTTAGTTTTCTCCGTCCCTGCGTGACGGACTTTACACTAGGCTTTCAAGTTACCTAAACCTTTTACGAAAGATTGTTATGAAAAGAACGATAATTTATTTACATTTCAGGTGAAATATATAACCATGGTGAGCCCATCACCAAGGAAGGCTCCAAAATAGGACGGTTATTAAACAGGAAGGCTACTCAAAGTCTGAGTGAGTAATTGACCCCGTTATAGGCATAGTAACGGACTCTATATTAGAATAGCATAGTTACTAAAAAGCCTTGTCTCCATGGGACTCAGCTGGATAAATAATCTATTGTCTCTCTGATAAATTTTATTTATTTACAATACTCTGGTTTTGTAAATATGTAGATAAAATCGTAACTGTTTTTAAAAATGTATAACGTTTTTATTATTTATTATTATCATTTTATAACGTTTGAATGCAATTTTATATTTTTCATTATTACACTATAATGATGAGTCAATAATCAAATTATAATAGCTCGCTAATAAATGAGTTGAGACGCTGCTAGTTTATACGGGGATTATAAAATATGAAATTAAATAAAAAAAATAGCAAATATAATATACCACTGCTTCTGGGTTAATATTAAATTTCTGTCTCATATAGGTTGCTGTGTAAACTTAGCAGATTTCCTACGAGCTAGTATGTCAAGCGACTGATCTCGTGTCACTATACATTCTTTATTTCTAAATAAACATCCGACGAGTAGGAGTTGAGGTTTACTGGAACCCAAAAACTAGACAGAACGAATAACTGGTTTCATATTGGAATTACGAAAATATGTATAAAACAAAAATTGTAGAACATCAATAGTTTGACAAGATTGGCACCATAACATTTTTCGGTACGACTCAGAACGGAAATATTTTGAATTTTCAAATCCCCTCCTCCTTTTCTTAGTCCTACCTAACTCACACTGGAAAAGTTCATTCATTACGGAAACAATATTTTATGTTTAAGCTTTGTTTAAAGAGCTTATTGTTAGTATGAGATTACTAAAAGTGGAGGTTTACTGAATACTGAAATGTAAATACCTTGCTTAATATTCAAGACGAAAAAAAGGAGATATATTCTTCAAATTTTATCGCAATGGTCTCCAATAAAAAAACATTTATTTCGGTGCAAACTTTATTGCAACTGCCCTACATGTTTCGTGGCTTATTTGCCACCTCTTCAGGGGCTACCGTTTTTAAAGAAATATATAAACAAATATTAATAACGGTAATTTAACACATCCCTTAATAATTCTTTTGCTATATATTGTATTAGTAGGTACCTACATCTATGATATATTTATTAAATGTAATTATAAATTGCTACTTACATTTCTGAAGTGCTCATTTACCTTTTACATTACGTTGAGACTGTCCTCACAGAGGAGGTAGATGGTACTGAGAGGTTCCCGAGGTAGGTTAAGCCAGCTGACTAAAGATCGATTATTTACAAGTCAAGCTTGAACTCGATTGTTTCGCGTCATAATTTAAAAACGATTAATTTAAGATAAAATGTTATAGAATATATGATTTCTGTTTTTTTTGTTTACTGCCCTTTTTCTATTTTTTTATTGTGTGAATGTTCTCTTTTATTTTCCGTTTAGTATTATTTCTTTCTTTATCTTTTATTTGAAATTTTTCAAAATTGATGGTGTGTTTCCTGGAGATGATGATCCGTCAAAGCAGTTTGATTTTCATTATTGTATATACTTTGTACGTGCTGCTTTAACCTTTTATTCAGCAGCCGCGAGGATTCACCAATATAAGTTCAATTGCAGATGTTACAGGTAATATCATGTGTATTATATTTAGATTTTGATTCAGTTACTTTATCTTTAATTCTACTAAAATGTGTTAGTATTTTATTGTTATATTTCCAGGCTATATTACAACCCCATTACAAATTAGTTCCAGTTTTCTATATATTTGTAGGTGATAGATGAAAGAAAAGAACGGATGCACTTTTATTTTATCTAAGATTTCTTTTAATTGTATTTATAGCAAAAGAATTATTAATGGATGTGTTAAATTAATGTTATTAATAATTTTTTTAAAGGGTATAGCCCCTGAAGTAGTGGGACGTAAGCCACGAAACATGTAGGGCAGTTGCAATAAAGTTTTCACCGAAATAAATGTTTTTTATTGGAGACCCTTGCCATAAAATTTGAAGAATATATAAATAATATTGGGTCCAGAATAAGAAGAAAAAGGAGATATTTTAAATTTTCGAAATTCCATGTTAATTCCCCCTTCCACTTGTCCGATTTCAACTGTTAACGTACTTTCTCTTATATTCTACATACAACTAAATATCGGATTTGATAATGGATGTAATTAGGCTAGAAGGAAAAGCGTTATTGGATCCGGGGAGTTATTTTCTTTAATTGTTGTCATACCTGTCAATGTTCTAACCCTTTATTTGTATTTTCTTTAACTTAAATACTCGAACGTCAGCTATATATCGATCTATTCCCAGTTATGCTTCTTTAATATTAATAGGCTTTAATTTAATTCAGCGGGAAAAAATGTTATTATTCATATCTTCGTATGCTAATTTAATTCTTTGGATTCATTTATTAAATAATTCATGCTTATTTACGGCTAGACAGGTACAAAGGATTAATTTTTAAATACACTTTATATTTTTGTTGGTGTAACTTCATTTTAGCGATATTTATTCATCCGCTCTCAAAGATAAAACATGGTTCCATTTTCAGCTGTTGCTATCTATTCCCAGAAAATGAACATATTATAATCTCAACTGTTTTCGTCATTTGATAAAAAAGTGGACTGAATAACGTTCCAAGTAATCACTACTTCAAAGCTGCCATCGTTGTGAGGCAGATTGAGATTGTTTCATGGAAATCAGTTAATTACAAAAAATTCTTTCTTTACACAGAGAGTAACTTAACCAAACACTGGACTAAAAATCTCTTTCCCACTCTTAATATTTGTGTAATTAGATAAAAAGCTGTGCTCTAAACTAAAAGACTCTTCTCCTCTTATCGAAATACCCTCATTTTCATGAGGAAGTGCACAGAAATATAATAAAGTTCGTCACGTAGAGTCTGCTTACACTGATCACATTGTCAATGTTGTTTGTATAACACACTAATGATCTCATCTCATCAAATATTCACTATTTCTATGAAAAAAAAAAACGGTTGAGTGGAAAAGGGGAGAACAAAAAAGTACGAATAACTCGCTTAGTTCTAGTTACGAAAAAATGCTTAGAATAACAAATATAGACCACCAATAATTTAAAAAGATTAGTTCTATAACATTTACTATATGGATCGTAATAACGATGAATTTATGAATTTTTCTCCTCCTCGGAACCTCCCCCTATTCCAGTCCTGGTTTCAACAAAGATCAATCATGATCTTTCGTGTCGATTGACACAGTTAAACATCAAGTATGGTATAGACTAAATATGTTATGTTATGGTATAAATCCAGTAAACATTTTTTTGAGGTGAAAAAAAAGTGTTATTCGATTAAGTCATTATACAACGAATTTGCATGCATCTCGCTTAACAAAGGCTCCTTGAAAACGATATTTGGTATTTAAGCTTAGAATAAAGTGGTTCGAACTATGAACTTGTATTGTTATGTTGTGACATGAGTAGGAGCGGGGCTCTACTAAAAAAACTCAAATATTCATGAATGAGAAAATATGAATATAACAACATTTATAGGTCATTAAACGTACAATGTGATTGGTTCTACTCAATTTTCGATCCGACTTACAATAACGGAGGAATTTCAAATTTTCGAAATCCTCACCCTCTAAGCCCTCCCGCCCTTTCATGAGGCTGTTTTCAATCGTGAACGAACTTGTTCTGTAGTTTTTCATGCTTACATCCCAATATAATGACCTATTTTATTATAATATTTAATAGCAAATACGGTTTTCAACATATATTTCCTAGAGATATCACATGCAAATCTTTCATGACTCTAAAATGCTTCTTTGATCTATACCGTACTCGATAAATAACCATTTCGGTCAGCAATAAAGATCATATTAGGTGCTGGCAGAAATTGGCAGTTGAGGAGGGGGAAGGGTCCCAAAAATTCAAAATATCTCCGTTATTATGAGTTGGATTATAACATATAGAACCAATCATGTTAAACTATTGATGCACTACAATTGCAACTTAAATACTAGTCGAGTTATTCGTACTTACACTGGTTAACAATTGGAAATTCGAAAAACCTCGGTTACTATGACTTGGATTGAGGAATGTCATCTAACCAATGTTGTTATAATTTTAATTTTCTACAATTGGTGTTGAAAAGATTTTTATTTCCCTTCAGAGAAATCAGCTTTTGAGATCGTACTCATGACGCGATTCCCGTATAAAACATTTCCTCAAATGTCCATCAATCCTACCCAGAAGATGACGAAAAATGAAGTCCATTCAAAATTACACACACACGAACACACACACACACACACACACACACACAACCACATATATATGTATATATACTTGTATGTAACCGCTCTAGTGGCGACAATTCTGACGTGATCGTAACCAAACTTGATATATGTGTTTCATACAAATCTAAAGGTCAAGATCGTTAATGGCTGAAATCGAACAGTGGGAGGGAGAGTTAAGAGGGTGAATTACAAAATTGGAAATATCTCGGTTAATATATGACTGATTATGAAACATTGTATAGAACCAATCGTATTAAAAATAAAGTGGTGTAGATATATTGATATATAGGCTTTTTTACTATCTTGATAGTTAACAGATATGTTTACATTTTTTATTTTTCGACCTTTTGTAAACCCCCACTCGTTCTCACCTCAAAATAGCAATAAGCTGTTGTATCATGAACCACTTTATTCGAAGCTTAAATTCCAAATATTGTTGTTATTGAACTTTAACTGTGTGAGACACATGCAAATACGTATTGCGATCAATAACCTCATCATTTAAGATTTTGAGGTCGTGAATGGAAATTATATATTTTTTCTATTACAGTACTCTATACATATTAGTTATTGGCTGAAGTCGGGGGTGGAATGGGGGTGGGAAGGTTTAGAGGGGGAATTTTAAAAATTCAACATATCGCCGTTATTGAGAGTAGTGTCTAAAAATGTTATCTGAAATTTGTTATGAAATCTGCACAATTTGGGCACCCCCATGCGTGATGGACATAGTGAATTCAATTCAAGAAACATCAGTAGTTAATCGATGATTCTTGTTTTCCAAATGTCTGATTTTCCTCACAATATAGAAATATTTGTGAGTCTAAATATCTGGCATAAGAGTTCATGGAAATTCAATAACTTTTTTTTTTCTTTTTTTTTTTTTGTGCAATATTGAATAAATATTTTGTAATAAATTGGGGGGGGATCCGATGAATATTTTGTTTTTACCTTCTCTATATGCAGCATTGGGGAGGCATTCAGAATCCCACCTCCCTACGATTTCTGTCGAAAACAATTCCGTTCTGTCTTTTGTATTCTTACTCATTCAATTCCTCGGATTCCCAATTCGTATATTTTTTATTCTATTTCTTTTTTGAAGGAAAGATTCCAAATCCATCACCCCTACGCCCACGCGAGAATATTCAATTTTCTTTCAATATATATACAATATCCAATTAATTTTATACTTTTTTTAGCAGATATTTTACTTACCTCCTTATTGGATTTCCTGTTTACAATTTTCTAAGTCCTAAAATTGTTTTATAGCTAATTAACTTTTAATAATTAAATTAAGTTTCTTGGACCTATAAAAAAAAATTATAGTTGCACTATTCAGGTTGGGGTTAGAAAAGGAGAAAAATCTCTTTCGGCGGGTTTGGTGGGAGAGTGGTTAGTTAGATGCACACCATAACGTATTATGGCGACACAAACCAGATATTGCTACTTCCTTCCTAAAATAGCTACTTCATAACCTCACGACGCTGAGTGGAGACGGGAGAGTGGAGAGAGCCCTACCTCTAGGCTCAAAGTAAGTAAAAGTCCGTCACGCAGGCTATGCAAACTAAGCAGATTTCCCTAGTAAAGCTTAACAATAGTTAAGTCAACATACAGGCAACACAACACCACCGTGAATATTACGTGAAAAAATACAAACTGTAATAAGAAATCCTTCTGTCAATTTTAACAAACTCCCAACGGGAAACTTATGGAATGTAAACAAAGAAATCTACCTATCAAGGGAAAGAAAAACAATTACTTATATATATATCAGAATATAACATTTTAATTTTATTGAAAACTATTTATTATATATCGTACTGTAATTTATAATGAATCAGAATAACGTTTATTCCAATCAATAAAATTTTATTGGTCCAAGAACTTAAGAAAGGGGGGGGGCTCATCAGAACATATTTGCATATATCTCGTATATTAAAGGTCTCATGAAAACAATATTAGTCCTAAACAATGTTTTGATCCGACGTTTAGCAACGGAGATATTTCGAATTTTTGAAAATCGCCCCTTAAACCTTCTCTCCCACTAGTCCAAGTCCAATTTCAGCCATTAACGAACTTGATCTTTCTTTTTACAAAAAACGACTAAATATCGAGTTTGGTATCGATCAAACAAAAATTGAGAGCGTTAACATATATATATATATATATATATATATATATATATATATATATATATATATAAATATATACATATATATAATATATATAATAATTAATCGGATTTTGCTACACTTAAGTTCATAGTCAATTGGGCTTACAATAAGGGGGGGGGTTGTACGGGAGTAGCAAAAATCAAAAAGCTCTTTTCTTATTAGCCAGTTCAAAACAATGTTATATAACTAATCTTTTTAAACTATTTACACTCTACAATTTTCTTTCTACACATTTTTTTCGTATTTCAAATATTGTGTGTTATTAGTTTTTTTCTTGTTTTCAGAATTCAGTAAACCCCCATTACTTTTGTTCGTCGAATTTTCAATTAGAAATAGAGAATGTATGGGGAGATGAGGTCAATAGTAAGTCATTCCAGTGAGTGGCAAATTTTCTTAGTTAAAAAGGTACGGTTTATGGGCGTTTTAAAATGTTTTCTTGGAAATCTTCTAATAATGATGAAATGAAATGTGTTTACTTCCATTAATTGTTACGATAACAAAATAGGATTCGTCAAATAGTTTTTTTGTTTTGTTTTTCTGAATGAAAATTTTTCTAATATCACGTAAATTAAATTCTTTACAAATGTTTAAATTATATTTATACTTACATTCGTTAAAAAATTATGTCAAATTCTAATAATACATGGTATAAAACTCATCAATTAGTTTCATTAACAATGTTAATACAACTCTGAAGCATTCATTTATTTTTATACGTTGACAGGTAAATTTATTAAAGGGTGTCATGCTTTATAAATCAATGGTGATTAACTTGTCCCAATTCATAGTGACTATGTAGCTGATCACAAATTATTATAGACCGATATTTTTGATAAATATTCAGTAGTTTTATTTTATAATTGAACATTTTTGAAAGTATTCATTTTGCGTACAAAAACATCCGTCGTATTTGAATTTCTTTAATTTATTTTTAAATAAAGAGTATTTTTAAATATATTTGATGCACTCTGGCTATGCGTTAAAGAGTTTTACTCCTCAAAATGATTCTCTTTTCTCGAAATATTTATTTATCTTTGTTCGTGGGGGCTTGAAGCATATTCTTGTATTTAGTTTTATGAGTATGTGCTATACTATTTTTGTAAAAAAAGTTCACGTTTTGTTGCACAATATTGTTTGGTACATTTACATAGAGGGAAAACCCATTATTTTTGACTGATATTGTAGAAAAATGGAAGTATCCTTTTTAATACCCTTTGTTGTATATTCCAAGCCTTTTAGGATATTTCTCACCCCTTTCGCTGTTTGCATCCCCCAGAGGGTGCATCTTCCTCGAGTCGTTATCCTCCCTATTCTCGCAGCGACGCACCAGACAATCCTGAAAAACAACTCTCTAGGGGCGACCATGGAGTCGTTGGCCGACTCCCTCCGAGATTGCTAGCCCAAACTAAATTTTGCTTCATCCGTCTTGTTATCTTTTCCCATTCTCTATTGTGCACCACCAATCTTCCTTTGCGCTAACTCAGCTTGGCTACCGCCTTCTTATCTTCTTCCGGGATTGAAGTATATTCCAAGTGGGGCTGCAGCTGTTCTATGAATATGACTCTGATTTGCCAAGGATTAAGGTCACAAGGATATGCAGTAGTGGTTTCTCTTTCTTCAAGGGGCTAACCTACAATAAAGGAGTATATATCTACAATTTTGAATGGACCTCTTGTTCGTTATCCCCTGGGTAGGATCAATGGTCATTTGAAGAATTTTTTTCGAAAATGGCGTCATGGGTACATCAATAGCTGATTTCCCCTAAAGGAAATCTGATAATATATAACTAATGTTTTTTTAGAAAATTGTTATTTTATTATAAATGGTTGTATCTTTAATTTTGCAAAATTTTGTCTTAATTGTTAAGATTAAGGACTTTTTTTAAATGTTTGTGTTCCATCTTCAATGAAATACAGTAAAGAAACCCCGTTTCTGAATATAATTCTTTGCCTGTCAAGGGGCCCCCGCATGGTGCTGCCATCTCTGTGCTAGTCCTGGGAACCAGAAGCAAAGCACCCAGCTCGTAGCATAGAACAAGGGCTTGTAGAATAAAGAAAAGAGCGAAGCCGTCAGGCTACATTTCTCATAGAGCACACACTACATTCAAAAAAGAAGTATTTTTTTGTTGTTAACATAGCCCACCAACATGGTTAATTAACTATTATTCAAGCCTAGTTGGGGTGAGAGGTCAGAGATGGAAGAAATAAGGAGAAAAGGGAAAGAATAAGCAGCAGGATGAAAAGTAGCCAGACACAATAACCCAACATATTTTCAACATCAGGAGTCCGTTTTCAATATTGTAATTTTAATTAATATCCATATATATTAATATTCATTGTATATTATATATCATTAAGTATCATTTTCAATAGACTTATTTATTTTATCACATCTGCCCTCATTTATACAGTCCACCAAGCATTTGCATAACCCCCCAGTGACAAGGTAATATTTATTACCAAATGAATTACCCCAACACATTTAACAGTTGGACTGTATGCATTTTTTACAAAGTCATGGACTGTATACATTTTTCTATTGTGGGTGTATTGATTTTAACAGAGCACTGAAGATGAGACTGGGCATCGAAAGTTATTTCTGGAATAAACATTCAAAACCTAGTGGAAGTTTTCGATCTTGGGTGTTCTAATTATTGCTTCACCAGCAGAATGTGCACTATTTCAGCGCGTCTAATTCGTATTAGTCACTATAAACGGTTTGAAGGAGCAATGGAAATCCTTCAGCAATGACATCAAAGTGTGTGGATATAATCAATGCTTCTTTAAATGAGATTTTACAATAAGACTTCCTTTTTGTTTTTGAAAATCCAGTAAGATAAACTAATTCTAATTGATATATACAGAGTGCGTATTATTATGAAGCATTTAATTAAAAATTGTGAAAACTCTATCAATATTTCACAAAACACGATTAACGGAAATGACATACAACTGATAATTCCACAGATAACAGGAATAAACTTGATAGATACCAATTATTGTAAAAATGTTAATCCGATGCGGTCAAGCATTCGGTAAACTTGGATGCTTTTGAACAATTTGAATGTTTGGAGTGTAAGTGAATAATAATATCAAAATATATTAAATATTTCAGACGATACGGCCAACTACCTTTTCCCTCAATACAAAAATAGAATTGTACAAAGGAATTTTATTCTTCGGTGGAGAAAAGTTGTTTTCATATGTAAAATAAAAACTGGTTAATAATAGAGCATTGCTCTGGGAGTTTTTTTTTATCTTCTCCGGTGCGTCAGTTCATTTCAATTTTTTAAAACGAAATTTCCATATTATCTGGAAAAAAAAAGATTAATTTCCATTCAGGCCCTTCCTTTATTATACTGCACAAAGTTTAGCTGATTTCCATTAAGGTGGAAATGTAAACAGTCCGTTACGAAGGGGTCACGTAAATTAAACAGATTTCCCACTTTCTGGTACAGATCTCAACAGATCTCTTCCTTCCATATATTCTCTATTTCTAATTAAAAATCCGATGTGTAGAAGGAGGGATTTTAAGTCCGAAGACATGAAAGTACGAATAACTCTCTTAATATTTGAGTTACGAAAAAATGTACATTGGAACAACTATGGAAGAAATGAACATGATCTTTAGTTTTACAAGAAACACATATATGCAGAATTTTGGTATCAATCAAACAAAATAGGAACCGCTTGAGTAGTAACAGATGAATGCATATGACTTTGAACGAACCTTATTCTCGTCATTGCCTTGGCGGAATCGATGGACATTTGAAGAAAGGTTTAGAAAATCACGTCATGAGTACAACCGCAACAGCTGGAATCTGCTAAAACATAATATAGAACTCACAAACACGAAACCCCCGAAGTTAAATATGCAACTATAAATATTCAATTTGATTACATATCGTTCCAAGGGACACATATATCATACGCAAATATATGTGAACGTTAATAACATAATTTTGGAACTGAATATATCTGTGTTATTTATTTATTAATTATTTATTGAAATCTGAATATAAAAATCGATATCAAAATTCGATAAGAGGATGAGAGGGGAAAAACTGGCAAAGTTTCATTATTAGAGATGAATTAATTATATTTCAGGTCTATCAACTCTAAAACCAATCTCTGATGAATGGATATTGAACACGTTTTTACGATGTTTTATTTAAACGATCTTACAGGCCATACTTTACGTAGTACAACAAAGAGCCCATCCCAAATTGCATTTAATAATCCTAAAATGGTTATTTATACACACACACACATACACACACACACACACACACACACACACACACACACACACACACACACACACACACACACACACACACACACACACACACACACACACACAACACACAGGCATACACTACAATAGCTACGGTACCTGCATTGCTCGGGAAATCATTGATGATTGAATAATGATGGTATAATTATAACAATGCACAGTTAAATCAATATGTACAATTAAACTTCCCGTCTGGGCGTATTGTTTTTTCCGTAACTGTAGGAGACTTATTGAATTGAAATTTTAGTTTTGAAGGAATTGAAATGTGTTTCTAATCAATCCCTCTCCACTGATTGACACAATGTGAATAATTCAAATCATAATTATGGAAAACATTTATTATAATTAAATGTCACCTATAACACACATATTTCCTGTCAATAACCAAGCCAATCACATTTTGTTTAAGTTTAGTTATATGCATAACATTATATAAGTGATATCAAATGTGAGTAGAAAGCAATTCCAATAATTCCAACTTTTCACAGGAAATAAGTTACGACAATTAACTGTACTAGCCACCCGAAAACTTCCGCTCCCACTTGAGGGTAATCAATTTTTCTTAAACTATATATTCTAAGCATTAAAAAATTCTAATTTTATAATAATTTATATATCTGGTGGAAGTAAATACCAGTGGTGCCCTAAAATAATTTAATGTATTCTCAATAAGCGAAGTGGTGCGGGGGGGGGGGAGATCGTTCCCCTCCCGGCAGCAATGTTTAAACACATATTGCCATTTGTAATAATGTCATTACCAAGTAACGTTTAATAGTTATACATAGTACATATTTTTTTTTTCAATAACGTACATATCGGAGGAAATATGATAATATATACCAGAATATAAGGGATTGATTCCACGCAAATACCACAATCACATTTTGTGCAAATTCAGCATAACTGTTTAAATAATGCATAATAAAAATAAAATAATCGAAATGCTCATATTTCTGTTAGGAATAAATAACTGAGATATTTTCTAGTGAAAATAAATAACAAAACAGGATTTATAAGCTCACTATTCCTAATCATTCTACTATCATAAAAACTAAAAACATAACATCATTTGTCATAATATACATACAACAAACAAACTTTAATACGTACTATTAAAATTGGATTTTGAAAATTCCAAATATCTCGGTTACTGTACGTCTGATCGAAAAGTTGTATAGAACCAATCATTTTTCAAAGTGAAAGATCTGTAATTGTAGTTCTATACATATTTTTGTATCATGAATATTAACCAAGATATTTGAATTTTATAGTTTTACGCTTTCGGTAAACTCCCACTCCTACTCATGTCATATTAATAATAAACTTTTATATCATGAAACACTTCATTACAAGGTTAAATACCAAATATTGTTTTCATTGAATTTTTACGTTTCGAGATAAATGCAAATAACGCAGCCCTTGCGTGGCAGAATTTTTATAAATGGAGAATATTCGGTGAGATAAGTTCTTAAGTGTGGCATACAAGCACTTGGGAAATGAGCTTAGTTTACGAAGGCTTTTTAATTAATACAACATGTAGTTGACAATAACTCCAACTTTGTTAAGATTAAACGTTTAGTTCTTGAGTGATGAGTATTAAGGAAGGCAGTGCTTCTAGGCTGAAGGAGCATAGAATTAATGGAAGTAACTCTGTGTAGAGGGCTTTCTCTCTCTCTCCGTCTAATATAATGCTCTCTTCTCAATAATGATTGTCTAGTTAGGGGATTTTATTGTCTCTCTTTTTCCCCCACTTGAAAAGTTGAATACTTCCCCTTAAGACTTTTACTAATTCTCTTCCTTAATTTTCTTGAAAAGAACCCTGAACAGTCTTGGCTTGACGTCAGTTTCGAACGATAATGATAATTCATTCATTAAAAATTTATTTCTGACTTCAGCAAAAGTATTTGGTTCTGAGGTTGCAAAAGAGTAGGTACTGAGGTTGCAGAGATGACAAAAATTACATTAAAACTTCGCGAGTCCAATGTAATTGAGTGTCAGATTGACAAAAAGTCCGTCACGCAGGGGCTGACTAAACTAAACAGAATTCCCACGTGATCACACACATGTGATCTCTCACCACATATTCAATATTTCTATGTAAAAAAAAAACAATGAGTAGAAGATGGAGGGGGAGGGGTAACGGCAGAATATAAGAAAGCGCGAATGACTCACTAAACACTTGAATTAAGAAAAAATTCATTGAGGAACAATCAATGGCTTAACATGATTGGCATTACAACATTTTACGGTCCGACTTATAATTACGGTCCGACTTATAATTACGTAAATATTTTGTTGGTCCTCTGAAAGGTAGGTTCGATGGATATGAGAAAAAATGTTTCGAAAATCGTATCATGATTACAACCACAAAAACTGATTTCGCTTTAGGGAAATCTGCTAAAGTTGGGAACGGGAAAAAGTTAACTAATAAACATATTTTTAGGTTTATTAAAAAATAATTAACGTCGATTATTAAGCTCTTTTGGATTGCAAAATTAAAATGTCCGTCACGAAGGGGCCTAAACTAAGGAGATTTGGTGCGTGAAGTTTAACAATATATATCGGTAACAAAACACCACCGTGAATATTAAGTGAATAAATAAATACGAACGATAAAAAGAAACCTCCTGACGCAAAGCATCTGAAATGTAAAAAAACAGTTCTGCCAACTTCTTATCGGAAAGAAAAACAATTACTGTAATATATCTGAATATAACTTACTAATTTGATTGAAAACTATTTACTATGCCTAGTACAGTAATTTTTACTGAATCAGAATAATTGTTTTCTCAATCAACCAAATTTAAGTAGCCCAAAACTTAAGAAGGAGGGGGTGGTTCACCAGTACATATTTGCATGTATCTCGTATAATATATGTCTCTTGAAAACAAAATTTGGTATTTAATCTTCGAATGATGTGGTTTATTACATACCGGAGTATTGTTTATGAAATATGAGTAGAAGTGGTGGTTTGGTTAAGGCTGAAAACTGAAAATGCAAATATTTCGGTTAATATTCAAGATAGGGAATAAATGTATGTAACAATATTTAAAGTACACCTAATTCGCTATAAGATTGATTCTATACATTTTTTTCGATCCGACGTATAGTAACGGAGATATTTCAAATTTTTGAAATTCTCGCCCTCTAAACCCCTCTCCCCCTGGTCCAACTTCAGCTTTTAACGAACTTGATCTTTCTTTTTACATAAAACGATTAAATATCGAGTTTGGTAACGATTAAACAAGAATTGACACCGCTAGAGAGGTAACAGACAAACATATATATACAGTTTTGAACGGACCTAATTTTCGTCATCTAGGTAGGACGATGGACATTTAAAGAAAAAATTCGAAAATCGCGTCATGAGTGCGACCTCAATAGCTGATTTCCCTTAAGGGAAATCTGCTAATACACTAGCTTTAGAGTTTTAGCAAATTTCCCTCAAGGGAAATCAGCTATTGAGGTCGTACTCATGACGCGAGTTTCGAAAAATTTCTTCAAATGTCCATCGATCCTACCTAGGAGATGACGAAAATGAGGTCCGTTCAAAACTGTATATATATATATATATATATATATATATATATTTGTCTGTTACCGCTCTAGCGGTCGCAATTAAGAAAAGTGAACTGCAGAGCTGGGTGACTTATATATACCCCGGCGCCGGCTCTGGAAGGTTCGAGGCGCCAACTCGCCTGCTGATCGGTCGGAGTCGGCTTCATCGCTTACAGATTATAGATTTTCTCCCGGGATGCAATCCTTTGCAGGGTTGCCCTAATTTTCATTGTACTTGTTAAGTACGTGATTACATATACGCAGGGCCCCTGCTACCTTATGTGCAAAGTGTGCAATGCACAAAACCAAGGGCCCAAAAAAAAAAAAAAATAGATTTCATTCTGTTTATTTCATTTTGATATTTCAGTCTACAAATAAATATGACTTTCAAAGCTCAGTTCTTTGCTTTATTCCAATCACCTACCTACCATAAAAAAAAAGATAATTCAAAATATCTTATGGGGCGGCAAAATCCTTTTTTGCAAACAGGCGCCTGCCTTACGGGGGCCCTGCGTATACGTCATTTTCTATTAGTAACAAATTCTCTCAAATAGGCCAATGCATATTTCGCAACCCTATGTAAACTGCTGAAAAATGAATAGGGATATTGGCTGTTTTGTGGTATGTATGGGGCCTAGCATATTTTTATTTTTTTTTTATTATAAATATCATTAATATTTATTAGAAATTATTGTCTTTTTCCCCCATAAAAAAGAAATTTAATTAAGATCGATTTAATTAAAATTAATAGGATAAGAAAAAATAACCAATATCCCTATTCATTTTTGAGCAGTATATATAAACGTTAAAGGCCTTCATAGTTTCCTAACAAGGTAGAACGCATTCCCTAAAGACAAAATTCTTTTGAGATTGTTCTGAAAGTACCTTCTCGTTTTTGATTTGCCTGCGAATGAAAAGAAGTACACATTCCAAAGAACATTAATTTCCATTATAAAATTCTGCACGAGAACTCATAGCTGTTCTGGAAGAGTACAGGGTTTGAGCAGAGTCACCCCACTAGGAGAAGGGAGAACAAAAGTCCCTTTCTCGCGGGGCAAAGCCCTTTGATGTTTTTTCTGGATGTAACTTAGTCAGTTTATGAAGGGCCCTGAAGAAAAGGGAGAGGGAGGAAGGGGTCAACCAGGAACACCATATGCAAATTCCCTTCCACGGATATCGACCTTAGTGCCCAACCTCAAAGTCCAGTCTGGCAACATAACAAGATGTTTTCCACACCACTGCATGGGATAAGCTTATTTACCATACGCAGGAATGATGGGCTGTTGCTATCATTTTGCATTACAGAAACTTTCCAATAAGGTAAGAAAAAAGATTGCATCTATAGAATTATTCGATCCAATTAATGAAGGAGATATTTGGAATTACCCCTGTATTTCTGGTATAATTGAAAAACCTAATGAAATGAATTTAAATTTAAATGAAATGAAAGGTAATTATTTCCATTAAATATTAACATAAGATAGTAGGATGTCATCAAAATTTCATCTTTTGTATATATTAATTTATTTCCCTTGAAAGATTTAATAGAAAAATATTTCAATGATATTTTTGTGAGGTGGAGTTTGTTTAAGAATTAAATATGTTCTCTTCGGAAATTCCCCTGACTAAGTTTGACCCGCAAACTGCTCATGAAGAAAGAAAGTTATCAAAACCAATATTTCATAGCGGCATCCCCCCACCTCCCCACCCTTATCACCTCAGCAAAATTCTGTGAACTCCTCGCCCGACAGAATCTCTTGCAGAACCAATATAACTTCTTGTAGCAACACATCAACAGCGACCACTAATCCCAACATGGGTATAATGAAGAAACTCAAGATTCAATTTTAAGGCTCTGACAATAGGATGACTTAAGACCAAATAATTATATATACTGCGATATAAGGAAAAGGCTTTTTTGCAATGGATTACTTTCTATAACACCAATTTCCTTATAGCCCGTCACGCAGGAGCTGCGAAAACTTGGCATATTTCCACTCGCTGGAATGATTTCACCTATGTGTTTTTCCATTCCAGTTGGGACCATCGGCACATTCTTTTGAACTTTCTTTCATAATCATGAGTATGAGTAAAGCTTCAATTCCTAATCGGGACATCTTATCTACAGGTTACCACTATAATCTAGCCACGGAGAATGTAAGGATTTTATTTAGTGAGGTGATCACTAAGAATGTTTGTATTACCCCTTCTGGGTTCGGAAAACGACTCCAGATTTAAAAAGGTTCCATGAAAATTCTCACTTATACATATTTAAAAATGAATCCCTATTTCTCTTGGTCACGGTACCGCACGTGTACGGCTGGACCTATTTCTAATTGTTTTTTTGTGTCATTGTCAGGAGAAGGTTCATATGAAAGAAAAAATACGAAACTTTCGTGGAACATTAGAAAATTAAAAAAGAAAAAAAAGAAGCTTTACTATCATATTAATATTTGTAATGCCTGAAATAATATCGATATTTTTTTTTCCTATTTGTTTTTCGGCAAAAGTACGTAGCAGAAGTTGTTTATTCTTTTATTTAGAGTAATATTTGTTTTATACTTTTTTAACTAATAAAGTATAAACGATATATACTTTATTGTGTTCAAACGACGCAACCGAATTAAACAGAGCTCGGCATGTGAACTTGAATGTAATTATTAGCTATTTTAAATTTATAGGGGCAAGCAGCGGAGGGGGCTCTAACTATAAAATGAAAAAGAGAATAAAGCATGTCGACAAATATCCCTTATACTGCGAAATCAGTAGTAAATAATTCTGGCAGAGATATCTTGATATTTCAACATGTCTTCATAAAAAAATAAAACTGCTTTTACCGCATTAAATGGCTACAGTTTGAGTTTCCTTAAGATCGGGTAAAGATTGTGGCGTCTTTTATTCTTGGGTCTATATTTGAAGAGTTTTCAAAGATAATGACAATGCCTGTGTTTTGTAATGAAATTACTAGATGCCTTTTTCGTAGTATTTACAAACGAATCTGTCAATGGTATTTCGAGTAATGGATCGGACATAACCATAAATGGTTCCCAAGTGACTATTACTATGGGAGGTACATTAAAATTCCTAAGCGTAATGACTTCACTATTGAGATATTCGTTTCTGACTGGATAATGTTTAATTGTACAAAACCATACTAGATACATAACCGCTTCATTCAACACTAAAGATCTTATTTCATATTGGATCAGAGCTGCAATAAAGGGGGTGGAATTCGAAAATTTAAAATATCTCTGTTATTATGAGTTGGATCGTAAAATGTTATAGAAACAATCATGTTGATTCATTGAAGGTACACAATTATTGTTCTATGCATTTTTTTTATTCCTCCATGATGAGCTGTACCAGCATTTCTATGGACGAGCAGGAGTGGGGTTTTTAAGGTAGGCCTGACATTGAAAATAGCAATATTTCGTTTCCTATTGGTTTTTCGGCAAATATGCACATAAAAAAAGTTGTTTATTTTTTTATATAGGGGGTAGGTCCATTATAAATGATATTCCATGATTTTGGTTTGAATAATTCAAAAACATTGAGTCAAACGAGGAGAGTGATAGATTAGGAATTCATTTATTATTCATAACTAAAATTTCTATCATATTAGTCCCCAAAAGTTACCCTTAAGGATTGCCTACTTCCGAAAAACAATAAGTCGTGTAGGGAAGTGTAATTGTAGATACACATTGAAGTCTTGCTATAAAAATACCATCATTAGTCAGTCAACAATGATTTTCCGGGCATTGCCTCAGCTAGTATATATATATATATATATATATATATATATATATATATATATATGAACGAAGCTCATTTACGTCATCTCTTAGGTGGGATCGATGTATGTTTGTTGAATCTTTTAGCAAATTTCGCTTTAGGGGAATGAGATATAGAAGTCGTACTCATGACGCGATTTTAAAAAAAAATCCTTAGGCCAATCACAATTATATATATATATATATATATATATATATATATATATATATATATATATACTAGCTCACAACTTTTGTTATGCCCAATAGGAAATCACTATTATTAATTTCAGGCCTCCCTTATAACCCCCACTCCTGCCCGTCCCTAGAAATATTAGTATGGCTTATTAAAGGGAAGGCGTTAGTGCTAATACACGTACTGAGTGTTTTTAAGTATTTGGTGCCTAATAAAATTGTTGACTCCCGCTATAATTTTTAGCGTATAACGCCTTTATACTTCGGTATACGGCAAAAGTGCATATAACAAAAGTTACTCTAAATAACAAAATAAACAACTTTTGTTATGTGCATATTCGCTGAAAAAGCAATAGGAAACGAAATATCGCTATTTTTAGTTTCAGACCTCCCTTATAACCCCCACTCCTGCCCGTCCCTAGAAATGTTAGTATGGCTTATTATAAGGAAGGCGTTAGTACTAATTCACATACCGAGTTTGGTTTAGTTCGGTTGGGTCTTTTGTGCCAAATAAAATTGTGGACTCCCGCTATAGTTTTTAGCGTGTAACGCATTTATACTTCCGTATATGGCAAAAGTGCATATAATAAAAATTACTCTACATTACACAATAAACAACTTCTGTTATGTGCATATTTGCTGAAAAAGCAATAGGAAACGAAATATCGCTATTTTTAATTTCAGGCCTCCCTTATAACCCCCACTCCTGTTTGTCTTAGAGAATAATAATATACCCTAAAGTCTAAGTTGGGCTAGTAGTAATATACATACCAAGTTTCATAAAATTCGGTTCAGCCGTTTATGCGTGAAAAGGTAACAAACAAACAAACAAATAAACAAACAAATAAACAAACAAACAGACACCAAAGAAACAAAATGCAGTTATGGTGTCTATGACATGTGAAACGAAAAGTTATCGTGAAATTTCGTGAAAAAAATCAATGTACAGACAGAGGTTACAATTTTATATATATATATATATATATATATATATACTAGCTAAGGTACCCGGCTTCGCCCGGGAATTCATTTGAGGCTGAATGGTGATGGTATTTTTTCGGCAAGACTTTACTTTGCACAATATTTTGACATTTCCCCGTTTCAGTGTTTAGGGTTAGTACCCGTAGTTGGTTTGGAATAGAAAATGAAATATCGCGAATTTTTATTTCAGGCCTCCCTTATAACCCTCACTCCCGTTCTAACCTAAACATTTTAATATAAGTTATTACCATCCAAGAATTAATGCTAATTTTCATATTCTGAGTTGTTCGAATCGGTTCAACCGTTGGTGTCCAATAAAATAGTTGACTCCCGCTTTAGCTTTTAGTGTATATCTCGTTTATAATTTTTTATACAACAAAAGTGAATATAACAAAAGCTACTTTATATAACAAACTAAACAACTTTTGTCATGTGAATATTTGCAGAAAAACCAATAGAAAACAAAATACCGCTATTTTTAATTTCAGGCCTCCCTTACAACCCCCACTCCTGCCCGTCCCTAGAAATGTTAGTATAGCTTATTATAATGAAGGCGTTAGTACTAATTCACATACCGAGTTTGGTTTAATTCGGTTGAGTCTTTAGTATGAAATAAAATTGTGGACTCACGCTATAGTTTATAGCATATAACTCATTTATGCTTCCGTATACGGCAAAAGTGCATATAACAAAAGTTACTCTAAATAACAAAATAAACAACTTTTGCTATGTGCATATTTGCTGAAAAAGCAATAGGAAACGAAATATCGCTATTTTTAATTTCAGGCCTCCCTCATAACCCCCACTCCTGCCCGTCCCTAGAAATGTTAGTATGGCTTATTATAAGGAAATCGTTAGTACTAATTCACATAGCGAGTTTGGTTTAGTTCGGTTGAGTCTTTTGTGCCAAATAAAATTGTGGACTCCCGCTATAGTTTTTAGCGTATAACTCATTTATACTTCCGTATACGGCAAAAGTGCATATAACAAAAGTTACTTTAAATTACAAAATAAACAACTTTTGTTATGTGCATATTTGCTGAAAAAGCAATAGGAAATGAAATATCGCTATTTTTAATTTTAGGCCTCCCTTATAACCCCCACTCCTGTTCGTCTTAGAGAATATTAATATAGCCTAAAGTCTAAGTTGGGCTAGTAGTAATATACATACTAAGTTTCATAAAATTCGGTTCAGCCGTTTATGCGTGAAAAGGTAACAAACAAACAAACAAACAAATAAACAAACAAACAGACACGAAAGAAACAAAATGCAGTTATGGTGTCTATGGCATGTGAAACGAAAAGTTATCGTGAAATTTCGCGAAAAAAATCAATGTACAGACAGAGGTTACAAAGTTTGCAAGGTTGCTAAAGGTTACAAGGTTGCTAAAGGTTTTAGCGTATATCTCGTTTATAATTCGTTATAAGAAAAAAGTATATATAACAAATGTTACTCTAAATTACAACATAAACAACTTTGTTCTGTTCATATTTGCCGAAAACCTAATAAGAAACGAAATATCGCTATTTTTAATTTCTGGCTTCCCTCATAACCCCCACTCCTGCCCGTCCCTAGAAATGTTGGTATGGCTTGTTATAATGAAAGCGTTAGTGCTAATACATATACCGAGTTTTAGTTATTTCGGTTGGGTCTTTTGTCCCAAATAAAATTGTTCACTTCCGCTATAGGTTTCAGCGTATATCTCGTTTATAATTCGGTATACGAAAAAAGTGTATATAACAATAGTTACTCTACATAACAAAATAAACAACTTTTGTTATGTTCATATTTGCCATAAAACCAATAGGAAACGAAATATCGCTATTTTTAACTTCTGGCTTCCCTTATAACCCCCACTCCTGTTCGTCCCAGAGGATATTAATATAGCCTAAAGTCTAAGTTGGGTTAATGGTAATATACATACCAAGTTTCATAAAATTCGGTTCAGCCGTTTATGCGTGAAAAGGTAACAAACAAACAAACAAACAAATAAACAAACAAACAAATAAACAAACAAACAAACAAACAGACACCAAAGAAACAAAATGCAGTTATGGTGTCTATGACATGTGAAACGAAAAGTTATCGTGAAATTTCGCGAAAAAAATCAATGTACAGACAGAGGTTACAATTTTATATATATATAGATATATAAGCGTTCAATACAAATCTAAAGGTCAAGTTCGTTAATGGCTGAAATCGAACCAGTGGGAGGGGGGTGGGGTTAGGGGGGATTTTCAAACATTTGAAATATGTCCTATATATTAAAAATGTATATTATATGTGGAATCAAAAATATTTATTGAATCTATCTTATTGAAAATAAAATGCATTATAGATATTGTTAAATACATTTATTCTCTATCGTTAATATTAACGGAGATATTTGCATTGATTAGTTTTCTGCCTTTAGTAAACCACCACGCCGATTCATGCCATATTAGCAATAAGCTGTTATATCATGAAACACATTATTCCAAGCTTAAATACCAAATATTGTTTCCATTGAACGATTACTGTGTGAGATACATGAAAATACGAGTGTGATAACGTCATCAATTAAGATGATGAGAACAATAATTGAAAATATTTATTTCTTCTATACCATACTCGATATTTAGGTTATAATTACACACTAAATATACCATATTAGTTAATGGCTGAAATTGGGGGAGGAATTGGGGTGGTTTACAGCGGGATTTTGAAAATTCAGAATATGCCCCTAATTATTATGGCAAAATGTTAAAAAATCAACCATGTTAAGCTATTAATGCTCTACAATTGTTGCTTTATACTTTTTTTCGTAACTCAAGATTTAAGCGAGTTATTTGTACTTTTGTTTTCAGTAGTCACTGAATCCCTCTCTCCAACACAATTTTTTTATCATAGTTTTTTATACATAGAAATAGAGAGTATGTGATGCGATGAATCACCAGTGTGTTGTACCGGCACGTGAAAAATCTGCTTAGTTTTCGCTGCCCCTGAGTGACGGACTTTTTGAATAATGCGTCATGAGTACAAACGCAAGAAGTGGTTTCCCCTAAAAGTGAAAGATTCTATTAAAGGTAAAGAAATATTTGATCCGAGTATACTTCTTACTTATAAATAAATAAAATAAGGATAAATATATATTAGACAAAAAACAAAAAAAAAACAATATCTTTTGATCTAGTTGGATTAAAATGGGAGACACGTGTGTGTTTTCCTTGTGGGAAAATATTTGTGAAAGGTCCTGTAGAAAAGGCTTGGCTCTGGAGGACAATGGTCTCTCATGGTTTGGGATATGGCCATTCTCTCTTAAGATGGCTTCTACTCCCATAATACCACCATCATAAACATGTCTACTTTGCTCTCGAATACACTCGCATTTTTACATTGCTTTCTGGATATTTTTGTAGATATTTTCCTGGAGGATGATATACTGAAGGAAATATTTGGAAGAAATTGTTTTGTACAGTGGAAAGAAAGCATCTACTTTGTGTATGAGCTTTAATAACCTTTATCGGGGGTTAGCCATGCGAGTTAAGGCATTGATAAACCTAGAGTAATGAGTTCTGATTATTGCCTGGGTAATAGGAATTTATTTTGTGACAAACTCATTAAATACAATTCCCACCTAGGCTACAAAAGTGTGGTTACATGTAGACAATCCGTCCCAATTAGCCTTAATAGTACAAACTGAAGGCTATTTACTACCAACAAAATAAAATCATAATCTCTATCCTGTCCTCTAAATCAATTATAAAAAAGTATGATTATTGAAATTAAATTATTTATTAATGCCCAATTTTAGCAGATTTCCCTATAGCTATTGAGGTTGTACTCATGACGCGATTTTCGAAATTTTTCTTCAAATGTCCATCGATCCTACCCAGGAAATGAGGTCCGTTCAAAACTGTATATACGGGTATATATGTATATATAAATATATATATATATATATATATAAAAAATTGTAACCTCTGTCTGTACATTGATTTTTTTCGCGAAATTTCACCATAACTTTTCGTTTCACATGTCATAGACACCATAACTGCATTTTGTTTCTTTCGTGTCTGTTTGTTTGTTTGTTACCTTTTCACGCATAAACGGCTGAACCGAATTTTATGAAACTTGGTATGTATATTGCTACTAGCCCAACTTAGACTTTAGGTTATATTAATATTCTGTAAGATGAACATGAGTGGGGGTTATAGGGGAGGGCTGAAATTAAAAATAGCGATATTTCGTTTCCTATTGGTTTTTCAGCAAATATGCACATAACAAAAGTTGTTTATTTGTTATTTAGAGTAACTTTTGTTATATATATTATCGTCGTATACCGAAGTATAAATGTTATACGCTAAAAATTATACCGGGAGTCAACAATTTTATTTGCCACGAAAGACTCAATGGAACTAAATAAAACTCGGTACGTGTATTAGCACTAACACCTTAATTATAATAAGCCATACCAACATTTCTAGGGATGGGCAGGAGTGGGGGTTGTAAGAAGGCCTGAATTAAAAATAGCGATATTTCGTTCCCTATTGGTTTTTCGGCAGATATGCACATGACAAAAGATGTTTATTCTGTTATTTAGAATAACTTTTGTCGTATAACAAAGTATAAACGAGATATACGCTAAAAACTAAAGCGGGAGCCAACTATTTTATTGAGCACAAACGATTGAACCGAATTTAACAAAACTGGGTATGTGAATTAGCATTAATTCTTCCATGGTTATAAGCTTTAATACAATTTTTAAGTTCGAACGGGAGTGGGCGTTATAAGGGAGACCTGAAATAAAAATTCAAGATATTTCTTTTTCTATTTTTTTTTCGGCAAACGTGCACATAGCAAAAGTTGGGGGGTTTAGAGGGGAGGATTTTCGAAAATTCGAAATATCTCCGTTACTATACGTTGGATAGAACAATTTTACAGAAGCAATCTAATTGTAAATTAAATTTACTATAAATATTGTTATATACATTTTTTATCTATCTTGAATATTAACCGAGATATTTGCATTTTTATTAAATCTGGGCGCCTAACGGACGAGAGTTACTTTCCCGCCAAAAGCTAGTTCGGCCGTTTCCTTGAATGGCTCAGCTCTCGTGAAATTTCTCTATTGTAAAACTTCACGTGGGAAATCTGCTTAGTTTACGCAGCCCCTGCGTGACGGACTTTTTTTGTTACTACGGCTAATTGGGACAGATTATCTTTAGGTTGCCGCCCTTTTCAAGCCAGGGTGGGACACATTATTTTTTTAACGAGTTCTTCACTGAATAAATTCCTATTTCCCTTGCGGGAATCGAACTCGCCACTCTAGGTTTACGATGGGAGATTAAGGCAGACGCTTATTGATATTAAATTAAAAATGATCCCAAATTATTTGCGGTAGCCGTGTCACAACTATAATAGAATAGTTTGGGTACAGTTTCAAAACTCGTGTGAAATGGCTGTCGGAATACGTTTTCTCGAGAGCATCATCAAGTTGTCAAAGAAGTAATGGACCTTCACCTGATTATTTATTTAATCGGGCAATCCAACATTGGCGATCTACTCTTTCTCAGGACTGCTACTGTCAGCTGTTATAAACAGGTATAATAACTGGAAAAAAAAATGATGTGTTTATTAAAAAAAATAAATAAGGGAAAAAATAAAAGAGAGGAATTTAACAAAACAAATTTGAAATTGAGAGAACTAATAGAAAAAAACAAAATACGAAAACCAAAAATTTATAAAATCATAGAATTTAAATATATATATATATTTATTACTTTATAAAGATAGATATTTATGATTTATGTTTCTCCTTTTTAAAGGAGTACAACTTTTTGACGGGCTTGAAGATGGTGCCATTGCATCGAAAGCGCTTGCCAGCTGTACTCGACCATCAGCCAGTGACGACGGTCTCCACCGACAGGTATGACAACAGTATCATTTATATTGGCGGTTCTAACCCTTTATTTGAATTACCAAATGGATAGATATTTGTAGTGTGTAAATGTTGTACTATCTAGTTGATGTATTGGGTTGGCAAATAAGACCTATCGGTTTTTTAGGTTTAAAAAAAAACTCATTGAATTATATACATAAAATTTATTTGAATCTACAACATATTGAGCATTATTTAATACGACTTTTCCCCATCTTTCCATTAACTGTATAGTGCCATTGTTCATAGAACGTCAGTGTTTTATTGTTAAAAACTGATCCAAGTGGTTTTTGATGTCCCCTTCCTTTTGGAATTTCTTTCAAATAATGGAGTTCTGAATAGACCGGAATAAGTGGTAGTCACTTGAATCTAGGCCTGGTGACATTATCGTAAAATATCCATTTTTCATTTCCAGTTAACAACTTTTTCAAAAATAGGTCGTTTTGTTGCCGTTTCAGTAGTGAATCACAAACGCAAGAACTTTGCCAACAAACGCCTGAAATATGCCAATTTGACTTCGGTTAGAGAGTGAGGGATCCAAACATTTAGACTTGAAACAAAGCCGAGCCTGTGCAGATGCTTTTCAGCTCTTGTGTGGGACACATTTGAGGTCATAGCAACCTCTGGCACTGATTGGGTGGGCTTTTGATCAACAATGGCCTTAACATTTAAATTTCATGTGGGCAACCAGCCTGTTAAGGAACATTGATATCAAAATATCCTGAATGAAATTTGGCAAATCAATTTTGACAGGTGGAATCGGTTAAGGCATCATCCCCATTAACTCTGCAAATTCTTCTATGTACGTCTTCAGCGCGCTTACCTTTTCAAAACATTACTCCAAAATATGCCGAAAATGTATGACATTTTCTTCCATATTCACAGTGCAATAGCAAACACAATACTAAGCTAGATTCAACAAGAGTTAACAGATAAAGCTGTTGACATATTACAAACAGGATAAACAATCCACCTTAGGGATTAATTCGTAAGGTAAGAAGGTGTATCATTGTGACATAAAAATAAACAAAAAACCGAAAGGACGTATTTGTCAACCAAATATTAAAATCACACAAAAATGTGTCAAAAAGAGCTATTATTATTTTTTTTATTCTTCTCTATTCAAATAACAACCGAAATTTGTTATATCATGAAACGTCATATTCTTCGCTGAAATATCAAATGCAGGCAGTATGTATACACATTTTTTTTTTGTTCAAAATTATAATATTTATAAACTAAGTCTCATTAGACTTCTTAGGTAACAATTACTAAAACAAAATATTTACGTTACATCTTTATGACGAGTTGAAATAAAAAAGGTTTCCCTTCAAAATATCATTGTAATTTACTCAAATTTTCTCGTTAATCAAGTCATTCAAAATATAAAAAAAAAGAGAGAAAAAAAGAAGTAGGACCTCAAATGAGTAATGGGAGGCAGTTTGCAATTAGAATTACATTTATTTGAGAATCAATATTGCATGAAAACATTCGACAAATCTTTTAAAAGATGCTCCTCTTTAACACGGCAATTGATGGCTAGAAATGGTGGGTTACCTGTAGATAACCCGTCCCAGTTAGCCATAGCAGCAAAAAGTGGACGTTAATAAATTATAATTAATAAATAAACACGGCAATTGAAGTAGAAAGTACTAAGATTATTTAAAAATTTTATATAAAAATAAATAAGTAAAATATTATCGTTATATCAACTAAGCATTCTGGTATCAAGTGTATGTACCAGAATGTTTAGGTGATATAACGATAATATTTTACTTATTTATTTTTCAGCTAAAAGATTAACGAACTTAGCATTAAAAAGTTCGTCACGCAGGGGCTGCGTAAGCTAAGCAGATTTCCCACGTGAAGGTTTGCAATAGAGAAATATACATACAGGTAACCTTGAATGTTCAGTGAATAAATACAAACGTTAATGAGAAATATTTTAGTCAACTTAAAATAAAAGTAATAATAATCTCTACGGAAAGTGGCTAACAGACAAATATGTATACACAGTTTTGAACAGACCTCATTAGCAGATTTCCCTTAGGGGAAATCAGCTATTGAGGTCGTGGAGGAGATGACGAAAATGAGGTCCGTTCAAAATTATATATATATATATATATATATATATAGATAGATAGATAGATAGATAGATAGATATATTTGTCTGTTAACGCTCTAGTGGTTGCAATTTTCGCTTGATCGTTACCAAACTCGATATTTAAACGTTTTATGTAAAAATAAAGATCAAGTCTGTTAATGGCTGAAATCGGACCAGTGGGAGGGGGGGTTTAGAGGGGAGGATTTTCGAAAGTTCGAAATATCTCCATTACTATACGTCGGATCGAAAAATTATATACAATCAATCTTATTGCAAATTAAATTTACTATAAATAGCGTTATATACATGTATTCTGTATCTTGAATATTAACCGAGATATTTGCATTTTTATGTTTTCAGCTTCAGAGATGAGATCGGCTAACTTCGGGTCTAGTCGTGAGTTTCCGTCAAGAGCTAGTTCGGGCCGTTCCTGTAACTGTTCGGCTCTCTATTCTGAAATGTCTCTATTGTATAACTTCACGTGGGAAATCTGCTCAGTTTACGCAGCCCCTGCGTGACGGACTTTTTTAGTTATTTACTAGGTAGATCGATGGACAGTTGAAGAAAAGTTTCGGAAATCGCGTCACGAGTACGACCTCAATAGCTGATTACCCCTTAAGGGGGGAATCTGCTAAAAGTGGAACTCAGGTTAGGAAAGTGTGTCAAGGCGTTTTTCGTAATATAATTTCGTGAATCTAGATTGGCGAGTTCGATTCCTGCCTGGGTAGAATGACATTTATTTTGGTGAAGAATTCAGTAATTAAAATCCTTAATCCCACCCTTGCTTGAAAAGGATGTGAATCTATAGGTACTAGCACAAAGGAGATTTTTGACGTGTGTGTGTGTTTGTTTGTGTATGTATATAACATTTTGAACGGATATCATTTTCGTCTTGTTCTTGGTACTATAGATGGAAATGTGAAGAACTTTATCGAAATTCGAGTGATGACTACAACCTCAATAGCTGACATCTGTTAAGGGAAATCTGCTAAAAGTAAAGAGTTCTGCATCCCTATGTTCAAGAGAGGCGCAAGGCTCAGACAACGAGAGGCCTTTAATGTGACTAATTCAGTTAGAAGTTCACTTTCTGCACAAACTTGCTGTGACTGAATATTCGGCTTTGGCGTCTGTTTGTTTGCATGCCCCTTTCCAAGACTAAACGCCAGACCGCATTTAAGGCAACTTTGCTGTGTGTATTATTACAAGTTTAACAGAAGTGAAATAGGAAAGTGTATTAAAACAGGCAGAGGAAACACAGGGCTTTTGAGAGGGAGGAGAAAGTAGCTTGAGACATATTTATAGAGACATATTATTGGGCTAAAAGCTGTCTCAGCAGAGAAATTCCTATCCATTGAAGGGGTCTATTGTCACCGCCGGCAGAACCTCTCACTCAATCCCATTGGCAAATATTTTGCCGTCGGGCAAGGCTTTCACGTGCCTCTAGGCTTAAAGCAGCTGTGTTGCCAGATTTCACTCAAATCAACTCTTGATGGTTTGCTTACAACGTCACGAATTTAGAGAAATTGATTCAAAATGTCCATTGGCGCTTCATTGAAAATGACGAAAAAAAGCTCCTTCTCGAAAATTTTCTTTAAGGGCAATCCGCAATTGAGGCCGTCCTCATAACGGTCGTAAAATGTCTGCAATTGTATTTAGATCCAGCTCAGGAGATGACGAAACTGAGGTCCGTTCAAAATTATAAATATATTTGTATGTTAAAGCTCTAGCGGTTGCAATTTCTCTATTATCGTTACCGAACTCGATATTTTCACATTTTATGTAAAATCAAGTTCGTTAACGGCTGAAAGGATTTTAAAAGGTTAAGGGCAGGGGGGAGGGATTTCGAAATTTCAAAACATTTCCGTTATTATGAGTTTCATCGAAAAATTGTATGAAGCCCATCTAATTGGAAATTTGATTGCCTATAAATATTGTTATATACACTTTCTCTATTTCGAATATTGACTATTGATAGATATTTGCATACTCTAATTTTCCGTCTTCAGTAATCCCACACAATAAGTCATCGCATGTTAACAATAACTCAATTTATCATCTAAAGTCTTATTTGAAACTCACATACAAAATATTGTTTTCAACGGGTCTTTATTTGGTGAGATATATTCAATTATGCTGACCGATGACGTTATCAATTAAGATTTTACAGTTTTAGCTCAATAATTTTTAGTTTGTCTATATATATACCATACCCGATATTTAACGTTTATGTTCAACAACGAAGATATAACAAATCTTATAGAAAATTTAATTTTTCTATAATCGTTGAATAATGGTAACATTACTAAACTGAAATGAGTGAAGAAAGTGAAACATTTTGCAATAGAGTGAAGAAAGTGAATTGCCTTCTTAATTAGTAATAAGTATAAATTAAAAAAATAATTTGAGATTGGAAATTAAATGCTTTTAAATGTTTCTTAACATTGTAAGAATTTATTTTAACAAAATAAATTGAAATGTGAATGAATTATTGGTGGAAATAATCAATATATTTTAAAATTTAAATATAATAATAATTACCTTCCTTGTTTATAACCTGCACTTGTTTATAACTGTACTACTTCACAATCGTCACTAGTTGTTTTATAACTATGCTTATAACCTTTCACAACCATGCTTATAACCTACCAACAACATACTATAATCTTCACAACATCCTAATTTTGTTCATATTCTGGTTAGATCTGATCATGTATTACACGATTGCAGAAAAAAATTAATATTACACTCGTGACGAAAGTAGAATTTACAACTCTCGTGAAATTACCACACTCGCTTCGCTCGTGTGGGTAAACGTTTCACTCGAGTTGTAAAATGATCTACTTTCGTCACTTGTATAATAAATAACTATTCTTATAAATGTTGTTCTCTAAATATAGTCTTTATCTACATATTAACAGAGATTTTTTTTAGTTTTCCACTTCCACTAAACCCACATTCATATTCACATCATATTAACTACATTTTTTTATATCATGAACCACTTCATTTTAAGGTTGAATACATAATATGGTTTTCATTGAACTTTTACTTAGAGAGAGATACATATGTTGCGATGGCGTCAAAACATTTAAATTATCTACAGTCGATATTTAACGCTTCAGCCAACACTAAAAATTTTATTCATTATTCGCTGAAATTGGACCTGGAATATAAGGGTTTAGAGGAGAAGAAATTCAAAATATTTCCGTTATTATATATCCAAATGTTATTCATTCAATCTTGTTAAACTATTGATAACGAGCAATATTTGTTTTACACATTTTTTCGTAACTAAAGTACTAACCAAGTTAATATCAATCCCCCATCCTTTTACACATGATTTTGGTATATTATATGTGAGAAGTCTACTTAGTTTACGCAACTCATGCGTGACGGACTTTTTTGTTTCAAGCCTTACCAAAATTGGTAAATAAAATAACTGACGAATTGGTTCCCAAATTTGGTTGCACATCCCTGAACCAGGGATGGGTTGTTTTTCCACATGTTCATCTCGTCTCTAAAATTTCCAAACAAGCTCAATTTATAAGCCAACAGCCCTTATTCACCCTCAATTTATAACCCACCCCTATTAAAAATTTCTATTTACAATACCCACCATTTTTTGGTCTGTCCACACCAAATACCACACATAAGTGGACCCCTGTCTGGGCAGAATACAAAACAAGCAGTATTAACTCTTAAACCACTCACCAATTTGGAATGATTCTTGGCAGTCAGAAGCTGCAATCTTGACAATTTCAAACTGTGGCATTTTCAATCCCTTGCCCATAATAACTGGCCTCACATTCTTCCACTCCAGTCTGAGTTCTTCTATGGTTTTGGAAACTGAAACAGAGCACAAATAATCATGATTATAACATAATATTTTTTTTTTCTTTCAGAAAATAATTGTACATGTTTACATACTACTACTGTATTCTGACGTTGATATGGAAATGAGTACAAAACTTCTAAATAAAAAGAAGTACAAAAGTGTATAAAACCATGTTAACAAGTGTATTAAATTAAAAACTTCTGACGCAAGATATACGAATTAAATATTTCAATTTAAAAAAATAAATAAAAATAAAAATAATAAAATTGAAGTCCATTTCGTGCTAATAGAGTTATACATAGGTTACAACCCTTACCAAACAGAATAGTAATGAGTAATTTGTTCAAAGTAATAATCATTGAATAAATTCCTATTGACTACCTCGGAATTGTAGTAGGCATTTTGAACAATGAATTGGCACCAGTAATGTTCTAGACGGCGCCAGTTGGGATCTAGAGCAGTCTGGGCCCGTTTCCTTTGATCTCGTCAACCGTATATAAAAGCAACCCAGCTCGGCCAACAGTTTAGTTTGTTCTCAGTCCTAGCCAAGTGAATAACAGTTCATTGGATTTTAGTTTCAGTGTAGTACAGTGTTATATGTGAAGTCAGTGCAGTACCGTGTTTTGCGATCTTCAGTGATTCGAGAATTCGTGAGTTATTGTACTGTGCAATAGAAAGTGAAGTTTTCAGTGCATACTGTGACTAGTAGTTAAGAATAGTTTACCAAGTGTGTAGTGCATTTTCAAATAAATTGTGCAGTGATAAAAACTTTTGTGATTAAGCCTTGTGTGATTAATTTTGTGATCCAAAAGAACTCTAATAATCAACGTATATTATTATTTTTGTAATAAATGTAGCATTATAAAAAGGATTAGTAAATTATACTTTCTTACTTTTCAATACTTTCTTTTTATAAATTTCTCGATGGGCTTCATAAAAACACACACACATAGATGCTGCGTAAACTAAACCGATTTCCCAAGTGCTAGAATGACAGACTAGTAATGCCATCTATAAGCCCTAGCCATTTTTTTTTCCTGCATGTGTATTTACTTTTATTAAATTTTACTATCTTCTAGGAACATGAACAATCGATGTACTATTCCTAAATCTGTCTTACTAAACCTTAATCGTAATACAATTTTGTTGTTCAAAAAATTGTGGGTCATAAATGTTATAATAGTAGATCGCATTTTTTTATTATAAAATATGTAATATTTTATAAAATATGTAATAGTTAATATTTTTAATATAATTCCTATTCCCAAAAGTGGACCCAAGCAGAGCAAACGTACCCATTCTACTTATTTCATAACCATTATTAAAAATATTCTATTGTGTTCTCGAAGAAGAAACTTAGCATTCAAAATATTTTATAGTAGCGTATGGAACATTAACAAAGGAAGGTTAATAAATAACAGACAAAACTCTGTATACTTCTCTAACACATGCAACCCCTTCAACATTGTTTTAGTTAAATAATTTATGATATTTAAACAAATTTACAGTTCTGAGTATAGTAAAACAACATTAATAGGGTAAATATTAAATGTAGTGCAAGTCATTATCATGATAAGTTACATGAATACTTAGTTACTTTCTATTTGTTACAACACTATATACCAATTAATGTTCAGTTTTAGTTTAAAGCGCATATCATCATTCCTTTTTTTAAGCTTTAAAAATGTATACTTATGGGAAAAATTACCTCGGGATATGCTAAAATTACGTGGGGGAGGGAAAAATTTTGAAAAATATGACATTTTAAAAAATATCTAGGAGCAAAGTTTTAAAACACATTAAAAACCATAAATCTATTATTTTAAACTTTATTTTTTACCTATTGACGTTTCTAAAATATTCTCTCAGAAATATTAAAG